>OX459037.1:18488225-19812620 GCA_949775005.1 Orthosia gothica
TAAGCAAGCGTGCTCCATTTTCGACCACATTATCGCTTACCATCAGGTGAGATAGTGGTCAAAAGCAAGCCAAATAAAAAAAAAAGTATGTAAGTGAAATACATTTTTATAAAACAAGCTTTTTGAACTGAAAGGTAATAAATGTAATATCACTTGTCAATACACATCCAATGATCCCAAATATGATGGTGCCATCTTGTCTGGTTATAGAGTTGCTACGGTCATCTTCCAGCTCCATCATGAGACCAGCTCCATAGTACCATATTATTGCAATGTTTCCAAAGTTACACAAATACGCCAAGTTTCAGTTTAATCGGTTGCCAGGAAATGCTTGAAAATGGATTACTATATACACACACTGGCAAAATTAGCGGAACAAAATAAAAAATACGATTATTATTTTAAATAAGGGTTAATTTCAAAAACTTATATTAAGATTTTTTTCCTTACTTAATTAAACATACCATTAAACATTCCTTTTAAAATAAAAATGAGATCGCATTTAGTACATTTTTGTTGTGAGTAATATGACTTAATCTGAAATCTGTTGTGAACATTGTTCATTTTTTAAGGTTACCAAGGCAAATTAAAAAAAGTTTAATAAAAAAAAATACCATAAAATAATACCACATTATATTGCGTATTTCCTCCACTTACTCTAAATAAAGTTTTCACCTGCCTAGACATGCTGAGAATAATGTTATTCATTGTCTTTTGTGGTAGTTTTTATCATTCCTATACAAATGGCGCTTCGCAGTTTACCCACATTGACAGGCAGTTCCCAGACGTGTTCTATCGAATGCATGTCTGGTGATCTCGCCGGCTCCGCCAAAACTGCGATATTGACATTATTAAGACAGGCTGGAGTTGAAAAAGTGGTATGCAGCAAAGGATTTTCCTAGATCAAAAGGAATTTACCACTGATAAAGGGGCAAATGATACCGCGTTTTAATCTTAAATAACACTTTTATAGCTATGTACAATATTATTTTCTCCATCGATCATCATCAAGTCCGTACGAGCTCCAAAACATATCCAACCTGAATCCAAATTTTTCTTCTGCCATATGCCACTGTAGCTTAAAAAAATACAGATTACGTTGTTCTTGTTCATTTTTACACGTTCATTACCGTCTGTCAATTAGATTTAAATTAATTCCACATTTATCACTGAACAATATTTTAATTCATTAGTCGGTGTACTAAAGTTGATATTCCCAAGCAAACATTGTTCTGTTTCAAAGATGATGTGCCTCAATTTTTGGACTTTTGGCGGCGACGAACAAACCAAAACCAGCCTTTTCAACCTCCTTCGTTCCTTAAATCCAGTTTCTATTGCACCCCAAACTTCCTCGGGTTCATTTCTGGCTTGAACAGGCTTTAAACGCGGTTTTTTTGCGAAAGCGAAACTGAATAAAGAGATTATTTCTGTTAGAAGTACGAGATTCCTGCCTTGTTCTGATACTCTCACAAAAGCATTTGTCTCGCTAAGCCATTATAAACAGCTATAAATGTTTGAAACGATCAATTATGCACATCACTCTGTAGGTTTGATCATTTCTTCTCATCTCAAGTGCCCTGGGCCTCTCAGTTTAGGTAAAGTTGGGCACAATGATGTCCTTAACTTTGAAAAAGATTTAATAATTAAAAATGAAACAAATAACTCAGGTTGTTAATGAAAAATCTACAAAATTTTAAAACAATACCTTAAAGTGGCATTAAGCAAAATTCTCTCAATATGATGTAAGTTCGAATAAAGTTAAAACAGTCGCTTGAAAAGTGAAGTTCAATTGTTTTATCAATTATGAATTATTGGTTTTATTATAAAACAAAAGAAAAAACACCTCGCAAAGGTAAAAAAAAAAGTTTTGGCATATTTTTACTTATTCCGCTAATTTTGCTAGTGTTTTTAGTTGCCGGACACACTTACGAATCCCAGGTAATATAAAGCTTATAATAAAAATTGTATACATCACCTACAAAACGTCGGAAAAATCAAAAACCATCGACGAGGCAGGCCTAACGATTATGGCAGAATTATTAAGACCCGGTAGATAGGTACAGTGTCAAGATCTAAAATCCCTTCGACTAGAAGAACTGGGACAGCATCTACTCTGTAAATTTGTACTGAATTCCACTAAACAAGCAAATTGTATAATGTTATTGAAATAATAAACTGTTAATTTAAATCAATTTAATGATAGAAATCAGCTATTATCATAAGTTGTATCGATACGATCATTTGTTTATGAAAATGGAAGAAACATTTTCCACTTTGTCCTAAACAAGAATTAAGCGCCATCTCTGCTTCTCATTATACCAAACGTTGTGAACTTTTTAGGTTACTGCCGTGTAATTTACTGTTATTTTTTACGGGATTAACTAAAGGCACATCCTTATCGAACTCTTCGTAAAATATAGACTTGAAAGACAATATTTTATTACAGTACTTATAAACAGTTTATAAGGGCTTTTCAGTAAAACCTAACATTTATCCATCCATTCTCCATATCCACTAGAAAAATAAAAAATATACATGCCATATAACTAAAAAAAAACAAATATCGATTACAAAAATAATAACACCCTAACTTTCATCGCTAGTAGCACTAACACTAAAGACTGTAACACGCTGCATCCCCACATTCCCGACAACAGGGCACCGATATCATGTTATAACTGAAACGGGCTTTATAAGCGCATAAATTGGCGATCAGCCATCGTGCGGTTCAAAAACGACTGTAATTGGCGCTACCATAATTTAATTCTGCTAACGTAGTGTTTGAGCTGATGCCAGCAAGCTCAAATTCAATAAAAATTCAAGCCAGCTCTCTCCCGAATCATGGGCCATCAATTTTGCTTCGATATGCTCGTTCCTATCGATATCTGGTATACAATCGATGAAGTTACTGAGAGTTACTTTTGTAAGTGAATATTGCGAAGCTTATAAAAGGTACGTGAGTATGAATAATTTTCTTTAATGGATTTCATATATGGTTTCTTAAATTTCTTTACGATCTTCAAATAGGTATCATGATGAAACCATCATCACATAACGATTTTAAAACCAAATATAACTAAAAGTATTGTGAGATATGTTAACTTTTACGTTACCTATTTGCACCACTTAAAAACTGAATGGTATTTGAATAAGTTATGTTAAGGAAGCAAAGAAAATATTATATATTAAATTAATTTCACCCAACGAGAATATTTTAGCCGGCAAACCACTTTTCTCGTTATTAGGTTCTACTACTAACTCCGGTTTCCTGGAACACATATTTAATTATTCGGGAACAAGAATTCATAAGGCGAGAATGAAGTATGCATATTATTAAAAAGTAGGACCACAAGCTCTGGGGTTGCAATAGAAAGTCACACGACGATGACGTGCTAACATAATATCTATGTAAATACTCATTCTTAACTATAAGTCATTACGTTTATGTACTATTTCACATTACCTACTTGTGTAAGTACAGTTGTTTCTTAGATACAACACCATCGTAAACCGCATCATCAATAGCTTGCCATCAGGTAAGAATTTACATAATATTCAACCACTCCGCAAAGATTAAACCTTGCATGTGAATAAAATTATGGATGATCTTTACTTAGAAAGAACTGACGGACTGTGCTGTATCTAATTACCACCCGATTTGATTGCTGAAGAAATAAAGGCTACATTCAAAACGAAAACGAAACAAGAAGAATCATTTGCAACCCACTTCTCCCCGAAAGTGACCACAGTTAACCCAATATATTCGATGAATTTCTTTTGCAACTATATTCTCTTTTTCCTTTGATATCAACAAATATAAAGAAGATCCCAACCAAACAACTATCAAAAGTCACAAAAGTCAACCTAATAAAACATTTGCAGCAAATACAGCCAAACATTATTTGTTTTGTGTATAAGAAAATGTAACCGTTATTTTCGTACAGAAGTTAGTCCTCACTTTCAGCGAAACTTCAACGACGTTCCCACATCAAACACAAACGAAGTTTGTTAAGTTTTTAACACAACTCTTCTGACTTTAGGAGTATCTTGAAGTTAACATTGACATTTATTCAAAGTGAATCTGAAGACGCTGAACTGGTGAAGTATTAAATACGAATGTTGTGGACTTAATCGTTGAGTGATGAATTTATTAAAATTTGATCATGTTTGATTAAAACTGCAACAATGTCAACTATTAAAATTGCAGTATATCTTGATTGGTTTCTTGTCGTGCAAATATCGTATAAATAACATCCTTTCAAGAGTTAAGTTTTCATGAATATACAAAAGGTCTAGTACCAATACACCTTATTAAAATAGACACCAAAAATTATGGTTTCATTCTAAAATTCGTAAGTAGGAGGTATAGATTTGTGCTGTCACTTATAAATAAAATAAGTGACTTTTGCTGAAACTCAAATAAAAAGAACGTACCTACAGTTACAGACAGGTTACTCGAAAACGATTAAAACTCAAATAACCAAAGCACTCACATTCCAAACCTACATAAATGTAATCGAAACTCATGTCAGTTAAACAACATTTAAAGTAATAAAACAAACATTTTGCCTTCAGCGCGGCCACCGCAGAACGTTTCCCGTCATTACCGAGTAAACGGTAATGAACGATTTAAAAGATATTGCGGCGCTATTAAAAATATTCCTGCTATCCCAGATAATGTTCATACTTTCAGAAACACGATAGTTTTAACGGGGAGCCACCGCCGGTTACCTAAGGCGAGGAACACACGGCCCGATCTCCCCACAATTCATTTCTCATTTCCGTAACGTTCGCCCGCGCTGATCCTCGCTCGGTCACAAACTCTCATCTTGTAACAGGTAATTTATTTTACTTAAAACGCCTTCCATTCCAACAAATAACGGTTTGGAGAATGGAATGAGCTGGATAGTTGCAGTTTTAACTAAGGTTCTGTAAAATATTACTCGATTAGACTTTTCGCGCGCACGGATTCTAAATCCGTGATTTTCCGAGAGAGATACTCGTAGGTTCTAGTTTAGTTCTTTTACAGTTTGTTTTTTATTGTTCTGTATTGCACGTGCTTATGGTTTGAAACAGCAAATAAAAGTCTTAGCTTTATGAATGACTCGAATGCTTAGTTATAAACGGTTAAGCCGTATGAATCGACTCTCTGAGCTATCGATTCGCACTTGAATGTCGTTGACTTTGACAATTGAACTCAAGCAGTGCCTTTTTATTGCCATGGTTTTCTTCATGTTTTAGACTGAATGTATGAGTTAATTAGTTTATTTTAAAGAGTATCTGTTAAAAACTATAACTCGTAACGAAATAGTATGTTATTTGGATACTAATAGGATTATATAAAAACTACTCTAAAATCAACTAATAAATTGCGATATGACAGAGCAGTAATTTATATTGATGTTTTCAAAACAACAGTTTTATTGCATACAAGCTCGCCTTTCAATTAAAACTGAAAAGCATTTTTATATCCAAACGAGAATAAAATATTACTTACATGTTATTATGTTACTTTTTTCAACGAAATCTGCGTTCCATTAGTGTTAATAAAAATAAAAACATTAAAGTAAATGGATGTGACTATTTGCAGAATTACTCGTGTTTACTTTAGAAATATTTGTAAAATATATAATAACATAAACATGCCTGAATGGCATCTGTCTGACATTGACGTTTCTCGGATCCTATGAAGGTGAGCTTTTAAGTTTTTTTACACAGCTTTATTGGTCTCAGATAAGTTACCATATTTTGCAATTTTTTGCTTGGAGTAGTGCTCGGATACTGCACTACCACGGGGAGATAGTGCAATTATGTGGGACTACAATCCATTAAAACTCCACGGTGTCCTCCTGTGCACGGGTACGCGTTAGCACTAACCGCGGATCTGCCGCGGCTGTCCATCACCGGAAACTCCTCAGGGAGTACTCCTAGCCCCCCCCCCTCCCTCGACAATACGAGAACCCACCGGGGGGGATTATCAAGATACCTGGAGCGCAGATAACCAAATCCTCCAAATCCATAGTATGATGTCTCCAATTCTTCTTTATTTCATCTTTCCGCTCAAGTTTTTGGGAGAAGAGTTGAAGAATTAGAATGAGTTTCGCTTCCTTGATAACCAACAAGGTTGGGAGCGGGGACCACCGCCAAGAGAAGACCGATTCCATATGAACGCCTAGCTATCGAAACTCGTAGAAACTCTTTCTGTCATCGCTCTTAGGATTCGCACAATATACCTAACCCTAGCCTTTTCTAAGTAATCGGCTAATTCGTCAATTAATTTTTGTTGCAGCTCCAGACCAAGTTCGTTTTACCACAGTTTATTTTGTACGGATTTGGAGCGAATGTGGCGAGACTAATTTCACGGCGACTTTGAAAGAGAGGCAGTGAAAATCAAAGCTCGGTTTACTCGTAAAATATATAGCTCCAGTCCATATTTTGGGTCGGTAGTTGAGCGCTATTTCAGTTGCCGTGAAATATGGTACTCGGTTCGAACAAAAAATATACATCGTCAAATTGATAAGTCGGCAACTTGTAAATAACAGGTCGTATTGTGTTTGTTTAGTTTTGTGAAAAAGCGGCTTTTTGTATAGACTGAAAGCCTGTTATTTTAATCTCTACATTTTTGCTTTTTATTCAAATCATTTTTATTTAATGAATTTCATCAAAAAGTAAAATATCAAAAATGTTCACAATGGAATTACTGAACACGCTCACTTACAGGATTGTTATTACAAATGATTTTGCGAGCTTAATATACCTCTTATATAAAACACAAAAAACAACAGTCCCGTTTTCGTAAGTGTGTCCTTGGCATCAACAGTGGGCCCTATCAGAATATCAGTGCAGCGTTATTACCTTTTTTGGATATCGCTGCACATGCTGAGATAGGAGCCTTTTTGGTCTCGCACGGGGTTTTTATTTTATTATTGTTTAATTGTATGCTTATTTCTCGTGTCTCCTGTGCGGGTTACAAATAAATATTTTTCTTTCTTTCAACAAAACAATTCATAAGTTCAAAAGTATTTCGTATCCCAGCAAAAAATATACATCATAGACTTATTGAATTTATTTTATACGTATCTATTAGATCTATTTTCTAAACAGACTTTCTAAAAATTGTATATTATTTCATTATAAATATATAATGACGAGTATCTTATAATCTCCACAGCAAACAAAATATTAATACATACACAAAGTTTCTTTCACCAAATTCACAAACCACGATTTTCTACCGAAACCAAAACCAATCTGATGAATATTGTTTAGTTACTACCCTTCTCACTTTATTGGCTCCGGTTATTGTCAATTAAAGGTAACGATTTTTAATTGAAGCCAGTATCTCGTTGCAAAGTAAATCAATTAGTGCAAAGGGTGTAGGCGGAGCTCAAATTGATTCAGTTTGCCCAACCTCTATGGGGCTTGTGTCATAGTCATTTAGACGCTGTGTAGTTAAACATTTTTTCCAATTACGGTGTGAAAATTTAAAGCGGGACCTTCCCATTCTCAGCTACATTTTGTACCGGGTTCTTAATAGGACGAACGCTAATGTCAGGTATAAATAGGTGTAGTTATTCAGATTATTTTATTAATGAACTTTTGTAGTCTCGTATATTTGTATGTGAAAATTTGATTACATATCTATACTAATATTATAAAGAGGTAAAGTTTGTGAGGTTGTAGGGGGTAATCTCTGGATCTACTGAATCGATTTAGATGAAATTTGACATGGAGATAGTTTGAGACCATGGAAAGGATATAGGATGTATAGATTGTATTCCCTTGGGATGATAAAACCGTTTTTACGCGGGCGAAACCGTGGGCTAGTTAAAAATATAGAGATTAGGCGAATGAGGAGAAGGAGTCAGACAAAAAGTGAGTAACCGGTCTGAATTGAATTCATAAAAAAATTATAACTGAAAACCTTATTAGAGAATAGCAATAGAGAGGTTTATGCTCGGAGTTTCCTTGCTTGATCACGCCAGAAATGCCATGCCAATGCATGCCTGCAGGAGAACCAAAGTCACCGAAATAGCCCGTAGAATTGCGTAACTTCAATGGCAATGGGCAGGGCACATTGCTCACAGAACGGATGGCCGATGGGGCCGAAAAGTTCTGGAATGGCGACCGCGAACCGGAAGACGATGCGTTGGAAGGCCGCCCACTGGGTGGACCGATGACCTGGTTAAGGTTGCGGGAAGGCGCTAGATGCGAGATGCACGAGATCGGTTAATGTAGCGATGCCTGGGGGAGGCCTATGTCCAGCAGTGGATGTCTTTCGGCTGAAATGATGATGATGATGACATCGCATGGTACCTCTTACAGAAGCGAACAGGATTCGCCGAATGTACGCGAATGAAGTTGTCTGAGTGTAGTGTACTGAGTGATGTGTCCTGTGCCTGACCATACATGTAATGTAGGTATTAAAATAACAAAAGAAGTTTTGCCGGCTGTCATATTTCCAGTAAACACCATATACCTACCAGTATTTATTCATATTAAAGACCTACATAAATAAACAATGCGCTTACCACAGCTTCATTGCAGTTTCACCGGAGGTGTGCAATGGTTGTGTCACAGCCATCATTTATGTAAAACTGTGGTCCTTTAATAAATTAATCAACCGGTGCATTTATGAGCGTGTGCGACAAATGCTCAATAATGATTTTCATGGCACAGCTTGGGCAAATTTATAATTCCCTCACATATTATATAAGCTAATTACGAGCCGTTGACTGTTGTTCGGAAAATTAATGATATCAGAAACTTGCGTTCGTGGATCACGCGTTTAATTTTACTTAATTGAATGACAATGAAATGCTTGACTGTGAGTAAGAATGATTTTAATCAATCAGTTTCGAATTGTTGGTAATTAAGTGTTGAGTTGGTAACCCTTTCGATGTGGGCACACCCAGCGCAGCTCTTTTTGTACCTTGTTTGTAATTTTTTTTTACTCTTCTCTGTTACTTTGTGATTATGACTGTTGTGATGTGTCTATGTTAAATAAATGTTTTCTATTCTATTCTATTTGAAATTTGGAATACTAGTTATATTATTCAGGTTTTTTATTTTCTGCGGATCTACCTATGTAGGTACAGAAACGTAACACAAAATAAAGTCATAGAAGGCTTGCTACGAATTTCGCAGAACCTTAAAATTCTTGTAAACATTTAGGTACTAAAAGACACTACAATTTCCCTAAAACTCCTTCTACATTCGAACATTTCCATTAACCAAGAGCCTCGGGTTGATAAAACCACCTAAGAGTGCCGATATCACCACCGCACACTTTAAAAGCCTATGACGAAGGTACAAACAGACACTAAGTATTCAAACTTGGTATATTGCTATCATTGTTTTGCGGTCTTAGGGCTATACCCTTGTAACGCGAAACACGTATTTGTGGTTATCAAAATGTCCGGGGTTGCCTTGTTTTCAAAGTGCTTTCGATCTGACAATACGATTGCTTTTATAGAATAAACTGGGGCTGCCCACAGCTTTTGTCCGCATTGGTGGGTATCACGGAGATTCGCGAAAATGAAGGCGTGATGTGAACTCGACGGTTCTATGAGTTGATATCCTTTTAAAAGGGTGGCTGAAGTTCTGTATAGAATCTGTTATAAGTAGTCTTTTTAGAAGTAGTTTTTTGTAGTAGTAGTAGTTTTTTTGGTTCTGTACCCGAAGGGTCCAAACGGAGCCCTATTGCTGTTACTCACGTGTCTGTCTGTCCGTTGTCTGTCACACAATTTTGTGGCGAAGATTTTTTTAACTTCCCATTGGCCTATGAACTTGAAATATGGTGATAATAATGATTTTTAAGCAAATTTTACTAACAAATACCAATCTATTGAAAAATCTGATTTTTTCTTTGGTGCGGAACCCTAAATGTGCGAAGTCCGTCACGTACTTGGCCGGTTTTTTTTTTGTTATTCATTCAAAATGTAATGTGATATATAATTTTTTTCTGTTTTGTTTTTGGGTGGTATTCATCCAATGACTTTTCCCGCTCTGGGTGTAGCGGAAAGGCGTGTAAGACTTTTACTGACTAAAACCCACCCGTGTTCCTTCAGTTGCTTGTGCTAGGGCCGCGGTAACTCTCTTTCAAATGTATCCGCGACGCAGACAGGCATCGGCCCTAGCGGGCCCCGTCACTTTTGCTGACATCTCTTTGAGGCGCACGTAGAACACTACGCGCCGTAAACTCGGGCCTGGTCCTTATCGGACGGCGACATTACTTGCCGTCCACAAGCACGAGCCTACGAATCGATTTGCGACTCCGACGCCCGGAGCGTCTCCTTTGCGTCTCCCTCACTCGTTCCGCCTCCTCCTTTGCGAGCGTTACTGCTTCGCAGAAGGAGGAGACAGCTGCTGAAAGTGGAAGGTAGTTTCAGTTGCTGTTAAGGTCACAAAATCAGTATTAGGTAAAACTATCTATCAACAATCAGTAACTATTTCAATTTATTGGGCAATATTGTCAAAAAAATTAAACATTTAAATTCCAAGACTTCACTTGATTGAAAGAATTTCATTAAAATAATCAGACTCTGTCCTCTTTATTCCTATCTATTTACCAAGAATCGGTGTTTTAATAAAAGTTTATTTTACTTACGACACTTTAACTTTTATTAAAAACATGTCGGCTAGACGGCTCCTTTTATTATATAACAAATGACTTCGCAGAACAAGCTAATAGTTATCATGAACCAATATTACATTCAAATGGCAATACCATTGTTTGTTTTATTCGTAGGTACAGTCAACAACAAAGTGGGTTAATACATTCCAAACTTCAAAAATAATAAAAAACTTGCTAGTAATCACTAGTTTATGATTCAAACTGTTGAAAGTTGACAATACATAACATACACTTCTGCCCTTTCATTCGAGTAAAACATGCACGATGATATGCAGAAAAAAAGGAAAAAGAAAATTATAATACAAATTATAATTAGGTCTGTAGGATGATATTGGTGATTTTAAATTCTTCAAAGTATTTTTTATCAGTTTTAATTTTTCAGCGATAAAACCGCCATTGTATCCATGAAAAATGCAATGGTGTTACATGTTATGTTACAACTTTGGTCAACATTATCGTCTTATTATTCTCTCTAGGTATTTGTATATATTACCTACGTTTTATACAGACTGCCTGTCCACAATACTCGTAGTATTAGGAGTGTTACACCATTTTGGCACACGAAAATGAATCATGTTATTGTCCATTCTGGGTCGAATTGAAACAATACTGGTGCATACAGCAAACATTATATGTATTGATATCATTACAAATGATTAGCATCTAATGTTATGTAAGCTTTCTCATTTGACCATTGGTTTTGGACGAAGCTTAAACTGTATTGTACCCAAAGTAATTATTCTGTGCGTAATATATCAGATATTATTTGTATGATTTCTTGTGTTTATGACTTTACACTGTTCAATGGTAAACGGTGTAATATTGGACACAAATTAGTAACGTATCAGATAATATAGGACTTTTATCAGAACACGAACTGCACCCTTATTGCGTAATGAATTCGGCAAGGCAACCATCGACCATTCAAATACGAGATAAAAGACGCGACGTGGATTTCCGTCTATTTGATTGGTCGATTGTTCATACTCTTTGACCTTTGCCTTGTCGCATTACGCAATAAGGCTGCTGGTAACGCGAAGATTACCTCTCTAAATAATTTTACAATGCATGTCCTCGAAAAGAGCGTTGCGTTGCAGCAGCCAAACTGAAAGTGTCACTTTTTTAACTAGTGCTTTTTACTTTCCTGTATTTTTTTAATTTTTAACTCCAACGTCAGCCCGACGTATAGAATTTTTATTATTTGAGAAAAGTTTTACAAATTAGTTAAGTACAGATTATCATTCATATAAAAGGTAAAATAAAACTAATGCTTCATTAAAGGCGTTTTTAATTACTCTACATTTAGATTTTGATCAATAAATTAATTTTAAATATTCATTACATATGTTTGGCAGAACGTATATTTTGCTCGTGCCTTTTTGCGTTACGATGTGACAGCTATTTGCACATGCGCAGTAGATATGCCCGAGGAACTTTAAGTTAATCTGTGAATATCCTGAGCGCGCTTGAATAACCCCGCCATTTTATTAATTTAATTTTATTCATTTACATATTTTTTTATTTCCTCACACAATACTTAGTAAAATGTTGTATGATACACGTACGTAAGATGATTGCCGACTCGTGTCGATTTATCCACTCTCTCGCTTCGCTCGCTCGTGAATAAAAATGCCACTCATCGGAAATCAGAAATCACCTTCCGCACTTCTAGCATAAATAACTATAGTAACAGCGGCCACCTATCTAAGGGAAGCATTTATTAGTAGCATTTTACGATAAAAACTAAGTGCAGCCAATGTTATGTTTCTTTGCGATGACACCGTTATTTCCTTTTGGCTTGAAAATTCTGTAGCAGAATTGAGCAGATCAGCACGAGAACTAAGGTAATCGAAAAAACCTGAAGGACTGCCAGACCTAAGTGTCAGTGGGAAGGAAACATTGCTCGCAGAACTGTAAGTAGCTGTCGCGTAGCGGAAGATACAGGATCGGAAGGCCTCCCACAAAGTTGACCGATTTCTTACTGAGTGCTGCTGGAGTCGGCTGGTTCCGTGAAGCACAGGCCAGGTTGATAAGGTGACACTTAAAGGATTCAATAGTGGACCATCGGTCGGCTGAAATGATAATGATGTTACAATAGACCTTCATAGAAACGGTGATGATTATATCATGAGGTAAATACATTATTAAACTTCACTGATCAAGTATCTTCCTAATGGTAAAGGTATTAAAACTAATTTCGGCCATCCACTCGACGCACAATAATATCAGCGTTACCTATCTTTTGTCAATGGTCATTTTCCGACGAATAAAGGACAACGGAGACTGAACACAATGTGACGAAAAGAATTACTGTTGAATCAAGCGTTATTATGGTCACAATAATAGTTAGGTAAACTGGCTATAATATCAGCCTGGTATTGTCCCGCTACAGGACCAAGGTTTTTTATTGAATAAATAAAGCAGGATTCACGAGGTCAGTGCGCGTGTTGGGAATTTTAGTCATTTATTCAGTTCGAGATTTCTTCATGATGTTTTCCTTTGTGGGTATTGAAAAATTAGTATTAAAATTGTACTTTTTATCGTCTATAGGCTTGCGCTTGACTACTATCTTACCTGATGGTAGGCGATGTTATGGTGTACTGTGGATGATGTAGTTGGAGAATTTTAATGCTTTATTTATTTATTACTAGCGGACATTTTAAAAGATATTGCGGCGCTATTAGCAATATTCCTGTAATCCCAGATAATGTCCATACTTTCAGAAACACGACAGTTTTACCGGGGAGCCACCGCCGGTTACCTAAGGCAAAGAACACACGGCCCGATGGTACTGGAAGTCGGCGCACATCGGTATGGGTGTTCCAGTCAGGCTAGGCACAGAACTGGAGAGACCGCCAAAATCGCAGAACAAGTATTCTGTTTTAGTTCTGCTCAATTTCAAGCCAACACTCTCCAGTCTGTGCCACCTCCAACCTCAGCGACCAGCACAATGTATAAACAGCATACATCAGGGTGCCTCTTCCTGTATTGTCGACGTCAGAGCTTCCATTATCAGGAAGAAGTAAGTACTGAGAGCCGACCCTTGGTGCAAGCCGACCACCAGAATCAACTATACATACTACCCATACAACTTTCTTCTTAAGGGCCCATCATAAAACCTCACGGGGCACCCGGTCGTACGCCTTCTCTAGGTCAATGAACACAATGTGCAAGTTGTTATGTGCACCTCTGTATTTCTCGCACAACTGGCGGATTGCGATAATGGCATCCGTTGCCAACCAGGCATTAAACCGAATTGGTTCTGCGATATTTCACTCTCTTCTCTCAGCTGCCTTTTAATAACTTTCGGCCAAGCTTGTTGGAGCACCATGTGCCTTTTTTTTTGGGATTGGCAATCATCCAACGACTTCTCCCGGTCTGGGAACAGGGAGGGCGTGTCAGACTTTTACTGACTAAAACCCATCCGGTTTCTTTAGTTGTTTGAGCCAGGGCCGTGTTAACTATCTTTCAACCATCAATAAATTTTACATGGATCCGATTTACAACCCCGAAATTGGGTAACACTTTAACCCTTGACCAAAAATAGAGGCCCACCGGTATCGGGAACAGGATCCAAGCTACCGCGGCGGTCAGGGCTCCAGAGAGAGGAAACCCTTAACAAAATGAGCCGTGTCCAGAAGTACTGCTTTCTGAATCAATCCCTTGACCCAGCCGCCTAACGAGAGCCCCCTAAGTTTTTGGTCTGGGCTCGTGGCTTTTAAGTCATTGGCAGACACGATAAACAATAATCGCTGAGTCCACATACAACATGTTGACAACCTCGGAAGGCAAATCAAGATATTTGATTTGCTTATGATTATATCTCAAATTTTACGAGGTTATGCCAACCGTCGTGCGGGACGGTTATGTCAACAATCATTGCACGCCTCTCGATTCAGTCCACCACCACCATATCGGGCTCATTGGCTACAATAGTCCTGTCAGTGATGATAGACCGATCCCATACAATATGATATTGCCATTTTTGAGAACTGGGTCGGGCACATACCTATATTATGGCACCTCCGATCCCACAAGAGTGTGTTCCATAGCAAGTTGCTGATGGATAATCTTGGCTACAAGTTTGTGCCTATGCAAGCATTTTTCGTTAACTAGACGAGGACAACCAGACGGATTCATTCAACCGGACGGTGACATGCCCGACAGATGTAAACCGTGCCATCCTTCACAATAAATCTCCGGCAGTTATTCGTCATGATAATTTCGTCCATAATTGCACAGACAAAACCTTCGGTTTCCCCAAAGAGGTCACCGAAACGCAGTTAGGCTACGGACGCTGATTGGTTTACATCGGACCCATTTAAGGCCCGGCAAAAGCTGTTTACAAATGAAGGACGTCATTTTTAAATCTTTGACAGACAACAGCTTCAAGTGCTGCCGAGGATTGGAGGGTTTTTGGTATTATTGAATGGTCACCCAGTCGTAGACCGACCTCGGCAAATAAGTATTGCGTAAACTAGAAGACTTCGCGGCTGTTATTATTTAGCCATGAGAACCTCACAAATTGCTCTTAATATTTAATCAATTGGATGAAAATCTACATCAGAATATGTGATATTGAAGCCATCTTAAACGTTACTAGGTAAGCTAGAATGGCAGATTAGGCGATCATCATTACGATCGTATCTAATAATTGATGACCTTAATAAATTATGATAAGATGTGTTTGGAAACTAACGTCGGTCATTATAATGCCTAAAGTATTATTATTATTTTTGATATTCTCGGGATCCTCGGGTCTCGGACCTTTGAAAGGCGTACCAGAGGTCGAAACCAACTAGCAGAGGCCTGTTAGATATGTAGGATGAAATGTGATACCAACCGTTGATTATCCTTGTATGCACTAGTCACTACGCAAGAGCACCCAACAACAATCCCCGGCTGGTGCATGACTATTGCAGAACATGGAGACAAAACACATTGGACTATGGGTTTGGGAGGTTTCGTGGTTCGATTACCTAAAACTATAGAAGGACTATTGGCGCCTACCTGACCACTGTTGATCTACAGATTATTATTATTACGTCTGTATACAATGCATGTTGATAAAGGGCAAAGTTAAACGAAAAAATAACCAAATTAAAAGAAAAGAAAAAAAAACGACATTGACAATTTGAAAGTTTCAACGAAAAACATCTAACTTCGTTTCTAAACGTCGCAGAAAACGTTTATTTGGTTATGTGTGCTATTTATACAAGGCCCTTGAATGAACAATCTAAAATCAAATCAATTCAGGCCGAAGTGGTTCTTTGTTTACGTACAAGTACAAGTAGGTGTATCTACAAACGATTTGGTAATTTCATGGTCCCGAACAGAAACGGTTTGTCTCGGTCGCTTCGTTCTTTTTCCAAGTGTATCGAATGAAATGCCCAGTTACGGTGGTCCAAACCTTTTTTCAGGGGTCCGTCGTGTGTACGGATCCAATTTGGCTCATATTTGATCTGCATTGAGTAGTCACGAATTCGCCGATCGAACACATTACAGATTCTGTTTCAGAATCGAAACGCAGCAGTGTTTTAAAGGGAAAATGTACTGGTGTTTATTTTTCGCAATGTCAACAATAAACATGGCTGACAGTAAATGGAAATCTTTATGGATAATTTTTTGGTTTTCATTGTGAATATTGCTTTATGAATAGCTTTAAATAATTTGAGCAGAGGCATCTATCTACTCATGCTGTCATTTTACAATAAAAGTAAATGATAAATGATTTTATTTCTGTAAGTTGGTTTGTACAAACACTTTTACATGTCGATCATATTTTTTAAAACTAGATGAGGTCGGCGTTTCCTATCTGACTACTCTGAGAAGAAAGGCCGAAACAAACTCAGAGGTCACAGTCTCTTTTAAAGTCCTGACAAAATCTTGGTTATATCATGTGAAGACCATGTAGACAGATGTCTGAAATGGTCTTTTGAGGAAAGAACCATCCAGATTGAGTGGACCTGTCCAGTCAGTGCACGCATTTGTCAATAACCGAGCAGCTCAACTCAGAATTTACGGAGCTCAACGATTCGACGAACAATACCAAAGAAAGGACATTCAGGTAGGCCGCATAAACTACTCAAACTGCCAGACCATGAGTAAAAACTAACTAAGTTATAATAAAAACAAAAATCCACATAGTCTTCACATTCACAATAATAAAAATAAAATAATATAATACTTTAAAAAGTAAATATTCTTGTCATTGCAAGAAAACAAAAAAAAACATTCAAATTTAAAAACAAAATTCACGGTGCAAAATATAAAAAAATCAAAATTAATTGGAGCAGCTCAATCCCAAGCCTTTTTGTCCTCAACGTAATCTTTAATAGTATAAAACGCTTTCTGACACAACTTACGTTTAATGAATGATTTGAATTTATTAAGACTTAGATCTTGTACGGGGCTTGGAAGCTTATTATAAAAGCGTACACATTGACATCTAAAGTAGTTAATGTATGTTATTTTGTAAGGATTAATGATTGTCATCACATATTTTGTGATAACTTAGGTATACGTACACATTTTCAGCCACTTTTACTTAGTCTCTCCTAAATACGAATAAGTATTTACGTTTACCTACTTTAACTTAATTTATAAATTTATTTTGGTACAATGGCTTTGTATTTTAAAAAAGTGTTATAACTTAGTATAAAAATGTTACGAAACTTGCCGCGAACTGCTCGGCCGAAAGTAATTCAAACAAAGTAGATAAAAGTTGCGGCGCTAAAGAAGCGATTAAAAGAAAAATTAGCATTCTTTCAAATTAATTACCTCCATAGTAAAAGTTTTTTTTTTATGGGAAAGTATAATCCGAACATTTGTCGCTTAGATATGTTACATAGTAGATTACTAACTTAATTTGTATCATGTAATCACTGTATAACCTTTTCAGCACATATAGTATCCATTTTCAGTCGTATTGTTTGTTGGCTTGACACGAGTAATTTTTGTCTAGTTATATAGGCCACAACTGTTACGAAAGATACCTCTGATTCTAGTGTGGACCTTAATATAATCATTGCAAATATAATCATTGCAGTATTTCATATGATTTTATCAAATATGTCCATTATACTATCTGACAAAATAACGATATCCCTACAACAAGCAGTTTTAATTAAACAAGCAAATGTGTACAAAAGGCAACGTTAAAAAAGGCAAATGTTCACAGCACGGTACAATATAGCATGAATTTAAATCGGCTGAACATTGGCGGGTAGTTTTGAACGGCTCCTAACTGCTCTATTAATTCGCAGTTAGTTTCTTTCGGGCTCGATGCAGGGTTTTGCTTTTCCTATCGGTTACTCGTTATGTCGGGTTTTGCTGGTTTTTCTCGTACTTTTGGTCGGCTGTGACCCGGTCTAGTTTTTCGTGTTTATATTAACTTTGTCCCAAATCTGACATTCGACTGGTTGGGTCGTTGAATATCGGTATTAAATACTACAATGTGTATCGAATTGCATGAATGTTGGACATTGTTATTTTTTGAATATCGATGGCTAGCTTTGATTTCATCGTTGACTATAAGATAGTGTTCGGTTATTCTCAATTTGATTCTGTAGAATTTAAATCCTTCATGACTCTTACAGTCTTTCAAAAGTAGCATGATAACAGTACCCCATTACAAAGAATTATCTTCCAATATAGTCGTTATAAAACTCCCAATGTTTTTGTACGCACTGAATATAGATAGAAAACGATCCACCGAGGCTATTAACTTCTCTCGACAGTATTAGCTTAGCTTCCCGAACCGGACATGCCTCGTCGATGTTTACTTACTGTTTAGTTTTTCTTTAATTTTGTTTGTGTTCTTCACATGCCCGGTCTGTTTAGTGGTTTCCCCTACCTTTTGTTTTATTTGCACAAAGGAAACGTTTCATGTAGGTCTTAACTGTTTTATCTTTAGTTAACGTTGAAGAGCTTTTGAATTTAATTAAATGGATCTTTTAATTTGGTGCTTCCGGAAATTAAAACAGTGTTTTTTTTTAAATTAAGGGATGCAATTATTTTACTGAGGGTACTTACTGGTTTTCATTGCTGAACATTTCTTTGTTTTGTATCAAAACAAATAGATTTATTTCTGTTGTTGATAGAGTAAGTAAAGTGCTCATAGTATTGTTGTATTACGCTATACTAGTTTTATGCTTCATGCCTGTCTTATGTAAACCTAGCCTTTAGTTTACTCATTATGTAATTCATCATAAGCCTATTAATGTTCCCACTGCTGGGACACAGGCCTCCTCTCTGTGAGAGGGAATGGGCCGTAATCCGCCACGCGGGCCCAGTGCGGGCTGGTAGATGTCACACGTCTTCGATTTTTTGGTTCTAGGACGATGTTTTCCTTCACCGTTTTGAGAGCAGTGGTGATGAAATAATTAACACAAAATAAAGCACCTTTCAGGGCTCGAACCCACGACCTACAACTTGTAAGTCGCGGTCGATACCACTGGGCCACCACTGCTCTCGTAATGTATTTAGACATACATTCTTTCTATTTTGTACTGCTTCCCATTTAAAAGTTTAGGAATGATTTTTCGGCATTTGTATCGTTTGATTTAATTATAACTTCGGCCTGGCTGCCAATGTTATTTGAAAAACGAGACTCATATTTAGTAACATTGTAAAAATAAAATACTGTATAAATCGGAATTGCTATTTTTACGACTTGATAAGCAGCGTGAAGTCGTATTGGAAAAAAAATCTATTGATAGCTTTAAATATACAAATACCGTCGTCCTACTGAAGGAAGTAAAGCAAATATTGGGAATTCTTGCGTCTGTATTTCTTGATGGATTTAGTTAGCCTAGGGTTTTTAATTCAAGGGTGAACAGTTTACTTCTAGTGAAATCCAAACTCCGGACTGCTACTGAGATGTTCTCGATGGAAACAAAAAGATAGAGGTGTCTATGGAGACCCGGTTGGATCGGAGTTCGATTCATTTAATTTACAGTATTTCAGTTTCGTAATATATGACGAAACTGAAATAACAACATCACAGCTGATGCTCAGTGTAAACACACAATAGCGGCTGCTAGCGTAGGTTATGTATGTGTCTAGTCAGCGCGCGCTCGTACGTCTTCGGTTTTCTTCGTGAGCCACCGGGTCTCTCCTCGGCGTCTCCCTTTTGTGCGGATCTTCGCTTGAACTATCCTGCATGGAGCACGCATCTAAGACACAAAAAATATTATTTCAAAAAGGGTATTTAAACGTTAAAAGTATAAATATTTTTGCATGTTCTCAACATTGACGGCAAGCTGAATCGATTGAAGAAAGTTTTAGTTTCCTAGGTGATCGGGAAGTGCCTCGAAAATTGGTGTCGTTTTTTTCTTTGTTACACTTTTTCAGTCTTGCCCCTCAGCCTGCAATCAAATCAGAACGTGCAATAAATAACTCCATTCAAAAACCCAATAACACTTAGCCCGACTCAGGCA
The DNA here is from genome assembly GCA_949775005.1 of Orthosia gothica. Lineage (NCBI taxonomy): Eukaryota > Metazoa > Arthropoda > Insecta > Lepidoptera > Noctuidae > Orthosia > Orthosia gothica. The sequence goes on from OX459037.1 coordinate 18,508,302, forward strand.
ATGTAGAGATTATCCGAACTAAATTTTAAACGAACTGCATTTTGCTCAACATAATGGCCAATTGCTAGGCTGTATTCCGAAGTAACTGTGTGCTAATTTAAGGCGATATCTACACCAGGCCATTCGTCAATCACGCGCGTCAGTGGCGTCTTGACAGCTTCTGTCATGAACTCTCGGGGCGTGAGCAGCAATATGTTACAGACTTTGTAGATACAATGGGCAGTAGGTTTGGTATAGATAGGGACTTACTTAAATAGTATACTATAGTTGATTCGCATGGTTCTTTTAATTTCCTTTTTTAATATTGATCCGAAGACATGACTACTAGATGAAGGTGATATGAAGCACTTTCAGATTTTCTTTATTTCTGTGCATGAATGATGGTGTTATGCATACAAACAATTATAAACCTTAAAACAACCATGTTTATGGCTATTTTAGAAATTCACTACTTGATGCAAGTGTTATGTTACACAATTTTTTTATACAATATTGGATGAATGTGGTATGGGCACATAACATTTTTATAAAGACCAAAAAAGTAAAAATGTTTAATTTTCTGCAGTGGATGAAGGATCTATGTGGCATTGCTCAGCATTTTCACTGAATTAAGGTGTTCTGTGCTGAACAAAAGTTTATTTTTCTGTAGTGGATGAAGGAGTTTTGTGGCATTGCACTGCACTTTCAGTGAATGAAGGCGTTATGTGCTGAAAAATCAACTATTACAAAAATCATATTGATTTGACTGACCAGTTCAGGAAAATAATCTATTTACAACTGAATTTGAATAACATAAAAAGATATACAAATAATGGGAAAAAATTGTTTTAGGGATGGCGTGAAATGGTTCAGACAGAATTGATGAATACGGTTCATTTTTATACAAAGCGTCATATGACGAAATGACAACGTTCCAAAACATTGACAGTTAAAAAAAGGGGTCAGATTAATCCAAATTTTGCCTCGTGTGGATGGATAGTAATTGTATTTCTGGGTCAGTTGAAATAAAACTTGATATTAAAGATCAATTAAAATTAGTGAAACCGGAATATCGATAAGAGAAGAAGCATAATAGTTTTATTTTATTTTTTTATTTCATAATGAATTTGTCTCTTTCAGACAAAATTTTCTCAAATTGATTATAATTTTCTTTGCGAAAGAAGTTAAGTTTAAAGTAGTTAAATTTAAAATAAAGTAATAAAACTTTTTCACAAAAAATAACCGACTTTCAAAGCGAAACACAAATATGTCGGGGTCTTTGGTACCTCATATTTTTTTTGTCGTTTTGTGACAATGATTGCCGAAACGAAAGATTATTTTGCTCTTTTTAATAGTGTTTCGCTTTGAAAGTCGGTTTTTTTGTGAAAATGTTTTTGTTTTCTCTATTTAGTTTTGGTACCTACTCCATCACTAAAAAGTGAGCAAGTTCTATAGCAATAATAGAATAGAATATACTTTATTGTACACCATAAAATTATGAACATTTACAAGGTACCTGAACGATTGACAAAATAACCATAATAACTCAATTTACACATTCGTGCTGTTTGTCGTTTAGGAGTTCGGTTGTTTATTCCATATATTGAAAACTGCAGAACCAATTTTGATGAAATATACACTGTTCCCTAAGTTTAGAGATACCTAATCCAATAAAAAAAGAGTGATCACTATCCGACCAATGTGCAATGACATCACATCACACATCATCAGCCTATTAATGTTCCCACTGCTGGAGCAATGGAGCAATGACAGCAATATTAATTACTTTTTTTAGAAGTCGATAATAATACATTTTATTCTTTAATTTCTCTTCTGTTTTAAAAATATTAAACGGTAGGCGCCGCTAGATGCCATTATTTTGAAATATCTTAAAATGTTTATGCGAATCTTTGAACAATTTTTTTTCGACATAAGAATTTTGCGACATATCACCTTCACCCAATTATAACTGGCATTTAGGGCTATATACTATATTTTACTATATACGAGTACTACGATGTGTCAACGCCATCATAATTCGAATGTGCAAAAAGGACAGTGCTCTTCGTCGTGTATAGCTCCATCAGCTGTCTCTCATACTGGAACCATAATGTTTTGGCACGTTAGAGTAAGGAGAAGAACATTTAGTTATCCACAGATTGGAACTACAGCTGTTGCGTTTTAGCATGGCAATTCCGATCATTGCCCTTCCCCAATTATCTTTTTGCAGAAATCCGAACAATATACACTATGTATCGATTTCATTTGTAAATGTTGAAGATCACGATAGATTTCGATTCAGAACGGCTTCCTGTCTATTTCCCCTTTTTAGGGTTTCGTAGTCAACGGACATGGCGAAACTATAAGGGTGTCCGTCTGTCCGTCCACAGCTTAGCTCAGAGACTCTTAGTACTAGAAAGCTGTAATTTGGCATGGATATACATATCAATCACGCCGAAAAAGTAGTAAAATCAAAGCATAATAAAACTTTTTATGGATCTTTTCCTGGGCTGTTTTTTTTCTCGTCTATCGCATGGTGTGGGTATCGTTGGATAGACCATTTTAAACTATTACGGGTCTTTAAAACATTTTTCGTTTCAGAGATCCGTTTTCGTCAAATTAAGGTTGCCCTAGTCGACGGCACGAACTATTCTGTGCGTGGGGTTAAAATGCATGCTATCTCATTCGGAAACATGTGCGAATGAGAAAGATGCTGTGATGAGCAGTAAGAAACTAGTTCGCGTACGAATTAGCAGTTTTGCAAATTTGTAGCTAAATGGATGATGATTTAGGACAAAAAGGAGCGCGCGAAATTTTATAAATAGACCTTTGGGAGTATGGATATCATGAAAAAACGACCAAATGTATATTTTAAAAATAAAATTATTTGCATTGTTGAACTACTAATCTATCCTTGTATGGTGGCTGTTTTGCAATTTTCCTTCTTCTTATGGTATTTATTTCCACCCTAAGATGCGTTAAAATTAGTGTTGAAATATGGAACATTTATGTATATCATAATATATATGTCACGTCGAAGTACCTATGAATCATAGGACCGCCATCATTAACCCCAATGTCTAGAGGCAATTTCTTTATTCTTGACTGGAGCGGATGAACTTCAATAACACACAACACTGGATTGAAACTCAGAGTGTTTATTTGATTTAGTTACAAGCACTTTGAGTTTTCAAATGAACTTGAAGCTAAAACCACATCGTGTGGCTTGCTAGATCACAAAGCCTTCGTCGGTCACTGGAGAAGATCTAGCCGGAAACTCCAGGATACTCTTTTTAAATGTTTTTATAGATTACACAATCACTTTATGACAATTAACGTTACATGTTTATTAGGTTTTCAAACATCTATTCAATTACATTTATTCATCAGTATTATTTTTTACACACAGTCCGCGCGATGCACGTTCTAAGTGGGCGGGACTTCCATATTGTTTTTGTTTAGACACTAATTACTTGGATAGTTGAGTAAAGCTAGCAAACAATACTAAAATGCTGATCAATTAATTATTTTAACATTAAACAACCCCAATACTCACAAATACAAAGTTTTTTGTAGTTTATTATTGAAATAGTCATCTAATAACAAAACTATCCAAGTTTCCGGTGATCTGCAAATCTTACTAATTAGAAAGTTACTCAGTATCACATAGCTGTGTAAAATAGTCTTATGACTTTTTAGTATTTAATCATTTACTCAAATTTGTTTAGTTCTCGTATTAAATTATTAAATCTGGTTATTGGTCATAGAAATGATAACATCCGCCATTGTTTGACAACTTAATAAGAATAACATAATCAAACACATTTACTTCGTCAAATATGCAATAGTTAAAATGGGAACAAATCCAAAAGTCCTACAATAAGTGTTCCTGTTTTATTTAAACATCTCGTATTAATTAAACATTAAAATTAGCATAACAATGATCATTCGAACAGATTAATACCTGATTCCACAGTGAGCCAATAGATGGCGCTGAACTCAAAACCCAACTTAAATAGACATTGACACTTAAAATGATTAATTAGGATAATAAATTAGCAAATTCACGCCTACGCGGCGACATATATACATGTGTATATACCTATCATAACTTTAATTTTTTTTTAAATTATTTGTTTACTTATGAGAAATTGATACTTTTTTTTATTTTGAACGTACAATGTCAAACGGTGGAGTAAGGGCCAGACTACGTTTGTATGGAAGAATGATCGACTAGTGCAACCTTAAGTCTTAAATGGCTAATTTTTGTTAGAGTCAAGTGGACCCCTCCCCTGCCAGCTAAATGGTTGCTTTTGCATATGTGAAAAAATCACGGCAGTAGTATATATAACGAAATTAAAAGAAAAACTATTACAGCTAAGTAGCCTTTACAAATTTACGAGTAATAGTCGACCAACTTTAGAAATGTATTTGGAAAAGTAAAAATTTTGTATATTGATGTATGGGGACAACAGTTTGCGAACGGCAAAGTAAATTTTGTGCCTTTGATAGAGCAATGTTCGGTGCTTTTATTGTTTGTGAACGTTAGTAATGTTACCTATTTATTTTCGTGAAAGTAGCTAATAATACGGAGCCCTCTGTGCGCGAGTCAGTCTCACACTTGGCTGGTTTTTAAGTGAAGAAGGTCAATGCATATTATAAGTGTGTCTATGCCCGCTATTGCCGCACAGCTTTAACTTCAATTAGTGGTCAGTTTTTAGGCATCCCGGATAACTGGCAGTTATAATATTGCTATTTAAGGTACATAGAAAAGCAAAAAAAGATAGGTATTATGTATACGTATACTGTGTATTTCACTTTTTAATAAAAAGAACTCTCCGAACGTACTTATTCTGGGAACTCGTTAGTAAATTATCTTGTAACAGTCGCGTAATTATACAAAAACCTTGTAATTAACTTGTAAAACCTTCTGTGAAAACGTTTTCACACTATTAAGTTATGAATATGAACATTTATGAGCCTATATCAATTATAACTTTTGCGTTGGCAGCAACGTTTACAAAAAGGTTTTTCAGTGTAATTTGATTCGTTATATATCTACCTTATTCTTTACTTCTTTTTTATATAAGCTTTTCCCTTGTTCTAGGGCATTAAGACTTTTGTATTCAATATCATTACCATTCCTAGTCAGGGAGTGATGCAAAAACAGTGGTATCAGCTGTTTCCACCCGGCGCAATTTGTCAAGTGACGGTGAAGTATGTGCTTGCATTATAGTAGTTTTTAAGCTAGTGCTTATTTACCTATTTGTTACATGTTTCTCAGGGGTATATTGTGCACTAGCTGGCTCTTCCTAGAGCCTTATTGGAAGTTTTATTTTCAGAACAGTTTACAGACATGACTAATAATTTAATTCAATTAGGGCCAAACAAGACACATTTTGCATGGAGCAGAGATGTGCTGATCGGAAACGCATCTAGGGTCTTTTGAAATGCGTATATAGTCGACGGCACACAGGACTAACATTTCGATACTGCAGCACCACAAAATTTAAAAAGGCCAAGTTTTTCGAATGTTTGCTTCCGCGAGGAATTGCAATTCTATGGCTATATCGCCCGCAAACCTGGTTACAACCTTCTAAAGATACCTAATTGACACTGGCAAAGTCGAGGGCAAACAACCTAGCTAGAGGTAGAAGTCCTTTACGCTGGTCTGACCAAATCCACAGCTCCTTTAAAATGAATGCCTCAAAAGCCGCGCATGGTCCCGTGCGTCTTCATCGGATTCACGCAACCTTAACCAAGTCATCGGCCCACCTAGTGGGAGGCCTTCCAACGCAGCGTTTTCCGGTACGCACTCGTAACACCAGAACTTTTCGGCCCCATCGAGCACCCGTTCTGCGAGCAATGTACCCACTGCCACTTCAGTTTGGTAATTCTTCGTACTATGTCGGTAACTTTGGTCTTATGTGGATATTCTTATTTCTGATGCGATCAGGCAAGGAAACTCCCCCTTTGGGAGACTTTAAACTTCTGGTAAAGTCCATTGTGAGCGACCAATTCTCAGTACCATAGGTCATCACTGGTAACACACCCTGGTCATAGACTTTCGTCTTGAGTCACTGTGGTAACGTGGACGAGAAGATACCGCGTAACTGCCCGAAGTCTGCCCAGTCGAGTTGGATTCGACAGTTGACCTCTTTCTCGAAGTTAGACCTACCTAACTGGACCGCTTGTCCCGGGTAGACATAATCGTCTACAACTTCGAGTGTAGAGTCTCCGATCTTGATAGGAGTGGGTGTTACATGGGCATTTAACATGACTTGTTTTGTACATGTTCATTTTAAGACCCATTCTTTCGGAAGCTCTACTGAGGTCGTCGAAAATTGCATGGAGAAAACATTATCAAGGAGAAGGTTTTGAAACCATGATGTGGTCACGATTATCGGGGAATCGACGCAAAATGGAAGGCAAAAAAAAATCATTAATGTTTACTGCATGGCATTCGATTTTAAATCCGCGGCATAATCGAAGACATCATTATTTAAAGTATACAACGTGAATGGCTATACAGTAGGCCGTGAAAGAGACGGTGGTGACCCCCTAGCTGAAGGATTGAGCTCAAATTGATAAACACGGAAAAGAAAATTAAGGCAGTTCGTTTTGGTCGTTATTGTTTTTTTTTTTATAGAGACTCGCGTTTGAACACCTTTGATTTATTTAATTTAAATTTTTAATTGCAATTACTCTCTGCACTCACAGTTTGACACAACACATGCAGAGATTCAATAATTATATATGTAATTACATAAGATGCATATTAATAATTTACAATTCACAGACCAAACACAGACACCTGATTGTAGTTAGTTGGGGTGGAGTGTACTCTCTGCACTCACAGTTTGACCCAACACGTGCAGAGATTCAATAATTATATAAATATATAAGATCCATATTAATCATTTACAATTCACAGACCAAATACAGACAGCTGATTGTAGTTAGTTGGGGTAGAGTGTAATCCTAAAAGGATGGTCCAGCTGTGCGTTTGTTGCTCGACTTCTTGGAGCACTGCCGTGCCGCCAGACAGGTTACTTCTAGTCAAGTGTACTCTATTGCTACCACATCATCGCTTACCATATGCTGGTCAAACGCAAACGTATCAATAACAATCAATATGGTAATCACAGGCGTACCACTCCCCATAAAATCCACTGTATTAATTTTTCACGTCCAAAATTTTGACGGATGACGAGCGACCACATTCTAATAATCCATTACAGCTAAACCAACAGCTTGGCAAACTGTACACAACACACTACGCACAGCCATTTATTAGCCGTCATAAATTGCTTCTGTGGGTTTGCTCAGTTTCAATTAGCGTAGCAGACTATTGGGGTTGCCTCGCATTAGCTTTGGTACTCGATTACCGTTGTCAAATGTTACGTCAACCAGTTTATTATATTCTTAATAGTTATGATAGATTTCTTTAAGGTACCGTACTTACCACAATACAAGCTTTTGCAGGAAAATACAATGATGTCGACCTCTTATGTAAGACCAAGTCAGATAGTTTGTTTGTTACCTAATTATAAAGGTACAGATTGAATAAACTATCTGACTTGGTTTCAAATTCGATCTCGCAAATTTTTTGCAGAAGAACTGCTTTGCGAGACTTGCATTTTTTTACATTTTAAGTTTGGATTCACTATATTTTAGATACTTAACACATTCACTGCCGATCCGGTCATTGGTGACCTCAAACAATAATTTCTACTGGGTCTCTTGTCAGACCGACAAAGAAAAAAAGACAAAAAAAACCCGAGTGCCTAAAAAGCAAAATAAAAAGACGTAAACAAGAAGAAAATCATGCTGTGCAGTCGGAGGATACATATTCGTGAGCTTGCTGACCAAAACCAGATGTATCCTCCAACTGCACAGCATGATTTTCTTCTTGTTTACGTCGTTTTAGTTTGCTTTTTAGGCAGTCAGCATTTTTGATTTTTCAAATAACTTTTTTTATTTATAAATTTTTAGTTATTTAATTTAGAGTTAGGTACATTTAATCATATAAGTAACCCTTTATTTCGATACCCCAAACGATAGGCTTGGTAGATAAAAAAATTTGTTCCCCCACAATATGGCGTCCAAAAGCCGCCATTTTTCGATTTTCCAATTTTAATGTAGCCAGTGACAGGTTAAGAAGAATCATCAAAATCTGCCAACGCGTTTAGTCTCTAGAACGCCACATAGCAACAAACATACAAACATACATAGACTGATAAACACATTAACCTCCTTCGGCAGTCGGGTGAAAAGACCCCCCAAGTTCTAGCTTTCAGAAAACACAGAATCCAACAGAAAACACAGGTTCTTGTTGATTCTGGTTAAGGAGTTTATTAATCATCGCGGAACTTCTAAAATTAAGTCAGTTTCAAGTATGTTACGTAAAAAAAAACATAATTCAACCAATCATTTTTAAACATTGCAATAAACTCCAACTGACATTTATACCGTCTGCCAGCTAAGAACCCAAATTCATTACTTATTCAATTACTACCTATTAGAAAGCGTAATGTTTGATTTTCTTAATACAAGAGCAAGGTAAAATAATGCTAGTGTAACTGTCGTCTGCTACTCGTCCTTATTGGAAATCTATTGCGAATAAATGTAACAGCACTGTCTGAACCCCAAAATCCCACATCTGGTACTGACTAAAAATATGTCTATTGTCTGTAGATGTGTAGATAGATGGAACACAAACGTTGGCTCTTTGCCATTCAGCCGTTTAAAACCTGCGGGAAACTGCCTTGTCATTATTTAATTCAACAACCATCGTATTTGCGCCAATGCCAAAATATATTGAGCGAATTCAATAAAAGTTTGTATACGTGCTATTAAAAGCCACTGTGAGCAACGATATTTATGATACTGCATAAATATGCGATGCCGACGCCTGATACTGTGAAATTTTATTAAAATCAAATTCCTTTTTGTAATGTATGAGCCATAAGTCCAATAAGTAGTCACTGATTACATTTAGTTTTTAATTATCTGGAGGATCTTAATGTGGGCTTTTTTAAAATAGTGTGATGGTGTATTAAGGCGGCGATTTATCTGCTAGCTAGAATTGTAGGTAGGTGTGCCATCTGCTAGCGGTTATAATGGAACTATGGCTCCTAAATTAAGAGCGCAATAAGTAAAGTTTTCGGCAAAAAATTATTTCCTTAATAAATCTTAGTAAAAAATCTTGTGCTGGCAATTACCCCAAGAATAAATACCTAAGACTGTCGACACCGACAAAAACCGTTCACGTCAAAAAAAAAAAGATAGCGTACACTTCTTTTACCGCAGAGTAGAGCTTTCGTCCCTCCCTAAGGTACCATTAGACATCTTGTAACCCCCCCTTGCTTTTTACAGGCTGAGCTTCTTAAGTGCTCGCCTGCTTAAGCCCAGTGATGCCATAAAGGCCGGAAGAGGCCAACAGCATCTGTCCATTCGAAAAAAGGAAGACAATAGAATACTAATGTACCTTGTACAGTGCATTAAACGTGGTCTACGGCTTTGCCACTAAGTGGTCAGGGCTTTTTTCGGTGAATTTTGACGTTTAATTTTGTTTTTTAGTCAACCCTTTCATTAGAGCCGTTAAGTCTTAAGCTTGGTGGCGTAAGAATTTATTTTGTCTTGGGGTGATTTGATTTCTAAGTATTTGAGTGGGTCATGTTGAATAAATTATTTTACTGCGTAATCACAGCAAAAAACAACCACCCAATAACAAGCATATCCCACGCAAAATAAAATAAAGGCCTCAATAATAAACACATCAAATAGTTTCAGTTCATGCGACACGTTCCATCGAATTCCGCTCATACAAGCGGTGTCAATAAATTCATCCTCCATAGTCGCGGTAAAGGATAATTCACATAGTCTGAATGTCTGCTCAAGACTAACATTGTCAGTGAGGAGGTTGCGGTTTCGGTGTCGGGGTATATAGGCTTTACAGGCTATGCAAGTATTTGTAGCCAGCGTTCCTGGAACATGGCATTTACCACCACCTTTCTGTTAGCTTTGGAATTGGTTTGCATGCTATGTATTTACTTGTATATCGCGGATAGTGATATGATGGTTTTGTCGTGCGAAAGAGACTGCATACGTATCAAACTATTTTTTACTAATCGGGACCGCATATCTACTTAGTTTCAGCCTTTTCCTACTAGGGTTTTTGTGAAATAAAATATGTTAGTATTTTGTTAAAACACAAAACGTGTTCCTTCCGTGAAGGGACCCCCCCGGTTTAACACTTTACAACCCCCCTGATTTTTATCGGAAATATAATCAAAATTGGCAGTTTTAAACAATGAAAGACTTTACAACCATCAACAGGGGTTAACCATAAATAAAAGGTTTGTATTTATGGTTTTATTATTGAAATAAATCTAGCAACGTTGACAAATAAAAGGTAATATTTTAATTGTCAACATTGGAACGTCTGCGATTTGATCCTTTCGCTTTCCCCTTTCAAAAACTCATTAAATGAGCGTTGTCATTATTAATTTAAGCGATGTATCCCGGAAAATATTCCAACAACATTACAAAATAAAGGTTACGAACAACACACGCGAAACATACGAACTCGCAAATGATAAGTGACAAGTTCAAAGCCAATTCAAAGTGAAAGATAAACAGCCCGAATCTGAACAGACAAAAGCAGACTTCTGACAAATTGCTCGTGTTAGCAACTCCATTGGTTCTTAAAGAAAAAATATTGCTCAGGCAAATCATCAGGAAGTTGGAGCAGGAAATATCTTGGCTCCCTTTCGACGGATCATTTAACACTTGATTTGATTATCGATATAAATGCTTGGAGCAAGACGCATGCTGATAAAGTTACTGTTGCTTTTGTTTTATTTCCTCATTCATTTTAGTCATCTATCAAAATAAACAAATGAAGCGGATAAATAATGGCGTTAAATTGAGATAAATGCATTAATTAACAGTTCCTGGCAACTATTATGAAACTTTGCTGAGCTGCCAACGAGCAGTTTCATGGAAGTTGAAACTGCTGTTATGTATGCATGCCATCATCAACAATATAAAGACAAGCTTTATTATTTTCCAATAGCACACAAGCACAACAACAACAGGGGTAAAATTTGCATTCTTTCAGTTTTTGTCATACTGAGTAGCTACTCGACATCGTTGCTTTCAACACAACGGAAGGCCATCGACTCCTCCACCTTTGTCATAATACCTTAGTCTTGCGCTAAGGAATGCAAATTCTTCGAAAAGCATTTGCTAGAACTGCAATCCTTATTTAAATCCAGCTTTTCTTCTCCCAAACTATGCTCATTTCTCGTCGCAAGTGCACCTCCAGGCCTTGAGGACTTATGCTTCTGATTCAAGTCGGAAAAAGCGATCGTTTTTCGGCTAGGAAGTTTGCAGAAACAGCCTAAGATTTAAAATATTACCGAGAACTTTTGTCGACGAACTATCTATAGCTGTAATAATTTATCAACGAATAAAATGCTTTAAACTCGTATGGTTTCGGATACATCACCAACTTTCACGTTAAATAAAAATTAGACATAGAGGATGGTAAAAGTGTTGCTACTTACTACAAAACCGGTCAAAAGCGAGTCGGACTCGCGGTCTGAGGGCCATACTGAGGGAGATACCATCATAAATATAAATATTTTGGATGTGTTGCTTTACGTACAGTCCTTCAAAAGTGGGATAGATGTACAGACGGACAAGTGGATGTGCAGACAGGTGGACAGGCGGACAGGTGGAAGGGCGAACATGCGGACAGTACAGGTAGGAAAGAGGACATTTTTGGTTGTGAAAAGTGAAATGTTTTTAAATTTTGAAAAATGTTTTACTAACACTGCCGTGTAGATTATTGCAGTTTTAGGTCAGCGCCATTTCTTGACCGATTGTAGACTAATGTAATTTTTCTTGATGATTTCTGAAAAATAGAGAGAGAGAAAGTATTATCAAAGCTTGTATTATTCATATCTTGCTTTAGGCCATAAAGTTCATATAGCTTTTCCCTGCTTTTACGAATGCCTGGAGTCACCCAATTGTTAAATACGAACTTGGTTTAAATACTTTTCGCTTTCAGTGGAAATGTGTCATTAAATTGCGTGTTTAGAAGCAACGAGCATCGGTATGACAAGGAGCGAGGTAACGCGTGAAGCTCAAGACCGATCGCGATGGAGGACTACTGCGGACGCCCTTTGCCCTTTTCTCTTTCTAATTTAGAGACATCGTTTTATGTTTTCTGTAATCTTTACATAAACTTCTATCACATGGAACAATTACAGATTTTTTTATGCAAACTTCGGAGATAAGGAGGGCGAACGCTATTTTTTTAAATTTTTTGTCAATGTTAAAAAAAGTTTTTTTTTTGAGAATGTGCAAATAGCGCTCTTTCATATGATACCCTTCGTGCCTAAGTAGCCTCACTTCGAAAGTTTAAGACAACATTTCAGACATTGCTGCAAAAAAAGCTTTCTTTTTTGAAAAATAGTTGGGCAAATATCTTCTAAAACTATTCCAAATTTTAAGTTGATAGCATTAGTAGTTCGTGAGATATCCAGCTGTGACAGACAGACGCACTAAGTAGCACCATAAGGGTTTCTTTTTACCATTTTGGTACGGCACAACAAAAAGGGAACCCCAAAAATAATATCATCAATACTTTACTACCACGTGTAGCACACCTGTAGCACGTTCAGAAGGTGGTTACAAACGATATCAGCAAGACTTAAGACTTGAAGTGGTCAACCGCTAAGTTTGCCCAAGTTCCACAACACTGCATGGATCTACTTCTGTCTTATACCTTCCGGACAGCAGTCGTTATACTAAGATCAACCACCACAAAAACCTAGTTCGTAAGTACAACAGCAAACTGCTAAGTCTTGTGTCCCGTTGTTTCTAGAGCAATTTATTATTACAAGTTTTTATATCAAGCAAACGAGCTATTCATGACAGGACGGAAGCCCGTCTTATCTATAAAAAACAAACTTCGCTAAACGGATCGCCTAGAAAAAGTTTCGGTGCCTCGAGGACTTTGCCACATCAAAGATCTTGGTGACCTAAAAACTGGAAAGCTAAAGTGACTGTTTTGCATTTTCTCATTGATAGCGTAACGATGAGGAACGATCTTATTTGTGTGTTTCAGCGTAGCCTGGTTTCCTTGCTTGTGTGTGTGTTGCTCGTTGCTTAACTTGTATCAAGCGCAAGTTAGATCATGCATGGAGTACTGTTCTCATCTCTGGGACGGATTTGCCAAATACCAGCTGGATGCACTCGAGTCGATCGAAAAACGGGCCAAGAGGCTTATCGGCAATGAGATATGGCTAAGTTGGGTTGCGAGTAGACGGGAATGCGGTAGAAGACAATGCTCACAAAAACTCTCGACTCAGTCTCAGGGTACAGCTGCTTTTAGAGGCAGCTTTCGTTATGCGGCTTCCAAAATATGGAATAACTTGCCACCACCGATTAGAGCAATAAACACTTTACACGTTTTTAGACGACGCTTGCGGCAGTATCTTATTGAAGCATAAAGGAAGCTAGATATGGTCGCACTAAATGTTTCAATTATATGACATATTTATCTACCCGCATGATTCGTAGTTTTATTCCTGCAATGCTACCTACTCATTTTAACACTATTTATACATATTCCCATATTCCTCACTATTTTTACAGGATACAAATTTATTTTATTTAGGTATACATACACACGTCACCATGCAGTATAAAACTGATTTACATCCGCCACCTCAAACATCAGGTCCAGTTGAAAACCAGCGTCAGGCACTAGTTGTCTGGCATTTCTGCTGAACTGGGCCTTTTTGGCGCAGCCGTGAGGCACACTGCTGCTGATTTCTTACGTCAGACTTTTTAGTTTTACTTTATTTGTATTTTTATCTTTTGTATTAATATGTTGTGTGTCTTTCTGTGCTAAATAAATATATTTTCTTTCTTCTTTCTTTCTTTCTAGATACTGGTCGAGTCTAGGCTCCAGAGCCTTGAACATCGGTGCCGAGTTGCCAGCCTGCCTGGTTTTTTATCGGTTAAATTTCGGGGAGTGTGCGTTGGAATTGCATGAACTGATTCCTCCTAGCCCGTTCCATCATCGGACTACAAGACGTTCGGCGATAAGTCATCGATACATGGTGGACATCCCACCCATACGCACCAAACGTTTTGGGCACACTTTTATTATACGAACAGCAAAAGAGCGGCATTCCCTGCTGGAGTCTGTGTTTCCCGATAGCTACAACCTGGGAGTCTTTAAGTCAAGAGTGAATAGGTTACTTCTAGGCAAGCGCGCTCCATCGTCGACCACATCATCGCTTACCATCAGGTGAGATAGTGGTCAAACGCAAGCCTAACACAAAGCACAAATAAAATAAAAAAGTATTAAATAAAATACATTTTTATAAAACAAGCTTTTTGAAGTGAAAGGTAATTAATGTAATATCACTTGTCAATACACATCCAATGATCCCAAATATGATGGTGCCATCTTGCCTGATTATAGAGTTGCTATGGTCATCTTCCAGCTCCATCCTGAGACCAGCTCCATAGTACCATATTATTGCAATGTTTCCAAAGTTACACAAATACGCCAAGTTTCAGTTTAATCGGTTGCCAGGAAATGCTTGAAAATGGATTACTATATACACACACTGGCAAAATTAGCGGAACAAAATAAAAATTACAATTATTATTTTAAATAAGGGTTAATTTCAAAAACTTATATTAAGAAATTTTTCCTTACTTAAACATACCATTAAACATTCCTTATAAAATAAAAATGAGATCGCATTTAGTACATTTTTGTTGTGAGTAATATGAATTAATCTGAAAACTGTTGTGAACATTGTTGATTTTTAAAGGTTACCAAGGCAAATTAAAAAAAAAAAAAAAAAAAAAAAAATAATACCACATTATATTGCGTATTTCCTCCACTTTCTCTAAATAAAGTTTTCACCTGCCTAGACATGCTGAGAATAATGTTATTCATTGTCTTTTGTGGTATTTTTTATCATTCCTATACAACGGCGCTTCGCAGTTTACCCACATTGACAGGCAGTTCCCAGACGTGTTCTATCGAATGCATGTCTGGTGATCTCGCCGGCGCTGCCAAAACTGCGATATTGACATTATTAAGACAGGCTGCAGTTGAAAAAGTGGTATGCAGCAAAGGATTTTCCTAGATCAAAAGGAATTTGCCACTGATAAAGGGGCAAATGATACCGCGTTTTATTCTTAAATAACACTTCTATAGCGATGTACAATAATATTTTCTCCATCGATCATCATCAAGTCCGTACGAGCTCCAAAACATATCCAACCTGAATCCAAATTTTTCTTCTGCCTTATGCCACTGTAGCTTAAAAAAAATACAGATTATGTTGTTCTTGTTCATGTTTACACGTTCATTACCGTCTGACAATTCGATTTAAATTAATTCCACACTTATCACTGAACAATATTTTAATCCATTAGTCGGTGTAATAAAGTTGATATTCCCGAGCAGGCATTGTTCTGTTTCAAAGATGATGTGCCTATATTTTTGGACTTTTGGCGGATACGAACAAACCAAAACCAGCCTTTTCAACCTCCTTCGTTCCTTAAATCCAGTTTCTATTGCACCCCGAACTTCCTCCAGTTCATTTCTGGCTTGAACAGGCTTTAAACGCGGTTTTTTTGCGAAAGCAAAACTGAATAAAGAGATTATTTCTGTTAGAAGTACGAGATTCCTGCTACTATACTCCTACTCTCACAAAAGCATAAACAGCAATAAATGTTTGAAACGATCAATTATGCACATCACTCTGTAGGTTTGATCATTTATTCTCATCTCAAGTGCCCTGGGCCTCTCAGTTTAGGTGAAGTTGGGCACAATGATGTCCTTAACTTTAAAAAAACCGGCTAAGTGCGAGTTGGACTCGCGCACGAAGAGTTCCGTACCATTATCGCAAAAAAAGCAATAAAACCACGTTTGTTGTATGGGAGTCCCACTTAAATATTTATTTTATTCTGGTTTTTGTATTTGTTGTTATAGCGGCAACAGAAATACATCATCAGTGAAAATTTCAACTGTCTAGCTATCACGGTTCATGAGATACAGCCTGGTGACAGACAGACAGACAGACAGACAGACAGACGGACCGCGGAGTCTTAGTAATAGGGTCCCGTTTTTACCCTTTGGGTATGGAACCCTTACAATGAAACTAGTAACTCAGGTTGTTAATGAAAAATCTACAAAATTTTAAAACAAAACCATAAAGTGGCAATAAGCAAAATTCTCTCAATATGATGTAAGTCCGAATAAAGTTAAAACAATCGCTTGAAGAGTAAAAAATGTGTAATAAAACAAAAGAAAACAACCTCGCAAAGGTAAAAAAAAAGATTTGCGATTTTTTTTTCTTATTCCGCTAATTTTGCCAGTGTGTTTAGTTGCCGGACACACTTACGAAATCAAGGTAATATAAAGCTTGTAATAAAAATTGTATACATCACCTACAAAACGTTGGAGAAATCAACAATCATCGACGAGACAGGCCTAACGAATATGGCAAAATTATTAAGATACGGTAGATAGGTACAGTGTAAAGATCTAAAATCCCTTCGACTAGAAGAACTGGGACAGCATCTACTCTGTAAATTTGTACTAAATTCCACTAAACAAGCAAATTGTATTATGGTATTGAAATAATAAACTGTTAATTTAAATCAATTTAATGATAGAAATCAGCTATTATCATAAGTTGTATCGATACGATCATTTGTTTATGAAAATGGGAGAAACATTTTCCACTTTGTCCTAATCAAGAATTAAGAGCCATCTCTGCTTCTCATTATACCAAACGTTGTGAACTTTTTACGTTACTGCCGTGTAATTTACTGGTATTTTTTTACTGGATTAACTAAAGGCCCTTATCGAACTCGTCGTAAAATATAGGCTTGAAAGACAAGATTTTATTACAGTACTTATAAACAGTTTATAAAGGCTTTTCAGTAAAAACTAACATTTATCCGTCCATTCTCCATATCCACTAGAAAAATAAAAAATACATGCCGTATACCTAAAAAAAACAAATATCGATTACAAAAATAAATACTCACTAACTTTCATCGCTAGTAGCACTAACACTAAAGACTATAACACGCTGCATCCCCACATTCCCGACAACAGGGCACCGATATCATGTTATAACTGAAACGGGCTTTATAAGCGCATAAATTGGCGATCAGCCATCGTGCGGTTCAAAAACGACTGTAATTGGCGCTACCATAATTTAATTCTGCTAACGTAGTGTTTGAGCTGATGCCAGCAAGCTCAAATTCAATAAAAATTCAAGCCAGCTCTCTCCCGAATCATGGGCCATCAATTTTGCTTCGATATGCTCGTTCCTATCGATATCTGGTATACAATCGATGAAGTTACTGAGAGTTACTTTTGTAAGTGAATATTGCGATGCTTATAAAAGGTACGTGAGTATGAATAATTTTCTTTAATGGTTTTCATATATGGTTTCTTAAATTTCTTTACGATCTTCAAATAGGTATCATGATGAAGCCATCATCACATCACGATTTTAAAACCAAATATAACTAAATGTATCGTGAGCCTTAGTTAACTTACCGGTATTTGATTAAGTTATGTTAAGGAAGCAAAGAAAATTTTATAAACTAAATTAATTTCATCCAACGAGAATATTTTAGCCGGCAAACCGCTTTTCTCGTTATTAGGTTCTACTACTAACTCAGGTTTCCTGGAACACATATTTAATTATTCGGGAACAAGAATTCATAAGGCGAGAATGAAGTATGCATATTATTAAAAAGTTGGACCACAAGCTCTAGGGTTACAATAAAAAGACACACGACGATGACGTGCTAACATAATATCTATGTAAATACTCGTTCTTACCTATAAGTCATTACGTTTATGTAATATTTAACATTACCTACTTGTGTAAGTACAGTTGTTTCTTAGATACAACACCATCGTCAACCGCATCATCAATAGCTTGCCATCAGGTAAGAATTTACATAATATTCAACCACTCCGCAAAGATTAAACCTTGGATGTAAATAAAATTATGGATGATCTTTACTTAGAAAGAACTGACGGACTGTCCTGTATCTAATTACCACCCGATTTGATTGCTGAAGAAATAAAGACTACTTTCAAAACGACAACGATACAAGATGAATCATTTGCAACCCACTTCTCACCGAAAGTGACCACAGTTAACCCAATATATCCGATCAATTTCTTTTGCAACTATATTCTCTTTTTCCTTTGATATTAACAAGTATAAAGGAGATCCCAACCAAACAACTATCAAAAGTCACAAAAGGCAACCTAATAAAACATTTGCAGCAAATAAAGCCAAACATTATTTGTTTTGTGTATAAGAAAATGTAACCTTTATTTTCGTACAGAAGTTAGTCTTCACTTTCAGTGAAACTTCAACGACGTTCCCACATCAAACACAGACGAAGTTTGTAAAGTTTTTAACACAACTCTTCTGACTTTAGGAGTATCTTGAAGTTAACATTGACATTTATTCAAAGTGAATCTAAAGACGCTGAACTGGTGAAGTATTAAATACGAATGTTGTGGACTTAATCGTTGAGTGATGTATCTATTAAAATTTGATCATGTTTAATTAAAACTGCAACGATTTCAACTATTAAAATTGCAGTATATCGTGATTGGTTTCTTGTCGTGCAAATATCGTATAAAGAGCATCCTTTCAAGAGTTAAGTTTTCATGAATATACTAAAGGTCCAGTACCAATACACCTAATTAAAATAGACACCAAAAATTATGATTTCATAAAAAAATACGTAAGTAGGAGGTATAGATTTGTGCTGTCACTTTTAAATAAAATTAGTTACTTTTGCTGATTTCTAAATAAAAATAACGTACCTACAGTTACAGACAGGTTACTCAAAAACGATTAAAACTCAAATAACCAAAGCACCCACATTCCACACCTACATAAATGTAATCGAAACTCATGTCAGTTAAACAACATTTAAAGTAATAAAACAAACATTTTGCCTTCAGCGCGGCCACCGCAGAACGTTTCCCGTCATTACCGCCGCCGAGTAAACGGTAATGAACGATTTAAAAGATATTGCGGCGCTATTCAAAATATTCCTGCTATCCCAGATAATGTTCATACTTTCAGAAACACGATAGTTTTACTGGGGAGCCACCGCCGGTTACCTAAGGCGAGGAACACACGGCCCGATCTCCCCACAATTCATTTCTCATTTCCGTAACGTTCGCCCGCGCTGATCCTCGCTCGGTCACAAACTCTCATCTTGTAACAGGTAATTTATTTTACTTAAAACGCCTTCCATTCCAACAAATAACGGTTTGGTGAATGGAATGAACTGGATAGTTGCAGTTTTAACTAAGGTTCTGTAAAATATTACTCGATTAGACTTTTCGCGCGCATGGATTCTAAATCCGTGATTTTCCGAGCGAGATACTCGTAGGTTCTAGTTTAGTTCTTTTAGAGTTTGTTTTTTTATTGTTCTGTATTGCACGTGCTTATGGTTTGAAACAGCAAATAAAACTATTTGCTTTATGAATGGCTCGAAAGCTTAGTTATAAACGGTTAAGCCGTATGAATCAACTCTCTGAGCTATTGAACTATCAACTATCTCTATATTAGCTATTCGCAGTTGAATGTCGTTCACTTTGACGTTTGAACTCATACAGTGCCTTTTTATTTCCATGGTTTTTCTTCACGTTTTAGACTAAATGTATGAGTTAATTAGTTTATTTTAAAGAGTATCTGTTAAAAACTACAACTCGTAACGAAATAGTATGTTATTTTCATACAAATTGGATTTTATATAAACTACTCTAAAATCAACTAACATATTACGATATGACAGAGCAGTAATTTAAATGTATTTTTTCAAAACAACCGTTGCATTGCATACGAGTAGAAGCTCGCCTGTCAATTAAAACTGAAAAGCATTTTTATTGCCAAACGAGAATAAAATATTAAATACATGTTATTATTTTACTTTTTTTAAACGAAATCTGCGTCCCATTAGTGTTAATGAAAATAAAAACATTGAAGTAAATGGCTATTTGCAGAATTACTCGTGTTTACTTTAGAAATATTTGTAAAATATATAATAACATAACCATGCCTGAATGGCATCTGTCTGACATTGACCTTTCTCGGATCCTATGAAGGTGAGCTTTTAAGTTTTTTTACACAGCTTTATTGGTCTCAGATAAGTTACCATATTTTGCAATTTTTTGCTTGCAGTAGTGCTCGGATATTGCACAACCACGGGGAGATAGTGCAATTATGTGGGACTACAATCCATTAAAACTCCACGGTGTCCTCCTGTGCACGGGTACGCGTTAGCACTAACCGCGGATCTGCCGCGGCTGTCCATCACCGGAAACTCCTCAGGGAGTACTACCAAACGACAATACGAGAACCCACCGGGGGGGATTATCAAGATACCTGGAGCGCAGATAACCAAATCCTCCAAATCCATAGTATGATGTCTCCAATTCTTCTTTATTTCATCTTTCCGCTCAAGTTTTTGGGAGAAGAGTTGAAGAATTAGAATGAGTTTCGCTTCCTTGATAACCAACAAGGTTGGGAGCGGGGACCACCGCCAAGAGAAGACCGATTCCATATGAACGCCTAGCTATCGAAACTCGTAGAAACTCTTCCTGTCATCGCTCTTAGGATTCGCACAATATACCTAACCCTAGCCTTTTCTAAGTAATCGACTAATTCGTCTATTATTTTTGTTGCAGCTCCAGACCAAGTTCGTTTTACCACAGTTTATTTTGTACGGATTTGGAGCGAATGTGGCGAGACTAATTTCACGGCGACTTTGAAAGAGAGGCAGTGAAAATCAAAGCTCGGTTTACTCGTAAAATATATAGCTCTAGTCTATATTTTGGGTCGGTAGTTGAACGCTGTTACAGTTGCTGTGAAATACGGCACTCGGTTCGAACAAAAAATATACATCGTCAAATTGATAAGTCGGCAACTTGTAAATAACAGGTCGTATTGTGTTAGTTTTGTGAAAAAGCGGCTTTTTGTATAGGCTGAAAGCCTGTTATTTTAATCTCTACATTTTTGCCTTTATTCAAATCATAATGATTTTCATCAAAACGTAAAATATCAAATAGGTTCACAATGGAATTACTGAACACGCTCCAAAAAGGATTATTATTACAAATTATTTTGCGAGTTTATTATACCTCTGATATACAAAAATACAACAAAACAATTCATAAGGTTAAAAGTATTTCGTATCCCAGCAAAAAATAAACATCATAGACTTATTGAATTTATTTTATACGTATCTATTAGATCTATTTTCTAAACAGACTTTCTAAAAATAGTATATTATTTCATTATAAATACATAATGACGAGTATCTTATAATCTCCATACCAAACAAAATATTAATACATACACAAAGTTTCTTTCACCAAATTCACAAACCACGATTTTCTACCGAAACCAAAACCAATCTGATGGATTGTTTAGTTACTACCCTTCTAACTTTATTGACTCCGGTTATTGTCAATTAACGGTAACGATTTTTAATTGAAGCCAGTATCTCGTTGCAAAGTAAATCAATTAGTGCAAAGGGTGTTGGCGGAGCTCAAATTGATTCAGTCTGCCCAACCTCTATGAGGCTTGTGTCATAGTCATTCTGTGTAGCTAAACATTTTTTCCAATTACGGTGTGAAAATTTAAAGCGGGACCTTCCCATTCCCAGCTACATTTTGTACCGGGCTCTTAATAGGACGAACGCTAATGTCAGGTATAAATAGGTCTACACCTATTATTCAGATTATTTTATTAATGAACTTTTGTAGTCTCGTATATTTGTATGTGAAAATTTAATTACATATCTATACTAATATTATAAAGAGGCAAAGTTTGTGAGGTTATAGAGGGTAATCTGTGGATCTACTAAACCGATTTAGATAAAATTTGGCATGGAGATAGTTTGGGACCATGGAAAAGATATAGGATGTATAGATTGTATTCCCTTGGGATGATAAAACACTTTTTATGCGGGCAAAACCGTGGGCTAGTTAAAAATATAGAGAATAGGGAGGAAGAGTCAGACAAAAAGTGAGTAACCGGTCTTAATTGAATTTATAGAAAATTTAATAACTGAAAACCTTATTAGAGAATATCAAAAGAGAGGTTTATGCTCGGAGTTTCCTTGCGTGATCACGTCAGAAATGAGGATATCTGCAGGAGAATCAAAGTCACTGAAATAGCCCGTAGAATTGCGAAACTTCAATGGCAATGGGCAGGGCACATTGCTCACAGATCGGATGCCGCGCGAACCGGAAGACGATGCGTTGGAAGGCCTCCCACTAGGTGGATCGATGACCTGTTTAAGGTTGCAGGAAGGCGCTAGATGCGAGATGCACGAGATCGGTCAATGTGGCGATGCCTGGGGGAGGCCTATGTCCAGCAGTGGACGTCTTTCGGCTGCAATGATGATGATGATGACATCGCTTGGTACCTCTTACAGAAGCGAACAGGATTCGCCGAATGTACGCGAATGAAGTAGTCTGAGTGTAGTGTACTGAGTGATGTGTCCTGTGCCTGACCATACATGTAATGTAGGTATTAAAGTAACAAAAGAACCTTTGCCGGCTGGCATATTTCCAGTAAATACCATATACCAGTATTTATTCATATTAAAGACCTACATAAATAAACAATGCGCTTACCACAGCTTCATTCCAGTTTCACCGGAGGTGTGCAATGGTTGTGTCACAGCCATCATTTATGTAAAACTGTGGTCCTTTAATAAATTAATCAACCGGTGCATTTATGGGCGTGTGCGACAAATTTATAATTTCCTCACATATTATACAAGCTAATTACGAGCCGTTGACTGTTGGACGGCAAATAATTGATATCAGAAACTTGCGTTCGCAGATCACGCGTTTAATTTTACTTATTTGAATGACAATGAAATGCTTGATTGTGAGTAAGAATGATTTTAAAATCAGTTTCGAATTGTTGCTAATTAAATGTTGAGTTGGTAACCCTTTCGGTGTGAGCACACCCAGCGCAGCTCTTCTTGAAAGTTGTTTAGTAAATTTTTACTGTTCTCTGTTACTTTGTGATTGTTACTGTTATGTTGTGTCTCTGTTGAATAAATGTTTTCTATTATATTCTATTTGAAATTTGGAATACTAGTAATATTATTCAGGTTTTTTATTATGTGGATCTACCTATGTAGGTACAGAAACGTAACACAAAATAAAGTCATAGAAGGCTTGCTACGAATTTCGCAGAACCATAAAATTCTTGTAAACATTTAGGTACTAAAAGACACTACAATTTCCCTAAAACTCCTTCTACATTCAAATATTTCCATTAACCCAGAGCCCCGGGTTGATAAAACACCTAAGAGTGCCGATATCACCACCGCACACTTTAAAAGCCTATGACGAAGGTACATACAGACACTAAGTATTCAAACTTGGTATATTGCTATCATTGTTTTGCGGTCTTAGGGCTATACCCTTGTAACGCGAAACACGTATTTGTGGTTATCAAAATGTCCGGGGTTGCATTATTTCAAAGTGCTTTCGATCTGACAATACGATTGCTTTTATAGAATAAACTGGGGCTACCCACAGCTTTTGTCCGCATTGGTGAGATTCAAGGGGATTCGGGAAAATGAAGGCATGATGTAAACTCGACGGTTCTATGAGTTGATATCTTTTATAAGGGTGGCTGAAGTTCTGTACAGAACTGTATAGGCTCGCGCTTGACCACTATCTCACCTGATGGTAAGCGATGATGTGGTCGACGGTGAAGCACGCTTGCCTAGAAGTAGCCTATTCACTCTTGACTTGAAGATCCCTAGATTGTAGCTATCGGGAAACACAGACTCCGGCAGGGAATTCCACTCCTTAGCTGTACGCATAATGAAAGTATTTCCAAAACGTAATCTGTTATAAGTAGTCTTTTTAGGGTTCTGTACCCGAAGGGTCCAAACGGAGCCCTATTGCTTACTCACGTCTCTGTCACAGAATTTTGTTCCGAAGATTTTTTTAACTTCCCATTGGCCTATGAACTTGAATTATGGTAATAATGTTTATTGTTAAGTAGATTTTACTAGCAAATACCAATATATTGAAAAATCTGATTTTTCTTTGGTGCGGAGCCCTAAATGTGCGAAGTCCGACACGCACTTGGCCGGTTTTTTTTTGTACTTCATACAAAATGTAATGTATATAATATAACATTTTTTCTGTTTTTTTTTGGGTGGGTATTCATCCAATGACTTTTCCCGCTCTGGGTGAAACGGCAAGGCGTGTCAGACTTTTACTGACTAAAACCCACCCGTGTCCCTTCAGTTGCTTGTGCCAGGGCCGCGGTAACTCTCTTTCAAATTTATCCGCGACCCAGACAGGTTTCGGCTCTATCAGGCCCCGTCACTTTTGCTGACATCTCTTTGAGGCGCGCGTGGAACACTACATGCCGTAAACTCGGGCCTGGTCCTTATCGGACGGCGAGCTACCCATTACTTGCCGTCCGCAAGCCCACGCCTACGATGGCTAGGAATCGGTTTGGGACTCCCAACGCTCGGAGCGTCTCCTGCGGTGGCTAGGGGCGCGAGGGCGTCTCCTTTGCGTCTCCCTCACATGTTCCGCCTCCTCCTTTGCGAGCGTTACTGCTTCGCAGAAGGAGGAGACAGCTGCTGAAAGTGGAAGGTAGTTTCAGTTGCTGTTAAGGTCACAAAATCAGTATTAGGTAACACTATCTATCAACAATCAGTAACTATTTCAATTTATTGGGCAATGTTGTCAAAAAATTTAAACATTTAAATTCCAAGACTTTACTTGATTGAAAAAATTTCAATAAAATAATCAGACTCTGTCCTCTTTATACCTATCTATTTACCAAGAATCGGTGTTTTATTAAAAGTTTATTTTGCCTACGACACTTTAACTTTTATTAAAAACATCTCGGCTAGACGGCTTCTTTATATAACAAGTAATGACTTCGCAGAACAAGCTAATAGTTATCATGAACCAATATTACATTCAAATGGCAATACTATTGTTTATTTTATTCGTAGGTACAGTCAACAATAAAAATACCTAGACCTATGTATAGTTATTATTACACTGCTGTTTGTTGTCCCTAAATAAATAAACAACAAAGTGGTTTAATACATTCCAAACTTCAAAAATCAAGTTGTGCAGTCCGAGGATACATATTCGCGAGCTGGCTGACCAAAACCAGATGTATCCTTCGACTGCACAGTATGATTTTTTCTTGTTTACGTCTTTTTAGTTCGCTTTTTAAACAGTCGCGTTTTTTGATATTTTGAATATTTTTTTTTTATTTAACCCTTTTTAATTCACAGTTTTCGAATTAGGTACATTTAAACATTTACGTGTTATATATTTTTAAAATCGCCATTTACAACCCTTTATTGATACCCCACACGACGGTATTGGAAGAAAATTGGGCTTCCACAATATGGCGCCCGAAAGCTACCATTTTTCTATTTTTCAATTTTAATGTAGTCAGTGACACTAGCAAAGTTAAGACGAATCGATTGACGTACGAATCATCAAAATCAGCCAACGCGTTTGGTCTCTGGAACGCCACATAGGAACAAACATACATACATAGACTGATAAACACATTACCCTCCTTCGGCAGTCGGGTAAAAATAAAAAAAAACTTGCTCGTAATCACAATCGTTTATGATTCAAACTGTTGAATGTTGACAATACATAACATACACTTCTGGCCTTTCATTCGAGGAAAACATGCACCATGATATGCAGAAAAAAGGGAAACGAAAATTATAATACAAATTATAATAAGGTCTTTAGTATGATATTGGTGATTTTAAATTCTTCAAACTATTTTTTACGAGTATCAGTTTAAATTTTTCAGCGATAAACCGCCACTGTATCCATGAAAAATGCAATGGTGTTACATGTTGTATAACAACTTTGGTCAACATTATCGTCTAATTATTCTCTCTAAATGTATATATGATTACCTACTTTGTATACAGACTGCGTGCCCATAATACTCGTAGTATTAGGAGTGTTACACCATTTTGGCACACGAAAATTCATCATGTTATTGTCCATTCTGGGTCGAATTGAAACAATATTGGTACAAACAGCAAACATTATATGTATTGGTATTATCACTAATGATTAGTATTTAATGTTATGTAAGCTCTCTCATTTGATATTAGTATTGCTATTGGACGAAGCTTAAACTATACTGTACCCAAAGTTATTAATTTACTGAGCGTAATATATCAGATATTATTTGTTTGATTTCTTGTGTTTATGACTTTACACTGTTCAATGGTAAACAGTTTAATATAAGACACAAATTAATAACGTATTAGATACTATAGATCTTTTATCAGAACATGAACTGCAGCCTTCTTGCGTAATGAATTCACCAAGGCAACCATCGACCAATCAAATGCGAGATAAAAGACGCGATGTGTATTTCCGTCTTTGTGATTGGTCCATTGCTCATTGCTCATTGCCCTTTGCCTTGTCACATTACGCAATAAGGCTGCTGGTTACAGGAAGATTACCTCTCTTAATAATTTAGTAATAGCGGTAACCAATCTAAGGGAAGCATTACTTATTAGCATTTTACGATAAAAACCAAGTGCAGTCAATGGTATGTTTATTTGCGATGACACCGTTATTTCCGTTTGGGTTGATAATTCTGTAGCAGAAATGAGCAGATCACCAAGAGAACTAAGGTAATCGAAAAAACCTGACGGACTGCCAGACTTAAGTGGCGGTGGGCAGGAAACATTTCTCGCAGAAACTGTAAGTAGCTGTCACGTAGCGGAAGATACAGGATTGGAAGGCCTCCCACAAAGTGGAACGATGTCTTAGTGAGTGGTGCTGGAGTCCGCTGGTTGCGTGAAGCAGAGGCCTGGTAGATAAGGTGACACTTAAAGGATTCAATAGAAGACATCGGTCGGCTGAAATGATAATGATGTTACAATAGACCTTCATAGAAAAGGCGATGCTTATATCATCTGATAAATACATTATTACTCTTCACTGACCAAGTATCTTCCTAATGATAAAGGTATTAAAACTAATTCCGGACATCCACTCGACGCACAATAATATCAGCGTTATCTATCTTTTGTCAATGGTCATTTTCCGGCAAATAAATGACAAAGGAGACTGAATACAATGTGACGAAAAGAATTACTGTTGAATCAAGCGTTATTATGGTCACAGTAATAGTTACGTAAACTGCCTATAATATCAACCTGGTATTGTGCCCCTACAGGGCCAAGGTTTTTTATTGAATAAATAAAGCAGGATTCACGAGGTCAGTGCGCGTGTTGGGAATTTCAGTCATTTATTCAATTCGAGATTTATTCATGATGTTTTCCTTTGGGGGTATTTAAAAAAAAATGAGTTAAATTGTACTTGGAAGAATTAAAAAAAATATTGAAACTATTATACTTAATTGATTTATTATTATACGAGTATAGGTATAACGGCGCGTGACATTATTAAATAATGAAAATCTTTTAATTTGGAGAATTGTAATTTATTTTGTTATTTTTTCTAATCATTGGTCATTACGATAATTTTAAAGATTAATTTTTATTAAGACCGGGTAACACTGAATGGAGTTGCGTTTGTCATGGCGGGCGAACGTCATGTCAATTATCGGAAAGTAGTTGACAGCCGTTGCAAGTTTTGAACACTTGCAAACCCATTGACTCTAAATCTATCATTATTACTGCAATCCTTAATTGTTTAAGTAATTAGTAAGTGTATGAATAATTTAAATAGTGAGCAGTCAACGCTAGTGTATTCATTTCAAACTTTTTTCTGAAGTACGCCCACTATGGAATGGATTCCCTTGCTGACGAGGTCACGAATCAGCAATCAGATGCAACAACCAGTTCTCCCGACTATATATTATATGAGAAGCTCGTGGTTAAATAATAACAGCCGCACGGATCGATCTTCAAGGTTAAGCAACGCTTGCCGAGGTCGCTAAGTGGATGGTGACCATCTTTACATAGCGAGTTTCTTCCGTGCCTAGGAAAGCACGTTAAGGCGTTGGTCATTGCTGTCATTTAACAGTCGTTACGGGTAGTCAGAAGCCTGATATTTGACGATAGTCTAGCCAAGGGACATAGTTTTACCCAGTTACTGGGTTTTGGAGGTCAAGTAGGAAATCGCTCCATGTAAAACACTGATACTCAGCTGAATCTGGTTGGACTGGAAGCCGACCACAACATAGTTGGGAAAAGGTTACGGCAGATTGATTGTTGAAAATGTTATATAATATCAGCCGAAAGACGTCCACTGCTGGACACATTGCGCCACATTGACCGGTCCCGTGCGTCTCGTAACAATCAAATTGACATTAAAAGAGGATTTTTTTAGTTGTCATTTTGACTGAATTGTGGAGTTAGTTTCCATGACTCAAGCAGCAGTATCACTACGGTCAAAATTAACTGTCTAGCAATGCGAAGATGGTATAAGACCAAAAAAAATTATATTGGTAGGTAGGTAGGTATGTAGGGTAGGGTAGGGAGGTATGTAGGGTAGGTTAGAGAAGGGCAGGTAGGTTGGTAGTTGGTAGGGTAGGTGTGTAGGTAGGTAGGTAGGGTCGCGTCCGCTCGCTGTCGGAACAGGTTGTGTCCCGGGGTGGGGTGGCGTTGGCGGTAAGTCTGGATATTGTCAACGCCTTTAACTCCCTGCCCTGGGATGCGATTAGGGTGGCACTAGTACATCACGGATTGCTTCCTTACCTGCAGTGCATCGTCGGAGCTTACCTACGCGACCAGCACATTCGCTATCACTACGGTCAAAATTAACAGATTAAGATTACAATCTTCGATATATCTTTGTATTTCTTAATCGAATCAACGTATTAGAAACCTCATTACACTATTTCGTGCCGTGTCTATTATTTGGCTAGTTGCCTATTACGAAAAACGAATAAAACACTTCCCTGTACTTCCGATACCTTTATCTAACTAAGATTAAGCGTATAAGGATTTAAGGATGCATTGTTACCAGAAAACACTTGCTGTACCGATCGTTTATTACGGCTTTCTAAAGATGAATATATAGGATTATACATAGAAAATAAATACTAAGTTATGTGTCTGAAGTATTTTTTGTGTAGTGAATGTGTGCTCCCAATTTATACCGAATTAGATCAGTTACATCTTAAACAATGTATTCCTAAGAAAACACATGAGACGTCACTGAAAAACTAAGTACCGAAAACCGCCCAAAAGTTTCCACGACAGCAGACTCCAAACACAAGAGAAACGGTTGAAAACTTTGTTCAACAAAACACAGTTGTGACTCTCGCTACATCATCAGTTTCAGAGATTGCTAATTCAACTAAAAAGAACTAACAGTTGCTCTGATTACACAATAAGTAATGGTACAGCACTATTACTGAGACGATGGTAATTTGCAATGGCACATACGGACACATTGCATTGGAACACGCAACTATTATCCCACCCGCCACGGTTTATAAACCAAATAAAGTTGGTCAGATATATGTCATCATCATCATATTTTCTTCCGAAAGACGTTCGTTGCCCAAGTGTCGCCAAATCGTCCGGTCTCATGCGCCCGCATCCACCAGATACCCGCAAACTTAAACCAGTCATCAGCCCACCCAGTGGGAGGCCTTCCAACTCAGCATCAGCGTCATTCGGTACGCGTTCGCCACTCCAGAACTTGTCAGCCCCATCGACCATCCGTTGTGCGATCAATGTGCCCACGACCACTTAAGTTTTCCTAACACAAGAGAAACGGGCGAAAACTTTGTTTAACAATACGCTAGCTCTGTTGTTACTCTCGCTTCAATCAGTTTCAGAAATAGCTAATACAAGTAATTAGAACTTACAGTTACACTGATTACACAATAAGTAATGGTACAGCACTACTACCGAGACGATGGTAATTTGCAATGCTTATTTGCAATGACACATACGGACACATTACATTGGAACAAGCAACTATTGTCATGAGAAATCAATAGCGTCTTCCATATGCAATTAAAACCAATTGTTCCATGATATAACATCACGCCTATATTGCCCGATAGGCTAAGAAGAGCCTCCCCTTGACATACATAGAAGCTCTTCTCTGCTGCAAAGGAAAAATGATCAAAAACAATAATGTACTGGTTTACAAGTCACAAGAAACGAAAACGGTGTGGGCATAGGATATGCCGATGATATAAGCAGAGGCTGCATGAACAAGAGTTGCTAGGGATAAGGAGAAGTGGATGCATTTGGAGGAGGCATTTGTCAACGAGAGACATAGAAACGGGGGTATCTGGGCAGCTAACTATTTCGTTAATTACTAAGTCATATTCATCATGACTATGATGATTTTCTATCAGCGATAACGACCATCGAAAAGTTTTAAATGTTCGGCATTGACATGGGCTTCAGAAATGTCATGTCAATTTTGAACATTTTGGCATTTCTATAATGACTATCCCCGATTTAATTTTACTTTGTCTAGATCCCTAGAGCTGTATACTAAAAATACACTCCCATTTTCGTCCATATGTTTAAGTCCCATATAATAGGAGGCGACTTTATTGCTACGGAAAAATTCAATACAAAATAACAATTGTATCGTATCGTACGATTAGGTAGCGGTACGATAATTTCATAATATATAACTACTTCGGACATCAAAACAATTTTTCAAATAACAATATAGGCAATTGGCTATAGAAAAAGTTTTGAGCATCATAGGAAACAACATTGGAACAAACCCACCGCGCTATTCAATAATTATAATGATTACAAAAATAATAACACCCTAACTTTCATCGATAGTAGCACTAACACTAGAGACTGTAACACGCTGCATCCCCACATTCCCGACAACAGGGCACCGATATCATGTTATAACTGAAACGGGCTTTATAAGCGCATAAATTGGCGATCAGCCATCGTGCGGTTCAAAAACGACTGTAATTGGCGCTACCATAATTTAATTCTGCTAACGTAGTGTTTGAGCTGATGCCAGCAAGCTCAAATTCAATAAAAATTCAAGCCAGCTCCCTCCCCAATCATGGGCCATCAATTTTGCTTCGATATGCTCGTTCCGTATCGATATCTGGTACACAATCGATGAAGTTACTGGGTGTTATTTTTTAAGTGAATATTGCGAAGCTTATAAAAGGTACTTGAGTATGAATAATTTTCGTATGAATAATTATGAATTATTTTTAAATTTTTTTAGATAGCCTTATATATAAGGACGGTCAATGGGTTCGTAAGTAGTAAGAACACTCTGGCCCGATTCTACAATTAGCATACAAAAACGACCGTATTCGTTACGTCCTCGCCGCCGAGGCCCGCCGCGAAGTCCCTATCAAATTCTACAAGCCAGCCTGCGATGCTGTGCATTAGTTAAAATCCAGTTAGATTATTGGAGTTTCTTGTCCGTTCTTCTCCACGTAGGCTTTTCCGAACGGATGGTAGAATCACTTTATTAGATCCGGCCTTAGCTGTCCCCCCCAGCGACGCCCTGAGCCGAGGTCCGACCCCAACTGGGGTAGCCCTCAGCGTTGTCGCTTAGGTTTAGTATTTTGAAGCCTGGTCGGAGGCTAAGAGATTAGTCTCCACAGGGAAGCCCGGTTAAGTATATGTGTCGGACACTTTGACTGTTTGCGAGAAGCCAGGTAAAAAAAATAAAAAAAAAAAATAGGAGGTTACTCAAATGTCACGAAACTAAGAAAGGACTTTTGGAAATTCCTCCCCTAAGGGAGTAAAAAAGAATTTGACAGTTTGTATGAAATTTTTAGTTTATAAATTGGCCACATAAAATTTTTGGTTTGCACTCTTGGTTGATAAAAAGAATTCATGTATTTATTGGTTTTTGGAAATTCCACCCACGAGGACAGTAAAACAGTTTTTATTTATTGCCTTTACATTTTAGTATGTATGTATTTATGTATATATTAAATAGCATATGTATGCATGTGCATATCTTTTATAATTTATATTTTTTTTTAATACTGGTATTGTCACACCAATAACGGTCCCACTTCATGTCTAGCAATCCATACCAGGTTGCCTGGAAGAGATCGAAGGTATGCGATAAAGCCGCCCATTGTATATGTTTTAAGTTTTAAGTTTCCTTTATAAATGTAACCTATGGTGTACAATAAAGTATATAATAAATAAATAATAAATAAAAGAGGGGTTGACAGTTTGTATAACATTTCTACGCTTTTAAATGTTGCACGTGAAAATAAAGATTTACGCTTTTAGTTGATAAAAAGAATTCATGTATTTATTGGTTTTTGGTATTTCTACCCCTAAGGAGGTGAAAAGTTGTAAATTTGGTGGGCTTATATATTTGAAACTTGGCATAAACACTAACCTAAGTAAAAAGTAAAGGTTCAAAGTCATTATTAGTTTTTCGAAACTACTCCTAAAAGACGATTTAGAGGATGTTAAAGATTTGATGATTATGAGTTTCGATCACGTTTATGTAGGTGTGGAACCTACATAAATGTGATCGAAACTCATGTCAGTTAAACAATATTTAAAGTAATAAAACAAACAGTTTGCCTTTAGCGCGGCCACCGCAGAACGTTTCCCGTCATTACCGCCGTCGAGTAAACGGTAATGATCGATTTAAAAGATATTGCTGCGCTATTAAAAATATGCCTGCTATTCCAGATAATGTTCATACTTTCAGAAACACGATAGTTTTACCGGGGAGCCACCTAGTTACCTAAGGCGAGGTACACACGGCCCGATCTCCCCACAATTCATTTCTCATTTCCGTAACGTTCGCCCGCGCTGATCCTCGCTCGGTCACAAACTCTCATCTTGTAACAGGTAATTTATTTTACTTAAAACGCCTTCCATTCCAACAAATAACGGTTTGGAGAATGGAATGAGCTGGATAGTTGCAGTTTTAACTAAGGTTCTGTAAAATATTACTCGATTAGACTTTTCGCGCGCACGGATTCTAAATCCGTGATTTTCCGAGCGAGATACTCGTAGGTTCTAGTTTAGTTCTTTTAGAGTTTGTTTTTTTATTGTTCTGTATTGCACGTGCTTATGGTTTGAAACAGCAAATAAAACTATTTGCTTTATGAATGGCTCGAAAGCTTAGTTATAAACGGTTAAGCCGTATGAATCAACTCTCTGAGCTATAGATTCGCAGTTGAATGTCGTTCACTTTGACGTTTGAACTCATACAGTGCCTTTTTATTTCCATGGTTTTTCTTCACGTTTTAGACTGAATGTATGAGTTAATTAGTTTATTTTAAAGAGTATCTGTTAAAAACTACAACTCGTAACGAAATAGTATGTTATTTTCATACAAATTGGATTTTATATAAACTACTCTAAAATCAACTAACATATTACGATGTGACAGAGCAGTAATTTAAATTGATGTTTTCAAAACAACCGTTGCATTGCATACGAGAAGAAGCTCGCCTGTCAATTAAAACTGAAAAGCATTTTTATATCCAAACGAGAATAAAATATTATATACATATTATTATATTACTTTTTTTCAACGAAATCTGCGTTCCATTAGTGTTAATAAAAATAAAAACAAGGCTGCGACTATTTGCAGAATTACTCTTGATCACTTTATAAATATTTGTAAAATATATAATAACATAACCCTGCCTGAATGGCATTTGTCGGACATTGACCTTTCTCGCATCCTGTGAAGGTGAGCTTTTCAGTTTTCTACACCGCTTTATTGGTTTCTGCTAAGTTACCATTATCATGAAACACATTTTTTTGCTTAAAGTAGTGCTCGTAGATACTGCACTACCACGGGGAGATAGTGCAAATATATGGGAATCCAACCCACTAAAACTCCACGGTGTCCTCCTGTGCCGCATATGGCGGGCACATGCGCACGCGTTAGCGCTCACCGCGGACCTGCCGCGGCTATCCATCACAGGACACTCCTCAGGGGAGTGCCCCCCATCGCCGACGCATCAGAACAAGCACGCCGTGACCACCCAGAAACCAAACCAGCACATGGGCGCCAGTCGACCCCGTGTATGGCACTCTTGGTCACACTGTGATGGGTCAGGTCAGTATTTCATCTTTCTGCTCAAGTTTTTGAGCTAACCAACAAGGTTGGATGCGGGGACCACTGCCAAGAGAAGACCGATTCCATATGTACGTCTAGCTATCGAAACTCGTAGAAACTCTTCCTGTCATCGCACTTAGGATTCGCACAATATACCTGACCCTAGCCTTTTCTAAGTAATCGGCTAATTCGTCAATTAATTTTTGTTGCAGCTCCAGACCAAGTTCGTTTTACCACAGTTTATTTTGTACGGAGTTGGAGCGAATGTGGCGAGACTAATTTCACGGCGACTTTGAAAGAGAGGCAGCGAAAATCAAAGCTCGGTTTACCCCAGCTACATTTTGTACCGGGCTCTTAATAGGACGAACGCTAATGTCAGGTATAAATAGGTCTACACCTATTATTCAGATTATTTTATTAATGAACTTTTGTAGTCTCGTATATTTGTATGTGAAAATTTAATTACATATCTATACTAATATTATAAAGAGGCAAAGTTTGTGAGGTTATAGAGGGTAATCTGTGGATCTACTAAACCGATTTAGATAAAATTTGGCATGGAGATAGTTTGGGACCATGGAAAAGATATAGGATGTATAGATTGTATTCCCTTGGGATGATAAAACACTTTTTATGCGGGCAAAACCGTGGGCTAGTTAAAAATATAGAGAATAGGGAGGAAGAGTCAGACAAAAAGTGAGTAACCGGTCTTAATTGAATTTATAGAAAATTTAATAACTGAAAACCTTATTAGAGAATATCAAAAGAGAGGTTTATGCTCGGAGTTTCCTTGCGTGATCACGTCAGAAATGAGGATATCTGCAGGAGAATCAAAGTCACTGAAATAGCCCGTAGAATTGCGAAACTTCAATGGCAATGGGCAGGGCACATTGCTCACAGATCGGATGCCGCGCGAACCGGAAGACGATGCGTTGGAAGGCCTCCCACTAGGTGGATCGATGACCTGTTTAAGGTTGCAGGAAGGCGCTAGATGCGAGATGCACGAGATCGGTCAATGTGGCGATGCCTGGGGGAGGCCTATGTCCAGCAGTGGACGTCTTTCGGCTGCAATGATGATGATGATGACATCGCTTGGTACCTCTTACAGAAGCGAACAGGATTCGCCGAATGTACGCGAATGAAGTAGTCTGAGTGTAGTGTACTGAGTGATGTGTCCTGTGCCTGACCATACATGTAATGTAGGTATTAAAGTAACAAAAGAACCTTTGCCGGCTGGCATATTTCCAGTAAATACCATATACCAGTATTTATTCATATTAAAGACCTACATAAATAAACAATGCGCTTACCACAGCTTCATTCCAGTTTCACCGGAGGTGTGCAATGGTTGTGTCACAGCCATCATTTATGTAAAACTGTGGTCCTTTAATAAATTAATCAACCGGTGCATTTATGGGCGTGTGCGACAAATTTATAATTTCCTCACATATTATACAAGCTAATTACGAGCCGTTGACTGTTGGACGGCAAATAATTGATATCAGAAACTTGCGTTCGCAGATCACGCGTTTAATTTTACTTATTTGAATGACAATGAAATGCTTGATTGTGAGTAAGAATGATTTTAAAATCAGTTTCGAATTGTTGCTAATTAAATGTTGAGTTGGTAACCCTTTCGGTGTGAGCACACCCAGCGCAGCTCTTCTTGAAAGTTGTTTAGTAAATTTTTACTGTTCTCTGTTACTTTGTGATTGTTACTGTTATGTTGTGTCTCTGTTGAATAAATGTTTTCTATTATATTCTATTTGAAATTTGGAATACTAGTAATATTATTCAGGTTTTTTATTATGTGGATCTACCTATGTAGGTACAGAAACGTAACACAAAATAAAGTCATAGAAGGCTTGCTACGAATTTCGCAGAACCATAAAATTCTTGTAAACATTTAGGTACTAAAAGACACTACAATTTCCCTAAAACTCCTTCTACATTCAAATATTTCCATTAACCCAGAGCCCCGGGTTGATAAAACACCTAAGAGTGCCGATATCACCACCGCACACTTTAAAAGCCTATGACGAAGGTACATACAGACACTAAGTATTCAAACTTGGTATATTGCTATCATTGTTTTGCGGTCTTAGGGCTATACCCTTGTAACGCGAAACACGTATTTGTGGTTATCAAAATGTCCGGGGTTGCATTATTTCAAAGTGCTTTCGATCTGACAATACGATTGCTTTTATAGAATAAACTGGGGCTACCCACAGCTTTTGTCCGCATTGGTGAGATTCAAGGGGATTCGGGAAAATGAAGGCATGATGTAAACTCGACGGTTCTATGAGTTGATATCTTTTATAAGGGTGGCTGAAGTTCTGTACAGAACTGTATAGGCTCGCGCTTGACCACTATCTCACCTGATGGTAAGCGATGATGTGGTCGACGGTGAAGCACGCTTGCCTAGAAGTAGCCTATTCACTCTTGACTTGAAGATCCCTAGATTGTAGCTATCGGGAAACACAGACTCCGGCAGGGAATTCCACTCCTTAGCTGTACGCATAATGAAAGTATTTCCAAAACGTAATCTGTTATAAGTAGTCTTTTTAGGGTTCTGTACCCGAAGGGTCCAAACGGAGCCCTATTGCTTACTCACGTCTCTGTCACAGAATTTTGTTCCGAAGATTTTTTTAACTTCCCATTGGCCTATGAACTTGAATTATGGTAATAATGTTTATTGTTAAGTAGATTTTACTAGCAAATACCAATATATTGAAAAATCTGATTTTTCTTTGGTGCGGAGCCCTAAATGTGCGAAGTCCGACACGCACTTGGCCGGTTTTTTTTTGTACTTCATACAAAATGTAATGTATATAATATAACATTTTTTCTGTTTTTTTTTGGGTGGGTATTCATCCAATGACTTTTCCCGCTCTGGGTGAAACGGCAAGGCGTGTCAGACTTTTACTGACTAAAACCCACCCGTGTCCCTTCAGTTGCTTGTGCCAGGGCCGCGGTAACTCTCTTTCAAATTTATCCGCGACCCAGACAGGTTTCGGCTCTATCAGGCCCCGTCACTTTTGCTGACATCTCTTTGAGGCGCGCGTGGAACACTACATGCCGTAAACTCGGGCCTGGTCCTTATCGGACGGCGAGCTACCCATTACTTGCCGTCCGCAAGCCCACGCCTACGATGGCTAGGAATCGGTTTGGGACTCCCAACGCTCGGAGCGTCTCCTGCGGTGGCTAGGGGCGCGAGGGCGTCTCCTTTGCGTCTCCCTCACATGTTCCGCCTCCTCCTTTGCGAGCGTTACTGCTTCGCAGAAGGAGGAGACAGCTGCTGAAAGTGGAAGGTAGTTTCAGTTGCTGTTAAGGTCACAAAATCAGTATTAGGTAACACTATCTATCAACAATCAGTAACTATTTCAATTTATTGGGCAATGTTGTCAAAAAATTTAAACATTTAAATTCCAAGACTTTACTTGATTGAAAAAATTTCAATAAAATAATCAGACTCTGTCCTCTTTATACCTATCTATTTACCAAGAATCGGTGTTTTATTAAAAGTTTATTTTGCCTACGACACTTTAACTTTTATTAAAAACATCTCGGCTAGACGGCTTCTTTATATAACAAGTAATGACTTCGCAGAACAAGCTAATAGTTATCATGAACCAATATTACATTCAAATGGCAATACTATTGTTTATTTTATTCGTAGGTACAGTCAACAATAAAAATACCTAGACCTATGTATAGTTATTATTACACTGCTGTTTGTTGTCCCTAAATAAATAAACAACAAAGTGGTTTAATACATTCCAAACTTCAAAAATCAAGTTGTGCAGTCCGAGGATACATATTCGCGAGCTGGCTGACCAAAACCAGATGTATCCTTCGACTGCACAGTATGATTTTTTCTTGTTTACGTCTTTTTAGTTCGCTTTTTAAACAGTCGCGTTTTTTGATATTTTGAATATTTTTTTTTTATTTAACCCTTTTTAATTCACAGTTTTCGAATTAGGTACATTTAAACATTTACGTGTTATATATTTTTAAAATCGCCATTTACAACCCTTTATTGATACCCCACACGACGGTATTGGAAGAAAATTGGGCTTCCACAATATGGCGCCCGAAAGCTACCATTTTTCTATTTTTCAATTTTAATGTAGTCAGTGACACTAGCAAAGTTAAGACGAATCGATTGACGTACGAATCATCAAAATCAGCCAACGCGTTTGGTCTCTGGAACGCCACATAGGAACAAACATACATACATAGACTGATAAACACATTACCCTCCTTCGGCAGTCGGGTAAAAATAAAAAAAAACTTGCTCGTAATCACAATCGTTTATGATTCAAACTGTTGAATGTTGACAATACATAACATACACTTCTGGCCTTTCATTCGAGGAAAACATGCACCATGATATGCAGAAAAAAGGGAAACGAAAATTATAATACAAATTATAATAAGGTCTTTAGTATGATATTGGTGATTTTAAATTCTTCAAACTATTTTTTACGAGTATCAGTTTAAATTTTTCAGCGATAAACCGCCACTGTATCCATGAAAAATGCAATGGTGTTACATGTTGTATAACAACTTTGGTCAACATTATCGTCTAATTATTCTCTCTAAATGTATATATGATTACCTACTTTGTATACAGACTGCGTGCCCATAATACTCGTAGTATTAGGAGTGTTACACCATTTTGGCACACGAAAATTCATCATGTTATTGTCCATTCTGGGTCGAATTGAAACAATATTGGTACAAACAGCAAACATTATATGTATTGGTATTATCACTAATGATTAGTATTTAATGTTATGTAAGCTCTCTCATTTGATATTAGTATTGCTATTGGACGAAGCTTAAACTATACTGTACCCAAAGTTATTAATTTACTGAGCGTAATATATCAGATATTATTTGTTTGATTTCTTGTGTTTATGACTTTACACTGTTCAATGGTAAACAGTTTAATATAAGACACAAATTAATAACGTATTAGATACTATAGATCTTTTATCAGAACATGAACTGCAGCCTTCTTGCGTAATGAATTCACCAAGGCAACCATCGACCAATCAAATGCGAGATAAAAGACGCGATGTGTATTTCCGTCTTTGTGATTGGTCCATTGCTCATTGCTCATTGCCCTTTGCCTTGTCACATTACGCAATAAGGCTGCTGGTTACAGGAAGATTACCTCTCTTAATAATTTAGTAATAGCGGTAACCAATCTAAGGGAAGCATTACTTATTAGCATTTTACGATAAAAACCAAGTGCAGTCAATGGTATGTTTATTTGCGATGACACCGTTATTTCCGTTTGGGTTGATAATTCTGTAGCAGAAATGAGCAGATCACCAAGAGAACTAAGGTAATCGAAAAAACCTGACGGACTGCCAGACTTAAGTGGCGGTGGGCAGGAAACATTTCTCGCAGAAACTGTAAGTAGCTGTCACGTAGCGGAAGATACAGGATTGGAAGGCCTCCCACAAAGTGGAACGATGTCTTAGTGAGTGGTGCTGGAGTCCGCTGGTTGCGTGAAGCAGAGGCCTGGTAGATAAGGTGACACTTAAAGGATTCAATAGAAGACATCGGTCGGCTGAAATGATAATGATGTTACAATAGACCTTCATAGAAAAGGCGATGCTTATATCATCTGATAAATACATTATTACTCTTCACTGACCAAGTATCTTCCTAATGATAAAGGTATTAAAACTAATTCCGGACATCCACTCGACGCACAATAATATCAGCGTTATCTATCTTTTGTCAATGGTCATTTTCCGGCAAATAAATGACAAAGGAGACTGAATACAATGTGACGAAAAGAATTACTGTTGAATCAAGCGTTATTATGGTCACAGTAATAGTTACGTAAACTGCCTATAATATCAACCTGGTATTGTGCCCCTACAGGGCCAAGGTTTTTTATTGAATAAATAAAGCAGGATTCACGAGGTCAGTGCGCGTGTTGGGAATTTCAGTCATTTATTCAATTCGAGATTTATTCATGATGTTTTCCTTTGGGGGTATTTAAAAAAAAATGAGTTAAATTGTACTTGGAAGAATTAAAAAAAATATTGAAACTATTATACTTAATTGATTTATTATTATACGAGTATAGGTATAACGGCGCGTGACATTATTAAATAATGAAAATCTTTTAATTTGGAGAATTGTAATTTATTTTGTTATTTTTTCTAATCATTGGTCATTACGATAATTTTAAAGATTAATTTTTATTAAGACCGGGTAACACTGAATGGAGTTGCGTTTGTCATGGCGGGCGAACGTCATGTCAATTATCGGAAAGTAGTTGACAGCCGTTGCAAGTTTTGAACACTTGCAAACCCATTGACTCTAAATCTATCATTATTACTGCAATCCTTAATTGTTTAAGTAATTAGTAAGTGTATGAATAATTTAAATAGTGAGCAGTCAACGCTAGTGTATTCATTTCAAACTTTTTTCTGAAGTACGCCCACTATGGAATGGATTCCCTTGCTGACGAGGTCACGAATCAGCAATCAGATGCAACAACCAGTTCTCCCGACTATATATTATATGAGAAGCTCGTGGTTAAATAATAACAGCCGCACGGATCGATCTTCAAGGTTAAGCAACGCTTGCCGAGGTCGCTAAGTGGATGGTGACCATCTTTACATAGCGAGTTTCTTCCGTGCCTAGGAAAGCACGTTAAGGCGTTGGTCATTGCTGTCATTTAACAGTCGTTACGGGTAGTCAGAAGCCTGATATTTGACGATAGTCTAGCCAAGGGACATAGTTTTACCCAGTTACTGGGTTTTGGAGGTCAAGTAGGAAATCGCTCCATGTAAAACACTGATACTCAGCTGAATCTGGTTGGACTGGAAGCCGACCACAACATAGTTGGGAAAAGGTTACGGCAGATTGATTGTTGAAAATGTTATATAATATCAGCCGAAAGACGTCCACTGCTGGACACATTGCGCCACATTGACCGGTCCCGTGCGTCTCGTAACAATCAAATTGACATTAAAAGAGGATTTTTTTAGTTGTCATTTTGACTGAATTGTGGAGTTAGTTTCCATGACTCAAGCAGCAGTATCACTACGGTCAAAATTAACTGTCTAGCAATGCGAAGATGGTATAAGACCAAAAAAAATTATATTGGTAGGTAGGTAGGTATGTAGGGTAGGGTAGGGAGGTATGTAGGGTAGGTTAGAGAAGGGCAGGTAGGTTGGTAGTTGGTAGGGTAGGTGTGTAGGTAGGTAGGTAGGGTCGCGTCCGCTCGCTGTCGGAACAGGTTGTGTCCCGGGGTGGGGTGGCGTTGGCGGTAAGTCTGGATATTGTCAACGCCTTTAACTCCCTGCCCTGGGATGCGATTAGGGTGGCACTAGTACATCACGGATTGCTTCCTTACCTGCAGTGCATCGTCGGAGCTTACCTACGCGACCAGCACATTCGCTATCACTACGGTCAAAATTAACAGATTAAGATTACAATCTTCGATATATCTTTGTATTTCTTAATCGAATCAACGTATTAGAAACCTCATTACACTATTTCGTGCCGTGTCTATTATTTGGCTAGTTGCCTATTACGAAAAACGAATAAAACACTTCCCTGTACTTCCGATACCTTTATCTAACTAAGATTAAGCGTATAAGGATTTAAGGATGCATTGTTACCAGAAAACACTTGCTGTACCGATCGTTTATTACGGCTTTCTAAAGATGAATATATAGGATTATACATAGAAAATAAATACTAAGTTATGTGTCTGAAGTATTTTTTGTGTAGTGAATGTGTGCTCCCAATTTATACCGAATTAGATCAGTTACATCTTAAACAATGTATTCCTAAGAAAACACATGAGACGTCACTGAAAAACTAAGTACCGAAAACCGCCCAAAAGTTTCCACGACAGCAGACTCCAAACACAAGAGAAACGGTTGAAAACTTTGTTCAACAAAACACAGTTGTGACTCTCGCTACATCATCAGTTTCAGAGATTGCTAATTCAACTAAAAAGAACTAACAGTTGCTCTGATTACACAATAAGTAATGGTACAGCACTATTACTGAGACGATGGTAATTTGCAATGGCACATACGGACACATTGCATTGGAACACGCAACTATTATCCCACCCGCCACGGTTTATAAACCAAATAAAGTTGGTCAGATATATGTCATCATCATCATATTTTCTTCCGAAAGACGTTCGTTGCCCAAGTGTCGCCAAATCGTCCGGTCTCATGCGCCCGCATCCACCAGATACCCGCAAACTTAAACCAGTCATCAGCCCACCCAGTGGGAGGCCTTCCAACTCAGCATCAGCGTCATTCGGTACGCGTTCGCCACTCCAGAACTTGTCAGCCCCATCGACCATCCGTTGTGCGATCAATGTGCCCACGACCACTTAAGTTTTCCTAACACAAGAGAAACGGGCGAAAACTTTGTTTAACAATACGCTAGCTCTGTTGTTACTCTCGCTTCAATCAGTTTCAGAAATAGCTAATACAAGTAATTAGAACTTACAGTTACACTGATTACACAATAAGTAATGGTACAGCACTACTACCGAGACGATGGTAATTTGCAATGCTTATTTGCAATGACACATACGGACACATTACATTGGAACAAGCAACTATTGTCATGAGAAATCAATAGCGTCTTCCATATGCAATTAAAACCAATTGTTCCATGATATAACATCACGCCTATATTGCCCGATAGGCTAAGAAGAGCCTCCCCTTGACATACATAGAAGCTCTTCTCTGCTGCAAAGGAAAAATGATCAAAAACAATAATGTACTGGTTTACAAGTCACAAGAAACGAAAACGGTGTGGGCATAGGATATGCCGATGATATAAGCAGAGGCTGCATGAACAAGAGTTGCTAGGGATAAGGAGAAGTGGATGCATTTGGAGGAGGCATTTGTCAACGAGAGACATAGAAACGGGGGTATCTGGGCAGCTAACTATTTCGTTAATTACTAAGTCATATTCATCATGACTATGATGATTTTCTATCAGCGATAACGACCATCGAAAAGTTTTAAATGTTCGGCATTGACATGGGCTTCAGAAATGTCATGTCAATTTTGAACATTTTGGCATTTCTATAATGACTATCCCCGATTTAATTTTACTTTGTCTAGATCCCTAGAGCTGTATACTAAAAATACACTCCCATTTTCGTCCATATGTTTAAGTCCCATATAATAGGAGGCGACTTTATTGCTACGGAAAAATTCAATACAAAATAACAATTGTATCGTATCGTACGATTAGGTAGCGGTACGATAATTTCATAATATATAACTACTTCGGACATCAAAACAATTTTTCAAATAACAATATAGGCAATTGGCTATAGAAAAAGTTTTGAGCATCATAGGAAACAACATTGGAACAAACCCACCGCGCTATTCAATAATTATAATGATTACAAAAATAATAACACCCTAACTTTCATCGATAGTAGCACTAACACTAGAGACTGTAACACGCTGCATCCCCACATTCCCGACAACAGGGCACCGATATCATGTTATAACTGAAACGGGCTTTATAAGCGCATAAATTGGCGATCAGCCATCGTGCGGTTCAAAAACGACTGTAATTGGCGCTACCATAATTTAATTCTGCTAACGTAGTGTTTGAGCTGATGCCAGCAAGCTCAAATTCAATAAAAATTCAAGCCAGCTCCCTCCCCAATCATGGGCCATCAATTTTGCTTCGATATGCTCGTTCCGTATCGATATCTGGTACACAATCGATGAAGTTACTGGGTGTTATTTTTTAAGTGAATATTGCGAAGCTTATAAAAGGTACTTGAGTATGAATAATTTTCGTATGAATAATTATGAATTATTTTTAAATTTTTTTAGATAGCCTTATATATAAGGACGGTCAATGGGTTCGTAAGTAGTAAGAACACTCTGGCCCGATTCTACAATTAGCATACAAAAACGACCGTATTCGTTACGTCCTCGCCGCCGAGGCCCGCCGCGAAGTCCCTATCAAATTCTACAAGCCAGCCTGCGATGCTGTGCATTAGTTAAAATCCAGTTAGATTATTGGAGTTTCTTGTCCGTTCTTCTCCACGTAG
The DNA here is from genome assembly GCA_949775005.1 of Orthosia gothica. NCBI lineage: Eukaryota > Metazoa > Arthropoda > Insecta > Lepidoptera > Noctuidae > Orthosia > Orthosia gothica. The sequence goes on from OX459037.1 coordinate 18,552,515, forward strand.
GCTTTTCCGAACGGATGGTAGAATCACTTTATTAGATCCGGCCTTAGCTGTCCCCCCCAGCGACGCCCTGAGCCGAGGTCCGACCCCAACTGGGGTAGCCCTCAGCGTTGTCGCTTAGGTTTAGTATTTTGAAGCCTGGTCGGAGGCTAAGAGATTAGTCTCCACAGGGAAGCCCGGTTAAGTATATGTGTCGGACACTTTGACTGTTTGCGAGAAGCCAGGTAAAAAAAATAAAAAAAAAAAATAGGAGGTTACTCAAATGTCACGAAACTAAGAAAGGACTTTTGGAAATTCCTCCCCTAAGGGAGTAAAAAAGAATTTGACAGTTTGTATGAAATTTTTAGTTTATAAATTGGCCACATAAAATTTTTGGTTTGCACTCTTGGTTGATAAAAAGAATTCATGTATTTATTGGTTTTTGGAAATTCCACCCACGAGGACAGTAAAACAGTTTTTATTTATTGCCTTTACATTTTAGTATGTATGTATTTATGTATATATTAAATAGCATATGTATGCATGTGCATATCTTTTATAATTTATATTTTTTTTTAATACTGGTATTGTCACACCAATAACGGTCCCACTTCATGTCTAGCAATCCATACCAGGTTGCCTGGAAGAGATCGAAGGTATGCGATAAAGCCGCCCATTGTATATGTTTTAAGTTTTAAGTTTCCTTTATAAATGTAACCTATGGTGTACAATAAAGTATATAATAAATAAATAATAAATAAAAGAGGGGTTGACAGTTTGTATAACATTTCTACGCTTTTAAATGTTGCACGTGAAAATAAAGATTTACGCTTTTAGTTGATAAAAAGAATTCATGTATTTATTGGTTTTTGGTATTTCTACCCCTAAGGAGGTGAAAAGTTGTAAATTTGGTGGGCTTATATATTTGAAACTTGGCATAAACACTAACCTAAGTAAAAAGTAAAGGTTCAAAGTCATTATTAGTTTTTCGAAACTACTCCTAAAAGACGATTTAGAGGATGTTAAAGATTTGATGATTATGAGTTTCGATCACGTTTATGTAGGTGTGGAACCTACATAAATGTGATCGAAACTCATGTCAGTTAAACAATATTTAAAGTAATAAAACAAACAGTTTGCCTTTAGCGCGGCCACCGCAGAACGTTTCCCGTCATTACCGCCGTCGAGTAAACGGTAATGATCGATTTAAAAGATATTGCTGCGCTATTAAAAATATGCCTGCTATTCCAGATAATGTTCATACTTTCAGAAACACGATAGTTTTACCGGGGAGCCACCTAGTTACCTAAGGCGAGGTACACACGGCCCGATCTCCCCACAATTCATTTCTCATTTCCGTAACGTTCGCCCGCGCTGATCCTCGCTCGGTCACAAACTCTCATCTTGTAACAGGTAATTTATTTTACTTAAAACGCCTTCCATTCCAACAAATAACGGTTTGGAGAATGGAATGAGCTGGATAGTTGCAGTTTTAACTAAGGTTCTGTAAAATATTACTCGATTAGACTTTTCGCGCGCACGGATTCTAAATCCGTGATTTTCCGAGCGAGATACTCGTAGGTTCTAGTTTAGTTCTTTTAGAGTTTGTTTTTTTATTGTTCTGTATTGCACGTGCTTATGGTTTGAAACAGCAAATAAAACTATTTGCTTTATGAATGGCTCGAAAGCTTAGTTATAAACGGTTAAGCCGTATGAATCAACTCTCTGAGCTATAGATTCGCAGTTGAATGTCGTTCACTTTGACGTTTGAACTCATACAGTGCCTTTTTATTTCCATGGTTTTTCTTCACGTTTTAGACTGAATGTATGAGTTAATTAGTTTATTTTAAAGAGTATCTGTTAAAAACTACAACTCGTAACGAAATAGTATGTTATTTTCATACAAATTGGATTTTATATAAACTACTCTAAAATCAACTAACATATTACGATGTGACAGAGCAGTAATTTAAATTGATGTTTTCAAAACAACCGTTGCATTGCATACGAGAAGAAGCTCGCCTGTCAATTAAAACTGAAAAGCATTTTTATATCCAAACGAGAATAAAATATTATATACATATTATTATATTACTTTTTTTCAACGAAATCTGCGTTCCATTAGTGTTAATAAAAATAAAAACAAGGCTGCGACTATTTGCAGAATTACTCTTGATCACTTTATAAATATTTGTAAAATATATAATAACATAACCCTGCCTGAATGGCATTTGTCGGACATTGACCTTTCTCGCATCCTGTGAAGGTGAGCTTTTCAGTTTTCTACACCGCTTTATTGGTTTCTGCTAAGTTACCATTATCATGAAACACATTTTTTTGCTTAAAGTAGTGCTCGTAGATACTGCACTACCACGGGGAGATAGTGCAAATATATGGGAATCCAACCCACTAAAACTCCACGGTGTCCTCCTGTGCCGCATATGGCGGGCACATGCGCACGCGTTAGCGCTCACCGCGGACCTGCCGCGGCTATCCATCACAGGACACTCCTCAGGGGAGTGCCCCCCATCGCCGACGCATCAGAACAAGCACGCCGTGACCACCCAGAAACCAAACCAGCACATGGGCGCCAGTCGACCCCGTGTATGGCACTCTTGGTCACACTGTGATGGGTCAGGTCAGTATTTCATCTTTCTGCTCAAGTTTTTGAGCTAACCAACAAGGTTGGATGCGGGGACCACTGCCAAGAGAAGACCGATTCCATATGTACGTCTAGCTATCGAAACTCGTAGAAACTCTTCCTGTCATCGCACTTAGGATTCGCACAATATACCTGACCCTAGCCTTTTCTAAGTAATCGGCTAATTCGTCAATTAATTTTTGTTGCAGCTCCAGACCAAGTTCGTTTTACCACAGTTTATTTTGTACGGAGTTGGAGCGAATGTGGCGAGACTAATTTCACGGCGACTTTGAAAGAGAGGCAGCGAAAATCAAAGCTCGGTTTACTCGTAAAATATATAGCTCCAGTCTATATTTTGGGTCGGTAGTTGAGCGCTATTTCAGTTGCCGTGAAATATGGCACTCGGTTCGAACAAAAAATATACATCGTCAAATTGATAAGTCGGCAACTTGTAAATAACAGGTCGTATTGTGTTTGTCTAGTTTTGTGAAAAAGCGGCTTTTTGTATAGGCTGAAAGCCTGTTATTTTAATATCTACATTTTCGCTTTTTATTCAAATCGTAATGAATTTCATCAAAAAGTAAAATATCAAAAATGTTCACAATGGAATTACTGAACACGCTCGCTTACAGGATTGTTATTACAAATGATTTTTAATGTTATAGAGAATAGGGAGGAAGAGTCAGACAAAAAGTGAGTAACCGGTCTTAATTGAATTTATAGAAAATTTAATAACTGAAAACCTTATTAGAGAATATCAAAAGAGAGGTTTATGCTCGGAGTTTCCTTGCGTGATCACGTCAGAAATGAGGATATCTGCAGGAGAATCAAAGTCACTGAAATAGCCCGTAGAATTGCGAAACTTCAATGGCAATGGGCAGGGCACATTGCTCACAGATCGGATGCCGCGCGAACCGGAAGACGATGCGTTGGAAGGCCTCCCACTAGGTGGATCGATGACCTGTTTAAGGTTGCAGGAAGGCGCTAGATGCGAGATGCACGAGATCGGTCAATGTGGCGATGCCTGGGGGAGGCCTATGTCCAGCAGTGGACGTCTTTCGGCTGCAATGATGATGATGATGACATCGCTTGGTACCTCTTACAGAAGCGAACAGGATTCGCCGAATGTACGCGAATGAAGTAGTCTGAGTGTAGTGTACTGAGTGATGTGTCCTGTGCCTGACCATACATGTAATGTAGGTATTAAAGTAACAAAAGAACCTTTGCCGGCTGGCATATTTCCAGTAAATACCATATACCAGTATTTATTCATATTAAAGACCTACATAAATAAACAATGCGCTTACCACAGCTTCATTCCAGTTTCACCGGAGGTGTGCAATGGTTGTGTCACAGCCATCATTTATGTAAAACTGTGGTCCTTTAATAAATTAATCAACCGGTGCATTTATGGGCGTGTGCGACAAATTTATAATTTCCTCACATATTATACAAGCTAATTACGAGCCGTTGACTGTTGGACGGCAAATAATTGATATCAGAAACTTGCGTTCGCAGATCACGCGTTTAATTTTACTTATTTGAATGACAATGAAATGCTTGATTGTGAGTAAGAATGATTTTAAAATCAGTTTCGAATTGTTGCTAATTAAATGTTGAGTTGGTAACCCTTTCGGTGTGAGCACACCCAGCGCAGCTCTTCTTGAAAGTTGTTTAGTAAATTTTTACTGTTCTCTGTTACTTTGTGATTGTTACTGTTATGTTGTGTCTCTGTTGAATAAATGTTTTCTATTATATTCTATTTGAAATTTGGAATACTAGTAATATTATTCAGGTTTTTTATTATGTGGATCTACCTATGTAGGTACAGAAACGTAACACAAAATAAAGTCATAGAAGGCTTGCTACGAATTTCGCAGAACCATAAAATTCTTGTAAACATTTAGGTACTAAAAGACACTACAATTTCCCTAAAACTCCTTCTACATTCAAATATTTCCATTAACCCAGAGCCCCGGGTTGATAAAACACCTAAGAGTGCCGATATCACCACCGCACACTTTAAAAGCCTATGACGAAGGTACATACAGACACTAAGTATTCAAACTTGGTATATTGCTATCATTGTTTTGCGGTCTTAGGGCTATACCCTTGTAACGCGAAACACGTATTTGTGGTTATCAAAATGTCCGGGGTTGCATTATTTCAAAGTGCTTTCGATCTGACAATACGATTGCTTTTATAGAATAAACTGGGGCTACCCACAGCTTTTGTCCGCATTGGTGAGATTCAAGGGGATTCGGGAAAATGAAGGCATGATGTAAACTCGACGGTTCTATGAGTTGATATCTTTTATAAGGGTGGCTGAAGTTCTGTACAGAACTGTATAGGCTCGCGCTTGACCACTATCTCACCTGATGGTAAGCGATGATGTGGTCGACGGTGAAGCACGCTTGCCTAGAAGTAGCCTATTCACTCTTGACTTGAAGATCCCTAGATTGTAGCTATCGGGAAACACAGACTCCGGCAGGGAATTCCACTCCTTAGCTGTACGCATAATGAAAGTATTTCCAAAACGTAATCTGTTATAAGTAGTCTTTTTAGGGTTCTGTACCCGAAGGGTCCAAACGGAGCCCTATTGCTTACTCACGTCTCTGTCACAGAATTTTGTTCCGAAGATTTTTTTAACTTCCCATTGGCCTATGAACTTGAATTATGGTAATAATGTTTATTGTTAAGTAGATTTTACTAGCAAATACCAATATATTGAAAAATCTGATTTTTCTTTGGTGCGGAGCCCTAAATGTGCGAAGTCCGACACGCACTTGGCCGGTTTTTTTTTGTACTTCATACAAAATGTAATGTATATAATATAACATTTTTTCTGTTTTTTTTTGGGTGGGTATTCATCCAATGACTTTTCCCGCTCTGGGTGAAACGGCAAGGCGTGTCAGACTTTTACTGACTAAAACCCACCCGTGTCCCTTCAGTTGCTTGTGCCAGGGCCGCGGTAACTCTCTTTCAAATTTATCCGCGACCCAGACAGGTTTCGGCTCTATCAGGCCCCGTCACTTTTGCTGACATCTCTTTGAGGCGCGCGTGGAACACTACATGCCGTAAACTCGGGCCTGGTCCTTATCGGACGGCGAGCTACCCATTACTTGCCGTCCGCAAGCCCACGCCTACGATGGCTAGGAATCGGTTTGGGACTCCCAACGCTCGGAGCGTCTCCTGCGGTGGCTAGGGGCGCGAGGGCGTCTCCTTTGCGTCTCCCTCACATGTTCCGCCTCCTCCTTTGCGAGCGTTACTGCTTCGCAGAAGGAGGAGACAGCTGCTGAAAGTGGAAGGTAGTTTCAGTTGCTGTTAAGGTCACAAAATCAGTATTAGGTAACACTATCTATCAACAATCAGTAACTATTTCAATTTATTGGGCAATGTTGTCAAAAAATTTAAACATTTAAATTCCAAGACTTTACTTGATTGAAAAAATTTCAATAAAATAATCAGACTCTGTCCTCTTTATACCTATCTATTTACCAAGAATCGGTGTTTTATTAAAAGTTTATTTTGCCTACGACACTTTAACTTTTATTAAAAACATCTCGGCTAGACGGCTTCTTTATATAACAAGTAATGACTTCGCAGAACAAGCTAATAGTTATCATGAACCAATATTACATTCAAATGGCAATACTATTGTTTATTTTATTCGTAGGTACAGTCAACAATAAAAATACCTAGACCTATGTATAGTTATTATTACACTGCTGTTTGTTGTCCCTAAATAAATAAACAACAAAGTGGTTTAATACATTCCAAACTTCAAAAATCAAGTTGTGCAGTCCGAGGATACATATTCGCGAGCTGGCTGACCAAAACCAGATGTATCCTTCGACTGCACAGTATGATTTTTTCTTGTTTACGTCTTTTTAGTTCGCTTTTTAAACAGTCGCGTTTTTTGATATTTTGAATATTTTTTTTTTATTTAACCCTTTTTAATTCACAGTTTTCGAATTAGGTACATTTAAACATTTACGTGTTATATATTTTTAAAATCGCCATTTACAACCCTTTATTGATACCCCACACGACGGTATTGGAAGAAAATTGGGCTTCCACAATATGGCGCCCGAAAGCTACCATTTTTCTATTTTTCAATTTTAATGTAGTCAGTGACACTAGCAAAGTTAAGACGAATCGATTGACGTACGAATCATCAAAATCAGCCAACGCGTTTGGTCTCTGGAACGCCACATAGGAACAAACATACATACATAGACTGATAAACACATTACCCTCCTTCGGCAGTCGGGTAAAAATAAAAAAAAACTTGCTCGTAATCACAATCGTTTATGATTCAAACTGTTGAATGTTGACAATACATAACATACACTTCTGGCCTTTCATTCGAGGAAAACATGCACCATGATATGCAGAAAAAAGGGAAACGAAAATTATAATACAAATTATAATAAGGTCTTTAGTATGATATTGGTGATTTTAAATTCTTCAAACTATTTTTTACGAGTATCAGTTTAAATTTTTCAGCGATAAACCGCCACTGTATCCATGAAAAATGCAATGGTGTTACATGTTGTATAACAACTTTGGTCAACATTATCGTCTAATTATTCTCTCTAAATGTATATATGATTACCTACTTTGTATACAGACTGCGTGCCCATAATACTCGTAGTATTAGGAGTGTTACACCATTTTGGCACACGAAAATTCATCATGTTATTGTCCATTCTGGGTCGAATTGAAACAATATTGGTACAAACAGCAAACATTATATGTATTGGTATTATCACTAATGATTAGTATTTAATGTTATGTAAGCTCTCTCATTTGATATTAGTATTGCTATTGGACGAAGCTTAAACTATACTGTACCCAAAGTTATTAATTTACTGAGCGTAATATATCAGATATTATTTGTTTGATTTCTTGTGTTTATGACTTTACACTGTTCAATGGTAAACAGTTTAATATAAGACACAAATTAATAACGTATTAGATACTATAGATCTTTTATCAGAACATGAACTGCAGCCTTCTTGCGTAATGAATTCACCAAGGCAACCATCGACCAATCAAATGCGAGATAAAAGACGCGATGTGTATTTCCGTCTTTGTGATTGGTCCATTGCTCATTGCTCATTGCCCTTTGCCTTGTCACATTACGCAATAAGGCTGCTGGTTACAGGAAGATTACCTCTCTTAATAATTTAGTAATAGCGGTAACCAATCTAAGGGAAGCATTACTTATTAGCATTTTACGATAAAAACCAAGTGCAGTCAATGGTATGTTTATTTGCGATGACACCGTTATTTCCGTTTGGGTTGATAATTCTGTAGCAGAAATGAGCAGATCACCAAGAGAACTAAGGTAATCGAAAAAACCTGACGGACTGCCAGACTTAAGTGGCGGTGGGCAGGAAACATTTCTCGCAGAAACTGTAAGTAGCTGTCACGTAGCGGAAGATACAGGATTGGAAGGCCTCCCACAAAGTGGAACGATGTCTTAGTGAGTGGTGCTGGAGTCCGCTGGTTGCGTGAAGCAGAGGCCTGGTAGATAAGGTGACACTTAAAGGATTCAATAGAAGACATCGGTCGGCTGAAATGATAATGATGTTACAATAGACCTTCATAGAAAAGGCGATGCTTATATCATCTGATAAATACATTATTACTCTTCACTGACCAAGTATCTTCCTAATGATAAAGGTATTAAAACTAATTCCGGACATCCACTCGACGCACAATAATATCAGCGTTATCTATCTTTTGTCAATGGTCATTTTCCGGCAAATAAATGACAAAGGAGACTGAATACAATGTGACGAAAAGAATTACTGTTGAATCAAGCGTTATTATGGTCACAGTAATAGTTACGTAAACTGCCTATAATATCAACCTGGTATTGTGCCCCTACAGGGCCAAGGTTTTTTATTGAATAAATAAAGCAGGATTCACGAGGTCAGTGCGCGTGTTGGGAATTTCAGTCATTTATTCAATTCGAGATTTATTCATGATGTTTTCCTTTGGGGGTATTTAAAAAAAAATTAGTTAAATTGTACTTGGAAGAATTAAAAAAAATATTGAAACTATTATACTTAATTGATTTATTATTATACGAGTATAGGTATAACGGCGCGTGACATTATTAAATAATGAAAATCTTTTAATTTGGAGAATTGTAATTTATTTTGTTATTTTTTCTAATCATTGGTCATTACGATAATTTTAAAGATTAATTTTTATTAAGACCGGGTAACACTGAATGGAGTTGCGTTTGTCATGGCGGGCGAACGTCATGTCAATTATCGGAAAGTAGTTGACAGCCGTTGCAAGTTTTGAACACTTGCAAACCCATTGACTCTAAATCTATCATTATTACTGCAATCCTTAATTGTTTAAGTAATTAGTAAGTGTATGAATAATTTAAATAGTGAGCAGTCAACGCTAGTGTATTCATTTCAAACTTTTTTCTGAAGTACGCCCACTATGGAATGGATTCCCTTGCTGACGAGGTCACGAATCAGCAATCAGATGCAACAACCAGTTCTCCCGACTATATATTATATGAGAAGCTCGTGGTTAAATAATAACAGCCGCACGGATCGATCTTCAAGGTTAAGCAACGCTTGCCGAGGTCGCTAAGTGGATGGTGACCATCTTTACATAGCGAGTTTCTTCCGTGCCTAGGAAAGCACGTTAAGGCGTTGGTCATTGCTGTCATTTAACAGTCGTTACGGGTAGTCAGAAGCCTGATATTTGACGATAGTCTAGCCAAGGGACATAGTTTTACCCAGTTACTGGGTTTTGGAGGTCAAGTAGGAAATCGCTCCATGTAAAACACTGATACTCAGCTGAATCTGGTTGGACTGGAAGCCGACCACAACATAGTTGGGAAAAGGTTACGGCAGATTGATTGTTGAAAATGTTATATAATATCAGCCGAAAGACGTCCACTGCTGGACACATTGCGCCACATTGACCGGTCCCGTGCGTCTCGTAACAATCAAATTGACATTAAAAGAGGATTTTTTTAGTTGTCATTTTGACTGAATTGTGGAGTTAGTTTCCATGACTCAAGCAGCAGTATCACTACGGTCAAAATTAACTGTCTAGCAATGCGAAGATGGTATAAGACCAAAAAAAATTATATTGGTAGGTAGGTAGGTATGTAGGGTAGGGTAGGGAGGTATGTAGGGTAGGTTAGAGAAGGGCAGGTAGGTTGGTAGTTGGTAGGGTAGGTGTGTAGGTAGGTAGGTAGGGTCGCGTCCGCTCGCTGTCGGAACAGGTTGTGTCCCGGGGTGGGGTGGCGTTGGCGGTAAGTCTGGATATTGTCAACGCCTTTAACTCCCTGCCCTGGGATGCGATTAGGGTGGCACTAGTACATCACGGATTGCCTCCTTACCTGCAGTGCATCGTCGGAGCTTACCTACGCGACCAGCACATTCGCTATCACTACGGTCAAAATTAACAGATTAAGATTACAATCTTCGATATATCTTTGTATTTCTTAATCGAATCAACGTATTAGAAACCTCATTACACTATTTCGTGCCGTGTCTATTATTTGGCTAGTTGCCTATTACGAAAAACGAATAAAACACTTCCCTGTACTTCCGATACCTTTATCTAACTAAGATTAAGCGTATAAGGATTTAAGGATGCATTGTTACCAGAAAACACTTGCTGTACCGATCGTTTATTACGGCTTTCTAAAGATGAATATATAGGATTATACATAGAAAATAAATACTAAGTTATGTGTCTGAAGTATTTTTTGTGTAGTGAATGTGTGCTCCCAATTTATACCGAATTAGATCAGTTACATCTTAAACAATGTATTCCTAAGAAAACACATGAGACGTCACTGAAAAACTAAGTACCGAAAACCGCCCAAAAGTTTCCACGACAGCAGACTCCAAACACAAGAGAAACGGTTGAAAACTTTGTTCAACAAAACACAGTTGTGACTCTCGCTACATCATCAGTTTCAGAGATTGCTAATTCAACTAAAAAGAACTAACAGTTGCTCTGATTACACAATAAGTAATGGTACAGCACTATTACTGAGACGATGGTAATTTGCAATGGCACATACGGACACATTGCATTGGAACACGCAACTATTATCCCACCCGCCACGGTTTATAAACCAAATAAAGTTGGTCAGATATATGTCATCATCATCATATTTTCTTCCGAAAGACGTTCGTTGCCCAAGTGTCGCCAAATCGTCCGGTCTCATGCGCCCGCATCCACCAGATACCCGCAAACTTAAACCAGTCATCAGCCCACCCAGTGGGAGGCCTTCCAACTCAGCATCAGCGTCATTCGGTACGCGTTCGCCACTCCAGAACTTGTCAGCCCCATCGACCATCCGTTGTGCGATCAATGTGCCCACGACCACTTAAGTTTTCCTAACACAAGAGAAACGGGCGAAAACTTTGTTTAACAATACGCTAGCTCTGTTGTTACTCTCGCTTCAATCAGTTTCAGAAATAGCTAATACAAGTAATTAGAACTTACAGTTACACTGATTACACAATAAGTAATGGTACAGCACTACTACCGAGACGATGGTAATTTGCAATGCTTATTTGCAATGACACATACGGACACATTACATTGGAACAAGCAACTATTGTCATGAGAAATCAATAGCGTCTTCCATATGCAATTAAAACCAATTGTTCCATGATATAACATCACGCCTATATTGCCCGATAGGCTAAGAAGAGCCTCCCCTTGACATACATAGAAGCTCTTCTCTGCTGCAAAGGAAAAATGATCAAAAACAATAATGTACTGGTTTACAAGTCACAAGAAACGAAAACGGTGTGGGCATAGGATATGCCGATGATATAAGCAGAGGCTGCATGAACAAGAGTTGCTAGGGATAAGGAGAAGTGGATGCATTTGGAGGAGGCATTTGTCAACGAGAGACATAGAAACGGGGGTATCTGGGCAGCTAACTATTTCGTTAATTACTAAGTCATATTCATCATGACTATGATGATTTTCTATCAGCGATAACGACCATCGAAAAGTTTTAAATGTTCGGCATTGACATGGGCTTCAGAAATGTCATGTCAATTTTGAACATTTTGGCATTTCTATAATGACTATCCCCGATTTAATTTTACTTTGTCTAGATCCCTAGAGCTGTATACTAAAAATACACTCCCATTTTCGTCCATATGTTTAAGTCCCATATAATAGGAGGCGACTTTATTGCTACGGAAAAATTCAATACAAAATAACAATTGTATCGTATCGTACGATTAGGTAGCGGTACGATAATTTCATAATATATAACTACTTCGGACATCAAAACAATTTTTCAAATAACAATATAGGCAATTGGCTATAGAAAAAGTTTTGAGCATCATAGGAAACAACATTGGAACAAACCCACCGCGCTATTCAATAATTATAATGATTACAAAAATAATAACACCCTAACTTTCATCGATAGTAGCACTAACACTAGAGACTGTAACACGCTGCATCCCCACATTCCCGACAACAGGGCACCGATATCATGTTATAACTGAAACGGGCTTTATAAGCGCATAAATTGGCGATCAGCCATCGTGCGGTTCAAAAACGACTGTAATTGGCGCTACCATAATTTAATTCTGCTAACGTAGTGTTTGAGCTGATGCCAGCAAGCTCAAATTCAATAAAAATTCAAGCCAGCTCCCTCCCCAATCATGGGCCATCAATTTTGCTTCGATATGCTCGTTCCGTATCGATATCTGGTACACAATCGATGAAGTTACTGGGTGTTATTTTTTAAGTGAATATTGCGAAGCTTATAAAAGGTACTTGAGTATGAATAATTTTCTTTAATGGTTTTCATATATGGTTTCTTAAGTTTCTTTACGGTCTTCAAATAGTTATCACAATGAAGACATCATCACATTACGATTTTAATTCCAAATATAAAAGAATATATCGTGAGCTCAAGTTAATTTTACGTAACCTAGTTGTACCACATATAAAACTGAATTGTATTTGAATAAGTTATATTTAGGAAACAAAGAAAATATTCTAAATTATATGAATCAAAATTATTTCATCCAACGAGAATATTTTAGCCGGCAAACCGCTTTTCTCGTTTTTAGGTTCTACTAACTTCAGTTGCCTGGAATACATATTTCGGGATCAAGAATTCATAAGGCGAGAATGAAGTATGCATGTCATTAAAAAGTTAGACCGCAAGCTCTGGGGTTGCAATAGAAAGTCACACGACGATGACGTGCTAACATAATAACGATGTAAATACTCGTTCTTACCTCAGTTCTTACCTCCTCTATTTATTAGGGACAAAAAAGAGTTACATGTTAAAGTTTAAATGAAACTATGAGAACTAACATAATAAATTGGCAAACATATAACCCACACCATTGTCCACGTACGAATATATGAACAAATAGGAAACGGAAGATATCTATGTCCATGAAGTGTGTGTTATAGGTAAACACACACTAGGTTAGGTTGGTTTATGTACTATTAAACATTACCTACTTGTGTAGGTCTGTTTATTTCGTAGATACGCACCATCGTCGTCATCAATAGCTTCCCATCAGGTGAGAATATAGATATATTCAACCTCACCACAAAGATTAAACCTTGGATGTCAATAAAATTATAGATCTCCTTTACTGGGAAAGAACTGACGGACTGACTTATATCTAAATCGAGTGGTAACAAGGACTGCTGAAGAATAAAAGGCTACTTTCAAAACGACAACGAAACAAGAATAATCATTTGCAACCCACCTCCCCCCGAAAGTGACCACAGTTAACCCAATATATTCGATCAAATTCTTTTGCAACTATATTCTCTTTTTCCTTTGATATCAACAAATATAAAGAAGATCCCAACCTAACAACTATCAAAAGTCACAAAAGTCAACTTAATAAAACATTTGCAGCAAATAAACTCAAACATTATTTGTTTTGTGTATAAGAAAATGTAACCTTTATTTTCGTACAGAAATTAGTCCTCACTTTCAGCGAAACTTCAACGACGTTCCCACATCAAACACAGACGAAGTTTGTGAAGTTTTTAACACAACACAACTCTTCTGACTGTAGGAGTATCTTGAAGTTAACATTGACATTTATTCAAAGTGAATCTGAAGACGCAGAACTGTGCAAAGTATTAAATTCGAATGTTTTGGACTTAATCGTTGAGTGATGTATTTATGAAAATTTGTTCGTGTTTAATTAAAACTGCGACAATTTCAACTATAAAAATTGCAGCAGGTATATTCTTGTCGTGCAAATCTATAAAAGCGAAAGGTCACTCATTCACTCATCACGAAATGTCCAAAACCGCTAGACGTATAAAGATGAAATTTGGCAGGGAGGCTACTCACTCACCGCCTGCCGTCCGCCTCGAGAGGACGTCCCGCTGCTCGCTGCTCTGCTGCCCGCCGCCCCACCGCGCGCCACGCCGCGCCCCCACCCTCCGTCTCGTCGCGCCCCTGCGTGACGTCACTGCGGTCGCTGCGTCTCCGCGCGCCGCTCACAGGTGTCACTACTAGTAACTTATGTTACTAGTAGAGACATCTTTTTTTGGCCCCTTCCGGGTTAAAACCACGACTTAGAATACGACTGATGATGAATACGACTCCCCCGCTCCGATGGAAGTGGCCCTTAGCACCGATGATTAGTGGGAAGCAGCAGCTAGCCTCGTTAACTCAATTGTTAACCAGATAGCCGATATCCCTGATAATTCTGAGGACTACGACACCGTGTCCTCCTCCTCCGATAATGAGTCCACCAAAAACTCGAAGGGCAAGAGGAAAAAGAGGACGGGCCCCTCTCACGCTACCAAGGCCAAAAAGGCTGTAGCCAAAACCTCGCCCCAGTCAGTTCCGCCACCGGCCTCGCCCGACAGGAAACCCTCCCCCGCCCCCGCCCCCGCTAACACTTCTCAGCGGGTAAACCGCTGGCCCAGTCCCATGGTAGTAGTTGACACTAATACCACTAGGAAACTTCCTCCTCCGCCACCCATTTATCTTCAGGATAAAGGGAAATGGAATGATATTTCTAGCGCCTGTATTGAGCGCAAAATCAATGTGAACGCTTCGTTCCACACCTACTCCCTCCCGGAAGAGAGGCCCACCCGAGTGGTGATTCGCCGAATTCCCAAAGAAATCTCTACGGAGGAAATCCGTAAAGATTTGTTAGCCCAGAAAGTCCCCGTCATTGAAGTCCACCGCCAGCATAAAGCAAGAGGTGGACAACAATACGACATGGTGTTGGTTGTTTGCAGCCACACCGATAGACATAACCCCATATTTGGCGTCAAGACCGTATGCTCCCTGTCGGGCATATCAATTGAAAAGCCGTACCGTCCCCACGTCGTTGGTCAGTGTCACAACTGCCAACTTTATGGTCACTCTCAGACCAACTGTTTTGCTACCCCCAGGTGCGTCAAGTGCCTGGGCGAGCATAGCACAAGAGAATGCCCCCGTCCCAAAGACCGTGCAGAATGTACGGAGCCTCCCAGCTGCGTACTCTGTGGTCAAGTCGGGCACCCGGCTAATTACCGGGGCTGCCCAAAAGCCCCTAAGCATGCGCCAAAAATACGGACGGTCAATGGGTTCGTAAGTAGTAAGAACACTCTGGCCCGATTCTACAATTAGCATACAAAAACGACCGTATTCGTTACGTCCTCGCCGCCGAGGCCCGCCGCGAAGTCCCTATCAAATTCTACAAGCCAGCCTGCGATGCTGTGCATTAGTTAAAATCCAGTTAGATTATTGGAGTTTCTTGTCCGTTCTTCTCCACGTAGGCTTTTCCGAACGGATGGTAGAATCACTTTATTAGATCCGGCCTTAGCTGTCCCCCCCAGCGACGCCCTGAGCCGAGGTCCGACCCCAACTGGGGTAGCCCTCAGCGTTGTCGCTTAGGTTTAGTATTTTGAAGCCTGGTCGGAGGCTAAGAGATTAGTCTCCACAGGGAAGCCCGGTTAAGTATATGTGTCGGACACTTTGACTGTTTGCGAGAAGCCAGGTAAAAAAAATAAAAAAAAAAAATAGGAGGTTACTCAAATGTCACGAAACTAAGAAAGGACTTTTGGAAATTCCTCCCCTAAGGGAGTAAAAAAGAATTTGACAGTTTGTATGAAATTTTTAGTTTATAAATTGGCCACATAAAATTTTTGGTTTGCACTCTTGGTTGATAAAAAGAATTCATGTATTTATTGGTTTTTGGAAATTCCACCCACGAGGACAGTAAAACAGTTTTTATTTATTGCCTTTACATTTTAGTATGTATGTATTTATGTATATATTAAATAGCATATGTATGCATGTGCATATCTTTTATAATTTATTTTTTTTTTTAATACTGGTATTGTCACACCAATAACGGTCCCACTTCATGTCTAGCAATCCATACCATGTTGCCTGGAAGAGATCGAAGGTATGCGATAAAGCCGCCCATTGTATATGTTTTAAGTTTTAAGTTTCCTTTATAAATGTAACCTATGGTGTACAATAAAGTATATAATAAATAAATAATAAATAAAAGAGGGGTTGACAGTTTGTATAACATTTCTACGCTTTTAAATGTTGCACGTGAAAATAAAGATTTACGCTTTTAGTTGATAAAAAGAATTCATGTATTTATTGGTTTTTGGTATTTCTACCCCTAAGGAGGTGAAAAGTTGTAAATTTGGTGGGCTTATATATTTGAAACTTGGCATAAACACTAACCTAAGTAAAAAGTAAAGGTTCAAAGTCATTATTAGTTTTTCGAAACTACTCCTAAAAGACGATTTAGAGGATGTTAAAGATTTGATGATTATGAGTTTCGATCACGTTTATGTAGGTGTGGAACCTACATAAATGTGATCGAAACTCATGTCAGTTAAACAATATTTAAAGTAATAAAACAAACAGTTTGCCTTTAGCGCGGCCACCGCAGAACGTTTCCCGTCATTACCGCCGTCGAGTAAACGGTAATGATCGATTTAAAAGATATTGCTGCGCTATTAAAAATATGCCTGCTATTCCAGATAATGTTCATACTTTCAGAAACACGATAGTTTTACCGGGGAGCCACCTAGTTACCTAAGGCGAGGTACACACGGCCCGATCTCCCCACAATTCATTTCTCATTTCCGTAACGTTCGCCCGCGCTGATCCTCGCTCGGTCACAAACTCTCATCTTGTAACAGGTAATTTATTTTACTTAAAACGCCTTCCATTCCAACAAATAACGGTTTGGAGAATGGAATGAGCTGGATAGTTGCAGTTTTAACTAAGGTTCTGTAAAATATTACTCGATTAGACTTTTCGCGCGCACGGATTCTAAATCCGTGATTTTCCGAGCGAGATACTCGTAGGTTCTAGTTTAGTTCTTTTAGAGTTTGTTTTTTTATTGTTCTGTATTGCACGTGCTTATGGTTTGAAACAGCAAATAAAACTATTTGCTTTATGAATGGCTCGAAAGCTTAGTTATAAACGGTTAAGCCGTATGAATCAACTCTCTGAGCTATAGATTCGCAGTTGAATGTCGTTCACTTTGACGTTTGAACTCATACAGTGCCTTTTTATTTCCATGGTTTTTCTTCACGTTTTAGACTGAATGTATGAGTTAATTAGTTTATTTTAAAGAGTATCTGTTAAAAACTACAACTCGTAACGAAATAGTATGTTATTTTCATACAAATTGGATTTTATATAAACTACTCTAAAATCAACTAACATATTACGATGTGACAGAGCAGTAATTTAAATTGATGTTTTCAAAACAACCGTTGCATTGCATACGAGAAGAAGCTCGCCTGTCAATTAAAACTGAAAAGCATTTTTATATCCAAACGAGAATAAAATATTATATACATATTATTATATTACTTTTTTTCAACGAAATCTGCGTTCCATTAGTGTTAATAAAAATAAAAACAAGGCTGCGACTATTTGCAGAATTACTCTTGATCACTTTATAAATATTTGTAAAATATATAATAACATAACCCTGCCTGAATGGCATTTGTCGGACATTGACCTTTCTCGCATCCTGTGAAGGTGAGCTTTTCAGTTTTCTACACCGCTTTATTGGTTTCTGCTAAGTTACCATTATCATGAAACACATTTTTTTGCTTAAAGTAGTGCTCGTAGATACTGCACTACCACGGGGAGATAGTGCAAATATATGGGAATCCAACCCACTAAAACTCCACGGTGTCCTCCTGTGCCGCATATGGCGGGCACATGCGCACGCGTTAGCGCTCACCGCGGACCTGCCGCGGCTATCCATCACAGGACACTCCTCAGGGGAGTGCCCCCCATCGCCGACGCATCAGAACAAGCACGCCGTGACCACCCAGAAACCAAACCAGCACATGGGCGCCAGTCGACCCCGTGTATGGCACTCTTGGTCACACTGTGATGGGTCAGGTCAGTATTTCATCTTTCTGCTCAAGTTTTTGAGCTAACCAACAAGGTTGGATGCGGGGACCACTGCCAAGAGAAGACCGATTCCATATGTACGTCTAGCTATCGAAACTCGTAGAAACTCTTCCTGTCATCGCACTTAGGATTCGCACAATATACCTGACCCTAGCCTTTTCTAAGTAATCGGCTAATTCGTCAATTAATTTTTGTTGCAGCTCCAGACCAAGTTCGTTTTACCACAGTTTATTTTGTACGGAGTTGGAGCGAATGTGGCGAGACTAATTTCACGGCGACTTTGAAAGAGAGGCAGCGAAAATCAAAGCTCGGTTTACTCGTAAAATATATAGCTCCAGTCTATATTTTGGGTCGGTAGTTGAGCGCTATTTCAGTTGCCGTGAAATATGGCACTCGGTTCGAACAAAAAATATACATCGTCAAATTGATAAGTCGGCAACTTGTAAATAACAGGTCGTATTGTGTTTGTCTAGTTTTGTGAAAAAGCGGCTTTTTGTATAGGCTGAAAGCCTGTTATTTTAATATCTACATTTTCGCTTTTTATTCAAATCGTAATGAATTTCATCAAAAAGTAAAATATCAAAAATGTTCACAATGGAATTACTGAACACGCTCGCTTACAGGATTGTTATTACAAATGATTTTGCGAGATTATTATACCTCTGATATACAAAAATACAACACAAACAACTAACAATTCATAAGTTCAAAAGTATTTCGTATTCCAGCAAAAATATTTTTTTCTTTTTTCTTTTTATAAATTATAGGCTCGCGCTTGACCACTATCTCACCTGATGGTAAGCGATGATGTGGTCGACGGTGAAGCACGCTTGCCTAAAAGTAACCTATTCACTCTTTACTTAAATACCCCTAGATTGTAGCTATATCGGGAAACACAGACTCCGGCAGGGAATTCCACTCCTTAGATGTACGCATAATGAAAGTATTTCCAAAACATTTAGTGCGTATGGGTGGAATGTCTACCATGTACCGATGGCGCATCGCCGTACGTCTTGTAGTCCAATGATGAAACGGGCTTGGTGGAATTAGATTATGCAATTCCATCGCACACTCTCTCAAGCACAAAAAAGTCTACTGTGCTTTCGTGGACTTGGAGAAGGCCTATGACAGTGTGTGGAGGGATGAACTGTGGTCGACGCTATCCGGGTACGGTGTGGACTGGCGCTTGCTACGGGCACTGAAATCTCTTTATAGGGATTCCAGTGCTTGTGTTAGGATTAATGGGGCGTATACGAACTGGTTTACCATCTCAAGGGGTGTCAGACAGGGCTGTGTTGCGTCACCGTGGCTGTTCAACTTGTACATGGATAGTTGTCTGATAGGTTTGAAAGAGCATGAGTGCGGATTGAGGATGAATGAGTTGCCTGTCAAATGCCTTCTCTATGTAGATGATCAAGTTCTACTTGCGTCGTCAGCAGAACAGTTGCAAGACATGGTGACTGTGATGAATGAAGCTTTTAAGTTAAAAGGGATGAGTATAAATGTGAACAAGACTAAGGTAATGGTTTTTGAAAGAGAAGACGATGTAACGAAGTGTGAAGTGAAAATAAATGATAAGAGTGTGGAGCAAGTGAACGAGTTTGTATATCTGGGAAGTGTGTTCACAAGGGATGGAAAGATTGAAGAGGATGTGGAAAGGAGAGTGAATGCAGGGAATAAAGTGAATGGTGCTATACATGCAGTTGTGACCAGCAAGTCGATGTCTCCGGAAGCTCAACTCGCCGTTCACAACAGCGTGCTGGTGCCTACACTTCTGTATGGAAGTGAAGGTTGGATATGGCAAAAAAGACATGAAAGTAGGATTAATGCAGTAGAAATGCGCTCCTTGCGGAGTATGTGTGGAGTAACTTTAAATGATAGATTGAGGAATGAGGTAAAAAGACAACGTTGTGGTTTAAAAGAAGATGTAGTGACTAAAATAGAAAAGAGTATGTTAAGATGGTTTGGCCATGTTGAGAGGATGAATGAAAGGCGACTAACGAAAGGTATTTACAAGGCAGACGTGAATGGAAACGCCGGGAGGGGACGCCCTAGAAAGACATATATAGACCTTATAGGTGATGTTCTTCAGAAAGGCCAAGTGCGCAGTACCCATAACCGGCTTGTGTGTATGACTAGATGTATGAATGTGTGTGAAGCAAAAGAAGTATGTAAGGATCGTAGCAGGTGGCGTTCTGTAGTTTCTGCCTACCCCTATAGGAAAAAGGCGTGAGTTTGTGTATGTGTGTGTGTATGTATGTATCGCACACTACCCGAAATTTAACCTGACAAATAACCGACAAGCTGGCAACTCGGCGACGATGTTCAAGGCTCTGGAGATTTGTCTTAACCAGTGCCTCATAGCCGATGAGCCTTTTGGCCCGCTTTTCGATCGACTCTAGTGCATCAAGCTGGTATTTGGTAGATCCGTCCCAAAGATGAGAACAGTACTCCATGCATCATCGAACTTGCGCATGATACAAGCTGAGCAGCTGTTCTGGCGTGAAGTACCGTCTAACCTTTGCAAGGATCTCCAACTTTTTGGCAGACAGTGCTGTCGTCTGCATACCCAAAGGTCGGACCTTTCAGTATGCAGACGACAGCACTGTTGCTGAGAGATACATGTCCAACGCTCGAGCTACCGGACCTCAGATCCAGTCTCTGCGGGAGGCCATGGTGGAGCGCTTCATCGATAACCACTCGAATGGACCGATCTCTCAGGAAGTCTGCAATCCAATCACATGTCGAGGGAGACGGCAAGCGCTTCCCCGTGCCTCTCGATGGCCTCACTCCAGATGTGAATGGCATACGCTAGAAGATGTTAGATCAATTTTCTAATCAGAGTTTCTAAAAATAGTATATTTCATTATAAAAAAATAATGAAGAGTATCTTATAATCTCCATACCAAGAAAAACATATTAATACAGACACAAAGTTTCATACCGAAACCAAAACCAATCTGATGGATTGTTTAGTTACTACCCTTCTAACTTTATTGGCTCCGGTTATTGTCAATTAAAGGTAACGATTTTTAATTGAAGCCAGTATCTCGTTGCAAAGTAAATCAATTAGTGCAAAGGGTGTAGGCGGAGCTCGCAAATTGATTCAGTTTACCCAACCTCTATGGGGCTTGTGTCATAGTCATTTAGACGCTGTGTAGCTAAACATTTTTTCCAATTACGGTGTGAAAATTTAAAGCGGGACCTCGCATTCTCAGCTACATTTTGTACCGGGCTCTTAATAGGACGAACGCTAATGTCAGGTATAAATAGGTGTAGTTATTCAGATTATTTTATTAATGAACTTTTGTAGTCCCGTATATTTGTATGTGAAAATTTGATTACATATCTATACTAATATTATAAAGAGGCAAAGTTTGTGAGGTTGTAGGGGGTAATCTCTGGATCTACTGAACCGATTTAGATGAAATTTGGCATGGAGATAGTTTGAGACCATGGAAAGGATATAGGATGTATAGATTGTATTCCCTTGGGATGATAAAACACTTTTTACGCGAGCGAAACCTTGGGCTAGTTAAAAATATAGAGATTAGGCGAATAGGGAGGAGGAGTCAGACAAAAAGTGAGTAACCGGTCTGAATTGAATTTATAGAAAATGTAATAACTGAAAATCTTATTAGAGAATAGCAATAGAGAGGTTTATGCTCGGAGTTTCCTTGCTTGATCACGCAAAAAATGAGGATATCTGCAGGAGAACCAAAGTCACCGAAATAGCCCGTAGAATTGCGAAACTTAAATGGCAATGGGCATCAGGGCACATTGCTTGCAGAACGGATGGCCGATGGGGCTGAAAAGTTCTGGAATGGCGACCGCGAACCGGAAGACGATGCGTTGGAAGGCCTTCCACTAGGTGGACCGATGACCTGGTTAAGATTGCGGGAAGGCGCTAGATGCGAGATGCACGAGATCGGTCAATGTAGCGATGCCTGGGGGAAGCCTATGTCCAGCAGTGGACGTCTTTCGGCTGAAATGATGATGATGATGACATCGCATGGATCACCTCTTACAGAATCGAACAGGATTCGCCAAATGTACGAGATTGTAGTTGTCTGAGTGTGAGTGTACTGAGTGATTGTAGCCTGAGCATACATGTTACGTAGGTATTAAAATGACAAAAGAACCTTTGCCGGCTTGCATATTTCCAGTAAACACCATATACCAGTATTTATTCATATTAAAGACCTACATAAATAAACAATGCGCTTACCACAGCTTCATTGCAGTTTCACCGGAGGTGTGCAATGGTTGTGTCACAGCCATCATTTATGTAAAACTGTGGTCCTTTAATAAATTAATCAACCGGTGCATTTATGGGCATGTGCGACAAATTGCTCAATAATGATTTTCATGGCACAGTTCGGGCAAATTTATAATTTCCTCACATTTTATATAAGCTAATTACGAGCCGTTGACTGTTGTTCGGAAAATTAATGATATCAGAAACTTGCGTTCGTGGATCACGCGTTTAATTTTACTTAATTGAATGACAATGAAATGCTTGATTGTGAGTAAGAGTGATTTTAATCAATCAGTTTCGAATTATTGGTAATTAAGTGTTGAGTTGGTAACCCTTTCGGTGTGGGCACATCCAGCGCAGCTCTTTTTGAACCTTGTTTGTACTTTTTTTTACTCTTTTCTGTTACTTTGTGATAGTGACTGTTGTGTTGTGTCTATGTTAAATAAATATTTTCTATTATAATCTATTTGAAATTTGGAATACTAGTAATATTATTCAGGTTTTTTATTTTCTGCGGATCTACCTATGTAGGTACAGAAACGTTACACAAAATAAAGTCATAGAAGGCTTGCTACGAATTTCGCAGAACCTTAAAATTCTTGTAAACATTTAGGTACTAAAAGACACTACAATTTCCCTAAAACTCCTTCTACATTCAAACATTTCCATTAACCAAGAGCCTCGGGTTGATTAAACCACCCAAGAGTGCCGATATCACCACCGCACACTTTAAAAGCCTATGACGAAGGTACAAACAGACACTAAGTATTCAAACTTGGTATATTGCTATCATTGTTTTGTGGTCTTAGGGCTCTACCCTTGTAACGCGAAACACGTATTTGTGGTTATCAAAATGTCCGGGGCTGCCTTGTTTTCAAAGTGCTTTCAATCTGACAATACGATTGCTTTTATGGAATAAACTGGGGCTGCCCACAGCTTTTGTCCGCTTTGGTGGGAATCAAGAGGATTCGGGAAAATGAAGGCGTGATGTGAACTCGACGGTTCTATGAGTTGATATCCTTTTATATGGGTGGCTAAAGTTCTGCATATAATTTGTTTTAAGTGGTAAGTACACAGGCAGTTTAATATCTTTTGCATTAATAAATCAATTAAAATAAAATAACCCTAAGCTGTTACACAATATTAAGTTTGTCAAGACAAATATAGACAAAAACTCTCAATTAATATTCAACGGTATTCGTTTGAACACACGTAAGACCTAAGAAGTAAATAGCGCCGCGATAATATAATATTTTAATTTTTAATAATTATTGTATATATTTTATTTTATTTTAGAAGGCTTGAATGCCTGCCTGCCTTGTATATGCCTTCTAAAATTATTGAGTATAGAAGGTAATCAGTTGCTGTTAGTTAAATATTAGGTAACATTACCAAAACTTTCCTACCTGGACAAAACTAAAACATACTATGTTTTAGTTTTGTCCAGGTAGGAAAATTAAAATAAATAATAATTTGAGATCGAATGTCACTTGCCACTCAGACACGGTATATTTGTATACCGACTGTTAGTCAGTTTCAAGCTTAGTAAAGTTTTGATGGGAATGTTTCTGGAAATTGTTGTCAAAAAAAATTAAGAATTAAATTCACATTTATCAAGAATCGGCGTTCTAATAAAACGCAACAAGTAATAATGGCTTCGCAGAATAAGCTTATAGTAATCGTGAACTAATATTACATTCAAATGGCAATACCATTGTTTGTCTTATTTGTCGGTACAGTCAACAACAAAAGTAGGGAAATGCTGTCAATTTTGAAATGACACTTGCTAGTAATCATCATTTGAATAAATCAAAAAGATATCTGTTTTGAATAGAAAATACATGGCATAAACTGTTCTGCTGAACACCTCTGTTCTTCCATTCGAGGAAAACAGGCACGATGGTATGCAGCAAAAAGTGAAAAGGAACATGTCAAATAATTTGTTATGACGACTATAAAATGATCTAAGTCCGTTTTCAAATGCAATACCTTTTTTTTGAATTTTGTCAGCTATAATACCACCATTGTACCTACGGAAACCACCATTGTACGTGGAACCGCCTACCAACCCGCATTAGTCCTGCGTGGTGGGTTACGGCCCATTCCCTCTTACAGAGAGGAGGCCTGTGTCCCATCAGTTGGCTACATTAAAAGCAATACTGTAAAAAAACTTTTTAATGTTAACATTTTGGTGAACAAGAAAGTATATTCTGTTTATTATCTATCTATGATCACCGACTTTTTTGACTGCCTGTACATCATTCTTCTAGTATTAGGAATGTAACACCATTTTGGCACACACAAAAATGCATTATGTTATTGTTCATTCAATTTTCAGTTTCGCACGCGCCCTCCGCCGCGAGCAGTTCAGTTTTTGAGTCGCTTAGCGTTCGAAAAAACAAAAATAAACAGAAGGTTTCAGTGACTATAATTTAGTGATAAATATGTGAAGATTGAAGTGAATCACAACATAACTATCAGAGTTTAACAAAATAAAAGTGAAATCTTTCTAAATATATGAAACAAAATTAGTTAAAAAGTCGCAAATATCGAATAATCATTGTTAAATAATTGTATAAACGCTGCAAACAAAGCCACTAAAAACGCATTATGTGATTAAAGTGACGATAAGTGTACTAAATCAGTGCTAAAAAGGATATATTTAAGTTAAAAAGTGACGATTTGCAAAACAAAAAGAACAAAGAGTGTGTTAAAAAATTCAATTCCCATGAATCATCTTTAACGGCTTCACATTTTCAAGAAAAGGACTCATTTTCGCCAATACGTTTAACGTACGTCTGGCGTGGTTGGTTTAACCGGTGGAGTTCTCTGCTAGCGACTGCGGTGCAAGTTCGAATCCCGCTTACGGAGGTTCTTTTTGGAATATAATAAAATTTCAATACGAGTTTTTAACACAGACGTCCAATAAAGTAACCACAATGTCACTAGAAAATAATGTTACACTAAGGCGTAAACAGTTATATAAATCGAAATCTGTCGAGTCTATTAACTTTGACTCATCACTGAGTACCTCAGACCGTGACATAAATTCACAAAGTTTCGAACTGCCCAATGTAAACAACAACTCAAATGATGTTTGGAAGAATGAAATCTCGCTATTAAGGATGGAACTGGATAGCACGCGTAATGAGTTAGAGAATGTAATACTAGACAATAATGAATTAAAAGAAACTGTATCGCGACAGCAAAAACAAATAAATGCACTTAAAGAGATCTGTGGTATTCCCTTGAAATCGCACAGAAAACAATTTATTTCGGCTGGGAAACGGAGTAGACGTTCCGTCACAGATAGCTTACGTATGTCACAAGATCAAAATGAATCTTTTAAACTTAACAAAAACATGCACAGCACAAGGGAAATTACACCGCGAACTCACGAAATCACATTAGAAAACGAGGACAGGGAAGTTTCGCCGCAAATAAACGAAATACCTAACGACTGTTTAGGCTGATGGCCTAGATTATGTGGTGTCAGGTAAGTGTGCGGAGCTGAAATACTAAACTCAAATTGACGACTATATATTTATTTCTGTTTTTACAATAGGTACACGTATTAATATTGATGATTACAAGGTACAAGTTTACGTTCGGAAGACGCTCGCGATCGGCGCGCGCGCCTTATATATCATCAGTCCGTGGAGTAGGGACACCAGCCAGCCCCCCCGCTCCCTGCGGGTAGAGGGCGTCAACATACTCCCCCCGTTGAAGGGGAATCCTTCAACTCTTCTGCTTCAGGCTCGAACAGAGGGCACAGGCGATTCACCGCTCGACGGATAGTGCCACTGGCCGTCCTCACATCTGCTACTCTGGGTACATCGT
This sequence comes from Orthosia gothica, assembly GCA_949775005.1. Taxonomy (NCBI): domain Eukaryota; kingdom Metazoa; phylum Arthropoda; class Insecta; order Lepidoptera; family Noctuidae; genus Orthosia; species Orthosia gothica. Next base: position 18,578,648 of record OX459037.1, read on the forward strand.
CATTGCCCCTTTGTAGGGCTTCTATGCGTCCGAGTCTCCATTTCAATGGAGGCAAATTATTTTCCTTTATAATGACCATATCGCCAACGCGAAGTTCCATCGCAGGTTTGCGCCATTTCGTGCGATGTTGCAGTTCCGTAATGTACTCATGTTGCCATCTCAACCAGAAAAGCTGTCTCATTTGTTCCAATTGCTCATATCTGTGAAGTCGATTACAGTTAATATTGGTCAGTACTGGAGAGGGAAGAGCTATCAGCGGCTTACCGACAAGGAAATGCCCGGGAGTCAGGGGATGGAAATCATTGGGATCGGATGACATAGGAAACAAAGGCCGGGAATTCAGTATAGCTTCTACTTGGACAAATAAAGTTGAAAGTTCCTCATATGTTAAATGCCTGTCTCCTAATATTCTTTTTACATGGTATTTTGCAGACTTCACCCCTGCCTCCCATAAGCCCCCAAAGTTTGGGGCGTATGGGGGTATGAAGGCAAACTTCATTCCTTCATCAGAACAAAATTTATTTATTTTATCTTTGTTTACTATTAAATATTTGTTAAGTTCCTTACTAGCCCCTAGAAAATTTGTCGCATTATCACAATATAATACACTAGGTTTAGAACGTCGAGCTATAAATCGCCTTAATGACAATAGAAAAGCATCTGTACTTAAGGCACTTACGACTTCTAAATGAAATTGACATAGTTGATAAGGTAAAGTTTCTAGGGGTATACATTGATAAATATTTAAATTGGAAAAGGGAATTGCAAGCCATTGACTCGTATACTTCCTCAGCGTGTTATGTTTTAAGCAGTCTTAGGGATGAAATAGACATAAAACACCTTAAAATGGTATATTATGCTCTAATAGAATCAAGGTTCAGTTCTGGGGGAATAGTTGTAAATATAACTGCCAGAGAGCCTTTGCACTCCAAAAGAGAGCCATACGAACCATGGTCCGGATATCACAAATAGAGAGCTGTCGGCCACACTTTAAACATTTAAATATTCTTACTGTGCCCAGCCTCTATGTTTTGGTACTGCTGGTGAATTTAAAAAAATGCCTGCATACATATGAAACGGATGAGGAGAGACATTTGAGGGAAAGTACGCGAAGAAAAGATTTTAAAAACAAAATAGTACCCCAGCTTAATATTGTTCAACATAGTCCTCAATATCAAGCAGTTCGGATTTTTAACAGGTTGCCACTGGAAATAAAAACCAAAATTTATAAGAGCTCATTTAAGTCGACACTCAAGGCGTTCCTATTGGAGAAATGTCTGTATTCGCTAGACGATGACATATCCACGTTTTAAATTTGATATCGGATAATGTGAGACTGGGTAATAATAATTATGTAATTGCTTGAATTTTTGACTGTATTGAATGTTTAAATTGTATTTGGAAAATTATTGTATTATGAATGTGTTAATTAGTTTTATAATTTTAATGAATGTGATTTTATTTATTTATTTAGATTAAGAGTTCAAACACAATGTAAATTGTTCATGAATAAATTGAATTGAATTGAATTCTGGACCGAATTGAATACAATATTGGTTCGTACAGCAAACATATTGGTATCATTTCAAATGATTAGTATCTAATGTTATGTAAGCTCTCACTTGACCATTGGTATTGGACGAAGCTTAAACTGTATAGTAACCAAAATTATTAATTATTCTGGACGTTAAACTTCAGATATTATTTGTATGATTTCTTGCGTTTAAAGTCATACACTCGTCAATGGTAAACAATGTACACATTGTTAACAACTGTTTTAATGGACATAACATAAATAGGACTTTTATCAGAGCATAGAACTGGTAACACAAATAATGTTTTGGTTACAGCGGCCTCGTCTCTAAGCTCAATGTAGATGATTTACTTAGTACTTGTAGCATTCTACGATAAAACGAATCACAGTCAGTGGTATATTTCCATGAGATGACACAGTTATTTCCTTTTGGCTTCAGTTTTCATATTATGAAAACTTTGTAAAAGATTTGAGCACATGAGGTAATCGAAAAGGCCTAAAGTATTGCCAGACTTACGGGGCAGTCGGCAGGACACATTGCTCACAGAACTAATGGCCGAAAGGGACGAATTCTTTTTGAGTGATGACCGCGTAGTGGAAGGTGCAGGGTCGGAAGGCACCTCACAAATTGGACCGATGACCTGGTGAGTGCCGCGGGAATCCACTGGACGAGAAACACAGCACCGGTCACTGTGATGACGATTGGAATATTATGTCAAACGGTAGACGCCAGTCGGCTGAAATTATAATGATGTTACAATAGACCTTCATAGAAAAGGTGATGATTATATCATTAGGTAAATACATTAGAGCACTTCACTGACCAAGTATCTTCCTAATGATAAAGGTATTAAAACTAATTTCTGCCATCCACTCGACGCACAATAATATCAGCGTTACCTATCTTTTGTCAATGGTCATTTTCCGGCGAATAAACGACAAAGGAGACTGAATACAATGTGACGAAAAGAATTACTGTTGAATCAAGCGTTATTATGGTCACAATAATAGTTACGTAAACTGCCTATAATATCAGCCTGGTATTGTCCCGCTACAGGGCCAAGGCTTTTTATTGAATAAATAAAGCAGGATTCACGAGGTCAGTGCGCGTTTTGGGATTTTCAGTCATTTATTAAGTTCGAAATTTCTTCATGATGTTTTCCTTTGTGGGTATTGAAAAATTTAGTACTAAATTGTTTTTGGTGAATTTTAGTAAATTTTTTGAAAATATTATACTTAATTTATGTATTATAATTACTTTATTATTAGACAACTACAAAAAAGTGGCTTAATAATAACAGCTGCACGGATCGATCTTCAAGGTTAAGCCGAGGTCGGTCCGTGGATGGGGGTGGTGGGTAAAATCAGAAGAGTTTCTGCCGCGCCTCGGCAAGCACGTTAAGCCGTTGGTCCCGGCTGTCATTTGAAGATCTTTGACAGTCGTTACGGCTAGTCAGAAGCCTGATATCTGACACCGTCCATCCAAGGGACATTGGGTTTAGGGTTGTGGAGGTCAGATAGGCAGTCGCTCCATGTAAAATAGTCGACCCCAACTTAGTTGGGCAAAGGGTAAGGCAGACTGATTGTTGAAAATATTATATAATATCAGTCAAGAGACGTCCACTGCTGGACACACTGCGCCACATTGACCGGTCCCGTGCGTCTCATAACAATCAAATTGACATTAATAGAGGATTTTTTTGCTGTCATGGACACTGAATTGTGAAGTTAGTTTTCATGACTCAAGCAGCAGTATCATTACGTTCAAAATTAACTTTCTAGATTAAGATTACAATCTTCGATATATCTTTGTATTTCTTAATCGAATCAACGTATTAAAAACCTCATTACACTATTTCGTGCCGTGTCTATTAATTGGCTAATTGCCTATTACGAAAAACGAATAAAACACTTCCCTGTACTTCCGATACCTTTATCTAACTAAGCTTAAGCTGCGTATAAGGATTTAAGGATGCATTGTTACCAGAAAACACTTGCTGTACCGATCGTTTATTATGTCTGTCTAAAGATGAATATATAGGATTATACATAGAAAACAAATAGTAAGTTATGTGTCCGAAGTATTTTTGTTTAGTTTAGTTTTTGTGTAGTGGTTGTGTGCTCCCAACTTATACCGAATTAGATCAGTTACATCTTAAACAATGTATTCCTAAGAAAACACATTAGACGTCACTGAAAAACATAAGTACCGAAAACCACCCAAAAGTTTCCACGACAACCGACTCCAAACACAAGAGAAACGGTCGAAAACTTTGTTCAACAAAACACAGTTGTTACTCTCGCTACATCATCAGTTTCAGAGATTGCTAATTCAACTAATTAGATCTAGCATCTAGATCTAGCAGTTGCTCTGATTAAACAATAAGTAATAAGAATAAATTTATTAAGCCTTTGTTACAATCATTTTCTTAATCTAACTTAGCGCTATTAGTAATCGTAACAAGTTATATTTTAATAAAGTAAAGAAAAAACAAAGGTACCCAAACTAGGCTGCGCCTGTATCTTGGGGCCCGGAGTTGCGATATCTTAAAGTTAAAACACAATTTGTTGATGTGGTAACAAGGCAGGTAATATCTTGTAGCTAATTCTGGATTACCTACAAGAAATAAAATGATATTACAAAAAGAAATAAGACATCAATAGGTCATTAGATTACCTTTAAACAAGAAATAAAATGATATTACCTAAAGAAATAAAAAGTACTCTAAAGTTTAATAATGTTGAGAGTGTGTGTGTATGAGTGTGTGCGTGTGTGTGCATGAGTGTGTGTGAGTGTGTGTATGTGTGCGTGCAGATGTGTATATTATTTTCAGTTATTTTATGTTTTTTAGTTTAATTGTTTTAAGATTTCTTCCGTCTCTTCATATGTTAGTTTGGCAAACCATTTTAATGAGTTTTCTTGCATAAAAAGTTGTTCATGTCTTTAATGTCGCAGCTTTTGCTGATTTTATTATAAATATGCATATGCGAGTAAAACGGGCATCGTCTGGCTAAGAGGCTCTTTGCTTCGGGAATGGGAATGTTGAATACGCGTTTAGAGACAAGTTTGTTATAGTCGGATCTATTTTTTAGGGTATTGTGAACATGTAATGTTGCGTTTAAGATAAATAATTGCCGCACTCTTAAGACAGCGAACTCCTTATGGATAAGATCTGTTGGGTAGCGAAAAGGTTTTCTTAAAGCTACTTTTATAACAGCTCTTTGAGCTCTTTCTACTTCAATAACAGTGCTTTTCCCTGCTGCACCCCAAACAGTCTGACTGACACAGTCCAAGGTAAATTGTACGTAGAATTTCAATGTGAGTACAGTCACGCAGTTTTTTCATCACGTATATAAGCTTCCTAACGCGGCCAGAGAGCAGCTGTATATGTGATTTGTATGACAGGTTTTCGTCTAATGTGATACCAAGGTATTTAATAGAGGCAGTGTGATCTATAACTTGACAGGTACAGTGAGTAAGTGGCGATGTCTGGTAGCTGCAGCATGTATGGTATTTAAGTATAAGATGAGGAGGAGGTCGAGAAGCTATTGTTTTGAAGAAGGTTATGAACTTAGTTTTCTTTATATTCAGAGTCAGGAGATTTGCGTCAAGACACTCGGAAACAGTTAATAGTCCGTTCTCAGCAAGACGGTACACTTGTTCCCAGGTTTTAGCGTGGAAAATTATGACAGTGTCATCAGCATAGGATATTATTTCTGCGTCGTTTAGTCGTGAGTTTAAAATATCATTCATGTAGAAGGTGAAAAGAGTTGGGCCCTTGTGGAATTCCAAAGTCGATGGGTAGCACGTCACGAGAGTGTTCATCTACTTTGACTAGCTGTTTACGATTAGATAGGTAACTCGTGAACCAATCAAGTGCAGCCCCTCGGATACCTGCACATTCTAGTTTTCGCAGAAGAAGTGCAACTGATATTGTATCAAAGGCCTTTGCCAGATCTAAAAAAACTCCTATGGTCTGTTCTCCGTTTTCGGGGGAAAGTAGCTACTAAGTTAGTCAGTAATGTAGTCGCGTCTTCAGTTGACCTTCCTCGTCGGAATCCGAACTGTCTGTCTGATATCAGTTTGTGTTTTTCAAAAAAGTTCACTAGCCTGTTGTTAACCAATTTCTCAAGTATTTTGGACAAAATGGACAGAAGTGCTATTGGTCGATAATTTTCGGGTAAGTCTGTAGGGCCTCTTTTGTGTATTGGTCTAACGGAAGCAACCTTTTTAATCATGGTCTGGCAGTTGTGAGTAGTTTATGCGGCCTACCCGAATGTCCTTTCTTTGGTATTGTTCGTCGAATCGTTGAGCTCCTTAAATTCTGAGTTGAGCTGCTCGGTTATTGACAAATGCGTGCACTGACTGGACAGGTCTACTCAATCTGGCTGGTTCTTTCCTCAAAAGACCATTTCAGACATCAGTCTACATGGTCTTCACATGATCGAACCAAGATTTTGTCAGGACTTTAAAAGAGACTGTGACCTCTGAGTTTGTTTCGGCCTTTCTTCTCAGAGCAGTCAGATAGGAAACGCCAACCTCATCTAGTTTTAAAAAAATATATGTTAGACATGTAAAAGCGTTTGTACAAACCAACTTACAGAAATAAAATCATTTATCATTTATCATTTACCTTCCAGCATTCCGGGAAGGTCCCAGATTCTAAGCTAAGATTATAAATGTGGGTGAGTGGTTTAAGGATTGCATTTTTAATTTTTATTATAAATCTTGCAGTGATACCATCAAGTCCTGGTGCGGAGTTAATTTTAAGTTGGTAGATATATTTAGATACTTCTGCTTCGTCTGTCGGGTGAAGAAAGAAAGAGTGTGGGATTTTTTCACAAGGTTTGTATTTTTTTACAAGAGATTCCTGAGACTCAGTAATTCGTGATAGTATTTGATCAGATAGGTTTTTTCCAATCGAGGTGAAGTACGCATTACAGTTGTTAAGTGAGTTAACAGGATCCTCCGAATTGGTAATTAGCTGAGATGAGTCACTTTGTTGATTATTTGGGCTATATATTGATTTGAGAGTGTTCCATAGTTTTTTAGGGTCCTTTCGGCTTTCAGTTATTAGCTGGCTATTGTGTTCTGTTTTTAGTTTATGTAAAAGGTTGTTGCAAAAATTCCTGTACCTAGTATAAACCAGTCTTTTCATCTCATCGTCTGGGTTGGAATTTGAAGTTTGATGAAGACAGTCTCTGTGCTTTATGCACCTCATAAGACCTGAAGTGATCCATGGTTTAAGTGTGAATCTACTTCTGCTTATTTTAACTTTGTGCGTGTGTTTAATTACTAGATTAGATATAATAGTTGTTAGAGTGTTTGTACAGGAGTTGGCACAGTTAGAATTGAGGATATCAGACCAGTCGATGTTCAGTAAATCCTCCGCGATTGCGTCATCGTCAATTCTGTTTGTCCATCGGAATCTTGTATGAGATTTAATGCAATTGTTTTCTAGTGAAATGACAGCCAGAGCCATATCGTGGTCTGTTATAGAGCATTTGCCGATTATTCCTTCGGTTCTGTAGCTTGATTTAACAAAGATGTGGGCAAGACAAGTACGCCCCCTGGTAGGTTCGGTGATAGCAGGTAGAAACCCATGTGAGGCCATAAGGCTCAAGTATTCGGCGTGATAAGAAATAGTAGTATTAATTATGTCGATGTTTAGGTCTCCGGCAACTACAATAGTTGGATATCTTTTTATTAGAGCTAAAGCAGTGTCTAGGGATTCAATAAAGTTATTTAGATTTGAAAAGGATGGCGACCTATAAACTCCTATGATAGCTACTTCGTTATCCAGGATAAGTGCGATACTGTCAGCTTCTGTAATGGATGACTCTATCACTTTTACATTTCTACTCATTTTGGTGTAAATAATGACACCGCCATTTTTGTTCGATTGTGATTGAGAGCGATAAACAGAATAACCTGATAGTGGCTCTAATATTGTCCCTTCGCTTAGCCAACATTCTGTCAAAACAATGACATCGAATTCAGCGTCTAGTCGCTTAAAAGCTATGCAAAAATCGTCGAAGTTGCGCTGGTAACTTCTTATATTAAACGTGAGTATTTTACAGTTATTATTCTTCCCTATGATTTTCTTACAGTCTTCTAATTGGTTGCAAGTGTGACAAGCAATTTTTATGTTTTCGTCTATAAGTACAGCACTATTACTGAGACGATGGTAATTTGCAATGACACATACGGACACATTGCATTGGAACACGCAACTATTATCCCACCCACCACGGTTAATAAACCACAGAAAGTTGGTCAGATATATGTCATCATCATCATCTTTTCTTCCGAAAGACGTTCGTAGCCCAAGTGTCGCCAACTCGTCCGGTCCCATGCGCCCACATCCACCAGATACCCGCAAACTTAAACCAGTCATCAGCCCACCCAGTGGCAGGCCTTCCAACTCAGCATCAGCGTCATTCGGTACGCGTTCGCCACTCCAGAACTTTTCGGACCCATCGACCATCCGTTCTGCGATCAATGTGCCCACTACCACTTAAGTTTTCCAAACACAAGAGAAACGGGCGAAAACTTTGTTTAGCAATACACAGCTCTGTTGTTACTCCCGCTTCAACCAGTTTCAGAAATAGCTAATACAAGTAATTAGAACTAACAGTTACACTGATTACACAATAAGTAATGGTACAGCACTACTACCGAGACGATGGTAATTTGCAATGCTTATTTGCAATGACACATACGGACACATTACATTGGAACAAGCAACTATTGTCATGAGAAATCAATAGCGTCTTCCTTATGCAATTAAAACCAATTGTTACATGATATAACATCACGTATTTATTGGCCGATAGGCTTGGAAGAGCCTCCCCTTGACATATATAGAAGCTCTTCTTTGGTGCAAAGGAAAAATGCTCAAAAACAATAACGTACTGGTTTACAAGTCACAAGAAACGAAAACGGTGTAGGCATAGGATAGGCTGATGATATAAGCAGAGGCTGCATGGACAAGAGTTGCTAGGGATAAGGAGAAGAAGATGCATTTGGCAGAGGCGTTTGTCAACGGGAGACAAACAAAACGGGTTGCGGGGCAGCTAACTAATTATTTAATTACTAAGTTATATTCATCAAGACTAAAGTGTTTTTCTATTATCGATAACGACCATCGAAAAGTCTAAAATGTTTGGCATTAATATAGGCTTCGGCAATGTAATGTCATGAATATTTTGGCATTTCGAACATTTTGATATTCCCGACTTAATTGTACTTTGTCTAGACCCCCAGAGCTGTATACTATAATAATACACACCCATTTTCGTCCGTATGTTTAAATCCCAATGAAACGGAAAAATTCAATAAGAAAAAAAATAACATTCGTTTCGTATCGTACGATTAGGTAACGATACGATAATTTCATAATAACTACTTCGGACATCAAAACAATTTTTCAAATAACAATATAGGCAACAACAACAAACAATTGAACTAAATTTCTTTTGTGGGGCAAGTTTGAGTGTTATCTATTTGGTAATTAATATGCATCATTTAGTGGATACTTCGTGGCTATATTTAAGTGGTTGTAGATGTATAGTTACTTTGAATGCTTAAATAAATGAAATATAACTTTCAGCTATCAGTTGAGACAGCTGCCTTGAACCTGTTTTAAAGAGTCTAGACTGTTAGCTATTATTCGAGGCTATAGTAAAGTTTTGAGCATCATAGGATAACCTATCAGTTTTTTTTTTAAACGAACCCACCGCACTATTCCCAAACCACTGCAACTCCTGAAAGCCCGAATCAACAGTGGCGATGAAGCTCGACGAAGTTCCGGCGAAATAATTTAACTGTCTTGGATCCCGTAATGAAATTCATTAGAAAATAATAACGGAGGAGTAGGAAAAATACTGAACAAACAAAGTGTCTTTTACTACTGGAATAAGCCCAGTTGCCTAGCACCACGGATAAAAATTATCATTAATATTAGTCCTAACATTGTGAGCTGTTGTATTTGATTCCAATAATAGATATGGCAAAAAGCTTGAACGCACAGCATTTTGTTCTAGTTTCCACATGGTCCGTATAGTAAATAACTCCATATGCAGCCTGTACATTATCCAACATGATATTGCGTTTATTCTGCCAAAGAATACACTCCCACGAGATATGATGTGCAGATTGTACATATTCGCAGTCAGATGTAGAACACTGACATAAAGCCGAGGCAACGAGCATGAAAGAAAATAATTTACTTTTAAAGTTACCATGGCCTGTGAGAAATTGCGATCAATCAATAACCTATCAGTTGCAAAATGTTAAATATGCCAGATTTTTTTGTCATATATGTATAGAAAAGGAAGCACTTAAAATATTTAAGTCTATAGGGACGATGAGAGGAACACGATAATCGTTATAAAGAATTATCCCTAGAAGGTATTAACCAGTCGAGCGTCAAAATGTCAAAATGGCCGTCACGCTCGACTGGTTAATAAAATCAGTAAACGCGAAAAAGAACATTCAATTACAGCCACCCCCTAATCATTCATTCACATCAACACAAACACGAAAAATAATAACCAGTAACCACCCTCTTCGCTTCAAATAATAATCGGGTAGTGTAAATAAACGGGCGCGGGCGATACCGATACCATGTCCAAACGATGGCGTATTGCGGGGGATAATCCGGCACGGCCATTCGATGTCGCGTACCGTGGAGACTACATCGAGATTCTGATCGGGATTTGACAGTTTCGTGATTAGACGTAATGAGTATTTGTAGTTGATTTAGGTTGTCTGAATTAAGGATCGCTATCTAAAGAGGTCCATTCTGAGATAAATAATTAACCTTTACATAAGACCCTAAAGTCTGAGATAAATTAATTAACGTTTACATCATTAGACTAATGATTTGATTACCAATACATTTCTGCTTGAAATTAGCGTTTTAAACCGACTTAAAAATTTATAAGTACTATTATATTTTATATATTCTATTATTTACTTCATTGGAGGTTTTCAAGAGAAGAATTAGGTAATATTTCCTGTCAACATGACTCATTTATTTACGTATTTACAATTGTAATATTTTGGTTTTATATTATACAGGTTTGTATTATGTTTATGCATTGTGTGTTGCACACGTATTTGTTTAGTTTATTTAGTGAGTAAGTATTTAAAAATTGTTAAGATTTTTTAATATGATTTTGTTGTGCACATGGATGTACAATCCTCAAATGCATAATTGTACGAAACTGAGGTTTGCTGTTAGAGAACCCAACTATGGATTAAGCTCGCCTTTGTACATAAATTGTCCTATTGTATTTGTATGTTTTTATGTTTTGGGTACAATAAAGAATAAGAATACTATTGTTGTTGTATTTCACAGCTTAAAATAATTTTCTTTTTTTGTGCAATTATTTTTCTCAGTGTACTTCTTTGTTGTCTTTTTTTAAAGTAATAATATAGATACAACATCTGCTTACTCTTCAACAAAAACAAGTTACGTTACGTCAAAAATAACTTAGTGGTTGCATAATAACATTCACTCAGCTACAGTGCATAATAATATGCACTTATGCGGGGTACACGGCTCGGTTGCTTTATGTAAAACAATTAATTCGTGTCACCATCCGCGCAAAAAGCTCATCACACGCTGGCTTAGCAATGCGAGATTTTACATTACATTATTTTTTGCTTATTAAAATTAAACTTGCTACTTCTTTTTTATAATAAAATATAAGTGGAGAGAGGAAATTTTCCGGCGGGGTTTTAGTTGTCAGCTTTAATCATCTTCATGACCTGTTCCATGTAACTTGGGATGGTAATCGTCGGTCAACCATCACGCTATCATTAAACTGCTTTTTAGGGTTCCGTACCTCAAAAGGAAAAAATCGGCCAAGTGCAAGTCGTATTGTCGATTGTCGATTCATCGTTTCTTTGGTCTATCTTTTCCTCGCTGTCATCCATCATCCATTTTATATTCATCGCTAATTTAGTCACATAATCTCTCTTCTTAACATGACCACACCAAGCCAACGATTCCAACGTTCCTATCACTGGCGCCACTTAAAATTGTAGCAGCACCAAAATTAAAATAATGCTGTGGTTTCGAATTCCATCCGAAAATAGAATTCAATCACAGAAAGAGTTTATTGATTTGAAGAAAGTTAAAAGCATAAACATAATCAGCCTATCATGTTCCCATAGTTGTGACTTTGGGACATAGGCTACGAGAGAAAGTGGGCTGAAATGCTGTTATCCACCACATTCACTGTTCTGAAAGTAGTGGCGATGAAATAAATTACAAAAAGTAATGCGTGGTTGGGTTTGAACCCACGATAAAAAGTGAAAACTTATGCTTGGCAAATACTAGATATTAAAGTTCTAAAATAGGCACCTAATACTAAGATACATAATATTTAGACTTAAATTGTCTTTCTCATAAAACCTTTTTAAATTCTAAAAGTACAGCTTATAAAGTTTAGATATCTGCTATCCAGATCTAGCTACGTAAATTCGACTTTATTTGATACGATTATGTTGACGACATGGCTCTTGTTAGTTAGTTAATCCCATTGTGATTCACTTACAACTTATTCTTGTCCACTTTTATTACATTAACACTTCTTTGGAACGTTGATACTGGCTCGCAAACTTAATTATGTACCAAGTTTTTTCTGAATTAGGAGCGTAAAATATTTTCTGACTACCGAATTCGTAATTTTTCACTTCAAAGAATTTCTTTAACTTCTTTAGGTAAGCATTAGATTCCTATAAATGGTCCAACCATTAAAATCATTTGATGTTAAGAAGATTGAAATAAATATAAATGACTTATAAATTGTGAACATATTCAGTATAAATCTTTTGATTTTTAAAGCTTTTCTTAGAAATTCAAGCGCAATTTCCTGAGGTACTTACCCTCTTATCGAAAAGCTGTTGATGTACAGAAAGCGACACTCAAGTAAAATTATTTTTTAAAATAAGCTTATCCACCCACTCTAATAACACTTATCACTACATATATATTGAACCCAAATACGATATTCCAATCTTGTTCGGTTGAGGAATACTTAGAGCCACTTCCTGGCTGCATCATAAGCGCATACTATTGCATTATCATTGACACGAATGAACGAAGTAAGTTAATAAAAAGCTTGAAATAAAAATCAAATATTAATACTAAAAATAAGGAACAATAAAGTACTCAGGTTGTTGGTGAAAAATTATATCCGTAACTACTTACAAGGATAAACTCTCTATATATAGAAGTCTGTCATTCAGCTATCTGAATGTTGGACCTTCGAATTGGTCACGGCAAGCCATTGTGAACACAGCCATTATCATTAGTCACACTGCAACCTTCCGACAAAGAAATAAACCAAAAACCTCTACATCCGCCAACATTTATTCCCGTTCCGTGCAGTCATTTGCTTGCCCTTCAATATTTTGTAGTCACATAGAAAAACGATCGCTCTTTCATCCCGCACGAGTATCGGCACTGTGATCTATTTGTTGGGCCCGAAACCCAGGCACTTGGAAAATGGTATGTAGTCACGACACATCTTGACGTTTGACTGATGGTGACTCGCATCGGCTCCTTTCACGCTTGGATTGTAGCGAAACTCGTATACAATCGTAGCTATTTATTGCAGGCCTGGGAAATGATTTGCGGGAATTGACGTCCGCCTCATCTGGTTGCGAAAGAAAGAATTTTTGATATGAAATATGTTGTGCGAATGTATTTGCCAGATTTGTGGGTAGTTGGGAACTGGTTTGTTCAACCGTGACTATAGATTTTTCGTTCAAGGTTATGTTTTATGAAAATGTTCGTTAACCTTCAGCATGTATGACTGGTGCAAACTACTTATAGTCGTATTTTCGAGTCGATATAGGATTAATTCCTATTAGTAATTGAATATTATAAACATTAATTTATCAGACGCACCTGCCTGTCAGGCATCTATCAATTTTATTCTCTCTTTTTAGATCAAATACTAAATTTGCACGACGCGCGACGCTTCAAAACCAAAACCCATTTTTAAGAAGCTAAATGCTGCAATAAGGTTGAATTCCAGCATGCAACCTCCACAGTACCTATACTCATTGTAACCTAATTCATGGTTCAGATCTCTTCATTGATTGGGTCAGCAACAAAAATATGTCAGTAACTTAACTTAAGAAAACATTATAAAGACGACAACAGATGCATTAAAGCTTCTTCTATTTTCCATAAAACCTGAGAGATATAGATAGAAATAATTAATATGTCCATCCCCATCATCATTTCCTAGTGGCTTGACGCTAGCTCACTTACCATCTTACCAGCGTAATTAATTGCTGTTACCGTGCTTATGTGTACATTGTTTTATATTGATAATATTCAACTTATTAAATATCAGTTATTAAACCTAAAAATTAATATTATTAGGTATAAACTTTGTATAAAAAAATAAAATAAAAAATGGGCGGTGGGTCTGAAACTTTAAAAACTTTAATTTAAAAAAGTGGGTCTGCAAACCCTACATAATTTACTTAGTTTAATGTATTGTTGTTAATCAGGAACTGTCAACATATAAATTATTTATGTTATATATTAAAAGAGGCGATTTAGCCTACTTAACATTATTTGATGTATGTTATGTCAATAAAGACCTTAAAAAATCAAAATCAATATGTCCATCGGTCTTAATAATGTTATAGAAATACTCGATCAAGTCTAGAATAAATAAATTATATAGTTTTCTCATTCTCAACAGCATAATGCAATATACTCGCATGTATTTCATTAGGGAATTCCCAGAGTTTCAACCGTCTCGCTACGTGATAGATTTGAATCGAATATTATTGGATAGCGCTTTACCATATACAGAAATTACGCGTTAGATCGCAATAATGGATAAGTGGTTTCGAATCGACAATGTATTGCTTAGCTGCGGCATCTTATTTCCTAAGCGCTGTTTAATATTTTTGCTAGGAGTTGTAGATCATTTTCATAGTGGTTGTATTTTATCTTTAATAAAATGCTTGTGTTGCCTGTAAGGTGTCAATGGCCTAAGAGAAGTGTAATTCTATCATTGAAACCGTGGCAATAGCGACACGAAAAACGTCAAAAATGCATGAGCACGACAAATATCGCTATCGAAATGTCACGTGATCAAACCCGTACTTTTTGCAATATCAACAATCGCCATTGCTGACGCTAAGGCCCTAGACAAGTGACATTCTCTAATTGAAATCGTGGCAATAGCAAAACGAAAAATATCAAAAAATGCATGAGAATGACAAACGCTATCGAAATGTCACGTGATCAATCCCGTACTTTTTGCAATTTCAACAATCGCCATTGCTGACGCTAAGGCCCTAGACAAGTGACATTCTCTAATTGAAATCGTGGCAATAGCAAAACGAAAAACATCAAAAAATGCATGAGAATGACAAACGCTATCGAAATGTCACGTGATCAATCCCGTACATTATGAAATTTAAATAATCGCCATTGCTGACGCTAAGGCCCTAGACAAGTGACATTCTCTAATTGAAATCGTGGCAATAGCAAAACGAAAAACATCAAAAAATGCATGAGAATGACAAACGCTATCGAAATGTCACGTGATCAATCCCGTACATTATGAAATTTAAATAATCGCCATTGCTGACGCTAAGGCCCTAGACAAGTGACATTCTCTAATTGAAATCGTGGCAATAGCAAAACGAAAAACATCAAAAAATGCATGAGAATGACAAACGCTATCGAAATGTCACATGATCTATCCCGTACTTTTTGCAATTTCAACAATCGCCATTGCTGACGCTAAGGCCCTAGACAAGTGACATTCTCTAATTGAAATCGTGGCAATAGCAAAATGAAAAACATCAAAAAATGCATGAGAATGACAAACGCTATCGAAATGTGACGTGATCAATCCCGTACATTATGAAATTTAAATAATCGCCTTTGCTAACGCTAAGGCCCTAGACAAGTGATGAAGTGACATTCTCTAATTGAAATCGTGGCAATAGCAAAATGAAAAACATAAAAAAAATGCATGAGAATGACAAACGCTATCGAAATCTTACGTGATCAATCCCGTACATTTTGGTATTTTAACTATCGCCATCGCTGACGTCAACTAATACTTATCTAGAATCTAATGTAGTGTTGTGTGTCGAAATGTAATCACATTTCGACACATACACCGTTACATAGGGCTAGGAGGAGACTATAGGATGATTAACGGCCTGTGTGAAGAAGGAGGTGAGTATTGAGTTGACTAAAAATAGAGAAGTAGGGAATAAGGCAACATGAATCGCAGATATCAAATAAATTGTGTAAGATCTGAAAAAAAATTAACGGTCTAAATACAATTTCTTAAAAAATGGATAAAGCAATCAGTCGCACTCACTATCCCAAATCAACGCTGAAATTACATTTGACATTAAAATATTAATTTCCATTTGCTTAATAGCGAGGGAATGTGACGGGGCCCTACTAATAATGTAATTTTAATCCGCCACCGTAAATACGACCCATTAAAATTCATCCATCCATAATTTGTATTGACAAAAGTTGATTGAAATTGATTGAATGCGGCTCGAGCACGGTTGCATGAAATTTGTATGAGTTTGCGGTTTTTCCTTTTCGAGAACAACTGTTACTAAAACCAGCATTGCTTTTGAGATATATTGCAGTCGGTGATGCGTGAAGAGCACTTGATGAAAAACTATTTGTATTTGTGAAGGAGGAAATACAAAATTCTGTAATAATTTTTTGATGCTCACAAGGGTAAATAAATGAATTTTCATCAATGAAAATGAGGCAATCATTTGTTTATTGAGCATGCTTTGTTTGTATTGTAAAGCCTATATATTATATTTTATTTAATTGCAGCCTTTGACATCGCCAAGTGCTGAGCATTGAACGTGATTTATAAATTTATTTTATGTAGATTTGATAAGAATTAAGCTAATCAATGTTAAAAAAAACGGCTTCAAGCAAAAACGCAAAATTAAAAAGTCCCGACGGATACCTTAAAAATTCAAACAGAACCACTTCAACAGGTTAAAACCAATTTAGCGTCATAAAGATTGGACGTTCCAACAAGCGGATCATTTTCTGCTCCATCATTCTGGAGCATCAAAGGCTCTCGAATTAAGCTCACCGAGAACATAAGTGCCTACTTTGGTGCGAAGAAGTTTTAATATTTTCAACGAACCGAATACTAGGTAATGATGAGGACTCCGACCGAATTTGATGAACACTTCAAAAAGATACTATTTTTAGTAGGGCTTTAGTTTGGCAACGAGCTGAGAAGTAATAATAAAAAACAGATTCTTAAAATCTTGAAATAGACAGTCAGTTTAGAGTTGCGATTGGCTGCAGCAAGCATACATAGTTCAAGTGTTCAACACATACCTCCCCAGACAAGAATGTTTAATACAATACAACACAAAGTTGCGAATAGATACTGCACGAGACAGAATAGGTTTTCCGAACATGATACTGAGAAAAACAAAACAGCAAAACACGATTGAGAGCACAAAGCGTATCACACGTCGCTAGACAAGGACTGAGTGACAAAAGATAAACTTTATATGAGACAAGTCAATCTCAGTCTCCCCAAATACAGATAATAAGTTGGAGATACGCTGTACTGAACACAAGCGATAAATCTCCCCGTACAACTCCACATAAATAACCAGATGTTCTTAATAAATCGCATAATTTGATATTGTTGTGTACACGATATCCAGTAATAGGGGCTAGCAAAAGGAAAAGAAAATACAAAATTTGCTTGGCCCAAGAGTGATGGACAAATTTCCTGGTAAACGGCTTCTTCCGCGCCGGGACTATTTGTCTGAATTTGAATCGCATTTGTTTCCAGGGAAATTTGTCTCCTAAGCCTCGGGAGTATATCCTGGGAACGGCTGCGGTACTTCGTCTCTTTTAATTGAATAAAGACCTTATTCGTTCCTTATTGTGTAATTATCTACATACACTGTATCCTGTTTTCCGCGAGACGCCAACTTGATTTTATTTTTCCCATAAAGCTTTGCTGTAAAATCACAGTGTAGGAAGTCAGTGTTTACTTTCTAATTTTCCGGTTGTCTTCACGAGGTCTGAAGGCAGACGGGGCGATGTCTGGCGTGTTATATGTGACAGGAGTATTACAAAACCCTGCTGATAGATGGTATTTGTATAAAGAGGGAAGCTCAATGCAGATTACAATACCTTTTGTTTTATACCGTGTTCCTATTAGGCGAACAAGTACTTAAATTAGTGAGAGAATTTCCTTAAGTTTATCTTAACGACTGGCTGATCCTATAATGGGTCATATAAATTGCTTATTATCGGTAGGAGTGGTCATTAAGAGGAGATACGAAATCCTCTAGTTAATGTTGGAATAACACTTGATATTACGCTCCATAGATTTGTTATTTAGGCCCATAGATTCATGTTTCCTAATCCTTTGTGGAGGATAACTTTGTAGGCATTAAAAGTGCCATACTTTTACATCTCTTCTGGATTATAAAAACCGTCCGTAAATAAGATAAAAATAGAAAAATCACAGCTAATTTAACGTCACAAAGAACTCTTCAACAAACTGTCCTTCAATTAAAATCAAGGGTGGTGGATTAAAAAAAACTTGAACGGTTCCATTCGGAAATAAATTACTGCAAAGAAAAGGATTACTCGCCAATTTTAGATGTCTTTCAAAATGCTTGGATAGCGCGAAACGATGATTAAGTTCTAAAAGTTTGCCTAATTTCTTGAATTTATTATCATTTTATTCTTTTACAGACTCTTTACTGTGCTCAATGAGTATGAAAATGTTTGAATCGTAATAATCAGAGTACTTTCCATGAATTCAAAGTATTAGGCCCGAGAAATGTTTTAACGGCTTTCGGCTAAATTTGTTTTATGTTTATTAGCGGCTTTACCGATTTAAAACGCTTTGTAAAAAAATTTGCTTTTTCAGATGGTTAAGAAATCATATTGCTGATAAGATGACTTTATCAATGTCTGATCGTATTATATTACAAAATCCTCTGAAAATAATCTATGATCAGAACTACAGATATAAATCTAACTAGATGACGCGATTGTATGAAGTTCTTGTGACAAAAAATGGAGTAAAATTACAATCAATGATCGTAATTTGAGCTTTTCATTTAGCATTATCGGCACCGGAAATCCACTGAAATCTAGAAAAATGCCTTTTGATGGCATATTGAGCTGTAAAGACTTTATAGAAAAAGTTGGCCGAGGCAATTGTTTTCTGTCATTAGTAAGTAAATTTGTTTACAAATTGTGGTTGAAAAAGTGGCACGTTTGGTTTTCATACAGATGGAGGGACTTGCGTTATCTAGTTAGATTTATGTCTGTGATTGGAACAAAGTTATGAGTAGCAAATCGCTGTACAGCGTTCGACATTCATGTTTCTGCATTGTAGTGCCCGATCCAATATACACGATGCATACGCAACAATCCTCACACTGGTGCCTATGTTGCGAAGCGTAACAAGTTTAAACATGAAAATAAAATCAAGAAAGGTTTATCCGCTCGAAGCACATCAGCCGGAACTATTACAATCTTCAAACACAACGCAAATAACATCTTATTATAAGCACTAGAAAATAAAAAATAAACAATAGTAGAAAATAAACAATACCTACATATTAAACAATAAATAAATAAGGAAAGAAAACAAATGTCACTGTATTGAAACAACGAACACTTTTGTTTAAAACGTAATATTCTTATTAAATATACGACCTCATTGAATAGATAAAATAGTAATATTCTCTTAAATAAGGAAGTGATTTCCAGAATTATTATTCTCATTCCGCAATAGAGAACTTTTAACAAGAAAACTTTTCAATGTTCTTCGGCAACAATGTTCCCGGGAAGTTATTGTCGGGTACCAAGGAATAAATTTTGATCACTCTGTTAAATCGATCAGGGGACACCGCTTAAATAGGTACTTTTACCTTTTAACTTATTTAATTTTGTTCTTCGTAACTTTTGAATGAAAATGTAAAATGTATCTGTTGAATATTTAACAGAAAAAGAAGGTACCTTGACTTTCTACCTAAAAAGAACATGGATCGTTACTTACCATAGCAGAAGTTCTAGCTGGACAAAGTGATATTTTGTCAGCGATAACTATAGTTAAAAGTCAAATTGACATGAGCTACCGAAATAATATTATTAACCTATACTTCATAAAATACAGCTTGATCTCTGTGACAGTTGTCAGTATCAATACAGTAACAATAGCACTTGACAAGCTAACACTAACGTATACGTCAGTTTGACATATGTCGCAGAGTTCAAGCTATCTTTTGTGAAGTATAACATGATTCTGTACAAAGAAGAATTCCGTTTTCGTCAAAAAAAAACAGCTCATATTTTGTTCTGACGTAGAAGGAATCTGAAGAATGTGTCCGAGATCTCATGATTGTGGTCCATCCCTTAAAATAACTATTTGACGCTCGTCGGTAACAGATGTTGTATACTAGAACCACAAGTATAAGAAAACTCAGTGCACAATAACGTAGCTCCTCAAGTCGTTTCAACTATACGTGACCTAAAATTGTACACAATTAGATATTCAAAATTCATTGCAACCACCAGTGCGGAACGTTGTAAGGTGCAAAGTTGGTCAATATAACTTAGTTCAGACTTCCTTTGTTTATATCGTTTGCCTTGTTTTACTGGGAATTTCCGAATGTAGGTAAATTGCAAAGTTGCTCTGCGTTGCGGAATGATATACTCGTAGGTGTACGTGGTACAACAAAGTGCATTTGGCAAGTGTGAGGTGAGCCTTTTGAGAATGCAAGGCATGATTTTGAGACATATTCGTAGGTTTTTCCCCATATTTCATCTAGGTTGCTCGTTGATCTAGTTGTCACAACTGCAACTACTGAACATTAGGATCTGTTCTATAAAAGTTCGATAAAAGTATTTTTTCATTTTTCCATCTGGCATTTCTCAGGATCAGCTCGCAGTCTGGAGTCGTACCTGGTTGATGGTAGGCTCGCCCGCTATTATTTGGGACTTCAGAACTGGCCAAATGTACTATATAGATGCATTTTTTTTGGGCTTTTGACATCATCCAATGACTTCGCTCACCCTTTTTAGGGTTCCGTACCCAAAGGGTAAAAACTGCACCCTATTACTAAGACTCCGTGGTGCGTCCGTCTGTCTGTCACCAGGCTGTATCTGATGAACCGTGATAACTATGCAGTTGTAATTTTCACAGATAATGTATTTCGGTTGCCGCTATAACAAAAACTACTAAAAACAGAATAAAATAAATATTTAAGTGGGGCTCCCATACAACAAACGTGATTTTTTGCCGTTTTCTGCGATAATGGTACGGATCCTTTCGTGCGCGAGTCCGACTCGCACTTGGCCAGTATTTTTTTTAGTTTGCGTGGAGAAATGTTCGTGCATACTGCACTGCCACGGGGAGATAGTGTGGTTATGTGGGACTCCAACCCACTAAAACACCACGGTGTCTTCCTGTGCCGCTTATGGCGGGCACACGGGCACGCGTTAGCACTCACCGTGAACCCACCGCGACTTATCCCACCCTGATTAACCCTTTGGAGATACATACAGTAGCAGTGTAAACAGTAGGCACCTTCACGGGTGTCATATCAAATTGGTAGCCTATTATATGTTTCCAAGAAACTCTAGATAGGATAGGAGGTAACAGGATATATTACCAAGAAATGGATAGAGGACGAAATTTAATATTCATTTTCGAATAAAAAACCTTTCACCGGCGCGGAGTCAACCAACATCAAAATACACTTACCAGCAATAAATGTGGTCCAAACTCTCGACGCGACCGTACATATGTACAAACACATATCCCCGATTTTGAATAAAGAATTTGAAACTAAGTTTTGTCAAACTTTACTTTAACCTGAAAATCTGTCAAACTTTTAATTAAAGTAAGGTTTGATACACTCTCTCTTGAACTCCAAATTATACATTCAGAACCCGGTCCATCATATCTTCAAAAATCCCTAGTTCATGTTTAGAGCTGCTAGGTTCAAATTTATTGGTGATGAGTGTATTATAAGATACACATTAATATACCAATATATTAGGTCTTAATTAGAGATAACATATTCCGACGAGGATTGTACCGATCTTTATCATCAGAACACTTAATAAGGAAACGCGTGACTGCTGTGAACGACCCTTTGTTAAAGGTTCCCAAATGTATAGTAAACCAATTCCTGATCACTTTCCCTGTCCTTTTAATATTATCATGCGAGTGTATCGGATAGCATGGAATCGAAATTATCAGCCATATAACATATTGGAGCAATAAATTATGATTTAAACTGTATGATTTATTTAAGTTTTCTTTTTAAAGTATATAGTTAAGTAATAATTACATATTAAAACAGTCATTCTGTATTCCACGAAGAGTTAGACAAAGCATGGGGTCTCAGCGCTAACAATGAAAATTTGGTTTAAATAAATGTCACTAGATGACGCGATATGCATCGGTTTGTTATTGAATTGTGTGTAAAATTTATATTTTCTAGAATTGATCATAGAAATCGTATGTTCTTTTGTAATCAACTCTCCTAAGCACAAAATTATGGAATATTGGGCTCTTAATTCACATTTCAAAGATTATTTGAACGGATCATATAAAATTGGCTCCAATAGATGGCGCGGTTTTAAATTTCTGAGTCATTCCACTAGATTTATTAAATTTGTATTGTTACACAATATGGTACAATGAATCTGTAAAAACTTGCAAAAAAAATACTATAAAACAAATCGTCACTGTATTTAAAGATAGAAATAATCACGAACTGAGAAAACCCTTTTACTTGCAAGTCGCTGCTAACACCATCTATAGCCGTGGAACGGAACCAAACGCAATCGAAATACTTATAAAAATAATTATCTTAATCAGACGAAAAACGCTAGTTACGTCGGCACGGTTACTTTGTATGGGATGAGGCATCTATATGCTGGTATTATATTATCTATGGACAGAGGTAGCTATGGAGCACCCAGATTTCGCCAGTTATATTTAAGGCTCACGTAATAGGGATTAACTAATAGCCATCAACAGGACAAAAATCCTCTGTGCTCGTATTGAAAAATTCATTACGGTAAAACAATGACACTGTCCTATTGGAATCAAAACTACCACGTCATGCTTACTAATGCTTGAAAGCAACGAATTTAAAAAAAACCGGCCAAGTGTGAGTCGGACTCGCGTACGAATGGTTCCTTACCATTATCGCAAAAAACAACAAAAAAACACGTTTGTTCTATGGGAGTCCCACTTAAATATATATTTTACTCTTTTTAAGTTTTTTTTTTATAGCGGCAACAGAAATACATTATCTGTAAAATTTGAACTATCTAGCTATCACGTTTAGTGAGATACAGCCTGGTGACAGACAGACGGATCGTGGAGTGTTAGTAATAGGGTCCCGTTTTTACGCTTTGGATACGGAACCCTAACAAAAACAACACAAGGATTTAAAATTATGACTGGTTATGAGAGAATAACTCAAATCAGAACAAACAACCACAAGATGCATTTAACTCCCCGGAACAACGTCCCAGTGACAAATAGCTAAATACCATCTGTTTCCCCAATACAATAGACATTGACGAAACACGATGTTCCACCATCAAAAACCCGACTACGGCCACAAGACGGCGGATTGCTTGCAGCCACCAGGAAATGACTAGGAAATTGCCCCATTATGCTTGCAAGTCGTGAGCTGCATTCGAATTACTTCTTTGCTTGTAATTTTGCATAGTATGAGCGACGATTGCGCTTAAAAGCATCTACGCAAGATGGGGAGTCTCGGGAGACATAATGGCATGCAATTGTGGATTATGGCCGTCATATTTTAGTTTGTGGATATGAAATGACGATTTTTATGTTGGTATTTGCATGCGACTTAGATGAAAATTGCAATGGTTTAGTAATTTCGGTTTCGTATATTAGAACTAAAAACTGCCATTTGAGTGGTTGTAAATACCCAATGAAATATAATTTGAAAAGCAAGCATTTTGGCGCCTGCCCAAGGGAAATAAGTACTTGTAAGTAGTAAGTTCAGAAGCTTTTAAATTAATAATCATTAAGTATAAAACATTAAACATTACTGTGACAATAAAACGCGCGCAATCACTACCTGTTTTAAGGGCTTGTAAGGGAACACTACTTGTCACTGTGATCTTATTCTTGTTTAAGCTGCATTGTTTTCTTGTCTGTATATTTATCTAAATATACAGACAAGAAAACAATGCAGCTTAAACAAATCTGTATTTATGTATCTATTTTAACCATTTGAACTTAGTACCTACTCTTTTTAACACCCGCCGGAAAAAGAAGGGGTGTTATAAGTTTCACGTGTGTTGCTGTGTATCTGTGTATCTGTGTATCTATGTATCTGTGTATCTGTGTGTCTGTCTGTGGCATCATAGCGCCTAAACGGATGAACCGATTTCGATTTAGTTTTTTTTTGTTTGAAAGGTAATTTTGTTGAGAGTGTTCTTAGCTATATTTGAATAAAATTGGTTCAGCCGTTCAAAAGTTATGGGCATTTTACTGTTTGAATCGGGGTGTTTTCGCAAGATAAATGCGTCGGGGGTTTTTTTAAATTGTGAAATTTTACTTGTCAACTAATTGTTTGTTGAAAATTTGCACCAAATGCATACCCATGTCGTGCCCACGCTATCTCTCACCATCTTGGTTGCTTGGAAGAGATCGCGGTACGCTATAAGGCCGCCTGTTGTATGTTTGTTTATGTTTTAGGATTTATTTATGTACGTATATTGTTTTTACCTTGGTGTACAGTAAATTATACTTGAAGAATTAATTAAGGACCGATTTTCAATAGTCAGATAACTTTACTTGAGGAATATGGCAGTTTGACGGCTTTGTGTAAAATATGTCAATCAGCCTTATTTATTTTTCAGTTTATAATTATCTGTCTATTGAAAATTTGCTCTTGAAGAAAAAGATATTGTTAGGGAAATTATATAGCTTTTTCATGTATCTGGTACTTCAATGATACATACTTAGGCCACCTACCTATACTTATTGCCCAAAAAGATTATGCTAACCAAATAAGTAATTCGCTCACACAAAGCGCATTCATGTGCGTTATTAATCGGGTTCGTTTTCAATAGCGTTTTCAAGCCATATAAAACTTTATTGAACAATAATACGGTGATATTATTACTCATTGATTTTTAATTAAAATACCATGCAAATGTATCGGCTGTTCGGTGGACGTATCGCCACCGATGCCGTGAACTTTAAATTTTGCGTTATCTGCATATAGGGTTGGCTCAAACTCAATTGCTAATTTGAAGTTAGTTATAAGTTCCACTTAGATTTGAACAAATTACCACCATCATTTCATATCATATCTTGGTAGGTGAAAACTAGACGACCTATTTATTTATTTAATACTTTAAGTACAGAGACGGAGTTTTTGTTCTCCTCCTTGCGTTGAATACGTGTCGTGATCACATAATGATTTCAAAACTTTTTTCTGATTATGTTTCTCCACTTGCTCCTCTGTTCAGCAGGGCTTCTGAGCCTTTAATTTGACTTTTAAGGTTTTTTCTACTGTCCACAATTTTCTTTTTTTGCAGGCATTAATCTACCGCTATTGCCACTTATGTATAAGTATTGAATATCCACTCATTATTAACATGCATATAATTTTCGTTTGTAAATACTGGCATGTATATCTAAAGTAATAGTGGTGGTATTCTCTGAAAGGACTGATCCGATTACGGAAAATCTTTTTTTTTTTTTTTAAATGTTTCCCCACACTAGGAATTTCTTCCTGTATCGTGGGTGCGTTTTACAAACATATAAACTCACATACACAAACACCCAGAGCCGGAACAACTATCTGTAGGTCATACAAATATTTGTTCCGTGCGGGAATCGAACCCGCGACACGCAGCGCAGCAGTCAATCGCTCAACCACTGCGCCAACCGTGCGCAACATACAGCGACTGCCGCACTGACGTGCTGCACTGATCTGAGTGAAGGTCAAAATGGCGGGTGTACCATAGCGAATTAAGTCAGGAACTATCCAACTGATTTTTTAATTTCAATTTTTTGGTGTAATTATATTTTGTGATTAATGGTGTAATAATAAAATATTATAAATCAACCGACATCTTTATGTCAATATGGCGGTTGTACCTTAATTTCGAAATAATTTCGTTCCGAAGGAGGTACAGATTTTTAAGAGCTAGGTACAAAATAGTTAGGTAATTTATTCGCTATGGTACACCCGCCATTTTGACTCTCCTATCTGAAATCCACAACCCAGAAACCACCCTTACACAGACCGCCTTTGGCAAGATCGACCAGTGCTGCTGTTATTACTTAACCAAGAGCCACCAATCTTTGCCAGAACCACCTCGGACCAGCCTCTGCAGTGGACGTCTAGGTCGTCTCGCCACCACTTTCTGGACCGCCCTCAGCGGCACCGTCCATCCTCAGGCACCCAATATGTGGAGACTATTGCCCAGCGATCTCTGGTCAAGCGGCTAACGTAACCCACCCAATCCCATTTTAGCCTGGCAGCCTTTACTAAGACGTCTGTGATCCCCGTTCTAGAGCGCAGCGTGGCGTTTCTTATCCGTTCAGCTCTTTTTACTCCCATAATGCTGCGCTCCATTGCTCTTTGACAATCCCCACGGTGGAACTTTGTGACTCGGTCAGTGACCAGGTCTGAGCACCATAGGTTAGGACGGGCAGGATACACATCATCATCATCATCATCATATCAGCCGAAAGACGTCCACTGCTGGACATAGGCCTCCCCCAAGCGTCGCCACATTGATCGGTCCCGTGCGTCTCGCAACCAGCGGATCCCCGCAACCTTCACGAGGTCATCGGTCCACCTGGTGGGAGGCCTTCCAACGCAACGTCTTCCGGTTCGCGGTCGCCACTCCAGAACCTTTCTGCCCCATCGGCCATCCGTTCTGCGAGCAATGTGCCCTGCCCACTGCCACTTAAGTTTGGCAATTCTTCGAGCTATGTCGGTTACATTGGTTCTCTTACGGATCTCTACATTTCTGATTCGATCACGCAAGGAAATGCCGAGCATAGCCCTCTTCATTGTCCTTTGAGTGACTGTAAGCTTTCTGATGAGGCCCATTGTAAGCGACCACGTCTCAGAGCCATATGTCATCACTGGCAACACACACTGGTCATAGACTTTTGTCTTGAGACACTGTGGTAAGTTGGACGAGAAGACACCGCGCAACTTCCCGAACGCTGCCCAGCCGAGTCGGATTCGACGGTTTATCTCTCTCTCGAAGTTGGCCCTACCCAACTGGATCGTTTGTCCCAGGTAGACATAGTCGTCCACAACTTCGAGTGTAGAGTCTCCAACCTTGATAGGAGTGGGTGTAACATGGGCATTCAACATCACCTTGGTTTTTTCCATGTTCATTTTAAGACCCACTCTTTCGGAAGCTCTACTGAGGTCATCGAGCATTGTATTGAGGCTCTCCATGGTCTCAGCCATAACCACTATGTCGTCGGCAAACCGAAGATGAGTGATGTACTCGCCATTAACATTGATGCCTAGGCCCCTCCAGTCCAGTACCTTGAATACATCCTCCAGCGCAGCAGTGAACAGTTTCGGAGAAATGACATCTCCCTGTCTCACGCCACGCTGGAGAAATATTGGTTTCGAGGTCTGATCCTGAAGACGGACTGACATGGTGGCGTTTCTGTACAAACACTTCAACACCTCAATGTACCGGTAGTCGATCTGGCACCGTTGGAGAGACTGCAGTACAGCCCAAGTCTCGATCGAATCGAAGGCTTTCTCGGGAAACCACAAACGCTAAGCAGAGAGGCAGGCTATACTCTTCGGTCTTCTGTATAACCTGCTGCAGCGTATGTATGTGGTCTACGGTGCTAAAGCCTTTTCGGAATCCGGCTTGTTCGGGTGGCTGGAAATCGTCAAACCTGCGCGTGAGACGATTCGTGATGACTCTTGAAAACAACTTGTAGACATGGCTAAGAAGTGAGATGGGCCTATAGTTCTTCAGCCGGGCATTGTCACCCTTTTTGAAGAAGAGGACCACCACACCCCTGCACCATGCCTGTGGCGTTTTGCCCTCGAGTATGACGGAATCAAACAGCTTCTGAAGGGCCTTAAGGACCGGTTTTCCACCCGCCTTCAGGAGTTCAGCCGTGATTCCGTCGTCACCCGGCGCCTTGTTGTTTTTGAGCTGTTTCAGAGCCATCCCAATCTCGTACAGGCTGACGTCCGGGATATCTTCGGTATAGTGTCGGGTCAATCTAGCTCTTGGGTCGTTTGCTAGATTCGCAACGGGTTTACTGGTTGACGTGTATAACTGCCCATAGAAACTCTCGATCTCCCTCAGAAGCTCCGGTTTGGCGGATACAATCCTGCCATCATCGGTCTTCAGTTTTTTGAGCTGGCTCTGCCCAATAGACAGATCTCTTGCAAAGACCTTGGAGCCCTTATTCCGCTCGATAGCATCTTTAATGCTTTCGGTATTAAAGCGGCGGAGGTCGGTTTTCAAGGACTTTGAGATCCGTCTATTTAGCTGCCGGTATTTCACCGCATCGTCTGAAGACTGCAGGATCATCTCACGCCTCTCCTTCATTAGCTTGAGAGTAGGATCAGAGAGCTTTTTATTTCTATATGTACGGCGGGTCTTGAAAAACTTAGACCCGACCGTATGGACAGCTTCCACGAACCCATCGCTGTATTCGTCCACGGAGCTCCCTAGGCACTTGAAACGATTCTGGAGTTCGAGCTGAAAGGTTTCTTGGTTTTGGATCTGGATCTGTGCTGCACGGAGCGTGGACTTCATCAGTCGAGACCTTTCAAGCTTGATATGAATGTTCAATGTGCCTCTTAACATACGGTGATCGCTCCCGGTTTTCACCGAATTGATCACAGAGACATCATTGAACATTTGCTTCTTGGTTGACATGATGAAGTCGATCTCGTTTTTAGTTCCACCATCGGGGCTTTGCCATGTCCACTTCCTGTGCTCACGCTTTCTGAAGAAGGAGTTCATCATATAGAGGCCCTCCTTCTCCATAAAACTGGCCAGTAGGTGACCCCGGTGGTTCCGACGTCCAACTCCAAATTGCCCCACTTGCAGCTCAACCTCGTCTCGTTTGCCCAGTTTTGCGTTGAAGTCCCCATGACAACGGTGAAGTGAGTTTTGAAACCATGAATGGCTTTAGAGATATCCTCATACATGGTCTCTACCTCGTCGTCGGGGTGTGCCGAGGTTGGGGCGTAAACCTGTATGACCTTCAGCGAATATCTTGACGATATTCTGAGTATAAGGTACGCCACCCTGGTCGACACACTCTCGATCTTCACCACGTTGTTCACAAGGGACTTGTGGACGATAAACCCGACACCACCCTGGGACTGCCGGTCACCCTCTCGGAAATAGAGCAGGCTACCAGATTTGAGGATTATCGTGTCCTCCCCCTCTCTTCGGACTTCAGATAACCCTATAATACTCCATCGTAACCTGCTCAATTCTTCCTCGAGTTCGGCTATCTTCTCGTCGGTCCGGAGTGTTCGCGTGTTGTACGTTGCCAGGTCCAGTCGTCGGTGTTTATTGGGGTAGCCGGGTCCACTCCGGAGATTCTTCGCACCCCTTGCCACGTCATTGCCTCGACCGCTACCGTAGTCGAGGGTAGACGGGCTGCCGGGCACTCGGGGCCGTTTTTTAACTGTGCTATTCATGGTTTGGGGGGGGTTTGCCGTAATCGCCACGCTTGGCAGGCGGGTTGGCGATCGCAGTTTGTTATTAAAGTGCACAGAGAACGCTGCTGCCCATCCTCTGGTTTTTCCCTTAGTCGCCTCTTACTACACCCACGGGAAGATATGGGATGGTGAAATTCTTTACGTCCGTCACCATACGGTACAGGATACACATGTCGATAAGTTTTAGCTTTAGGGAGTTCGGCATATCGCCCTTCATTAGCGTCTTCATGAACCAGTAGCTTTTCCAGGCATTTTCAATTCGGCGATCGATTTCCTTCTGCTGCCAGTTTTGGAAAGAGACCAACTGACCCAAATAGATAAATTCTAATCGACATATTGTATTTCCTACGCTTAATGTTGTTGGTCATTGCTTTCATTTTGGACCGTTTAATCGCGAGTCCCACCTTGAGGCTTGCCATGCTTAGGTCTTGTAGCATCATTTGTAGTTCCAGAGCAGTGGGAGCAAAAAGGACTATGTTATCGGCAAACCGGAGGTTTGTTACCCTCTTGCTGCCGACATCAATGCTCTTGGTATTCCATGAGGTTGCCAGTGTCCTAAAGGTCTCCTCGAAAATGCTTGTGAATAATTTTGGAGAGAACGGATTACCCTGCTTTACACCCTTTTGCAAATGATGGTCCTGCAAAATTTAGTTTGGTGTCTGCGGTGCTGTTACGGTAGATATATATACGGTAGATTGATGCTCTTATTCTTGATTTTCCAAAGATTTAAATATTTTGGAATGTTTCATACTATCAAAAGCCTTAGACAAATCTAAGAAGGCCAAGTATAGTGGTTTATTAAATTCTGAATATTTTTCAAGTAAATATTTTTCTAGGTCTGTAGGTGAAAAAGGTGAAATCCGGCTTGTTCTGGTGGCTGATGTTTATCCACTTTTCCGTCTATACGATTGTGTATCTTTGATAAAAGTCTTGCATATGTGAGATGTTAAACAGATTAGACGGTAATTGCCTATGTTTCTTTCGCCTTTTTTATGCAGAATGACTTTATTTGAATGACATTTGACATTGTTTTTGGGAGTTTTCCTTATTCTAATATGGTATTAAACAAATTAGTATGATGAACTAGCAAAGTAGTAGAGCCGATTTCAAGCGTAATTACCGAGTTAGTTAGTAGATCCGATTTCTTCCCCAGGACATCGGGTGATCGGACAACGACTTGTAGAATTTGGTTGATTGATAAAAATATAAGTCTCTCAAAAGTTCATACTGGCTTTATTTTTAGTGCTGTGACGATTTTATACGTGGCATTTAGGGTTGCTGAAGACCAGCAACCCTAAATGCCACGTATAAAATCGTGCCGGTTCATTCGGCACCCGCATCCACGCCTAGCGTGTCGCTACTATACAAATTACACCATTTAATGAGAGTCACATTTGACTACCAAGTTAAATGATCATAACAACAGTCAAATAATTTGCAATGTAGGTACACGCTTTTTGATAGGCCCAACCTGATATCATTAAATCTACTGTATTCGATAAGAGATCATGGTCTGATGCTACTGTCAGGAATCGCTACCTTAGCATACGCAATCGAGGTTGAGTCTCTAATACTCGTTCAAATAACTGTGCACTTGGCGCTGTCACGTCACTCTCGCTATTGGCGCAAGAGGCGAAAACGAACGTTTGGGGACGATGACAGTCGATGTGTACCTACAATTATTTTGACCGTGTTGAAGCATCGCGGCGCCTACTGTTGCCGTAGCGATACACTCGTAGCGGTGCATTCGTAGCAGTCGTAGCAAGGCGAACTTTTCGTAGTGCCGATACTGCTCAGCGACCGTATGTCACTGCAGGGATCCAGCAGCATATCAACGTCAGGTATATTTACCTGACTCATGCTGAGCTGGAGCAGGAGCAGTGGTGGCCCAGTGGTATCGGCCGCGACTTACAAGTTGTAGGTCGTGGGTTCGAGCCCAGGCAGGCGCTTTACTTTGTGTAAATTATTTCTTCGCCACTGCTCTCAAAACGGTAAAGGAAAACATCGTGAGGAAACCGGCATGTCCTAGAACCAAAAAATTCGAAGACACGTGACATCCACCAACCCGCACTGGGCCCGCGTGGTGGATTACGGCCCATTCCCTCTCACAAAGAGGAGGCCTGTGTCCCAGCAGTGGGAACATTAATAGGCTGATGATGATGCTGAGCTGGACTCCCTGCATTGTGTTTAAATTGAAGTAGGTATGTTACTTGTGTCACTTTTATTTGTATTATGTTTTTTTTTGTTGGCCCCTTTTTCCCAAATTCCCACATGTAAATTAAAATAATTTTATTTTTTATTTTGTGTGTTGTGCTGTGTCTTTTGTGTGCACTAAATAAATTATTTATCTACCTATCTAGATACCGGTTTTACAAAAACCTAATATATTTAATAGTTTGCACAATACAATACTTAAGTACTTTGTACCGATATTTTTTTAAATGTATTGTTACATCTTGCTGATTTCGAATCATATAATGTAGGTATGCTTTTGAGTTTTATTTTGGGGTGTAACGAGAACGTTTGATCATACTTTAAAAACTGCTTCTGTTCATTTAAATAAACAACTTTCACCAAGGAAGTAATACGCAATTCCTAAAAAAAATTGATTTTACGTACAAAATTGTCGTCAGCTGAACAAAATTCAAAAAAAAGTTGCAACCTGTATAATGCTCAAAATCTGGTCACGTGCAAGAGGTACCATTGACATAATAATAGCTTATTGCTATTAATTGACTAGCTTTGAGCTTCCCTACTAAAATATTAACTAAAATCCAAGAAACACAATTAATTTGATTTATATTTCGAAATACACCCTATAAATAGTGTATTAATTGCGACAAGAGTTGGTTCTATTAATAGTCTCTGGAACAATCGACTAAAATATGAATATTAGATGTTTGCGTCATCCATTCCGTCGTTAATTCCGAATTTAATCTGTAAATGGGTTTTGTTGGCAACACTAATGAAGCAGAAATCAGTGGGTACTTACATTAATTAAATTAGTGCATTAATTTTTGGATGGATAGAATTAGACTGTTTATTTTTAGTGAAATTCTATTAAAACATGCAAAAATTTATAATAAGTTTTATTTATTTCACAAAAATAAGAATTAGATTTTTATTGTTGACTACTATTTTATTAATATTTCCAAGCTTCTGCTTAACCATTTAAAATAATAATACATGATTGTAAGAAGAACTGAAGAAGATGTAGGTACTTGAAGCAAAATAGACATTAACAAAAAGCAATTCCAAGTGTTTCAGTTCAAACTTTGGACTAAAACACTTTTTTATAAAAAAAATACAACCGACTTCCAAAAAAAATACTACAAAGAGAAAATAAATTCAATTTAGGAAGTCGGTGTTCCAGTTTTCGTGTCTTTGTGTTTAGCCACTGACTTCCGAAATTGAAGTTATTTTTCATTTTGTACTGCTTTTTTTGGAAGTCGGTTGTTTTTTTTTTTTTGTAGAGCGTACCGGCGTCACGTTATGTTATGAAATGGCGTAAACAATAAACACACATGCGATTGCAGCAATCCTGAGAGTTCAAAAACAAAACACGAACTAAACCCATCTCACAAAAGAACTGTGACCTCTTTCACTCCTTTATTCATAATCGCGATCTAAAAGCAAAATGTAATAACTCGCTGTTACCAGCCAATAATACACTGAGAATCGAGGGTACGCACGAACAAAGAGCGGGACTAACCCGACACAGCCCGCACTGAGGGGGTTAAGTGTACTACAGCACTAATCGCCGACGAGTGCCCCTTTCGAAGATTCCAAGTGTTCTTTCGAAGGATCACTATTGCCGGAGAAACACGTCCCGATGTTAGATAATGAATTTTTCCCTAATTGGATTAGCGTATAGAGTCCAAGAGGAGCTACTTAAACGATTGTTTGTGTTATCTAGAATGCATATAATTTCGGGTTTCGGGTCTAATTAGGGTTTAGCGTTATATTAATGAGTCCCGTTATGTTATGGCTTATTGCGGTTCCGTTAATTCTGGAGTAATTGATTGGTCCGTAGGGTTTTCTTTGTGTCACGGTAAATTTAAGAAAGTGTATTTGTATAATCTGGACAATTATAATTTCTGGTGATACCTTAAAGACACTAAGCTCATAATTGCGGAAAAAACCAAATCGTCTTTATTCATCTGCCTAGCCTTTTCCCAACTATGTTGGGGTCGGCTTCCAGTCTAACCAGACCAGTGTTTTACATGGAGCGACTGCCTATCTGACCTCCACAACCTAGTAACTGGGTAACATGGTACCCCTTGGCAAGACTGGCGTCAGATCTCAAGCTTCTGACTACTCGTAACGACTGTCAAAGATCTTCAAATGACAGCCGGGACCAACGGCTTAACGTGCTTTTCCGAGGCACGGAGGAAACTCGGTATGTTGCAATGGTCACCCATCCACGGAGCGACCTCGTCAAGCGTTGCTTAACCTTGAAGATCGACCCGTGCGGCTGTTATTATTTAGCCACGAGCTCCTCACCAAATCGTCTTTATTATTTAAACAAAACAAAAAAAAAACGCTCAAGTAAAAATTACGAA
This sequence comes from Orthosia gothica, assembly GCA_949775005.1. Lineage (NCBI taxonomy): Eukaryota > Metazoa > Arthropoda > Insecta > Lepidoptera > Noctuidae > Orthosia > Orthosia gothica. The sequence goes on from OX459037.1 coordinate 18,612,537, forward strand.
TGCCAGTGTTCCCATGATGGCCGTGATGGAAAAACTGAAATGAATTTTATATCAACGTGCATATTTTTTCGTATATCTAAAACAGTTTTGGTTCGCTACATTATTATTCTTGTGTAAAGAACCGTGAAAGGTCTATTAGCATACACATATGAATATTCACCAAGCCAAACACAAACGCCATTAAGTCGTTTAAAAAGTCGCCTGTCTTTTCTTGGGTAGATAAAAATAAGATAAAACAAAAATTCCTGCCCAAGCCAATATACATCTTAATAAACTGAGACAAAAGCTCGTTTCTCCATGTTTGTCGACTTTGACGTGTCTCTAAATACGTCTTTTGAACTTTGAATAATAAATAATAGGCGAAATATTTTCATACGTTTGAAGTGTTTCTTTGAGAAAACGTGGCTTACGGAGAAATTAAACGAATTTTCGTATTATGTTACGTTCAGTGTCATTTGTCACGCGTATGAAAAGAAAAAAAATCCTTAATTTCTTATAAGTTACATCAAAGATATCGTTTTTACTGTTATTTGAATGTCTGAATAGGATCCCATTGAAAAAGGTTTTTGTTATTATATTTTATTTTTATTAATTCAAAGCTTCAATAGATGATTCGTGACATGAATAATAATATTTTAGCGAGAACCCCTCTATATGGTTGGATATAATTGGACATATGCAAACAGCTTCTAATTCATAAATATTATGTTTATCTTTAAATGCACACCCTTGCATATTTCAAGTGTGGACTGAACATTTGCATTTTCTTTAGCATCTATTATTAAAGTGTCTCTTCAAAATGCCGACGATATAAGTTATGCATGAATATGTTTTCATACTATCACAATAAGATTAAATTATGAAAGGTTACCAGTGGAAGGTTGATAAAGTAAAAGAAGAAACCTGATAAATTAATGAATCATAGATTTTTACCCCGACTTCGGAGAATGGCTCCACTATCAATTCTGATTGGCAACCGCAGCAGAATGGGCAATTTTTATTAAAGTCGCTTTTCATATCATTATTCAAATATTTTTTTCAAATCATAAGCTCCATATCAAAACATAATTAGCTATCCAATTACCATAACAAACGACATTCAAAACACAAAACACACATCAAACGGTCCTTTGCACCTCTAAAATTAAACGAAACCCAAAAGAGTTTCCCTTCCCTTAATTTCAATTATGTGCGTAACAAAACAATATTAACCATAATGTTGTGCACCCCATAATGTTGTCCTTAGTCTACTAATGATATCTTTGAACGGCACACGCGTGGCATACAAAATGTTCAGCGCCCCTGTAAATTTGCCAAGGCTTAATGAAACCGAGAAACGCACTGTCGAAGTCTACCTCTACAGATTTGATTAGACTGGCACGCCAAACACGTAGCCTGTTATGTTCATTTGATTAAATAAATGTTTGATTCGAAATAGTTTGCTCAACACAGCGTCTGGCGCTGTCAAGAAATTAGATGCGCTAAGAATTAGTAATTGGAAACTTGGGGCCATTTTAGGTTCTGAATTGTTTCGCTTGTAGACAAGGTTGAACTGGCTGACAATCTGTCACCCGTTGTCCTTTTTGGAATTTGTAAACAAAACACGTTTTCTTCCATATGTCTTCGAGAGTTGTTGTCGTGGCTCAAGTTGTTGCTGACGTTGAATGCCAATTTACACACAAAAGAAACTGAGCCAGAAGGTTCAACGGTTAGTGTAAATTACCCGTGAATGACGGGTGACTCGTGGGTGCATGAGATTTTAGGGGACCAGCCGTAGTTTCATCACCTCATGGTTAAACGTCCGTAAGATCGCGGGAAGCTTCTAAAAATTGGATATGGTATTTGTCTCCAATTAATAGTATTTATCTGCAAGAACTAGGAAGCAAAATAAGTTAAAAAAAGAGTTGTATTAAAGAAAACATGGACGACGATTTGAGTGAAGCTTTTTCTGATAGCTAACAGAAGCACTGCAACGATATTACATCGTACGGTACTTGATTGTTATATTCTCAGATGACGTCACATGCGAGCACTAAAAATATAACTGTTAGGAAATTTTCAAATTGAATGCAACATTGCATGGCTCCCGGAATGTCCGTGTACAAGGAATTCTATTCGTAACTTTTGAGAATTTCTGAATGGTTGGCTAGAGTTCCATAAATCAGGTTCATAAATGTAACCTATTTATAAAGTAAGAAGAATTTTCTACACACGATGTTGACGTTATTAAAAAATAATTGTCGTGAGTTTGTGAGATAAAAATACAACAAAGAATGTATCTCGCTCCTATAATTTTTATTATGCCGCGAAAATTGCTCAAGCCAAATTTTCATAAGAAATCAGTTATTGATGTTTATAAAGGTAAATAAACTGAGCGATGTGCTGATGCTGATGCTTCTCTAAGCGAAGGAGTTGAACATGATTAAGAAGACGACTAACGCCAACGACCTTCAGGGAACAAAACGCGCACTCGTTTCACACCCGCGCGATCAAAAATTATGTAGTTTTTTGTACTTTCCTTATTATTCTACGACTTTAAAAAAAAAGATTCAGATCATAATGTAGATAATTAAATTGTCTTTAAGATGGTGTCAATTTCATAAAAATACGCCCAGCGGTTTTGCTGCGATTGTCGTGTTTTTGTCCGTTTTAGACATAACTTTACAAATTAATTACACTATGTTATACGAATAAAACTCAAAATTTGCTTAGATCAAATTATTAAGAAAATGGTCTTATAAACCATATATTTTTTCCGAAAACTTATGACTAGCCGTTTAGACGTGATTCTCATTTTAAAATCAGCTACTCAAGGGAATCGGTGCCTTAAATGAGACTACAATTACATGGTCCACTGTAGGGCGAAGCCTTCTTCTCATACAGAGAAACCTTTTAATATATATCACTCTTATTGTAAGTCTAGATGTCATCGTAATGTTTTATTTAACTTTTTGTCTATGAAAATATAACATAATATTATGTATTAAACATCGGCCAAGTGCGTGTCGGACTTCGCACATTTAGGGTTCTGTAACAAACTGCAAAATCAAGTTGGTAGTAATTGAAAAAGGTGGCAATTTCAAAGATTTTTTATTTTTATTATATTGTTGTTTGTTAGTAAAATATACGTAATAATAAACATTATCACCAAATTTCAAGTGCAATGGAAAGTTAAAAAAATCTTCGGATCAAAATTTTGTGAAAAATAAGCTGACTTTGGTGGCTTCTTATCCCTTTGTTATCCAATTTTTTTGAACAAAAAATAAAGTATTTATCTACTTAATGAGCTACGACACCCCACAACAACGATACCAGCTCACTCGATGGGATGGACCAATTATTTTTTTCGCTGCCTCGTTTTGCTTTATGGCCCCCCTTACAAACATCTATAATATTTTTTGTCAATTTTCATGGCTTTGAATCAACAAGATGCTTATACTGTGAAAATTTGAAGACTGTAGCTCCAACCGTTTAGATGTAAGACCTGTGTAACAGACGACGGGCAGACAGACGGAAAGACAGATGGACAGACAGACAGGCAGACACGTGAGTGACCACAATAGGACTCCTTTTGGACCCTTCGGGTACGGAACCTAAAAAGTTACAATGGTGCTTGCCCGTATAACGTAATTGCTGCAAGGCGTTCCAGTGCGAGGATAACAAATAAATATATAAATTAACCTATCACAAACGTGTTACAATTCTCTTTGTAATTAAACAACAATCAATCGACAGAACTTTTGTGAATTTTGCAGAAAAAAAAACAGGAAGAGTGTTCCTACGTAAATCCTGAAAATACAACTGGGTTTCGGCTAGGCCTAAAAACCAGCTCGTAGAACGAGATTAGGCCCACTATTGCAAACGCATTCTGCTTTGTTTCTTTTTATTACGAAAAGCTATGTCCAGGCTCACACCGATCGAATCTACATGAAGCTGTATGTGAAAACAATTGACACAGATGGTTTCTCAAAAATGTTTTGTAAAAATGTTTTATACATTTTCATGTCAAGTAGGTTTCTAAATGCTTTTTATATTTATTCCAAGTCATGTTATCCAACTCGACTCGACTCCACCTCTAATCATCAAATTGTCAGCTTTTTTTTATACTTTTCGAGGGTTTTCCATTGTCCTGGTGGCTGAAAAGTAAATTGAAAAGTTTACTTACTGAAAGAGCATATTACAGTATAGCTGAGTTTATGAAAGGGGACAATTTTCATCGTTTTTGATATGTTCTTGTTGACAATGTTGTATTTTTTTTTTTTTTTATTTTTTTTTTTTTTATTTTTTTTTTTTTTTTACATGTTATTGTAATCTATTGTATTTTTTGACATTTTATTATAATCTATTGTATTTTTGGAATAATTGTAATTTGGAATTGTAATTTTTGATGAATAATGATGAAATGTAACTTTTATGAATAATATCGCGGTTAATGCACCATCTCTTCTTACCAATTTGTACGCCACGATATGCGGCTGAACATGTTAGAACTTTTATGTATCCCATTATTATCTTGCATGCAATGTTTCATGTACACCATGTTTCAACAAATAAAATTTTACTTACTTACTTACTTGCTGAGTTATGTGGAGGTCTTTAACACGAACCTTGAATATGTGCCTTACTCGCTGATAATACCTCAAGCGGGATAACTGTCGGACTGATGTACAAATCAATTGTAAAATTTTCGAAGCGCAGCGAATGAATAAAAATCACACATTTGAGTTAGCGTTTGCATAGCATCGTTGTTGGGTTGACTCATTCGGCGCGGGTCGATCATCTATCAGTTTTCGGGTGTTTAAATCAATACATAATTTGAACTTAAATCAGTTTATCATTTAAATATACCTTTACCCGTACAGGATTGATTTGGCATTCTTCCTTCGCCTATCAAATAAAGGCTAGTGAGGACAGTGAATAATGTTTGTTTATAAAAAAAGAACTCAGTACTTAAATCAACGAAAAAGTACAAAAATCATTTTCATTTAGCCAATGACAAAGCCAAATGTATTCCCATATGCAAGTGTGTAAACCCACAATCTGTTATCTGTCGCAGAGCCGCGGGCGCAGTCACCACTGTCAGTAATGTAAAATACGGCGTCATCAAAAATGCAACGAAACAGACTGCATGAATTATGGCTACAACGCTTCAATGGAATATAAATATGGAATGACCGACGCTATCGTCATTTCGTATTTGTCTCGGCGGCAATTTTAATGGAATTATTTCATTGATGGAGTCGAAATTATCTGCTATCACCACTCATTATTCTTTACAATTTTCTTATCACTATACATATAGTAATAAAGTCCCCCGCCGCGTTTGTACGCGATAAACTCAAAAACTACTGAACGGATTTTCATGCGGTTTTCACCAATCGAAAGAGTGAGAAACGAGGAAGGTTTTTGTTTATAATTTGTCACGGGCGAAGCCGGGGTGGGTCGCTAGTTGATAATAATAGATGAATCTTGGAATTAAACACATTCCAGAAGACTATAGGGCATATCGAAGAAGGGTTATGTCGAAGTAGTGTTTTTCGAAGGTGTGTGTTGTCGAAGTATGTTCTGTCGGACTAAAGCTAGTCGAATATATGTTCTGTCGAAGAAATGAGTAGTCGAAATATTGTTTTTCGAAATTGGAACCGTAGCGAAATAATTAACTGTCGAAATTCATTATGGCACTCCAGAAGACTGTAGGCTCATATCGCCTAGTCTCGTTGTAAAAATCATGAAGAAGGTTTTCAACGAGATTGGGGAGGAGTAGGGTAACTAGGGGCCACAAAAGATCGCATTGGGTCGAAGTGTCCCAGTTATTTCTCGGCCCCTCCAAAAGATAAGATAAGATCATCACGCCTGTATGCCCCGAAGTGTTGGGCAGATGTCCACCTACAGTTCACCAACTACTCCGGTTATATTCAAATCCAATGTCATACGGGCGAGCCTATTGCCTTCAACCGGGCACAAATCCAGACTCCGGCCTGCTCCTGAACTCCTGATAAATTCCTAATGCTAAACCCAATAACAGTTATGCTCGACCCAAAAATCGAACCCAGTACCCATGCTCAGTAATAGCACTTGCGGCCACAAGAGCAACGAGGCAGTTAAATGAAATAAAGAAGTTTTTAGGGTTCCGTACCCAATGGGTAAAAACAGGACCATATTACTAAGACTCCGCGGTCCGTCTGTCTGTCTGTCCGTCTGTTACCAGGCTATATCTCATGAACCGTGATAGCTAAACTGTTGAAATTTTGACAGATGATGTATTTCTGTTGCCGCTATAACAAAAAATACTAAACACAGAATAAAATAAATATATAAGTGTGGCTCCCATACAAGAAACCGGTTTTTTTTTGTCGTTTTTTGCTGTTATGGTACGGAACCCTTCGGGCGCAAGTCCGACACGCAGTTGGCCATTTTATTTTTTATAATCGATAGTCTCGCGTTTGACCACTTTCTCGCCACATTGTAAGCGATGATGTGGTCTACAATGAAGCACGCTTGCCTAGAAGTAACCTATTCACTCTTGACTTAAAGGTTGTAGCTTTCAGGGAACAAAGACTCCGGCAAGGAATTCCACTCCTTAGCTGTGCGCACAATGAAAGTATTAGTAAAACGCTTTGTGCGTGTGGGTTGGATGTCCAGGTTTACTAGTGATAAGCATTAATATATATGTCCATAATTTACATTGGCATAACGAAATTCAGCTTAGTGTTCATTACGCATAATGTTATCTTTACCAATATTATAAATAGGAAAGATTTTTTTGTTTATTTGTTTGTACCGAATAGGCTCCGAAACTACTGGACCGATTTAAAAAAATCTTTCACCTATGGAAAGCTACATTATCCCCGAGTAACATAGGCTTTAAATTATTAAAAAAAAAAATAGAGATCCTTATGGAAATTGCAATTGTGTAACCCATATAAGCAAAATTTTTGCCTATAAAATTCATTATTCATATAAGCGTGCGCTGAGAAAACTATTGATATGATGTACTACATGATTAAAGTACTCATTATTACCTACTAAAAAGTCTGCAAAAGACTATATCTCACTATCATAGTTAAGTCACAATAGCAGCTTTTGTGTTCTAAAATTTAATGAGATCGCCGGTAGAAACAAAAGTTGGTTACATTCATATTGTAATATATTTTCCTTTTTCAAATAAATAGTTTAACAAATTGGTAGATAGGTAGGGTAGGGTAAGGTAGGTTGATTGGCAGGACAGGTGAGTAGGTTGGTAAGGGTAGGTAGGTAGGTAGGCAGATGACCTGTTGACGGGAGCGTAGCCGCGGGGGGGTCAGCTAGTAATGTATATTGCCCTAAATATTGTTGGCATAATAATAATGATGTATAATCTTATAGAGCATAATGATATTTACACATAATGTTCTTTGGAATAAAACAAACATATTCGCGGCTCAAGGGTTAATTATTTTAGTCCTTATATTTATTATAGTCATTAATTTGAGTCCTGATATAAAATATATTTAATTAGACATTTTAAGCCTAGGTAAAACAATTTTCAATCGATTCAAATCGATATTAAAATTTTCGATATTTTGAAAATTTACCTTTTACTTAGGTATTTTAATTTTCGTCGATCAAATATGTACCCACAACATTATTATGATGAATAAATATTATGCCTTAAATATTTATGCAACTCTAAATTATGGCAAAACAAATTAGACCAAATGACAGTTGCGCTAACCTTTGCATTATGCCAAAGTATTATTATGCTGATAAAAGTTATGCGAAAACGTTATGCCAAACAACGAGGGGGATTCACGGACGCCCACCATGTACCGATGGCCGTATGTCTTGTAGTCCGAAGATGGAAAGGGCTAAGCAGAATCAAAGTGTGTAGTTCCGTCGCACACTCCCCGAAATGTAACCGATAAGAAACCGACAGGCTGGCAACTCGGCATCGATGTTCGAGGCTCTGGAACTTTAACGCGACCTGTGCATTGTTGCCTATAAGTCTCAGATGTTTCATTAACAAGGGTATTAATAAAACTTATCCATGGTTATTGAACACCGCAATAGATTCTCAAGTATCAAAATCAAAAATCAAAATCAATAATTTTTATTTCACATAGGCCTACATGGGCACTTATAAAACGTCGACAATGTGCACGGTTCGGGTTGGTCGATTCCTATGGAGAAGAACCGGCAAGAAACTCCATGGTTACTCTTTTAAAAAATTGATTGGTTTTACAATATTTCCATGTTACAGCAGTACTTAGATGGGGGGACAACGCAGGCCCGATAATAAGTCGTAAGAAACTTAAACAAGAAGTTATAATAAATAAACAAAAGATTTAAAAAAAGTAAAACGACATAAAATGTTAACAATCTAGAAGGCCTACAATGTTCACACATTTACAAACCAATCGGTAAAATAATCTATACAAAGTATAACAAGACTAAATTTAACATGTGGCACAAATGTTGTTATCAGTGCTGTAACTATTCTTAGCAAAGGGCTATAAAGATAATTGAAAACCATTTTAAAAAGTCTTATTAAATGAAGAAAAATTAGATTGAGAATAGTTAGAGACATTAACATATTTGTGCCGTTTATGAGTTACCAGGGAAGCCGCATGTGCAGAAGGAGCTAAAACCAAATATTTTTATCTTCAACGTAGTCCTTGATTTTATAATATGCTTTTTTAATAAGGACACGTTTGATGTGATTTTTGAACTTTCCGTCGGTCAGTTCTATAACTGACTTTGGCAACTTGTTATAAAAGCGTATACTGTTTATAAGAAAAGACTTGCTAGTTTTCGTTAATCTGAATTTGGGTAATACAATTTCGTGTTTACTGCGTGTATTTAAATTATGGAAGTCGCTTCTAGTTTTGAAAAGCCCTCGATTTTTGCGGACATACAAAATACATTCTAAAATATAAAGTGAAAGTATGACCGAAGGTGGTTCTAAAAACCTCGTTTGATATTATCAAACAAAACAGAACATCGTCGAACAACTCTTTTGTCTTATTTTTGGATTTTAATATCCAGAGATGAAAAAATCCGTAGAATTTATTTTCCCTTCCATGAAAACTGTTAACCAATTACCCCAAAAATAAATCAATGCTGTCGTAAAAAAGGAAGGGAGTCATTATTTATGGACGTTAAATCGACGGTACGTGTCGGGCCAGAGCGACGGCGTGTCGAGTGCAACGCTGCCATCCTTAAGCTAAAATGCCACTATCTGACAATGGGCTGATTTAAGTTTTTTGTTGCATTGTAATCAGCAAAAAATTCTTTATTGATCTGTCTAAGCTGTATTTTTATACTAACAATAGATTCCAACCAAAAAAAAAACGCCACTAAAAGCCCAAATCGCTACGTTTACTAAACTTTTGATAGGATTAAGTCATTGATATAATCCGACAAAGTGCGCGATACTTTTGACACCACTCGCATGTAATTACAGTATCGATTTTTAAATATTTTACGGTTTTCGGTATCAGATCAAATAAAAAATCAAGATGGAACGTTGCAAACAACTAGGTGACGCCGGTTAAAACTAAGCCTTGGCATGTATGTCGAGATTTTTATTTTATCTGAGAGCTCGACTGACAAGCTAAGTGTAGTTTAGTTGTACGTTTGTGCGTGTAATTGTGTATGTATACGGCAAGGCCTAGTTTAAACCGGCGTCACCGCAACGTTCTATTTTGACTTATTTGATCTGAGTTTTCGGTCTACAATCAAAATATTTGTTTTTTTCAGATAGTAGCATTTTAACTTATCGATGGCAACCACTCTCCTCCTCTCGCGTCATATTTATACTGACAATAACTGTCTCATTAATGCATTTATACCGTCATGATTTATACACACTTTCACATGTTTTTGAGTAATAACACGTTGTATTGTCTTCTCAGCGTTCGCAACAAAGAATCTTTGTTAGGGAGCAAAATTTTAATGGAATGTCTCTGTGAAATTGTAATTAATGGGCCACATTATCACGATTGGTGCTCATTTGGATGTCACGTTAGTAATGTGAATTTTGCTTTGTCTTGCAAGTTATGCGTCGTTTACTTGGGATTAACTTCATTGGCGAAATCCTTTTAAAGTTAAGAATTTAGCTAAGCACGTGAGCATTGGCTACTGCATTTGATTTATTAAATTTCAGTTTTATGAAACTTAGAGCCAATTTATATGCCCTCTGCTCTACGTGCTGATGGTGATCTTCGGATTGGTTTTAGTGAGGTTAAAGCACACACTCCTTGATCCCCCCTCACACTAACATACCCTGAATCACAACTCAAATAGTTAAATAAATAAATCTATTCCCAAAAGTCCTGGCACCTATCCAAGGGTTCCCACCGTTAACAACAAAAAAAAACCAGCCAAGTGCGAGTCGGACTCGCGCACGAAGGTACTTGGTAAATTGCGGTTTACGATTTATGAGGTAGTAAAAAAAAAACTACTTACTAGATCTCGTTCAACCCAATTTTCGGTGTGTGTTTACATGGTAATGTACATCATTATATATTTTTTTTAGTTTTATCATTCTCTTATTTTAGAAGTAACAGGGGGGGGGGGCACATTTTACCTCATTGGAAGTATCTCTCGCGCAAACTATTCAGTTTAGAAAAAAAAAATTAGAAACCTCAATATCATTTTCGATTTCCTCGATGAAAAAATAAATTTTGAGTTTCAGTTCTAAGTATGGAGAACCCTCAAAATTTATTGTTTTTTTTTCTATTTATGTGTGAAAATCTTAATGCGGTTTACAGAATACATCTTTTTGCCAAGTTTCAACAGCATAGTTCTTATAGTTTCAGCAAAAAGTGGCTGGGACATACGGACGGACAGACAGACAGACAGACATGACGAATCCATAAGGTTTCCGTTTTTTGACATTTGGCTACGGAACCCTAAATAGTAACCTACAATAAAACCAAACAAGTCCTTTTGGCGTAAGTAACGAAATCTAAACTAATGAACACTTAATCGCACAACACAAATTCTAACCTCAAATCCCAATCCAATCAGTAATAAGTATCCTAATAAAGTTTAAACAGAAGTCTCAAGGGACTGGTCACGTCTTCTCGAGCGGTCGACGACAGCCCCGACAAGTTCCAAGTTCTTTGCATGTGAACTTGGTTGAGACTTTATCGAACCCAGTGGAAACATACTCCTTAACTTCAACGAGGAATTTACATGTGTGTGGCTAAGTTTGGAGTTGTCCTACTTGTTATAGGAATTTATTCTGTGACACTTTCCTTTTAATGGGATTGGAGAAGTGCATGAAAGCTTTGAATGGCAGACTGTAAAAGTAAATATGCCTAATTGCATTTAACTGCTAAACGAAATACAAAACTTTTATTTATTTATTTAATTACTTGAGTAAAGTGGTTAAAAACCATAAATTAAAAAAAAAACTGACTTTATATTATAAATTATATAATAAATGTGAAAGTTTAGATGGATGTATGTTTGTTACTCACTAATGCCAGAACCGCTGTCCGGATCTGGATGAAATTTGGCACAAAGATAGATTATAGTCTGGAATAGCATACTTTTTAGCGCGCTATAATGTTCTCTTGGAATGATAAAAGTGAAAATTACGCGGATGAAAACGCTGGTGGAAGCTAGTTTACATATTACATATCATCAAAACAAAGTTTAATTTGAGGTTAAAATATAAAAAGTTAACAGGTCATGAATGAGATTTCAATAAAATCTTCATCCGTACAATAATTAATTTTAATTGTATCATACCTACTTATCATGGACAGGATCATACTATCTACAACGAAAATACAAAGTACTCAGTTAAGCAGTATAAAAGCAGTTCAACTCCTATGAAAATTAAAATCATTAACTATTTGAAAACGGCACAACCTAAATTAAAAATGCAACATTTAGCACAATAAATGTTTGAAAAGAAATACCATTGTATCCACTTAAAGTCCAAGTTAGGAAACAACAATATTTAAAATTAAAGCTTAAAGTTGTGAAACTCGAGAAATAGCACGAAACGGGGTCTTATCTTAGAATTGGCCATTAATTTAAAAAAAAATGCAATTTATTTCATCTGCACTGCTCTGAAAAAAAGCAAAGAAAAACGTAGCACCTTAAACTTGAAGACCCCTTGGGGCCGCTTAGGGGATTTGTGCTCACTCTCTCACAAAAAAAGGAGGTATGAGACTTAGCAATGGGCAAATGGGAATAGGCTGATTAATCATTAAGTTGTACAGGCTAATGGTATTTACAAAGATATATTTTGTCCTTAAAAATCTTTAACGCCTGGGAAAAAGTACAAGACGCCATTGAAATATTTTGCGAGATCTCGAAGGCGTTCAACTGCGTTAACATGAGAGAATATTGTTGAAGCTCGAGCACTATGGGATTAAACATACGGCCCTTGAGTTACTAAGATATATATATTGAAAGCCAGACAAGTTAAAGTTCAGGTAAACGGCGTAAACTCACTAGGGTCTGAAATAACAATGGGCATTCCTCAAGGCTTGATATTGGGTCCATTCCTCCTTTTAGTTTACATTAACGATTTGGCCCGAAAAAAGAAAACAAAAAAAAAACAAAACAAAACCGTTGATGGTTTTATTTGCTGATGGCACTTTTTTGATATTTAAAATAGATCGAAGGTCACAAAATCTTGATGATGTGAATAAGTTTATTCATCAGGTCCAAAATTGGTTCACGGCAAACAATTTGGCACAAAATGAAAAAAAATACCAAATTTACATTACTGAATGTAAATTTGGTAAGAAGAGAAGTAGCAAATGCGACATCAGATTGAATGGAGAATAACTGGACTTTATAAATCAGTTTTTATAGGAATCTTTCTAGAGGACCAATTACAGTGGGCTCCTTCTTGCGGATAGGCTAAGTTCAGCCACTTATGCTGTTAGAAAAATAAGACCGTTAGCATTATGTCATACGGCATTTTGCTGTGGGGTTGGGCGGCTGACATTGAATCCATATTCATATTGTATTTTTTGTGTGATTCTTGCCAATTTATTTATGAAAATATTATGTACGAGTATGTAAGGAAAAATATACTACTGTTTAGTAAAGTTAGTGATAGATTCATTTGTAATCCATATATATACAAGGCAAAGTCCCAACTGACATATAAACGCCCAGCCTAAAGTATTAATGATAGAAGTTTGCAATTTTGAACGGTTATTGGTTTTATACTGTAGGTGTCATTTGAGAAAGAATTTTTCGAAATTCATTCCCTAAAGGGGTCAAATAGGGGATGAAAGTTTGTATCGTCATTTTTATTTACTCGATGACCTCAGTGGGTTTTGCCACAACTTACCAGGAAACCAGAACCCAAAGGAAAAAATCGGGGCTTTAATCATGAGTGTTGACTCTCAAACTACAAGGAAAACAGAAACAAAAAGAAAAAAGTACATTCGGGGTTTGAATCATGTGGTAAAGACTCTCGAACTACCAGGCAATCAGAATCATGAAGAAGTAGAAAATTACAAAATCTATATTAACCAGGGCGAAACCGAGTAGCTTTCACGGGGTACTGCGTTAAATTCTATAACAAAATACCTTGTGATATATTAAAACTAAATAAAAGAAAATTTAAAACATTTGTTAAAAGCAGACTTTATAAACTAACGTTTGTCCGAATGGACGGTAGAATCAATTATTATTACATTTAAATTTTTGATGTTCTTAAGTGCCGCTTAATAGCCTAATTGAAATAAAGTATTTGACTTTGACCTTATTAATTTGGTAAGAGCTGGATCAAGGCCCTTAATTTCCTTGCCGTATAAAGTAATCTATCAACAAGAACTAGGAACTTTAAACCATTCAAATTAAACCATTTTGGATTTCAAACCCATCTACAAGTACGAGATATTTACGTTCCAAATAGTTTGTACTGTGTATTTGCATAGAATTGGTACGTAAACCCACTGATGGCTACCAACCTATATATATATGTAGCATGCGTATCCATACACGCTTTCATGAGTCCTTTCATACATTGAGCCGTTTGCGAATGGTACACATCCTAGTCACACCGAATCCTAGTTACTTATCCACATGGGCAGGCCAGACCTTACATGGACTCCCTTGCCAGCTATTCGAGATGCAAATATGACATGCAACGTAAATATGTTATCTATGTATCTATTTGTAAATACCAAAACGAATCAATTTCATTGAAATATTTTTAACATTTTCACAAAAGGTTATCGTTTGTAACCACTTGTAACATGGCAATGTTTTGGGTACATTACCAACGCGGATCCAAAACCGTAATTATTTAGGCTAGTTAGAATATTGTTTTGCTTTTTTTAAAGTTAATTAGTTATAATTAAATATCTTACTAATCTTATCTTACTTAAATAAAAAAAAGTGAATGATTGGATGTTTATTACTTAATCACGCCAGAACGGCTGAACAGATCTGGATGAAATTTCGCACAGAGATAGAATATCACATATGCTTATTTTATTTTTTATTTTTTTAGGCTTGCGTTTGACCACTATCTCGCCTGATGGTAAGCGATGATGTGGTCTACGGTGAAGCACGCTTGCCTAGAAGTAACCTATTCACTCTTGACTTTAAGACTCCAAGGTTGTAGCTATCAGGGAACAAAGACTCCGAAAGGGAATTCCACTCCTTAGCTGTGCACACAATAAAAGTATTAGCAAAACGCTTTGTGCATATGGGTGGGTTATCCACCATGTACCGATGGCGCATGGCTGTACGTCTTGTAGTCCGATGATGGATAGGGCTTGGCGGAATCAAATTGTGCAGTTCCGTCGCACTCTCCCCGAAATGTAACCGGTAAAAAACAGACAGGCTGGCAACTCGGCGTCGACATAGGCTTCTTCTTATTCCGGGAGTATGTTCCTTCGGGATAATATTCGACTTTAACGCGGGCGATGCCACTGGCAGAAACTAGTTTTGTTTATAAAGTAAGACTAACATCACTTTCTAACATACTAACAAGTCCCCCTTTTAAAGTAGTTTTGTTTTGTTATTGTAGCTATTTTCTACACACTTTCACAATGTTTATCTTCACCGTTTTTTTGCAACATTTTCATCCAATTTTTGTAGGATGTTATTAATAACTGTTTCAGTCACGCAAAACCGTGGGTCTGATAGGGGTTATAAATCTTTGTATCGTCTGGTAATAAATAAAGTAAATAGGACTTTTAATAATCAAAGTTTTTGGAGGACGTTATGCCTTTACAATAACAGAAAAGTACCTTAAACAAATCGTCTCTACTATTAAATAATTTATTCAATAAAAAAAAACAAGCTTTTTTCGTATTCTTCTCAGCAAACCCTTTCATTTGATACCCATCTTTCAATGGCAGTAAACAAAAAATAACTAGTCCGCTATCTTGGTCCGTCCGACGTCATTATTTAGAATGACGTCACTTAGCTAACCATGTATTGTCATCCAAACTAAACGAATATGCAAAATTTCATCTTAATCGGTGGAGGACACAGATTACCTCCCAATCTGTGGTGGAGGGTAACTGCTTTAAAATTCAGTTGCAATATTTATCCCGAACACTCTTACACACATACATTGCAAGTTAAATAAAAGCTTGTAAAAAGCTTTATCTTAGATGCACTCTTGGAACTTAGTAAAGTTGTATCAAAGTAAATAAACAATAAAACCACTACACAGCTGCATACTTAGTACTCTATCTCCTCTCTTTGTTTCCATTTGACCGATTTCACATACTTCACTCGATAGAAACATTTGCACCTATGAGTACATTCTAGGAATTTATTGTAGCCTGCAGGCCCAATTATCGGACACTGATTCTAAGTTATCGGCCCAAAGTAGGTCACTGCAGTTATAGGTTCAATATTTCATAGTACTCGTAAGTATTCCTTTTCATGCATTAGGTTACATACTCGCGGTGAGCACGGCACTTCAATATTATTTTTATAAAAAAAAACTTAATTCAAAAAATCAAAAAACCCGACTGCTTCAAAAGCGAACTAAAAAGTCGTAAACAAGGAAAAATCATGCTGTGCAGTCGGAGGATACATATTCGCGGGCTGGCTGACCAAAATCTGGTGTATCCTCCGCCTGCGTTTTTTGATTTTTTGAATTAAGTTTTTATATTTATAACTTTTTAGTTAGCTTTTCTTCGATTTAGATACATTTAAACATATAAGTGTTATATATTTTAAAAATCACCTCTCTTTATTTCGATACCCCACACGAAGGGTTTGGAAGAAAAAAAAATTGCGCCCCCACAATATGGCACATAAAAACCGGCATTTTTCTATTGTCCAATTTTTATGTAGCCTATGACACTCGCAGGGTTAAGACGTATCGATTGAAGTATCAATCATCAAAATCGGCCAACGCGTTTGGTCTCTGGAACGCCATATAGGAACAAACATACATACATACATACATACATACTTACATACATACATACATAGACTGATAAACACATTACCCTCCTTCGGCAGTCGGGTAAAAAGCTTTATGTCTGCTCATTTTGCGTAAGACCTAGAGCCAGTTTGTGATAAGAAAATTATCGCATTTAAGTGACTATTTTGTTAAAGGTTATTGCATTAACTTATTTTTAATGTCCCACTGCTGGGACACAGGCTACTCTGTGAGATGAATTGAGCCTTAATCCATCACGCGGGCGCAGTACAGATCGGTGGATGTTATGGTGTCTTCGAATGGTAGAACCAATAATCCGGTTCCCTCATGATGTTTTCCTTCATTTTGAGAGCATTAGTGATGAAATAAATTACACAAAGCCCAGGCAGGGTTCGAATCCATAATCTACAACTTGTAAGTTGGGGCCATTAAAACTGGTTTACCGCTCGCGATAACTTCTATGATAAGTTGAATAAATTTGCAATAACCAATCGCATCGCCTGTCTTATGTTGAATTTGGAACGGATCAGTACTTATTACTCCAGAAATAAAAATGTGTGTGGAAATCCATCTACCAGAAATTGTGAACGTTAAAATAAAGAGTGAATAACAACAATCACCGATTTTCCCCACTGAAAACACAAATGGCATGAAAGCAAAAATACATTTTATATTTATAACAACAAACAGACGTGCTGTTTACACAAACGTTCTGTGTACGGTGTAGGTAGCGCCTTAAAATTAATTAAATGTGTCCCAAGCAGACATTTGCGTGTGGTGGAAACGTGTCTCTTGAAGGACTATCACACTTAATCTCCATACAACACATACTTACGTGGCTTTTCATACGAAACCACGACATACGCCTCGCACGTATTTCTCTTTGTACGAAAATATATTTTTGGAATTTTAAACAAAGTAAAAATGAAAAATTGAGGAACCGACATTCCTTTTGAAGGAAATAATCTTCCACTCCACTCGACTCCACGGGAGAAACGCTCAATTAATGTTATACCTAAATGTCGTTCTCTATGTATCATTAGGGTTCCGAAGTCAACCAGGAACCCTTACAGTTTCGCTATGTCCGCAGCTTAGCTCAGAGACTATTAGTACTAGAAAGTTATGATTTGGCATGGATATAACATTTTAATAATTCGGACAAAGTGATAAAATAAAATCATAAAAAAAAAACTACTTCCTCCCATAGACGTAAAGTGGGGATGATTTGTTTCGTGTTTTCCATGGTGTGGGTTATCGTTGGATAGGCCATTCATACATATTACGGGTCTGTTAAAATCATTTTTCGGTTCAGAGATCCGTTTGCGCAAAATTAAGCTTAAAATTGATTTTATTTGTTAGTGTGAAGTGTCCCCTCCCCCTGCCAGCGAAATCGTTGCTTATGGCTATGTGAAAAATCACGGAAGTAGTATTATAACGAAATTAAAATGAAAACTATCACAGCTAAGTAGCCTTTACAAGTTTACGAGTAATAGTCGACCAACTTATAAATGTACATGGAACAGTAAAAATTTTGTACTAATGTCATTGCAAAATTACTTAAATAACGTTTTTAGCTTTGTAAAAGAGATAGTAAAAATATGCTTATGAACCATGTACAAATACACAAAAATAAAATCATAACATCCTTAATAATAATTATTTATATACTAATAATGTTTAAGCTCAAATAACGCATTGGAGTGGGCGGAGTCGTTGGCAGTACCGTTATATCGATAGATACCCGATTTTTTTATTCGAAAAATAAGAGAGTTTTTTATTTGCAGACATATATATTTTTTTATGATTTTTTTTTTTTTTTATGTTCTAATTTAAATATGCTCATTGAGGCGGGTGGGTCTCTTTATAATATTATCTTACAGAAATATTAAATTACTTATTTTCTTTTTGCGATATCCATCTATAAAGTCAATATACGATCCGACTACATCACTAATTGAGTAGCGAAGAACTTTCGAGAACGAAATAGTGAATACATTCAAAATTTTTCAAATTCCGAAAGAGAAAGAAACAAGAAGCTTGCGTGCGAGGATCCAGGAACAAACCATACCATTTCCCGTGGCTCTAACGCGCGCTCTTATCGGCTCCTTTCGTAATTGAAGTTCTTCATATAGATTATTTATTGCAGCTTATTTACGTTGTTTTTTTGTTCCTATCATTGTATAATTTGATTTTACTCTTTGGTAGTTGAGTGGGTTGTTTGAAAATACCCATACCAAAACAATTTTTTTTCGGTTTCTATATATTTGGAGATTTTAACGAAAACTATCTGCGTAACGGCAATACTGCAGTATTCAAATTTTTAAGTGACGCTGGTTATAAATCTTAATTGCAAACCCACAGTGGTCGTGGTGTGGTTCTCAAATAGATAATATTTTTTCTAACTTCACTTGTTTAGTTGGATTTTATAACTCCTTCTTCAGTTACCATCGTCCTATATGGACCCGTCTTTTGTCGTCCTATATGGGCCCGTCTTTTGTCATGTAACAACAAAAAAGCCTCTTCGTAGTCCGCATCTTTATGCAAGTACGGAACCCTATTACTGCGCGTGGCCCGATACGCACTCGGCTGGTTTTTTTTATTTATGTTCGGTAGTAATTTATTTACAAAGATAAAAATATATACAGTGTATTAAATACTTAATTAATACTTTCATTGCCGTAATTACTGAAACAATTAAAATGACATTGTGTCTCGCACGAGGCGATTCTTTGGCAACGAACGTGTTAACTAGGATATGCTAGTTATTATATTATCTGTGACTAGGACTACAAACATTCACACTTAAAAACCTACTAAACCTAAAAATATATTAATTTAAAATATGGCGTTTAAATTCTATCAATTCTATTAAGTCAAGACTAACTCGAGCAGAAAGAATGACTAAGAATATGGGGGTAAGTGACAATATTGTCACTAAGAGTATTTAAAAAATCGTTGTACTTAACAAATATTAAATAAACGAGAAACTAATTTAGCAAAGCGAACTCATAGCAAAGCAATAAAAGGACCACTTTTTATTCTGCTTCCAAAGTAAAAAGACCATCAGGAAAAATAAGGATGTGCATCAGAAAAACATTACTCCCTTCAGATTTTTACTATTGTAGAGTAAAAAAGTTTTTTGTTTACAATCCAACTTTTATCCTTCACTGTGCGAGTATCTTCTCAAACGCAGACCGTTTATATTTATGATTTGTTTCCATTCAACAATATCTTTAGATCTTTTTTTTAATAGTAGAGATCGAATAGAAATTAATTTGAAAAGGATTAGGACCAAAATATAGTTATTTTGCAGACTATGCAATACAGTACACTATTATTTTTATTTAGTGTTTTATATATTTTATTTAGTAGTCTTCTTTTTTTCGTCCCGTGCACTGATTTTTTGGAGTTTGAAAGATCTTTTGTTTTTTGTCATAGGTACTTAATTTTTACAAGCTTTTATTTAACTTGCAATGTATGTATGTATGTGTGTTCGCGTCGAATCTTGCAATTGAATTTTCAAACAGTTCTCATTCATCGATAAAGATGAAATTTTGCATACACGTATAGTATGTATGGTTAGCTAAGTGACGTCATTCTAAATCCAATATGGCGGATGGCCCAAGATGGCTGACTAGTTATTTTTTGTGCACTTCCATGATATATGTATCAAATGAAGGGTTTGCTAAGAAAAATCTTGTTATAAAAAAAAGATTTGTAATGAATAATTTTATTTTAAATTTATGTCAAGACGCTTACGTTAGCGGTCAATCAATGTCAAAAATGTAGGGAAATTTTAACTGGGATTAGAATTCGAAAGTTCAAAATACTGTTGTACAATGAATAAAGTTTGAAATACGGGCATAGCTCGGTCATCAACGTAGCTAATTCCTGCGCTTCACTCTAGACCTATTACCATATCTCTACACATAGGCATACCATCTAATCAATAAGCCCCCAAAATCTATTACCCATCAAGGGAATACCGCATAGCAACATTGTCCAATGTAGCAATGCGGATAAGTTGTCGGTCAGCGGACATCAGACGTCACCTACGTTAAGTACCTAGGGCTATCTAGGCGCAAGTAGGTATGGGGTGCACCATCTACATGTTGCCAAGCATCAGGTGGAACGGTTCACAGTGCGTTACTAATGCATAATTAGTAGGACATTGATTTGGAACCTTGTAAGCATAAGTACAATTGGATATTGAGATCTATGTTCTGATGATTTTAAAAATGATATTTAATGAAATTGATTGATGAAGAATTTTCTGTATAATCAGGGATGATTATGGTACCAACAAATCGAGGACCGAATGATTACGAGCTATTTTTTTGAATATCGGATGGTTCCAATATTCGGTATTATAATGGAGTATTTTTATGGAGTTTCTTGTGCGTTCTTCTCCATAACAATCTACTTTCCGAATGCACGTTAGAATCTTTTTTATCTTATTTTTTTTTTTTTATTACTTTAAAAAAAAAAAATATTACTTTTAATTTTTAATTTTAATTTATGTGACGTTCAAAAGTGCCGTTTATTGGCCTAATTGAATAAATATATTTGACTTTGACTTTGATTAAAGCCAAGTCTCTCCGCAGACCATGGCACATTATCTTTTATCTTACTTCGCATGTTGTCTGTTTTCGTGAGGACCTTATGACTGCGACAGCGGACGGGGACGACGTTGCCGTGGCCGAATACTGAGCCAGGCAACTGATTTAGCTAAGACATTTGTTATCGACACGCTAAGAAGAAGAAAGTGTATATTTAATAAATATATTTAATGAAATTTTCTCCACAGTGTCCAAAATGGTGTCTTAACTTCAAACCATTTCTGTAAGATCTTGGTAAATTTATGACTTTGAGTATATTTTGTAATAGTACTGGTTTTCTGGAACTTGCGTGAAATCACAGCAACTGCTATCCAAAAAATTCTCGTGCAACAATGGACACAAGAAAGCAACTGTCGTGCCGTACCGAGCGCCACCTAGCGGCACCTGAGTCGGCGCCATTAATCCGTGCCCCATCGCAACTGGATCCTTTCAAACTTTATTCATTGTTTCAGATTCGCTGCACTGAACCCCCTACCCTCGCTACCCCGCCTGAGTTTACTTAGATTGGATTTGTCTTTCATATACTCACTACCTAATTCTGGGCTTTTATATTTTTATATATAATTTTGCAGGACTTACAAATGAGTAGTTTTTGCCCATATTTCATCATCATCATTTTACCTGACAGACGTCCACAGCTGGACATAGGCCTCACCCAAGCGTCGCCACACTGATCGGTCCTGTGCGTCTCGCATCCACCGGATTCCCGCAGCACTGACCAGGTCATCGCTGTACCTAGAGAGAGGATTTCCAACGCAACGTCTTCCGGTACGCGGTCGCCACTCCAGAACTTTTCGGCTCCATCGGCCCTGCCACTTAAGTTTGGAAATTTCTCGAGCTATGTCGGTAACCCTAGTTCTCCTCCGCATGTCTTCATTTCTGATTCGATTACGCAAGGAAACTCCGAGCATAGCCCTCTCCATTGCTCTTTGGGCGGCTTTAAGCCTTCTGATCATTGCGAGCGACCACGTTTCGGTCCCGTATGTAATTTGGCTATATTTAATTGAAAAATATATTACCCCCTAGTTCTATAGTTATTCTTCCTTTGTCTATCAGCCAGGAGTAGGATCCCCCGAAAAGTCTAGCAAAAAAAAAGTACCTAAATATATTGCTCAACAATACAGCCTTGCAACAAAACCCAAATACTTCACGATAAAAGCAATACTTACCTTCGAAACTATCGGCAATTATACTCCGATCGTTATTCTAATGAGTTACGCCATTCAAGTAAGTTTTCATTGGCAACCCAACAGTTCGGCTAATAGAGCGGTGCTCACGTACCGACATATTAATCGCTCGGATAGGAATTGTACCCACTACCCACTTTCCTATTGTGGACGTGTCTCGTAAAGCGAGTTACGAACTAATTGTCTCTTATTGTCTAGATTATGTAGGTAAATATCACCAGATTTCTGAAAATAGTTTTTAGAAGAGTCACTGACTTCTGTAACAGAGGATTTTACCTAGCTCTGAAGTCAGGACTTCACATTTCTTTTTATCACTATCACTTGAAAAAGAGCTAGTTTTTTCTTCGTAAACAGGGACTAAAATATATCATTAATCGCTAGGGACTAAAAGTGTTTTGAATTCGGGATGTGGATATTGTTAGTAAATTTCCCAATCAGCAAAGAGAGGAATCACAAACCAAGCGGTCCAAAATAGGATTACATAACTAAAATCGATTTCGATGAATTAATCAGGTAAAAGGCTAATGAGCGATTGTAATTCTATTTCGGACCGCACGGGAACATTGTATTGATTAAATGACAGGCTGGAAAACCGCGCGCGAGCCAAATTAAAAATAAATCTAAAACTATAACGGATCGTACTAATAAAATTGTTACGACGCACTTCCATAATTGTTCAAATATAATCATTAGTCTCTAATTTATTTCTAGGTTTTGTCTTATGGTTCCTAATTGTATGTAAATCAATGATAGTAACGTTATTGTTCATAAGTTGCGCTTACTTATTTTCTCATAAAAAGTAGAGTATCCACCTCGGGAGCAACACTATTTCAAGCTCGAGTGACGTACTTTGAATCCCTCGCTGCGCACATGGATTAAAAAACACTCTCGCCTTTAAAATACTTGTTTGCTCCCTAGATAAACAATCTACTATTCTGTAATCTGTATTAATGACTTGCCAGTTAAAGTATGTTTGATATGAATTGTATTAAACGCAAGTCAAATCAATCGCATCATTTGACTTTTAACCAATCACAGTAAAGCGCGGTTGACAATTTGTTACATCAAAGGCGAATGGCAGGCTTGTATGGGCATTTCGTACCGCTAATAAAAATTCGTGTTTTGGGATATTTTTTGTTTTAATTGGTAGTTTATATGATAGATAATCCCTTTTTAAATTCTTAGATTTTTAGAACTTGGGACGTATAAGTTATAACCAGTTTTATTTTTTAAGGTTATGTACTAGTGTACCAATGTTACCTATAGGTAAATGTTACATATTGTTACATAATGTGTAAAGTAAATGTTCTAAATTGTTTTTTGCTATCTTTTTGTGTTTTATTTACTTACCATTAAGTAGGTAGATTGAGATGAGGATTGTACCTATTCAGGGCATTATAAGATACCTAAGTCCAGCAGCGGATTGCAACAGTTTGATAATGATGAGTTTGATTATATTTAGTGTTATATGTATTTCTGAATAATTAATTATCATTTTAATATTTGAGTTATTTTACAAAAGGCAACTTCTAAAACATTACTGCGTTTAATGTACGATTTGATTACGTTTATTTATTCAAATCTTTTTACTGATATTATTTATTAATCCGAAGTTCTAAAAATAGTTAACTTACATAAAAATAAATGGCTTAGTTGCCTTAATAAGTGGTATAAATTCTTTAACCGAACAACGAAAAAAGTATGCGGTACGAAATCTGCCGTTCACCTTTGCGATCATTTTAGTTAAAAAAACCGGCCAAGTGCGAGTCGAACTCGCGCACGAATGGTTCCGTACCATTATCGCAAAAAACCGCAAATAATCACGTTTTTTGCATGGTAGCCCTGCTTAAATATTTATTTTATTCTGTTTTTAGTATTTGTTGTTATAGCGGCAACAAAAATACATCACCTGTGAAAATTTCAACTGTGTAACTATCACGGTTCATGAAATACAGCCTGGTGACAGACAGACAGACAGACGGACCGCGGAGTCTTAGTTATAGGGTCCCGTTTTTACCCTTTGGGTACGGAACCCTAAGAAACTAGGCGAAAGCTAGGCGAAAAAATGATTTTCACATTTTTTTGCAAGCACCAATCATTCAAATAATAATAAAAAAACCAGCCAAGTGCGAGTTGGACTCGCGCACGAAGGGTTCCGTACCAATATCGCAAAAAACCGCAAAAGAATCACTTTTTTTGTATGGAAGCCCTACTTAAATATTTATTTTATTCTGATTTTATTATTTGTTGTTATAGCGGCAACAACAATACATCACCTGTGAAATTTTCAACCGTGTAGCTATCACGGTTCATGAGATAAAGCCTGGTGACAGACAGACAGACAGACGGACCGCGGTACCTTAGTATTAGGGTCCCGTTTTTACCCTTTGGGTACGGAACCTTAAAAAGGAATCAATTGATAACAAGAAGAAACGGTTTCAATTCAACAGATATTTAGATATTAGTCACTGTCTTGCTTGTAATATCTTTTTAAAATAACCCAGATGAAGGAGAGGTAAGTATTCGTATTTTTGTCAAAGGTTAACAGGATCTGTTTTATCACAATTAGGACTTGTCATACCCGGGGCTAATTATATTGGTCGAAGATAATAATTATAGCCAGAATTTATTATTATTTGAACTATGTTTGAGGGTCAGATAAATTCAGACTGAGAATTCTCCGGTGTTTAAGACGGTTTGCGAATTTAAATTTGGAATTAACAACGTGTCAAATCAAAGCCAAAGTTTGACAAATTTTCAAGCTAAAGTAAAGCTTGACAAATACTCACATTCTTAATTCATAAAATGCGGTTTACATACATAAACTCAGGCCTTTTTCCCATGGGGTTAGGCAGAAACTACAGAACGCCACCTGCCACGATCCTTACTTACTTCTTTTGCTCCACTCACATTCATACATCTAGTCATACACACACGCCGGTTATGAGTACTGCGCACCTGGCATTTCTGAAGAACATCATCAATAATTTATTTATTTATTAGGGACAAAAAACAGTTACATGTTAAAGTTTAAATAAAACTATGAGTACATATTAAATTGGCAAACATATAACCCACACCGTTGTCCACGGATTAATATATGAACAAATAAGAAACGGAAGAGTATCGTTCAACGCATTAATTTATCTTATATTATGGATTATGGAGATAAAATATTTATAGCCAGAGATTTAAAACTATTACTCGAAAGGGAGAAGATATCTATGTCCATGAAGTGTGTGTTATAGGTTTCCACAAGCTGACGAAGTGGCACCCGTGCCCCGGCGTTGGTCTTACATGAATCCACATGGAACAACCGGGGCACGTGGGCCGCCCTTCTGATAACATTTCGGGGTACTGTATAGCGTAACTTATTTGTGATTTCAATACAATCAAATCTATTGTTACACAGACCATGCAGCATCATGGCCACCAAAAGTAAGCGCCGAGACTCTAAACTTAAAATATTATATCGCTGTAACAACTGTGTGTTTGGAATCCTGGAATGATAACATCTATAGTTCATTGTGCGTGCAATAAGGTCTATGTATGTCTTTCTAGGGCAGACGCCCTAGAAAGACACCTCACGGCGTTTCCATTCGCGTCCGCCTTGTAAATAGCTTTCGTTAGTCGCCTTTCATAGATCCTCCCAACATGACCAAACCATCTTAACATACTCTTTTCAATTTTAGTCACTACATCTTCTTTTAAACCACAACGTTGTCTTATTACGTCATTCCTCAATCTATCATTTTGCAAACGCATTTCTACAGTATTAATCCTACTTTCATGTCTTTTTTGCCATACCCAACGTGCACTTCCATACATAAGTGTAGGCACTGCTGGTGCCTACACTTATGTATGCTACTGCTGTGATCGGCGAGTCGAGCCTCCGGAGACATCGACTTGTTGGTCACAACCGCATGTATCGCACCATTCACTTTATTCCCTGCATTCACTTTCCTTTCCACATCCTTTTCAATCTTTCCCTCCCTTGTGAACATACTTCCCAGATATAAAAACTCGTTCACTTGCTCCACACTCTTATCATTTATTTTCAGTTCACACTCCGATACATCATCTTCTCTTTCAAACACCATAACCTTAGTTTTTTTCACATTTATACTCATCCCTTTTAACTTAAAAGCTTTATTCATCACAGTCAAAATAGGGTTTAGTCATTCAAATATAAATTATCATTTTGAGAACAGGTTTAAAAAAAAACTTTTACTTATTGTTTAATATTAGTGGCCTGCCCGGCTTTGCTGGGTCACTATAATTTATATCCTATAAACAATCTGGAATAATGTACCTTTCAAATAATGAAAGATTTTTTCAAATAGGTGCACTATTGCACCTATTTGAAAAAAGATTACCCTACACTTAGAAACAAACTCACAAAATTCGGGCTCTCTTTTTATTATAATATTAGTTAAGATGTTTATACTGTTACTGTTACTGTTTATACTATACTACTTTATACTGTTTTGTTAATACGACGATATTATTTAAAGAAGAACAATCGTAAAACTGTAAAACAAAGAGGTCTGGATTTGATTTTAAACCAATCAGAGGACAATGTTAAGATTTCAATATTCGATGACAGGACAGCAGTAGATTACACTGTCAAACTTGTCAGCTTTATGGCAGCACTACCTTATGTCTATGTTGTAAAAGTGAAAAATGTATATTGCCTGCCAGAGAATAAATATTTATCGTGGCAGTAAAGCTGAAAACATCAGATTTAGAAAATCTGCCAGAGATTTGTTAGACACTTGAAAATGTTTTCACAGAGTGTCTTGTTGATATTCTATAGTTGTATGTAAATTTTTGGAGATGGAGCCGATCTGCTTATTTTATTTATTACAAGAGCCAAAGATTGTAGAATTTTCTGAAGATTTCGTAGATGGATTTCCAACCAATACATAAAAATAGAGCTTGGAAACGAATAAACCAGTGCTGTATTAGGGGTTGATTCAAAGACAAAACAGAATAATCCGAATCAAGTCCCAATCAGTGTTGAATAAGTTAATTTGGTTGCATTACCCTGTTCTATGTGCACGTTCGAACGTATATACCCCGGTAAAGACAATTAGAGCTCACCAACCTTAAAGTTTATCAAAGTCTATTAATCATACCTCACACCGGGCTACCCGGACAGCACTCTTTAGAGCAAATTCTGTGTAAAAATACTATTGGAAAGTAATTAATTTGGGAATTGGCCAGCTCCGTGGCTGCGGTGCGGCAACGCGCGAGGATCGCCGACAAATGGCGCACGTCATTTAATTCTGCCGATCTCATGTTTGTGCGCCGCGCCATCATATTTAAATTGAATTTTGGAATACGTAGAAATGCAAACAAAAGCGGATTATTACGGCGCACAGTTCAACTGAACGATTTCAATGTTCATCTTTGAAATTAAATTTGATGTTTGACATTTATTTTAATTTTGATAAGTTAGTATCGACAGTAATTGTTATTTTAATATCAATAGTATGCGATTAAACAATGATCTATCATAAAGTTTATCGTAAAAAGGACTATTTAAAATCGCATTGAAATGTAAATAAAATTAACTGCACGGGTTTAACTATAGTTGAACTTAATGTTAATTATCGTTCATTTATTTATATTACCACCGTTCCACTGTTTATATGAAGTAGAGCTTAAGCTTCAGTAGTGAAACAAAGAGTAGAAATATAATGGCAACATATAAATGGTAATAAAGATGAATGCTGAACTTTTGTCTGAGTAACAAAAGTGCCGACTTGCTGAGTCTTATTTAATCGTATATTTTGTCATCTGTGTTTGTATGTGACTTTAGAGTTGAATATTTATGCTACTCCACGTTTTGCTTGGGTTTGTTAATCATCTACGGTATATGAAAGTTTGTATCGTTTCATTTTAGATATTTCAAACCATTGTAGTTAGATTCCAACTTTATCTTTGAGTTTTATTCACAGTTTGATAGAGAGCATTTTATTTCAGGCCCTCTATGAAAGTTTTAGATCAATTACATTGTTGGATCTATCTATATTCTTCTTCATCAGTTCTATTCACACGTTAAAATATTCAAACGTTAAAGAAACATAAACCCGAGAATTTCCCAAGAAAAATATAACATAAACTGCATCCTCCGTAAGTTTTCGTCGAGTTTCTTGAAAAAATGCTAGTAGAATTTTGACGTAATAATCTCACCAGATTCATGAGTAGCCCGGCTTGTCATTACATGCAGGATGTCGTCATGCTAACGAGCTGCGAGCAAATAACTCCTCATAATACAAGCGAGAGGAGGTATACCATAAAAAGGATCGTTGGAAATATTATGCTACTCGAGCGAGTTAGGTATTCTCGTAGAAGCGTTTGTTAACGTTGTTTGTTGAGTGCAAAAAGTTTTGGTTATCTTGGTTGAGAATTAATTTTGGAAGGCGTAACATGTCAGGGTATTTTACAGGTTGTCTGTTGAAGGTGCCCTTATGTATTCTGGCAATAAAGTGCTGTTTAGTTGTTCGTTGCGAATAGAGAATCAGTTTTAAATTATAGAACTTGCAGATTTTCAGTGCAAAGCAGATTCTTTGTTAAGGTGCGAGTTCACCGAGCAACCGCAACGCGAGACCGAGAGGCGTGACCGAGGCATCCTGCATTGGTCGCGTTTATTCAGGGGCTAGAGCGAGACAGGTGTTGCGTGTGCATCACCTGTCTCGAACGAGTAAAATCGACAAGAGTTTGTGTAAACTCTTGTCGATTTTACTCGTTAAAGTCAGTTATATTGTTGTAAATTATTACCTATTCCATATTATTGTCAATTTATCAAGTTACAATTGGAGGAAGAAGAATACGAAGATTTGATATTATATTGTTATTATAAAAATAAACAAAGCTTGGCTATCAATGAATTATATACAAGTAGAACCACAAAATATCGTTTTTAATATGGAAGTCAATCAAAAAATGTTTGCGGTCTCACCCACGAACCTACTCCCATAGAAAGCCTAAGGATAAGTAGTGTCGTGAGTCTCCTGCCCCGGTCGCGCGTCTCGGTCTCGCGCCGCTGTCGCGCAGTGAACTCGCACCTTTAGGCGTGCTGAGGTAGGTAAAGACGTAATTTGGTTAATATTAAGTCTCATAATTGCTTTATTTTCATTCACTCACTCACATTATACCGTAGCGGGATTATACAAGCTGTGTGGGGCCCAGGATAAATCAGGAATTTAAAATTTTATTATATGAGTTGGTTCAACTTCAAAGTAATTAGTTAACACAATTAGTTTTATTGTTGGAATAATGATAATTTAAGTAATTGTTGTGCTGTTTATCAACAACAATGGTACAACAGTTTAATACGCACACCAGCACACAATTTTAGTTTAGGTGCCATTCACTGTTATTGGTACATCCTTGTTTGGTTATAAAAGGTCATTTGCACTATCACATAATTCGCCATATCCTTATATATCGAATGAGTAGTCTAGAAAAATACATTGTCGTCGTTTGAAATGATGTTCCACGCAACGAAACATTTTGTGGTCCATTTCGTAACTTACTTATGTTTTCTTTGTTTCTGACATAATACTATGACGATAGGTTCTTCGTTCACAGCTCCAGCATAATGTTTATCTCTGGGCAATCAAAATTCAAGAACGCAAAATCAAAACATGTAGATGTGTTGCTAGGGACTGAGAAAGTTTGTCACGCCCGCCGCCTCCTCTTCCCAGCTAAAACAGTAGAAAGTGGTGACGGGCAGGCGTTATGTGAACAGTATTTTGTAATTGTTGACATTGAGGAAGTACTGTTTTGAATAAATGACTTTTTTAATCCTTGTATGTAAGACTTCATAATTAAACTTTTTCTTCTATAAAATAAACATCTCAAAGACACATTACACAATCTAAACCAAAAAATGAAATATTTATCGGCCTTGAACTAATGATATAATAACAAATAAGACAAGTAATTAAGACATAGTAATATTTTCCACTAGAACGTCTAAACGGGACCATACTGTCGCGAAGTGCGGTCTCATACACTGACAACATACTCGCTCTTATTAATAAACCTATTTAGATTAAAACTAGCGTAACAAATTAACTTACAAGATTCTAGTAGCTTTCAGATTTAAGATTCTGTTTTAGTTCTTAGGCCTATGTTATTATTTCCGTTGTCGCTAAAATATTGGTCTGTGTTAACTGCGTATTATCATCACCAGCTTGTAATAACCTACTACTGAGTATGGGTCTTCCCATTCCTCTGTCTGCCATACTGCCCGCTTTCGTCCATATTTCATCTAGTTGCAACCTTGACGATATCCTCCAGTCCA
Organism: Orthosia gothica; assembly: GCA_949775005.1. NCBI lineage: Eukaryota > Metazoa > Arthropoda > Insecta > Lepidoptera > Noctuidae > Orthosia > Orthosia gothica. The sequence continues at coordinate 18,643,035 of OX459037.1, forward strand.
CATAAGGCCCACAGAGACCATTGTTAACGGTATATAGGCACTCGCTATCACTGTTTTCATGGAGTGCTAGTCCATGCCAACAGAGAGTTTTTGATCAATTTGCGCACAGAATATAATCTCAATAAATTATAACGTTTTATTTTAAGTTCAGTTGACATCATCTGATATTATTAATGTTCATGAAATTTACACCTTACTTTATAAATCTATTTTGAACATTGCCACTATTGTATCAAACTGTAATAAAAGGGCACTTTCAATTTAAATATTTGGTGTGGGACTGCTGCGGCGCCGCGCCGCAGTGGTGCGTTTGTCGTACTGCGCACGATCGGTGTGTTTTTCCATACAATTTATGCACACACTTAGTCGTCCTGCTGACTTGCGTGCGTGACAACGGTGCCGCATAGACTAGTCCTGTGCGAATTCAGCGGTTTCCCGCAGCCTTAACCAGGTCCTCAGTCCATCTAGTGAGGCCTTCCAGCGCTCCGTTTTCCGATACGAGGTCCCCACTCCAGTACTTTTCGCCCACACCGACCATCCGTTCTACGAGAAATTTTATAGTGTCTTTATAATTAACTATAACTATATACATATACAATTTTACAATTGAAAATAAAAACTACTATCTAGCTAAGCCTAAAAATTCTGCTTAGCGTTAAATAAAATGCCTCAGTTATTACCAATTTTACTGGACTTTATAGGACTTTGTTGCAATATAATCCGCAGTAGTGTTCTAATTGTTATCAATACTCAGTAAATAATATTAGGCAACTTGAAATACACACCTGCATACCAGGAATATTGCAGGGCTCCAGAAGAATATCAGCGTCAGGTATATTTGACTGACTCGTGCTGAGCTGGATTCCCATTTGGTGAAACCTTGAGACGCACGCCGCACTGTGTTTTAATAGTTATACCTTGAAGTAGGTATGTTATTAGTGTAACTTTTATTTGTACGAGTATAGTTGAGTATTATTCTATTTTTTGTTTGTTGCCACCTTGTTTTATATAACTACTGTAAACTGAATATCTAATTCTGATTTTGTGTGTTCTGCTGTTTCTTTTGTGTGAACTAAATAAATGCTTTAACTATCTATCGATCTAAATAAAAACATTTAGTCACGTCTAGACAGAGTTATTACTACTAGACTAGTAACTAACTTAATAAACACTTTAGGTAATTAGAATTTAATATGAAACTAAAATAGTTCAAACGGCGAAATTAAAGCCACTGCTTTTAACTTTTGATGTTTGCTGCTCTTTATTTGTTTTTGATTCAGAAAAACATTATCAAATCTAATATTAATATATATACTTTCGTGAGAAGTCGATGCGATCAACGTTCGATCCTTCTCTAGGACTTTACTTCGCAATGAAACAATTTTAAAGGCACCAAAAGGGTTGCTTATAAAAAATAAGATCGGTATATTAAGCCATCAATGTTACATAAGGTTAAGCCTGTAGGTACATACGAAAATAAAATCACAGAAAAATACACAGACCAATAAATTTAACTGAACTTAAGTAGAACGAAGTTATCTCTTTCAAGAACACAAAAGTTAAGATTACTACAATAAAATAAAGACTTAAGCGGCTTCTAAGATCTTTTACCCTCCAAAAGGCTTAAGTCTTTATTTCTCAATCTTCGATCTTAAAAATAAATACATATTATGTTTAGTAAAAATCACAAACATCTTTGTGTGAATTTAACGGTAAGCTCACACTGAGACGTAAGCGACACGAATACGCGCGCACTTCTCAAAACAAAGATACAATATAAATCTTGCATTCTTTAAAACTAGATGCCAGCGGCCCGCGAGGAATAAGTACTTCTATCTTTATTATCGTTATTCTGATGTAGGTTATGTTAGGTTAAAACGGACTGGTTGCCGCAAGTCTACGACCAAGCGCGTATTTGCGTATTCTGATGTATGAGCTGTATCAATTACTGGAAAGTTTGAACAAAATCTGCTCAGACAACACAATAAACTTCCATCCTCACAAACTGTATTTTAAAATAACCATACAATTTTAATTTTTTTTAAATGTGCACATTTCCATGTCAGAATTCGAATACACAGTACAGCCCAGCATTGACGATGCGCCTCGCATCGCCGTGCTGCGTCGCGGTGCCATTCACGGGGTCGTCTGGCGCCCATGTGCTGGTTTGGTCCCAGGGGTGGTCACGGCGCACAGTGAGTTCTGGTTGGCCGGTGATTAGTGTTAAACCCCAGAGGAGGGTCTGGACAGCCGCAGCGAGTTCGCGGTGAGTGCTAACGCGTGCCCGTGTTCCCGCCATAAGCGGCACAGGAGGACACCGTGGAGTTTTAGTGGGCTGGAGTCCCACATAACTGCGCTGTCTCCCCGTGGCAGCGCAGTATGCATGAGCATATCCCCAAGTTGAAAAAAAAGTCTTGCGTCATCGCATCACGGTGCGAGCTGTCCCTTGGACTCACCTGTCAGTATGTAATACGAGGACGCAATAACATCCTTTATTAACAATTTCCATGAAATCCGTGTGGGTAGTTTTATATTGCGTTTTACAGACAGATTTATATTTAGATATGAGTATAATATTGCATGTCAAGTATCGAGTACAGACGTTTAAATAAATGTTTATTATATTTTCCTGTTTACTCTTGCTCCAACGTTCCTTTCATTTCATATAACACTTCTTACCTACCTATGTATTCTGTGAGTTGTTGGATCTCATAATAAATTTTATTCAGATTCCATCTTCTCCACAAAGCAATACATAAAAACAGCAAAGCTATGCAGGAAAACAGCGAAGTTTGAAATTTGTTAAGCTTTTTATCTCATCATCATCAGCCTTTTAATGATCCCACTGCTGGGTCACAGGCCTCCTCTCTGTGAGAGGGGTTGGGGCGTTATCTACCACGCGAGCCCAGTGCGGGTTGGTGGATGTCACATGTCTTTGAATTTTTGGTTCTAGAACTTGGCAGTTTCCTCACGATGTTTTCCTTCACCGTTTTGAGAGCAGTGATGATGAAATAATTTACACAAAGTAAAGCGAAAACGTGGGTTCGGCGCCTGCCTGGGTTCGAACCCACGTTGTCGTCCACACCACCACCACCACTGCTACGTTTTTTATATGCAAAGTCAAATTCAATTACTAGACTACTACGTAACGAACTCAATCGCGAAATTGTTATTTACCCTTATACCGTTTAAATACACTGAACTATCTCATAAACTGGAGTAACGGACGAACATCTAAACTAAAACATTTACTAAGCAAATTGTATCGAACGCTATGGTTCAGTAGAGGGAGGAACTTGGTTCAGGCACCGACCAAGACTAACCGCAAGGAGTTCGTCATTATTGAAGTGCCTTTAATTGGAACTGAAGAGCAAGCAATTATTATGCATAACTTTACAAGAGCCATCGTCTCTCTCGACTTAATAGAGGTTCTGTTAATTGACAAGAATTGATTTTCCAATGCATATTATAATTGTTAATTTCCATGTTCTCAACAATAACATTCATGAAAAACCAGCTCTAATATTCACTGGAAAAAGTTGATTAAAAACTGTACGAGTGAAAAATAGTAGATTAAAACCTTCACTTGTATATGAGCTTTCAAACTTTATTAAATTTCTAAACGGACACAACAAGATTTCTTGGAAATCGGACATCAAATAATGCGTGAAAATTTTTAAGCAACAAAGTATGAGGGTATTTCTATAAAACATTTCAAAAGATGGGGAAGTCTTTTTCACGAAAGCAATGAATACCTCGTGAAGAAAGAAAAAAATTAGTTTCCGCTTTCAAAGTGAGTCCCTTAGATTTTAATATTTATAAAATCCCGTTGAGGACCGGAGTTGTGCAAACTGTCTTCACTTTTTTGTGAGGACCCCAAAGTTGGCGTTTTTATAACTCTTTCTTTGGTAGGAGGACTTTAACAAGTTTTCTGCTGACACAACATCCTCTGTAGTCGCTTTTGGGGACGATAAATACAATTTAAACGGTTTAGCAAACCTTCTATTTGAGAAATATGTTCGCAATAAAGAGATTTAAGATTTTCTAGCTTACCAAGTATGCTTTGATTTACGAGCTTTGCTGAGTGTAATGGCCGAAAATAAAGTTGCTACATTTTTATTATTGTCTGCACTGACGTTAGTGTCTTCAACATTGAATTTATTTTAGTGTCTGCTAGACTTGATAATGCTATGACATGATATATTGCATTCATTCGTTGAAATAAAAGAGAAACTTCTAACTTTTTATATGAAATGGAGTCAGACATTCAAAGTTAATTTAACTGGACTGCATTTACGCAAGTGAGCACATCATAAGTACTTGAATTACGTACTTAGAGTTTCTATACTAAAAGTGGCTTTTACTTTGATAAAGCATGAGACACTAGAAACCTAAAACTTACGGCAAAATTCAATCCAATAAATTTGAATATATTTTGTGTACTATAGATTTTATTTATCAATTCTGTTAAAGATATCAAACTCATCAAAAAACCTCCAACACTACACCTTCACAAAAAGTTACCAAACATTTTTTCTCCAACAAAAATTGTTCCACCTTTCTTCGTATTTCTAACCTTCCAACATATTGGGTGTTTCGTGGGGACTGGCGACAGTCAGTAAACAAAATAATATTTAGATATGAAGTCGTTATCTGGGGTTGAACTCGCGAGTGTGACAAAGTGACATCTATAAAGGCGGTTGAAGCGGCAAAACACTTGAATGTCGACCTCAGAGAGCCACGAAACACGTAAATTGAATCAGAAGATGCGGTATTGTGGGGTTAAGAGATCTCAACTGATGTTGAATTGATGTGATTTCTGAAATGAAGTTAATGTTACAGAGGATTCTTGTATCGGCTAATTTATAAAATGTTATTACTCAAACAAGCAAACTTTCGATAGTGAATATCATCTTATTCCTTATGTTATTCATCATCATTTCAACCGAAAGACGTCCACTGCTTGACATAGGCCTACCCCAGGCGTCGCCACATTGACCGAAGCCGTGCGTCTTGGCGCAAAGTTGCGGGTTGGCGCTGGATACGTCCAGCGCCTTCCAGCCTTTAACCTTAACCAGGTCATTGGTCCACCTAGTGGAAGGCCTTCCAACGCATTGTCTTCCGATTCACGGTCGCCATTCCAGAACTTATCGGCCCCATCGGCCCTCCGTTCTGCGAGGAATGTGCCCTGCCCACAGCCACTTAAGTTTTTTTTAAACGTATCAGACTCTAAGAAAGTGCTACCGAACTGTATAAAAGTGCAAATTGACACTATTCTTATTCATAACATTTTACAATATAATAATAAGTTAAATTTCTTATTAGTCTATTAAGGCTAGATTATAGTTTATTATTAAGAACCATAGTTTATATTGACAAAGAAAAAAAAAACTTAAGTATGGCATTTCTAATTTCTCTTGTCCCTCATTTTACTGATATATCACAATTGTAAAAGATGTTTTAAAACAAGGGTAGAGTAGATAAGGGTGTAGTATCTTTGGGTGGGTACCAATATGCCTGAGATGATACAAATTCTAAACTTTTCTAAAAAATGGGTGTAAAAATAAAAATATACGAGAATTTGATTGGAAAGAGATATTCGAAAATAACGAGTATTTTTCTCTTTTGTATAATTTTTGCACTTTGTTTTTTCACAAACGCCTTTATTAACTTTCAAACAGCTGTAATATGTTTTAGTGCCTTTTGCCATTTGAATTATCAAATCAAAAAAATCGATGTAGTATTCAAGATTAAAATCTTGGGACGCAGTTGGGCATATCAGTCTGTAAAGTTACACCCGTTTGAACAAAGGAGTCGAGGGACATCCGCCGCCGGCTACGTCATACGATAGGTGCACAGGATCTTAGATTTGCATTGGTTGAATTGAATGGATAAAATTAAAATTCCGTGCTATGAAACCTTTCAAATATATGGTGACAATGTCGGCTAATGTGAAATTTGGAACGGTTATTCCGTTATGCTTTACTCAGCGGGGAAACATATAAAAACTTGCTATGTCAATGGAAGTAGATACGTGTTACTGACGTCTGCGTGGCAATACAAACACAAGCTGACCAGCTTGAGTGAACTCAGTCCGTCCTGCGTCTGGCCGCAACACGAACGTACGTTTGAACAGTATGTTAATCTCTTTCTGACAACGGGGTCCTAATTTATATCTCTTTCTGACAACGGGATCCTAATTCATATATCTTTCTGACAACGGGGTCCTAATTTATATCTATGTGATCTTTTAACCTACTCAGTGATAGAAATAAAGTTCCAAGTTCCATAGGTCCTATGTAGGTAGCTAAAGTAAAATATCGTCATGTTTTTATTTCTTTATAATAAATATGACGTCTCTATTAGTAAAATCTCATTGCGCTATGTAACAATTTCTTAAGATACATTTTTATTTTTTAATAAATTATGGAATCCATTTTATTTGGTATAGTGCCTATATCAATAGATACTGCTACTGTACTTATAAATCATTTGGCTAATACTCCATCGTTGGTTTATGGGGCAAGCTTAGAGTCAGAGTTATTCAAACATATAAACTCACATACACAACCCGCGACACGCAGCGCAGCAGTCAATTGCTCAACCACTGCGAAGTTCAGAGTTGTAAAAGCCAGTTACTACAAAATGCTCAAATGTGTTTCTGCACTTGACTAAACATCTATACTTATACCAAAAAGGTAACCACCGTAAAACAAAAGAGAAAAACATAAAAAATCCACGGCTACCCTCGAAGTGGGACCGTTTCATTACATTCGGTTTAATTCATCATTCGTAGCTCGTCGTGTCGGTATTGTTCGTGAGTTTGGGCACTTCGAAACAAACTTCTACGCTCAAGTGTTTGCGTTCCTGGCTCTTTAGTAAATTGTTATTCATAGCTTTGTATAAACGCCGCCCTCTCAAAGAGTACTTCACTCATACTCTCACGCTCTTATCTCCCAGTTAATATCATCCCCAGTTGTAAGGAAATTATTTTTCCCTAGTCCTTTGTTTCCTTTGTAACTAGTTGGAGATTGCAACTTGGGACGTTTCGCTTTGATTCTGATTTTGTCACCAAAGTATGTTTTTGTAAAGATAACAATGTGTACTTACTTATTTTATATTTACATTTTTATTTTTAATAATTTATTTATTTTTTGTATTATTTCAACATTATCGATAATATCGTACTCAAGTATTCATTTCTCAAGTAGCTATAAAACTCGTTCGCCCTAATACATGCAGTGAAAAATGTTATGAAATAAGAACACCTGATCATAGAATTAAATTCATCCTTTATTTAGAAGTTGCTCAGCTCTTATTAAAGCGCCCGACTTTATCGCTCGTAAAATATCCCAGCGTTCACCCAAAAGAAAAATAAACAAAGAAATGTTACAACCAAGTTGAAATATAACTTAGTTACCAAACAATTTGATTAATTATAAAAAGCCACCAAGATATGCGCGGCTCCGTACAGTATCTTTAGATATTCAAACTGAAACTTAAAGAAAAATAAGGATAGCAATAGTTTTCGTAGTTTCACGATCATAAGATTGATAACGGACATGCGCAATTCTGCTTTAGCTCTGTCTTTGAATGAACACTAGTTCTTTAAAACGTACAAAACGCGACCTTATATCATTCAATTATGTTACATATTCGTTCAGTTGACCTGTTATTGTGTGCACCAACGCAGTGGCACGATACCGTGAGGATGCGTCTTGAACGAGCTACACTCACATATTCCTATAAGTGCACACAGCCGTACATTATGAAGAATCTCGTCGACTCGAACTAAGTTGTTGTGCATGTGTGTACGTACATTTCTGTGTGTATATAAATTTTCGTTAAAGCAAGATAGGGCAAAGGATGAAAAGCGCTCGTAGTAAAAGCGAGCAAAGCGGCGGCAGCCGGGTGGCCGGTGACAGTTGTCAGTATGTTGTGGAGCACGGTAAGGGATGGTGGTCTCGGGGGAGCTCAGTTTTGGCGCTAAACACTCCGATTTCCCGCGCTTTATCGCCCACGTGGATTGTACTATAAATTAACTTTATAATGACACGCTGTCATAGGACACTTTGATAAACTTTTTGGAATATTGTGCCGTCGAAATGAACTCGTGTAGTTTTATGAGGAAAACTTTGAACTCATGATTGTGTCGTGCCATATTGGTAATTATCTTCGATCGTATGAGAATGTAAGTATTTTAAATATTTTTACATCATTACCAATAAATTGTTTTAGTTTAATTGTAGTTGCGGTTAACGTGAAAGTTAATTTAATTATTTTACCGCAGAAGTTATAAGCATCGTTTATTGTTAACTTACTACTCGTACAACAAATATTTCAGCCGATGTTTTAAGTACTACGAGTAATTATTTTAAAATTGAAACATGAATAATGGTGAAAATTTATTTTAGTGTTCAATGAGGCAGAACGAATTGAAAAAACAGTTTGTGAAATGTGGCTGCACTGATTTTAATTGTTGTTTCTGAAAACCATACATAATTTATTGAACTATAATCTGCATCCTTTTACGTAATACTGAGGCATTTCCTATTTTTATTTAAACAATATTTATAAAAAAATAAATCATTTGGACAACAAGAAATAAAAACGAATACACTTTCAAAAAGTTTTAATTAATATTCCAGATTAACATTGATTCTTGGTAAACTTTTAAAATGTTTGCGTCAAGAAAAGAGTTTCAAAGAATTTTGTTTTAAACAAAATGGAGTAATTTGTTTTACGGCTTCCGCTCAACTTTGCCAATAAACATAATTAACTTGACTTTTAGTATGAACTGGAAGCGTCACGCACAACACCCTTTGGGACAGCTATTATCAAATTATATCTTATTGTTCTTCATTCATAATTCCCGCAGTAGAAAAGTTTCGTGTCATGTTTTTGTGTTCCATTTCATTTTCTTTGACACTTGTTCTAAATACTTATTTATTTAGTTTTTTATTTAGAATATTTAAAATGAAGTTTTTGTTTTTTTTTTAACAGTAACGCTGTTCAATATTATACAAATACACTTTGGATCATATGAGATCTATGAAATATTAATTTAAGTAGGTTCTAAATTAAAAGGATTTTGCGTTTTCCCCTATAAAACTAAAAAAAATTAAAAGCACAATTTTAAAAATACGTCCTCAAAACTCACAATCATTTCTCGAATGGACTACCGATAATTTTAAAAAATACCTTGTTCTAAAAACAAAATTCGAAAAGCCAGTGACAAAACATAATTTTACAATTAAAATATAAACTGAGTACAAACAAGGCAGGCTGTTGCACACTGATGGGTTGATGTGCATTAATTATCTGTGGTCTTGCTAAATGTGGCAGACTTTACCCTCGGGAGCGCGACATAGGGCATGTTAGGATTTAAACATCTACATTATATGGCAGATGAAGCCCCAAACTTTAGAGCCACATAGTCATTAATTTTAAATGTTTATGTGTTCAGGAATGATTAGTTTGTCGCAGCAGCGTACACTGACACTGTAAATATTTTTAATCTGCGACGAAAATGGAGGGACACTTTGTATAGTTTATTTTTTACAAACAGGAAAAAGTTTCAGGTTCTACCCACGATTTTCACGAAAAATTCTCGATTGCTTTTTTATTTACAGGTTTTCGATTAGTTTTCCTTATAGGTAGTAAGAATTAAGTGTAGTATCACAGAATTTTAAAAAAAATCTCATATTGATCAATTATTTCATCAGTATGGTATCTTCATGTATAGTCATCAGTATAGTATTATATCATTATAAGTAAATAGGTATGTTTCCTGGGTAGAAAAATGATAATTATATTTAGTCCGTCAATGAGATTATCAAATAGTATTGGACACGTAATTTTTTCTTTAAAAAATTACAAAGTTAAAGCGCATCAAAGTTCAGGAGTGGGGGCTTGTGACGTCACTAAGGCATTATGAAGTGTACTAGTGGCATGACGTCACACGATATTTCAACGCATTATATCGTCGTCACTTTATGTTTACGTGTCAAAAAAAACGTGTCCAATATTTTTTATTCATCTACCTGAGGGCAAAAAAACTAATTTTCAGTAAACTACCCTATTCTAATGACGATGATAAAATAAAAAAAATAACCAACTTCTACAACAATTTGGAACACATCTACAAGTTGTAGGTTCATAAAACACATCTGGTTAAATCGGAAACCCGACAATTCTTATTTGAGTACCCATCATAAATTCCCTAGAAATATTCACCACATTCCTTTCCGAGATATACCTAACAACGGAAATGAAAACGTGATTTCCCAGATCCCAGTAAGCGATTGGCAGCTCTAGCAACTTCCATAGAGAAGTCAAATGAGCCGGAGTTGGCCCGGGGGGTTTCACGTCAATAGATATGAGGATTTACATACGAGTCTCTACTTCGAGCGATAGATGAAGCTTGTAACATTAGTGCCGCGGTGAATCCGAACGTTTTGAATTGTTAGTTTGGTGATTAGTTTGGTTTTGTTGTGTTTACTGTAGTAAAATTGTGATGTAGTAATAAACATAATACATAATGAACACTTAATAGTTATATCAAGTACCTAAATATTTTTTTAGGAGGCTAAACGTAATGTAGGGTTCTACTCTTTTTAACACGATTTTATTAACTGGGTATGTTTGTATCTACGTAACGAAATCTTTGAACGTGATTTTCACCCCCTCTGAAACGCCGCATTAATTTGAAACTCTGCACACTTATTAAGGACCAATGACAATGCAATAATTTAAATAGTTTGTCCCATTATCCTTATCAGGATCGTCAGGATTAGCGATTTTTTTATATCCGAGACCCGGTAGTCAGTGTCTTTGTGCCAAGTACCCAAGCGCGTGGTAAGACATGCCCATGGCTGAATTTTTAGTTATACCCGAAGATACGGTAGTGCCTTGCTCCAAGTACACGTATTAAATAAATGTTCCGGAGAGGGAGCCTAAGAAACAGCTATCACATCCAGGTAAGGCAATAGGCACTACTACTACTAACTGAAAGGTAAAAATAAAAATAGTTTAGAAAAATAAAAACACGCTTTAGTAGAAAACCAAACTAAAAAGTAGAAAATAATAATTTTCAATAAATTTCAATTAAGGATACTGTAATGTAAATGTAAAAAAGCGTGGGGTGAGATACTCAGAACGTAATCTCTGAAATATTTTTTTACAGCTTCTTTCATTCATTGATTTGCTGTATCACTAATTGCCATAGGCTACATTTTGCCAGAAAATTGCAGTTCCTGGAACATATCCCGTTTCACAGGAGCGAAGTAGTGGTTAAAAAAAGAAGAAGAAGTCAATAATAAAAATCAACGAATACAGCCTTTTTAAGAGAGTAATCTGGATGTGCAAAGCAAAGGATCAAATAAATTGTATCGCAACTGGACATAATTGTCCTATAGCTTCAACTATAGTAAGCATAAAGCTATCGCAATAATACAATGCCTTACTTACATAAAACAAACTTAACAAAACCCACTTTAAAATAAGTTAATTTGTTTGACAGCTACACCAATCACGAACTACGAACTTCTTTTTACTTCGTTAAAGTTTAATTTCAATTTAAAATCATGATAATTTGAACTGCGGCGTGGTATTCATTGGCTGATTAACTTCGTTGGTTATGCAGCCATTTATTCACGGTCTGGTGAAATGAGCCCGACTTAACCCTCGGGAGCCACGCGATACATTTGACGTGTCAGGATTTTAACGTCTTTGTTCTGTGATGGCTGATTGATTTGATTCTTGACCCCCGCCGGAAAAAGAGGGGTGTATTAGTTTGACGTGTGTTGCTTTGTATCTGTGTGTTTGTCTGTGGCATCATAGCTCCTAAACGGATGAACCGATTTTGATTTAGTTTTTTTATTGTTTGAAAGGTGATTATATCAAGAGTGTTCTTAGCTATGTTTGAATAAAATCGGTTCTGCCGTTCAAAAGTTATGGGCGTTTTACTGATTGAATCGCGGTGTTTTTGCAAGACAAATGTGTCGGGGGTTTATTAAATTTTGAAATTTTATTTGTTATTTGCTATTTTGTTTGTTTATTTTATTTGTTTATTATTATATTTTTAGCTATTTAGTTTTTCGTAAAATTAACAATGATACATAAGAAACCCTAGGATATTGTTATTATATGTTTATTACATTTATTTTTTATATAATAATAATAATATAGATACAAATGTTTTTTTTAAATATTTGTTTTTTATAAAGAAATATTTATAAATATAAAGAATGTACAATGTTAAATAAACGAAAAATAGATACATAGAATAGAATAGAATAGAATATACTTTATTGTACACCAAAAAATTAAGTTACACATCTCTTTCACAATAATACTTATTTCTACGGGTACATAATTATTTTTATAAATAAAAAACGTAACAAATTACATATTATTAAGTTCATTCTCTAAACAATTGCTTGCAATTTGTCATACCTACAAAGATATCGCTAACACATACTTACATAATTGTTTTAATATAAATAAATATTTTTGTTAAATACTTTCATTGTATACGGCATACAGAAATTAAATTGTTTTATGGAATTTGATAAAACATTTATAATATTTAGCCTTAGTAATAAAATTAAAACCACCACCTACTTAGATTAATAAAAGCCGTGTGCCTGATGAAATTTCCAATCGACAAAAAATATGAATTTTCACAGAAACTGTCATCAAGTCCTGATGAATTTGAATTTAAAAAAAAACCTTCTTTGTGCTCAATGAATCTCCCTAGACTTATCTCAAATATGCTGGGGTCAGCTTCTATTCTAACTGGATACAACTGAGTACCAGTATGTTATATAGAGAGACTACAACCGAGTACCTAACTGGGTATTTCAGTCAGATTTTCTGGACCCTGACTACCTGTAACGACTGAAGATGTACAAAATATCAGCCAGGTCCAATGGTTGAACGTGCTTTACGAGGCACGGCAGAGTCTCTGGATCTCTAATGGATGGTTACCCATTAACAGACCAAGCGTTACTGAACCTTGAAGATCACCCGTGTGGCTTTTGTGTGAGTACTAACTCACCTTCGTCATAATTATAATGTTCTTTGATTATAATCCTATTCCTTCTCTATACTATCCTGCACAATCCTAATTCTCCTCAATACCTTCGTGAACGCTTTGAGTACCTTGTCCCGAGGGGTAAACTCTATCGCACTGCCACTTCTCTTCTCCTTCGCCCTCCACGACACACTTCCAGCCGCTATGATGGCTCGTTCTCTGCTAATGCAGTGCGTCTCTGGAACTCTCTCTCACTCTCCCTATGCGACAGCCTTTCTCTGGAGGTCTTCAAGAGAAAGATTAAAGATCATTTTCTTGCGCAATGACATTAGTATGTTTATAAAAATATGTATTTGTGTAAATCATGAATTGTACACTGGATCCTACCCTAATAATAATGTCATCTTTATCTGTCACCCTTGGGTTTGCTGTAAGAGAACTCAACATTGAGTTAAACTTGCCTTTGCACATGTACACTGAATGTAATTTTGTTTATGGTGTACAAGACAGAATTTTGAATTATGAATCTCTTTGCTAAATGTCATGATTCTAAAACATGCGCCGCGGTTTAGGTTATGTGTTGTCTGTCAGTGTCAGTTTCACGACGTAAAGATTCCACACAGTGAACCAACAACGCTCTAGAAAATATTTTTGTAATATTATAACAGTAGATCGTTATTTTGTGTTCAAGGTTCCAAATATATCTAACGCCAAAATACAACATGTAACATGAGGTGTTTGATATTATCATTAAGGGATTTAAATAACGACACCCACCCTTACCCGCACACGGAAATGCTCAAAGTTTACTGTCGTACAGAGTTGTTAATATGAAATAGTTTTGTAACTAATTTCGAGGTAATTAATGATAATCTTAGCGACTGTATTTAACATCTGGCTTTCCTCTTGTGAATGTAAATGGGTGGAATATTATTATCATTAAAATATAATATCTAATATTAATAAGGCAAGATATTAAGGTGACACCTTTTTACCGACTTTTAAAAAGGAGGCTATCAATTCGACACGTACTTATGTATGTAATATTGTTGGAATTGCACAATATTCACATTGATTACTCTATGTAAGCTACTAAACACGGGTGCCAAATTTCATAAGTGTATGCATGTATGTTTGTTTGTATGTATATCCACGCATATCTCCGAAACTAGTAATCGTAGGATAAGGTATCTTAGTTTAGGGAACAGTACAAGTTTCATCAAAATCGGTTCAGCAGTTTCCAAGATATGGAACATACAACCGAACTCCTTAACGATAAACAGCACGAATGTGTAGATTTAGTTATTATGGGTATTTTGTCAACCCTTTAGGTACCTTTCTATAGAACTTGCTCACTTTTTAGTGATGGAATACAAAAAATAAAAAGAGAAAAATAAAAAACCTTTTCACAAAAAAATAACCGACTTCCAAAGCAAAACACTAAAAAGAGCAAATATAACTTTCGTTTCAGAAGTCGGTGTCGCAAAACGATAAAAAAATAAGTACCAAAGACACCGAAACGAAAGTTACTTATGCTCTTTTTAGTGTTTTTCTTTGGAAGTCTTTAATTTTTTTTCGCCTAGTCCTTGCCTCAAAACTCTACTTCTATGTTCGACTTCTCGTATGTACTTTTTTTTGTTCACCGATATCTCCACCAATTGTAGACCAATTTTGAAAATTATTTTTTGTTGGAAAGAACATGTTCCGAAATTGGTTCCATTTTAATTTGGTGAATATCTGATGAAGAACTTCGAATATATACAACAGAACTCTTCAATAAATAACGGCAAATCTCTCGGGATGGCTACAATCGCATGTCTGTTTATTGTTTATACCATTTCATAACATAACATCACGCCAGTACGCTGAAAGGGGTACGCAGATCTCTCATTACACCGGTTATATTCAAGTTTCATGTTTTTCGGGTAATCTATTCCGGGCGTAATAAGTACTTACTAAACAACTTGCCTATTAGGTAGGTAAAACTAAAAAACCGGCCAAGTGCGAGTCGGACTCGCGCACACAGGGTTACCGTACCATTATCGCAAAAAACAGCAAAAAAACACTTTTGTTGTATGGCAGCCCTACTTAAATATTAATTTTATTCTGTTTTTAGTATTGTTGTTATAGCGGCAATAGAAATACATTATCTGTGAAAATTTCAACTATCTAGCTATCACGGTTCGTGAGATACAGCCTGGTGACAGACAGACAAACGGACCGCGGAGTCTTAGTAATAGGGTCCCGTTTTCACCCTTTGGGTACGGAACCCTAAAAAGGGAAAAATTAAAAATATTTTTTCCAAAAAAGTACTACCGACTTTCAAATAAAAAACTACAAAATGAAAAAAAAAAGTCGGTGTCCATATCGCAAATAATTGGTACCTGCAAAAGACACCGACTTTCAAAAATAAAGTGATCTTTCACTTTGTACTTTTTTATTTGGAAATAAATATATTTAAAATAAAATCGGTAGTATTTTTTTGCAAAGAAGTTTTTTTATTTTTTCTGTTATACATTAGTACGAAGAGGAGTTACTCATACGAAATACGTGAAGCTTAGTGGCGACTTCTAGTAACGTGGCATGTGACTGTAGCGAAACAGCCAAGCCACATATTTTTTTTTTTTTTTTTTTTTATTTATATATTATAGGCTCGCGCTTGACCACTATCTCACCTGATGGTAAGCGATGATGTGGTCGACGGTGAAGCACGCTTGCCTAGAAGTAACCTATTCACTCTTGACTTAAAGACTCCTAGATTGTAGCTATCGGGAAACACAGACTCCGGCAGGGAATTCCACTCCTTAGCTGTACGCATAATGAAAGTATTTCCAAAACGTTTAGTGCGTATGGGTGGTATGTCTACCATGTAGCGATGGCGCATCGCCGTACGTATTGTAGTCCGATGATGAAACGGGCTTGGTGGAATTAGATCATGCAATTCCATCGCACACTCCCCGAAATGCAACCGATAAAAGACCGACAAGCTGGCAACTCGGCGACGATGTTCAAGGCTCTGGAGCTTTGACTTAACCAGTGCCTCATCGCCGATGAGCCTTTTGGCCCGCTTTTCGATCGACTCTAGTGCATCAAGCTGGTATTTGGCGGATATTATGACTAAGGTGTAGATTTTGTGAAGTAAGGGCTTGCAAAGCGTATATGTAGCGTTGTTAGTTGTAGTAAATAATGCCAAGTCCTATATGAACGCGTACCTTTTGTACTTGTACGTTTCGTTTATAACTGTATAAAATATTATAAGTATGACAAGGGCACAACGATGGTAAATATTTACTCGCTATGGGTATGACCTCTATCACAGCGGCCGGCAGCTATACGAAGAAGCCGGTCATAAGTCTGTACGGCGCACTCATTTGTTTTACCCTGTCCTTCCAAGGTCTCTCATGCATTTTCACAGAAAGAATTTTGTAAGGCCATACAACGGACATGATAGGCTCTTATATTGCAGTAAAATTCTATTATGTGACAACTTTTTCTAAAGTAGGTTAAAATAAAAAGGGTCTAACTGTTTTTTAGTTTATCTGTAGAATGTTATTTCTAGAATTTCTTACCCTTTTTAACCCCCGCCGGAAAAAGAGGGGTGTTATAAGTTTCACGTGTGTTGCTGTGTATCTGTGTGTCTGTCTGTGGCATCATAGCGCCTAAACGGATGAACCGATTTTGATTTAGTCGTTTTTGTTTGAAAGGTAATTTTGTCGAGAGTGTTCTTAGCTATTTCTGAATCAAATCGGTTCAGCCATTCAAAAGTTATGGGCGTTTTATACAGGAAGAAATTCCTAGTGTGCGGCAACGTTTCAAAAATAAAAATTAAGTGTGCGTAAGGGACAGAAGTATGTGACTTGTATACATCTGTCCTTTTTTATAGTCGAACGATGATAGTTTTGTCACGTCAGGTTACGGGGACAGGTCCGATTACCAAAATTCATTCACCGATCGAAATCTAAGCTATCGTTGAGTGCCATAAGTTATTTTTATCCCGGAAAAATCGGTACAAAGCCGCGGCGAAAACATATTTTACATACTCTGAGCACTAAGATAGTTTTCTGAACACGACTAAAACGAGTTCCTAATGTCACGCAGTATGATCATCAACATCTAGGGAAACCAACAAACGCACTGATTAAATCCATACATCACACTGTAAGAGATGGGGTGACATAAGCTTGGCACCATACTGTTAGATTTGCATACATTATTAATATATTCATTTAATTAAGTATATTATATTATTCATTACTCGCATATTCAATTGCTTATGTTTGTTTAGTCTAAATATAGTACTGACGGTGTTGTTGGTCTAGTGGTCGCAAGCAAAACTCCTGAGCATGAAGACATGCGAGAAAAATTTCAGCTTTTCAATCTGAGATTTTTCAGCAGCAGCTTAAAGGCTGGATTTTTATCAGAAGCTCTTGATAAAGTGTCATTATTGTACCAGTCTTCCATGGCCATATTGCCTGCAAACCTGGTGATAACCAACTGAAGGCTTATTACTGGCAAAGTTGATGGTAAAGGACCTAGAGGAAGAAGTCCTTTACGCTGGTCAGACCAAATCCGACCTTGAACATGAATGTCTTAGAAGCCGTGCATGTTGCTGCAAATAGGAGCAAGTGGAGAAATATATTCAAAACATGTCTAATGGTCTCATTGCGTCGTCGATTCCCTGCTACCAGTTTTTTTTACAATTTTAGATAGCGTATAGTTCACATTTGACCTCTATCTCGCATGATAATAATAATAATCTTTATTGGAACAATAAAAACACATATACAATTATTTAAATGCTGAAATAGCTGCATTAGTGGAACTGTGTCGCAGCCATTAAAAATGGCGCATGATGGTAAGCGATGATGTGGTTCACGGTGAAGCACGCCTAGAAGTAACCTATTCACTCTGGACTTGAAGACCCCAAGGTTGTAGCTATCAGAAAACAAAGACTCCGGCAGGGAATTCCACTCCTTAGCTGTGTGCACAATGATAGTATTCGCAAAACGCTTTGTAGGTATAGAAAGAAAGAAAGAAAGAAAGAAAGAAAAATATTTATTTGTGACCCGCACAGGAGACACGAGAAAATAAGCACACACTTAAACAATATTGCCACCATGAACCGTGGCGTATTGCTGTACGTCATGCTGTCCGATGATGGAAAGGGCTGAGCGGAATCAAATTGTGCAGTTCCATCCCACACTCCCCGAAATGTAACCGATAAAATCCTCCCCGAAAAGGAATCGACGCAAGGATATGTATCAGTGACGGAGTGTTCCAAAATGGAATGGATTGATCGCGTGGCACTTCGATTGCGCTTTGCAATCCCATACATTTTTGTAATTTAACCAATCCCTATCGCAAAGCGTTTGTTGATATAATTTCATTTTCAATTTGTCTAATGCCTCTGGTGATGGAAATAGGCTCGCCCTCTAGTATATTGGGGGTCATAACTGGCGCAACTCTAACCCTTCGAAGAATATAAACGTAATTTTATGTATAAATATAACACGGTACAAACACAGTTATTATATTAATAACGGTAATCAACAGTTACACAGTAATTGAAATAAAAAAGCCACGATATCCGTAGCGCGTCACGTAGAGGTTGCTACGCCGTAGCGACCGCTACGCCGTAGCACGTAGTTATGATTGCGTCCGCAGTACAAATAAAGATTAGATACTACCTAAGTTCATTATAAAACATAATTATTAGTGTTATCGTTTAGTAGGAAAAATATCATAGAAAGATTTTATTGATTGATTTTGCAATCTTTTTTTTCAGACTCAGCCTTTTCGATAAGTGGTTAAACGAGAGTCTACCAATAATAAAAAGCTGCTGTACTACCAAAGTAAAAAGTTGAAAAACAACCTACTTGCTAACCCTGGCCGGATTTGGATGTGGAACACGATGAAAATTCATCTAAATCCATTCAGCCTTTTATGTGTGTTTAATTAAAAAACATCTAAACATAAAAATTGTCACATTAAGGTATAATATTACTAAGAAGTAGGATTTATATGTTTTATCTACGAAATAAACTTGGTATCAATATGCTACCTTATCTCAAGATCTCAACTAGACACCTAAGGACCCGATTTCTAAATTCTATCTGTGAAATGCTCAATTTAATCGCACTGACTAACGAAGCTATCAACTTCTTTCAGCTATTATACCAAGTTACTTTCCGACACAAAACGCTTTCTACTTTCATTCGCTTCTGTCAACCAACACGCTATCATTCACTCCCTTTTTCTCTTTTATACCATTCCTCACACTACTCATCCGTATTTTCTTTGGATAGTAAAAAAAACGATATTGTAATCTATAGCGGCCTCTATGCCACTATTAACGAACTATAGAAAAGACCTGGAGGTGACCATAAGCTCTAAGAGCAAGATTATTTAATAATAATAATCTTTATTGGAACAAAGAAAACACATGCAATTATTTAATTGTGCTCAGAAATAGCTGAATTAGTGAAACTGTGTCGCAGCCATTAACGCCCATCTACAGAAGGGAGACAAAAACGTTGTAAAATAAATAAAATGCAATTAATAAAAATAAAAGTCAAAATTTAAAATTACAATGATTAATCAATTGTTCAGAATTACATTATAATTAAATTCCAAATTAACATTCAATTATCAGATATTAAAGTCAAAACTTTCAAAATATTTTTTTTTTAATTCCAAATTAAATTGTTCAGAATTAAAATAAATAAAATACAAAATCAACATTTAATCATTAAAAAATCAAATCAAAAACAAACACAACATTAAACAAACAGAATAAAAATGAAAATGAATAAACAAAAATTAAAACAAAACACAACATTTAAGAACCCTAAACAAGAAAAAAAAATTGAGTGTGCGTAAAGAACAGATGTTGACTTGCATATGTCTGCCCCTTTTCGCAGTCAAACCCTACTAGTTTTGACACATACGGGCTGAAATCACACAAATCCTGCATCGCGCAAACAAAGATTTTCGCGTGATATGAACATATACATACCACATTTACAACAACCATAAGACAGTTGCCCTCTGGTCGGAGGATCCCCATCTAAGTACTGCTGTAACATGGCAATATTGTAAAACCAAACAATTTTTAAAAGAGTAACCATGGAGTTTCTTGCCGGTTCTTCTCCATAGGAATCGACCAACCCGAACCGTGCACATTTTGTCGACGTTTTATAAGTGCCCATGTAGGCCTATGTGAAATAAAATAATTGATTTTGATCCAATCTTTTCAATGCTGAATTCGCGACTTTCCTTGTTCTACATACCTTTATAAAATCTTAATCTCTAAGTACTGCTGTAACATGGAAATATTGTAAAACTAAACAATTTTTTAGAAGAATAACCATGGAGTTTCTTGCCTGTTCTTCTTCATAGGAATCGACCAACCCGAACCGTGCACATTTTTTCGACGTTTTATAAGTGCCCATGTAGGCCTATGTGTAATAAAAATTATTGATTTTGATCCAACCTTTTCAATGCAGAATTCGCGACTTTCCTTGTTCTACATACTTTTATAAAATCTTTGAGAACCAAGGTCCCCTTAATGCTGTCCATCGTGCATCGGAAGCGTCTAATGAGTAACATTAGATAAGTTCACGATTGATAGTGGGTATATTTCGTTAGTCGCAGCCAAGTTTTTATCTGCCAATCGTAAATGCTTTTACTCCTACAACTTAAAGGAAACAGTCATTTGTTTCACGGAGACAAGTGGCCACTTATTTCGTTTTGCGTTTAGATTACATTCACTCTGAAAATGTTGCGCTGAATACAAATATTTGGTCTCTTTGTTTAAAAGAATGCAGGCATCTGATTTCGAATATTTAATGTTTTATTGTTATTGGAACGGAGTTCCTTATCGCACGTTATAGTTTTGATTTATTTGCGGGCTGAGGGGCTAGACTGGGAAAAGTATCTTTGTAAAAACGACAGCAAAAACAGACACCCTCTTTTTTTTTGAGTCACTTTCCGATCATCTAGGAAACTAAAAAATTTTCAATCGATTCAGCTTGCCGTCAATTTTAAGACCATGCAAAAATATTGATAATTTTAACGTTTAAATATCCTTTTTATTATAAATGATTATTTATATTTATTTATAAATATCATTTATGCGTGATAAATTGTGCGAGGCACAGCGTTCTACATGCAGGATAGTACAAGCGAAGATCCGCACAAAAGGAAGACGCAGAGGAGAGAGCCGGAGGCGCTCGAAGAAAACCGAAGACGTACGAGCACGCGCTGACTAGACACATACAATACCTACGCTAAACGTGTACGCTAAACGTGTAAAAGTGTAAACACACAATAGTGGCTATTGTGTGTTTACTGTAAGGGGGTAGATAGGGTGATCAGCAGTTAAACATGGAAAATAACTTTATATTATATATATTTAGTAAGATATTACAATACGCCTGCCTTTGGGCGGCTTCAATCCAATTCTGACACATTGAAAATTAACAAAAAACATCTACAGCTATTCTGTTCGAAATTCATACATCTTTCAAGTAATAAATATTGCCAGTGTTTTAATAGGCAAGTAGGTTGCCTTCTCAAATGGTAAGTCCTTACATGAGCTACGCCCCTACGAATAGGCGCACAGAATCATATGAGGTGCTTCTATTCTAAGTCTTGAAAGGATATATGAATCCTACCTTATCCTAACCCGAACATTTACCTAACAGAGGAATCAAAGTACAATTGAGGTACGACCCTTAAAAGGGGAAGGCTTAATCATGACAAACGAATTACCGGATACTCCGATATGTGCTTTTAACTTCAGCTGACGTGCACATACGCACTAACAAATCAACGCAGTCATGCTTGAACCTCCTTGGCCAAAACCTCTGAAAAAGGTACAAGGCGTCCTCCCAACACTAATAAGAATGATGTGTCAACTCACATCGACCCGGATGGGGTTTAAATTCAAAAATTCAGATATGATACAATATTTCGATCTCGTGCGTTTATCAGGCCAGAGAAGGAAAGGCTGGATCGCATCGAATTTAAATTCTACTCATCAAACTTACACCAGGGCTTAACATCATAAATATATTTACTTTCTTAAACAACAGTCATCAACTGGACCGATGATGTCAACTCGACATCCTTTGCAAAGGCTATGCCCCGTTAGCAAAGTCGGATTCAGTTACATCTATTCCTCATCTATTGTATTTTATCTCTAGGGCCTGGTGGAAGTTTCGTACCTACAAACTTGCTCATTATATAAATAGTCGTTTCTTCGATGCATAGTTAATGTTGCCAGCCTCTTCTTCGCCCAGCAGCATACTACCCATCAGCACATCAACAGCTCATGCAACGGAAAGAAATAATTTTATTATATATATCGACAAGAAAACTATCGATACATTTTTCCTACATTCCCATCTCTATTAACTTCCTTATGTCAAATTCGATAGTTGTCATTTTTTTTTTTTTTTTTTTTTTTATTGACAACGGGCCTTTTCCTATATATAAACCTTAATAATCATAACTTATTCTTATCTATTTGGACCTATATCTTATTCTAATCGAACATTAAAAGGTTTTAATCTATTTACATGTACTATGTCCCTAAAACGCCTACTATTATTTTTTATAATTACATAATTTACATCAGTTAATCTTCTAACTATACGGTATGGGCCTTTATACAACCTACACAGTTTTAGACTTCTATTTGTGGTCCGTCTAGGTGTATAGAGCATCACTAATTGATTCGGTGAAAATATTCTCAATTTAGCTTTTCTATCATACCGCATTTTCTGTTTAAGCTGTGCCTTTTTTATATTATCTATGGCACAACGTGACAAGCTGTTACCTAGCTCATGACGTCCTACATAATCAACTATGTCAATATTGTTGCCATTTACTAGCATGTCGGTTTGGAATAATGGTTCTCTTGCGTATAGCAACATGTGAGGTGAAAATCTAGTGCTTGACTGTTTGCTGGCATTATAAGCAAAACACACTAGTGGAACATAACTACACCAATTTCGCTGATCGTTGGTGATATACATGGATAGCATCTGACACATTGTTCGATTAAATCGCTCAACTAAACCATTTGTTGCAGGGTGGAACGCAGTGGTGAAGTGTGACTTGGCCCCAAAATAATTTACAGTTTCTTTTACCAAACGAGATGTAAAAATTGACCCCCTATCCGACACAATTTCTATAACTCCTCCATAACGACAGAAAATTTCTTCGATTAGGAACTCGCTGATCCTCTGCGCTGTCACTCTAGGAACTGCTCTACAAACTGCATACTTCGTTGCATATTCCAAACTTACAATGATATACCTATTACCTCTCAGCGACTTCCTAAAAGGACCTAACACATCTATCCCAACTTTATCCATCAATCGGTTCACAACAATAGGTTGTAACTGGGCCACCTGATAGTCCTTCTTCCGCTCCTGGCACAACACGCAACTTCTTACATATTTATCTACCACTCTCTCTGCATCCTTGATAAAGTACCTCGCTCTAAACTTAGCCAAAGTTTTCGCCAAACCTAAATGTCCTCCTGACCATGGATCATCATGAAGTTCTTTCAACACCTCCTGTAACAAATTTTTAGGAATAACTACTAGCATTCGATCAACATTCATAATCCTGATTTTCTTACACAAAATGCCATTTATCACACTAAATCCCTTCACTGCATTACTCCCGCTAGCTGCTATCCTATCCAACCAACACCTACAAAACTCATCTCTAAGTTGGTCATCTCTTATCTTGACCACCTCGATCCTATATAACTGCATGCCATCGTCGGGGTCCTCCTCCGTCCTCTTCGGGTCCTCCTCGACTTGCACTAATGGATTCCTACTCAAAAAATCAGCAATAACGTTATCTCTGCCTGAACAATGTACAATATCGAAGTCATACGCCTGGATACACAGCGACCACCTAGCTAATCTTCCATTCATGTCCTTTCTACCTCGTAGCCAGCACAATGCCTTATGATCAGTGATAACCTGGAACTTCAGACCCCAAAGAAAATGTTTAAAATAATTTAACGCCCAGACTAATGCAAGACACTCTTTCTCCGTTGTAGAATATTTCTTCTCTCCATCACTCAACTTCCTGGATGCGTATGCTATAGGGAACAACACCTTGTCACCTTGCATGAGACAGCAGCCAAGGGCTTCCCCACTTGCGTCCACATGCAACCTAGTTGTTAATTTTTTATTACTAGAATAAAAATGCAATATCGGGGGTGATTCCATAATATTTATTATCTTCTGGAAGGCTTCTTCTTCTTTTCTTCCCCATATAAACTTGGCGTTTTTTTTTAATAATCTTGTAAGAGGTAATACTATCTCAGCAAAATTACTAATGAACTTTCTATAGTAAGAAAACAAACCCAATACAGACTTAACCTGTTTTGCATTGGTTGGAGTCTTTAATGTTTTTAATGATTGCAATTTTTTTTTATCAGGCTTAACTCCTTCACCGGAAATCTCATGCCCCAACACTGAAATTTTCTTATATCCGAAGCTGCACTTATTCGGTTTTAGCGTCAGGTTTGCTTTCTTTAATCTACACATGACTTCTTCTAACGATTCCATAAACTCCGTGAAATTATTACCCCGCACCTCCACCAATATGTAAGGGGGTAGATAGGGTGATCAGCAGTTAAACATGGAAAATAACTTTATATTATATATATTTAGTAAGATATTACAATACGCCTGCCTTTGGGCGGCTTCAATCCAATTCTGACACATTGAAAATTAACAAAAAACATCTACAGCTATTCTGTTCGAAATTCATACATCTTTCAAGTAATAAATATTGCCAGTGTTTTAATAGGCAAGTAGGTTGCCTTCTCAAATGGTAAGTCCTTACATTACACTGAGCATCAGCTGTGATGTTGTTATTTCAGTTTTATCATATTTTACGAAACTGAAAGACTGTCAATTTAATGATTCGAACCGGGTGCCCATAAGACACCTCTCTCTTTTTTAACTGGTTTATTGTCATAATGGTAATTATAACATGCAAGTAAGGGTATAACCCTACATACGACTAAGCCTTTATTTCTCTGTTTATCACAACATTTACACAATTAATATTACATCCATCACATTGTCATCATTTCAGTTTAAGGAAGACTAGAGCTGAACATATCCCTTCCCAAAGCGTCGCCATCTCGTCCAGGCCTTTGCCTCTCGCATCGAGCAGAAAAATGTTTTAATAAATTATAATATAGCTACTACTAAATTAGCCACTGCTTCTTATTTTTCTAATTTCTGTCAAATTTGTCGCAACCATCTGCTTAAATTAGCCTTATTGGTATTATTAATTGGACGCCTAGCCCGTTCAATAAACGAAAGAAGCACAAAAAAAAATATTTTTGAAGCACTGGGCTGATTCTTCAGTCATATTCAAAGGGCTGACTTTCAATACGCCAAGTTGTTAAACGTTAAATGATTCTACTTCAATTAACTATCGGCCTAGATATCAAATTTGATGCCAGCGTTTAATGGATGGCCTAGGCGTCCAATTACCTGGCTAATTTAATGAGATCGCTGTGACATACTTAATTTTACATTAAAGACCAAAAAACCTTATCAAAAGCCAGTAAAGATTGTACCGCGTTATCAAATATACATTCGTACATATTTAAATTGGCTTGCACGGAGACCCAAAAAAACGTCAGCTTTTCCTTTGTGGCTGTTATAACATTGCAATTGCTTTTCATTCGCCGATGAAAATATGACGGGTTGCAGTGCACAGCGGTTCAACGCGATCATATATTTTTAGTTTCCATGGCTATACTTTCAGTATAGCAGTGTTTATGTCAGGTGTAAAATTAAAGGATTTATTAGCCAAGTACAATAGACTGCTGTTCCCGAGTAGTATTTTCAACTTTTATGAAATGGTAGTAATAAACTTATTGATAAGTGCAAGTTGAATTTATCCACTTGAATTGCCAACAAAAACACGTTAGTATCACAATTTTTAACGTCAGCCAGCATTGAAAAGAAAACTATTTAAACTCGTGAATGGATGCATATGCAAGCCACGAAAAAGCCACTTGTTAGGTAAGTACGCCTTGGGGGAAACTGATTGGCTTCACCAGACACCACAGTTAGTTGAGCAGCGCGTGACCTCTAGTTTTAATGTTTTCATATTTTTTTTGAGCATGTCGGTTGCAATCTAGACTCCATTAAAATTTCGACCAGAATTTAGCCACGAGTTTGGCAGCATCAGTAGCGATTTCTTTTTTTTAACGGCGGAATCCTTCAAAAGGTGCCTGGACTTTCAGGAAAAAGACTAGTGAGTGTGGGATTTTTACCTCACTAAAACCACTCCGGTGATCACCATCAGCACGTGGAACCTCGTGACCTCTCAAAAGACCAACCCGGAGCCCCCTATGTGCAACGCCTGTTAGGGCACATCCCTGGAGAGACTGAAAAAGCGCCTCCCCTAAGTCTCGCTGTGCACGGCAGCAAATGATCACTGTGCCACCGTCTTTCCTGGAGTCAATTGGTGGGCGGACATAGTCCCCAATCTGAGCACCCGCGACCCCGGAATAATGCCTGCTTTTTATGCAGGCGAGGTTTCGGCGTTTTAGGTAGCGAGGCGGTTGCCTCCCCGATACCTTATTCTCCAAGTGGGATCGGCTTTATCACGGCGCTCGGCGGCCTCCTTCTGGACCATCACGGTCTCACAGCAGGAAGCCATTTCCCTCCAGTTTTCTGTCTTTGCTAGCATGGCAGTTCTGTAACATGCTGTTACATACGATACACACAGGCCAAGATAAAACGTGTCCCATCTTCCGTGGAACAGTACCCTATTTACACTCTTGGAGTTTCCATCTGAGCAGGTTGTCTTTGCTTCGAAAAATCTGTGTTCGCAGTTAATAAAAACATTTCCTAGGCAACTCATTTCACAGGTGGGAGATGGTCACTTGAGCATAGTTATGTGTATCTGGAACTTAAGCAACCCGAAATGCCCCATTTCCCTCGCGATAGGCAATGGATACCGGGGTTTTCTTTTATAAAAACTAGCTTTTTCCCGCGATATCGCTCGCGTGGCCCACCCCGCAGAACGCGTTTCCGGATAAAAATTGCCGTATGTCGCCCAGGAATAATGTAGCTACCTACTGGTGAAAGAATTTTCATTTTTAAAACTTCGTATTTCAACGCATTTTACTCATTAAAAACCTTTTTAACAAACAATTAACCAACGAAATAAGGAATTGATGAGCATAAAAAGCTTTCAGTCTTGCATTTTAAGTTGGTGCCAAATAAACAAACATGCAAATCAATTAACTAAACCGTAGAATGATTGCAGCTAGATTAATTTTCGTAGTTGTTTTGTTAAGCGCCGCCTCAAAATAAAAAGTAAAAAAAAAAAATTGGTTTATCAGTTTCTTATTTCGTAAATTAAATTTTTAGTCCATTTTTTTTCGCTTTACGGTTTACTTAATTTAAACAGAATCGATTCACAATTGTAAATTCAGTGGAAAAATTATCAATGGATCCTTTTTTTCTACCTTTAGAGGTGGTTTTTTTATTTTTTATTTAAATGGGATCAACTTTGAGGTATAACTTGCCCAAAAAAAAAGATTTTTTGATATCGGACCACTCTATAAAAAATGATGCGTATCCATAAAAATATACATGTCGAATTAAGAACCTCCTTCTTATTTTGTCGTCGGTTAAAAAACTAAAGCAAAGAGATAAAACGGTATTGCTCCCACATTCCTACATTCAATTGTTTCACCACCGCGGTCAATGGCCCGGCTAATGTCGACCGGACTGTTTACACACGTAGATTACGTGTTAACGCAACAGTAACAGTATAGATCGAAAACAATTAGTTGCTCATTACTGTAGTAGTCTAAAGGTACTGTCAAGCACATGTTTGTTCGCTTCAATTACTGATATGACTGGGAATATGTTGATGTATTGGAGCCATAGGCTGAATGCGCATGCATTTGTTGTAACAAAGGAACACAGTACAGTCTTCAACAAAAGCAAAGTGATTTGCTTCTGAGGCTCTAAGCAAAGAGACATTCTATCAATAACACAGACATAAATTTAACTAGATAACGCAAGTCCCTCCATCTGTATAAAAACCAAGCGTGCCACTTTTTCACACACAATTTAAAAACAAATTTACTTACCAATGAAAGAAAACATTTCCAATGCCTCGGCCAACATTTTCTATACAGTCTTTACAGCTCAATATGACAAGAAAATGGCATTTTTCTAGATTTCGATAGATTTCCAGTACCAAATCAAAAAAAAGGCCAAACCATCCAATACCAAATCAGAAAAGCTCAAATCATCATTCATCCAAATTTTACTCCGATTTTTGACACGTATACATATACATACAATCATCAAGTTTTTTTTTTTTTAAACGTTGCCCCACACTAGGAATTTCTTCCTGTATCGTGGGTGCGTTTACAAACATATAAACTCACATACACAACACCCAGAGCCGGAACAACTATCTGAAGGTCATACAAATATTTGTTCCTTGCGGGAATCGAACCCGCGACACGCAGCGCAGCAGTCAATCGCTCAACTACTGCGCCAACCGTGCCAGATTTATATCTGTGATCAATTATTATTGATTGAATTATTACATATTTTGAATTCAATATTATGTAAGGGATTGTCTACAAGAAATTTTGGACATTTTGACAGTCATTGTCGCTGATACGAGTAGAATGTGGCTTTTTCTAGAGCCTCCGAATATGCCCTCGACATTTTTCATTGTTCGATGCGCCCACTACTACCCAAGCTTGTTACAAAGCTTATCAGGCAGTTGCTAAAACTTAATTATTCTATTTTCTCAAAACTTGATCAGTTTCATGAACCAGCTGGCTGCTCGTCGGACCAATTGGATATCAATGCCGGAGTCCCTCAGGGGTCGGTACTCTCAGCAACTTTATTCTTGCTGCATATTAACGATCTGCTAAAGCCTTTGGGTATGCAGATGACAGCACTGTTGCTGAGAGATACTTGTCCAACGCTCGTGCTACCGGGCCTCAGATCTGGTCTATCCGGGAGGCCATGGTGGAGCGCTTGAACCTATCTTTGCAGGCAGTCTCCGAATGGGGCGATGCCAATCTGGTCAGGTTTAGTGCTGCTAAAACCCAGGCGTGTCTTTTTCCCGCTAAAAAGAGCCAATTTTACCCGGCTCCAACTTTCCGACATGCGACCGTGCCAATAACTGACCATCTTGAGCTTCTTGGCGTTACGTTGACATCTACTCTCAATTTTGGCCCTTACATTGAGGCAAAGGCTCAGCTGGCTGCCAAAAAGCTGGGGATCCTTGCAAAGGTGAGAAGGTACTTCACGCCGTAACAGCTCCTCAATTTGTATCAAGCGCAAGTTCGATCATGCATGGAGTACTATTCTCATCTCTGGGACGGATCTGCCAAATACCAGCTTGACGCACTAGAATCGATCGAAAAGCGAGCCAAGAGGCTCATCGTCGCCGAGTTGCCAGCCTGTCGGTTTTTTATCGTGTATGTCGGGTTACATTTCGGGGAGTGTGCGATGGAATTGCACAATATAATTCCACCTAGCCCGTTTCATCATCGGACTACCAGACGTACAGAAATGCGCCATCGATACATGGTAGACATCCCACCCATACGCACAAAACGTTTTGGGAACACTTTTATTATGCGTACAGCTAAGGAGTGGAATTCCCTGCCGGAGTCTGTGTTTCCCGATAGCTACAATCTAGGGGTCTTTAAGTCAAGAGTGAATAGGTTATTTCTAGGCAAGCGCGTTTCACCGTCGACCACATCATCGCTTACCATCAGGTGAGATTGTGGTCAAGCGCGAGCCTATAGGTTATTAAAAAAAAAAACCAGCGTAAAGTTTTACCTACTTTCTGATCTCAAGATGACCGAAACCGCTCGCTCGGTGCATCTTAAACTACCAATTAACTGTGTGCCGCATACAAATCTTGATTGTGAAAAGAGTTATTAGGTAAGTAAACTCGAATAATTGGTTTTCCGAAGAGCGAGCAAGAACTTAGTGCTCCATTTCTGATACGGAAGCTTATATTATTACAGCAACTTATTAAAACAACAATAAAACACAGATGCTATAACCAGAGAAACAGTTATGAATAATTTATATTATGTACATCATACATATATATATATAACCCAGGTGTAGTGGCCCGCAATTCAAACATGACGTGTCCCGGTAACAATATTTTGACTGTGACATATCTTTATGACTACACAGTACAGATATATGTACACATATATACACGCCAGCAATAATGTCATTCCAGACATTTCAGGTAATAATATACACCGCAGAATCTCATATTTCGTAGTCTACGCTGACACCACATGCTGGGCCAAACGTCAAATAAATATTGTAAAATCTTGGTACTTCTCTCTCATAAACGTGTAATCGTTAGATTTAGTATTATATTTTCGTGTTATTTTCGTTCAAGTGGCTGTTTTGAGTTCAATATTCTTGAAATTCGTTTTGGTGTTTCACGGTACAGCTTTGTTCCATAGATTTTATGTGTGGGTTCTGGGTTTTGGTCTACCTTTGCAGACCAAAACCCAGAACTGAAACTGAAAAACAAGCTGAAAAAAATAACTTTATGATTTTCTGAATCCAAGATTCGTTTTCTTCTGGAAAAAGCATGACTTGACTCTCAGAATGACTTTCATCATCATCATCATCATCAGCCTTTTTTTAATGTTCCCACTGATGGGACACAGGCCTCCTTTCCGTGAGAGGTAGGGCATGCAAAAATCGAAAAAAAGGCCTTCCAGAATTACAAAATTCCGGAATGCCGTAATAATTTTTCGATTTTTCTATTCCGGAATTGACTTGTCATAAAAATTGTTTTTTTTTAAATTAACTATAAATTATAAAATATATTTAATTCTGCAACAATAGGTTCAATCTTTTTTTAACTTCCACATATTAACTTTATTGCACATACATACATAATAAAAGTCATTCATGCCTTTAAAAATGATTAGTGCCTTTATCGAATGTTACTTCAGCAGCTGAAGCCGTGTGTAGTTCTTTGTTCCCATTCCAGTTCACGGACAATAGCATTCGTGTTCAAATGCAGCTCAAAATTTCAAATACACGAAACGACTGGTGAGGTGACGTTCTATTTACAAAGACGACGGGTTCCGTAATAATTGTAGGAGCGTTTAACTTTACTAGCGTGGGAAGGTGGTGTTTGTTTCTATACGTGGTGTTTATTTTGTTTGAGTTTAAGTACTTTAAGTACTTTACGTTCGATTTGCATAGATAGCCCGTGAACAGGGCCTTGAAAGCCGCTTATATTTAGTACTGGACAAACAAAGGAAGCTCGCGTAGGTGACGAAGTTACTGGCAGGATCTTTACATTTATGCCGTGGAACAGTTTATAATTAACTGTCATTAAGTCTTTTAAAATGGAAATTACGGCGATCTAGGTTCATTTGTTGTTCTAGGCTTGTAATAGAACATTTGGCATAAACGATAAGAGTTAATTGAGTTACCTTTGTGTACCATAGACATATTGAGGTTGACGAAAACGTAGTATTAATGACTCTTACACAATACAGAGGATATTACAGCTACTAAATATAGAACACACAATTTGAGCTTTGTAGGTTAAATTTCGTTTGTTAGATGAAGATAAGAAAAATCCAGTGGGTGTAGGTTTTATTCAGCGTGAAATTGTGGGTTTCATTCCAATGTTAGCAAGTTCAACGTCCTTTGCAGAAAATTATCAGAAACAGTTCTTATCTCGTTCTGGTAAATAATAATTGGCTCGCCTAAATTGTATGGAGCCTTTGACGTCATTACCTCTGTCTATATAACCTACTATGGGGAATATAACCTAATCTGAACTAATATTCTAAAGGGCCTAAGCCTAAGTGTCCTGGGGTTCTATTTTATTTGGTTTTTGCACATTAAGTACGTATTAAGGTTTAATATAAATAGTTAGTGATATTTATGTGAGTATATTGTTATTTGCTGAAAATCAAACCATATTATAAAGAGACCAAAACATTTTTTTGTTTAGACTTTGATAAAAATATATCCCTGGAGGTATCTGTAACTGATCTGATAACAAAAATAATTTTGCTGAATGGAAAGCTACGCTATAGCTGACAATTATATCTTTGATCCAAATACGTGATTTCTGTGGAGTAGATCACAGGAATGAAGCCGAGAATAAAAGCCAGTCATAACATAAATACTCCAAACTTACAGTTAGTTAAACAAATAGTATGAGGTCGGTTTGTCGCATAGCTACGAAAACCGGCTATTATGCTACCTGCATGATGCAGTTGAAACACGGCTGTAACTATCATTTTAACTCAATCTAGCACAAACCACTCCTGGATAGAGACCTCTCTCATTTTGCGCTTAGTAAAGTCAATGTCAACCAACCCGCATTAGGCCCGCGTGGTGGATTACAGCCCATTCCCTCTAACTATATATTGAAAGGTTCTCAATTCTGGAACTGAGTTCTAATACTGGAGATCTGATTCCGGTAATATTCAAAGTTTGTTTCAAATCAAACAAGATTTTAAACAAAAGTCAATTCTTCGGGCTATGTCGGTAACCCTGGTTCTCTTGCGGAGCTCTACATTTCTGATGATCACGCAAGGAAACTCCAAGCATAGCCCTTTGCCCTTTGGGTGACTTTAAGCTTTCTGATAAGACCCATTGTGAGCGACCACGTTTCGGTCCCATAGGTGATCACTGGTGTGTGTTATTCATATTATTAATTATTTAATTCTATTGTGTGATAAATCATGTCCCGCAACAATTAACTCAGACTCCTAACATCAACCAACTACTACTGGCCTAGCACTCTGCTTCTCGGCTGGTGAATATATGCATATTCAGAGAAGCACCGTTCCGCCCAAACCAAGGAAGTAGATGTTGCTCTTTACGACACCTGCCGCCTCAAACCAACCCCGGTTAGCGCACTATACCCCACAGCCGGGGTAGCATCTCCACACGTCCGAAGGGAAGTTGCCAGTGCAGTTAAGAAACAAAAACTGGAGAGTGACATCAGACACCCACTTTTCGGTGCACAACTACCGACGACGCAACGGCTGAAAAGCAGACACAGCTTCTTGAAAAAGGTGGTTCGTGTCAGGAGACCCAGCTGAAGTTTGTTTTAAATCTTGTTTGATTTGAAACAAACTTTGAATATTACCAGTTCCGGAACCAGTTCCGAATTTCCGGAATTCCGAAATCAGATCTCCAGTATTGGAACTCAGTTCCCTAGTTAGAGAGGGAATGGGCCGTAATCCACCACGCTGGCCCAATGCGGCTTGGTTGACAATGACTTTACTAAGCGCAAAATGAGAGAGGTCTCTATCCAGGAGTGGTTTGTGCTAGATTGAGTTAAAATGAAAGTTACAGCCGTGTTTCAACTGCATCATGCAGGTAGCATAATAGCCTGTTTTCGTAGCTATGCGACAGACCGACCTCATACTATTTGTTTAACTAACTGTAAGTTTGGAGTATTTATGTTATGACTGGCTTTTATTCTTGGCTTCACTCCTGTGATCTACTCCACAGAAATCACGTATTCGGATCAAAGATATAATTGTCAGCTATAGCGTAGCCTTCCATTCAGCAAAATTATTTTTGTTATCAGATCAGTTATAGATTTTTCCAGGGATGTTTTTTATCAAAATCTAAACAAAAAAATATTTTGGTCTTTTTATTTTAAGGTTTTATTATCAGCAAATAACAATATACTCACATAAATATCACTAACACTAACTATTTATATTAAACCTAAATACGTACTTAATGTGCAAAAACCAAATAAAATAGAACCCCAGGACACTTACGCTTAGGCGCTTTAGAATATTAATTCAGATGAATAATACATTTTATCAACATGATTTACCTAGCGTATATATTCCTCAGAGTAGGTTATAGTCTGAGGTAATGACGTCAAAGGCCCCATACAATTTAGGCGAGCCAATTATTATTTACCAGAACGAGATAAGAACTGTTTCTGATAATTTTCTGCAAAGGACGTTGAACTTGCTAACATTGGAATTAAACCCACAATTTCACGCTGAATAAAACCTACGCCCACTGGATTTTTCTTATCTTCATCTAACAAACGAAATTTAACCTACAAAGCTCAAATTGTGTGTTCTATATTTAGTAGCTATAATATCCTCAGTATTGTGTAAGAGTCATTAATACTACGTTTTCGTCAACCTCAATATGTCTATGGTACACAAAGGTAACTCAATTAACACCTATCGTTTATGCCAAATGTTCTATTACAAGCCTAGAACAACAAATGGACCTAGAACGCCGTACTTCTCCATTAAAAGACTTAATAACTGTTAATTATAAACTGTTCCACGGCATAAATGCACGCTCCTGCCAGTAACTTCATCACCTCCGCCAGCTTCCTTTGTTTGTCCAGTACTAAATATAAGCGGCTTTCAAGGAACTGTTCATGGGCATATGCAAATCGAATAAAGTACTTGATCTCAAACAAAATAAACACCAAGTATATTACCTTCCCACTCTAGTAAAGTTAAACGCTCCTACAATTATTACGGAACCCGTCGTCTTTGTAAATATAACGTCACCTCACCAGCCGTTTCGTGTATTTGGAATTTTGAGCTGCATTTGAACACGAATGCTATTGTCCGTGAACTGGAATGGGAACAAAGAACTACACACGGCTTCAGCTGTTGAAGTAACATTCAATAAAGGCTCTTTTCATTTTTAAAGGCGTGAATGTGAATGACTTTTATGTATGTATGAGCAATAAAGTTAATATGTGGAAGTTATAAAAAGAAAGAATCTATTCGCCGAAGTTTCGTTTGTTGTAATTTTTAGATATTTGTTAAAAAACGATAACATGATTCACATATTTACAGGTCATTTGTGCCTGCCCTATGAAACGCCTATGCGATTACTAGGTTGTCAATAACATATTACAAACTTGACAAGAGTGTGGGAGACACTTCAGATTAAATACTCCTCGACACAGAATCGAAGTGTGGCTTAAGTTCCTTTCTACGCGCGAAACACAAACACGTTCAGTTATGTATAATATAGAGTTAGTTGGCTGCAGTCACGATACAAATAAAACTAAAGGAAAGATTCTAACGATACTTTTCTGAAGAAAAGACTCGCAATCAGCTGTTAGATAAAGTTCGAGTTGGCGGAGCGCGCAATCTAGAATTGGCGAACAGTTTTAAAACTGTATCCACGTGTTTTACTTCTAAAGGACCAACTTTTAAAAATATTCAAGTAGGTATGTATTAAGCAAATAAGTATTATAAACTTGGAGATTTAAGTCCCGGTCTCAGAAAGTTCTTAAACTTCTTATACTATTTGGATGCGGAAATTTTCCTAAGGAACTCCGTGGTCTAGTTATTTTTGCGTATACAACTTTTTTGTAAAGAAAACACGAGTTGCATATTGTGTTCTTTACATATCTTGTTTGTAGAGTTTGGTAACCTATTTTAAAACTTTAAACCTGCTAACTTTTAATGATCCAATGAATCAATACTTGTAATGGAATATTAAATCAATCATCCCTTAGTTTAACTGACATCTCCTAACCCAAAACATTCAAATTTACCAATTAATCAATATCGGTAAATGCTCCTTAATTATGCAAACGTTATAAAAGCTAAATTTAATTCGAATGTACCAGACATAGTGTCCGATTAAATCCCAATGTGAATTCGGTTCTAGTCACAGTGGTCGAGACCGACAGTGCTTACTCTGAAGTTTGTAACTTTGCCCGCTCGCCCCCGTATGCCCTAAGGATACGTCCAGCTAATATGTGGCTGAATTTTGGGGATTCCAATTTAGTCCTATTTATGCAACACCTTGGCTTTGAGCGGAGATTGGGGGAGTAGTGCAGTTGGTATTGATTGTTTGTTATCGAATACATGGTGAATGTGGAGTTGAGAGCTGAGATTAGTAAGGTGAAAAATTCTAAACTCTCTCACTGTGTTAAATTCTATAACAAAATACCTTGTGATATATTAAAACTAAATGAAAGTAAATTTAAAACTTTAGTTAAAAGCACCCTTTTTAAACAAGCATATTACAAATTAGATGATTATATTTAAGATAAGAATGCCTGGAAACATGCTGGTCCTGCTCCATAGGGCAATCTTTGGTGTAGACAAAATAAATTCATAGTTATTGTATTCATTGATGTGTTTTTTTTTTTTTTTTTTTAGAAATTGACTCACACACTGTTCCGTTGTTGTTGAATTAGGTATTTTACCTATGTTTATAATATTTGTCAGTATGTGAGAACCATGTTCCTACTTATCAAATTAATTAATTTTCCTGTTAATGCTTTTTAATACTTTATACCTGTGTGTAGAGCTATTCTGGGTGCATCGTCCTCACATATATTAATGTATGTACGTATGTTAATATTGTAAAACACCAATTTTTTTTTTTTTTTTAAAAGAGTAAGTATGGAGTTTCTTGTGCGTTCTTCTCCATAACAATCTACTTTCCGAATGCACGCTAGAATCATTTTTTTTTTTTTTTTTTTATCTAATTTTTTTTTATTACTTTAAATTATTTTATTTTTTTATTATTACTTTTAATTTTTAATTTTAATTTATGTGACGTTCAAAAGTGCCGTTTATTGGCCTAATTGAATAAATATATTTGACTTTGACTTTGACTTTGTGATGTCATTTTAGACGACGTAAATACCAGGCCCCTCAGAAAGTATTGCGAAAAAAAGTTTTTATATATGGGAGACTGGCCAGTTATAATGTTTTTCGAAAATATGATTATTTATAAGTAAAAATAAGTAAGTTCCAATTTCAAAATTTCCCTCCACATTTTTTGCGAGTTAATTCAAAGTATTGTGTCTCACTGAAATATGGATCTGCGCCGGGAACATTTTAGAGCTATGATTTTATACGATTTCAAGTGTCGCCTGAAACCGGATGAATCGTACGATAGACTTCAAATGGCATTCATGGATGAAGGCCCTTCCAAGGCAACCGTGTATCGTTGGTATAACGAATTCAAGCGCGGTCGACCAACTTTGGGGGATGACGAAAGAAGCGGTCGCCCTTTGACGGCTGTTACCGAAGAAAACGTGCTAGCAGTGAAAAATTTAATCCAAGACAATAGGCGAATTACATATCAGGAGATTCAACACATATTGAAGATTGGATCGGGAAGCGTTCACGAGATTCTACACAGCCATCTTCGCGTGAGGAGGATAGTATCACGCTGGGTGCCGCACAACCTCACCGATGCTCAGAAGCAGGCCCGGGTGGAATGGTGCCGTGATATGCTTAACAAATTTGAAGCAGGCTCGTCTCGGCGTGTTTACGACATCGTTACAGGTGATGAGTCCTGGATTTATCAATACGACCCAGAAACCAAGCGCCAGTCGACTGTTTGGGTGTTTCAAAATGAGCCAACGCCTACCAAAGTGAAGCAATCTAGAAGCGGGGGTAAGATTTTGATCGCTAGCTTTTTTAATTTGACTGGCCACTTGGTATCAATTCCCTTACGGGATCAAAGAAGCATTAATGCCGAATGGTATACTACCAAATGTTTGCCAGAAGTTTTCTCTGTTATAAGCAACAAGCGACCAAACACAGGGCTCCGCGGGCTACTGCTCCACCACGACAATGCACCTGCGCACACCGCACTCAAAACGAGGGACTTCCTGGACAGCACGCCAGTCAAACTCCTGGGTCACCCTCCTTACAGCCCTGATCTAGCACCGTGTGACTTCTTTTTATTCCCAAAAATAAAAAATCAGCTCAAAGGGATACAATTTTCGTCGCCGGAAGATGCGCTGGCTGCGTTCGAGCAGGCTGTAAACGAGGTGTCTGCGGCGGACTGGAAAAAGTGTTTTGAAAACTGGTTTAGGCGCATGAATCTTTGTATAGAGGCTGGTGGAAAGTACTTTGAAAAGATTTAATAAAAATATATGTACGTATAGAACAATTTTTTTTAGTTTCGCAAAACTTTCTGAGTGTCCCACGTAACTTAACGTAAGGCAAGGTCTTTTAGTGACGACATCAAAGCATTTGCGGGAGATAGGTAAAATTACAAAACAGAGAAGAATTTTAAGTTATGCCTCAGCCCATCAGGATAATTAAACAGGTTACCGACCTGTGTATACTTATATTATAAAGTAGAAAGATTTGTATTTTTGTATGTAACGAATAAAATTAAATACTACTAACTAAAATTCTTTCACCGTTGGGCAGCTACACTATCTCCGGGTAACATAGGCTACTTTTTACTCCTGTATTGCCACGGGAACGGGAACGACGCGGGTAAAACTGCGAGGCTTTTGCTAGTATATAATATAAATTAGTCTTTTAATTTTAAGGTTTATTAAGATACTAACTTTATATAGGCAGTCGATCACTAGGATATTTTTCAAATAAAATGCATATGTTATACAATTTTTTTTTCTATTTTTAGGACTGTTTTAATTGCAGAAATAACTGAAATAAATTGGAGTTTTTGATATGTGTCAAAAAACCCGCTATCATTTCAACGTATGCACATGCAATTAAAATATTTGCATAAAGGCCAAACAAATATTTGGAATGTTGACATGAAATCAAATACCACGATTTTAGCATACAGGGTACACAGTTTTGGAAAGGCACGCACTATCTCCGAAAAATATGTTTCAGAATGTGTTTGATAATATCTGCATGACCAATGAAGTGTTTTCAAATTCTAGCAAATCCCACCCAACGCTCTAAATGTTTAAGAAATAATTACATTGTGCATACAGCTAAGGAGTGGAATTCCCTGCCGAAGTTAATGCATCCTGAAAGCTACATCCTGAGGGTCTTAAAGTCAGTTGTAAATAGGTTATATCTAGGCAAGCGCATTTACGATTTATTTGAATGCCGAATTTTTTGAGTATTGTTGTAATAAGTTATTTTGATGGCATAATGATGTTTAATGCCGAATGTTTTTCGTTATTTTTGGGGTTTTTGTTTTGCTGGCAAGGAGTGTGCTTTTTTATTTTTATTTTTTTTATTTAACGACCGCTCGCGTTTGACCACTATATTGCCTGA
This sequence comes from Orthosia gothica, assembly GCA_949775005.1. Lineage (NCBI taxonomy): Eukaryota > Metazoa > Arthropoda > Insecta > Lepidoptera > Noctuidae > Orthosia > Orthosia gothica. Next base: position 18,682,160 of record OX459037.1, read on the forward strand.
TGGTAAGCGATAATGATCGACGGTGAAGCACGCTTGCCTAGAAGTAACCTATTCACTCTTGACTTAAAGACCCCAAGGTTGTAAATTATTATAATAAACTGAAAAAAATTGCATGCCGTAAGGTACAATGTACCGGGACTGTCTACAAAAAATTATTCTGATTCTCATCAACGCTTACCATCAGGTGAATAGTAGTCAAACGCGAGCCCATCATAAGTTAAAAAAATAAATATCAAAAATCCTTTGGGTCTTTCAAAACTTAAAAGGAATGAAAAGAAACATATTTCTTCAAGCCTATGCAATCTGTTTACCAAAAAATCATTGGCATCCCTAATTGACTCCAGTTTTGTTTTAGGCACTCAGTCTTCATTAGACCGTAACTGTCTCGATTTTTCTGTTTTGTGGTTTAATTAACAACTTCAGCATTGCTGCTCTATTTGCCAGAGAAGTCCAACATTTTACTACGCCAAAAACGATCCACGGAAAGGCTTTTCATTCTTAGTTCAGCATTTTATTAAATCTTTTTATAAGCAGATGATACTTATTTACTTAAATGGAAATTCTTAATTACCTCTACCTGTCTCTCTTCCTCAATATCTACAAAACTAGGGTATATTTCACTGAATGCTTACAAATACGCTGTGTTAAATTGGTGCAGAAATACGAAGTTTTCATTCGCTTGTTCACATTGGGATGTTACTTTGTGCAAAATACTAAAGTTATAACAATAAAATCTTCATTACTGAAGCCCAATTAAACAACTACAATACTAGAATCCCACCCAAACAACTGTCAGTCAAGTGGCATGGCGGCTGCAGTGCAATCGCGCGCATGTTGCAATCACCGCGCGCATTGTTGCCGCTCCGTGCAACGCTCATTGTGCGATGTTGCACCTGCGCCACCGTTCCTCTTGTTTGGAACTAGAGCACACAGCGCGAGCGTCTTTTCACTGCAATTGTATTACGTACCATTGTCCCGTTTCATTTATTCATAGCTATTCACCGAGGACAGCTTTCCCTTTCTAGATTACAGCCGAATATGTGTTGTGTTGAGGATTTTCATACGTAAGCGAGTATTTTCTGGTTTTATGTTTCGTTGATTTTGGAAGGAAAGTACTTTTGTTTACACTTTTTATTTCAGAGTTAAACTGGATAAACTTTATAGATGTTATCAGTTTTTGAGGATTAAATCAAGTATTTTTCACAGGAAAAACCAATAATAATTCATAATTTAGATACACATAGGGGTCTAGGTAGTCATGTCTTTACCAGACTGAAAGCCGAAAACAGTAAAAAATAATTGGGGTAAACACAAAATTGGTCCATTTAACGAAACTCAATAATTCGAAACAATCATCAATTCGTTGTTGACTTAATCGTATATTCACCTTGCTAGTTTCCAAAATGTCAGGTCAAATAACACTAGGACATTTTCGAACCAGTCATTATTTTTATTTATTTGAAGGAAATGTGCTTTTCACACTACAAAGTGAAAAATAACTTCAATTTCGGAAGTCGGTGTTCTTGTTTTTGTTTCATTGTCACCAACTTCCGATATTGAAGTTATTTTTCACTTTGATTTTTTTTTATGTGGAAGTCGGTTGTATTTTTTTGTAAAAAGTTTTTATTTATCACATTTTAGCTTTGGTACATATCTATAATGCCCTCAGTTATGCCAGAATAGATTACCCGAATAACATGAATCTTGAGAGTACGGGCGTGATATTATGTTATGAATGGGTGTAAACAATAAACAGACCCGAGAATACGCAGACCCGAACAAACCCGAACAGACCCGATAATGAGTTGCCGTCATTTATTTTAGAGTTCTGTTGTATATCTCCGAAGTTCCTCATCAGATCTTGACATCTAAGTGGGACCACATGAGAAACAACAGCTGTCAATTAAAAAAAGAATTGTCAATAATGGTTCACCAAAAAAAAAGTTCTGAGGGGACAAACATAAAAAAATATAGTCAAATTGATAACCTCCTCCTTTTTTAAGTCGGATAAAAATGACACCTAACGCAGACTTGTCGCCGTAACGCTCTTGACCACTAAGGGCAACTAAAGCTTTTAAAAGCGATGAATTGTTTATGAAACTAGGTAACTTTCATGAAGAACCTTACCCAACTTTAAGTAAAAGCTTTTGTAACGATGTGTCTACTATTAAGTATTTATTTCAGCGTCTCCAATTTGTTAACACGGAAAGTATTTTATGAAACATTAATTTTATAAAGGTCACTGTGACAAGGTATAAGGCATTTAAAAACTGTAATTAAGAACTTCGACACAATTTGTTAATTACTGTCTATAGTTCACGCTTAGTATTTTTTCCTAAATGTTATTATGGTTTTAATAAAATATTAACACATAATACCTACATTTGCGCCAACTTAGAAGACCATGAAGCCACATAAAAAAATTAGGAAACATTGCTTCTTTTATTATTTAGCCGTCACGATGGAGGCTTGAAATACACAGAACAAAGATTTACTTCTCACCCAGAGTTGGACAAATATCTCCTCCATACTTTTCTAAAGTTCTTTGTATTATTACTGTGTTTATCCCAGCTAAGAGACCAGGCAAGATTCGTCATCGTCATCATTAGCCTTAAAATGTTCCCACTGCTGGGACACGGGCCTTTTGTCTGTGAGAGGGAATTGAAAGTGGAAAGATTCCTAGAGGAGGATAAATAGATAGAATATACTTTATTATACATCAAAATAGATACACAGCTCTCTTACAAGAAAAATAATTCTGTTGGTACAATGGCAGTCTTATCGCTGACAGCGATATCTACCAGACAATCTAAAAATTGTTTCGGCTGCGTTTCTAAGGTCGACTCGGTGACGAAAAATACTATCTTGAATCTCTTTTAATACGTATCTATTTGAATAAAGTACAATATAGTACATTTCGTGTCGAGCATAAAAAGTCGAGATATCAACACGAGCAATGTAGCCAATTTCGACATGAGTCGAAGGCGGACGTCGCAAGCGAGTGTTAAAATAAAGCTTTTTTTATGTGAGACACGAACGATTATTTTGCCACTACCTGATTAGATGCAAATATGTTCCAACAACTATTTATTAGAAACGTTCAGATTACAAACCAAAGACTAAATACACACAATCAACGCGCGCTTTTTCGAGAGGTAACAGGTTTCCTAAAATTCGAAGACATGTGGCATCCTCCAACCCGCACTTGGACCGTGTGGTGGATTACGGCCCATTCCCTTTCACAGAGAGGAGGCCTGTGTCCCAGCAGTGGGAACTATAATAGGCTGATGATGATGGTGCGGTGGAAAAAGCGCGGGCGTTGCGGCAGAATGCGTCTACAAACAGTAGCATATTCAGTTACGTACATTTTTTTCTATAAATTGAAATATTTTTTTCACTCGTACTTGGCCGCCTAAAAGAAAAATTATTATGTTGTAGTTACATAATGATATCAAAGCTCCATACAAAAGTCATTTCGTAGCTGTTATTATGTAATTTTATTTTTATTTTATAATCTTGAGTCTAAATGTTTATAATTCGAAACGAATTTCTTAGGAAATGTTACATAATAGACAAGGTAGTGGAAAAAATATTATTCTTATATTATATTAATTTTCGGTAGATTTACCAAATTTTCTGGCATAGGTAGGTAGTTACAAACCATATCCAGACAATTCCAAACACAAAAAAAAACCAGGCCAGTGCGAGTAGGAAATGTAAAGAGTATCAAATGTCCTAAATATCGATATTTATTTAATATGTATGTCACATGGTAATTTGATGATTCGAATATTGCGAAAACACGGCTAATTAGAAAATGGTGAAAAAAATTCTGCGATCAACTTGGAAGTAGAAATGAATCATTCAATCTGCCTGGTAGTATTATTTATTTACATAGTTAAAAGTATATACAGTGTATATAATATATACATAACTAAGACTGCAAACATATACAGTTTAACCAAAACCTACTCACTAACTAAACCTAAAAATATACTAAACTAAAATATGGCGTCGAAAAACTCTTCCACATCGTTGACCACTGGTAATGTACCCAAAAGACTGGCAGCATTGCCACGTTGTATGGCAATGCCTATTCTCTGACCAAGGTAAAAGCCAGCCAGTGGGTCACGCGATGTATCAACTTGGTGTTTGGAAATATCAAAATAGACTAGATAATTAGACAATAGTGAAAACATTTCTGCGGCAGATTGTAGGTATGATTCGTCATTTTAAACTGGGTGAAATACTACTACTCAAAATAAAATACATTTGTACGCAAATGAAAAAATATATTTCTTACTAGCTGTCCTTCGCGGCTTCGCTCCCGTCAACTGGCTACCTACCTACCCTCCCCTACTCTATCCTACCTTCCTACCTACCTACCTACCTGTTCTACCTACCTACTCTACCTACCTACTCTAGCTACCTACTTACCCACCCTAACTAACTATCCTACCTAGGTAGGTAGTGTAGAGTAGGGTAGGTAGGTAGGGAAGGGTAGGGGGTACCTACCCTACCCACCTACCTACCTACCTACCTACCCTACCCTATCCTACCTACCAACCTACCCTACCTACCTACCCTACTCAACCCACCTACCTACCCTACCCTACCCTAACTTTTTCTTTTTTTTTTGATACATTATGTAGCCTATGTCCTTTCTCAGGATAACATCTATCTCCTTGCCAAATTTCATTGAATTCCGTTCAGTGGTTTAGGCATGAAAAGGTAACAGACTGACAGACAGAGTTAACTTTCGAATTTATAATATTAGTATGGATAATCAATCTCAATGGACCATACAAAATATTAAACAAAAGAATCCTTCTCTTTGTTGAATAATCAAAAATATAAGTGAAAAATCAACTATAGAAAATAACAGTACAATACTTTAAGGATTTGAAGCAATGGCTATTAAGGCGCCGATTCCCTTGAGTAGCTGATTTTAAAATTAAAATCACGTCTAAACAGCTAGTTGTAATTTATTGGAAAAATATATGTTATATTTGACCATTTTCTTAATAATTTCATCTGAGCAAATTTTGAGTTTTATTCGTATAACATAGTGTAATTAATTTGTAAAGTTATGTCTAAATTGGACAAAAACACGACAATCACAACAAAACCGCTGGGCGTATTTTAATGAAATCGACACCATATCAAAGACAATTTAATTATCTACATTTTGATCTGAAGCTTTTTTTTTAAAGTCATAGAATAATAAGAAAAATACAAAAAACTACTAAATTTCGGGTCGCACGGGTGAGAAACGAGGGCGCGTTTTGTTCCCTCAAGGTCGTTGGCGTTAGTCGTCGTCTTAACAAACCACAGAATGTCTAATAGCAATGCGTGGGCAGAGTGTGACAATTTCAAATCTACCCACATATTTCCACTCATACCACATATATCAAAATTTGTTCGATATTTTAACGAGAAGTTATTTTTGTGTGTTTTTGTGTGTATTAAATGTTGACATTTTGAACATAGGTATAATGACTATCGTCATTTTTAATCACTCGGCATTTTAACATTAGACATTTTAAGCTAAGGTATAACAATTTTCGATATTTCGATTCAATCGATACAATCGATATTTATAAATTTTCATTGTTTTGCACAGAGACATTTTATCCGTAGGCATTAAAATTTTCGACGTTCAAATATTTAAATATAAAGTACGTAGCAATCCTGCATTTTATTTTATATTAAAACTGAGGTAAACGCTTTCAAAGGATTTTCGCGACACCCTGACTGAGTTAGAGCAGCTATCCTAGGTAAGTAACTATAACTGCTGAGATCGTCGTAGCAATGGGAGTAATTTGCAGTTTTAAAGCCGAAGCATAGTGGAGATTGAAGTCATGTGAACTGCTGCCTCGGTAATAACTTCTCCTCAATTGAATTAAACAAATTAAGCACCAGTCTGATGCATTTATCCTTTTTGTAAGATTCTGTGCTGAAGCTGTGTGTTGAAAAAGTTATTAGTAAGTGTGAACGTACCTACCTTGTACATACCTTGGGCCACTCACCGAAACACAAAAATCGCATTAGATAGCAAAAAGTGCTCTGTGCTGATTTATTATGATGTTTTTAGTTTATATGAAAACTGCTTAACCTGAAAGTTTGCAAAAATTACCAATATTTGAAGTGTTGGACTTATTAAACCTACAGAGGCACTCGAATAGTACATTTTTGTCTTCTTTTATACATCATCTGCCTAGCCTTTTCTCAACTATGTTGGGGTCGGCTTCCAGTCTTACCGGATTCAGCTGAGTACCAGTATTTTACATGGAGCGACTGCCTATCTGACCTCCACAACCCAGTAACTGGGTAACACGATACCCCTTGGCAAGACTGGTGTCAGATCTCAGGCTTCTGACTACCCGTAACGACTGTCAAAGATCTTTAAATGACAGCCGGGACCAACGGCTTAACGTGCTTTCCGAGGCACGGAGGAAACTCGGTATGTTGAAATGGTCACCCATCCACGGCTGACCTCGTCAAGCCTTGCTTAACCTTGAAGATCGTACCGTGCGGCTGTTATTATTTAGCCACGAGCTCCTCCTGTCTTCTTTTATAATAGTATATTTATTTAGGTATAAGGTAAAATCTTAAAAAGGCCGAAAATTTCAAGGTTTTTGCTATAAACTATGATTTAAATGAATGGGCTGTTTAAACAGGTTCCTACGTTATTTTTAACTTAAAATAGACACCCACAAAATACGGATTTAATCTAGGTATTGACAAACCGATAGATACTTATTCAAAGGTCAAGTTGGATCTGGAAAGATATCATAATAAAAATCAAATTATATAAATAAATAAATAATATATAATTCTAATATAAATAACAAAATTTTACTTTGTTACACATTATATTTAGTCCAAAAAATGAAGCGATAACGAAATGTCAATTGATTATTTGTTTTTGGCATTTCAACTATCGTCATCGCCGATAGTATGACAATTTGTCTAGAGCCCTTGGATTTAAAGCTGAAATAACTAATAATTCAAGGACTAATTTAAAACAAACCATTGCCATAATAATACTCAGTGCCGTAGCATATTTTTAAATGTCCGTAAAACGTCAGATATGTGTAAATGCAAGTGTTCCATCCCGGATGTGTGGCTGGGGCATCTGCCCATCTATCACTCAGATATTGCGTCAGCCTGACAGATCTGACGTACCGCTTTGGTTTTTAGGATTCCGTCTGAAAATTCTGGTAACGAACCATTTTTTATACAGCTATACACGACTTTCTGAAAAAAAAAACGGATTTTAAATAGAAGGCCAATGCTTGTACAGTCAAGGGTCAAAAGTGCAGTCATACTCTCCCAAAACTCAAATGGCTAGTTTTTGTAGAAGAAGTTAAATTATCCACAACTGATTAAATATTTTGTATAGAAATTAAAGCATAGATTATTCCTACTGACCGTGAAAAGTTGAAATTCTGCTGCCAACAAAAAAAAAGCCTTTGCTGTTTTGGTAGTGTGACTGCACTTTTGACCCGTATAGTACATATTTATAAACTTTCAAGTTCTAGTTGCTATTATCTAAGAGCGATAATCAATGTCAACAACTTTTCAAAAGCAAGAGAAATTAAAAGGTTAGTATGGACTAGAGTACGACCATAAATGCGGGTTTTAAATTAACACGAACCACCCTTCGAACATGACGCTCGATGTATTGTTACAACCTTGATTTCAATAACCAGTTTTGGTGTAACATTTTACCGAGCAAAGGCACAAGCGTAGGTGACGTGGAATGAGGTCAATAATGAACGCAAGGTACAAATAAATGTTACAGGCTTAATGCTCACTCGCCATGAACATTACGTCGAACACAGCGCCGAACATTCACAACAACGTTACACATTCATATCAAGAACGTTTACATTACATTGTAATGCTCATGAAAATGTATATACTCACCTAAAGGTGTTTTTGACAGACTGTGATGCGAATGCAAATTTTCCTTAAAAAAATAATAGCCTATCAAGTAATGTGGTACAATTTATAATTGAGTTTCTTTTCCGACATTTAAGTTTTTTATTCTTGAAGTTTTTTCTGCATTCTGAAGAAGGCAGTTTTTAGTACCTACCTAAGTACCTTTTCATATATATTACATGTGCCCAATACAAATTTTTCTTGAAAAAGAATAACCTATCAAGTAATGTGGCACAATTTATAATTAAGGATTCTTCACCGACATTTAAGTTTAAAATTCTTGATGTGTTTTCTGCACTATGGATACTATGTATAGCATACACCATTTCTGAGGAAGGCATTTTTGAGTACTTATGTACCTTTTCAGATATAAGTACATGTGCCTTTTTGTAATAAACAGTATTTCGCAAAGCTGTTATTGGCGATACACGTTAATTTCTAGCGGAACGTTCAATTATCTTTTTATCCGACTGCGCAACGCAAAGGAGCGTAATGTGTTTATCAGTCTATGTATGTATATTTGTTCAAGAGATTTTGATGATTCCTAAGTCAATCGATTTGTCTTAACCTTGCGAGTGTCGCTGGCTACATTCAAATTTAATAAGTACATAGTCGGGAGCCAGCAAAAACCATATGTATTTGAACATGATTTTCTTCTTGTCAATAGTCAATAGTCAATTTTTCTGTTAAAAGCAGTCCCTTAATATTCAAAAACATACCTGTTCTCTTACGGAACGTTAGAGCCGATACATAGATATAAATAGGTATATCTATTTAGTTACAGATATTGAAATAGTTCGGGCAAGCTTTCATGCAGTATTAACAACTTACAAGTACCTACCTCTATGAGTTAATCCGTGACGATACGCTGTGAGTATCAGATAATTATTATTTGTACTTTAGGAGTACAAATAATAAACCACGGGGTTAATACTTAATATTATCATCACGCCTGTAGATAGTGGTTTTAGGCAGAAGCAAGAAATAAGCCGAAGTTAAATGACAGTACAGCTGTTTGTTGTAGATTTGGTCTGTAAGACTGCCTTCGGCTTGCCATATTTTAAGCAAAGGCACTTGTCGATCATTCTTCCATACAAACGTAGTTCCGGATTACTCCACTGTTTGAGGATGTCATTCAATATAAAAAAATATTTCAATTTTGCTCATTATTATCTAGCTATCTATGGAAAAAAAGTAAAAATAATAAAGTTATGAGCGTCGAAAGTTCCATATTACAACACTAATTTTAACGCATCTTTGGGCGGCAATAAATACCATAAGTAGAAGGAAAATTGCAAAACAGCCACGATACAGGGATAGATTAGTAGTTCAAAAATGCAAATGATTTTATTTTGAAAATATACATTTAGTCGTTTTTCCATGGTATGCATACTCCCAAAGATCTGTTTATAAATTTCGCTTGCTCGATTTCGTCCTAAATCATCATCCATTTCGGTACAGATTTGCAAAAGTGCTAATTCGTACGCGAACTAGCTTCTTACTGCTCATCCCAGCATCTATCTCTTTCGCACGTGTTGTCGAATGAGATAGCATGCAATTTAACCCCGCGCACAGAATTGTTCGTGCCGTCGACTAGGGCAACCTTAAGAAGAAAATCTCACCCATGATCTAGGAAATACAGAGGCCAAAAATGTTGGTGCATCAACTCGTAATCACATCACATCATCAGCCTATTAATGTTCCCACTGCTGGGACACAGGCCTCCTCTCTGTGAGAGGGAATGGGCCGTAATCCACCACGCGGGCCCAGTGCGGGTTGGTGGATGTCACAAGTCTTCGAATTTCTAGTTCTAGGACATGCCGGTTTCCTCACGATGTTTTCCTTCACCGTTTTGAGAGCAGTGGTGAAGAAATAATTTACACAAAGTAAAGCGCCTGCCTGGGCTCGAACCCACGACCTACAACTTGTAAGTCGCGGCCGATACCAATGGGCCACCACTACTCGTCATACTGAAAATAATTTATAATTATATTTTTCAGTTATATTCCCCAGCACTATTTAGTTTAACATACCTATCTACATTTCACGGTGCATGAAAAATAATTGGAACATAAAACCAACATGTCATGTTTTCAAGCCTTCATATTTTATAATCCAAATAAAAAAGCCTGTAAATTACTTTTCAGTTCACATCCACAAATACTAAATAAAATGAAATATAGTCGCGATGTATCAGCGTGATATTTAGCGGGTATTTTTTCCAGGCGACTGGTCACTCACAAACTAATTCAGGGCGTAAACAGACTGTATGATACGGGCACAAAGCTGCGGTCATCCGGGACTTGGGGATGGTTGTCATCAATCATGCTGATATTGCGTGACGCATCAACTTACGAAACGGACGGACGGACGGATGGACTGGCGACATTTCTCTTTACATGTTTATCGGGATTAAAGGCCGTTTTGTTATAGTGGAGCTAATGAGGTGGTTTTAAGTTGTATGTGGTTATTTTGTCGGTAAAATTTGCAGAAATATATATTGGTCCCACAACCATTATGTCAGTTTTGTTGTTAATAGGTAAATTAAAGTTGGTTAGCAAAATGTTAGATTATCTTTATTCTATATCTATATTTATTCGCCTAAGGGCAATGATATTCAAATAAACAGATACTAGACTGATAACTTTTATCTGAAGAATAAAAATGGCGGTTTGACAGCTTTTGCATATAAAATATGTCAAATGGCCATTTTTATTCTTTAGCTAAAACTGTGTTTGGGCAAAAACTAAAGTCAATGTTTAGAAGGATTTTGTAAAGAAATAAACAAGTAGATAATGCAAATAAATCTTAAAACAACTCGTTAATAATAATCTATCATAAAAGAATCGCTCCATAAATCTTAAACATAATGAATGATTAGCAAACATTTTACCAACAACTTCATTCAGGAGCTAATTTTAAATCGCTCTCGTAAAACCGAGACTTGTGAACGCTAAATGCGTGAATGAGAGGGCAAAAAATTTGGCGTTTGAGAACGGTGATATTGAGGACACAAAAATCGCCGAGGTAGCTAAGCGGTACGAGGAGGTGTAGCGGGCGCTATGAAAACGTGTGTCTGTTTCCAACAAAACTGTGCGAGCTTCCGTTTTGCGAGGATACGTAGCGGTGAAAGGGTGCTGAACTGAGTGGAGCAACGGTAAGTAGCGGACTCTGTTCAGCTGTGCACGGGAATATTCCTCGTTCGCGTCCCTCGCACACATCCCTCGCAAACAAGTCTCGATTTTTAAACGTAAAGAGAGCTGTGTAAGCCTAACCAGAAAAAACCAAGTGATCTTACTGATGGATTATCACCTTGTATACCGACTCGCTCCCTCGCACATCTTTGGTGAAAAAGCACCCTAAGAGCGAGCGATTCAACATCGAGCAACTGACTTCCACAACCCATGCATATCCTTTACAAGTAAGTCGATAAAGGAAATGCAAACACACTCACATTTCATGTATCAGCTTGCAAAGCTCGTATCGAGTCGCAAATAATAAATATTTGCACGATCCGAGTACTGGCCGACAGCACACGATGCCCGAATACGTTCTGCATTTGAAACTTGAAACGCATTCGAGAAAGAAGTGTGATATTTTAAACTTCGAACGGAATGGATACCTACAATTTAAAATGCAGCAACGCTTACCTTTCTATGTTTTACTTTGTTACTACTGGCGTCATGTTTTCTAAATTATTGGACCCAGGATCTTAATAACTGAAAAACAGACTAACCAGCTATCTATGAACTTCAGTAGTTGTGTGAATAACCTACAGATCTTAGAATAATAACGCATAGAAACCTAGTACGAGTGCAAAAAGTGAAGCAACTAAAAGTTAGCCATAGTGGCTAACTTCTCTCGACGAGCCGTCAGTACTCATTAATGATTGAAAATTATATCACGATCTAACACATTACACAAATAATTACCTACATCTTATACATTTTTACGTAAATCGATCAGCAAACAAACATTCCAATAACCTAACTTATCACAATACAGTCACAGTAAAAATATACCAACAGTATGGAAACTACCTACAAACGCTCGAAACGGCACACTAACACAAAAATACATGACCACTCGTCGCGACGCGGCACTTAGTACTGACATTACCTCGAAAGTGCACGAACGGTCTTGTCGGTGCGTACGTTTGTGTGAGTGTGCGGTTATGAGCCTTTGTAGGCAGTTTCCATACTGTTTGTATATGTTTACTGTGATACAGTGTTGTTATTTGTGAGGAAAAAAATACCCACATTCCTATCAATTTTGTTCTTATTTAAGTTTTGCAAAAAAAAAAGGTTTAGATGTACTTTCTACCTACGCTATTGAATACGATATATAATTTTGCCAGTTTCGAGAAACTAATTTGGCATTAGGTATTCTATAATATTAGTCCTTTTAAATAGGATGCTGGTGGCGATTCTGTGTGCGTCTAACTAAACTATATTTATTTACCGCCTGTAAATTATGGTCGTTATCTACAGTGTTTTTAAACTAAAACTGAATAGTAATTAACTGTAGTTCATTAAAACCGGAACAAAAAACTAAGTTTATTTGTGATTGTTTGATTAGGTACATATTCCAAGTGCTGTATTAATTACCTGGTCATCATCTTCATCTTATCCAGTTCCTGATAACATAAAATACTTGTCTTGATTTGATCCAGAAACATAGTAGTTGGTTTTCCCATATTTTTGTGGGCCTGGTAATGGTATCATTGAAAGCTATATTAGTGTGCGTTTGAGAACGGAGACACATTCTGCTTACGCACACAAAGAATATGAAGTGGACACACGATATCGCTCGTGTTTTGTTCTAGACGCGGTTCTATACGTTCAGATACTAATTACAAAATTAGTGACCTATACAACAGAGAGCCGATTGAAATAGATTTTGATCAGGTTTTGGTGTGGGCAGATACACTTACTTAAATGTCAGGCTTTGTGGTCAAAGCTTGATGCACCCACGCTATAACACCACTCAATATAACAGATTCTAATTTATCAATCGGTCCTTGTTAATGTATCAGATACATCAAAGAATATAATATAAATAGCTTTGGTTCAGTAATACCTGAGTTGCCAGACGGTCAAAATTCTACACACCGATAGCCATGAAAGATACAATGAGATTTTACCAATACAGGCGTCTAACTCATTATAAAGAAACAAAAACATGGCGATATTTTACTAAAGCTACCTACATAGGACCTATAGAACTTGTAACTTTTTTTCTATCACTGAGTAGGTTACAACATCATAGAGTTATAAATAGGACCCCGTTGTCACAAAGAGATAAACATAATGTTCAAACGTACATTCGTGTCGCGGCCAGACTCAGGATGGACTGAGTTCACTCAAGCTAGTCAGCTTGTGTTTGTATTGCAGCGCAGACCTTAGTAAAACGTATCTACCTCAGTATATATATAACATCATTGGTTAGGAAGCTGACTCTAATATAGTTGCCATAAAGGCTAGATAGATTATAATTACCTGAGTTGCTTGTGCTTCCAAAACCGGGGCGTAAATGCCCCCGTTTCAGGATGAGCTTCCCTCGATCAACTCACACTAATTTGAGAGAGGAATAAATCGGAGAATCAGACTGTGTCACTTAAATTGCATGAAATAAAATACCATGATTAAACATGGGTTGCATTAATATTTCATGATCAATTTAACAGAGTTAAACCGACATATTGAGGATTCCCATTTCCAAAATTAAATATTAACCTGACAGGTCGACGACATGACAAGAGACAGTAGTAGCTATTTACTTACGATATAGTTAGATATTCGACCGTATAATTCTGCTACAAGAAATAATATTCGTCAGGATCTATTTTTAGTACACTGGAACAGCTTTATGAAACACCGTTATTATTCTACCTGAAAAGAAAGACGTTTTACCTAACAAATCACTTAGTCTCGGGTCTATTTGTTCACCTTGATTGAATTACTCGCTACACCAGCCTTAATATTAATATTGATACATCCAGAAGTCCATTAATACTCGCTTCTTCAAGAGCCTTACTTCATAGTGGATGAAGAAAAATAATTGGAGCGACGGTTATGCTTGTTACTGCTGAAATAAATAACTGATCAAATTATGATCAATACATATAATAAATCTGTAGAAAACTCGTTTTTGTACAAAGAAAATACTTCCAAAAATAATAGCCATGGTGCTAAAGGATAACCAACAGAACTCATTTCCAGAATTTTCGGAATTTTTGGCTGTTCTTCTATTCATCTATTTGTCCGTTTGTCGGTTTATATGTGCACGCATCACGTAAAATGTACGAAACCAATGTGTAGTGTAGCTTTTATAAATAAAAAATGTGCGTAACTTGAAGTATTACTTAGTTTTTTGTTTCATCGCAATCGCTTCACTCTATCAAAAGTTAGATGAATTTAAAGTGTTCAAGTAGTAAAATATCACACCATTCACAACACACGCATTTCATACACTCGGACAGTTGAACTTCATATTCGATAGATCGAGATTTCATTTTCTGATTGGTGGTGTTAAGATTCTCCGCCGAAGAATGAAACTAGAAAAAAAAGTGGTAGGTAGGTAGGTAAGTAGGATAGGTAGGAAGGTAAGTAGGGTATGTAGGGTAGGTAGGTAAGTAGGATAGGTAGGTAGGGTAGGATAGGCAGTTGACGGGAGTGAAGCCGCGGGCACATCTAGTATTACCTATATTTGATAGTAAACTAAAGAGTTGGAGAAGTTAATATATGCACAAACTGGTTAGCTGGTTGGAAGGCGTAGACCAAGATTTGAAATTGTTAGACTAAGAAATTGTAGAGAAGAAGCCAGAAATAAGCCACAATGGAGGGAAATACTTGACCAAGCCCTAGTGTCTGACATATCTTTGATAATGATTATGAATATAAAGGATTGCTAATTGAAACTGACTTAAAACTATAAAAAAGGGAATATAGAGCTGAGAAGTTTATTCTATACCTACAAAGATAAAGCACTAATATCCCAGCATAACTCTTGAATTTACTGTGTCACCGTCACAATTCTATTATCTTGATAAAGTCTACATCGAATATTAGAACAAGCTCTAATGAAACTAACAATACATTACACGAGACGCTTCCTCAACGGCCTTTTAAACCTAAGTGGGTAGATAAGCAATTCATATAGTTTATATCTTCTACGCCCACTAAAGGAACAGTGTAACGGGAAAAATATAAAAGCGTTTAGCACGAACATGTCCCACGTATTCAACTAAACAACACTTTATCGTAAAAATCTGTGCGACACGAAGAAAATGGTCAATTTTATTTATACAAAGTTCAAATAAAGGCAACAGAAAGGTTGGAAGTGAACAGGGAGGGTCAATATTTGCTTCTCGTCAGGCAAAATTGTGGGTGAGCGCACTTGACACCGGGCTAGTGGAATTCAAATAGATTCGTGGAAAACTTTGCGTTCTTACATTTTTGTTAACAACTGTATACATTGGACACTGTTGGGTAGCAATGAAACTAAGCATATAAAATATTACTATATTTTAAATAAAAGAGACTTGGAGGCTAAATAAACCTGAGGTTCCACAAATAAAGTGTCATTCGATAGCAACAGTAGAAATGCCAAAATATAAGGAATGGATCACGTGACTTTTCGAAAGCGTTTGGCAACGAGGGCTAAAGTTTTTTTGCTCACCAGTTGGCGCCACTGGCGAGTAAGGTCTATAAATATAGCTGTTAAACGATTATCGTTAAAGTTTGAATTTTTAATGCCGTAGAAGTGCAATTAAATATATAATCGAGTCATCATCATATCAGCCGAAAGACGTCCACTGCTGGACATAGGCCTCCCCCAATCGTCGCCACATTGACTGGTCCCGTGCATCTCGTAACCAGTGGATCCCCGCAACCTTCACCAGGTCATAGGTCCACCTGGTGGAAGGCCTTCCAACGCAACGTCTTCTAGTTCGCGGTCGCCATTCCAGAACCTTTCTGCCCCATCGGCCATCCGTTTTGCGAGCAATGTGCCCTGCCCACTGCCACTTAAGCTTGGCAATTCTTCGGGCTATGTCGGTAACCCTGGTTCTCGTGTGGATCTTTACATTTCTGATTCGATCACGCAAGGAAACTCCGAGGATAGCCCCCTACATTGACCTTTGTGTGACACTGACTGTAAGCTTTCTGATAAGGCCCATTGTAAGTTACCATAATAATCGAGTATGCCGCAGTATTGCACAGCCACTTTTTTTTGAAAAAAAAACTCGCGCTAAAAGCCAATCTATGAAATTTGACATTTTGAAGACCTTACTGTACACCAGCGCCCCTAGCGGCAAATTCAAACGCGGTAGCCTTCATTCCATTATTTTTTTCATATTTTAGCAATCGCTATACACACCGATACTTATGTTGACAGAATGACATTTGTCTAGAGCCTCTGACCTAAAATCAAATAAAAAATAGTTTGGCTTTTAGGTGCCTAAAGTGGCTACTATTTGAAGACCTCAGTAAGTCTGTCATCTCTGTCTTGCACTTACCTGTTAACGTTAGATATCAATATTTTAGTTTAGTCGGTGCTTCACTATGTCTACGCCATCGTTACCATCTTATCTGAAGCTGCTCCGAAGAATAGAAAGTTCTAATACCCGGGAAGTGTCATGAGCACATAAAAGTTCAAGCTTTGTTTTATATTCCATTGTCTTCTTGGTGGCTTTCATAAAATTCCTTATAACATGTTTTATTTGAAGTAAAATTAAGTAGATATTCTAAAAGTATATTCAAACATTTTACGCTTTTATAAAATGGCTACTTATATTTTTACCTTTTCTACTAAAGCAAACGGAAAACGCAGAGGTTTAGTGAGTCCTAACGTCAGCTTGAGTTGCTTTTATGCACACGTTATTCCGGTTTTTAGTAATATTACAATTATTAAATCATAATTCTTGTAAAAAGTGACAAATAAGAAAAATCTCTGCTAACAGACTTAGGTAGGGTTAACTTTTACATTGTGAAAATCTTGGTGTTTTATTATATTTTTTATTTTCCTGTTCATCCAGCAGACTAATCTCAAAGCAGCGAGATTTAAGTCATGACAGTTCCTTGTTTTTTTTTTGTAAATAAAAAAGGAAGCAGGATCTTAAACATTTTACGGTGAATTTCTTTTAACAGTGCAGAGAGTTTTAAGATTGACAGCAATGCGGCAAATTTTTGAACTAAGGAGTTCTTCCCCTCTCATTTTATATACAGGCATGTACATAATTATTATTATTATTAGGGGTTAAAGTTTTGAAATTGCCAATTTGTACTGAAAATATTAAAATAGTTTTTTTTTATTTAACATATTTATTTAATCGAAATAATTACCATTATTAGAATTAATATTTGTTTCGGGATATTTACCATGTATATTTTCATTGTTATGTTAAGTGAAATTGTAGTCAGAAGCTTGAGATCTGATACCAGTCTTGCCAAGGGGTACCGTGTTACCCAGCTACTTTGTTGTGGAGGTCAGATAGGCAGTCGCTCCATGTAAAACACTGGTACTCAGCTGAATCCGGTAAGACTGGAAGCCGACCCCAACAACAATTGGGAAAAGGCTAGGCAGATGATGATGATTTTCATTGTTATGTTTTTTTTTTCATGTTTTATTTTTTTGGTTCTCGTGATCATGGCGCTTGTAACGGTGCCGAAATATTGAGCTCTCAACCAAATGCAAAATATACATGGTAAATATCCCGAAACAAATATTAATTCTAATGATTGTGACCATGTCAGCTTAAAAACTTATATTACCATTATTATCTATACATTGCTGCCATCTAATAGGAAGTTTATTTATGCCTTTGCGATAGAACTCTGGTGATCTAGATTCGATAAACTGTGTGAAAGCATTTTGTACTGCCTCCTGAGAAGAACACTTTTTATCACGTAGAAAATTGTCTAAATCACGAAAAAAATAGGTATTCCGTTGGCGCAAGGTCTGGGGAATACGGAGGGTGACGAATGGTTTCTAATTGCAATTACTGTAGAGTTAAAACAGTTTCTCGTGCCGTATGAGGTCTCATGTTACCATGGAGCTCTAATGGTGAAGATCGATTCATGAGTCGGAGCTGTTTCACTGCTAGTTGTGCTATCATTGTTCGGAGTTCGGCACAAAACCGCCCCTTCCACGTGGTTTGTTCTTCAAATCAAAGTTTCCATCACGAAAGTGTTTAAACCAAAATTGCATAGTGCGTTCATTAGCAGTCCCCTCACCAAACGCAACATTGATATTGCGAGCTGTTTATGCCGCGTTAGTTCCGCGTCGGAACTCGTATTCAAAAATCACTCGAATTTTCGAGGTATCCATCTTTCTTGCCTAAGCTGAATAAAAAAAACAACTGAAAGTCAGTATTCGAATGTTGCACATTTTTTAAAAGAAGAACTACATAGGTATCATGTGAAAAAAGTTCACTCAAAAATCTCTAACCATGAAGGTTCTATGTCAATTCAAAGTACCTATTACAATAAAACGGCAATTTCATACTTTAACCCCTATTATTAGTTTGTTTATAGCGTGAATTAAAAATTCAATGGCACAATGTGATAAAACAAGTCAAATATTAAGCCAAGCAACGACCGAAACTGAAAACCGTGCACTTAGAAGGAATGTGTACTAAGAGAAAGAATACGCTTCGCATTTTATTTGCTGTGTCTTCGATCTTACTTCTATTCCTGTTCGAGCAAAGCGAAACACATTGCGACATAAGTATCGCACACTTGTCGCCATTCCTATTGTGGTTTCAACAATAAGTACAGAAAATAGAGCTTTATCTGAAGATATTAAAACTCTGGTAACACAACAAAGTTTAAAAATAGCTGGCTGCTAATTTCTTTTGTCGATATTAAGGACCTTACTCCCGATTAGTGCCGTAAAATGGTTACTTTCTAAAGGCTACTCCTCATTAGCGGCTAGGTTTAAAGGTTTGAGAAAAATATATATTTATGAAAAATTCATGAAAATCATTTTGCAAACATGTTTTTAGGGTTCCGTACCCAAAGAGTAAAAACGGGTCCCGTTTTATATTACTATAAGACACCGCGGTCCGTCTGTCTGTCTGTCTGTCTGTCTGTCTGTCCGTCTGTCACCAGGCTGTATCTCATGAACCGTGATACATAGGCAGTTGAAATTTTCACAGGTTATGTATTTCTGTTGCCGCTATAACAACAAATACTAAAAACAGAATAAAATTAATATTTAAGTGGGGCTCCCATAAAATAAACGTGTTTTTTGCCGTTTTTTGCGATAATGGTACGGAACCCTTCGTGCGCGAGTCCGATTCGCATTTGCCCAGTTTTTTCGTATAATTAATACTTTTGCTTTAAAAAAAAAATTATCAATACGATCTATTTTCGCTACTGTTGCCTTCTCCTTTAAAACAACTTAAATGTTTAAAAATATTATTACACAGAAAAACATATGGTTAGAATTTCTTCTTAACTACTTTAAGTAACTAATGCATATGGTTAGAATTTCTTCTTAACTACTTTAAGTAACTAATAACTAACTAAGCTTACGTCAATAAAAAAATATTTTGCCAACAAAACTGTCCTTATGGAGGTCCAATATTGACATTCTATTTTTTTTTTAACAACAGTCTATCGCCATAAAAAGTATCATATGCCCCAATCCAGGACTTGATATACGCGTGTGCGCAGTTTCTTCCAAATAGAATATAATAGAATAGAAACGGTCAGACAGTGTTTACTTTTCGCATTTATAATATTAGTATACGAGTAGGTATGGCAGGACACGGCATACAGAACAGTACAAACACAATAAAACATTGTACAAGTTTATTATAATGCTATTTTGCTATAACATTCGTCTTTATCAATAGAGGAAGTTTCAGGATATTTTTATCGAAGTATCCGGTCTGTTTCGGCAGATAATAGTTATCTACCATATAAACATGCTTATCTACACTCACAACGTAATGTTCCAAAAATAAGTTCAAAAATGTTTGTATAAACACGTACTTTTTTCGTAGAAAGGTAAAATTAAAAAAAAACCATTACAGTGCAACATTTTCCTTCGATTTTCAAACAACTGCATCATAAAATAACTTTTTAATTTTTAAGCACACTTTTACTTTTTAATTTATTAGCGTGTATAGGCTCATAAACTAAAAGTAGAAGAAAAATAGTGTCATCGTCTTGTGGATTGCGCAATGAGAATCTAAATTACCCGCCATACCACAATTTTTTTCCGATGCCACTTTTTCCACGTTTTATTTCAACTGTATCAGTGAATATAAAATAGTGTATGCAACGGTATATAATTAGGTACTAAAACACTCGTGTGATATACCCACACTCGTGTGATATACCCACACTCGTGTGATATACCCACACTCGTGTGATATACCCACACTCGTGTTTAAATAATAATAATAAATAATAATAGCATAAACTACTATTGTGCAGTAAAACCCCGTAAATTAGACCTTCATGATAAAACTGTATTTTTTTTCTGAGATAAGAGAAGCCTAGGATACTCAGCAATAGTGAAACTTTCCTTCAGTGTTAGAATTTGAAATCAGGTGAACAGTTTCGGATCTTCTTTACCTCCTATATCAAAACTTACAATCTTAACGTTTTCAACAGACTTCAAAAAGGAGGCGGTTCTCAATTCGACTGTATGTTTGTTACATGATTACTCTGCCAATTATGAACCGGTTTTGATGATTCTTTTTTATTTGAATGCTGGTGCTTCTCACGTGGTTCCATTTAAATTTGATCAAGTTTTGACGAGTAGTTTTTAAATAATCCTTATGAATGTGTATTTTCATGGTAACATAAGGTACCAAAACAAAAAAAAACTAGGTATCAAAAACGAATAAAAATGGTACCGACTTCCGAAGATAGTTATTTTTCGCTTTGTAGTGTTTTGTTTTGGAAGCCGGTAATTTGTTTTTGTTAAATAGTTTAAAAAAATGTAAAAAAATAAATAAAAAGCCTTTGATTTTCCGTGGTCAACATTCACATTCGAGTCATCCCTAATTTAAACTTTTAATGTGTCGTTATCATGTTGTATCTCCAATTAATTTTAATAGGGGAAAATAAAAGTTTTCTGAGTGTGTCTAATTGATCCTGTCAAACTTAATCTGGAGCGATTTATCTGAATGAAAGATTTTATGCGGGATACGTCCTGTATGTAGTTGGTAATATACACAAATTATTTTTTTAATATTAATACAAAATATTACTTTGACCTAATGTAATTTTAATAGGTGTTATTTTAGAGTTATCTACATTACTAGGTGCCGCTTGTGTGATATTAGTGCCTCCCCCAATATCTCTTAATTTAAACCCGTATTGTTTTGATGTGTAAGCTCTATTACTCTAAAGTTCCAACAATAACCATAGTTTTGGGTTGAATAGTAACAAACATTTATCGCACAAAATTTTAAATTAATAATATTAGCAGGATATGATGGGATAGGATTAGATAATAAAAATAAACACGTGTTTTATAGGCAACTAGTTGATTCAAATAGGATATGCCCTAACAGGCGTTGCACAGAGGGGGTTCTGGGGTAGTCTTTTAAGAGGTTTTAACAATGTTACTAAATAAATTTGAATGAGCTAGCTGAGCTACACATTCAGCACCTCGACTTAGCCGAACAACACCGGGAACTTAAGCACCAAGCGGCAACATACCAGAAGTGCAATGACACGTATGAACTAACTTTAAACCGTGTTTCTGAACTTGAACAAGCATTGTGTGATGCCCATAAGGCACTATCTAACGCTGAGTCTGTTAGAGTCAGTGAGCAGTTTAATAACACTAATAGCTTATTTAGCGAGTTGGTTGGCAGCATTCAGTCGGAAACAGTGTGTGAGCCAGATTTTATAATAGATTTGACTGGTGAAGACACTAGACCATTATGTCCTATTGTCATGAGTCACAATAAATTAAAAAAATATATTAAAATCAAGAAAATTATGAAACGATCCCGGAGAGCGATCAAAAAACAAAATCTCCAGAAATTAAATATTTCTCTTAGAAAGGAACGTGTTTACTTAACTATTAGATTAAATACCTGTATGAGTGAGCTAGATAATTGTAGGGTAAAGTATGATAAAGATACACAGTGCCTCCAAAACGATTTATTAAACAAGGAGTGTTTACTGCAGGATATCTTTGAGAAATATCAAAGTTCACAACAGCAATTGAGTGAGCGCTTGTTTGAGGCTGGGGAATTATTAGACTTGGTAAAATACAATGCAGAGAGGTATGAGTCTCTGACTAATTCCTCTTGCAGCTGTGCCAGCTACCCACCACCTCCCCAGCTACAAGGTGACTTGTCTACACCAATGTTGGCTCTTCCTGAAAAGTCATGTGTACACAATGTACAGGAATGTAAAACAACATTATTTAGTGATGAAATAGGTTCAGGCTTTGGAAAAATATTACTAAATTACCTTAGCCATAGTTTTACAAATCATTGTTACCATAATATAAGTTTTAAGCAAATGATCAATAGAATTATGAATTCAAATATAGATAATTGTTCTACAATGGTTTTGCTATTGGGAAATAGTACTGGGATTACCAAAAAGGACATAATGGCTGGTATTGACACCTTGTTAGGGTTAAATGTAGGAAAGCTCATGGTTTGTGCATTTCTTTACTCGTATAGCTTCTCAGAAGATGAGAACAAGCGGATTTTTAAATTAAATAACATTTTACAAATGTTGACGACTTGTCATTGTGACAAATTATTGTTTTTTGACACTAATAAATTTATTAGTGGACTACAAGTAACGCAGAGAGCTTTCTCTCTGTCACGTAGATGTAAACATAAAATTGCTATGTTGATAGCATATTCTATTAATCAATTGATAGCAAATCTATCAAAATGTATATTAAGCGACGACCCTGTGTTGCCTAGTTCAACTAGCAACATAATTTTAAACTAGTCCATAAGACAATAGAAGTTACCCCTGGAAATAATCAGATATTATTAGTAAATAGTATGAAGGTATCTTCTGGCAATCCATTTAATGGTACTAAGCTGAGGGGAGAGCAATACTCTTTAAAATTATTAAATCAGAACATTCAAGGTTGCTCTTCCAAATTATTAGAAATTGAACTATTTCTAGAAAAAAACAAATTTGATATTATTTGTCTAACAGAACATTGGTTAAAAGATCACCAAGTAAGGTCCATTAATTATGAAAATTATCGTGTAGTTAGCCATTACAGCAGAAAACGTATGATACATGGCGGATCATTAATACTAATTAAAAATTCTATTAAATCTAAAGAAAGAAAAGACATTGTTAGACTGTCGGTTGAACACACCATTGAATTGTCCTGTGTTGAGCTTGATAAGCATATTGTAGTTTGTGTCTACAGACCTCCAAGTTACCAGAATCTATCTGTGTTTGACTCTATAATGGAAGATGTGTTAAAAAAAGTTTGTACTAGTAGTAAATCAATTGTCATATGCGGCGATTTTAACATTAACATATTAGAAAATAACTCTAACACTATCAGGTTATTGGGTCTTTTTAAATCATTTAATCTAGCAAATGTTTTTATGGAGCCAACTAGAATGACAGCTTCTTCTGCGACTTGCATAGATAACGTTTTTTGTAATTGTGATTACCTAAATAAAGAAATTATAAATAAATTAACATCTGATCACAGTGGACAAACAATAACGTTTAGCACCTACATACCTTTGCAAAAAATGCAAATAAAATTTAGACCAATTACATGTAAAAATTTAGAAAAATTTAATAAAACCTTGACTAGTAAATTATGTGTTCAAAACTTTATGAATATAGATGACCCAAATGAGTTCTATGCCGAGTTTTTTAAAGTACTCAACACGCAATTCAATGACACTTTTCCACTGAAAGCAAAAAGTATTTACACCAAGTTCATATTTAGCGATTGGGCGACTCCAGGCATTCGTAAAAGCAGGGCAAAACTTTATGAACTCTATGGCCTAAAGCAACATATGAATAGTACAAGTTTTGATAAATATGTTTCAAAATATTCAAAAACCTTTAAGATTGCATGCAAAATAGCTAAAGCGCTGTATATTAGCAATAAAATAAAATCAGCAGATGATAAAATAAAAACTACCTGGAAAATAATAAATAATGAAACAGGTAGGAAAAAACAGCGTAACACAGAATTTAATTTAGCGACTGCACATGGCCCCACACACTCAGATATAGAGGTAGCTCAGGAATTTGAAAACTTTTTTGTTAATATTCCACTTAAAACTACAGCAGCCTTAAACTCCTCACCTGCATTGTCTGCTGCCTTACTTAGAAAGAACGTAAATGCGTGCCCTTCGGAGTTCAAGTTTCAACATACAAACCCCCAGGCTATTTTAAAAGCTTTTAAAGATCTTAAAATTAAATCAACAGAAGATCTTTGGGGACTATCTGTAAAAGTGTGTAAACCAATCATTGAAACTGTTGCACCCTATTTGGCTTTCATATTTAACACTAGTGTCGAGCAAGGAGTTTTTCCGGACCTCATGAAACACAGTAAGGTAGTTCCATTGTTTAAATCTGGGGATAGCAAAGAAGCCAATAATTATAGGCCAGTGTCAATTCTGCCGGTTCTCAGTAAGGTCTTCGAAAAGTTAATGCTCAACCAATTGTTGCGTCATTTTAACAAACATTCCATCTTTTATGATCAACAATACGGTTTTACCAAAGGGCGTTGCACAACTGACGCGGGTGTCACCCTAATAAAGAACATATTTAAGGCCTGGGAGGAAGCACAGGACGCCATTGGAATCTTTTGCGACCTCTCGAAGGCGTTCGATTGCGTTAACCATGAGACTCTATTGTTGAAGCTCGAGCACTATGGAATTAGACACACAGCCCTTGAGTTACTTAGATCATATTTAAAAGCCAGACAAGTTAAAGTTCAGGTAAACGGCGTAAACTCACTAGGGTCTGAAATGACAATGGGTGTGCCTCAAGGCTCGATATTGGGTCCTTTCCTCTTTTTAGTTTATATTAACGATTTACCCCAATTACTACAAAATCAACCGAAGATGGTGTTGTTTGCTGATGACACATCTTTGATATTTAAAATAGATCGGCGGTCACGAAATCTTGATGACGTGAATAACTCCATTTATCAGGTCCAAAATTGGTTCACGGCAAACAATTTAGTACTAAATGAAAAAAAAACCAAATGTATTAGATTCACATTGCCGAATGTTAGAAGTACCGAATGCGATATCATATTGAATGGCGAAAAGCTGGACTTTGTAAATCAAACAGTTTTCCTGGGAATCACTCTAGACGACAAATTGCAATGGGGTCCTCATATAACATCTCTTGCGGGTCGGCTAAGCTCAGCCGCTTATGCTGTTAGAAAGATAAGACAGTTAACGGATGTAGAAACCGCGCGTTTGGTCTATTTTAGTTACTTTCACAGCATAATGTCATACGGTATTTTACTGTGGGGTCGAGCGGCTGACATTGAATCCATATTTATATTGCAAAAGAGAGCTGTCAGAGCCATATATAAGTTAGGTCACCGTGAATCTCTTAGGGAACTGTTTAAAAATATTAATATTATGACAGTTTCTTGCCAATTTATTTATGAAAATATTATGTATGTAAGGAAAAATATACATCTCTTTAGTAAAGTCAGTGATAGACACAATTGTAATACCAGAAATAAAGATAAGTTAGATCAGCCTTCTTACAGACTAGCTAAAGTACAATCATCTTTCATGGGGTACTGTGTTAAATTCTATAACAAAATACCTTGTGATATATTAAAACTAAATGAAAGTAAATTTAAAACTTTAGTTAAAAGCACCCTTTGTAAACAAGCATATTACAAATTAGATGATTATATTCAAGATAAGAATGCTTGGAAACATGCTGGTCCTGCTCCATAGGGCAATCTTTGGTGTAGACAAAATCAAATTTGTTAATTTATATTCCCATTCATAGTTATTGTATTCATTGTATTTTTTTTTTTTTTTTTTTAGGAAATTGACTCACACACTGTTCCGTTGTTGTTGAATTAGGTATTTTACCTATGTTTGTAATATTTGTAAGTATGTGAGAACCATGTTCCTACTTATCAAATTAATTAATTTTCCTGTTAATGCTTTTTAATACTTTATACCTGCGTGTAGAGCTATTCTGGGTGCATCGTCCTCACATATATTAATGTATGTACGTATGTTAATATTGTAAAACACCAATTTTTTTTTTTTTTTTTTTTTTTTTTTTTTTTAAAAGAGTAAGTATGGAGTTTCTTGTGCGTTCTTCTCCATATCAATCTACTTTCCGAATGCACGGTAGAATAATTTTTTTTTTTTTTTTTTTTTTTTATCTATATTTTTTTTTTTTTTTATTACTTTTAAATTTATTTTTTATTACTTTTAATTTTTAATTTTAATTTATGTGACGTTCAAAAGTGCCGTTTATTGGCCTAATTGAATAAATATATTTGACTTTGACTTTGACTTTGAAATAAATTTAAATATTTTGTAAAACAATAATTTATTTTAATTCTTACTTCTAATTCTTTATTAATAAAACAGTATAAATTACTTCACGACAATAATGAAATTTATCACATTAAACACAGAGTTCTTCCTCCTATCTCCTACTTGATCTATGCTGTGCCCGATAGGGTTGATGACGGGGTACGAAACAGCAAATTCTATTTAGTCCACTGGTTAAATTATCAAAAAAATTTGGACATGTATTTTTTATATATTCATACCAAGACCTGACGTCATGCGATATTTTAACGCACTGTATCGTCATATATTTTTTTAAACATGACAATACGTGTCCAATATTTATTAGAAATCTAACTTCAAGTAACATTAAGTAATATTATGACCTAGTAATTTAGTTTTATATTTATAGTTTTAAGTAAATTAAAATTAATTTCCAAACTTATACAATCTTACCACTATTTTTAAAATATATATAAATATTGTTAAAATTCTGTTGTCCTACGATAAGCACATATTTAGAGCTCCTACAGCCTGTGATACAGGATTACCTAGTACAGGCATCTTACATTATTATACCTACATTAGTTATCTAAGATTTAAACTGTTTTTTTTTTTTTTACCTTTTGTAATATCTGAATAAAGATTTATTATTATATTATTTATTAACTGACGGACTAAAAATAAGTTTTAGTCATCATCCCTATTGTGACTAATATAATTTTGCCCAACCAACTAAATTATGGTTCGCAATAAAGAATTGAGAATTCAGTTCACGGGGTTCCACATGCTGATGATGATCACCGGGATGGTCCACACTCCCTGGTTTTCCCCAAAAGTCCAGGCGCCTTTGGAAGGTTTCCATCCGACAACGAAAAAAAAAAATAGGCAAGCACGAGAGAGCAGTTTTGTGAATTCTGCACAAGTGAGGACAGCACTGACGTGGACCGTTGACAGTTGAAACAGCCACACGAATAACACGAATGCAGGAGTAGGGTTTGTAGAAACATTCATTGTAGTTCTGAAGGAAAAATATTTTTGTATCGTATAAACTTTATAAGGAATCTCTGGACTGTTGGTTTTCTTACATGTGGTTGAAAAGTATCAATGGCGTTCATCAAGTCCTCCAAAGTGCAGGTGTATAAGCACTGAAGCCGTTATAAAAGTGGCCGCCTACTGGGCCCAAAATTTGTAAGAGCTAATCACCATTTACTAGAAAATTAGTGAAAAAGGAAAGACGATCAACGCCATAGCATGTCTCAATAAGGCCACTATGAGAATGTGGAGCCTTTGCAAGTGCGGCCGCGAATATATTAACCTTGAACGGGGCATGACGCTTGTTTTGGTTCTCTCAGCCCAAAGTCCAGGTTCTCCCTCTGGGAACGTTTTGTAGCCATTTTGAAGTTTATAAATAGCGAAAGGACACTCTCGTATTCGTCAGCAGACGAAAAACATTTGAAGTCTCATTTATAGTTCAAGGTGGCCTGGTATCTCTACATCTAGTCACTAAGTATAAGTTAGTATTAGACTTCTGTTCACTTAGGCTTAGGCCTTTAGGTCGATAGAGTTATTTGAACTTTAGTACGGCAAGGAGGCTGAGACAATGACTGTAAATATTTTAGCTTCATTGAAGTCTGGCTCCGAATTAACTGAAGTATTTAAGTCAAGAATGCGTCGCCTATTTGTATTTATCAACGTCTTATGCTTTTCGACAAAACTGTATTAGCCAATAGACATTTATTCCTCATCATCAGCAGCATTTTAATATTCCCACTGCTGGGACCACGCGAGCCCAGTGCAGATTGAAAGATGTCTTCGAATTTTTGTTTGAAGAACATGCCGGTTTCCTCTAGATTTTTTTCCTTCACCATTTTGAGAGCAGTGGTGATGAAACAAATTACACAAAGTATTGCGCCTGCTCCTGTTTAAACTTTCAACTCGTAAGTCGGGGCCGTAACCACTGGGCCACCACTACTCTATTACTCATTACGAAAAGGGAATCAGTGAAAGCGTGATGGTTGACAGGACAGAATAGAAGAAGAAATTGTGTGGCGCCTTCTCTAAAGTAACATGAGTCAGGGAACGTTATCCGCCTCCCTCTCTAGTAAAGCTGATTATAGGTAATATCTAGGGAAGTTTCTCGATTCCCTACACGTGGTCCCCGGGTGGTGCAAATCAGGTGACAACTGGTGGTAGGCTTCGGCCGAAGGCTTGCGACCACCCACCGGGCAAAGACGTACCGCGAAGCGGCCTAGCCGTGTTCCGGTATGATGCTCGGTGTAGCCACTAGAGGAGTTGGGTCGAGATAGTTGTTCCACTGCAGGCAGGCCGGCCTGACTCGCGCTGTTATGGACGTATCGGGAGACTGGTCGCGGAGGTTAGCGGGATCCGAGGCACGGTGCGCCGCTGGCCGACCGCAGGTAGTTGGGGGCCCAAGTAGTGTGCCAGCGACACATGAAAGGCTGCCCCGCCAACTGTCGAAAAATCCCGGCATGCGCCATCGTGCTGGTTGGCGACCAGACGAGAGTGCCCGATGGACATTCCTGGGGGGGCTCGGGCGTCCCCGCAGTCTCCAGACCAGTCCCCCAATGATGGCGTCCTATCGGCGCGTATCTGTAGGTTGCAAGCGTGGAACCTCATCTCACTTCCTTCTCCTCTTCCTCCTTTTCATTCACATCTTAAATGCCAGGGA
This sequence comes from Orthosia gothica, assembly GCA_949775005.1. NCBI lineage: Eukaryota > Metazoa > Arthropoda > Insecta > Lepidoptera > Noctuidae > Orthosia > Orthosia gothica. Next base: position 18,711,289 of record OX459037.1, read on the forward strand.
ACAAGAGAAAAAAAGCTGAACAGCGGCAGCACTCACTCTCACATAAGGTGCACCTCAGCAACATCCGAGGTCTGCACTCTAACCTTGTCGCAGTCCATCACCACCTTGAGACTGAGAAACCAGCACTCTTGTTCCTTACGGAGACGCAGATCGGATGTCCGTCAGACGTGGCGTACCTATCTTACCCAGGGTTTACCCTGGAGCACATGTTCAAGCCACGCGCTGGTGTATGCATGTACGCCCGGGACGACATCTGCTATCGGCGTCTCCGTGACCTTGAAGACTCAAATTACTCAGTGCTATGGGCCCTGGTGGACACAGGTCTGGATAAGATCATTTATGCCTGTGTCTACCGATCGCATAGCGGTGATCTGGAGACAACCAGGCTCACACAGTACCTGAGTGAGGCAGCGGATGTGGCTCAGCTACGGTACCCCTCCGCCCAACTAGTGTTACTGGGGGACTTTAATGCCCACCACCAGGAGTGGCTCTTCCCATACCAGTGCACTGACCACGCTGGACGAGAGATGCGAAATCTTTCGATTGCGCTGAATCTCACCCAGCTGGTCCAAGGGGCTACGAGGGTACCGGATGTTGATTCACATACAGCCAATTGCTTGGACCTTCTGCTGACAACTAATCCAGACCGATACTCAGTATCGATATCATCTCCTTTGGGTAGTTCTGACCACTGTCTGGTGAAGTCTGTATCCGTCTACTCCCCGCCCGATCCCAGCCCAAGAGGCACCCGGCGGGTATGGCGGTACAAGTCAGCAGATTGGGATGGTATGCGATCTTTCTTCGCATGCTATCCTTGGCGGTCCACTTGCTTCTCTTCAGATGACCCGTCGTTATGCGCTGACGCAGTGACGGATGTGTTGCGTCGGGGGATGGAGTACTACATTCCGTTCTCTGACGTAACGGTGTCCAGCGCTGACCGTCCTTGGTTTGGTGCCGAGTGTGACCGCGCAAACGCGGTTAAACACAAGGCGTACCTGGCATGGGTCGACGCTCGTGTGCGCAATGCAAGTGACGTGAGTCACAAGAAGAGAGCCTTCAACAGGGCTGCCAAGTCCTGCAAAAAGGCGATGCGAAGGGCACGGTTTGACCATATTAGCAGAATCGGGGACAAACTTGCTTCACACCCCGCAGGTAGCAAGGCGTTTTGGTCCCTGGCTAAGTCGGTTGAATCAAAATTCTGTCGCCCCTCACTACCACCACTGCTGAGACCCGACGGGTCGCTGGCCCACTCCTCTGAGGATAAGGCAAACTTGTTTGCCTCCCTCTTTGCGGAATCTTCGCGTCTGAATACTGATGGCACGCGGCCCCCTGCTGCTGCTGTTCGATGTGAGACGAGTATGTCGGACATTCGCATCCATCAGAGGGAGGTATGTAGGGTGCTGCGTAACCTTGACTTGAACAAGGCTAGTGGCCCGGACGGGATACCAGCAATTGTACTTAAAACTTGTGCGCCTGAATTGTCTCCGATCTTGACACGCCTATATCGCCTTTCGATGGTGACTGGAAAAGTCCCGAAGGCTTGGAAGCAAGCTAACGTTCAGCCCGTGCCCAAGAAGGGTAGTCGAGCTGACCCGGCCAACTACAGACCCATATCAGTAACGTCCATCCTCTGTAAGAGTATGGAACTTATATTGAATAATAAGCTCCTGGCATATCTAGAAGACAACGACCTCCTTAGTGACCTTTGGGTATGCAGACGACAGCACTGTTACTGAGAGATACGTGTCTGGCCCGCGGGCTACTGGGCTTCGAGTCCAGTCTCTTCGGGAGGCCATAGTTGAGCGCTTGAACCTGTCTTTGGAGGCAGTCTCCGAATGGGGCAATGCCAATCTAGTCAGTTTCAATGCTGCTAAGACCCAGGCGTGTCTTTTTTCCGCAAAAAAGACACTTTCAAGCCAATTTCACCCGGCTCCAACCTTCCGTGGTGTAACCGTGCCTATAACGGACCATCTCGACCTTCTTGGTGTTACGTTAACATCGACCCTCAATTTTGGTCCATTCATTGAGGCAAAGGCTCAATTGGCTGCAAAAAAGTTGGGGATCCTTGCGAAGGTGAGACGGTACTTCACGCCTGAACAGCTGCTCAACTTGTATAAAGCGCAAGTTCGTTCATGCATGGAGTACTGCTCTCATCTCTGGGACGGATCTGCCAGGTACCAACTTGATGCACTTGAGTCGATTGACAGACGGGCCAAGAGACTTATCGGCAACGATGCGCTGGTTGACTCAAAGCTCCAGAGCCTTGAACACCGACGACGAGTTGCCAGCCTGTCGGTTTTCTATCGGTTACATTTCGGGGAGTGTGCGATGGAACTGCACAATTTGATTCCACCTAGCCCTTTCCATCATCGGACTACAAGACGTACGGCAATGCGCCATCGGTACATGGTGGATATTCTACCCATACGCACAAAGCGTTTTGAAAATACTTTCATTGTGCGTACAGCTAAGGAGTGGCATTCCCTGCCGGCGTCTTTGTTTCCAGATAGCTACAACCTAGGGGTCTTCAAGTCAAGAGTGAATAGGTTACTTCTAGGCAAGCGTGCTTCATCATCACTTAACATCAGGCGAGATAGTGGTCAAACGCGAACCTATAACAAATAAAAATAAAAAATAAGTTACTTAGGTATTTAATGCCGTTAGATTATACAAACCGGACTGTTAGGCAGTGCACAAGTCAACTGCTCTAGCGTCCTGTGTTGGGATTGACTGCGCAACGTTGCGAACCAATCAACGCACGGAATGCAGAACGATATCCTGTAAGTAGCCAGTGTACAAACTAGTTAAAATTTTGGTGTGCTTGATTACTGAAATCCGTAAGTACTAACGTCACTACAATCTCAGGGACAGGGAACGTTCTCCGCCTCCGTCTCTAGTAAGGCTGATTATTGTAGGTGATAGCTAGGGATGTTACTTAGCTATCACATTGATGACTCCGTTAGATATTACAAAGCGGGCTTTTTTACACAACTAACTGCAGTCTAGCGTCCTGTGTTTGGATTGACTTGCACAACGTTGCGAACCAATCGACGCACGGAACGCAGAACGATATCCAACGGTAGCCAGTGTAAACTAGTTACAATTTTGGCGTGCTTGGATACTGAAATCCGTACGAATAAAACAGGTATATTGACTGAAAGAAAATAAAGTAAGAAAGTGATTCACGGACTTAATGAGAGGGCCAAACACACTGCTAATGCTGGTATAATAAGATGTGTGTGAATAAGATGACAATTTCAAACACTGACATTTTATAATAAATCGAAGAAAAATGGTACAGTGTATAGCCCTCGCCAATCTTAATGGCCGCCCTGAAGTTGGTTTACCGCATGCACGAGGCACGAAACGGTGCTGTTTTTGTGTGAGATTTCCTACTGCGCAGCCATTGTAGCCAACATCAGGGTGGCCAAGAAGTTTGGCGAGAACTATACAACTAGTGGGCAAAGATGGATTTAAACCGAAAAATCTGGTTAAAACCCGGTAGAATGCTCTCTACATACAACCAATAAATACAATACCATACGTTCAGTTGTGGTCAGATTTGTAAACAGTTCCAGTTTCGTACCGTAATTTATACGCAGCTCAAAATTGATTGGCGATTACAGGATTACAATAAATTATATACCTATGTTTCAAATTCGTGATTAGTTTAATGCCTGCATTGTGGTGCAGTAATGACAAAGCTTAAATAAATAATTAATATACTGTTAGATACTTAAATTAAATAAATTAGAAGTATCGAATTTTACCGTTTCACTAACATGGTGATATTGAATCTAATTGTGAATCATTTTGTTAATGTACAATAGATGCAGTTGAGATGAGTTCTTCTCTGTTATATGGAACGATCGTTTTCCCCTATTTTCTGGAAATAAATCATTTATGCGTCACAAATTAAAAGCCAAATTAAATGTTAGATGTATTAGGAGTAATGGCGGACCCGTGGTAATAAAAAGCCGTGACTTGGAAGATGTAAGTCGTGGGTTCAAATTCAGGCAGATGCTTTATATTGTGCAAATTATTTCATCACCATTGCTTCAAAACAGTGAACGTAAACATCATGAGGAAACTGGTATGACCTTGAACCAAACATTTGAAGACTTATGACATCCACCAACCGCGGTGATAACGCGTGGTGGATTATGGTCCAGTCACAGAGAGCAGGCCTATGTCCGGGCAGTAAGAACATTATAGACTAATTATACTTATACTATAATATGCTTATACATTGGCTGTTGAGATATCATTCAACTAATCACAGCGTGTTTGACTAGCTATCAAATTAATTATGCGTTACAGACACTAGGCCATGATCCCACAATAGGGATGTTTCCTGGGTAGAAAAATCATAATACTATTTAGTCAGTCAGTGAGATTATCAAATAATATTGGACACATATTTTTCACTTTACCAAATCAATAAAAAATTACAAAGTTAAAGCGCATCAAAGTTCAAGAACGGGGGCTTGTGACGTCACTAAGGCAGTATAAAGTGTACTAGCGGTGGCGGCGTGACGTTTCCCGATATTTCAACGCATTATATCGTCATCACTTTATGTTTACGTGAAAGAAAAATACGTGTCCAATATCTTTTATTAATCTATCTGACGGACATTAAACTAATTTTCAGAAGACTACCCTATTACTAAATAAAATTCCTAATTGTTTGTTAATTCTTATTCCAACTAACCCACCTAACATTTAAGTTTCCGCGTTTCAGTTAATTCCATCCAACCGCTCGCAGACTGCAATTACGAATCTTCATTTTCATTAAGAGCTCAAAATGTTCAAGATTCGGTTCAGATATCACCACTATGGTGCTGTAAGACGATTATGTAAACTATAATGCCATTACCGGGGCTAGGTATGGTGGCTTTGCGTAAAACGATAAGCCTGAGGTGGAGCTGCGAGCTCTGATACCCCAGAAAGTAAATTTCAAAGGAAAATTCAAATAAACGGCACGCGAGAAAACGTATTCGGATGTATTTAACGAGGGTAAACAGAAGTTTTCGTACAGAGTACGGGAGAGTATAATTGAGTATCAGAATTAATAATTCTTGACTTAAAGCTTGTTTTGAGAGTGACGTGTCGTTTCCTCATTTTAGATTTATTACAATTTGCTTTATGTTATGTATTCCATCACTTATCAGTTCAAAGATCACATCATCAGCCTTCGAATGTTCACACAGACCTCCTCTCTGTGAGAGGAAATGGGCCGTAATTCACCACGAGGGCCCAGTGCGGGTTGGTGGATGTCACAAGTCTTCGAATTTTTGGTTCTAGGACATGCCGGTTACCTCAAGATGTTTTCCTTCACCGTTTTGAGAGCAGTGGTGATGAAATAATTTAGACAAAGTAAAACGCCTGAGTTTGAACATTAAGTATTTGATTATTTATTACAACTGCAACTAATATAAAGGTATGTAGGTGGATTTTCTTTACAGTCAACCAAAGGAGATCGTGATAGTGTAATACATATTATTTAATTTTTCAAGTTGTTTCGTCATTTTATAAATGCACTCACTTATTAAGTCCCTACTTCACAGGTTTGTTCAAATAGTCTGAGATTTCGACAAAACGTAAAAAGAGCCCTCTTTTTTAATAAAGGACAAGTAGGCGCTGTAATATGTAGACTTCAACAAAAATAACAACTTCACAAAAACGTAGAATATAATCAAAGAGACAGGTAGGCAATTTATTTCATATTTTCTAACCTTGTTCGTACTATTGAAATAAAATAAAACATTACATTTTTCTCCCCTATATTTTTTACCGTTCGCGTCAAATCTGTCAAGACTGAATCAAAAGCATTAACGCCAGCAGTTTCTAGGCCGACCTATTATTTAGTTTAAAAAATAAAATACGTATTCTCAAAAAAAACTTACCCTATAACTGGGCAATTGGCTCAAAACATACGGTATGACAGAACATAATAAAGACACATTGGTAAGTAACTATTGTAATTTATAAAAAAAAACACTTGTTCATCTTAGCCCCAAGCATCATCCCCTCAAATTAAACCCACCAAAATTTTAAAAGGGACAAAATGCTCCGCTGAGTCAGACAAGATTCCCCACAAACTTTTTAAAATACATACAGCCACATCTCTAGCTAGAAAAAGGGTTGGGTTCACCAATGACAGTATTAATGTCCAACGTGATAAAGGGTGAGCATAACACCATTTATCGGACACCGGCCCAAGCCCAGGTCAATTGAGAATTTTCCAACAGGAAAATCACATTATCACTTTGTCCGAGTGAGGGATCGAACCCAGAACTTTACCAGCTTTCGTTTTTAGTTGCCACTTGAGACGGGTTTCTTGTAAAATGTATGTTTATGTTATTGAATTCGATATGAAAACAATGTACTCGAACAACTGATTTTATCAAATCGTTTCATAATTTGATGTTGTTTGTCCTTGTTGTATCTTATTCGTTTTGTTTTTATTTAAAAACCTTTAAGTGATTGCTATTATTTAGTACAGAAACATCAAGGAAAAATATGTAAACAAGAACTAAATCATGCTATGCAGTCTGAGGATAAATATTTGCGAGCTGGCTGACCAACAATAAATATCCTCCGACAGCACAGCATGATTTTCTTCTTATTTACATCTCTGCAGTCGGGTTTTTAATTTTATTAACTTTTTTTATTTACATCTTTTGAGATATATATTTTTATTCGAATGACTTTTAAATATATAAGTAGGATATATTTTTGTAATCATCTCTAAAAACCCTCCATTTTGAGACACTACTCGATGGGTTTCGACGAAGAAAAAAATTGCAACGCCTACAATATGGCGCCCAAAATCCACCATGTTTCTTTTTTTTAACGGCACTTATTTAAGAACACTTGTGTGGCCAAGACCTATCTAACGATTTCTTACTATAAAAATCCGTCAAGTGGTTGGAAAGATACGAGGTAGTAAAGAATATTACATACATGCATACATACAAACATACATAATACAAGATACGCGCGAAAAACATAACCCTTTCCTTGCGGCCGGGTAAAAACATAAACGAGTACATTTTTCTAAACTAACTGTCCAAAAGCCCAAACCAACAAAAAAACCTATATTTTGTTGCGAAAAATGCACGGTTAGCGTGTCCCATAGACCACGGGAGCGAAGCGAATGAAATATTTTTGAAACCTTTTCCAGCTCCTGAAGCAAAATAGGCCAATATAACTACTTGTATCAACATTTAAACCATATTTTCGTAACCACAAACGGAACACAAGTACACAGTGCGACCGACATCTCTAAGTGCCGTGCCCAAAAAGCCGATTTGCGTTTGATGGCAACTACATGAACGCAAACAGGCAAAAGGTTTGCTCGATGTAATAGCTTTTGATCCTATTTTATGTGCCCGCAGTGTACCAACATGAAAAACTAATTACGATTTACAAAAATACTAACGGATTGCGTATTTTGAAACGGGTACTTTGAATTTCGAACAATTGTTAGTTTTTCAAGGTTGCCAGCGGGTAGATTAATTAATTCTGTAATGAAGATTCAGGTACGTTTTCAATCCTCGTTAATGTTTCGGGAGTAAAACTTTTCTAATTATTTCATTAGTGTGTGCTTCTGGATACATACTCGTAGGTACTACGGTGTTTTGTTTTCGTCAAGTTGGCGTTTGAAGTTTAATTTATCCAAATTATTAGTCAGCGCCAGATTTGGATTTCATGAACAACGATGAAATTTTTCGAGTTTCCAACAATGTCGTAGGAATTTCTTGGGAACTTACTCAATTGATAATTTTATCTTTTGGTTGGTACAGTAGTGGTACTCGTATTTTGTAAAAATTTCACCATACAAACATAATATATGTGAAGTAAAGATGCATTAGGGGTAAATTACAATATGCCGAAATATTATGGCAGAGTACGAAGTTTCGTATTTCAGCTTACATAAGAATTTGTACGGTTATAAAGATTTTGTCCAAAGTTTCTGTTCATTAAAATTATAACAGGCTTCCCGGACGTATTTTCGGGTTTAACATTATACCAACGCTTAATTTGCTAAGCTCTGACATGCATGACATTTTAAATATGCAAGTTTTTAGAACGATCTCTCTAGCTTGTAAAACATTCATAGTGGAAAATGAAATTAATCACAAAATTCATGACTGATGTGAAACATTTTTTACCATCTAATGTCTAACTAGCAAGAGAGATATTAACAAAAATGCACCTTAATTAAAACAAAATACTCCTATGTTAAAGGAACGACCGACGTCAAATAAAAAACACCAACACTATCTTTTAAACGCTCTACAACGAAATTATCCGACGCACGACCCAATGAAACAGCCATAGAACCCAAGGAATTGGCAGTTTGCGGGGAAAACCGAACAAAAAGGACGTGTGAATGTGACAGTGGGCAGTAGGGGAACGACACCCATTCTCGTCACCTGTCGCGCGCTGAATTGCAACGTCCACGAAGTTTTGCACGCAAACAATCCTGCGTAGCTGCGTCGCCTCGCGGGAAACGTCCAACGTTTCTAATAGAACATTCTATTAACGTCGTTCGTGGAACGTTGGAACGTCGATCGTGTTTGTTTGATGTAGCTCTTTGTAGTTTCAGTAAAATGTAGAAATCTAAGAGACATTTTTATAAACTACTTAGCTTCAAATTACATGAAAATTATAACAATTTTGATAAACCACATATTAAAAAAAATGCTCTGGGATACATTTTCAGACAATTATATTCTGTTGGAAAAATAGTCACACAAAAAAAAAACATGTAAATTGCGTAAAATTAAATATTTTTTGTAAAAAATTTAACTGGTTTTTACACAAAGTTATCAGTGTTGAATTAACAAGCCAAAATTTTCCACTAGCAATGACAGATAATAATCCCTCTACCTATGTAGACCGACGTGGCCACAATTCCCTCAGACCACATCGTGGTATATTCTCTAAGCGTAATAAACGTAAATGTTTGAGTCCTATTATTAGTTACGTTAATTTACAATAAAACTATGTAGTTGTGTTTGCGATTCCGTCATTATAGATCTCAGACATAGACAGCCTTATTTATAAAAAAAATAACCATAAGATAAATTTAAGTACTGATTAGAAGTTTCTTAATTCATCTGTGCATAATTAAAAAAGGTTGCCGATTTTATGTTTTTTTATCCTTTGTTGCAAAGTATGCAGGATATCCAAGATGGCTTTCGATCGACGTTGAACGTTGATATTGATCGCCTTAAGACATAAAATCGATAAATGTCCGTAATAAGGCAAGCATACACACATATATATAGATAGATCTGAACGGGCGATGTCATTGATATTTTCATTTAGATGCGACTTTTTTTTTTTATTTGTTATAGGTTCGCGTTTGACCACTATCTCGCCTGATGTTAAGTGATGATGTGGTCGAAGGTGAAGCACGCTTGCCTAGAAGTAACCTATTCACTCTTGACTTGAAGACCCCTAGGTTGTAGCTATCAGGAAACAAAGACGCCGGCAGGGAATTCCACTCCTTAGCTGTACGCACAATGAAAGTATTTTCAAAACGCTTTGTGCGTATGGGTGCAATATCCACCATGGAACTATATAACTATATATAACTAAAGGAAACTTGATCCAAGTGCTGATTTTATTTGAAGCTTTGATTACCTTTTAGGAACTTCTAAAAGAATACCTACTCAATGTACCGAAATAGACCTCTTTGGAGGTTCATCAAATCTAGTAGGTTTAGAGTAGTCTAGTAGGTACCTATAAGTAATTAGTAGATAGGTTTGCTACACGTGTTCGGGGAAAGGATACCTTCAGGGAAAACTAGGTTTTGCTTCTAGTTGTCTATACCTTCATTAGTATAGAATTGTTTCTTACAAAGTTGCTTCAATTGTGTGATTTCGAAAACCTCAACTCGAATCCATACTTCCATATTATTATTATTATAAATGCGAAAGTTAGGATGGGTGAATGTATTTTTGTAACTCAGTCACGCCAGAATGGCTTAACGGATCTGGTTGACATTTGGCACAGATATAGATATATATATAGTCTTGAATAGCACATACTTTTCATTTAGATTTCAAGGCGCAATATTCCCTGGGGAGAAGAAAACCCCTTTCACAGGGGTGAAGCCGCTGGCAGAAGCTAGTACTTAATATTATAAATGCGAAAGTAACTCTGTCTGTTACATCACGCCTAAACCGCTGGACTCGTTTTGATTAATATTGGTACAGAGATAGATTGGAACTTGGACTAGAGGCCTTAGACAAGTGACATTCTATCATCGAAAGCGTGGCGATAGTGATTGGAACAAGTAAAATTTCAAAATTTAAAATACCCCCGACACATTTATCTTGCGAAAACACCCCGATTCAAACAGTAAAACGCCCATAACTTTTGAACAGCTGAACCGATTTTATTCAAACATAGCTAAGAACACTCTCGACAAAATTACCTGTCAAACAAAAAAAAATTAATCGAAATCGGTTCACCCGTTTAGGCGCTATGATGCCACAGACAGACACACAGATACACAGCAACACATGCGTGAAACTTATAACACCCCTCTTCTTCCGGCGGGGGTTAAAAATATAAAAAATGTATGGGAATGTCAAATGCTACATAAATGTCACGTGATGAATCTGTTACATTTTGGCATTTCGACCATCGTCACACTGACATCGAATGACACTTGTATAGAACCTTTTTTTTCACTGGGCTTTTTATCCCGGGCACTCAGATCAAATAAAAAGTCAAGACGGAACGTTGCAAACAACAAGGTGACGCCGCTTAAAATTACGCCTTGCCGTATACATACACAATTACACGCACACACGTACAACGAAACTACGCCTTAGCTTGTTAGTTGAGCTCTCATATCAAATAAAAAGCTTGATCTGAGCACGGGAATTATTTTTCATGGAATTATTTCCAACTTTCAAGCGAGTGAAACCGCTGGCAGAAGCTAGTAGCTTTATTTCAAACACGATATACTAAGGGTGAATAAAAAAAATCTTTACATAGTACAAGTTCTTGGCTTTTCTATGTAGCAAGAGCATTAATAACATAGACAAGAGGCTCATTAAAACGTCCCTCACCGTATGACGTAATTAATGAAGAAAATGCTTGAATAATCTCATCTCTATGCTCCACGTGGGTGAAAATGTAGGCGATGGTGATAATATCTGACTTCTTAAGGTATTTTTAGACAGTATCTGGGCGACCGAGTTCTGCTGGGTGAATATAGAGAAAACGTCGGGGGTTTCGAAACCTCCTGCATACAAAATTACATGAAAATCGTTGGAGTCGTTTCCGAGATTCAGATTATATATATAAAATAATTACTCGTTCAAAAGTATTATATAGATTCGATATTGGTTGGGATAAGGGCAGGAAGATGATGATGATGATGATTGCGGAGTTATTATAAGATTGTTAGGATAGTGAGTTTATTATAGGATTGTGCTCCATTGATGTAATTGCTGCAAGGCATTCCAGTGCGAGGATAAACTAATTAATAAACAAATAAGTAGTGAAAGTAGTTCATATTAAGAGAAAGTTTAAGTTACATTATCAACGTATTTTTATTTGCTTTACAGAAGAGTTTGTTCGACAAATGTTTTATATCATTATGACTGTAGCTAATAATAATATTTTTGATTAAATTTAAAACTCCACTTGTAGTATTTATACCAAGCAGAATAATACAATTCAATATAAAATGAGTATGAAAGTGTATCCGTTAATAGTGTATACGTTTAATATTAACCGTCCATCCGGACGAGCAGGGATACTGCGATACTTAATCAAGTATCCGGACGTACAATTTATCACGTCACATCACTTTATTAGAGAGATACTTTAAAAATCTATCAACTTCGTTAAAAATCTTTTTAAGGCCGGCAACCAACAATTACAGCTTCTACTACAATTAATCGCGCAATAAATCTTTCCACAAAATATTCTGCGGCGTGTTTCGAACGTTTCCATCGACATATGCCTTTCGTGTGAAAAATGGACGATGTTAACTGGGAGTGGAACACGCTGCAATAACGTTCTGACCAATGAGATAGCTTAGCATTCGTCATCATCACATGACGTGACCCCCACACAGGCACACACGTAACACACACGCGCAGATCAAATAGAAAATTTATGTTTCACAAAACATAAACTTATGGAGTACCAAATCCGATCACAAGATCAAAAGAATTCACTTGCCACGTTTTAATTGTTTCCAATTGATTATCACAAAACATTTTCCACTTCAAAGCTTTCAATATAATTTTCAATTTAAAGGAAACCTCAAAAGTGATAACGGCCTCAAAAGACAGTCGATACCACTAAGCCGGCCTTTCCGTTCGCCTTCAATGGGTAATATCTTTAAACTCCATATCGGTCGAAATTATCTTATCAGTTTCATAGTTCAATAGGCAGCTACAATTTCATCAAGCATGTCTATCAGAGCTTTCGTCACGGACTAACAGTTCTTCCAATATCCTCTAGCTTTGGGAATTAACAGACTGAAAAGAAAGGTGGACTGAACGAGAATAAAAACCTGTTTCTCCGTACTTGAAAGTGAACATCAAACGTGCTTTACATGTCCATCATTGAATGGAATAGTCCTGAACATGTCTTTTAAATTACAAACAAAAAAAAACTTTTCTGTCATAGACTTTTTTTCGTCACCTTTATTGCACGCTATGAGCTATGCTGCGAATTTGATTTGTTTGCACTTTGCAATCGACAGGTACTGGAAAATAGAAATCGTATTTCGGTTCGCTATCCATCAAAAATATGTATATTCATCGTTGTTACGATTTTAGAACGTGCAAAACTTATACAGAACCATTTTCTGAAAGTATGTATGTGTGTATGTATTTTAAGTATACTATGCTTTGATTTATGATAAGATATTCAACCTGCAATTAGGTAGACATATGAACTTGATCAGCTTACTAATGAATATGTAAAATAAATATTGTTCTTTATAACAAAATTGTGGTCATCAAAATCATCAACAAATCATCTATACTATTTTCATCTGCCTAGCCTTTTCCCAATTATGTTCGGGTCGGCTTCCAGTCTTACCGGATTCAGCTGAGTACCAGTATTTTACATGGAGCGACTGCCTATCTGACCTCCACCACCCAGTAACTGGGTAACACGATACCACTTGGCAAGACTGGTGTCAGATCTCAGGCTTCTGACTACCCGTAACGTCTGTCAAAAAAAATTAAATGACAGCTGGGACTAACGGCTTAACGTGCTTTCCGAGGCACGGAGGAAATGGTATGTTGAATTGGTCACCCATCCACGGACCGACCTCGTCAAGCGTTGCTTAACCTTGGAGATCGAACCGTGCGGCTGTTATTATTTAGCCACGAGCTCTATACTATATCACTATATATATAATAATAATATGTATCTATGGAAAGTTACATAGGCTATAATTTATTTTCAAAAACAATCGAGATCCTTATGAAAATTGCGATCATGTAACCCAAAGTAGCAAAATTTTGCGTATAAATATAATTATTTAGCGTGCGCTGAAAAAACTATTGATGATACATAAAAAATATGTACTACATGATTAAAGTGCTCATAATTACCTACAAAAAATCTGGGAGAGAATGTATGTAACTATCATAGTTAAGTCACACTAGCAGCTTTTGTGTTCTAAAATTTTATTAGATCGCCGGTAGAAACAAAGTTTGGTTACATTCGTATTGTAGTATTATTTTTTATTTAAATAAATAGTTTAACAAATTGGTAAGTAGGTAGGTAGGGTAGACTAGGTAGGGTAAGTAGGGTAGGTGAGTAGGTTGGTAGGTGTAAGTAAGGGAGGAGGGTAGGTAACCAGTTGATGGAAGCTAGTAGATAAATAAACTCACCTCTTTTCCAATGTAGGTAGGCAGAAACTACAGAACGCCACCTGCTACGATTCTTACATAGCTACTCTGTTTGCTTAATAATATACGTTTATTTATTTATTTATTATATACTTTATTGTACACCACAAAAAAAAAAAAAATCAAAAATCTCGGCAAATCTATCTGAATCAGATTGCATTAATAGAAACCATTTTGATATCAACGTGATATCCAGCACCTTTGCGATTTATCATGCATGACACTGAAGCTTTTTACCCGACTGCCGAAGGAGGGTAATGTGTTTATCAGTCTATGTATGTATGTAAGTTTGTATGTATGTATGTTTGTTCCTATATAGCGTTCCAGAGACCAAACGCGTTGGCCGATTTTGATGATTCATACGCCAATCGATGCGTCTTAACCCTGCGAGTGTCATAGGCTACATTAAAATTGGATAATAGAAAAATGGCGGATTTTGGGTGCCATATTGTGGGAGCCCAATTTTTTTTTTCTTCCAAACCCTTCGTGTGGGGTATCAAAATAAAGGGTTTTAAGTGGTGATTTCAAAAATACAATAAAAATAACACTTATATGTTTAAATGTATCTAATTCGAAAAAAGCTAACTAAAAAGTTATAAATAAAAAAACTTAATTAAAAAAATCAAAAAACCTGACTGCTTCAAAAGCGAACTAAAAAGTCGTAAACAAGGAAAAAATCATGCTGTGCAGGCGGAGGATACACCAGATTGTGGTCAGCCAGCCCGCGAATATGTATCCTCCGACTGCACAGCATGATTTTTTCCTTGTTTACGACTTTTTAGTTCGCTTTTGAAGCTGTCGGGTTTTTTGATTTTTGAATTAAGTTTTTTTTTCGTTACATACTAACTCTATTCAGTTCCACCTAGCCTGCTCTCAAGCTCACAAAAATGTTTTTAACCTGAGCTCAAAATTAATTACGTGTGCCTCCCTAAATATGATATGTGTGCCGTCCGGTGTGACCGTGTGTCCGCTATCCAGTGAACGCATTAGCGACTCCGACAGTTCATTTATCTTATTTGCAGCTCGGTTAATTAAGTCCTACCCACAGAGGTGTCGTAATTTCGTTGCTGATTTGTTAATTTTCTAAAATATGTCAAGAATAACAACGCATTTGATTTTGGGTAAGGAAACTGTCGGATCGTCTGTTCTGAACAGGTAGAATTGTGACAAAAAAATATGTAATGTCTGAAATCTAATTTTACGTTGTAAGCATATGATATTGGGGTTTTTGACAAAGTATAACAGCTTCTTCAAAATTTTAGGCACTTCAACTACAGCGCTCTTGTATTTTGTTAAAGTAAGACAAATAACGTTTGCCTTTTCGAACTTCTTAATATTTTAAAACAACAAGTTTTCACACTGGGTATTATTTTCGTTCGCTATATCGAGCTTTTACAGAGATTTTTCGAAGATGTTATTTCAGGTACCTACCTAATTTAAATTTTACTTATAAAATAAATATAAAATGTAGCTTTGTACCTAAAAAATTGTAGAAAAAGATCTCAGGAGATTCATAACATTTTTTTGCGCAGTCGACAGATCACATGTCATAAACTTATTTTTGCGCCCGTACTCACTTTTTGCGCCATTTATTTTTTACCTTGAGTTGAATTTAGAGTCATAAATTTTATTTTACAATTTTTATAAAAACATGTTTTGGTGAACCACTCTAAATGTTTGTGTTGCAGTTTTGTCGTTGAAATATTCAAGGCGCCAAAAAAAAACAAGCCAAAAGTTAGTGAGAATGGGTGGATGGATGTTTGTAACTCTTTCACGCAAAAACTACCTCACGGATTTGAAACTACAGTAATATAGCTAATACATAGGCTGTTTGAGGGAACAGGGTCTGCCTGGATAGAAAAATTATAATTCTATTTAGTCCGTCAGTGAGATTATAAAATAATATTTTGGAACCGTATTTTGTGCTTTATCAAATGAATTAAAGTTGACAAAGATAAAGCGCATCAAAGTTCAGGAGTGGGTGCTTGTGACGTCACTTTGACAGTATAAAGTGTACCACAGCGTGACCTCACACGATATTTCTAAGCACTGTATCGCCGTTATTATTTTTCTACGTGGCAAAAGAAAAATACGTGTCCAATATTTTATGGTAATCTAACTGACAGACTAAATAGATTTTTGGACTCAACGGAAGCGGAGCCGCGGACTGCAGCAAGTCTGAAATAAACACATTTGTTCAAATCTCAAACAATAAAAATGAACCATAGCAGGACAAAATAGAAACACAATATTCTACCGCATTTACAAAACATATCAATTTACTATACAGGCAACAATATTAGCCCAAAAGCTCAGTTAATCTAATATTATAACATTGCGGTATTAGATAATCCAAATGGTATGTTTGTTTGTTCATAAATAGAGGTAACAAACCTGGTGGTTTTCATTCAGGGTAGATAATCAAATACATAGCGATCGGCAATTACATGCAGATGGGAATTTAGACCAATTGCATAGAGTAGGTATTGGCAACAGATGGTTCATATTAGTTAGGTACTTATATTTTTTTCTAATATTATAATATTGCGGTATTATCCAATTGGTTTGTTTGTTTGTACATAAATAGAAGTAACAAACCTGGTGGTTTCATTCGGGGTAGATTGTCAAATACTTAGCGATCGGCAATTACATGCAGATGGGAATTTAGACCAATTGCATAGAGTAGGTATTGGCAACAGATGGTTCATATTAGTTAGCTACTTATATTTTTTTCTAATACTATAATATTGCGGTATTATCCAATTGGTTTGTTTGTTTGTACATAAATAGAGGTAACAAACCTGGTGGTTTCATTCGGGGTAGATAGTCAAATACTTAGCGATCGGCAATTACATGCAGATGGGAATTTAGACCAATTGCATAGAGCTACTTAAATTTTTTTTCAGTCTTGCCAAGGGTTATCGTGGTACCCAGATACTGGGTTATAAGCTAGATTGGCAGTAGTTTTGTGTAAAACTCTAGTACTCGGTTACATCGGGTTACACTGGGCACCGACATGGACTTAGCTGGGAAATGGCTTGGCAGATAATGTTGAATCGTTGTTATTCGTACTTTCTACTAACTTAATAACAATTAATTAATATTTAAATCAATCTCATTTATTTATTTTTTACATAGAAACTTATTCATTCATATTTCAGTCATTTCACCCAAACCACCATACACAAACACGCACACACAGCACGACTAAGACTTGGTTTTAGTTATTTTGTTGAATTTTATGTTATTCCAAAATTTTATATTATTATTACTTAAGTATTCATTTTCTTCCAAAATTATGTAGGTATTTTAATTTGATTTGACATTCGATATTATAACAACAATTAGTATTATTAATATTTATTATTAATTTAATATTAATTTAATTTGATAAATCAGATATTAAGATTAAATAAAATGGGGAGGGCGCTGACTCCTGATATACAGGTCCGCCTAGTTCGGGGGTCAGAGGCTTCAACCAATTGCTGTAACCAATTATTATGTCAATAAAGATTTATTTGATTTAATTTGATTCTTAAGGATCATATATAATCTAGCCACATTAAAGTTTACCGAGTTTCATATAAATTTTGTCGTGATTTTCACTAATGTTAACTATGTGGGAGTTTCTTTTAAAGAGTAATTTTAACATCTCGTAATTTCAACTTTATATCATCTTCTGCCTAGCCTTTTCCCAATTATGTTGGGGTCGGCTTCCAGTCTTACCGGATTCAGCTGAGTACCAGTGTTTTACATGGAGCGACTGCCTATCTGACCTCCACAACCCAGTAACTGAGTAACACTATACCCCTTGGCAAGACTGGTGTCAGATCTCAGGCTTCTGACTACCCGTAACGACTGTCAAAGATCTTTAAATGACAGCCGGGACCAACGGCTTAACGTGCTTTCCGAGGCACGGAGGAAACTCGGTATGTTGAAAATGGTCACCCATCCACGGACCGACCTCGTCAAGCGTTGCTTAAACTTGAAGATCGACCCGTGTGGCTGTTATTATTTAGCCACGAGCTCCTCGTGTCGTCATTTCAACTTTATATCGTATAAACAAAACATTGGCTAAGAAATCATTTTTAAGAAATTTTCTGTACGGTACCCAGTAAAATATTCCATTGTATTAACAGTAGAAAAAATGCCAGACACAAAAAATATACACATATTTACGGGAAAATGTACAAAATAAGATCACAAAGAAATTTTCGTCATAACCCTCTCATGGTAAGCCTCTTCACATCCTTTTAATAGTTTATGAGAATACTTTTGGCGGTATCAGAAGAATGCGTCAAGGAAAAATGATCTCTTTTATTTATCATATAATAATGTATGGACATTCGGGGCATTAAGCACCTTTAAAGTCAGTTTTGACTTGCTCAATGCATCTGCTTATGGGACTCTATTTACCGATATCATATTACATATTTTTTCATACCCGTTTGATGACTCGTCTATGACATAGTGCTTAAACATAATTGGCTAAATGTGGCTGTCCTTACCCTATACCTAAGTCTTCGGGAAATACAGGGAAGCGGCATGTCATGTGGTTTATGATTTGCGGTTGTACATGAGGTTTGAAACTATTTTCTGAAAGAGGTGATTAAGTGAAGGATTATTTCTTTGTATTTGACCTTCCGATTCAAAATTTTACCTACCTAACTACTAGTGGAATGAGGGGGCAGGTAGGCATAATGTATAACAGCATCATATCTTAGTCTTTGTACCGACCACAGTTGGAACCTCAGATTAAATATGTACTAATTAGATACGGTAATTACATTGGTATAAGCTCAGGGTGAATGAATAGTGGTTTTGAAACCGGTACTAAAGCAAAAGTTTCAAAGGTTTCTTTTTACAAATATTTCCTTTTATTTTTATTACTCTGTAATCATTAATCTTTTGATTAACATTTGGTTTTATGTTAAGTTTTCTTTTTAATTCTTGGTCTCTATCAGTTTTTTTTTGCTGTGATCAGTAAACCTGATTTTGATTTAATTTGTTTTATATTTCGCCAATAATTTTTATTTTCGTACCATGTGATTTTGATTGTGATTTCAATTGAATTTATTATTTAAATTTCTTATTTTTTTATTTTTAATGTTAACCGGAAGAGCAAAAATGCTTAATACAAGCAATTTTTTGCTTAAAAGGTACTTTATATCATTAAATTGTTTTTAAGTATATAAATTGTTGAAATATTTTTTTTTCATAAATTGGTGAATATTGACACTATATATATATTGACACAGGTAGCAGTTTTGAGTCTGCCTGATTTTCAGTATTGAACACAAAATAATGTCCGAAATAATTATGACCACAATTAAATTTCCTTTGTCCAAACAATTAATAGGCATCACATAAAAACCGAGCAGAATAATTGAGCATAAAGAATGAACTTTTAAATTAATTTCAGGTCTTCGGAAAGTATCAAAAGTTCTTAAGTAATCTCGATCCATGTCGAAACTTGGTAATAAAGTAACAACGCTTAGGGGGAAGGAATTTTTTCGTTCATGAAACGATATATATTTCAGAAAGTTGTCCTCACTGATGTCAGTTAGGATTTTTGTGTTGTTAATGAACGATGAAATATGCAGCTAGACCATAATGGTCTAACAATTTTTTATGCCAGAAAAATTATGTTTAGATTTATAAATATAACTTTTTTAATGGATAAAGAAATTGTTGTTTTGTTGAAGCCAGAACTTCTTCCAGCTTTAAAAAATCAACAATCAATGGGCATCGAAACATGGGTATCTGCTCCACACCTTGCCGTATGATATACGCCATTGGAAAGATCTTTTCTACAAGAACCTTTGCTACAAAACAAGTATTCCCAATTGGAAAGCCGGTTGGAGGAACATTTTAAAAACTTTTCGTTTTAGAAACACTTGTATTATGCGTACAGCTAAGGAGTGGAAGTCTCTGCCGGTGTCTGTTTCCCGACAGCTACAATCTAGTAGTCTTTAAGTTAAGAGTGAATAGATTATTTCTAGGCAAGCGTGTCTCACCGTCGACCACATCATCGCTTACAAACAGGTGAGATAGTGGTCAAGCGCGAGCCTATAAAATATATTAAAAAAAAACTTTAGTCATTTTGTCACAGTAAGCATAGTAACCTCGCTATCTTACAGTAAATATCTCATATATTGCCCTTAAATAAATTAGCTATACCATCTGCAGAATAATAAACCTTCATTTCTGTGGCTTTGATTCAGTATGGATTTTCTGACTGACACAATAGACGAAGCCGAACGGTGCGCTGTGTAATAATGGGGAGTGTCCATGCAAAATTGTGGCTTATTCAATAGACGTCCAGTCGAATTTATGTAATGTTCCAACGAGCGCTGTAATACACGCACTTTATTCGTTTGCCTTTATGTATTGGGGAACACTGAGAACACTTCCAAAGTTTTTTTTTATCTTTGCATTTTTAAATGGTTTCAAATAGCTTGTCTTTCAGATAGTCAGAAGCCACAAAATCTGGCATCACTCTGTCAAAGGGGTGTTGTTTTGTCCAGCTTCTGGGTTACTCAGTTGCATCCGGTTCAACATAGATATGAAAAGGCTAGTTAGATTGATCATTTAGCTTTATTCTGTAGATTTTACGTTATAAAAAAAACTTTTTACAAAAAAATACAACTGACTTCCAAAAAGACACTACAAAGTGAAAACGTTGATTCATACCTTCGTTTTTTGACACCACCTTACGAAATTAAAGTTATTTTTCACTTTGTAGTGTTTTTTTTGGAAGTCAGTTGTATTTTTATGTAAAAAAGGTTTTTTATACCATTCCCCCTCTAAAAAGCTTATTTTATTCACCGAAAACAGTGAATAAAAAGCACTTTTAATCACTGTTTTGGTGTTTGAATTTGGAACACACCAATGTATTAGACGCCCATCTCAATGCTATGTAACCTCCTTGCGCAAAAAATACTCGATACAGACTTCTTGTGCAGATAATATTTGACTTTCAAAATCCTTCTTAGATTTTAATTTTGAGTTTGTTATTTAGGATTTTAATAATGAATTTGATTTTAGTCTAGGATATTTATTGAATACTTATTTGGATTGTAATTCTAATATTTATTGCAATGGTACTCGTATTTAATTAATTTTATGTAACGTAACGGAGGTGGTCACCGGCCCTTGATACACAGGCGCTGTTACCTAGCTCAGGGGTCAGGGTTTCACATTTTATGTAAATTTTGAAGGTAATAAACCTTTTATTTATTTATTACTCGTTATATTCCTTGTGCTTTTCACTTAAATCTTTCTTTTTCTCGAAGTCATGGTATAAAATATAGTATGCAACTCTTGAATAAAACGGATTTATATCGAGGGCCATGAATCACTCGCGTCACTCATGATTCTAACACTTGAATCACTCGCTATGCTCGTGATTCATCTATGGCCCTCGCTTTAAATCCGTCTTTTATTCACTAGTTGCATAATATACTATTATTTTCACTTTTTAGTGGTACGTAATGGACAAGTTCTACAGAAAGGTACCTAATTGTTATATTTGCCGTCATTTATTGAAGATTTCCGTTGTTTATGTTCGAAGTTGTGTCAGAAAGCGTTTTATACTATTAAAGATAACGTTGAGGACAAAAAGGCTTGGGATTGAGCGTCTCCAATTAATTTTGATTTTTTATATTTTGCACCGTGAATTTTGTTTTTAATTTTGATATTTTTTTTGTTTTCTTGCAATGACAAGAATATTTACTTTTTAAAGTATTGTATTATTTTATTTTTATTATTGTGAATGTGAAGACTATGTGGATTTTTGTTTTTTATTATAACTTATTTAGTTTTTACTCATGGTCAGGCAGTTTGAGTAGTTTATGCGGCCTACCCGAATGTCCTTTCTTTGGTATTGTTCGTCGAATCGTTGAGCTCCGTAAATTCTGAGTTGAGCTGCTCGGTTATTGACAAATGCGTGCACTGACTGGACAGGTCCACTCAATTTGGCTGGTTCTTTCCTCAAAAGACCATTTCAGACATCTGTCTACATGGTCTTCACATGATATAACCAAGATTTTGTCAAGACTTTAAAAGAGACTGTGACCTCTGAGTTTGTTTCGGCCTTTCTTCTCAGAGTAGTCAGATAGGAAACGCCGACCTCATCTAGTTTTAAAAAATATGATCGACATGTAAAAGTGTTTGTACAAACCAAATTACAGAAATAAAATCATTTATCGAAGTTCTTTATCAGACCTTTACAAAATTTAAATCAGACCATTTCGAAATAAACTTCTTTCGAACAAAAAATAATTTTGCTAATCCGTTTATATATAACGGAGTTATGCCCTTTAATACAAAAAAAAAAAATATTAACATCCGAATTAAGAACCTCCTCTTTTTTGGAAAGTCGAAAATAAATCAAGATCGTTACTCGTCTACGTCTCACGCGATCTCTTCATGTATCTAGGCACAACGGTGTGTATTTTAGGAGCAATTTTCAATTTAGCTTCAGCTACTGAAGTTTGTTTTTCATCTATTGCGATATAGACTTGTTGGATGAGATTCGCATCGACAGCTTACACAAATATATTTCGTTCAAGCTCCTGAGACAAAGAGCCAAAGCCACTACAAACAATTGTTCTTGCAGTGTTTAGTCGTCAGACCAACTTATTAATATCTGATGTTCTCGCCTTGCAATGGTTTTATAGGTCATTCGTGCTAAGAAAATATTATGTCAGAATCCTGAATCCTACCTCAGGTCGGATATTGCAAATAAGACGACGGTGAGCGAGTAATAATATAATATTATAGCAGCCATTTACACTGATAACTCGAACGGAACAGACGGAGGTCTACCATGGAAGTGCTAAACACGGAAATTCAATTTTCATTTCTATTGAGGTTTCCTTTTGATAACATAAATTAATGATATTAAATAGTGGGGCATTGTATTGTGGAACGACCTGAAACATACCTAGTTCATTATCACTGAGGAGTTTCCTGTAAGTTGTTAGTGTAAGATATAGTTTGTTGAACTAATCCTAAGTGCCTCGTCACCAAAGGAACTTGAATGACACGTCACTACTTAGTTGATCAAAGCGCTTCCTATATAACGGTCTAAATTACAGTTTGTAACTGTAACTACGAGTTGATGAATTGAAATTATACGTTCACATATTATTATATTATTAGACGCAAACTTGTTTCAAAATACCTGTGGTAATTATAAGTTCAGTTTATTTAATGTGTATCAACGGCCATTTCTGTTTTAGGACGAACTTAATTAGCACAAAAGCCATTGTGACCTTATTATAGAAAGACAAAAATAATCCTCAGCCAGACAGACTCCTAAAAGCACATTACCATTAACCGTTGTCAGCCGAAAAATCCACATTTATTTTTAACTACACTTTATTTATATGAAAAAATACTACACCATTAATAGAAGTGACTGTATATACGGGATGTGCTAAAACAAAAAAGTATTTATCATTTATGGTAGGCTGTTGGTGACACGTGGGAAAATTGTCGTCATGAATAATGGTTGGTCGACAAGTTGTCAGCGGACTGTCGGGCTAAGCTACACTGACCCGACACTACGTTTAAATATGGCGCTGTCTCTTAATGTGTGTATGGTCGGTTATGTGCCGCATAAAGTTTGCTACAGCGACGAGTTACGGACGCGGTTGCAACAACAGGATGATGCTTGATTTAATACGAGTTTGTGTTTCAAGCTTTGTTTTTCTTTCTTTTCTATGTATGTATGTTTGTTCCTATGTGGCGTTCTAGAGACCAAACGTGTTGGCTGATTTTGATGTTTGTTGACGTCAATCGATTTCTCTGAACCTGACCTTGCGACTGTCACTGGCTACATTAATATTTGAAAATAGAAAAATGGGGGATTTCGGGCGCCATATCGTGGGGGCCCGAAAATCTGACGGCATAAGAAGCAAACTAAAAAGACGTAAACAAGAAGAACATCATGGTGTGCAGTCGGAGGATACATATTCGCGAGCTGGCTGACCAATACCAGATGTATTCTCTGACTACACAGAATAATTTTCTTCTTGTTTTCTGAATTTTCTTCATGATCTTTTTCTGTTATATACAATTTTATGATGCTTTTTGTTAGATTCGAAACTTTCTAAAAATATTTGCTGCTAATCTGTGAAATGGTTTAATTAAATATGGGCAAATTGCAAGAAGCAGATCATTTAAGTATTTAACAACAAAAAAAAACTGTAAATAATTCGGCGAGGACTATCACATAATGTATTTGAAAAACACAATCTTAAAAGTCGTACATAATGTGGTGGAGGAACAAAATCAAAAAAATCAAAAATCAAACAAAATCAATAATTTTTATTTCACATAGGTCTATATGGGCACTTATAAAACGTCGACAATGTGCACGGTTCGGGTTGGTCGATTCCTATGGAGAAGAACCGGCAAGAAACTCCATGGTTACTCTTTTAAAAGATTGTTTGGTTTTACAATATTTCCATGTTACAGCAGTACTTAGATGGGGGGACAACGCAGGCCCGACAATAAGTCGTAAGAAACTAAAACAAGAAATGATTATATAATAAATAAACAAAAGATTAAAAAAAGTAAAACGAGATAAAATGTTAACAATCTAGAAATCTAGAAGGCCTACAATGTTCACACATTTACAAACCAATCGGTAAAATAATCTATACAAAGTATAACAAGACTAAATTTAACATGTGGCACAAATGTTGTTATCAGTGCTGTAACTATTCTTAGCAAAGGGCTATAAAGATAATTGAAAACCATTGTAAAAAATCTTATTAAATGAAGAAAAAATGAGATTGAGAATAATTAGAGACATCCACATATTTGTGCCGTTTATGAGTTACCAGGGAAGCCGCATGTGCAGAAGGAGCTAAAACCAAATATTTTATCTTCAACGTAGTCCTTGATTTTATAATATGCTTTTTTAATAAGGACACGTTTGATGTGATTTTTGAGCTTTCCATCGGTCAGTTCTATAACTTACTTTGGCAACTTGTTATAAAAGCGTATACTGTTTATAAGAAAAGACTTGCTAGTTTTCGTTAATCTGAATTTGGGTAATACAATTTCGTGTTTACTGCGTGTATTTAAATTATGGAAGTCGCTTCTAGTTTTGAAAAGCCCTCGATTTTTGCGGACATACAAAATACATTCTAAAATATAAAGTGAAGGTAGCGTCAGTATATCGATCTCTTTAAATTTTTCTCTGAGGGTCTCGCGAGGACCCATTTTATAGATCGCGCGGATTGCCCTCTTTTGTAATATGAAAATTGAGTCAACGTCTGCTGCTGATCCCCACAGCAGAATGCCATAAGACATAATACTGTGGAAATAAGCATAGTATACCAGCCTAGCTGTGGCTACATCGGTTAACTGCCTTATTTAACAAAAAGGAATAACCAGATTCACCCAAAATTCGAAAGACCATTATTTAAAATGTGTGTCAAAGCATGAATTGAAGTGTTATAGAAGACTAATAGCATATCAGTATGTCTTTGAGTCAATTATGACCCCGAAAACGATAACCTACTCCATCACGAAAACCCCAGAGGACATATAGCATTCATGCGTTGTTATTATTAATTCTTTCGATCTACGCTGCAGGACCCAGCCAGGAAACTCAGAATAAGAACGAGAACAAAATGAAGCTAGGCGGGAAAACTTAAAAGTGTAAGTGAACTCAGGTATAGAACTAATCATAAAAGGAATACGGATAAACCCATCCAGGTAGACAAAATTGCATTGGAGCATCTCTCGCAACATTTTTTCTTTACCATCGTATTTTTACGCGGATATTCATTCAAGCCTCATTAAACCTTATTTAAAAGTACTCGGACGTTAAAATTGGTCCCCAAATTACAACTTGATATCGTCCACAGGCGATCCGTTCCGTGTTGTTCGAACGATTTATTTAACAATTTATGGCGGCTAGAGAATCTGAGTCGAACCGGATTTATTAAGGTAAGCCTCGCAAGAATTTATTACGCCGTTATGCTCTTAAACATCGAATGAAAGAAACCGTGTTTGAACAACAAATTTAATAGACTCGTTAAAACGCCTCGTTGCTTCTAACAAACTGTTTTCTAATAAGAATATAAATCTTATATCGGAACTTTATGAATTTTCTCGCGAAAAGGTAATTATGAGACGCTTGTGATTGAGAGCTTTTTGACATCGTCATTAGATTCATTTCGCACACTTAATTATGATTTCGTAAAGTTTATTAAGAACATGGTGCTTGATGAAGTAGGTATCGCAAGCACCAAAACCTTATAAATATAATCATCTACTCACCCGAACAACATATAAAAAACAGAAGATATCACCAATAACTTTTGTCACCACAGAACATAAAACAAAGACAGGAAAAGAAGATAATATCACAGAGAACAGACAACTTATCGTCACCTGTTCGCCATTAATAATACATTACACTCCAACAATATAAAACAATGAAGTTGGAAATCATAAGTTTAGAACAAAAAATAAAAATGGATCGTACATGAACCCTTGGAGTTTTTAATCATAGTTTATGGAACGAAGTTTTAATTACAGTTCTGTACCCGCGTGGCGATCGCTTCCAAGGTTTAAATCCTTTAATTGGAGACCTTCGTTAGCTGTAATAATTCTCCTCAGTTTTTTCTTTACAATTATTGTAAGATCCTTTTCGTATTCTGTTTTGTAATCCTTTGTGAGATTTTCGTCCGTAACAATTTTGTAATGATTAAAGAGGGCATTTATTTTTTGTTCCTCTGTTAGACACGAATGGTTTTTCCTTTTAGAGATATTTATTGCTATTTTTTGCTGGATATTATTTTGAATTGGTTCAGGTTTCTTGAGCTAGCCTTAGGTGTTCGTGATTTAGTTAGTTACTGGGTTAAGAATTTATAATGCCTTGGTTTTGTTTGTAAAGGAGGTATCACGCACGATCCTCCATTATTTATTTACTGATAAAATATGTAATTTGATACCACTCCTTCCAATGTGATTAGACTACGAGTTTAATATAAAAATAACGAAATAAAACAAGAATGATGGACGATAATCGCATTTTGTGGATCCGGGATAGATAATTTACATTGATCCCGGGGTGTAGGTAGTGTGCCATCAATACAGCTAGGGCTGCAATTAGTTCCCCCGGGATTCCGGGATTCTCCCACACGGGATATTTATTTCTTGGCCCATGTTTACTGATTGCCGTTCAGATCAAATGAAACTACATTCCTGCATCGATTTGTGGTTAAAGAATTAATTGAGTTGAAGTATCTTTGAAGCGTGAATTTCAGCAAGGAAATTGTGTTTCAGTGTTCAGTGTTTCTCATTTCTTGTTTTAGAATTTGTTTTGCATTATTTTCTTTCTCTTAGCTAAATACAGTTTCAATTGATTGGAAACATCAAAAACTTCGGTTCATTTCTTCAGCTACGTACTATTATGTACCATATCAAAGTAAGTACTTATACGTAAGTGGAAAGGAATTCGAAGCGAGCAATACAAGATGCGGTTGTCCTGAAATGGCTTCAAGTTGCATATAGACAGTAATTGCGAAACTTGCAGCGTCACATAAATATAACTAGTCTATGTTTAATAGAAGGATATGTTGACATTTTTTTACGACATATCTTGGTGTTTTAGTAAATGCTGTGTAGCTAATGTCCTTTTTAAAAAAGCTTGTAAAATTGCTAGTTTGCCCAGTTTTAATAGAATAACGGAGATGTTCAATTTTGGCCCATCACTATGTACACTACATAGATAAATAGGAAAAAAATAGAGGAATATCATAAAAATACTAACAAATTAATTTGAAGAAGGGTACATGCGTAAAAAATGATAATTTGATCAATGTTTTTACTACGATAGCCCTATTTTTAGGGCAGCCATGACAGTTGTGTTTGACATGACGTTCGACGACTTTGACAGTTTTAAGAAGTGATGTCTTTGAGTCATTCTTTGCTTTGGCTTTGAATTAGATATGTTTCGGCGTTTTGAGTGGTTGTTTTAGTTTTGCAACTCATTTTGCTTTATACGGATATTGATTGATTGCTTCTCTGTTGCAATTGAACTCGAGTTGTTTTTTTAACGCAGATTTTACGATGACACGTCAATCAAATGTCATTGTCAAAATGACATTTGCCGCATACTACTGATCTGATCCACCATGTTTAGTAGATGTTGTGTTGCTCTACTTGACAAAATTAATTTAAGTTTACATTGAAATGAAGTGAAATTAAATAAAATTAACAATAAAAAACGGTTACTATAATATATAGCGATATTTACATAAAGTGTACATAGACCTGGCCCAGGCTCCATACATTTCTGGAACATCTCCTTGTCATTTAGAAATCAATCTTAAGAGAAATTTAAACAATTGAAGATCGGGATTAACCTCGGTTACTATATTACCTATATTGCGATAAAATGTTCTATTATTTTACTATGGAGCTTAGTAACAGATATAAACTTTAGAGAAACTTGCGACCTTAACCTTTCACTACTTATAGACCCAGAAAGTTATCAAACAAAAAAAAACAATTGCCAAATCGAATCACCCGTCACCTTCCCACCTGGCCCATATTACAATAACTCAAAGAGTTCCCATCCTCATTCTGGAGGTCCCCGGTCGTATTTCCCTTCGATTGCAGGCGCGGACAGACGCTGGTTAAACTTCTGACACTAGTCTTGCCCCGTCAGCGCCCGCGTAATTGAATCTTGTGGGTCCGACGCGAGCGGCCCAACGCGATTGCTTATGAAAACTGCTCGCTCCGACTTTATCGTGAGAATGAATAGGATTATTGGTCGGTGCGTGTTTTTGGTGACTGAGGGCCGATTTTGATGTGAGAGTTTTGTGTCTGTTATGTGTGATATGAGGTTGAAGGTAAAGAGTCCGTTTGATTAAAAAGGGGCTGACTGTGTCAATGATATCCAGTTGTTGTGTTAGTAAGAGCCGTATTCTTTATGAATTTGAAGTAGAACATTAGTATAACTCTACTTTAGCTTGAAAACCTAAAAAAACTTTGGTAGGATTTAACAAATTCTTAATTTAATCCGGCCCATTAACGGCTTAAAATAATAATAAGTAGCCACCATTACTTAAAATATCGTCTTCAAACTGATTTGTGCAATGAACGTTAAAAATCGATACAAAATACGTCGACGGTATATTGTAACTGAAATTCCATTTTTAATGATACGCTGACCTCACCTTTCTCTGACCTGGTCTGATTGATAAGCTGGCATTAAAAACAAATCTAAATATCATAAGACCAATAAGTATTGATTGAAAGCTACCTATTTACTTTGATTACACGGTGGTTGATTACCGAAAAATAACAAAAATGTCATCATCAATCATTCCTGTTTTTTATCTATTCTCCAAATAAAAACTACAGTTGACAATATTATCGGCAACTGGAGAGCAAACGCTAGCAGGAAACACTAGGTTTCTAAACAATAAATGGACAAGTAAAACTTCAGGAAAACCCGAGTTAGATGCTAGTAGTCACGTAGACCACTAACATTAGTGGGTTCAAAGTGAGCAGTAAACCACGAGTCTGCAAGAATGATTACTTGGAATGCGCTTTGGTGGTTACTTTGAGTGGCATGTTTATGTTGAACTAAAGAGATAAATTAAAAACGAGTTCAGTAAAATGTATGTTTATTGCAAACAGAGTCGTTACAAAAGCATTGGTAGATTGAGACAGACAAAATAAAACACAGAAAAGGTTACCAATACAAAAAGGCGACAATTTTAATTTTTTACCCGTTTACGGCGCATCCAGGGAGGGTTATGATTTTGACAAATTGCATCTAAAGACTTTTACAAGTTAATGCCACATTGGCTTAGGCAAACCTAACAGCAGATACAAAATTTAGTGCACACTCATAATTATCCATATTAATATTATGATGATGCAAAAGGAACTCTGTCTGTCTGTTTGTTACCATTTCACGCCTTAACGGATTAATGGATTTGAACATAACTTTGCTTAAGGATAGACCAGAAAAATGGATTGGGACATAGGATACTCACCCGGGTGAAGCAGAGGGCTGAAGCTAGTAAACTATAAACTGTGAAAATAACCCTGTCTGACTGTCTATTCCTGTTTATAACCTTTTCACGCCAAAACCACTGAATCAATCATACATTTTTCCTATGGCTATCAACTAAAATACAGAACAAACTGTGTTTTATCTCGAAGAAATAAAGCCAACTGCACAGCGCAGAACATCATAGTAACCCACATCTGTCGGGCGACTCTCACCGTCAACGTAACGCCGGGATATGCACCTGCTACAGTCTATTCTCTTTCATCCGTACGTACAATATTGAAACAGCGGGATTAAAGTTTCTGTGTGTTCACGGATTGATTTTTGAATTGAGTGCGGTTTGAAAAAGTGAGAATATGTCTCTAAAGTGATGCTAAAAGTTTTTTTTAGGAAAATCTGCCGTCATGGGATCATCCACCCGGAGAAAATCTGGACCAGGGACAATTCCCTTCTGGTAGGAGGATTCTCCCTTTCAACGGAGGTTTTTTTGGGAAAATCCCACCGCACTATTACCAAACCACTGCAACTCGCGGAGGTTTGCGGTACTTTCCACCCTGTTCCGCATACCTCCAAAAACGATAAAATATTAAATTGCTTATAAACAGTTGGTAAGAGCAGTGGTGGCCCAGGTGGTAACGGCCCCGACTTATGTGTCGTAGGTCGTGGGTTCGAGACCAGGCAGGCGCTTCACTTTGTGTTAATTATTTCATCACCATTGCTCCAAAATGGTGGAGGAAAACATCGTGAGAAAACTGGCATGTCCTAGAACCAAAAATTCGAAGACATGCTACCAATCCGCACTGGGCCCACGTGGTGGATTAAGGCCCATTCCCTCTCACTGAGAGGAGGCCTGTGACTGTGGGAACATTAAAAAGCTTATATTCTGTAATATTCTTAAAACTGTGATATTCTGACAATACTTTAATTAAAGTATCCTAATAACTTAAACTTAACCCTGTTATTATTTCCACATTTTCATAAGACTCAATAAGAACGGCTTTAGATTGGCATCACTTTTTAGTCTATTCAACAGAATAACAATATACTTGTTATTCAGTTGAATAGACTAAACACTCTTGACTTGTCTCTTGCGAGCTACAGATTTACATAAAAGTTCCCTTACATTTACTACGCCTGATTCCATAACCTATCAAAAACCTATCAACCCTCTAAGACTCGATCAATTGGGTAACGAATAGATCCCTTTTCATTGCCTTTACCAAGTACGTTTTAATTACGTGACACACATAGCCCTATATTTCAAGGCATATACTCCAACGCGACTCCACATCAATTTGACAGTTACCATCATCATCATCATTTCAGCCGAAAGACGTCCACTGCTGGACATAGGCCTCCCCCAGGCGTCGCCACATTGACCGATCCCGTGCGTCTCGCATCCAGCGCCTTCCCGCAACCTTAACCAGATCATCGGTCCACCTAGTGGGAGGCCTTCCAACGCATCATCTTCCGGTTCGCGGTTGCCATTCCAGAACTTTGCAGCCCCATCGACCATCCATTCTGCGAGCAATGTGTCGTGTCTACTGTCACTTAAGTTTGTCAAATCTTTCGGCTATGTCGGTAACTTTGACAGTTACCAGTTGATTGTTATTTAATGTCATAGATCGAGGGTTTTTCCTTTGGCATGCCGACTAAGTCGAGTGAAGGTCCTTCAAAGTGATTTAAGTATGGGCCATAGTTTGAATTATATCTGTGCCTTCAGGTGATCGTAGTTATAACATAGTTGAAATACAAGTTGACTGCGTCTGCAACGTTATCTTGACGAACGCAAACATGATTTGTTGGTTTAGCAAGATTAATAATTTTCAGAATATTCTTGTTTTCGATATGGCAGATAGTTTATTAT
This sequence comes from Orthosia gothica, assembly GCA_949775005.1. Classification (NCBI taxonomy): domain Eukaryota; kingdom Metazoa; phylum Arthropoda; class Insecta; order Lepidoptera; family Noctuidae; genus Orthosia; species Orthosia gothica. Next base: position 18,743,123 of record OX459037.1, read on the forward strand.
TTCTTTTATTTTATTAAAACATATTGCTATTTTTTCATACCTGATATTGCTTTAATCAATTTTCCACTAAAGCGCTTGCAGACTAAGAGCGAAGAAATTTTTTTGCACTTGTGTATAAACAGTTATGTATATAATTATGTAGTAATAAGTAAAATAGCCAAGTATGAAAAATTACCTAAGCTACGCAAGCTAAGCTAAACCAACTTAGCTTAGCCCTTGCTCTGCAACTGGCTTTATAGCGATGATGTAATTCAGAATTTGTTTTTCTTAACACGTTGAACGCCGCATTAATTTATCAGTCTTTCTGTTTGGGCCGTGGGAGACACCGTGTGGTCTACATACAATAGTTCCGTTGGGGCCGCGGGGGACAACATATGACAGCGAGTCAGAGGCGATTTTAAGCGTCTTTATTGGGCCATCGGACACAGATATGAAGCTAATATGTATTTGACGTGACCCCCACGAACCTGCAGACAAACATATTGTATTTGGTTTTTAGTAAAAAACATGACAAATAATTTCGGGACAACACTTGTTTGAAAGTTCTAAAGGAAAAAGTGTGTATGTGTTTCTCGCGCAATAAATTATCTTAACCTCCGACTTTCTCGCTGTTAATAAGATCTTCCTAAATTAGGAGGTGTGTTATTTTATATAATAATCAATACTTCTATATTAATATTATAAAGAGTTTGTGAGTTTGTGTCGTTGTAGGGGGTAATCTCTGGATCTACTGAACCGATTATGAAAATTCTTTCACCAGTAAAAAGCTACATTATGCCTGAGTCTGATTCTTAGGCTGTAATATATTAAAAAAATAGAGATCCTTATGAAAATTGCAATAATGTAACCCAAAGTAGCAAAATGTTGCCTGTAAAATTCATTCTTTGGCGTGCGCTGAGAAAATTCTTGACGATACATACAAAATATTAGGTAGGTATGTAGGCAGGGTAGGCAGGGAAAGCAGGGTAGGCTGAGTAGGCTGGATAGGCTGGGTAGGCTGTGTAGTGTGAGGGGTAGACAGGGTGAGCTACTTAAATGAAACTCAGGAATCACTGTTCTACTTATATTTCAGCAGCAAGGTGCCTGCCCTCAGGCACCTTCTATCGAACTAATACATCAATGCTCAGAGGAGCCTTTATATACCCGGAAAAAATCTAGCGATGACAACTTCATTTATTTTATATTCGAAATTCAGTTCCCTTTCAAGACGTTATTTGTTGCCAGTCTTAATATAGGCAAGTAGGTTGCCTTCTCAAATGGTAAGTCCTTACATGAGCTACGCCCCTACGAATAGACGCACAGAATCATATGAAGTGCTTCTATTCTAAGTCTTGAAAGGTTACATGAAACCTACCTTATCCTAACCCGAACATTTACCTAACAGAGGAATCAAAGTACAATTGAGGTACGACCCTTAAGAGGGGAAGGCTTAATCATGACAAACGAATTACCGGATACTCCGATATGTGCTTTTAACTTCAGCTGACGTGCACATACGCACTAACAAATCAACGCAGTCATGCTTGAACCTCCTTGGCCAAAACCTCTGAAAAAGGTACAAGGCGTCCTCCTAACACTAATAAGAATGATGCGTCAACTCACATCGACCCGGATGGGGTTTAAATTCAAAAATTCAGATATGATACAATATTTCGATCTCGTGCGTTTATCAGGCCAGAGAAGGAAAGGCTGGATCGCATCGAATTTAAATTCTATTCATAGAACTTACACCAGGGCTTATAATCATAAACATATTTACTTTCTTAAACAACAGTCATCAAATGGACCGATGATGTCAACTCGACATCCTTTGCAAAGGCTATGCCCCGTTAGCAAAGTCGGATTCAGTTACAACTATTCCTCATCTATTGTATTACTACTAGAGCCTGGTGGAAATTCAGCTAAAATAAACTTGCTCATTATATAAGTAGTCGTTTCTTCGATGCATAGTTAATGTTGCCAGCCTCTTCTTCGCCCAGCAGCATACTACCCATCAGCACATCAACAGCTCATGCAACGGAAAGAAATAATTTTATTAAATATATCGATACTATTTGAAAATGTCGACAAGAAAACTATCGATACATTTTTCCTACTTTCCCATCTCTATTAACTTCCTTATGTCAAATTTGATAGTTGTCATTCATATATATTTTTTTTTTAATTGACAACAGGCCTTATCCTATATGGAAACCTTAATAACCATAATCTATATGTATCTATTCTATTCTAACATTAAAAGGTTTTAATCTATTTACATGTATCTATTATAGGCCTAACTCTCATATTTGCCAATATCTTCCTATCTATAATGGACCTTATATCTCTAAATAACTATTCCTATCTATGGTCCGACCTAATTAATCTGTGGCTAATACGGCGCATAGAGTATTATTTAATTATTATGGTGTGAATACTGCGCTTTATTATGTTGTTTATGGCACTATGTCAACCAATTCTTATAATGAAAACTATGCTTTACTTTTGACAAGGTCTTGACACTGTCCTTTTTTGTATTATCTGTGGGACTATGTGTCAAACCATTTCTTAAAATGACATCTATGCTTTCATAGCATTTATTTGCCTTAGGGGCTTAAAAGACTTTTCTAATAATATTTGACCGTTGTAGACTTAGTCCTTATGGATTTGTATTTGGACTTTGTCTGCAATTTCATAAGCTAATCCTATTCAGTAAATATAGACAAGACAGGGGATTATTTAATTTCATCAAAACATATACAGATATATCATTCAAATCATTGTTTCTTTCGATGCCCAGCGCGCATCGCAAATTCCTTTCAGGTTGGACCATATTCATTTGCACGACATGAAAAGAAAACATTAGTTAATAAAGCACAAAATATAAGTTACATTACAATTAATAAATTATTTACAACACTCTATTATACCTAAACTTCTTTCTAAAAAACTTCCAAAACTTGCATTTTACGAGATCAAATTGTTTTATGTGATCACAATGCAAACATCTTTGAACAATATTGCATCTAAGGCAAATATTATGGGGATTCTTCCTTGCCACAATCCTAGTAATATTCTTTATACCAAACATAGCACTCCAAGAAGTTTTATCATAAATTCTCTTGTATTTAAATCGGATTATAATCTTTTTATTGATCGCCTTCTTTAAATTTATGTTGGCGCAATATGAAACCTTACTAAATACTCTTTTAATTTTCCTACGGATCTCTTTTGGTGGAAAACTTTTCTTAATGGCTGACAATTTATTTCTTTTCAAAATGACATTTATTAAATTTCGTTTTATGTCACATTGAGAAAATTCAATATTATTTTCAATATTATGTTTGAAATCAATGGGATTCTGGTGTATGTTAACAACAAGATCATTTTGGTGTTCAGATGGAACAACAACTAGTCGTTCTAACGAAATCTCATCATTGGTCTCTGCAAAATAAATGGAATTAGTTGAGTCAATTGGACTGGACCGATACATTACAATACTCTCGTCGGCGCACTCGCTGTTGCGCAAGGACTCCAACTCGTCGTCACCACCGTCAGCGTGCTCGCCCAGGAACACAGCTTCCGCCTCCAACTTGACATCGACGAGGCCGTCATCTCCGCTGGTCTGGTCAACATCGTCCTCGAAGATGCAGCTCTCCTCGTCGGTGTGATCGCCATCGCCATCAACTGCGTCGCCTTCTCCGTCAACGTGGTCAACGATTTTCTCACTGCACTGAATGTTGTTTTGTGTTTGTTCGTCCTTAATCACCATACTAGAAAATAAATGTGCATTAAGATCTTCACACAATACATCAGGTTGTTTTTTATCCGCTTTTATTTCAGCGATTATTATGCGCTGTTCGCAATATCGACATCTGCGATGAAATATTGAGAATTCACTCCTCAAGCGATCGCATAATACTGCAAAGTCCATATCATATTTAAAAATCATATGGTAGAAGTGATATGCAGCCCCACGTAAAAAAGCTCCTAAGATCAGGCTATAGTCACTCTTTCTCCATTCGTTTATTTCAGCCACTGACTCGAATTCGGTCAAGAATTCCTCCAAGCAGTATCTGTCCGTGCCTGAATAATAATTATCCATCATGCTTTCCATAAGTTCATATATACTAAATAATAAAACCACTTAGCTTTTTCATATATTTCATCCGCTGTTTATTTCTGTTCACTGCTTCGTGCGCTGTATCGCCACACACACGCGAAATGTCTTTACAACACTTATAAGTATACTGTACGCCGTATACACGCGAAATATATTTAATAATTTTTCTTCTTTTGGGATTTCGTACCCGGCATGCTCCACCAATATGTGAGGGGTAGACAGGGTGAGCTACTTAAATGAAACTCAGGAATCACTGTTCTACTTATATTTCAGCAGCAAGGTGCCTGCCCTCAGGCACCTTCTATCGAACTAATACATCAATGCTCAGAGGAGCCTTTATATACCCGGAAAAAATCTAGCGATGACAACTTCATTTATTTTATATTCGAAATTCAGTTCCCTTTCAAGACGTTATTTGTTGCCAGTCTTAATATAGGCAAGTAGGTTGCCTTCTCAAATGGTAAGTCCTTACAGTAGGCTGTGTGGGCAGGGTAGGCAAGGTAGGCAGGGTAGGCAAGATAGGCAGGGTAGGCAGGGTAGGCAGGGTAGGTAGGGTAGGCAGGGAAGGCTGCGAAGGCAGGGTAGGCTGGGTAGGAAGGGTAGGCAGAGTAGGCAGGGTTAGCAGGGTAGGCAGGGTAGGCAGGGTTAGCAGGGTTGGCAGGGTAGGCAGGGTAGGCAGCGTAGGCTGGGTAGGCAGAGTAGGCTGGGTAGGCAGGGTAGGCAGGGTAGGCAGGGTAGGCAGGGTAGGCAGGGTAGGCAGGGTAGGCAGGGTAGGCAGGGTAGGCAGGGTTGGCAGGAAAGGCAGTGTAGGCTGGGTAGGCAGGTTCTCGAATCAATACGTAATCAATGTAGGTAGTCCAAACGGTCACTGCGTGGGCGCGCGGGAATCGCGTATCGAGACGGCCGGCGGTGGCCGGCAGGACATGAGCGTTGATGACCAACACCCCGACCCTCGCGGCTCCTGCCAACGAACAACGCGATTTATTGTCGCGGCAACTGTTGAGTGACAGTAGTATTTTGGTAAAATAAAGTCACAAATAACTTTTCTTCGATTTATTTCATGTGATTTGGCACATTCTCTAACCCATAAAGCAATAAAAACTTATACGTAAAATTTAAGAATCGGGCATTTTCAACCTGGCTCGTTTGACTAAATAAGTGAGGCCCATATGTTGTCCCCCACGGCGTTTAACGTGTTAATGGGGTCTATTTGTGTTAACAGAAACAAAACTCACTTTTTAAAGCTATAAACAAAACGCTCCCTAAGGAACGGTCACCCATCCTCAACCCAAAACACTGCAATCGTAGCTTAACCCCACAGATAGAAAAGATACACCAGACATTAAGCTAAAAATCCTTCGTCGACCATTAACGTTTCCACAACGAATTAATAGCAAGATACGACATTTGGTATTACTGCAGCAATGCAGCAATGTGACTACAAGACGCAAACAAACGCATTTCAACTTGGAGCAATGGCCGCTCTGAAAATGCAGCGGAAATTCTTTTGATTCCGTCTATCGCTATTGTGTGATTAAAGGTGCGGTCACAGTTACTGCGATTTTAATGAAGGATATGGCAATAGTCTACTATAGTTGTCTTACTTTAGCAAGGCAAAACCGATCGTTGGCTTTCCTCTAATATCCCGAACAAAAAACTATGTATCAAATTGTATTTGTGTTATTCAACATCAGATGAACCCCCCTGCTTACATAGCACCTGAAAACATAAAAATACAAACATCTATATTTTATTTGTATTTTTATGTCATCAGTTTTGTTTTTGTTTTTGAAACTAACTTATGTAGGCTTATTTATGTAGGTAGGTCAATGGGCGTTATTGCCACGCTAAAACTGCTTCGAAACTGTAGCTGCCGTAGCATCGGCATCTACGACGTAGCATTGACAGCTACGACGTAGCAAAAGCGTAGCACTTTTTAATATCCAATTATGTTTAGAGCAATAGCCTTGTTGCATTTCAAACACCTTATCACTCAAAATAGCTTAACTTTATTTTTCAATATGAAATAATACCTAAGCGAAGAATATGGTACAACAGAAAACTTTTATTTGTGTCAAAAGAGAAGAATAGTAAAGATTAAGAGGACTTTAGACCTTTTATTTTCCTCGAACCTCTTCTAAAATGACGTATCCATTTACCTACAAGCTTCGGCACTTGAATTCGTCTGCTTATTGAAACATGAAAAAATCTGTGGCAATCAGCAAGAGCATAACTTTTTCCTAGTAAAAAAAATGTAATCAGTTCTGTATTACCGGAGTTTTTTTTTTACAAACAAACAAAATAAACAGTTTTACCAATTTGCAAACTTAGCTTAGTTAATTCTATTAAATTCAATCAAAACTCCGGTAAAGTTAACATGCCTCTAGAGATTATATGTTTACTATCGGTGTAACATCGGTAGTCAGCAACTTACTCGCAACTAACTAACATTCTGCCAATCAAAGTCCGGCGATATGATACCTCCACTCCCCTTCGGAACGTAACAGCCAATCATTAAACATAATATCTGTTCATTTATACCTGTTCCACAAGAAGACTTGTTTAAATATGTAATGTATTTTTGCCTGACTTCGGGTGAGAGTGAGTTTTGAAAAAAAAATCCGCGTCAACAAATAATAACTATTGTGACTTAACATACAAGAATTAGTTTTTTTATTAGGATGTTATGCCCCATTTCTTTGCCTTTGCCTTTCCAAGGGACGATAGGAGAGGCTTACCCCTCCTATCCTCCCGTGGAAAGATTTCCAGATATTCTTTTCTTGCGCCAACTCGAACCAGGATTTGCGGTGGCATCTGGCTTTCTGCGCTGACCTCGATGTCGCAGTCCGTCCAAATAAAATCTTAACGAAACGAAAACTTTATTTTTATTGTTGATAAGCTCGAGTTTTACCACTATCTCACCTGACACGTAGTAATATAATCATTAAAAAATATATGGTAACAGATAATAATTAGTACACTGTTGCATTTCTGCGACAAACTTTCCAGAATGTTTCTTTGCAGACGTCACGCATCCTTATCCAGGATACTAACCCTTTAAGAGGAAATGCGGTCGACTGAATTTTCTAAGTAAAAAGTCATAATTCAAGGTTTGGCTGCCGCTTTCTTTTTTCAATTTATAGTTGTCATATTTGTACACTAGGCCTCTGTTTGGAGCGCAATTTTGAGCATCTACTAAATATAATATATCATCATAAAAGAAAACATAAGGGCACAGAATATATCTTTATTTTTCTGTTAATGGAATATTTTTTAAATTGGTTCAATATTGGATAAGGGAATAAGTGAAAGCCTAACCTCGAATTATGACTTTTTACTTAGAAAATTCAGTCAGATGTCTGCGACCGCATTTCCTCTTAAATAATTTTCTTAGATAAGGATGCATCATGTCTGCAAAGATACATTATGGAAAGTTGGTCGCAGAAATGCTCTTAAGCTCGCCACCTTAAATAAAACTAGATAACACTTTAATACAAAAGAAAACCTTACAAAGTGCAGGTTAGGTTCACACGTTAAAGGAAAACAGAATATATTATACATGGTGCTTATCTTTGCCATTTGAAACCGTCGGGTGTGCGAATGGATTACCCCAGCATTTGTGGGCGTTTTCTATTCAGTATGTAAAGAAAGAGTGTGATGTAGACTTACGGAAAAACAACATCCTTTACATGAAATTCACCTTTAAATATTTAAAAGCGTGGTATAAGGCTTTAGGGTGGATTCAGAGAGTCAACCCACTTGCTTCCTACGTACTTTGAAGGAAGGCGTAGAAAATATTTTTGTGAAGACAGAAAACTTAAGTAACCTGCCGGGTAAGTGGGTAAGAAAGGTATTTTTGAGACAACAGAAACCTTAATTAAAATGATTCTCCAGCAAGAGGCAAGCAGTTAATGTAATTCACCTCTATCGGCTCCAACGACCTTTAGTATCGAGCAGAATTCGACGCTTCAACGGCAGATAAAATATGATGTAGTAATAAGAACATCAAAATTTATAAGTACAAAATTCGACTTTTCACTGGCAGATTAATGTGTTCCATGAAATTCTATTTTAATGTGAGTGTAAGTAAGGCTTATACACAGAAGACAGAATATTTTGCAAGACCAAATTTAATATTGAAAATAACTTTATTTCGGACAAGCAACATCCATATGGGTTAGTAAATAAGAAAATATATCTATCGGTATTAGTCAATAGTACGAACGTCAAAACAAATCACAAGCACGCGACCTGGTGGCAGATCAAGGACAACTACGGTTTGGCGCGCTTTTTTTACCGCTTGCGTGGTTGGGAATTAGTACATTACAGCAGAATCCAGTAAGTAAGCCTTCCTGGCCGAGTATGAGTTAACCGGACCGAACCGCAGGTGAGGTCCGGTTATATACGAGGCCAGGATGGCTTTCTTACTGGTTGAGGTTTGTATAATGCTTTTCTCAAAAATGAAAGAAAGTTTAACAACAAATTCGTTTAATTAATATTGAAGGTTACATTCATATTAGGGCAATTACTGATAGATATTGTGATCGATTTACCGGGGGCATTTATATTTGTTTGTTGTACATCTTGATTAACGGACTCTTTAATCCAACATGATTTATAAACTGAAATGACTAAATACAAACATAAAATCCCACACTATACTTCTACAACATTACTAAGTACAAAACGCAACGTGCATACTTTTTCTGCGTCGCGTTATGTGTCACAGACCCATAAAAAAAAAAAAAAAAAAAGTGTCACAGACAATAAAATGGATGTTTAAGGCTCCAAAATATATTATGTATCTCATAAAATGTCATACCAAAAAGAGATAGATATATATTTGGAGCCTCCCTCTAACCATGTTATAATGGCTAAACTCTAATCTGTGTCTGGTACTATGTTTTTTTTTTCTAAGCAGATCTAAAGAGGATGACCTAAACCGTGCGAAGCCATAAAAAAAAAAAGGGATGAAGGATGACCAAGTGTCCAGTAAGTAAATTACATACTTACTTACTGGACAGTAGGAGATTCCAAATTTAAAATCTCGCTTCTTACCGGACAGTTGTGAATAGTCTCCGGTAGAGTTCACTTTCTGGATACTTTTTAGAGATGTTATGTCAACATTACATACCATTTTTGAGAAAAAGAATATTTCAGTTGAGTACTGACCGCCTTACAGCTAAGACGTCGTAGAATCACTGTCGATCGGTCGGTCGAAATATTAGTAAGCAAGATTGTAACTGCGAGTTTTGCTTTTCTGCGAGAATTGTAACTGTGACTATTTGAATAAACCCAGTGTATCGAATAATTTCTGTGATTTCATTTTCACGATTTTACCCACCTACCTGCCAACACACGATGTCTTAACCTAATGGAATACATCCTGATTTCCCGATGGTTTGCATCTATCGGCCACCTTTGATGCGACATTTCTATAGTAGTACACTTACCACTTATATCTAAAAACATTTATTTGGTAACGAGGTTGTTGTTCCATATGCATCTCAGAACAACATCCCGTAATAATGGAGTATCCTACTGTCGTTTTCAGGATGGTGATGGAGCTAGCCCGCACTCTGCAGAGCAAAGACGCAGATTTCTGCCTGACGATGGCCTAAAATGGAAATAATCGACGTGAGATTCCGCGAACATACCTGATGCAATGCAGAATCGGGGCAGCCCTATCTACATCCTGAACTCGTTATTATATTGGACCCGTACATCATTGATAGTCCGCTAAGTATATTTGGTCCACAGGCTGCATCTGTGATATACTTGGCAATACGCTTTGAATTTTTTATCTTTACTAGCTTGCTACAACGTGCCCACCAGCGAGCCAATATGTTACAACCTTCACTATCTACCTGGTCATCAAGGCTGTCGGTGACATAAAGCCCCAAGTTCTTGAACTGGCCCCAACTGATTGTAATTGAGTTTAATCAGGGGCATATATTCCGGACATTTACGAGTTTCAAAGTTTATTAACGTGCTAAAAGTAAATCTTTTACGTAATATGTGTAGCCAAAATATTGACAACACCGCCTACCATGACAAAAGCATCTATTTTAACCGCAGTTAACTACCCCTCCGCACAAAATCTCATGAATAACTTGACACTAGTAAATAATTACACAATGAAATGAAAGCGAATGGTAGCAGACGTTTTCTCTAAAAAAAAACAATGAATAAATATTTAAAATAGATATTAAGTAGCTAAAACATTATGGACCCTTTTATGCAAACTGATTATAATAATATACAGGCGCGTACAATAAAAGGGAGAAATAAAATAAATAGTCTAAAAGGACTCCAGAAAGGTACGACGCGACACCATGACAACACGTTTTTTAAGAATATGCTTTTTAGGGTTCCGTACCCAAAGGGTAAGAACGGGACCCTATTACTAAGACTCCGCGGTCCGTCTGTACGTATGTCTGTCACCAGGCTGTATCTCATGAACCGTGATAGCTAGGCAGTTGAAATTTTCACAGATGATGTACTTCTTATGCCGCTATAACAACAAATACTAAAAACAGAATAAAATAAATATTAAATGGGGCTGCCATTCAACAAACGTGATTTTCTTGCGATAATGCTACGGAACCCTACGTGCGCGAGTCCGAATCGCGCTTGGCCGGTTTTTTTATTTTTATTTGTTTAAGGCATATTAACAGCACAACCATGAACATATTACATTTTTGGGGTGTTATTCTGGTGGTATATGTCAATAACAGACATGCACAACATTTTTATAAACAAAATCACATTCACAAACCAAATTTGCATCGAAAAAAAAAAAAGAAAATATGAAATAAGCAAAATTATAATATTGTTATAAATGAAAGATAAAAATCAATTAATATAATAGAAACAAATGTATTAACTTAAAATTAAGAGTAAAATAAAATATGTCACATATAACAACTGTTTTACCTTTTCTTTTCCAAGATCTTCCATGACCGTCTGAGCCGAGTATAAAATCTTTTCGGTCATGAAAGATGTCTAGGTCAAGTACCTCACACCAAGCCTTACATGTTGAAGGCAGCTTTGCCATTGAGGAATTTATCCCAAGATTCGAACTATGTCGGGGGACACATTTACCCAGGACATTTAATTTAGGAACGCATATCCTGATACATTTCAAAATGAATTTTCAGGCTTTAAGTTTCATTGGTGACGCAACACCTTGCCAATACCCTGTCCAGGTCTGCCTGTATCAAATCGGCGTCAGCTACGGAGCCGCTTTGCCGTGAAATTTTCATGTCATCGGCTAAAAGCGAGCATCGACAATTATGGTGTCACGATATCTTTGACAAAGAGTAGAAGCAGCATTGGGCCTAACTTGGACCCTTGCGGTACTTCAAATGCGGCAATAGACTCGTGTCCAGCCAGTACCACCACCTGTTCGCGATTTACGAGGTATGATTCAAACAAAAACAGCATTGAACCACAAATTTGTAACTTTGCGGATTAAAATAATTTCCACAAAAAGCATTGTCACATCAGATATGATAATGCTTTTTGCCGCAGACAGGCGGGTGTCCAAAATTTAGACAGAATTTTTACATCACCACCTAGTTTCAGTATTAATTCATTAATTTAAAACTGGAATAGAATTCATCTGTCTCGAATATTTTCAGACACAAGAATCCAATTTCAGTACCAAATTGTTTACTTACTTCGACTTTTTTCCACAAAATGTACAGTATTAAATTTAACTACTGTTTAACAATAAAGGACAGCGACCAAACTTTAAAGTTTTAAATTCCATTAGTCCAGGGCTGACTGTCTTAAAAGCTAGGACTGGATGTTCAAGAACTTTGTATCTGCTTAATACTGGCAGTAACGACACCATTAAAGATTGGCAGCGTACAGATAGTACGAGATCCCACTGAAAACAAATCTGCAGGTAATTTGCTTTTGATAAAATTAAGTTTTCATTAATGATTCTTTATAATAGAAAAGATTACTGCAGGGTTGTCTGGCAATAAAAAACGCCTAGATTCATTCATTAAAATTTAGTTTTATAAGAAATTTGTTCTACAGATTCTAGCGGTGGGATCTTAGGCTAAGAGAACTAAAGAAAATGTATCAGTCAGGTACATTAAAACTTGAAGACTCTAGAGAGGTACTTGGTTACAATGTATTATTTTCTTTGAAAGTACAATTTTGCAAGCCATCTGTTTCAATAAAACTCAAATTATCAACGCCGGGATCAACTCATCCCCTTTGAGGGTTGTTGAACCATTTCCTATTATTTCGCGAAATATTCTGAGTGATTGCAGGAATATTGTTATACCTTCAGATCTTGTAGCGTTGAAGATTGGAAGCAATAACAGCGTAATTTGTGATGTTCTGTAGGTATTTGTTAAACTAGTTTAATAATCGCAACTAAAACAAACGAATTTGTAATAGACAAATTAAAACAAACAACAGTATTAAATTACATTTATTTGTGTACACAAACAAAACAAATAAATAACAAAGCCCATATTTAGCATTTTGCGGCCGGAAAGCAGAATTATAGTTTGAACCGCCGCTTTTATTTAATAGTTACTAGTAGTCCAGTTTACGTACATATAATCAAAATACAACCAGTTACCCACAAAAACAACGAAAACAAAATTGTCCTATTCATACCTATTTTATCCTGTCTTTAAGGCCGCGTTTACATCAAACTTTGTGCTGCCTTTGTGAAAATGTATGAAAAACAAACAGTCAGTCGTACCTGAAGTGTTTTTTTCATACATTTTGAAATACACTTTATGTTATATATACTAGCTTCAGCCTGCGGCTCCGACCGCGTGAATGTCTAAAATTGTCCCAAGGGAACATATACCTGAAAAAACCTATACTTTATTTATTTATACTTTATTGTACACCGGAAAATACAGGAACAAAAGAAACTTAAAACTAAAAATCTATCTCTGTGCCAAATTTCATCAAGATCCGTTCATTAGTTTTTTTGTGAAAGAGTAACAAACATACAAAAACACACTTACACTCTTACAAACTGTCGCCTTTATAATATTAGTGATTAAAAAAACTTTTGAATTTCTTGATAAACTAGTGGACTTCATCGTATCACTTTCGCAGTAGTTTTTCGTAAAATTGCTTTGTTTAAATAAAGAATTTGAGATAATGGCTCCGTTTAATGTGAACGCAGCCAAAGCCCGCTCAACTTGTCTTCAAGACAGGATATCCTACCGGATAGAGCGCAAAATTCAACGCAACCGCGTAAAGTCACGTGCAGGGATAACTTGCTCCAGACCGCTGTTCTTGCACCTATAATTCTGAAACAAGCCTCGACCAACTCCTAAGGCTTGGATCGAGAGATCTTGAGGTTAAGTCGTACCTTGTTGAAAGTGCTTAGTTGAGCATCTGACTTATTGAAGTGAACAGGGGTTTAGATGCTCGTAACTTATATCTGCTGGGATATGCATGTCTCGTCGGGTTTAACCAGACAGCAGTTATCAGCAATTGATGCTTGTTTTACTGAAAGTTGAAAAATAAAGTTTGGTTAAAATATACTGTCATCACTAATACTTCAGGTTATTTAAAAAGCCTCGTAAAATGTAGATACATTTGCATATACAGCCATATTGGTTCATAAGCCTCCTCTCTATGAAGGGGGATGAAACAATAGGAGATTAGGAAGATGTTTATTAATATTGTAATATTTTACTAATTTTATTGTAATATTTTGCACACCTGCCATGGTCTGAAGAACTTATGTAAAAATGTCACCCTAAAAACTACCCATATGTAGCAAATAAATTGATTTGATTTGATTTGATGAAGATTCTGTACTAATCAAACGAATCTCTACGAAATCAAAGGAGTAAATAAGACACTTTTTTTTATTCCTAATAGGCTTGCGTTTGACCACTATTTCACCTGATGGTAAGCGATGATGTGGTCGACGATGGAGCACGCTAGCCTAGAAGTAACCTATTCACTCTTTACTTAAAGTTTCCCTGGTTGTAGCTATCGGGAAATACAGACTCCGGCTGAGAATTCCACTCTTTTGCTGTGCGCATAATAAAAGTATTCCCAAAACGTTTGGTGCGTATGTGTGGGATGTCCACCATGTATCGATGACGCATCGCCGTACGTCTTGTGATGGGACGGGCTAGGAGGAATAAGTACATGCATTTCCAAAGCACACTCCCCGAAATGTAACCGATAATAACAAGTAAAATTTCACAATTTAAAAAACCCCCGACACATTTATCTTGCGAAAACACCCCGATTCAAACAGTAAAATCCCCATAACTTTTGAACGGCTGAACCGATTTTATTCATACATAGCTAAGAACACTCTCGACAAAATTGCCTTTCAAACAAAAAAAACTAAATCGAAATCGGTTCATCCGTTTAGCCGCTATGATGCCACAGACAGACACACAGATACACAGCAACACACGTGAAACTTATAACACCCCTCTTTTTACGGCGGGGGTTAAAAAACCGACAGGTTGTAACATACATGCTAACATAAATGTATATACCATAGATGATGGCTCTACTTACTCTTCTATATCTCCACATTAAAATGTTCAAAACATATTATGTGTCCTGACTTTATAAAGCAAATAATTTAAAAGCTTACGTAGGTACAAATGACTCGACTGTACCTAACACTGTATCTTTGTAGAACACACAAAGTCGAACACCTTTCCGCAATCGACTTACACGTTGAAATGACAAAGTCGTCAGCTTTGTTTTCATTCCGTTCGAGATCAACAAAGAAATATAAGTAAACAGGGATACGAAAATAAATCAACATCCTGTATGTAAAGAGTTGGGTAAATAGGCAGGTGGCTGGAATACTTTTTGTACTCGTATCACCCATTTTCGTAGAAAACACACATACCTACATTATATTTGTGTGCTTGGAAGCTTTAATTTATAACTTTTCGCCAGACAAGTATCCGATAAATCATCAACCAACACAAATATTTCATTTTGTATGACTTGTTCATTCGATACTAGAACTTTTTTCAATGCCTTTCAGACGTCTTGATAAGTCCTTTCTGTGTACAAGGTATACAACTGCTATTTTAACAATGTTATTGTCACACCAATGACAACCCCACTTCATGTCTAGACAATTACTGTCCATACCGTCCATATGTTCCAGGTTGCCTGGAAGAGATCGCGGAATGCGATAAGGCCGGCCATTGTATGTGTATTAGTTTTAAGTTTATTTTTTAATTATATTGTAAGATGTAGGAGCTCGTGGTTAAATAATAACAGCCGCACGGGCCGTTCTTCAAGGTTAAGCAACGCTTGACGAGGTCGGTCCGTGGATGGGTGACCATTTCAACATACTGAGTTTCCTCCATGCCTCGGCAAGCACGTTAAGCCGTTGGTCCCGGCTGTCATTTAAAGATCTTTGACAGTCGTTACGGGTAGTCAGAAGCTTGAGATCTGACACCAGTCTTGGCAAGGGGTACCGTGTTACCCATTTACTGGGTTGTGGAGGTCAGATAGGCAGTCGCTCCATGTAAAACACTGGTAATCAGCTGAATCCGGTAAGACTGGAAGCCGACCCCAACATAATTGGGAAAAGGCTAGGCAGATGATGATATTGTAAGATGTAAAATAAAACATATAATACATAAATAAACTGGGCAATAACTGAAAAGCAGAAAAGGCGAAAATATATCAGTTTTTCCTGACATATTGAACAGCTGTTTTTTTTGCGTTTACTGTTTTTTGAACAGTAAAAGTTATTCAAAATTATAAAAGCTCGTAATGAAACTAAATTGAGAAATCAAGAAATCAGAATTTTCAATGATACCTTTGAAGCTAATTTTTGTTTGTTCTTGTTTCAGACTAATCATCGGCGGACACATGTTTTCGCCGTCGTCAACGAAAGCGGCCTGGTGGCTGGCCACGTTTTTTAGTGTATTTGTAACAGGTACGTATATTTGAACAAGAATTATACTTATGCAGTATATAAATTTCCTTTTCGAGCCGTAAATGAGTTCCCTACTTAAAATGCTTCCATTTAAATAATAAGGAATGTCAGTATATTCTTGTTGTTGTTGTAGTGTGTTGTTTTCGTATGTATGTGTGTGTGTGTCTAGTATTTGGATGGCGGAAGTTGTCCGCCTGCGAGAGGTCGAAAATAAATATCTACTAAAATACAACTCGATACCAAAGAATTATTTCCAAGAAATACAGCCTCTGTCGGCAAAGGCATGTTTGTATCTTTACCACTGCATAAGCATACACAAAACCATGACATTAACCTATTACTAGTAGTCATGGATCGCAGAATCTTCAATACTCTAGACAACCAGTCCTTATTTACCTTGCTGACTAGTTAATGTTTATAACACGTGCTGATACACTCAGTAAATAAATACAACCCATTACTAAAATAAATATTTGAACTAAACCGAGGTGTTAGCACACAGTTTATGTAATTCACCTGTATCTGCGGCTCTAGGCTCGGACAGTAACTTGTGTCGCTTCCCCATCGCCCGAGAGTACTTTACAAATAAATTTCACTCGGGTGACCTTTATTACATGTATGGGATCTAAGCTTGGTGATAGTGTTTTTCTTTCATCGTAAATGGTAAAATAAAATAGTGAATGAAAACAAATAATAGTAAATGGAGCGGAGTGGTGGCTTATTCAATGATAAATGATTTTATTTCTGTAAGTTGGTTTGTACAAACACTTTTACATGTCGATCATATTTTTTTAAACTAGATGAGGTCGGCGTTTCCTATTTGACTACTCTGAGAAGAAAGGCCGAAACAAACTCAGAGGTCACAGTCTCTTTTAAATTCCTGACAAAATCTTGGTTAGATCATGTGAAGACCATGTAGACAGATGTCTGAAATGGTCTTTTGAGGAAAGAACCATCCAGATTGAGTGGACCTGTCCAGTCAGTGCACGCATTTGCCAATAACCGAGCAGCTCAACTCAGAATTTAAGGAGCTCAACGATTCTACGAATAATACCAAAGAAAGGACATTCGGGTAGGCCGCATAAACTACTCAAACTGCCAGACCATGATTAAAAACTAAGATAAAAAAAAAACCCGCATTGGTTCCGCGTGGTGGATTACGGCCCATTCCCTCTCACAGAGAGGAGGCCTGAGTCCCAGCAGTGGGAACACTAAAAAGGCTGATGATGATGAAATGGTAAAAGACCTGGTCATCTCATTATCATCAGTTGTGTTTGGTCATTATTCATATGGTTTTGCAACGCTCAATTACATGGATGAAATTAGACTAGAATTTGAAATCAGTCAAGCAAAATCCGAAAGAAATACATGAGAAAACTGTAGCAATGAAATTCTCAAGAATAATCCCCATAAATATGAAAAGTACACAGCTTGAAAAAGCATCCCCCTAAGAGACATCTAGGTCTTAAATCCCTCAGCTAAAGCTAAAGACTAACCTACTAACGCAGTTCATTTCTATCTATGCATAGCTCACTCAAACGATACTTCTTCTTCTTAACCAAAAATCACGCCGCCTCTCTAAAATCATGAAATATGCTAATGTTTTCGTATGAAAACTCTTCCGACCCGCACCTGTTTCGCACGACACTTAGGTATTAACCCCTATTAGTGGAGTTTACTTGTTCCGCTAAATCCGACCGGTGCTGTGTTACATTTTATCCACACTGCTCCTACTGTTCGGTTTAAAGCCTACCCTTATTTAGAGTGCGCGGCTAATACTCCGTGACTGTGCCTTAAATAACAGGGTGCTTAGATATGACCGCGGTAGTGGATTTCGTTTTAATTTTAGTGGTGTTTTATTAAATTATCATGTGATTTTTAATTGAGGTACATACCGTCTGTTCTCGTATAAATGATAATAATGATTCAAAATCAGTGTCTGTAAAACCTATCTAGTTTTTTAGTTAGTTTTATAGGTATATTGTGTTCCATGGCTGGGCAAAGGCCACCACTTTCTCCTTTCAAACCGATGACTTGAGCGATCCCTGGCCAATATTAAAATTGAAAGAAATGTTGGATACTTTATAAGGAACCTTATCAGTTCAATATAACGAATCTTAATTTTGACTGGTTCTATAAATGTAAAGAGAATTTATAGCAGGACAAAAATAATAACAGGTGTATATCAACGGGAAGAAAGCTCTGAAGGATAAGTAAAAATCCTCCTAAGATACAAAGTTGCACGAATTTTATTTTAAGAAGGAGGAAGATAGTAAAGAGTTGTTAACGAGTTGCTAATTAAACTATACAAGATACTTAAAAAGTTGTCAACACTTAGACGTAGAACTTAACTGCACAAAAGCTTAACACTGTCTTCGTGATGATCCTTGGTTTAAAGGAGATTATTTTAAGAAGAAATAAAGATCACACCTATATTTTTTTTGTAGTTGATGATGAAATGATGTTGATGTTGAAATAAGAACCTATGTATTCTAAATACTCTCTGCGTGTGGCTTCACCCACGTATTTTACTATCCAAATCCACGTCATGGTCAACCCGTGTGTCAATTTTTATCCGAACCCGTACAGCCGTTGGACGTTGAAGCGTGATTAATCGCGAACGCCGAAAAATATAATATAATTTTTCATTATTTATTTATTTAGATAGGTACATTAATTAAGAAGTAAAAGCCTAGATAACTGATTAAACTTCAAACATTTTAACAATAACACCTAATTTCAGTGTCAAAGTTAACTTTGGGCGAGTGCTTGAGTACAATAATTTTATCAAAATTATTTTTCGACAATTTAATACCTACTCGTGCCTTAGTAAATAATTGAATTATAATTTATTAGAAAACTGTTTCAGAAGGATTAAGTAGTTCTTGCAGGGCTCCTTGACTGAATTAAATTAATTGCTAATAAAGTGGGTTCGTGTATTTCAAAACTTCATAAAAAGTTATTTGGTCAATAGTTTTATTATTGCATAATATAAATTATAATTTAAAATTGGCATACCAAAATGGTTTTAGTTTCTATGTGTACATTATTTTCTATCTATTGTTTGTATTTTTTTTTGGGAATTCGAGAGAAATTTGCATTACTCAAGGTATTGCAATAGTTAAAATAGTTCTGCGCGCCTCACTGAATAGCTATTCACAATTAGGTATATTGAAAAGGTTATTAAATTCATGAACGCTTGTTTAATTGGTGTTGACGGCTTTGAATTTAATCCTAGGTACTCAATAAAATATATTTATATTAAACCTTTGGCAACTCGCATTGTGTTTCGGTCAAACTTGCTAAGGGCAAGCCTGGTTCCAATTATCGATCATCGTCAATTTAGCCGAAAGACGTTCACTCCTGGACATAGGGCTCCCTATAGCGTTGACGTATCAAACGGTCTAGCATCCAGTGCACCTTAGCGGTCGTCACTAGGATATCTGTCTGCCTCGTGGGAGGCCTTCTATCGCTGCTACTCTTCTCTTACGTCTATATTTTGGTACTCGGTGGCCACTCCAAACCCACTGCCATTTAAGTTTGACAATTCTTAGGAATGTGTCAGTCCAAGAATTCATATTATGCAAATTAAGAAATCAGAAATCGTGCAAGCTTAACATGTTCATACTTGCAGGTGAGATGCCCATCCAGGCAGAGCTGGAACCTGAGTTTCTTCAGGCTCTGGAGAACCACACAGTTACGCAAGGACGGGACGTACACTTTACGTGCGTCGTCAACCATCTGTCTAATTATAGGGTGAGTAATTAGATAATTATATTTGTCTTTACTTTTACTATGTTGAAGCATGATTACAAAGTCTGTTGTTATGTGCTGAAGCTGTAAATTAACAAACAAACAACGGCTAATCATAATGTACCGTAAAATTTTGGTCGTTTAAATGCCGGGGAGGATTGATCCGGTACATGAAAGAATATTGATTTGTAAAAAATACCATTATAAATAATAATAAAAAGCACAAAAAATTAATCGGCTTCCAAGCAAAACACTAACCAGTGCAAAAATGATTTTCGTTTCAGAAGTCAGTATCTTTGGTACCGTAAAATGGGGTAAATAGGAATGCAGGGGTGAATGAGAACAAAAACTTGAAGAAAATTTTCACATTATTTTATTTATGCAACATTTTAGTAGGTACTCCAATATATTAAATAATTATAAAAAACCGGCCAAGTGCGAGTCGGACTCGTGCACGAAGGGTTCCGTACTTGGTAAATTGCGCTTTACGATTTATGACGTATTAAAAAAAAAACTACTTACTAGATCTCGTTAAAACCAATTTTCGGTGGAAGTTTACATGGTACATCATATATTTTTTTTAGTTTTATCATTCTCTTATTTTAGGGGGGGACACATTTTACCACTTTGGAAGTGTTTCTCGCGAAAACTATTCAGTTTAGAAAAAAAATATATTAGAACCCTCAATATCATTTTTGAAGATCTATCCATAGATATCCCACACGTATGGGTTTGATGTTTTTTTTTTTCTTTTTTTCAGTTTCAAGTATGGCCACCAAAATTTATTGTTTTTTTTCTATTTTTGTGTGAAAATAAATCTTAATGCGGTTCACAGTATACATCTACTTACCAAGTTTCAACAGCATAGTTCTTATAGTTTCGGAAAAAAGTGGCTATGACATACGGACGGACAGACAGACAGACAGACACGACGAATCTATAAGGGTTCCGTTTTTTGTCATTTGGCTACAAAACCCTAAAAACGATTCTTTGTTTGAAACCATAATGTGGTATCAAAGTTAAAATCCTAATCAAAGTTTTGTTCCCAATCACCCCTGCATTTCTATTCACTCCGTTTTACCCGGTAACACTGACTTCCAAAACGAAAGTTATTTTTGCACTTTTTAGAGATTTGCTTTGGAAGTTGGTGTATGTTCTTGTGTTATTTTTTTCATTTTTATCTTTACAAATCGAGACTGTTTCCTGTACTGAATCATTCCTCAACGGTATTTAAACGACCAAAATGTATCGGTATATATGTAGTTATACATGCTGATTACTACATAAATCTTCTTGAATAGCAACAGCATAGTTTTGTATGTTAAAAACTCGCTTGATATTTGTCTGTTTATTCCCTTTTACACTTTGCCTCCCAACACATAGCTATTAACTCGTATTTATAATGACAAGCTTTACGAGACATTTCGTTCTAAGTACGATGAAAGTTGTCCCGACACGGGTTATTTCAAAATTTGCAATAGCAGCTTTACTTTGAACATGTTTAACCAATCCCAGCGCTCCAGTCAAACACAAATACGAGTATGAACGTACAATATTAACATCGAGAACTTTGTGGTGCAGACTTACGATGTATTATATCTAATATGTTAGTCGATACTAAGGGTTCGAAGAGTCATTTTATTACAAGTTGCGTTTTTATTAAATAAAATGTGAATAAAAAATTATTTATTCCTCTTAGAACGTAGGTTGGATATAGCCCATGAAAACAAAACGGTTGCTGCGAAAAATCCAATTATATCAAATAATCCTGAAGTAAGGATTCATCCCAATAGAGTTAAAAAAATTTGGCTGTCGAAGGTCCCAAAAATCTGGTTTTGCCTAATTATCTGCGACTTTATATCGACGACGCCGATTATCAGAAAGGTATGAAATGCGTCACATAGTCAATCCTGAACATTATGACCTTTTCAAAATCGTTATTTCTGATAAAATGTCACATTAAATAGCTCCATAACATAGCTCCTAAACGGATAAACGGACGATTTTGATTTAGTTTCTTTTTTGTTTGAAATGTTACTTTATCGAAAGTGTTCTTAGCCATGTTTGAATCAAATCATTTCAGCAGTTTAAAAGTTATGGGCGTTTTACTGTTTGAATCGGGGTATTTTCGCAAGATATCGTGTCATAATTACGTGTTAGATAGATTGTCGATCGAAGCGTGTCTACTACTATAAATTATGTACTCTAAAAAGCATGAAATAAAAATGTATCTGGTTTTTTTTATTTTTTTTTGTTAGGTGATAGATTGACAAACGTTTTCGTGAGAAGTTCTATTAATATAAGCTTTTTGCTAATACATATATCTATATTTTTGTATTTTTTTTATAAACTAGTTTTTCTAGTTTCTAGGTTCGCGTTTGACCACTGTCTCGCCTGCTGGTAAGCAATGATGTGGTCTACGGTGAAGTACTCTTGCCTAGAAGTAACTCTTGACGTAAAAACCCTAAGGTTGCAGCTCAGGGAACAAAAACTCCGGAAGTATTTTGTATCAAAAACCCAGTATTAAGTATAGTCTCGTGTCTTATCGGAAAATTCATTCTTTTAAATATGTCAGATTTAGAAAGCACATGCTTAAAACATTTTCCGTACGAAAATATCGGCTCTTTCGCATATGTATTCGTCACGTTCACGTTTACACTAAAACGGTGAATGTATGGCATGAATCTCCTTACTTGTTGGCTACAAAAGGACGTTTCAAGGAGCGCATTGTGGCATATCGGTGGTTGAAAGGATTTGACACGGATTCAGAGGAGAAACTCGAATATCTTATAAAATCTTTGAAGGATTATCTTGAAAGGAAGGCGACTGTTTGTTGGAATTATTTCCGAAGTTTCAGGACCACTTAATTGTAGAGTTTTATAAGGCAATGTTACTTTGGTGAACGTTTTATAACATTTAGAGAAAGATAGCTAAACACATTTTTAATAAACAAAAAATACGGACTTCCAAAATAAAACACTACAAAAAGAAAAATTACTTTCTTTTCTGAAGTCGGTGTCTTTGGTGCCTATTTTTTTTCGTTTTTGACACTGAATGCCGAAAATAATTAATTGCTTTGTAGTATTTGTTTTGGAAGTCGTTTTTTTTTTGTTAAGAAGTTTTTTTCTCTTTTCAGATTTTTTTTTGGTTTTTTTTTCTGTTTTTTTTTCCTTATATTACCATGAATATACGCATTATTAAGGATAACTCAATAACAACTCGGGTTAATGGGACCACATGACAAGCACCATCTTTCAAATAAAAAAAAGAATTATCAAAATCGGTTCATCTAGTAAAAAGTTCTGAGATAACACACGCAAAAAAAAACAGTCGAATTGAGAACCTCCTCCTTTTTGAAGTTGGGTAAGAAGCGCAGGCAATAAAAATTCAATTATGGAAAAGAAAATCCATACTACAACATAACATCACGCCAGTACTCCCCAAAAGGTTAAACAGAGGTTCACCTACGTTAGGAACACCCACATTTCGGCAATTATGTGAAATTCCAGATGGAAAAACCCAATAACACTTTACCCAGGAATCGAACTCAGGACCGCATGCTCAGCTGCAGTGCTTGTGGCCACTACACTAGCGAAAGAACCATTCATTCCTTGGCGCTACAACCCTTTGTAGGTCTTGGCGTCCTCAACGATTTTATTCCATTTCGCTCTGTCACCGGCCTCCTTTCGCCAAGATGTTTTCCTTCCTATCCTCTTCAAATCTTCCTCTATAAAATCTATCCAGCGCTTCCTGGGTCTTCCTCTGGGTCTTTTTTGAATCGGCGAAAAAACCATAATAATTATAATAATATATTTATTTTTGTTATTTTTTTTTTTTTTTTTTTTTAAAGATTTGCGTTTTTCTAAGGAACTATTTAAAAATATAAATTATATGAGAAGAAAGTTATAACAACTGATATATTGAATAAAACTGACACGCGGGTAGACCATGTCCTGCATTAAGACAGAGGATACTTTTTATCCCGGGAGAGGGTTCCCTTGGGATATGTTTTGACGTGGGCGATGACGCTGGCAGTAACTAGTCTTCTACTACAAAAACAAAAGAATTATTCAAAGATGTAACAGTATAAAGTCCACCTTTGTACTTGTGCATAAAGTTTTAATAAATAAATAAATATTGTTGGCACGTATGTTTGCTGTTTTGTCTACAAATATTGAGGAGAATACCTTCAAGTGATCTTTTGTCTTTCATTTGCTGCAATATTTATTGAATAGTTTATCAAATTATTGGCAGACAGTCGATACAAATTGAGAATTTACTTGGAAAATAATATTATCAGCTAAGGCTGAATTTTGTTAATCTCAACAAATAAGAGTAACGAATGTCTCAGAAGTTATTTACTTACTCTTAAGAATTCGTAGCGTCGGTATTAGAAATCGCATCGCAGACATACAACAGTCTGTCTGCTTATCCGTTACAGATGTCTATCTCTCTAAAAGCTTACTGCTAAATTAAAACTTTTGAATGTCAAAACTGACAACCTTTCAAGGTGATCTAGCAGATTTAATAGAACTGCAGAAATATTTTATTCTAGCTTTTTACCCTACTGCAAGGAAAGGGTTATGTTTTTCGCACGTATCTTGTATGTATGTAATATTCCTTACTACCTCATATCTTGCAAACCTCTAGACGGCTTTTTATAATTAAAAGACAACGTTATATGCGTCTGGACCGCCCAAGTGTCCTTAGAAAAGTGACGTCGAATAAAAAAACTTTTTTGCAAAAAAATGCTACCGACTTTTTTGCAAAAAAGTTTTTTTATTTTTCCCTTTTTAGTTGTACTTTCCTAAAATAGGTAAGTTTTTTAGTAAGGTACCTATAACGCCAGAATAGATTACCCGAATAACATGAAACTTGAACATAACCGGTGGTACTGGCGTGATGTTATGTTATGAAATGGTATAAACAATAAATAGACATGCGATTGCAGCAATCCCGAATGATTTGCCGTTATTTATTGAAGAGTTCTGTTGTATATCTCCGAAGTTCTTCATCAGATCTTCACCAAATTAAAATGTGACCAATTTCGAAACATACTCTATCAAACAAAAAAAGAATGTTCAAAATCGGTCCACAATTGACGGAGAGGAAACATAGATAAAAAAAAAAATGGCGCCATATTGTTGGAAAACCATTTTTTTTTTTCAAACCTTCGGTAAGGATACCGTATTGAAGGGTTTTTGGAGATGATTACAAAATATATACCACGTATATGTTTAAAAGTAATTCGAAAAATAAAATATAACTAATAAATTCGTTAATAAAAAAGCTTGAGAAGCGAACTAAAAAGATGTAAACAAGAAGAAAATTATGATGTGCAGTGAGAGTGAATATATTGTTTTGGTGCGCCAGCTCTCGAATATGTAGCCTTTGACTGCACAGCATAATTTTCAGCAGAGCTTGGCCGCCCAGGTTCTCTACCTTAAATGACTGAGCAACATATACCTAAGATAAAATACAACCCACAACAGGAACCTGTACCTATCTTAAATTATAACAACCTTAGAAAGACAAAGCGCACAATAAGCTCTGATGAGGCATATTTCTAACAAAAACTCACGTGTACCAGATGACAAGCCAAGCATAACATAACTGATCCACACTCGGCTGCATCCAACTGAAATGAACACTTCATCCATCATAAAGTTTCTAATCTATGAAGGATTTTGCTCTTTACCCTTGAAGAAATCATGCTCTTCAAAGACGAAAAAATAGACTGAAATTAATATAATTTTGAACAAGATAAAATATAGAGTATTATGTTATAAATAAACCTTTCTTATCTTTTGAGTTCGTTCACGTTATTTTTCTTACAATATAGAAAGCTGACAGTTATTTATATCTAGTTGTCTATCACAGCTACTTAGACAAATAAGTTCTAAAAAATAAAATAGGGAGGATGAATGGATGATTTTTACTCTTTCACGCAAAAAATACTGAACTTATTTTGATATAACTTTACAGTGATATTGCTAAATAACAGAATAACATATATGGTATAATTTAAGTTATTGTCTCGAAGTACTCATTCCATGCTAATGGAATAATAATTGGGATCGGCTCGTAATTCAAGTCCGTTTGCAGAACCTCCAATAGACTCATTCAGACAACGGAAAAACCCTCGATTCAATCAATAAATAATCTTGCTAATATTATAAATGCGAAAGTTTGAATGTGTGGATGTATGTTTGTTACTAGGTCACGCTAAAACGGCTGAACGGATCTGAATGAAAGCTGCCACAGAGATAGATTATAGTCTTGAATAGCACATAGGCTATAATTTTTATCCCGGTATAATGTTTCCTTCACATAAGAAAACACTTTCCACGCGAGCGAAACCGCTGGTAGAAGCTAGTAAATTTGATGATTTGAGGTGGGGTCTAGTGAAGAACATAAGTTGGAATAAAGAGGTTAATGACATTCTATAAAAAGAACTTCTTACTATTAACAAATAGGGATTAATTTATTAGAATAAGACCTTGCTGAAAACTAAACGCATTCATTGGTTTCCTTGAAATTACTGTTGCAACTTCGCCTTACCGCGAGTGGATGCCAACCTAATATTTATTTTTTAAATTACTCCTTCTCCTTCTAGGAGGTCTCTCAAAATAAATTATGTGTTCATTATATAAATTGACTAGCTTTACCAGCGGCTGTGACTGCAATATAATTGAAAATTATCTCAAGGGTACCACTGGAATAAAAATATTTCTTGTCCACGTTTTGGTTAACCAGTGTTTCAAATTTCTACCTGATTGATTGAACCATTTAAAGACCTTACCATATAAACCTTTTAAAAGATATTCGATTGACTAACATCAATCAAAAAGCTTCAATAGGATGCTACGTTGACAAACCAGCATTTGTCTCTTTCTTCACTTAAATTGTATGGTCACTGTCCAAAAGCGGCCATATTCTGGCCACAATATGTTGTAATTAAACCATAATGGTAATACAGTGTCATGTAACGTTATCTGTCATAGCATACCATAAACTATAGATACAAGTTGAGCACAGCGATGCCAACATTCATCTTAATAGACGAATGATTAAGTGGCGCAGTTAACTGCTGCAGGCTTTTAGTTACCTGTAAAATTGGTTACATTAATAATAGGGTAGTTAACTAAAAATTTGTTTTATCCGTCAGATAGATGAGTAAGAAATATTGGACACGTAAACATAAAGTGACGATGATTTAATGCGTTGAAATATCGTGTGACGTCACGCCGTTAGTACACTTTATACTGACATAGTGACGTCACAAACCCCACTCCTGAACTTTGATGCGCTTTATCTTTGTATTGTTTTATTGATTTCGTAATGCAAAAAATACATGGTCAATATTATTTGATAAACTTACTGACGGACTAAATAGAATTATATTTTTTTTACCCAGGAAACATCCCTATTATGAATGGGGTACTGTTTAATTTGAACGGATGTTAACTGTGTTTCCTTGGTTTTATTTTAAGACACAAGATACAATTTATATGCACTCGGTAAGACTGGAAGCCAGCCAACACATAGTGTGTCAACGGACCTGGCAGTTTGACTTCAATAAACATGAGCTTAGTTGACACCAATTGTATTTAGACCAGGGTTGATAATTTCTTAAAAGAAAAAAAATTGGAGTAAGATGAAACCCTTTGGAAAAGGAAGAGAATATACCAAAAATTAAAGGAAAAATAATTTACGTGCGATCTGATTTCGGGAAGGGGAAAGGGCGTGAGTTTTTAAGGTTGAAAAAGGTTTATCTCGATTTCCGGCAAATCGATAATAAAAAGATGTTTTTATTATCTATTTGCCTCTCTTTTGAATTGACTTTTTTTCACATAACCTCAAAATGTATGTGAAAAATTCAAATAAGCAAGTTTTTTGTTTTTAATTTTTATCTTTTACAATTTTTTATTGTTTTTCACATAGTTTGGTAAAACTCACCTTTTTCCCCTGGTCTAATTGAAATCCCTCTGAACTCCCAGTTTGACCGGGACCTGTTTATCATCATCATCATTTCAACCTGCTTTACAAAGGCCTCCCCCAAAACTTCGCCACATTAACCGGCAGGCTTATTACGTAATAAACATCAATAAACAATCATCGCGCGATCAAACGCTTTATGTCATAAAGGTCGGAATTATCTGCAGTGTAGGTAGGGTAGATCCTACACAATCGCTTGCTAATAGCTCGCCGGTTGTCAAATGCCCTTATTTAAAAAAAAACCACCAGAACTCTAAGGTAAAACTTCTGTATTGAAAAGCAATTATTGCGCCAAAATCGCTATTGTTTTGCTTTTGCAAGATACGTTACGAGCCTGCCGTTCAGGTGGAGATTTATAGATGATTCCGCCCCGAACGGCAATATGGTGGTACTGTTCCATGGTCTGTGAGATACTTTATATCGTGCCCTGCCTGTTCTGTTGCCAGGAATCTACAGCAGCCGAATTACGCAAGTGAATTCGGCAAGGCGAAATCAAATCGACCAATCAAATGCGAGATGAATGACGCGATGTGGATTTCCATCCGATTGATAGCCGTCAAACCCTTTGCGTTGCCGTATTCACTTACGCAATAAGCCTACGGGTCTCTGATAGACACTATCAAAGACGCCAAACTCATAAATAAATGCTGGGCTGACACATGCTAACAATTAATAAATGAGTATGTTGTACCTTTTTTTGGGTGAGAAATCATCCAATTACTTCTCCCGCTATGGGTGAAGCGGGAGGGCGTGTCAGACTTTTGCTAACTAAAACCCATCCATGTTCTTTCAGTTGCTTGTGCCAGGGCCGCGGTAACTCTCTTTCAAATTTATCCGCGACCCAGACAGGCATCGGCCCTATCAGGCCCCGTCACTTTTGCTGACATCTCTTTGAGGCGCGCGTGGAACACAACGCGCCGTAAACTCGGGCTTGGTCCTTATTAAACGGTAAGCTACCCATAACTTGCCGTCTGCAAGCCCGCGCCTACGGTGGCCGGGAATCGGCTTGCGACTCCCGACGCCCGGACGCCTCCTGCGGTGGCTAGGGGCGTGAGGGCGTCTCCTTTGCGTCTCCCTCACGCGTTTCGCCTCCTCCTTTGCGAGCATTTTAATAAAAATAACAACGAAAACCAATCCGTTACTTTTTTACATTATATCACGAAATTTCTTGAAAAATCTAATTAAATTTAGCACTTAAATCAAAGAAATTGCACCACTACTACTGCTAGCCAAACAAAAACAATACAAATTTTGTATTTTACAACTGCAAGTGTGGAAGCCCCAACAGTCATAAACGATGCATACTTTATTTGATTACAATGAGGCAATATGCAGCGTGGCTAACTCAAAAGTATATGTACAATATCAAATTAAAACCCAGATTAATTATCTTATTACGAACTTGGAAATCTTGTAGATATGAATAAAATAACACCAACCAAATCTATTTTTCATATTAGAGCTATTAGTGCGGATAGTGCGTGAACGCTATCTAGCGTTAAGCTGACCATCTGGTCAGCTTGTCGATTAACAAGTCCTGATCATCGACAGAGCTGGAGTGAGTTTGTGTAACTGGGCTACATGATCAGCGATCAGAGGGGCTGCTGTGGAGAAATTTGGAGACGTACGCAGATGGCCAAAATAGCTATGAGCAAGATAGCGAGGATATGGGTAGATAGGAACATCTCTAATAACACCAAGAAGAGACTCGTTAGAACCCTAATATATCCGATTTTTCTTTATGGCTTCAAATCTTGGGTAATCCTCTCGGTGGATCGAAGAAAGATTGAGGCTTCCAAGATGTGGTGCTGGAGGAAAATGTTGCGCATACCATGGACAGCAAAACGCACAAATAAGTCATACTCGCCAGTTGAACATCAAGGCCAGAATCTCCACGATCTGCTACCAAAGAGTTCTAAATTACTTTGGTCACATCGCCCGGAGACAAGAAAGCCAGATAACCTAGAGAAACTAAGTGTTGTGGGAAAAGTGGATGAGAAAAGGCCACGCGGACGCTCACCCACTCGTTGGTCAGACCAAACCAGGGTTACGGTTATCACGATGACCATTGCCCTGAGAAGAGCCGAAGACAGAGTGGCTTGCAAGCAGCTCGAAAATGACTCCGTCAAAGCTTTCCAAGACGGGCACGACCTTCAATAATGAAGGTAACCAATAAGAAGAGACCAAATCTTATAAATTACTCCACCTGATAACTACAACTATTCAGTTGAAGTAGATTTAAGAGTTTTGTCTGGTTCAACAAAGGTTGCTTTTCCCTCCGTTTCTTTTTATGTTACAAAAATCTCACTTGAACGAAAAGGACAGGATTTTTGTTTAGTTCGATCGTTTTTCAATCCACGTCATGGTTTCAAAAACTAAACAACCTTTTGACTAAAAACATAAATAACCCTTTCCTTGCAGCAGGCTAAAAATGGATATCAAACAACTGCGGTGAAATGTTGCCAAAAAGTTGTACACGTCCGACTTGTTATCAATCACTTTTTATAACTGACCCTTTAGGTATATAAAAGAATATACCTAGAGGGAAGGGCCCTTTAGGTATTGTTTTTTTAATACTTTGTAGATAAGTGTGGTGAATGTCTGATTATATCGAGAAATCTAGACTAGAGTCAAGAGCAAATCCATATCAAATAAAAATTAAAAAAAACAAAAGCGTTTTAAATAAATATTGCCCACAAATTTCATTCGTGTGAAGAGGGAAACAATCTTCCAAGAAAACTTTGACAGCTTTTCTTTTGGTTGGTACCGTAAATGACGTATAAGGGATCCCTCAAAAACTTCCAATTATTACCACAAAGAGATGCCTTATTCCTCTAAACCACGAACTATTCTTAGCGTACATACAAAAACGTTATTTGACATTACAATACCTAAGACTGGCAAGCCAAAAGCCAGATATTTCCGCTTCTATAAAATGAAATAAAGTCGAGGAGACACTTCTGGATAACACCATTTTATTAAATTTGAAATGTGTGAATCAAGATTATGAAGAATATAAAGCGAATAGATTTTACCTTACTATTTTCTGTTTTTCTCTCGTGTGCTTTACAGTTTGTTAGAAGCGCTTTCGGCTATGTTTAAATTAGGGTAATGTAAAGCATAATATTCCAGTTTCGTGGTATTCAATGCAGATAGCATATACGTAGTTGTACACATATAATTCTGTTAATTTTTGTAACAACGTTTTTATTATTACGAAAATTACTCATATTAAGTTCCAAATTATTTCATTACTAAATATGTACTTGATAATCTTGGTTTGTAAGGGTATTTTAACAAACTTAGGTACCTACTTACTAATTTCTTCTGCCAAAACCTCTATTGCCAAAATATATTATTATTTAAATATAGAAGTCTTAACTAGTATGAAAATAGTTATACGCTAAAATCAATTTACGCGAATTGTTACTACCTACACCGTTATTAGTTACGAAGTTACACTAATTCCGAAATTCCATACCCTTGAGAATTTGGAACTATATATTTGAAACATTTCGTAACATCATTTCTACTTACCAATGCCGTATTAATTTTGAACAACCTACAACCACATTAAATTTAAATTATTAAGTGGTCTACACTTTTTTGGTATGTTCTGGAACAGCTAATGCCATAATGAACTCGTTGCGAAATTACGCTGCACTTTAAGTTTACTATTAAAACCAAAATTAGATTCATAACAAGCCATGTGAGTTAAGAGCATTAATATACACGGAAGAATAAATTAAACAGTAACGCTAAAGCTAATTAACAAACTAACTTAAACACAAGAACTGCAAAGCATAAATCGTGTCTATAACTCAAATGAAACAGTATGTAAACATCTAACTATGAAAGCTTGCACGGTAACAAAAAGTGGTAGTTGCGACAAGTGCTCGAATTCAGCCGGCAGCACTAGTACTTACGCTGAAACTCCGCGGAAATAATTCTCACAAACAATGAAATTGTTACTAATTTATTTTCCAACCGCAACAAAGCGAGATGTCACATGAAAAATGCTCGGGAGCGGCGCGGATGAGACACCGTGCATTCCTCCCGCGAAACTCTCCACAATTTCACGTGTCGCACCGTCAGTTTTACATTTGCTACAGCGTTTAAGTCACATTAAGTTTCGTCTTCACTGTGAACAATACAAACGATTTAAAACTCGCGAGAGCTCCCGGGAAATGCGAGCGATTTATGACATTAATCCTAGATATAAAATGAAATTTCACGCTCGTATGCAACGGTACGGAACCGTTTTGTTTCGCAGACACCCGCTCTAATTGCATTGTTATATTTAGCTTCCGGCTGTTTCAGATATTCTTGACTTTGATTGAACTTCATATGGCGCGTCTGTTTTATAAATGTATACTGTTTGCGTCAATATGAAGCCAATTCTGTCTATATTGTCTCGCAGTCAATATTGTTATTGTCGCTACAGATTATAAGGAATCCAATAAGGCTTTGGTCGAACTGAGAGATAATGACAATATTATTTTTAGGTGGCGTGGATTAAGTCGGACTCGAAGGCGATTCTGGCGATACACACAAACATGGTGGCTCTGAATCCACGGCTTAGCGTCACCTACAATAACCACAACACGTGGAAGTTGCACGTCAGCAACGTGCAGGCCAACGACTCGGGCACTTACATGTGCCAAGTTAACACAGACCCTATGAAGAGTCAGGTAAGCTACACTTTGTTATCCACTAAGCTTACGTACCTGAGTTTACAAAGTAACAAGTTATTTCGTAGAGAACGCTCTAAAACTTAAATGTAACATTTGTCAACAAGATAGCATTTTGTTTCCTTTTTGAAGAGAACGTACATAGTGAATACAGCAATACTTGTGAAGCTGTAAAACAACAAGAAGTGTTCAATCAAGCAGCGAGTGCTACAAGCACTTATTTCATTTTCCGATAAATTTTAATGGAACACTCTGCAAAGTGAGTGAACGTCTGATTAAGTGCAGTATAAAAATCGATAACAGTAAAGTTACAATATGACGTTCGGTATGTAGTTTGGTATTTTATTAGACTTCCGTTCCTCAAAAAGGAATGTATGTTATGGCACTGTTCGTTCCAGAATTTTATTGAAAACTGAATAGAAAATATGTTGGATGGTGGACATTTTTTCTGCTGCTTTCATATCCAGAAAAAATTAACACTTTATATCCTTTACAAGTCCAACTAGTTACGGTTACAGCTCCAATGATTATACCGCGCTTTATTTTACTTTTCGAACTCACGGAAAAGGTTCGTACATTTTACATTAAAACCTTGATGTAATCCTATCCAAATATTTAAGCAGGTGATTACTACAAAATGTAGGTGATGAATTTAGGTGTTTATCAAATTAGGGCGAAATTAATTTTCACCGCAAATTCAATATCAATCAGATTTGTGAAATTACTCGTCGTTGATTTGATATGGTGTGCTTATGTTGCGATTCATTGAAACAAAAAAAATAAAAATGTGTAAATGTATACCAAGTACTATAATAGTAGATTATTAACCAAGGGGATAAAGCAGTGTCTTCTGTCGCGGGTGACGATTTAAATCGCGAGCGTAACGAAGGACTCGAGGTTTACTCCCGAGCGTAGCGAGGGTGTTAAAAACTTAAATCACGAGCGAAGCGAGGGATTTAAGACGAGTCCTGAGTGTAGCGAGGGATTTAAGTTCACCCAAGACTAAGACAGCTTTATCACCGAGGAAAATACTCTACTTTTCGTACTATTTGCGAAAAAATTAACAGAATAATAATATGAGATAAGCATTTATTAAAAATAATGACAATTAAAAGTAAAATAAACTTCACTTTTATGTATTTGAAGAAAACAAAAACGCGGCAAATTCCTAGACTAATATTTTTTTGTCGGAAAAGCAAAGGCATCAAGCTCATACGGCCTCGTTGGTTTTCGTAATTTTATTTTATACTCATAACTGCATAATAAATGCGTATTCCTTTTTCAAAAAGATGTATAATGCTTTATATACAAACTCAATGGTGTAAACACAGATGTAGTTCAGTATAAATTTCGGTAAGTATTCCAAATTTAAATCACATTCTCCCCCTAGAGGATGAATGAAATTCAGTACAATTTTCTTTCCCTGTTTTTAACAGATTAAAAATGACAATTGTTATGTTCGCTTTTTGTGGCATAGAATGTCACTTTTTTGAGCAAGTGGTACGAAAAACTATATTTGAAAATAGTCACTAACCCTCTTACTAATAAACGCAGAATAAAGTTATACCAGGTATAACTAAGGTATACCCATACATTTTCATAGGTTTATACCTGGTATAACTTTATTCTGCGTTTATTTGTAAGAGGGTAAGAAGTTTACTGTCCATTCTTCTCCATAAAAATTTACGTATGCCAATGATGAACTACTAGAATCACTAATTTTTAACTACTTACTTGTCATTCAAAGGTGCCTCTTAATGGACTACATGAAATATATAATCTATTTGAAATAAATAATGTAACATTGCCTTTATTGCTGCTACCTTAAAATAACTTTTATGTAACCCTAGTTCATCGTCCACCAAACACGACTCAACTCACTCCACATCCAAACAAAAGACTCCACTAATAAACTCTAACAAGCACAATTATTTTTGTCAGATGGGTCATTTATCCGTGGTGATCCCTCCGGACATAGTGGACAGTGTGACGGAGGGCAGCTCGGCGCAGGAGGGCGGCAGCATAAGATTGACGTGCACCGCAACCGGGGTGCCTCCGCCGACCGTATTGTGGCGACGGGAACACAACCGACCTATAGTGTTTAGACACGAGGGTGGCAGGGAGAGGAAAGGTGAGCTTGTTTTTTGGTTGTTTTAATACAGGATTTATTCTGAAATTTGTGATATTTATTCAAATAAAATTGATAACGATGCCTCTTATAGAAATGGTGTCACATTAACAACTCTATTTACGTATAAAAGACGAGCTTCTGCCGGCGTCTTCACCGAAAATTCTTCTTCGGAAGTTAACCCTACGGAATGTACCCACTCCTGAGGCCTTAGACAAATGGCATTCGATGTCAGCGAAGGCAAAAGTCGAAATGTCAAAAATATTAAGGATTAATCACGTGTTTTTTTGAAATCCCTTGTCAATCCCATACAATTTTGCCTTTTTGACAATCGCTATCGCTATGTTTTTTATAATAGAATATCACTTGTCTAGGGTCTCAAGAATATAAAATAAATCCTACCGTAGGGCATGGTCTAACCCTGTGGCAAGTTTCATATAAATAAGTTCAGCGGTTAAGGCGTGAAAAAGTAACAGACAGAGTTACATAATTTATAATATTTGTACGAATTTCGCTGGCTACACGGATGATGAATGTTTGGATAAGTAATCGTAATATAATATGTTTCATTTCATCTTAATGCCACCCCGACTATTTAAACAAGAGGATATTTCAAATACAGTAGCTCATATATTTGAATACATCTCTTGTTTAAGCCACCTAGGAATTTATGCCTAGACCAGACCCATTTATGCTCCAACTAAGCCGGAGAACGCAATCTTTTTTAATTTAAAGAATTAAATACCTTATCGTCAACCAATTCAAAAATTATGTCAAACTACTGTATTATATTATCCACATTAATGAGTACTGCATTGCAGTGGTGTCGGCATCAGAACTGATCTTATTTAGAAGCGACGCCGACAGAGAGTTATCTTTGTGTTGGAGTTTGATTGGACTTCTGTTGTTGTAGCTGTAATTGACTAACCTGAATCCACTGAAACCGGAAAATTTACGAAGAAGGTCCTAGCCACTCCTAGCCGCTATACAATTGTTGTACGAAAACCGTATAGTTTAAACAGTAACTACCGCGAATTCACGTCACAAAACTCGAATTAGTTGAATATTAATTAACTTAGTACATCTTCTTTGTATGTACTAATGGAAACGGCGGGAGGGTACGCCCTAGAAAGACTGATCTCTTTTAGGTTTACTCATAACCGGCGTGCGTGTATGACTAGATGTATGAACGTGAGTGAAGCACTTTGAAGTATACAGTAAGGATCGTAGCAGGTGGCGTTCTGTAGTTTCTGCCTACCTACTTAAATCCGAAAAAAGGCGTGAGTTTATGTATGTATGTATCTTCTATATAGATGAACTGTGTATTTAGAAATGAGTTGACTACTGAAATAACAACTAATACAGAATTAAGGAAGAAAAAGACACTTTGCACCGACACTAAACAAATTGTGATTAAGGCGTATATATTTCCCAATGCTAACGCAGTACTGGCCGTGCGCCCGCTCCTTTTGGACAATTTTGTTTGTGCTATTTCAGTTATGAAGAAATTCTAGCCATCAATTTTCTGTGTAAAAATATTTTTGAACATCCAAGTCGTTTTGGAGGACTGTCCAAAAGTAGCGGCAATATATCTTGTGGTTATTTTTTTTTAAAGCAAAACTATTAGTTACACGAAACAAACATGTTTCACAAATAATGTACATGAATCAATAATAAATGTGTATTTTTTTCAAACCTTTTAACTTAGTTACTAAGGAGTATATTTAGAAAGTAACCGTTTTACGGCACTCGGCACTAAAGCGGTGGAAGGCCCTGAAGACAGGAGGATGAGGAGAAAACCCAATTATGGATAAAGCTCGTCTTTGTACATAACCTGGCCTATTGTATTTGTATAAAAACAAATACACAAATACAATAGGATAAAGAATAACAGGATGATTATATGTTCTACCAGAAAAAAATCCAAATTAGTAGTAATTTAGGCTAAGTTATAATTAACCTTGACGGAAAACACAAATTAATAATGAAAGCAAAACAATCTATAAACTAAATCCATATCGATTTCACGAAATAACTATATATGCTGAAATCATATGATAAGCCGTGTAGATAATACTGTTCATATCGTAACAAAAATTATATTCAAATACAATGTATCATAGGCCAGGAAATATAATGTATGGCGCATTAATTCTGGAAGCAGTAATTATTTGTTCTGTGTTATTAATATATATGTATATGTCAGCCTGTCACTTTAACGTTAGTGTTATGTGGATACTTGCCAGAATTATCGTGCGAAATATGATGTCTACGGTGGTTGTATATGTTTGATATTTTAGTAAGAGTTGTATCAAAGTCAGTATCCCAACATTTTCAAAGTTTATCAAATCTATTGTTTCAATAACACCAATCATTTGAAGCTTAGGGTTTAAAGAAATTTAGATAGAGTTGAAATAGATCTTTCTTGTCCCTCTTTGAGAAACCTGGTGCAGTTTATTTATGTATAAAAATGCCTTTTTTCTATTCCGTAAATTTTTTTTTGCGATTGTAAATCTTAATAATGTCCTCTACCCAGGGGTGTAAGATAGTGCCTGGTATACTCTAACTGACTCCATAACGGTGTTGTTGAAAGACTCGCGCACTTCGTCAAGCTCATTCGGAACCATATGACTTCCATGCGTCATCCCTTTTCTAGTACCTGCTTATGCAACTAAAATAACAAAACCGGCCATGTGCGAGTCGGACTCGCACACGTTGGATTCCGTACCATTATCGCAAAAAACGGCAAAAAAACCACGTTTATTGTATGGGAGCCCCACTTAAATATTTATTTTATTCTGTTTTTAGTTATAGCGGCAATAGACATACATCATCTGTAAAAATTTCAACTGCCTAGCTATCACGGTTCATGAGATACAGCCTGGTGTCAGACGGACAGACAGACAGACAGACAGACGGACCGTGGAGTCCTAACGGAGCCCTAAAAATCAATAATAGAGATAATCCAAAGGCAATAAAAACAATATCATACTTCCCAAAGTATAAAACCCATTCAATCAAACGTAACACCAGTTTGGTGTTAATAAAGACAGCGCAGCCGCCATAGCGGCATGCAAGCGGCATGTCTGGTCGGAAGTAATCAACAGTCGGTATTGTGGTGCATAATGAACTGTACCGCTTCATAGCTGCTCTCGCTACTTCTATAACATATCTACATGTCTTTGGGCTAACTTCTTGGAATGAGATTTATATGGTCTAGACATGTAGGGTGTTAAACAAAATTTGGTTTTGTTTTATGTCGTGAAAGTGAAACCTACCTACCTTAAGAGGAAATGCGGTCGCAGACATCCAACTGACTATCCTAAGTAAAAAGTCGTATTTTGTGGTTTGGCTCTCGCCTATTTTCTCCTCCAATATTGGACCAATTTAAAAGACATTGCACAAACTGAAAAATAAAGATATACTCTATGCCCTATGTTTTCCTTTCTGATGATACATTATCTTTAGAAGCAAGATTTTTTGAAGGTTCTAGACCTTCAAAGAATGCTCAAAATTACGGTGACATCAGAGGCCTATTGTGCAAATTTGACAACTATAAATGAAAAAAGAAAAACATATGGGCACAGTATATATCTTTTTATGCCACTGTATGGAATATCTTTTAAATTGGTCTAATATTGGAAGAAGAAATGGTTGTTTCGTTGTTCAATGTTTCCTCCGTGCCTCGGAAAGCACGTTAAGCCGTTGGTCCCGGCTGTCATTTGAAGATCTTTGACAGTCGTTACGAATAGTCAGAAGCTTGAGATCTGACACCAGTCTTGCCAAGGGGTACCGTGTTACCCAGTTACTGGGTTGTGGAGGTCAGATAGGCAGTCGCTCCATGTAAAACACTGGTTCTCAGCTGAATCCGGTTAGACTGGAAGCCGACCCCAACATAGCTGGGAAAAGGCTAGGCAGATGATGATGATTGGAAGAAGAAATGGGCGAGAGCTAAACCTCGATTTACTAAGGAAATTCAGTCAGCTCTCTGTGCCCACATTTCCTCTTAAGGTAAAACAGATTTAATTTGCTGACTGTACATTCAAACAAATTTTGTTACCTTCAACTTTTTACTATGTGTAGAGTCAGACAATAGGTAGTACCTAAATATTAAATAGTTATGCAAAACATAAAGGCACTTCTTATAATCAAGTCTATTAGGTAAACGAAGAAGAGAATGAATATTACCTAAAAAGTTGTCTCTCTTTTGGTCTAAACGCGAACACGGACTATTAAGTCTAAGATTAAATTACCAGCTCCACTAAAAGTGTTAATAGCTTTGTCTGGAATTCTATTTAGTGTGAAAGCGTCACGAAAATATTCCCTAGTTCTTTGCTAAATATTCATAATTATACCTAACAGTTTCAATGTTTTTCAATTTGTAAATTAAGGCGTCGACAGACACCAACGACTTTGAAGGAACAAAACTCAGGCTCGCTTCACTCGTGATCGTGAACGCAAAATTTTGTCGTTTTTAGTATTTTGCTTATTATTATTTGCCTTTAAAAAAAAACCATTAATCAAAATTTTGATATTTAAATTGTCTTTTTGAGATGGTGAAAATTTCATGAAAATACGGCTCGGTAGTTTTGGTGAGATTGTCGTTTTTTTGTTCGTATTAGACATACATAAATAATAACAGCCGCACGGGTCGATCTTCAAGGTTAAGCAACGCTTGACGAGGTCGGTCCGTGGATGGGTGACCATTTTCAACATACCGAGTTTCCTCCGTGCCTCGGAAAGCGCGTTAAGCCGTTGGTCCCGGCTGTCATTTAAAGATCTTTGACACTCGTAACGGGTAGTCAGAAGCCTGAGATCTGACACCAGTCTTGCCAAGGGGTACCGTGTTACCCAGTTTACAGATAGGCAGTCGCTCCATGTAAAACACTGAGTACCAGCTGAATCCGGTAAGACTGGAAGCCGACCCCAACATAATTGGGAAAAGGCTAGGCAGGTGATTAGACATAACTTTACCAATTAATACCACATTTGTATAACGAAACAAATAAAATTATAAGTTTTCACATATCACATTATAAAGACAATTGAAAGAAAATTGTTCATACGTGATGTTCATTTTAATATCATTAATATTGGGTTATCTACACCTTAAATAATAACGCTGAAAACAGTTTTTGATAAAAATACGCTTCTCTAAAGTTTGTAGCAGTCGTTAATTTAACTCTGTTAAATAGTTGCTTACGTTTATAATTTCAGAGCTTTGAATTTTTCATCCTGCTTTTTTTATCCATTTATCATGGAAAAGTTCCGTTTGAATGTCCCTGCTTCTAGCATTTTTACGTAACTTCTACTTTGAGCTGCGACTAGTTTTTGTTACTTGAGATTCAAAGCCAGGACATCGCGCGGCTACAAGCTGCAATCTTACTAATGCAATAAATATTGGAAGTAAAACAACTAGTTGTTAAAAGAGTCCAATAAAATTGAAGGTAGGAGGGAATCGTTAACTATTATTAGCTTCATTGTGCAGAGTGCCGGTGAGACGGGTGCAGACGAGCGCTCCCAACGGCTGTAATAGATCGGAAAATATCCTGACTTGTTTCTTCCTAACTTAATACTGGCAATTTCAAATCTGATTTACGTCCAACGGACTGGGATTGAAATCAATGGAAACAATGGATTTGTCTTCATTTGTGGTTGTTACAGAGACAATGAATAGACTTTGGTCAGACTTGTTTCAATGCCAATATTCAAGTCTTAGTAGAATCTAGGCTAAGGCTGTTTCTACTTGACCTGAATCCTCAAACGTTCTTGATTTTAGAATTTGATTTTAGTGTCAAGATCAAATCAAATAAGTTTATTTGTAGACATAATCAGTACAAGTAGGTGTTACAATTTATAATGTGACCCTATGTCTTATCCTGCCACAGTTGGTGGCATACAAATATTAGTATGAATAATAAAGGTACAAGGTTTAACAACTATGTTAGGTGTCACCAATGATATTCTAGTTAACAGATATGTTATGAGCGCGCGCATTGTGAAGACTCGAATACGTTCTTATTGGGACGTATATAGCCTTTAGTCTATGTCACGCATGGTGAAGAGCGATGTGTTTAAACAAAATCAAAATTTAAAAAATGCTATCGTGTATTTAGAAAGTTTACCAATTATGATACCATAGTACATAACACAGAAAGGTTCTCATGCCATATGCAAGTAATACACCTCAATTTACTAATTTATTTCATTTTTTTCCTAATATTCTGATATTTAGAGGTTAGAAAAAGAAAAAAACATTGGTGGCCAGAATAATGTTTGATTGCATTCACACGCAAGTGACAAACACTAGCTGTCTCTTCTTTTCTTGTTGGTTTTTCAAGCCATCCCTTTCGAATTGTAGTGAAATGTCAGATAAATGAAAAATGTGTATGTGTGCGTGTGCTGCCACTGCTGTGCGCAATATTTTTTTCGGTTGTTTTGTGAGTGTATAACGTAACCGTTTACTAGAATATCATTGGGTGTCACCGACTTTGTTCCATGGCAGATATTTTGACTATTACGACATAACCAACACATGTCACTATGCGAGTGTGACTAAACAAGTTGATTCCGTTTATCAATTATAATATAAGGAAGAACTAAAACAGAAGATATAAATAATTTTCCTCTAGCAGAATAAGTTATGGTCATAGCCTCTATGATAAAGCTGTTTGTGCGCCGAATTTGCACTTGGACACACCTTTTCTGCTGTTGTGACACAAAAGTGTTTGGCTATCTTGGAAGTTATTAAGGTTCGATTATATTATAACCTTCATAAATTAAATTAGGTAACCTGACTCTAATTCGATAAATAAAAACTCAATAGGTTTCTAGTGACATGCATTCCACAGCGAACTTGTCTCTGTGGCTCTAGACAAGTGTCATTCGATGTTAGCGATGGCGATGGTCGAAATGCCAAAATGTAATTACGTGACATTTTAGCGTTTGACATTCACATAAATTTTTGACATTTTTTCCAATCGCTATCGCCACGCTTTCGATGATAGAAAGTCACTTGTCTAGGGCCTGACAAAGTGACATTGCGAAAACAATTGTCAAAAGTTGTCCAAGGACCACGTGACATTTTAAATTTTATGACAATTGTTACTATTGAATGACCTTTCGTTTGGCCCTCTTGTACCTACATGCTTAATATGACTGGCACCACGAACCAACACGTTCTTATAATGCACTTGTCTTCTGAATTCAAACAGTTGTTTGTTCTCCCATATTCAAG
This sequence comes from Orthosia gothica, assembly GCA_949775005.1. NCBI lineage: Eukaryota > Metazoa > Arthropoda > Insecta > Lepidoptera > Noctuidae > Orthosia > Orthosia gothica. The sequence continues at coordinate 18,784,961 of OX459037.1, forward strand.
TATCACCAACCAGTACCGACCTAACTACACTTATAGTTGTATACTTTGACTCCGTACAAAACACCAGTGTTTGGTGTCAAGTATGACAATAAAATGTTAGTTTATAAAGCATTACTTCGAGCACTACTTTGTGAGATGTTAAGCAGCTTAAATGCTTTTGTTTAGAGCTGTTTTTCTAAAAGTTTTGAGGATAAATTAAAATTAAAATCATCCGTCTCAGAATATCACGCTCGTATTCACTCTAATAAATATTTAAACTTTTCAGGATCTAATGGTATATAAAAAGACTTTACACCTCTATATTCCAAGTCATGTCCTCGACTTCACCTCGAATCATTATATTGTCAGTGTTATAGCTTACACATGACATCAAGGATAAATTCCATGCCATGGTGGCACTTAAGTGGTAGTGGGCAGGGCACATTGCCCGCAAAACGGATGGCCGATAAGGTCGAAAGACGATGCGTTGGAAGGCCTTCCACTCGGTGGACCGATGTCCTGGTTAAGGTTGCGGGAATCCGCAGGATGCGAAACGTACGGGGGATCGGTCAATGTGGTGACGCCTGGGAGAGGCCTATGTCCAGCAGTGGACGTCTTTCGGCTGACATGATGATTACGAGTGGAGGTTCTTCAAACTGACTTGGAATTTCGTGAAGTTATGAATTCTGTTACATGGCGCAGTAATTACAGATTGATTTGCAAAAACTACAAGTAGTAGTGTAATTACTTAAAAAACAGCTTAAATAAGTAGCAATTAGTTAAATAATGTAGCATTCAGAAAAAGTTAATTGCGAAACATGTATTGGCATTCGTCGAGGGTATTCTAAATAAAACTCGGGTAAAGCAGAACCTGCAACTGTAACTACTAAATACTTGAAGCACTTCTCATAGGTTGTTCTGTATTTCAACTAGTTATTTAAACGAAGGAATTTCTCATTTCGTTCCATTCCGACATTTAAGAAAAATTGTTAATGTGTAAATGAGCCCTTTTCAGTTTATAATGCGAATGTAATGAGAGCATATGAGAGTTGTGATAAAATAGTTACATGTTATATATTCGATGTAAAATAATTATTAATTTCCACATAACTTAATTGGAAGTTTGCCTATTATATTGGATTTTTAGTAACTGTATGCATACTTAGCCATGTATATAGAAGTTCTTCTCACGAATGAAATACATTTGAATTCATATACAATTCATGTGTTCGTGGTAGCAGATTTAGACTTCTTCTTTTTATAGTGCAACTCGTTCAGGTTACACCGCCCTCGATAGCTATACTCTGATCCTTTTTTTTTTTAAATATCAGGTTCACGCAAAATTTAATGACAGGAAAGAACAAACAGCAGTATTTAAAAAAAAGTACTCATATTAAAAATTGCAGTGTTGCACGAGAAACAAACTTACGTGCAAAATTTTATAACCTTATTCGAACACCGTAAAGTGGGCAAAATTAAACTTGCAAACTTTGATTACATACACATATATACTGGGACAGAAATTACATAAAAGCTTGTAAAAAACATAAGTTCAAAAACTAAAACCCGACTAAGAACAAGTAAAATTCCAAAATTTAAAAACCCCCGACACATTTTTATTTCATGCTACATAATTTATATAGTAGATACGCTTCGACCGGCAATCTATTATGACACGTTCTCTTGCGAAAACAACCCGATTCAAACAGTAAAACGCCCATAACTTTTGAACGGCTAAACCGATTTTATTCAGACATAGCCAAGAACACTCTCGATTAAGTCACCTTTTAAACAAAAAAACTAAATTAAAAATCGGTTCACCCGTTTGGACGCTATGATGCCACAGACAGACACACAGATACACAGATACACAGCAACACACGTGAAACTTATAACACCCCCCCTTTTCGGGCGGGGGTTAAAAATCACCATGGTTGCTTGCCACCTACCGTAACAAAACAACACATTCTGCAAAGTAGCATACTACGGCCACGGTTATCCTCTGAATACCACTATGAATATGTAAAAAATACAATACAATATTTATTACATGTTAGTTATTTATTTAAAAACCGATACATATCGAATATTTTGTAAATAACAATGTCAGGTGAGAATATTTTCTTTTTTCAACCTTTTTAGAGCATGATTTTTCAGTAGTTGGGTTTTAGTTTATGGATTTATTTTAGGCACAAATGAACATAAATGCATACATACATACACACATACCGGTCAAAAACATAACCCTCTCTTCTGCTTCGCCGTAATCGGGTAAAAAAGAAAAATACTTGCTTATAATCTTAGCGCGAAAAAAACCTTTTAGTTTCCTGCTTCAAGAAATGTTCACAAATTTAAAATACGGTAAAGTACGGTAAGGTTCAACAATAAACTTACGCGAATATTGCAAACGCAGCTTAAATTGATTAGTTAAATTAATTTATGGTGATGAAATCCAAAATGGCTGTTGTCCGATTAACGACTGGATGCCAATATGAAAATGAAAACCGTGTTCACGGAAATAATTCATTTATGAAGGCAGATTTAAAATACGTACTCTACAAAAAGTATCTTCTTTCGTTTATAAAGTAAAAGTTCGCGAATTGAGAGGTGTTTATGAAACTTTTATTTTAGGCGAAAATAAGCAAATGTTTTCCTCAATACTCTCTCGTAATAGGAAAATGAATCCAAAAGCTGTACTTCACAACACTGCAAAGCGGCAACATCTATGGACACCGCTCTCATTGTTAACCCTTCAGAGCGAGTTTTCCTTTTCCCCGGGGTGCCGAAAGCCGCTATTCTGTTCAAGTCTTTTTTCCAATTCAATCTACTTTGCATTGTCCCCGACACTCGCATGAGGCATTACACCTAGCCCCCTACCCTTGCACTTGCTCCCAAGCACTTCTCTTTCCAATGGATTTTATTTACGCAAGAGAAAGCAAGCTTTAATACATATACCGCTGAAGACAATAAGGCGCCTCCAAACGATATATAAAAGCTTTGAGTTAGTCTCGCGTTCCTTTTAGTAGGATTCCTTTGAAATGAATCGAATAATTCGCGGAGTTTATGCTTATGGACGCTTTTTATGTGAGGAGTACTTTGTTAAGTGTGAAAATAATGATTGTCGTTTGCGGACTGGGATCGTTGTTATGACAATAATAGGGTCTCAAATTTCAATGGGACGGATATAATTTGATATCCATCCCTGCCTACGCGTGTATCCAACTTCTGTTATTTACTAATCACTGAAGCGAAAGTTGATAAGGCGTCTGAAGTTTTGTTTGTCTTCGCTGGGAACCCGAGCCCGAACTTTGACGAAGGTATTTTGTAGTTCCTTACCTGACCAAATACGAGACTTTATTTATCTACCATGTTTCTGAGAGCTAGTGCATTATTGATGTGTTTAATTTATTTAATGTAGTTCAATCAATATGAATGTAAATGTGGATGGATGGAGAGGAAGAGGAAGGCCAAAGAAAAGATATATAATTTTTTTTTTTTTTTTTCACCATATAAAATGTACAAATTGAACAATATAATTATTTTAAAGCTATTAAGAACATGCAAAAGAACGAAAGATGAGCAACTGCGCCTGAGCTAGGCCGAGCCTGTATTTCAAGACGCAGTTTACTTAACAGAATATTTGCTTGTGTTAGGTGTGTTTATGAGTTGATCTTTATCTTAAGATTTTAAGAAGATCTTCTGTAGTTTCGTAATCACAAGTAATGAGAAAGTTCAATAGTTTAAATTTGCATTATCGTTTACTTAATGTATAGATGTTAAGAATAGTATTTAATTTATTGTTTAGAAAAGGACCGGTAAAGCAGAAAAACCTATTTTTAAATGAGTGTTTGTCAAGATGGATGGACTGTGTGAGGAGTGATATGAAGGCAAAGGGAGTCAGTAATGGCGTAACTGGGGACAGAACGGTATGGAAGAGGAAAACGTGTTGCGCCGACCCCAAGTAACATGGGATAAGGGCAGGAAGATGATGATGAGTTCAATCAATCTGCCTAGCCTTTTCCCAACTATGTTGGGGTTGACTTCCAGTCTAACCGGTATCAGCAAAGTACCAGTGTTTTACATGGAGTGACTGCCTATCTGACCTCCACAAACCAGTAACTGGTTAACACGGTATTCATTGGTTAGACTGGTGTCTGATAGCAAGCTTCTGACTACTCGCTTGTAGATCGGAAGCTTCTGGCTTAACGTGCTTTCCGAGGCACGGAGGAAACTCGGTATGTTGAAATGGTCACCGATCCACGGACCGACCTCGTCAAGCATTGCTTAACCTTGAAGTTCGACCCGTGCGGCTGTTATTATTTAGCCACGAGCTCCTCTATTTTTGAGCTCCTTAATTTATTTAATGTAGTTATAGGAAGTTAATTCGTCAAACCGTCCATGTGAATAATTGGACGCTCCATATTCTTATTGTTTAAAGAAAATTTGTGCTAAAAATGTAATTTGGGTGCTCTCCTTTCGTAACTTAAATCGACTTCTTCAAACAAGTTTTCTGTCGGACTCTTTTACATCGTCCCGTTGGCGGAGCGACGACCAAAAAAGGACAAGCGCCTCTCTCGACTGAATTTTTATGAACTTTTTGTTTGCCTTTTTAAGGCGAAATGTAAAGTAACATCACCGCGGGCCGGTTTTTGAAAGGGCACTGCATCTTAAAGGGAACTGTAAATTAAGTTTCTTTTTGAATCTTCGCTTTTTCTGTTTCGTTTGCGTTATGACTCATAATTAATGTAAAGTTGTTTATTACAGTTCTTGTTCTTCTTTCCGTGTGAAGATGTGGCCACCTCTGGTTTCAGAGTTAATTAAGCCACCTCTGGAAACCCTACAGGCCTTTGACTTGGCTATTTCTGACTTACATTATCGATATAAGTCCAGGTTTCCTCACGATGTTTTCCTTCACCGTTGCATGTGATGTCCAAGATAAACTTAGAAAGTACATCTGAATTTGAAAAAGTCACATTGATACAAGCAAAAGAGGCGAGGTCTTTAGCCACTGGGTCACCACGACATATGCATGTACTGAAAATACTTCGCAGCCTATTTTTTCTTTGTTTTTGTCTTAGGACTTGTCTATAGGGCACGTTTTTTACATTATTATAATGTGTTACTTAGAAACAGACCTGTTTTTGCTAGTAGATGTCTGGGCTTGAACATCGATCAAAAGGGTAGCATAGCTAGTCTAATATCGAGCTTATTCAGTAAAACAAGCTGCTAGTTAGTTATGGATTAAAGCGCAAATATACGCCTTTGGTAATCATGTTTATGTATGTTATACAAAGCTAAGTTTAAGGTAATTAAACTTCAGCTCGTGAGTACTTCAACCCTAAACGTAGGACATACAAAAGTCGTTTACAGACAATGAACACAAACGTTACGTTTATGCTGTAACAATAGCGTGGCATCCAAACAATTGACTAATAATTCCGCCAGGCAAACTGCTACATACCAAATGGAAATTTCGCGTAACGTTCGCTGCAGCTATTGGCTCTCTTAATGTAAATGTGTTGTTCCACGATCGACGCCACTGCGAGAATCGTTACCATTATTTATGTTATTACCATCAACAATAACCCACATTATAGGTACGCAAAACTATTCCATAGCATTATTGAAGAGTATTATATGAGTTATTGCCGAGAAATCACTCGTAAATCATATAACATTATTGTTTTACGTAATGATATCGCAATTTGGCCAATCTCTTCGAACTCCATTTCCCTACAATTGGTACTTAGGAACGCAATATCAATATCTCTTCTAAGTACTTACGCATTGTACTTCACGAGATAACGAGAAAACTTTATCAAGTTTTTTACTTTGCGCCAAGTAGCTGCTATACTTAGGCGTATCACATCAGTTTCGGTCAGTCCCCACTAATACTAGACAACGATAAAAGTCCACGTACAAACACCCAAAACAGGGAGAAATAAAAGAAATACAAAGCAAAAAACGAGTCGGAATAACGTTAAACAATATCGGCGTAGGACCGAAATAATCCTTAATACATCGTAGGTAATAGTTTATCGGGTCCCCAAGAAGGGTGGCTATTGCGTAGGGGATTACCAATTTTATAAGTTAGGTATTCGTGCGAATGTCACCGCAGTAACCATAACGTTTTAGTGGCAGTTTGCCCCTCGTTGGAACACTTCGTATTTTTAATAAAAAAAGCAATATAGTTTTTCACAGCCAAGAGCTAGGAGAATGGGAAGGCTGGGAATTTTCAATTTTAAAAATTAAATTGCTTTAAACAATTGTTCTGTTGATGGTTCTTTCTAAGTTATTGCGTCTATCGCATAACAAACAATTTGCCGAACTAATCATTGTAAAGGACGTCTTGAACAGAACACGTTTTCCTCAAGCAATTCAGAATAATATACGAGATGCATTGACGCGGAACACAGAGATATCGGAAATGATTGTATGAACTTGAATACGTACGAATACAAATGGTACTGGAGTGATAAAACATTGGATTGAAAGTCTGAAAAATGCGCCAATAGTGACGGATCACTACCGAGAGTATCGTTAATTCTCCAATTCCCTTGACACTGTAACACAATCCCAATGCGAGGGAAACACAATGAAATAAAATATTTAGTCCTTTGTCTCTTTTTTCATGAAAAATGCTAGGAAATTGTACAGTAGTGCATGTTACCATTAACGATAGCGCATTTTTGTTTTAATTAGGTGAGAAAGGATAAATTCATTTGCTTAAATCTTTTTCAAGATTTATCGCAATACAATTTCACCAAAATATTTTATTTTTCTTCAAGTAACGTTTTAGCCCGCATGAAAGTCGAAAACAATCCCACAGGGTCCTATATCCTAATTCAGACCATGGTCCACTTGCGTTCCATCCACATCTTTTCAGCCGTTGAGGCGTATTCGATTAACAAATATACAGTCTTTCACATCTATAATATTAGAAGGAAATGATAGGATACATCACACGCTGTACAAAATAATAATATCTCCAAGTTCTCAATATTCATTTATCGAAAACACCATACATCATAACACAAATCCAAAGAGGGGGTTCCGTAATAAATAGTTCCCGGCAAAAGCCAGTATAAATCTGTGAGTGTCACATATATTATTGGACACCGTTGCACTTATCCAGTACATTTCTGACGGGGCCGGGTACAGTCGCCGATAAAATTCAATAGCACCATAAGTACCTAAATCCTACCACCTTGTTTTATTGTCACTTGCGATTCAGCTGTTCGGGTTTCACTTTAGTTTTATCCACCTTCGTTCAAACTACGCACGTAGTGATGTACCTACAACTTATTCATGTGTATAGTTGAGTTCGTAAATCAGTAATGTTGGATCAGCCTTTGATTTTGTAGTTCCCCTAATTTTATGTGATCTCTATTGGCTTATAGACGAGAATTCATTGTTTATCCACTGTTTGAAAAGTCAGCACTTTTTCATTTTCACTAGGCGAGTTTTTATTATGATGGTAGATCACAAACAGTGGGTAAATTCACTTTCAAGTTTAAGATTGAAGTGCCGTACCCAAAATACGGGCTTAGACGTGGAGTTGCGGACACCAGCCCGTCTTAACCTAACCTAACCAAAGATTGAAGTGAATGTCTGCCTAGCCTTTTCCCAACTATATTGGGGTCGGCTTCTAGTCCTACCGGATTCAGCTGAGTACCAGTGTTTTACATGCAGCGACTGCCTATCTGACCACCACAACCCAGTAACTGGGTAACACGGTATCCCTTGACAAGACTGGTGTCAGATCTCAAGCTTCTGACTACCCGTAACGACTATCAAAGATCTTCTAATGACAGCCGGGACCAACGTCTTAACGTGCTTTCGGGGCGCGGAGGAAACTCGGTATGTTGATATAGTCACCCATCCACGGACCGATCTCGTCAAGCTATGCTTAACCTTGATGATGGACCAGGCAAATTGAAGTGAATGTGAATGTTGGCAATACAACGAGATACAGACATATAAACCTAAGTAAAGGGATGTATTAACAAAACATATCACGCTCAGTACTCTTGATTGTAACTACTGCAAAGGATATAAAATGGGGCATAAACTGGGTCATATAACAATAAAAATAAATTAGATAAAAGCTCGCAATGAAACTTTACCCATTACTCGGCTCGCGTAAAACACAGTTTCATGGGTTTGTAAGATTTAATTATTACAAAATACTTCTCTGAAAACGTATAATGTAAAACCTTTCGGTACATAAATTAAGGGAGACAGGTAACATGTAATTTTCTTGTCTTAGAAATGATTAGAAGCCCATCAATGTGCTAGTTGACGCGGAAAGTTTGAATTAATTTTAATTATTTCATATACGAGTAATTCCGTGCAATAATTATCGTGCAGACACATTAATTACAGGGCTATTAAAATGTGGAATTAACAGTGACGCCATTAGAAATCATTGCAATGTGATGATTGATTGATTCAAATGTTATATACCGACATGCCTGATATGCCTATGTCATTTTAGCTCGATTTATTTATGTTATGAAATTTAATTTATTGTAATGTTCTAAACTGGGCATTTAAATTGGGGACTTGACAAATTCTACTTTAGTGTGAGAATTTGTCAAATTAGGTGAAGCATTTAAGTAGAATTTGACAAGACCTTAACTTAAAATTCACGAACCGGACCGGGGCATAATATCAATGTTTGACCACGCGTCATATATTATTGTACAAAAGGTTTCTGCAATATACTGAGATCCCACTGCAAAAATCTGCAAGTATTTTGTTTTTGATGAAACTTGATTTTTTTAGAATAGGTTACTGTATGCTGTAGGGTTGCCTGGCCGCATCTTGCCGCAACTAGACTTACGATTTTTCTTAACTCTGCTCCCACAGCAAGTGGCTACCCACAGCTTGCGGCTGACTGAAAGCAGGCAACCTTACTTTTTCCTATTTCTATTTCTACACCAATTTCTTTCAAAAGCCGTTCGATTCACTTGAAAAACTTCCAGATTTGGGGTTAATTATGAAACATAAATTTCAATCTAATATATTTAAGGTTATTGCGGCTAGATATTGCCAGACAACCCTGCAGCAATCTTTTCTAATATCATGTATCATTCATGAATATTAAGTTTAATCAAAAACGCTTGTTCCTGCAGACTTCTGCAGTGTCGGATTTTAGGCTATAATTGGATTGTGAAGGCCAGATGACAACTTTCCCACAACAATTTTCTCCATCTCTTGCCCATATGGTTCATCGGAAGACCAGCGTCAGACGGCTTCTGACTGGCAACATTGTTTAAATTGAACTTTTTGGCACACACCATGTTATTTTTAAGATCGTAACTTTTTTTTTTATTTGTGTGTACTGTGCTTTCCCAAGTTAATGTTTTTATTGCTTTCTTTTCTTTCTTCTATATACCAAGATAGACTTCACATATGGTCAGAACAAATACCACTACCTTATGGAAAGCATAGCCAAGTGGTTGATGAATGACGTAATTATCGGTTTGTTTAACTTTTTATTTGATAATTTATTATTTAAAATTGTGTAAACTAGATAAAACTTCTTTACAAAATATAGGTGTTGCACTAAACTGTACAGCGATGTCCTATAATACATTGTAAGTGGTAACCGTTCCAAGATGTTAGTAGTTTTGCGCTGCGCCGCCCGCTCGCGCTGGCCCGGTCGCGTCGGGGCCTCCAAATTACCGCAATAACGGTAATTGCAATTTGCTGCTGAAACTACCCACTGTCTTCATTTTCTTCCGGTCTAATGTTGATATAATAGCATTGCTTTGTACACGGACAGTGGGTGCGAGTCACAATGTGCTTTTGTAGCACCTGGAATGCTTGGATTTTAGAGATGTTGTAATATTTTTTGTAGAGCTACAGCAGTAAATGCCAAAGGCTCAAATGGTGGCTGGAACTAATAACCGAGCAAATAGAGATATATATCAACGCCATACTGTAGAGAAGTATCTATCATAACAAATCATTGATAAAATTTTCCATTAAACTGAAAAGTGCCGCGAGTAAAATAAAAATAAACATTTAGGCAAAACAGAGAAATATAATAAATATACATAGTAATTAATATTCCCAGCAGTGAGAGAGCAATTAGGAAGAAGTTTACTAATTACGTCTGTCAGACGTTATCAGGGATGGATTCATCCCGGAATCGCATGTCTTCTGAAGTAAAACCCTTGATTAAAAAATCACAGGGTAAATCTAAGGGGTAGGTACTTCTGTTTTACGGCCTCGTTTTTACGGTATAAAACGAAGATCCATTGTAGATAAAAATGTATCGAGTTTATTAATTTTCGAAATACATAAACGTTTTTATCGAGTTCATAAAATAATTTGTAGCTTACTTTCAATCTAATCACCGATAACTTGATACAGACTATCATCAATTTTAAAGCTACATGCTGTTCCATGAATGTTAGTAAAACTAATACCACTAATATTATACATGCGAAAGTTTGGGAGTGTGTATGCTGATAGAGACTAACATTAATTTTAAAGCTACATGCTGTTCCATGAATGTTAGTAAAATTAATCTCACTAATATTATACAGGCGAAAGTTTGGGAGTGTGTATGCTGATAGAGACTAACATTAATTTTAAAGCTACATGCTGTTCCATGAATGTTAGTAAAACTAATCTCACTAATATTATACAGGCGAAAGTTTGGGAGTGTGTATGTTGATAAAAAGTTAGATGCTGTTCCATGAATGTTAGTAAAACTAATCTCACTAATATTATACAGGCGAAAGTTTGGGAGTGTGTATGTTGATAAAAAGTTAGATGCTGTTCCATGAATGTTAGTAAAACTAATCTCACTAATATTATACAGGCGAAAGTTTGGGAGTGTGTATGTTGATAAAAAGTTAGATGCTGTTCCATGAATGTTAGTAAAACTAATTACACTAATATTATACAGGCAAAAGTTTGGGAGTGTGTATGTTGATAAAAAGTTAGATGCTGTTCCATGAATGTTAGTAAAACTAATTACACTAATATTATACTGGTGAAAGTTTGGGAGTGTGTATGTTGATAAAGACTAACATCAATTTTAAAGCAAGATGCTGTTCCATGAATGTTAGTAAAACTAATCACACTAATATTATATAGGTGAAAGTTTGTAAGTGTGTATGTTGTTAGAGACTAACATCAATTTTAAAGCTAGATGCTGTTCCATGATGTTAGTAAAACTAATCACACTAATATTATACAGGCGTATGTTTGTGAGTTGTTTATAGAGACTAACAAAAAATTTAAAGCTAGATGCTGTTCATCCCAGGATTATGTTCCCTCGGGATAATATTCGACTTACACGCGGGCAAAGCCGCTGGCAGAAGCTAGTGTTCCCATAAAAGTAGAGATAAATCTTCTTACACACGTTGGTAATGTAAGCACTTCAGAGTACCACTACATTTATTCTCGAGTGGTTACTTGCAAGGAAACTATATTCAAGGATGTCTTGTCTACGCTTGTTAACCAATCATTTGAAATAAAATTACGTCTGATGTGAACTACATAAATCGTTTGAGTGCACTCAAGAATGAAGAACTGCGAGTAAAATAGATACGCCGAAGAAAATATAAGTAGATTTTATGTTAAATTCATATTGAAGATAAAAAGTTTAAGTTTGTGAAGTAAAATGTCTGTCGTTGAGATAACAAGCTCCAAGTCTTTCTTGGAGTTGCTTATCGATGCTAAACAATTATGTCGCAGAGGTACTGGCATGTGCGAAAAATGGGCATCTGAATTTTCTGAAGCGTTGATGGAATATTATTGTCTATTATATACTTTATTATACATCATAAAAAAACGTACAGGACAAAAGTTCATAAACACAAGTGTAAAATAGGCGGACTTATCGCACAGGGCAATCTCTTACAGACAACCTTTGGATGGATTGAACGATAGGAGAAGAATTTAGGGCTGTTAGTGTACAAAATATCAAAAATAATATTACTTAGACATAAATAACATACAAAATAAAATATTACATAATTTAGGTACTAATACATATGACAAAGGAAATATGGTATGATAATGATTATGACATGTTTCGGTCATCATCTATCCTAGACCCAGTTTTGGAACGAAAATTATCCCAAAATTAAAGTGATAAATTGTCGGTGACGCATTGTTCATTAATTTCATTCCAAAAACCGGGGCGCTCAAGTAAACCCAAAAGAAGACCATATATACAAGTAGGTAAAACAAAGATGGGGAAACTGAGGCGGTCTTTTAAGAGGTAACGGGGCCTTTCCAAGTGCTGATGGTGATCACCGGGGTGGTTTTCGTGACGTAAAAATCCCATCCTCACCTGTTCTTTTCCCCCAAAAGTCCAGGCGCCATTTGAGGATTACACCCCGTAAAAAAAAAGTAAATCAAAGATGTGCATGTGACTTTGTTTTTTCTTGTCGAACCCTGCCTTTTTTTGCGGAGTTAAAGAAGCATATAGACGAACTACGTCAGGTCTTGACAACTCAGTGACCTCACTAACATATTTAAAAGATAGAATAATTAAGTTTGTAAGCAATCTGCATATTCAATTTATTTGTCTACTGTGTTCATTCTATCATTGTTAGCAACCAATGGAAAAAGTCGAGCCTTTAATATAAGAGACAGTATATTTTTTGGCAAAAACTGAAATATCTGTCACAATTTTCCGACAGGTGGTACTGTTTAATAAAGTTGAAATATATGAACACTAGCTTTTGCCAGCGGCTTCGCCCGCGAGAAAGTCTAGAATTATCCCAAGGGAATATATTCCCGGGATAAAAAGTATCCTATATGCTATTCCAGACTATAACCTAACTCTATGCCAAATTTCATCCAGATCCGTTAAGTAGTGTTTGCGTGAAAGATTAATGAACATACAAACAAACACGTGCGCACTCAAAAACTTTCGCTTTATAATATTAGTTGAGAAAACTTAAGTTTAATTAAAGTTTAATTAAAATCGTCGCATTGCCAGTTTGTCGCCTATTTGAATATTAGAGGGAAAGGTCTTAAGATATTGATTCTATCAATTAATTTATACTTATTAGGAATTTTTATTTTCATTAGTTTGGGTTAGATTGAAATAAAATAAAATTGAATGCATTTCCACGTTTGAAAAACTTCAATTCTCCATCCTGTATAACTTTCTTCGAATTTTTATTGCGTAGGTACTACAAATTACATAGTTGAAAGATCGAATCATTACAGAGCCTATGTAACAAACGATACCTTTGTTTTCTCTTTGATTGGGCATAAAAATATGCTGTATCTATTGTCTGTTTATTATTCCGAACAAGTTTCAGGAGGTAATAACTACTGCTGCCTTTGTTATACTGAATTAGGCTTCCATTTATTCGGTGTTACATCGAATGATCCCAGGAATGTTTTGTGTATTTTGGACGATATGCTGTGTTTACATCCCTATAGGTGATTGGTTCATATTAAAGCGACCCCATACAGTCGTGAGGTGACAATGCGACAACATCGCGAAGATGATTTTTAGGGTTACGTACCCAAAGAGTAAAAACGGGACCCTATTACTAAGACTCCGCGGTCCGTCTGTCTGTCTGTCAACAGGCTGTATCTCATGAACCGTGATAGCTAGACAGTTAAAATTTTCACAGATGATGTATTTCTGTTGCCGCTATAACAACAAATACATATTTAATTAAAACGGAATAAAATAAATATTTAAGTTGGGCTCCCATACAACAAACGTCATTTTTTTGACGTTTTTTGCGATAATGGTACGGAACCCTTCGTGCGCGAGTCCGACTCACACTTGGCCGGTTTTTTTTTGTTACCCAGATGACATCCACTACTGATTAAATTTTTTAAACAAAGTTTTGAAAAAAAAAAACTGTTTTTCGCTCTCTTATTTGATAATTTAATTTGAATTTCTAAACAATCAAAATTCAGAAACGATACATTTTAAAATAAACAAAGACTTACGTAACCTTTTTTTTTCAAAACCTCGGCAGCCATAGACATTGCATTGTGGCACAACGTACAGAGCCATAAGACTTAATGGAAGCGAATACAAGTCGCTTACAGTGGCCGTAGGCGACGGTTAGCCAGCTATTATTACTAAAGTACTGCCACATTTGTCAGCTCCACCACTTTGTTCCTGTAAGAGTCAGCAACACCACTATATTTCATGTTGTTCCTCTACTTCGTTCGAATAAAAGATCTTTAACAGGAGGAGAGTTTCATAACCCGCATGTTCGACTATCAATAAGAGATTAAAAAGTTGACTACCTAGTGTCAAATGATCCCAATGGGTCGAAGTGTCCGAGTTATTTCTCGGCCCTCCACAATAGATAGTGTAAAGACTCTGTATTGTTTGTTTTCGGGCGAATATTTTCAAAAAGTTTCCTGAGAAGAATTCCACACTGCCTGGGTGTAGAATTTATAAAAATATTTGAACTATTTAATTATAACACCGACACAACTTAGATGTAGCATCGAAATAATTCTTTAAATCTATCACATACGATCTGATAACAATTGGTAACTTTGTAATTGGTAACATTCACAACGCTGTCTCGGTTTGAACTTAGGCGGGAATATATAGCGCGAATATCGTTAAATGGCGCGATAGTGAACGATTTCTGGTGGTTATGTAAATTGGAAGTGATCGGTTTTACGAAATTTGTCGATGCTACATTTAAGTTGTGAGATTTTTAATTTGAATTGTATATTGTGAGTTTGAATATAGAATCTGCTAAATTCTTATGGTCACCTTCAGCTAATGGAAAGGGCTTCATGTTCTCGTGGGTGTATATGGAAACGCCACTCACCTGTCCCAAGACAAGAATCGCCTTACCACTCGCTCTTTGAAAATTGACAGCATCTGTGTAAAAAACCAAATACTCATAACACAGTTCGAGGAACTGCCTGACACAACCCATTTATTAATTATTATTATTATTATATTCTTTATTGTACACCAAAAAATATATATACAGGACAAAAACACAAAAGCAAGTGTACAATGGGCGGTCTTATCGCACAGGGCAATCTCTTACAGACAACCTTTGGATGGACTGTACGAGAGGAGAGGAATTTAGGGTTGTCAGTGTACAATATAGTGTAAATCTTAAATAATAATACTTAGACATAATAACATTCTATATCATTAATCAAAGGCATGTGTTTGTTTCTATAAGGCTCGAATGGCCATTCTCGCCTCTTGATAAGCGAGAAACTCTCCTAGTGTAAACTAACCTTGAATGTGGAACATCCCATGGTACCTTGATAATATTATATCTTTAGAAAATTAATTGTTTCGTGTTCATAATTTCATAACGATAATGTGAAATGTTATGAAGAGGGTTTCTCTCCAAATAAAGTTGTTCTGTTAAATTAATTTTAGTGCTTCAAGTATCACATTTGAAGTTTCTGGAGCTACCTCATTTTCGTTAGGCGCAATATTGGGGTTGAAGCTTATAGGTTAAAGTAAAATGAGTTTTACCGGCTTCCAGGAGCCGGTGATATTTGGTCTGTTCTGCTCTCCACGCAAATAATAATTATTTCCTCATATTTCAGCAGGTAGGGAGACAATGATTAATCAAGGGGTTAATATCTATTTAAATGAAATCAACTTATAGCAAGACATAAAGATTTTAATTTATACCTGTATCTCGCGTTACCAATGCTTCTTTTTCGGGGTTGTGCTATAGAAGCTTTCTGGCTGACAAAATTTTAATAATTTAGAAGATTCCACTCGTTGAACAAATTATTATAAAAACAAAAAAACCCGTGCTAGATATAATATAAAATATTATTTATTTTACTATCAAAGTTACGCTTATCTTGAATTTGTGCCAAAATAGGAACATAAAAGTGTTACAATATATATATTTTTGGAATGGCCTATTAAGTAGCCTGCATTTGATACCCATTTTTCAGGTTAACGAACATACACCCCTTTTTTTTAAGGATGGACGCAATTTAAAAAAATAAAAATCATGCCTATGTCACTCCTACAATTGAGAAGAATCCAATGACACCTCATTTTTATAATCCGTCAACCCGTATGGGCTGTAGAGCGTGCTATAGAAATGGACATACATGTATACATACATACGCTCGAAAAACATTACCCTCTCGCAGAAGGGTAAAAAATATGAAGTGTTCATAAATGGTCAAATAAAAGACACACAAGATATCCGCTTCTATATGTTAGTTTTTACCAATTTCAAATAGTCATTTTGCATAAAGGCGCGATGAAAAACATTGCCTTAAGTACTGTAGTATTATATGATCTGTGCCTTAATCAACTTGATAGTTGTATAAATGTACAGTGCTTAACATTTTAATTCCAGTGTTCAGTTCAGTTTAGTAAAGATTATTACGATCCCTCTGTTAGGTGAATGTTGCGTCTTAAAATGCGAGAATGTTTATTACTTTCGTACATAATCTCGTCTGCTATAGTTATTTACTCTCTAAACGCTGAATACAGTTAAGCTTGATTGTAACCCGTGGAGTAATTTAGTAAATGTAAGGTAGTATAGATAAATCAAAAGGCTTATTTAATGGTTGGCATAAAGTTTATGAGTTGGTGAGTTGTTTAATGTTGGGCTCAAATATTTTTGTTCTGAAAATATTTTAATATTAATTAAGGTATAATCTATCTTCTATATATATATAAAAGAGAAAGTATGTATGTATGATACCTACATACATACACACATACATACATAGACTCCGAAATGGCTGGACTGATTTTAATGTTTGGTGGCGATCGGAACATTTTTTTTTGAACTTTGAACGCGGGCGAAGCCGCGCCCAGAAGCTAGTATGATATATAATATTAATTAAGGTCATATATAATGAGAAAGTGCGCGATACCAACCTAACAAATACCTTGGCTCTATGCTGACTACTGACGCTCGTATAGATGAAGATGTAACTCATCGAGCTAATGCGGCATAGAAGAAATTGAGATCTCTGTCAGGCGTTCTATGTGACTCTAAAATGCCAATCAAACCAAAGGAAACGTCTATATAACTGCCGTTAGACCTACGAACAACAGGTACACGCAGTGGAGATGAAAATGCTCCAATGGCTGAAACAAAAACGGTGAATGCCAAAAAAATATGGGCGTGACGCGCTTGGATAAAGTGCGGAACGAATACGTAAGAGGATCATTCAAGGTAGCACCAATCGCTGACAAAATCAGAGAGAGCAGATTTAGATGGTATGGCCACATTATGAGACGTGAATATAGCTGCTCCGTGAAGACAATGCTCAAAATCAACACCAAGCAATGAACAAGGGGAGACCACCAGCCTCTTGGTGGACCACTGTCGAGAGAGACCTCAAGGAGAAAAAATTGCCACCATCGACAACCCAGGATATACCATCCTGGCGTAGACGCAAAAGGAGGCCCGACCCCAAATAAATTGGGAAGGGGTCAGGAAGAAGAAGAAGATTAATTAAGGTATCAAAATTAAACAAAATTACCATGCTTTAGCTGTGTCCACTGTCCAGTATCGCATAAGATGACCGGAGCTTACAAGTAAAAACATTCCTCGCAATGACCGCTCCTAATGTAGGAACAGTCTTCCGCCACTTACACTTACCCCTCAACACAACAACCGTACCGATTAACTTTATGACGTGATCGTCACGCTTCAACAAACACCTACTATTCTACAAGTCACAGAGAAGTAAACAAAAACACTGTCTCTCCTTCAAATAATATTGATACGCAATAATACAAAGAAACTAATAATGCCAACCTTCCATAATACTCGTAAACGTTAGAAGAGCCACTTGTTTGTCTTCAAAGCAAATAATAAAAAAGGGTAGACAAAGTCATAGCAATAATTGCGAGAATAATGTGGAAGTTAGCTGACACAGCCTTGTATTACTAGAGACGGAAAAATATCGCTATTTATTAAAGACAACTGAACCGTTTAGTAGTGGCTGAACAATTAGATGTCGATGTTTTGCTTTCATTTTTATCGATAAGTTGCTGACGCTGAGAGAGATTCAAGCTAATTCGAAATATAAAAATGTAACGATGAAATTAATTTCATTATTTGTAATAAATAAAATTATTTGACACAGAAATTAACTATCTGAAAGGAGATGTTCGATTTTGGGCCATCACTATGTACACTACATAGATAAATAGGAAAAAAATAGGGGAATTCCATAAAAATACTAACAAATTAATTAGAAGAAGGGTACAGGAGTAACAAAAATTATCATTTATTGTTTTTTAATTAGATAACCCGATGTTTAGGGCAGCCATGACAGTTGTGTTTGACATGACGTCTGACGACTTTGACAGTTTTAAGAAGTGACTTCTTTGAGTCATTCTTTGCTTTGACTTTGAATTGGATATGTTTCGGAGTTTTTAGTGATTATTTTACTACTACGGACATTAATTGATTGCTTCTCTATTGCAATTGAATTAGTGTTGTTTTTATTGACGCAGATATTACGATGACACGTCAAACAAATGTCATTGTCAAAATGACATTCTGCGCATACTGTCATTGTCAAAATGTCATTCTTCGCATACTGTCACTGTCAAAATGACTTTTTTCGCCTACTGCTGATCTGACCCACCATGTTTAATTGTAAATTGTGTTGCTCTATTTGACAAAGTTAATTTGAGTTTACATTTAAACGAAGTGAAATAAAAAAATTTACAATAAAAACAGTTACTATAATATACAGCAATTTTTACTTAAAGAGTACATAGAGCTGGCCCAGGCTCCATACATTTCTGGAACATCTCCTTTCAGAATGAAGAGTTGTCGAGATTTTTGTTAAAGGTATTGAAATAGAAAACACTTTAAAATAATGCAATTAACGACCAAAAAGTTTTAAAACTATAAACCGACAATATTTTTTTAGCCTTTGTTACCCGGGCCATAATAACAAATCGATTGACACCTTATTCATCAAAATCGGATAAATAGTTTAGGCACTATGGGGGAACATATATAAATACAAACATACATAGACTGCCAAAATCTACTAAAAGCTACCTTCGCTTCGCTGTAGTTGGGAAAAAGGGTATACAGCAGCACGGTCTTCGAAATTAACATGATGCCTGCTCTTAAAAATACCTTGGAGAAATAGTCACCTTAAATAACTAATGCTTATACATTAGATACCCTATTTCGAATATATAATCGAAATAGCAACCTCCTTCTATCCGACCTCTATCTTATTTGCTGCTTCATTTAAAACCGCTGATCGGGTCATTCGAGTCCAAAGGCAACGGATTAGCCACACTTAGGCCACTTACGGGTTAAACCCTTGTAAGCACTAAGTAATGCTACATGCTTCAAAGAAAGGTTATAGAATTCTAGACCTTTTGACCGCATGCCACCTAGACCTTAACGTTTTTTTTTGTAGAGATCCGAAGGTATAATGCGTATCTGTGACATTGAGTGGGTTTCTATTCATCGTATCAGATGAGGGCAAGGAGCTACATGACTGAGAATAACCCACCTTATGCTTTTCTTTGTAAATGAACCACGGTCTTGCAGCAAATCAAGAACTTTTTAGGGTTCCGTTCCTCAAAAGGAAAAAGGGACCCTTTAATGATCACTTCGTTGTCTGTCTGTCTGTCTGTCCGTGTGTCAAGATCTATTTCTCTGGAACGCCTAGACACTGAGTGAAACACAAGTTGAAATTAATGAGATATTCTCAAGTCTACAATCTCTTGCAGCTGTGAAAACATCAAACTATTAAATCAACGTTTATGTTGCATATTTGAGGAATCGTAAAGGAATTAAAACCTAAAGGGGACCTAGAATCATGAAATTTGGCAAGAAGCAATGTCTTACAGCACAAGTAAAGGAAAAAAAAATTGCAACCTGTAAATTTGTACCTATATAAAAAAAAGTAAACTGACTGAACTGGTTGGTAAACTGACCGCGACCTATATTAAATGTATGCGGGCAAAATTTTTCGAACGGCAAAGTTAATTTTATCCCTTCGTAAGAGTAATATTCAGTGCTTTCATTGATTTATGAATGTCAGTAATATAAAATAATTATTTTGGTGAATGTAGATGTTTACACGGAACCATCGGTGCACGAGTCGACCCGCACTTGGTTGGTTTTTTATTATTTTATTAATAGGCTAAGGTTTGACCACAATCTCACCTGATGGTAACCGATGACGTAGTCGACGATCGAACACGCTTCCTTAAAAGTAATCTAGACATGTTAAAATGGTCTTACTTAAGGCGCTATATATGCCCCAATGTTAACGCAGTACCGGCCGTGCGCCCGCTCGATGCCAAAATATCAATATTGAACCTCCTTTCGAACAGTTTTGTTTGCAAAATATTATTTGATTTACTGCTATGTTAGTTATGAAGAAATTCCAGCCATCAATTTTTCTGTGTAAAATATTTTTTAACATCCAAGTCGTTTTAGACGAGTTTCCAAAAGTTGCAAGAAAATATCGTGTTCTTAATTAATTTTTTAAAGCAAAACTAGTAGTTACACGAAAAAACCTTGTGTTCAAAATTATGTACATGAATCAATAATAAATATATAGTTTTTTACCAAACCTTTTAACCTAAGCGTTACTAAGGAGTATGCTTTAGAAAGTTACCGTTTTACGGCACTAAAGTGTATGTAGGCCCTTAATAACCTACACGAATTGCGTAACGACCAAGGTCGTTCCTTTTCGGTGTGAGGAGAGGCTCTATGGCCCAGAAATGTTCTATAAGGCTGATAATATTACTATATCACACGAGTCCATGTGTATTCTGACTGACACGACTATTGATTTTTTATACAATGTGAGTATAATTAGGTCCACTATCACGGCTTAAGCCCATATAAGCTATAGACACACTTTTTCCAGACAGATGACCTTTCCACTTAATTAGGTTTTAGAAGATTCATCGTAATACTTGTTCCCATTAATTAATTAATGTTGCTACTAAATGAAGCGTTATTGAGAGCTGATTTCGTTTATATTATACTGATAGTGTTAATAATCATAAGATTAGGTGCCTATTCTTTGTTTGTTTGTAATAAAATACTTATGTTATCTTATCTTACCTAGTGGAGAGGCCGAGAAATAATCGGCACAGTTCCAATCCCGAGCCATAATGGAGAAATGTCCAACAGAAAACCGCAACGTTTAATTATAATTTCAATTTTAAATATCGATACAACGTCAAGATGTCACATCCCTCGGTTTGACCGGCGCTGTAAGCTTCACCAAGTACAAATAGAGAATAGTGGTTGCAGTAATAATGGCTTGGCGTATAACTACTGCTGGCGTAGCGTTAAATTTATATTAAAAACGTCCTGACGCAGTGTTACACAACACGTGCGCTTTGTTGTCAATGCTTTACATTTACTCACACATAACCTCGTTTGTGTGTCCAGTGTCAATGTGTGCTGGGTGCGACAAATTGATTACAAAGGGTGCAAACTAATAGTTTCCAGTTCCATACGGTAGCTGTTAGAGTAAAATTATAGGTGTTAAGTTTGCTTTTTTTTGTTGTTTCGGTCGAGAAAATAATTGTTTTCGACAGGCCGTGAAATTTGAAACTCTGAGCTAGGTCCATTTGCAGGCTTATTTTATTGTAGCAAAAAGTCGTAGGTACTATAAAAAGCTTTTGTTGAAATGTGCCAATTTTTTTGTCTAAATCAACATCATTTTATGAACTATTGGTATAGTAACGAAGTAATCTTTGTATATGCCTAAAAGATACAAGCCAGTACAGAAGAAAAACAAGATTAATCGTATTAATTAGGCGCCACTGTTTCACCCTGTAGGTATTCGTGGCCATAACTCGGGCCGGAGCAAAATTCGAGTAAATTGTTCGTGCCCCCAAATCAAGTGCCATTGACCGAATATATCTTTTATTCTTTGAACAAATAACTACGCGGGGGATAAGTAAATAAATTAGGTATTATTTCGTGTATTTTTTTATCCAACACTGCTATGAAAGAGGGTTAGTTTCGCTCATTAGGAACGAATCGGATGGATGCTGCTATCGACTGTATATCTGACGTAATCTTTTAATCCCCAGCAATTTTATCCGACATAAGCAAGAAGGTATAAGTAATGATAATGACATACATAATATGTTTTCCTTTACAGTACTTACAAGAGGAAAACATTAAACTCTAAAACTTGTGTGAAAAAAACAGAAACCTAAATAGAAAAATACTACTTTACAATGTGTTGTCAATTTATAATGTCTTACCTCTAAATTCTGAACAAAGTAAATAGAGTCTACACACCCAAGAATTTTGGCTTATTATGACTAACAATATTCCAATCCCCAATACATTTTCAATCAACAAAGCAAAAATATTTAAAACAATATCGAAGCAATCCACAGCATCTGGCTTCAGCAAACGGATGGAATTATATATTTATTGTGATAGGGTTGTTTTGATCTTTGATTGAACCATTAACTTGATTGCTGTACTTTAGAAATTCAGTACTAAAAGTTGGGTAAAGTGTTTTAATTATCGTCTTAACTCGGTGCCAGCGAGCAAAGTACTATGAAGTTTACGAATTAACTGAAATATCCGCTTCAAACCCTACACAGTTGACTTTTAAAATATTTTACACGCTTTTTAATTTTGCATACTAATTTGATGCCGGAGTTTGTAACTATTAACTAAGTGGCTTCTTGACTTTAAGGCTGTTTATTTAATTGTAATTACCTATGTTTGTTTATTTTTTTGTTAGAGCCGGATTAGTGGGTATTCGAAATGTTGAGTTTCGATTATTTTAAAGTCTTGTTCTATCGGGTGCCAATTAATCTTCAAATACTAGGTTTTTTGAATACACAACAATTTTCTCCACGGCTAAGAAAAGGTGTCTGCCACGTTTATGATTCTAATTACCTATGTTTATTTATTATTCTTGTTGGATCTGGATTAGTGGGTATTAGAAATGTTAAGTTTTGTTTATTAGAAAGTCTCTTGTTCTCATCATCATCAGACTAGTAGTAGTAGTTCTAGGACATACCGGTTTCCTCACGGCGATGTTTTCCTTCACCGTTTTGAGAGCAGTGGTGATGAAATAATTTAAACAAAATAAAGCGCCTGCCTGGGTTCAAACCCACGACGACTTCTAAGTCCGTTAACACTGGGCTACCACTGCTCTACTCCACTGCACTTGTTCTATCGGGTGCCAATTAATCTTCAAATATTTGGTATTTTGAAAAAATCTATTTTATTCCACCTCTAAGAAAAGGTGACCTACGTTTGTTTATTTTTCTTGTTAGATCCGGATTGGTTGGTATTAGAAATGCGAAGTTTCATTGTTCTGCCGGGTGGCGGGTGCCAATTAATCATCTAGTATTATTCTACCTATATTTTTCCAATTTCTTAAGCCTCTCAAAATTCTCTCTCTGTTTCTTCAACTCTTCTCTCTTTGAAGTTTAAGACCTTAAGGTATGCAAATCAATTTTAGCCTTATTGTCATGATTATGATCAAAACAATGCAAGCTGTACCTACTCTTCATTTCTGTGGGGATTCTGCACCGTTGCTAATGTTTCATCAGTCCTGAAGATAATCCCTTCCAATGCTTTGCTAGGTAGCTTGTACTACATAATACTTATGTAATTATGTATCTAACCTAATACCTTCTCATTTAAACAAATAACGCACTGTACAATTAAATAGAACAGCTACACACAGCTGCGTTTGCCAACGTGACCGCAGCCGGGCCGTTATTAGTTAATCCGACAAGCCTACCCACGGCACTTAACTGTGCTCAGGATTAGCTTCAATCGACCTTGTGGCTGTAATAGTTCATTATCGTTTGCATTATTAATAATAGATTGCATAAATTATTAGACTGGTGATTGACGAATATCGTTTAATCCTTATTATAATCTAAATTATTCTTATCTATAAGTACCTTGAAGTTGAAACTACTGTGGACACCTTCTGCCACAGCTAGGGAATATAGAATCTTATGTCATGTAGTTGATAGTGTGACACCTAAGGGTACAAAGGCGGATTTACCTAGAAGCAGATCAAAAATCAATCAGAGATTTTAATTCTACTTAAGATTGTTTCCAAAACACAATCATGCCTTGCGCTATTCTAAGAAATCAATAGGTTGAAGATGCAGCAATGTATAAGAAATAAGGATACTGGAAAATGGCAGTAATCGAATCACCAAACATATGTAGCAGATAAGTTATCATTGCAGAAGCATTTGTGCAAGTCGATCAACTAAGTACCTACACCGACGCTGATTTTCTAATGCAATAAACAGTAACCCCTAAGAGGATGACTCTAAAGAGCTCAAATGGATGGGCATAATTTAAAAGAGCCAACTATTCACATTTGCCCCCATTATCAACCAAGAAACGCCAAGCGACACCCCTGACCAAACCACCAATCAACCTAAACAATACAACATTATCATTGTCGTACAAACTTATATCAAAACATATTTCCACAAATCCCATCGAATTCCTCCCCTACATAAAGGTCGGAAGGGTTGAAAGATTCACGCTGAATTTGCGACTAAAATAGCTGAGTCAAACCAAAGCCCTGTCAAGCCCAAATTGGATGAATCACGAGACATTACGAATGTATCGTGTACATTTATTTGATAAAAGCGTGCGCTGAACGTGTCAGGAATGTAATAATGTGGGTATTATAGCACCGCCAATCATGGCCATGTACGTTTAATATGTTCTATATACTACTAAACGTTGTCAACGTATTAAATTAACATGATGTTACAACGTTTAATCACGTCGGCTTAGGACTTCCTAAATTAGTTCCTTATTCTACATCGGATTTGAAATGAGGTTTACTGAATGTGTAATCTCAGAACTTTGCTCGCTGAATTGAGCGAATTCCTTGGAGCAAGTGTATCGTATATTGTTCTGTTATAGATTTGTGTACAATTTGCTTGTGGTTGTTGTAATTTGAATCTTCATATGGTGATGGATTGTCGACTTATTCTAGTATCTATGAATGACGTGAATGAGCGCCGGTTTTCAGGTTTTTCTCCCTGTAACAAGAGAGATACAGAGCAGGACATAAGATTTAAAAACTTTAGTTTAAGTACATCTTCTTCTGCCTGGCCTTTGCCCAACTATGTTGGGATTGGCTTCCAGTCTACCCGGATTTAACTGAGTACCAGTGTTTTACATGGAGTGACTGCCTATCTGACCTCCACAACCCAGTAACTGGGTAACGCGGTTCCTCTTGCCTAGACTGGTGCCAGATCCCAGGCTTCTGACTATCCGTAACGACTTTCAAAGATCTTCAAATGACAGCCAGACCAATGGCTAAGCGTATTCTCCGAATCACGGAAGAAAATCGTTATGGAAAGATGGTCACCCATCCACGGACCGACCTTGGCAAGCGTTGCTTAACCTTGAAGATCGACCCGTGTGGCTGTTATTATTTAGCCACGAGCTGTTACATAACTAATTTGACATCTCTTACTTTGGTCTTACTATAGCTATATTTATGTAAAGTTTCATCAAACTTCGTTCAGTTGTTTTCGTAAAAGAGTAACAAACATCCATCCATCCATCCTCATAAAATCTCACGTTTATAATAGTAACAGGTTTGATCAACCTCTATTGCCGTCCTCTTTTCGATCTGTTTGACAGAAAGAGATGTGAATATAGAATATTTTTTCATTTTACTTTAGTTTTTGGACTAGAGAATTGGTACCAGTTTATTACAAATTTAAGTTTCACAAGGATACTTGACAGTGTTGGCTGAAAATGGGTTGAAAGAGAAAGAAGAAGTCATTTTATTTCAATGGTCTTAATAAAACTATTGCTACTGATAGAGAACGCACCGACTTAACCAAATATCATTATGCTCTCTCTCTCTCTCTACTTATACCTAAGCATTGAAAACATGTGTCTACTAAAATTTGTCCACTAATAATAAAAAGAGAGAGCCTGAAATTTATAATCTCTGGAACCACTATCTTTCACCATTGAACAGTTTATGAACTACTCTAGCTTCTGCCAGCGGTTTCACCCGCGTGAAAATTGTTTTAACCTATGTGCTGTAAGAAGAGCAGTAGTGGCCCAGTGGTAACAGTCGTGACTTACAAGTTGTAGGTCGTGGGGTCGAACCCAGGCAGGCGCTTTACTTTGTGTAAATTATTTCATCGCAACTGCTCTCAAATCGGTGAAGGAAAACATTGTGAGGAAACTGGCATGTCCTAGAACCAGAAATTCGAAGATGTGACATCCACCAACCCGCACTGGGCCCGCGTGGTGGATTAGGGCCCATTCCCTCTCACAGAGCGGAGGCCTATGTCCCAGCAGTGGCAGGCATCCTTCTCTTCTCTGTCCATTCAAACATTCAAATTTACGTAGTGTATGAACTATATAATAATAGTGTATAAAATACTTAAATAACTAAAACTACAAACTTAGTAGCCTATACAGTATAAAAATAAATCAAAAACTTCTATCTTAGCCTGAAAATACACTATTCAAATATAAAATAATTGAAAGGTACATTATTTCAGATGGTAAAAGGTTATGAATTATTATGACCCAGGCTAAGTGATATGGACCTCTAGTACCTAATAAAACTATCGTACACAGAGATGAAAATAATAAGTTTTTAATGAAACTGTGACATATTATAAGTAACCTTTGTGGAAACATAATTATCGCATAGTGTATTATTTTCCGTTTTCGACCGTTTCAAACCTCTTCCGAAACTTCTATAGTCCCGTAATAGGGTGAGGCAAAGTTAGTTTTACTCTACTTAACTAGTATTCAGTTTGACCGCAGATCTGTTAATGAAAGAATAACACATCAGCTGTACCTCTTCCCATGGAATTGTTGTATCTGTATTTTATGGTGTTCCTTTAAAGTAAATCTTAATAAAAACAGATTCACGGTGGCATTTGTGATGATTGTTCCTACTAATATATATTTTTAGCTTAGAGCTAGCTCTTTGTTACGAAACAGTACTTACCAAGATGCCCTAGGTTAGGTAATTGTGATCATTAACGTTATAAACAACAACAATTTTTTTTTTTTTTTGATTTAACAAACTTTTTTCCTATTCTTCTCAGCAAACCCCAGTATCAGGGCAGTGCGCAAAAAATAACTAGTCCACCATCTTGGGCCGTCCGCCATATTGGATTTAGAATGAAGTCACTTTTCTAACCATGCATTATCATCCAAACTAAACGTGTATGCAAAATGTCATCTTAATCGGTGGAGGATAACTGCAAAGTAAAGTAAAATTCAGTTGCAAGGTTTGACCCGAATATACTGTAAGGCGATAGATGGCGCTCGAGAGCCGTCATGAAGTTGACAACTGTGAAGATAGCAACGCACGGGCCGCTCGCCTAGCTTGCATATTGCACCGAGGCTCGCGGTCTCTTTTCTGGCGGACACCGACGGCTTAGGACCTAGCTAACATTTTATTGTACTGCATAAGTTTATTTTTAATTAAATATTTTATTATTATTTTCCTTTGTTTTTCTGAGCTCTTACAGCTCAGAAGTAGGATTGAACCATTGCAGCCCACGTAAGTGTTTTAAAATAATAACTGAGTGTATCCTGATCAAGTATCGAGTTTGACTATTGCTTGAAATTATTTTATAACGAGTTTGACTATTGCTTGAAATTATTTTACAATTGCATTTCACTTGACTGTGTACCCTATCTATTGCTTCTTGTGTATTATTCTATAATAATGGGATACCATAAAAAAAGTAAACGTAAAAATATGGACGACAGCGAAAATGAAAAATCTTTCGTCGCCGTCTAGTCAAAGATATAACTACACGTAGATTACTAGAACGCGTAGTATTATTGGAAAACCAAGTCTTGCAAGGCAGAGTTAGCGTGATACCCGCATCCGAGGGTAGTTCTGGCGCCGCCGCCGCGTCGATTGGGGCAAATAAGGACGCAGATGCCCAATCTGGTGAGCGTTCCTATACGCCGCCGTCACTACCCGCGGTACCCTTCGTGAACCAATTGCCACCAGTACCTAACAAAATTCCGTTAGCGCGTGCCGTAAACGGGTCCCGCAGGCACACACTGTAGTGTAGCAAAGGATCCATGCGTTGAAGATACCTGTCATATAGTATATTCTAAAACTTCCATGCAATCGACATCGGTGTTAGTCCCATCGTTAGAAGCTACCACTGCAAGTCCATCAAATTGCCATCATAATATTCATCCGTCGTGCTCAGCAGATATATCGGTCGTAGTGATCCAATACAGGCATTCGATCCTCATACTTCTTTTATTACAATGGAACAATCGATTAGAAAAGTTGAGGGTATTTCAAACATTTACGGTTGAGACGAACAAACTGCTATATTTAATTGTTCCTTTACACTAAAAGGCTATGCGCGGCGTTTGTATTCAACTTAAAATCGTTGGAAACAACGTTTATTCAAAATAGGCCATATATAAAAAAGAATGTCTTTAACTTAAAAATTGTCGTACACTCTCTAACAAAGAAAATGACAAACAATGAGATATATTGCGCATAATCACTGATGCGTCGGGTAGTTCGAAATATTACACCGTAAAAATTAATGATTTCTGTGTACGATTTTATTGATTTTGAAAGCGCTTGCGTCACGATAGTAGCCAATTGATAAAAATTAGAAGCGAATCCTTTCGAAAATATTGTTTTGTCCGGTTTTGGTGGCTCAAAAATTAATCCAGTCGGCGGGGTAGTTGTTAAAATTAAAGTTGAAGAGGCTACTTGTATGGCTTTCATAGTACCAGACTCTGCTCAAGAGATTAGCACTATAATAGGCCAGCCTTTGACAGAGCATTCCACCGTATATGTGATTAAAACACCGACATCTTTAAAGATATTTAATGTAAATCAATTTCTCGAACTACCTGCCAGTGCATATAGTGAAGTTGAGCGCGTCAAGTTGGTTTCGGATGACGAAGTAATTTTGCAACCCGGTGTAAATAAAATACTATTATCTTGTTTTGATTTTGTCTCTGGTTCGATTACACTGCGAGCTACTGAATATAATACTTCGAGGGCGGAGTGTATTATTCCAGAATGCAACACCGAGGTTATTGAAAGCAAAGTTGTTTTAAACATAATTAATATTAGTAATGAGATCATAAAACTACCGCGCAACCGATGCGTGGTGCGAGCGTTGATAACGGCCACGGACGATAATAATAAATACAAAATAGGGGATTACCTAGAATCAAACATCGTGACTGACCTAGAATCTTTACTGTTCGAATATTCTGATTGTTTTTCGGGTAGTGAAAATAAAATTGGAAAATGTTCAGTCGAAATGCACATTGAATTAACTGATACGAAGCCTATTTATTACCGTCCGTATCGAATGTCTTTAGGAGACCGGGAGAAAGTCCGTGATATTGTATCAGACTTATTGAGTAAAGGAATAGTGGAGGAATCAAATTCCTCATATGCCAGTCCCGTCATAATGGTCCCCAAAAAGTCGGGTGAAGTACGCATGTGCGTGGACTACTCGTACCGTGCATTAAATAAAATTACTAAAAAGGAACGCTATCCTTTACCCGTAATACAAGATCAGTTAGACCGGTTATCCAAGCAACGCGTTTTCACATGTCTTGATATTATGTAAGCCTATCATTGCATACAAATTGCTGATGATAATAAACAGTAAACAGCGTTCATAACACCGCCACCGGATGGGCACTACCAGTATACGCGTATGAGCTTTGGATAAGTGAATGCACTGTCAGTTTTTCAGCGCGCAATTGACAATATTCTCGGTTGTTTACGTTTCTAATGTGTGACAGCATAATTATATGATATTCTCGTTTACGCTGAAAATTATGATAATACATTGCACCGTCTCAAAACCGTATTGGAGAAAATACGGGATGCTTGTGTGACGCTCAGGTTAGGCAAGTGTTCTTTCTTAGTTTCAAGTATAGAGTATTTAGGGCATGAAACGTGTGATGGCGAAGTCAGGCCGTTCATGTATAAGCTCAATGCAGCTCATGAAATTTGCTGTACCTGGAAACGTACACCAGGTACGTCAGTCGCATATGTGAGTCGTCAGACTACGTCGGTCGAAAAAAAGGTATCACTGTTTCGAAATAGAGACGTTGGCTGTTGTCATGAGCCTGAACAAGTTTAAGGTATACGTGTCAGGTTTAAGTAACCGATTGTAGCGGAATACGCTGGACAAGGACCAAACGTGATTTGTCTCCCCGTATAGCCCAGTGGTGGCTTGAAGTTCAAGGCCTTGATTTTACTGTTGAGTGTCGTGCCGGCAAATCCATAGCTCACGTGCATGCGCTAAGTCGTAATCCTGTGTATTCAGTAATGCGATGTGTTGAAAAATACCTAATTGAATGTGTGCAGCAGGGTGACGACTCGTTGCGTACCCTCGTGGAGCAGTTGAAGGATAAGGTTGCGAAGGGCATAACTAATAGCTAGGCTAAAGATTTCTTGTTTGAGAATGGTGTATTATTTAGAAAAGTTGGAAATGGTCAAAATGTAGTCGTTTCACGAATATCACGTTGGTCTCTCGTTGAAAGTTTCCATGATAACGTTAATTAATTTTAATAAAACTTACAATGCCATAAAGTAATGTATGGGTTTCACGGTATGTGTCGGTTTATCCAGAAGTACACTCGTGGTTGTATATCGTGTCAATATGCTAAAAAACCAACTGGTCGTAGTGTGGGCTTGTTACATCCAATTGAAAAGGTGGCCGTACCATTTCACACGGTTCATATAGACCATCTTGTCTCGTTCTGTAAAAGCCCATTAGGCAAAATGCACATTCTAGCGGTAATAGATGCCTTCACGAGATTTATATGGATCAAAGCTGATCAAGACATCAGTTGTAAATATGTTTTGCAGACGTTTGACCAATTAATTAAAACTTTTGGTGTTCCTAGTCGTATAATAAGCGACCGAGGCAAAGCTTTTAGCTGCAAAGACTTTAAAGAGTATTGCACTCAAAGGCAAAGAAAGCATGTCATAACGGCGGTCGCTAGTCCAAGTACGAATTGCCAGATATAACGTTTTAATAGGACTATACTTGACACCCTTGTAGCATACGTTGGTGATTGGTGGTGACCATAATTACTGGGAGAAATACTTATCTAAGGTACAGTTAGGATTAAATTCTAACATAAATAATAGTACGGGTAAGGCTCCATTGGAACTTCTTTATGGGTTTCGACCTAAATTAGTAGGCGATATAGTTGTGCCCGATAGATCACCAAATTTAGACGAGGGAAGTTGCTGTCATCCGATCAGCTAAATTGTTTCAGCAGGCAAAGGACAAGTATGATCAAAAACGGCGTTATAAAGCACCTTTTAAGATAGATGATTTAGTTCTTGCCGAAAAAAAGATCATTTGTAAGGGTTTACGCAGTGGTAAACTTATGCCGCGTTTTGACGGGCCATATAAAATTGTAAAGGTCCTACCCCATGATCGGTACGTGATTAAGAGTACACGTAACCGTGGCCGACTTTATAAAAATGTTTTGGCCAGGGTTAAGTTAAAGCTTTTCCAATGTAATCATTCCGATGAGTCAGATAATTCTAGTTCTGAGTAAAGATTTACGAAAGTAATGTTGTTCAGGACGGTTTACTTCATTTGATTAGTCCACATTAAATAAAAATTGTTAAATGGATCCATTTTAGTAATTGTTAATATAAAACAATATTTATGATCGATCTTTGTTTCAATAGCGCTAGCCTTCAGAGGCGTTGGTAAAGGGTTTACACAACCTTACAAACCAAATTCAAGAATGCATCTAGCCTTAAGAGGTTGTATTCTTTATAATTAGTCGTGTGTCGTCCTTAGGAGGAAGACGATGCCTTTGGAGGCTATTGTGACGCGACATTTGTGATGTGGACCCTGAAGGGTAAGCCATCATTATAACCACAATCGATTTTAATTTAGATTGGGTTGTAACATTAAGAAGTTAGTCATACTGACACGGTCGACCGGTTATTGCTAAGTCAGTTTATGTTGGCATTCAGAAGCCCACGCACTGACATTCAGACGTCAGTTCAAGTTGACATTAAGACGTCAATCACACTGACATTCAGACGTCAGTTCTAGTTGACATTAAGACGTCAATCACACTGACATTTAGACGTCAATCACACTGACATTCAGATGTCAGTTCAATTTGACATTAAGATGTCAATCACACTGACGTCATTTTGATGTCAGTGTGATTGATCACACTGACATTCAGACGTCAGTTTAATATGACATTAAGACGTCAATCCCACTGACATTCAGAAGTCAGTTTAAGCTGACATGAAGATGCCAGTCTCACCGCGTTGTCGCCGCATCGTGAGTTCGTGAGGAAGCTGTGCCGTCATCAAAACCAAGAGGCGAGAGCTACGCGGGGCGCGCAGCTGTTTCAGGAAGGCCGACTGTAAGGCGATAGATGGCGCTCGAGAGCCGTCATGAAGTTGACAACTGTGAAGATAGCAACGCACGGGCCGCTCGCCTAGCTTGCATATTGCACCGAGGCTCGCGGTCTCTTTTCTGGCGGACACCGACGGCTTAGGACCTAGCTAACATTTTATTGTACTGCATAAGTTTATTTTTAATTAAATATTTTATTATTATTTTCCTTTGTTTTTCTGAGCTCTTACAATACTTACATACATGCATTGCAAGTTAAATAAAAGCTTGTAATAAGCAACAGCATCAGACTACAAGATGACAGCCCACCCACAAGCGCTAAACTTTTGGGCATACTTTCTTTGTGCATAGCTACAACCTGGGGTTCTTTCCACACTTTAATTCCACCAGCTTTTACGACAAATCTTTTACGGTTCAAGCGGTGCGGTTGTGGAATGCTTTGCCCGTGTCAATAAGGCGTGCTCAATCTCTGCCCATTTTTAAAACTATGGTGAAGAATCACTACCTCTCTCTTTAATAGTTGTTTTTCTTGATTTCTTAGTTTTGTTCCATACTTGTTACTGTATATATTTGTCTAAATAGTATGTATATATATGTATTTATTTTCTATATAAATAGTAAACCAAACTTACCTACAGTTCTGTCTTTCCATTCATTTTTAAAATCCATCCAAAGGTTGTCTTGAAAAGATCGCTTTTAGCGATAAGGCCGCCCATTGTGTCACCCAGTGTAATGTTTTCTTCGTCTATACTTTCTGTAACTTATATCGTGTACATAATAAAGAGTATTCTATTCTATTCTTTAAGACAATAGTGAATGAATAGGTTACTTCTTGTGTTCAACATCACCGCTTACCATAAGTATAAAAACCTATAATTCTGATAAAAATATCACCTTAACGTGATATAAACCTAAAAAGTTTTCAACGCATAATAATTCCAACTTTATGCTAACTCTCTACAATTTCAGAAAGATGTTAAGTGTAAAATGTTCACTTTATTTAACAGAAACCAGCTTATATTCATACATCAATTTATAAGGCACGTGTTATGTAATAGGATGCGTTGCCAGCGTTATGAAAACGCTTATAAATCGGTTATGGGGTTCCGTACACAGTTTAATTTCCTAGAAAGCGTTAGCTCAGTAAATAAACTGTTATTTTTCCCAGCTACACCCGCCGTATACAATGCGAACATAAGCCTAATGGATTTAGCGTGTAAGTTGCATTTAGGGGACTTAGTTCATGCAAAATAATCGCACTAGTTCCCGCAAACACGTTATCGTGCTAGCTTAAATAAACTTCTTTTTTCTTTATTTAACTTCCTTTATGAAAGCAAATGAACTGTTGGATGTCTTAATTAAGTCGGTAGTATACACGAAACTCCCCTTAACTTGATTCAACAAGTAGCAGTGGTATAACTAACTAAATTAATTTGATTACGCGGTGCTGGATCAACGTCCCCACACTGCTAATGATTCTATTCATGATGATCATGAGGAAAAGTTTCCACGTTCGTGTTTTGCAGCGAAGTTTTGTAAATACAGACGTTTCCTTTCTGTTTTATATGAAAAACAGACATTAAGCCCATTACAAGACAGTTTTTAGTTGTAGTTTCGAGCAAGTTGCTGTGTAATGCTGGTAACTATCGGTTGTGGTTGCACGCGGCCGCAGCGGCATGCCTTCGCCCGGTTATTATGTAAATTAAAGAAAAAGCCCTGCCCAATCGGCCGAATCAACGAATGCGCTTCCAAAGTGTTCATTAACATAATTTATTCGCGCCTGTCAGTACCGGTCTTAAATTTGTGGAAGGTTATTTTTCAACGTGGAAAAATTGTGTAAAGCGGTCACGTATTTTTTAGCGTCAGAGGATCCGTACGGTGTAGTTTAATAATGTCATAACCAGGGCCGAGTGGGAGCGCGATAACATCGAAGATACATCGCAGCGGTCGGATTTCCAACAATAATTTATTTTATGCGTGAGGTCTCGGTTACCGGGATGGATGGTTTATGCACAAACGTCGAAGGAATACTAAAATGTTTACCATGTTTATTCTGAAATTATATATTTACATTATTACGTTTACTATCTTAGAATTTCCTCGTTGCTCTAGTAGTCGCTAGAGCTACGGTTGAGCATCAGGTCCCCAGATTCAATTCCCAGGTTGGGCGAGTGACCAGATTGGTTCGCGGTGGATGCTAACGCGTGCCCGAGCTACCGACATAAATGGCACAGGAGGACACCGTGGAGTTTTAGTGGGTTGGAGTCCCACATAACAGCGCTATCTCCCCGTGGTAGCGCAGTATACATGAGTATTTCTCAAGGCAAAAAAAAAAGGTTCAGTAAAAAGGTTTTTTATATAGCAGTCCGGAATTTTAACGCTGTTGGTGGCAATAGGTCCTACTATATGATAATTAAACATAATTGGTGAAATGTGGGAGTACCTAATTTATTATCTTAAAAGTTAGCTTTCAGGCAAAATTAAATATGGTCCCTGTATAAACTTCTCCGAGGAGACTAATGTAATAATTCAGAGGATTACAAGATTCTTTAGTATTAATAGCCTGTCCCTAGTTCAGCCGAACTGTTATTCGGCAACCGCTTTAAGTTGTCACTTTAATCTCTTTTGGCTTCGAGCACTAGATACCATTGCATCTGGCGGAGAGATCGTTTAGATTTCTATTCGCTTTATAAAGTACTAGCTGACCCGGCAAACTTTGTTTTGCCATAAAAAGACCAAACATTTATCTACCCTACCTACCCTACCTTACACTACCTACCCTACCCTACACTACCCTACACTACCCTACCCTACACTACCCTACCCTACCCTACCCTACCCGACCCGACCCGACCCTACCCTACCCTACCCTACCCTACCTTACCCTACACTAACCTACACTACCCCGTCTCTCGCGATCCCCCGCCCGTGCCAGTTGAGTTTTAAGCCGCTCCGCGCTCAAAAATCGGGAAAATAGGAAAGTTACATCCGTTTCCAGTGAGTGATACCTTAAAGTGTTCGGGCAAGTGAGTGTTGTGTACGCGCACGAAAAGAAGTCATCGGACTCCACTTTTGGGATTTTTCCTGGGTAAAAGAAGAAAAATTCACTAAGTATTTTTCATATTCCCTTAAACGCTGGTGAATTCTGAGTGGTGACCTATTGATTTTTTGGAGTGCTGGGGCGCGCCCTCGCTGCCCGCACTTTTTGAGGTGTCCTCCGGATTTTTGACGTGGAGGACTTGCTGGCCAAGAAAGAAAATCCAACTTTCATCGAAGACTTTGCCTGGGGGCGAGAGACCAAAACTGGTTTTGCCCACCTGTGGGCCATCGACGAGTCGTGAAGTTTCCGACGTCAAAACTTTTAATTTAAGTGCAACAAATTTTTAACAGTGCAGTTCCAAACCCTTAACCTCAAAGGGTTTTTCGCTATTGAATAACTCGTAAAGTAAAGCGAAGACATATTGTTTTTATTACGGGATATTGACCCTCAGTGTGGCCCTCTGCCTAGGTCTGACTTTCAGATTTTTAAAGTGAAGACTCCAGCGCGAAATAACACATCAGTGAGACCACGTGTTCGGTACTTAACCTAAAATAAAAAACGTGGTCCGAAAATCCTGATCGTGAAAATTTCTGAAGAGTGTTACAGCCATACCTGCCTGTTCCGAGCTGACTATAGAGCTGACTATAGAACAGCTCCATAAAATCCTCAGCAGGAAACTTCGAGGGAACTCCTCAACCCCTGGCCTGACGTCACCGAGATTGGTCTCGTGTTGGACACCCCCTCCCCACTTTCCCAAATACCTACCCCCCCACTTTTATTTACCCCCCCCCCCCGCCTTCACCCCCTCCAAAATACTTTGGATTCCCCTATTTGGAGCCCTATTTTTTGGCCCCACCAGATACCCCCCCCCTCCAAATTTCCCCCTCCCCCCCCACCCCGCCTTCACCCACTCTGAACTTTGGATTTTGCCCCCCCCCCCAACCCCCCTCAAAATAATTTCCCCCCTTGGGTTTTCAGGCCAAATATAGAGGCAGACCACCCGAGCTTAGGTCCATTGTGACCGGCTTGAGGAGCCCTATCTTTTGGCCCCAATAGAAGCCCCCCCCCCAACCCTAAATTTATTGGCGCACCCACCTCGCCCTATCTCGGCCCAGGTCAGGGCTGGAACACCCGAGCTTGGACTTATTTTGACCGGCTCGAGGAGCTCTTTCGACTGGCCCCAACAGAGAACCAAATTTCTGCACCAGCGAAGCCAGAAAATACAGAAACTTGCCCAACCGGTAGTATCAGTAAGCGACACCATCTTAGTTTACTGAAGGGCAACTCAGGAGCAGATAGCCATACACAAAACGCCCAGACTCGGACGACAGCAGATCCCGAGCATCACCCGACCTTAATTATAAAAGTTTCTGTATTAGTTATAACGACATATAGCAGCATTATTGTGCTGCTATATACCTAGATTAAGACTGTAAGCATTTATTGCTTAATTATTGTAAAATTTAATTTCTATTGTTTATTTTATAATTTTGACAATTTTAAGACATATTAGCACTATTGTGCTAATATACATTTGGTTAAGACTGTGATACGCATCTTTGCTTATTTAATTGTAAATAAATTTGTTCTTAAATTTAGATTAGGACATATAGTAGTACTTTTGTACTACTATACAGTAGGTTAAGACTTAGATATAAATTCAATCTCTCTGTTGACAAGTACCCTGATTGAGAAGGGGAACGTCAACACTGACAAACAAAGCGGGGTATCCTTTACAATACCCCCCTTTTTTAACATATTTTACACACAATTGGGGTGCTTTTTACACCACCCCTCTTAGACACGACTCTTATCCCCATAAACCTACGTAAGTCAGGATGAGCGGTATGCCTGGAGTGCGCACGCCTGTTAAGAGCCGGTCTCTTGCAAAGGCCTCGCAGAACAAAAGCCCACAAAAGGTACCTGAGCAAACAGGACCTTCAACACAAAGTGTTAGAAGGAGTGTGGGCGAGTGGGAGGCGGGCAAAACAGCCACTAAGAGGACTCCTCTTCCTAAAAAACTGGATCAAACACCTCCAGTAATGTCGATCTCATTTGAGGTCGGCAGCCCGCCTACCCAAAAAACTAGAGTTTTCGAGGCCAGGATGTGTTCGAACAGGATTAAAGCTTTAATGACCACCTCAAAGAACACGAAAAACGAAATAAAGGCCGAGGTGAAAGCGCAAGCCGACCGGCTCTACCAGCTCGTCAAAGAGCTGGAAAAAATTAAAAAGCCCCCAACCGAAAAGACGACGGCGACGACCGGGACGCAGGTCCAGGAGGCGCAGAAGACCGAGGAAGCCTCCATCCCTCCTCCAGTTGCCATCAGAGAGGTAGATGTGGAATCCCTAAGAAAGGCCCTGGAGGAGCATAGTCAGAACTTGGCCGTACACGGCGAAAAGATGGAAAGGCTGAAGGAGGCAATCCAAACTGGCGAAGAGCATATGGAGAAGCTCTCCTATGCCAGTGTAGCGGCAAGTCGGCCTTCCATCCAAACGCCGAAACTAACAGCACTGCACTCAATCGTAGTGACGGCCAAGGACGAGGAGGAATCCGGTGAGCAAGTCCTGGACAGGATCCGGAAGGTAGTTAACGCCAAGGAAGGGGGCATACAAGTGGAAAAAGTTCGCAAGGCGAAAGACAGAAAGGTTATAATGGGCTGTCGCACGGAAGAAGAAAGGCGTAAGCTTCGAGAGAGGCTTAGCAAGGCGCCTGAGCTGGAGGCTCAGGATATCGAAAATAGAAACCCACAAGTTGTACTTAAAGAGGTGATGCAGTACCTCACTAACGAGGAGGTACTCAAGGCCCTGCAAAAGCAGAACGCAAACGTCTTCCTAAATCTCAAGGACGAAAACAGCAAGGTGGAAGTCCTTTATAGGAAGCGCGCCAGGAACCCGCACAAGTGTCAGGTAGTGTTGAGGGTCGCCACAGAGGTCTGGCGGCGCATGCTCGAGGTCGGATCGGTGCACGTGGACCTACAGCGGGTTAGGGTCGAAGACCAGTCCCCGCTCGTCCAGTGCTCGCTTTGCCTCGGGTATGGGCATAGCCGGCGCACCTGCACGGAGACCGTGGCGAAGTGCAGCCACTGTGGCGGACCTCACATGAGGACGGAGTGCGCGGACTGGAGCGCCGGGCTGCCACCGACTTGTTGTAATTGCGTGCGGGCCAAAATCGACAGCACGCATCACCACGCCTTCAGCTCAGACTGCACAGTTAGAAGGAGATGGGACGCTATAGCCCGCTCATCCATAGCGTATTGCTAAGGGCACCCCGGGGACTCCTGCCCAACAAACAGCAAGACCATACCGCGTGGCCCAAGCGAATTTACAGCGTAAGGAACTGGCTACCACCGAACTCTTTCTAGAGGCCAGTGAAAGAAAGATCTCGTGGGCACTGATTCAGGAACCTTATGTGGGAGGAGCACGAAGTATGAAGAGCTACCGTGGAGCGAGAATCTACCAGTGCGAGGTCGATGGAAGTGGGAGGGTTAAGGCGGCGATAGCCATCTTTGATCATGA
The DNA here is from genome assembly GCA_949775005.1 of Orthosia gothica. Taxonomy (NCBI): domain Eukaryota; kingdom Metazoa; phylum Arthropoda; class Insecta; order Lepidoptera; family Noctuidae; genus Orthosia; species Orthosia gothica. The sequence goes on from OX459037.1 coordinate 18,823,860, forward strand.
CTTGGACGTCATACCCTACCCGAAACTCACCACAAATAACATCGTTGTGGTGGGGATCCGAACCAAAGCCTGGGAAATCGCAGTAGTCTCCTACTACTTCGAGCCAGACCAACCCATAGGGCCATACTTGGACCAGTTGACCCGGATCCAAGCGGAAGTGGCCACCGGTAGATTGCTGATAGGTGGCGACGCAAATGCGAAAAGTGCCTGGTGGGGCAGCATCAAAGAGGATCCCAGGGGAGTGGACATGTCCGCTACCCTGGACGAACTGGAGCTTCAGGTACTAAACACTGGTGACGCACCCACCTTTGACACCATCAGAGGTGGTCGAGCGTATAGAAGCCATGTGGACGTCACGGCATGTTCGCTCGACCTTTTTGACCTGGTGGGCCGCTGGTGGGTCGACTCAGGAGCAACATCCTCGGACCACAATACTATATTTTTTAATGTCAACACAAAAAGGGAAAAGGGGATAAACATAAACAGGACAACAAGACAATATAATACTCGAAAAGCAAATTGGGAAGCATTTAAAACTAAATTGGAAGAAATTAAAAGTAGGGATAATATTAATCTAGAAACAATAATAGAAATAAATGATAGACAAAAATTAGATGAGAACGTAATTAAATATGTAAATGCAATTACAGAAGCATGCAAAGTGGCTATCCCAAAAATAAACAATAAAAGTAAACTTACCTGTCCGTGGTGGTCCGAGGAGCTCACTGTGAAGAAGAGAGAGGTCATGACGAAGAAGAACCGCATCCGTAATGCCGCGCCGGTCCGGCGAGCGAAGGTCGTTGGCGAGTACCTGAAAGCAAAAGAAGAGTATGAGATGCAGGCAAAGAGTGCCCAAATCGCCAGTTGGAAGGAGTTTTGCCGGAAGCAGGATCGTGAGGGAGTCTGGGAAGGTATCTACAGGATCATTGGTAGGACTGCCAAAAGACAAGAAGACCTGACCCTATGCAGCGATGGTGCATTCCTCAACCCGAGTGAATCGGCCGCCCTACTAGCAGATACGTTCTACCCCGAAGACAGAGTAGACCAGGACAACGCTGACCACAGGCGAATAAGAGAAGCAGCCAGCCGAGTAAATGAGTGGGCCCATGATGAACATCATGATCCCCCATTTACGACGCTGGAGCTGAAGTCCGCCGTGGCGGGTTTCAATCCCAAGAAGGCACCAGGAGGGGACGGACTGACTTCTGATATCTGCAGTCGAGCGATCCACCAGGACCCGGATGCTTTCCTTGCCCTCTACAACAAGTGCCTTGAGTTGGCACACTTCCCGACCAGTTGGAAGGAGGCTACGGTCGTAGTCCTCAGGAAGCCGGGCAAGGACAGCTATACCACCCCCAAGGCATATAGACCAATCGGTTTGTTGCCTGTTCTGGGGAAGGTCCTGGAGAGGATGGTCGTAGCGCGTCTAAAATATCAGCTCGTACCGCGGTTTAGTACTCGTCAGTTTGGCTTCATGCCCCAGAGGGGTACTGAGGACGCCCTCTATACGCTAGTGCAGCACGTACAGGACAAGTTGAGGCTGAAGAAGCTAATTGTCCTGGTGTCGCTGGATATAGAGGGCGCCTTCGATAGCGCCTGGTGGCCAGCTATCAGAGTCAGACTGGCTGAGGAAAAGTGCCCGGTCAACATCAGAAGGCTGATAGACAGCTATCTCGATGGTAGGAAGGTCAGGGTTAGGTACGCCGGGGAGGAATGCACTCGAGAGACTAGAAAGGGCTGCGTCCAGGGGTCGATCGGAGGTCCAATCCTGTGGAACCTCGTGCTTGACCCTCTACTGCAGGACCTAGAGCAGCGCGGACTTTTCGTGCAGGCGTTCGCGGATGACATCGTCTTGGTCGTGGATGGGGACACGGCGACTGAAGTCTCTAGAACTGCCAATGCAGCCCTCGCCCATGTTCAGGATTGGGGTGTCCGAAATAAGCTGAGGTTTGCACCGCACAAAACCTGTGCGATGACCATAACCAATAAGCTTAAGTACGACACTCCAATGCTGAGCATGGCCGGGGTCAACATCGGTATGGTCAGAAAAATGAAGTTGCTGGGTCTAACCATAGACGATAAGCTCACTTTCAATGAGCATGCCGTGAACGTCTGCAAGAAGGCAGCGGACGTTTACAAGCAGCTGTCCCGTGCCGCAAAGGTGAGCTGGGGATTAAACACACAAGTCATACACACCATTTACACGGCTACGATTGAGCCCATAGTAACATACGCAGCCGCCGCCTGGGCACCCGCTGCAAAAAAGTTGGGTGTGCGGAAGAAGCTAGGCTCTGTTCAACGAGGATTCGCTCAGAAGCTCTGCAAATCTTACCGCACTGTCTCTTTGAACTCGGCACTGGCACTGTCCGGGATACTACCTCTAGACCTGCGCATACAAGAGGCAGCCGCCCTGTATGAAGCGAGGAGAGGGTCATCCCGGTTTTTGCTGGGAGACAGGGAGATCGAGAGTGCGGTAAGGTTTGCGGAAGCCCCTCATCCGGCTATGCAAATTCCCCTGGAGTTCATGTGCCTGGCAGACCAAGAGTTACTAGACAGTAACAATGTGCAGGCGGTGCGAATCTTCACCGACGGCAGCAAGATTGAGGGAAAGGTAGGAGCCGCATTATCCATCTGGGATAGTGAAGGTGAAGTCCGGAACCTCAAGCTTAGCCTTGCCGCGTACTGCACAGTCTACCAGGCGGAACTCTTGGCCATTTGTAAAGCGACAGACGTAATCCTCGCGCGGCAAGAGGCGAGCTATGGAGTGTACAGCGACTCAATGGCAGCATTGCAGACGCTTGCAAACCATGGCTCTCTCCATCCCCTGGCAGTTCGCGCGCGCGCTAACCTGGCTCACGCCCTGGGCCAGAGCAAAGTTGTCACCTTGTTCTGGATCAAGGCCCACGCGGGCCTGCCGGGGAATGAGCGAGCGGACGAGCTGGCTAAGGAGGCAGCATTGTCGTCACGGAGGAAGCCGGACTATGACCAGTGTCCGATCTCATTTATCAAGCGACAGATCCGTTTGGAATCGCTTGATGAATGGAATCGGAGATATGTGTCGGGCGAGACTGCTTCTGTGACGAAAATGTTTCTTCCGGACGCAATAGTGGCTTTCCGTACTGTACAACAGGTGCGGCCAGAAGGCGTCCTCACGCAGGTTTTGACGGGGCACGGTGGGTTCTCTGAATACTTGAATCGCTTCAAGTGTAAGGAGAGCCCATCGTGCGTCTGCGATCCAGGCGTGGCAGAGACTGTCCAGCACATACTTGTAGAATGCCCGTTATTTATCAGGGAGCGCTACCAACTTGAATGTGAGCTGGACAGGAAAATAACGAGGGAGAATCTGCATGGGCTCATGGACAAAAAGACTAGGGAGAAGTTTTTGGAGTACTGCACTAGAGTAGCCACTGCGGTTATACGTCGGAACAATACCTGAAGCGCACCGTGCTTCATTAGTATTTTGTATGATATTTAAATGTAAGCACGGAATGCAGCACAGGCACGTGTAACCGGCAGTGCTTCATGTTAGTACCTAAGTTATAACTGTGAAAAATTTTCTGTGATATTATTTGTTATCTGTGCTTGTGTTTTAATCCGTAATCTTATTATGATATTTGATTTTCTGTGATATATCGCTCACTGTATTATGTGATAAACAGCACTTTTGAACAACCTGAAATAAATGGCACCTTTTGCTCAATTTGATATAATAGCACTTCTTTGCTCAATCTGTATAATTAGCACATTGTATTTTATTTTTAATGTGTTACTGTATTTCATATTTTTATAAGAAATAAATTTTTGCCCGTAGACTAGATTAATAAAAGTGGGAGTAATCCTACCCACAGAATGCAAGAGATGTATGTAAGAAAGAATCAGTATGAAAAATGAAAGTACGAGAGGCATAAAAGATTGACCGGAATGGAAGTGTTTTCACTCAATAGGCGCCAATTTTGTTGGTGGGGATTAGAGTTAAGAAAAAAAAAAAAAAAAAAAAAAACCTACACTACCCTACCCTGCACTACCCTACCCTACACTACCCTACCTTACCCTACACTACCCTACACTACCTCACCCTACACTACCCTACCCTACCCTACCCTGCCCTACCCTACCCTACCCTAACCTACCTGACCCTACACTACCCTACACTACCCTACCCTACCCTACCCTACACTACTCTACCCTACCCTAACCTACCTATAAACCTCACGGAGCCCGAGACTGCAAAACCGTGGAAATCGGTTCGTGCGTTCTGGAGTTATAGCGTCAGGAAGGAAACCGACTTATTTTTATATAGTAGATTTCGGCCGTTATGTGTACATCTAATTCAGATCGCTTATTTAGCAAAAGATTGTCAAATAAAAATACACAATACTAACCTTTAATCTACTTATTGTTCTCGCCGAACATCTTGGCCGCCTTTTTTTTTGCACGGAGAATTGCTCATGCATACTGCGCTACAACGTGGAGATAGCACGGTTATGTGGGACTCCAGCCCACTAAAACGCCAAGGTGTCCTCCTGTGCCTCTTATGACGTGAACACGGGCACGCGTTAGCGCTCAATGCGAACCCGCCGCATCTTGGCCGCCCTGGAGTTAGCTTTCCGTTGCGCAAGGCACGGATCGGTGCTATTTTTGTATGAGATTTACTACTACGCGGCTACGCAGCCATAGTACCCAAATTCAGGGCGGCCAAGAAGATTAACGAGAACTATAAACCTGGATTATACTTGACGTCACGGTTGGGGTTGAGGCTGAGCGATTGGCTGCTGCGCTGCGTATCACGAGTTCAATTCCCGCACGGAATAAAATATTAGTCTGTTGTTGTTGGCTGTTTGTAAACGCAATCACGATACAGGAGAACTTCCTAGCGTTAGGTAAAGTATGTTTTAAATATAAAATATCTACCTAGTCTACTATACTATACTTCAAAGATATGAGGCTCTAGACAAGTGTCATCGTATCTTGCAAGAGCAAAACGATAGCGATTTTTGCGCAATAATTGCTCTTCCGAACAGAGAGCTTCTGGCGTTTTTTTTAAGAAATAAGTGCTTTTTTTTTTGTTTCACAAATCAGCAATACAATATTACCTTAGTACTAGGTAAACATTAAAAAAAAAAACATGAAACTGCATTCCCTATTAGCAAACGATTGCGTAGGACCTACCATACCTACACTGTAGGTAATTCCGACTTTTATGATATAAAGCGTTTGATCGCGCGATGATTGCTAATTGCTGTTTCTTACATAATACGCCTGCCGATGCAATGATAGCAATGGTTGAAATGCCAAAATGTTACAGATTGATCACGTCATCACGTGACATTTCGATAGCGCTTACATTCTCATACATTTTTCTACAGCTTTCGTTAATAAAATGTTACTTGTCCAGAGACAAAGGTCATCGCGATGAGTGCTACCAGAAATCCAGAAATAATTCGCATTCCTACTTCTCAGGGTAATTTGACGGCTATTTCCAGTTTCCGGAAATATTTTAATTAATTGATCTTGTAAGCGCCAAAACAAACAATCTCAGAAGTGGGGCAAAGGAGTATTGCCACTTGAGTTAAACGATACTATTAATATTCCAGGTATAATCCTTCCTGTTGAAAAGTTATATTAATAAAATATCCAAACTGACCTAAATATAAATATTAATCAAATTAAAATGTCAAGTAGAACCTAATACATATTTACTGAGGAAATGATTTTGTAGTTGAGCCGATTATCAATCAAGCAGTCACATTTCCAGCAATTAAGCAGTCAAACAACATCATATTTAATTGTTGGTAAAACAGACAAGTCTTCATTCAGTTTAACATAAGTACCGAGATCTGCTCGGGTGAAAATAGAGAAAACGACGTTTTAGGGTTCCGTAGCCAAATGGCAAAAAACGGAACCCTTATAGATTTGTCATGTCTGTCTGTCTGTCCGTCCGTATGACACAGCCACTTTTTTCCAAAACTATAAGAACTATGCTGTTGAAACTTGGTAAGTAGATGTATTCTGTCAACCGCATTAAGATTTTCACACAAAAATAGAAAACAAAACAATAAATTTTGGGGGTTAAAAAATTTGTCTTCAAAAATGATATTGAGGTTTCTAATATCATTTTTTCTAAACTGAAAAGTTTGCGCGAGAGATACTTCCAAAGTGGTAAAATGTGTGCTCCCTCCCCGCCTGTAACTCCTAAAATAAGAGAATGATAAAATAAAAAATAAAAAAGGACATTACCATGTAAAATTCCACTGAAAATTGGTTTGAACGAGATCTAGTCAGTAGTTTTTTTTAATACGTCATAAATCGTAAACCGCAATTTACTAAGTACGGAACCCTTCGTGCGCGAGTCCGACTCGCACTTGGCTGGTTTTGTTTAAATAAAACCTAGCAAGATCGATTAATCGTCCCCGAAACCCCTGCATACTAAATTTCATGAAAATCGTTGGAGCCATTACCGAGACTCAGATTATACAAACAATAAGTGCCCGTTTAAAGGTAAAATTAGATAGATAGATTTCAAAACGTACATAAAATTCTTTCATCTTTTAATAAACACATAACTAATTAATTAATCTGACATTTAGGGAAAACCGGATATTGTAAACCATGATACCTTAATACCTCAAATATTCCTTCAACAAACTACGTTGTTTTCCATAATGAGTCGAACAATGTGACAAGAATTATCTGCCTTTGTGTCAAAGGGTTTTCTTGGTCCCTTATCCTACGAACCGGTTCAAATAATCGCGCGTGAGGCCTGCCGTTTACTTGTTACTTATTAGTGTAATGTTGCCATATTTCAGACAAAAACCTTCATTAAACCTTATGTCAAAAGATTAAAAATAATAATTAGTATAATTATTATTAGGGCTCAGAAACGTGGCATATTAAAAATCAAACCCACCGATCGAATTATCATCTCCATAATAATAAAATTCAAGACAGGCATCGCCGATGTTGGTAATAAGTCTGCGAGGCTTAAGTGGAACCAGGCGGGTCACACTTTCAGAATGCATCAGGGCAGATGGGCCAGGATCGTCACATGCCTAAGGACGAGCGTTGAAATCGAAACAGGCCTAAGGCCGCGGACACGAAGTCAGCGAGCTCGAGGCGGCAGCGGCAGCGGCGCGGGGAGCAGCGCGATGCAATGCATAGATTTATATGGAACTGGCCTTGAAGGCAGCGACGTGTTCCATGCGTTGCCGCGCCGCCACCGCAGCCACCGCCCCGCGTACGCTGGCTTCGTGTCCGCGGCCTCAGAAACACTAACGTGGCGATTTGGACTTGTTTTTGACAGATTGGCTGGCGAAGGCAAAATTGAAAGAGTGTTGGCAGACTATAGGACTTTTGTCCAGCAGTGGGACAATATAGTTCAGTATTAAAAATAATATAGGATCTTATTTAGTACAACCAAGTTTAATTAGTATTGAAATTAAGTTATTTAGTTGTATGTTGAGATCTTGCTACAAGTTTCGCACTAACTATGTTATATTCTAGAAGTTTCGCATGTCAGAAACACGTTAAGTTTATTATAGTTAGGTATTATCTAATCAAACTTTTGAATCTAATGATTAGGTACATGAACGAACGCATGAACAAAAATTTCGGGCAGTGATTGATGGATTCAAAAAACTGGTATGATCCTTAAGCTTGCTAGCCAATAAAGACTGGAATGTAAACATTGAGTATACCAGCATTATCATTATTTTGCTTCGTATTTGGGATTGACGCAAGATGTTTTCTTCTTTTTCGATAAGCCGATATCTCAGTAGGTAGTTTAAAAGTATTTTGTTGAAAATGAGCTCTTTCCTTAAGTTTGCCGTATGTGTTTACTTTCCAGAATTTTGGTAAAAATTAGCTCTTTTCTTAAGTTTGCCGTATGTGTATATATCCCAGAATTTTGTTAAAAATGAGCTCTTTTCTTAAGTTTGCCGTATGTGTATACCTCCCAGAATTTTGTTAAAAATGAGATCTTTTCTTAAGTTTGCCGCATGTGTATACTTTCCAGAATTTTGTTAAAAATGTGCTCTTGTCTTAAGTTTGCCGTATGTGTATACTTTCCAGAATTTTGTTAAAAATGTGCTCTTGTCTTAAGTTTGCCGTATGTGTATACTTTCCAGAATTTTGTTTAAAATTAGCTCTTTTCTTAAGTTTGCCGCATGTGTATACTTTCCAGAACTTTGTTAAAAATGTGCTCTTGTCTTAAGTTTGCCGTATGTGTATACTTTCCAGAATTTTGTTTAAAATTAGCTTTTTCCTTAAGTTTTGCGTAAGTGTATACTTTCCAGAATTTTGTTAAAAACGACCTTTTTTCTTAAGTTTGCCGTATGTTTATACTTTCCAGAATTTTGTTAAAAATGTGCTCTTTCTTTAAGTTTACCGTATTTGTATACTGCCCAGCATTTGATCCTTCTTAGTGACGCTTTCGAATGGTGTAATAATACAAAACGTAGTTATTTTTACAAAATTAACGGATTCGATTACTGGCTAGGAATACTGTTTTTTAGGGTTCCGTACCCAAAGGGTAAAAACGGGACCCTATTACTAAGACTCCGCGGTCCGTCTGTCTGTCTGTCTGTCTGTCTGTCTGTCTGTCTGTCTGTCTGTCTGTCTGTCTGTCTGTCTGTCTGTCACCAGGCTGTATCTCATGAACCGTGACAGCTAGAGAGTTGAAATTTTCACAAAAGATGTATTTCTGTTGTCTGTAAAAACAGAATAAAATAAATATTTAAGGAGGGCTCCGGTACAACAAACGTGATTTTTTTGCCGTTTTTTGCAATAATGGTACGGAACCCTACGTGCGCGAGTCCGACTCGCACTTGGCCGGTTTTTTATACAATAATTTAGTGTTCGTTTGCATCAAAATCGGCCCTGAGAGACCTTTGAGTGTTTGTCGATGTGGATAGTCAAATCCATACCCACTGCAAAAACTAATCCTGTATAATCGAAAGAACTTTTATGCAAATACCAGGTAAAAAAATAAATAAAATAATCAAATTAAAGAATTTATGAATCCAAAATCTCCATACATACGATCTCATACAAGATAAGTGCCCACCATTCAATTTTCATTTCTGGTCAAGGGTAAAATGTTCATAGACATTTCATGCTAATATCACACGAGGGTAAAAATGATCGGATATCTTCGGCCATAATACTTAAGTGCTTTTATGAAACCTGACGATATTTGATACGGGGGGATGAAAAATAAAAATTAGCAATAAAACGGGACACGAATAAAGATCACCTTTTATGTTTTGTGCTTTGTTTCTTTTTGGGTTTGAGATTGTAATAAGTTTTTCTTTTGATGGTATCGGATTTTCTTAGGATCATTAAGGGTGGGTTTCTGAATTGAGTATTGCGATTTGAGAACGTGTCAAGCAATAATTCAGTACCAAATATTAACGGCTATTCAGGTTAAAGTAAAGTAAAGAGTTTGAAAAGAATCTAACCTTTTCAATTGCTTTATTCAGTAATCAGGGGTACGAACTTAAAACTAACGAGGTCCGCTAGGGCCGAAGCCTGTTTGGGTCGCTGACAAATTTGATAGAGAGTTACCACGGCCCTGGCACAAGCAACTGAAGGAACACGGCTGGGTTTTAGTCAGTAAAAGTCTGACACACCCTCCCGCTTCACCCAGAGCAGAAGAAGTAAAAAATCCTGAGAAGTCATTGGATGACATCCTAAGCCAAAAAATAGTTATGGAACAATGATTCTCGGACAGTCAAAAGTAGTCTAAGAAAAATCATAGACTACTTTTGACTGTCCGAGGTTCAGGGTTCATTTCAGAATTTATTTTAGCAGCTGTTTGCTAGAGTTGGTTGTCGGTTGAAGGTACAAGTTGGTAGCCGACTATACACAGCAGCAGCAGACGACGTGTTGCAGCGACACTACTGGTTTCTATGTATTTCTACAAAATTCCTTCCGCAGCTAGCGACACTTCGCCCGACTACACGTCGCACTTTCGCAGACGACGTGTCGCCCGACCGCAGATCAGTAGTGAGTGAGTGTAATCAGACATTTTATCTCACGGAACACTCAGAACTAATAGGAATACAGCGCTTTCGTCTGCTGCTGCCATCTGTAGTCGGGTTCGAAATCATGACTGCAGCGATCGGACGCAACGACGTGTCGTGGCAACATAAAGCGACGACACGTCGTCTGCTGCTGCTGAGTGTCGTAGTCGGCTACCAATTTGTACCTTAAAGTAAGATATGGAAAAAGAACAATTTTTAGAGCTCGATCATTCGTTAGTCTTTAGTCATCTTTGAGGTCAAACATATGAGTAGAAACGAAGCTTTGAATGCATACTAGAAATTATGCGATAGCCAACATATTCAAGTTCACTTTATGTTTTTCAAAACAGAAATACAATATATTAATACATACTCGTTAGACTCACATCAATAACTCCAACATATAATAATCAAAATATAAGGGATACACCTCCATCTAAACCCCGTACTTTTATTACTATTTGATTATCGCATCAGGCTGCTTTATAACACATTCCAATTATTATGAGGATACTAAAAGCATCCGAACAACATGAGTTATGTCAAGATACGCCCATAATTCACCCACTTGCTCGGGTATTATAAACCATAACGTATTATCTATCAGTATGGTGTTGGGAGCTCGTAGCTAAATAACAACAATGTTTTTTAAGAAGGGTTTTGAAAATTTATTTGAAAATGTAATTCGAAAAAAGAGATAACATAAATGATGAAAATAGTAAAAAATCTAAAAACCCGACTGCTTAAGAAATGAACTAAAAAGACGTAAACAAGAAGAAAATCATGCTGTGCAGTCGCACGATACATAATGACCAAACCATATTATGTATCTTCCGACTGCACAGCATGATTTTCTTCTTGTTGTTTACGTCTTTTTAACCGACTTACCAAAAAGGAGGAGGTTCTATGTTCGACTTCTTGTATGTTTTTTTTTTTTTTTTTTTTATGTATTTTCACCGATATCTCCGTCAATTGTGAACCGATTTAAAAAAATCTTTTTTTGTTGGAAAGAGTATATTCCGAAATTGGTCCCATTTTAATTTGTTAAAGATCTGATGAAGAACTTCGGAGATATACAACAGAACTCTTCAATAAATAACGGCAAATCATTCGGGATTGCTTCAATCGCATGTCTGTTTATTTTTTATACCATTTCATAACATAACATCACGCCAGTATACTGAAAGGGGTACGTAGAACTCTAATTTCACCGGTTATGTTCAAGTTTCATGTTTTTCGGGTAATTTGTTCTGGCGTAATAGGTACTAACTAAACAACTTGCCTATTAGGTAGGTAAAACTAAAAAGGGAAAAATAAAAAACTTTTTTGCAAAAAAATACTACCGACTTCCAAATGAAAAACTACGAAGTGAAAATAACTTTATTTTTGGAAGTCGGTGTCCATATCGCAAATAATTGGTATCTACGAAAGACACCGACTTCTAAAAATAAAGTTATTTATCACTTTGTAGTTTTTCATTTGGAAGTCGGTAGTATTTTTTTGCAAAAAAGTTTTTTATTAATTCAATTCTTAAGCAGTCGGGTTTTTTTAATTAACATTTTATGCCATTTAATAACGAACGTACTAGTTCTCGTGGGATAATGGTCAACATCCACGCTGGTGAAGCCGCTTACAATAGTGCATGAGAACATAGGCTTAAATAAGAAATCGGACACCGACTTTCGCCGATCATAGAGACAACGGTTGACGGATAAAGACCAAGTTACCGACCGATTAAACTCCAGTGTCTGTATTCGGCCTTACACAATGTAATTGTTATATAATTTGTGGACATTATGTATGATATTCAGAAAAATCTTAGACTACTTTTGACTGTCCGAGGTTCAGGGTTAATTTCAGAATTTGAATGAATTAGGAAGTTCAATAGTTTGTTTTTGCATTCTCGTTTACTAAGTGTATAGATATTAAGAGTAGTGTTTTATTTATTATATAGACCTTCAAGTGTCAATAAGCAGACACAATAGAAATTACCATTGTTTTAATCCGATTCGGATGAATGGACAGATAAGAGGGCGATTCAACTGTTCTGATATTGCAAGCTTCAATTAAAATAATGGCAAGAAACTATTCTGTAGTAGACTTAATTCTATGAAAATAAGTACGGTTGCGCTTAAAATATCAATGTAATTGGCAATGTTACAATATTCTATTTCGTATTTTAAAATAATTACAGTAATAAATTTGAAAGTTCTGTACTAAAACCTAAACTAAAAAGTTTTATTCAATTTATAGTACCACTGGTTTTAGCCTAGCTTAATTGAATTCAGGTGTCTTCCTAACGATATAAGTTAGAATAATTATAATATGTTGCTCTTCTTAGACTAAAATAAACAGGCAACTTATTTTTTTATTCGTAAAAGTAACACAGTGTGGAGCAAGCTTTATGGCCCTGCACCAAAAAAACATTAAATGTATTTACAGCTTAACGTATTTCAAATTTCATTCTGTCTCAGTCTATCTACAAAAGATTGACGCAAATAGAACAGCTACAGTACGCTAAGTACTATTTGCTATTTAAGTGATTTGTGGTACTTGCACCCCTGGGGCTCTTAAATAGAGAGATATATTCATTGTTGCTATTGTTAGTGCTACGGCGTAGCTGCGTAGGCGACGCGATGCCGTCACCGCTACGAAAGCTACGCCGTAGCAGCTAACAGCAAAGTCACGTAATAACTGCCAGAGTTGTTGTTGTTGAACTTGACATCACTTCTTGTACAATAAAACTGTCATATTATACCATGGTGGTTTAATTTGGAGAATGTTTTTTTTTAGAGTTGTGTAGACTTGATTAAACCAAATTCTATAAAATTTTGTCTCAACCGAATGGTGATGATGTGAAGAGTCTGTTCAGCTTCATTATCAAAGTTACCAAAGTAACAAAAATCACCAAAGTCACATATATTTAAATAAACAAAACAAAAAACTTTTTATACTAAACTTATCTTCTAGCATTTTCTTAAATCAAGTCATTGTAGAGGTCAATAATTTTAGCTACATCTAGATTTTTAAAACATTGTTATTATTTGTCAGTCTCGTTGAAATTCATCTGCAAGTGACGTTTTAATCCGAGGTTGAAGGAGGCTGCGTCTGTCGACTATAAAATTCCGAACGTGACCAAAATAAAAATGCTATAATAAGTCAATCCTGTAATTTTCATAAAAAATCAGACAGCGAGATAATGCAAAACATCTTTTTTTTTGTTAAAAATAAGGAAATTTTATTCAGGTTATAGTTGAAAGTTTTTGCCGGATTTTTGAATGTTTAATATACTTCTATGTGCTTGTTATATTATGTACCGTTTGTTGGGTAGATTTGAAAGTCTATATTTTTAAGAAGAATAATTTATAGTGATTCTTAAAAATCAATTTACACAGCCTTTTCTGTCTCTAGTCCAATCCAATCCAATACCAGTGTATTACCAGAAGTAGAGCATTGGTGGCCCGGTGCTAACGGTCGTGACTTGCAACCTGTAGGTCGTGGGTTAGAACCCAGGCAGGAGCTTTACTTTGTGTAAATTATTTCATCACCACGGCTCTCAAAACGGTGAAGGAAAATATCGTGAGGAAACGGCATGTCCTAGAACCAAACATACGAAGGCATGTGACATCCACCAAACCCTGGGGCCTGCGTGGTGGATTACGGCCCATTTCCTCTCACAGATACGGGGACTATGTCCCAACAGTGGGAACATTTTAAGTCTTATGATGATGACATGAAATGACTGCCTATCTGATCTCCACGAAACCACCTGACAAGATTGGTTTCAGATAGTGATACTTATAACTACATTAATGAGCATTTAATTTTGACAAGCCAACGCCATTCTTAAACAAAATATACAGAACTAGAATTTTAACATCTTATATTTCCTCAAACAGTATTCCCAACAAAAAATTCGGTAATTAAAACCGTTTTGTTGAACATCAAATAAATCGCTGTGATATCACGGTGCAAATGGTTTGTTATCTAATATTCATTAAATCTGTGTCTGTTTGCAAACGTCACTTATTACGAATTCATTGTTTGAATATCATACATAATGTCTACAAATTATATTACAATTACATTTTGTAAGGCCGAATACAGACAAGGGAGTTTAATCGGTCGGTAACTTGGTTTTTACCCGACTGCCGAAGGAGGGTAATGTGTTTATCAGTCTATGTATGTATGTATGTTTGTTCCTATATGGCGTTCCAGAGACCAAACGCGTTGGCCGATTTCGATGATTCATACGTCAATCGATTCGTCTTAACCCTGCGAGTGTCATAGGCTACATTAAAATTGGACAATAGAAAAATGGCGGATTTTAGGCGCCATATTGTGGGGCCCAATTTTTTTTTCTTCCAAACCCATCGTGTGGGGTATCAAAATTAATGGCTTTAAGAGGTGATTTCAAAAATATATAACACTTATGTGTTTAAATGTATCTAGTTCGAAAAAAAAACTACCTAAAAAGTTATAAATAAAAAAAGTTAAATAAAAAAAACCGACTGCTTCAAAAGCGAACTAAAAAGTCGTAAACAAGGACAAAATCATGCTTTGCAGGCGGAGGATACAAAAGATTTTGGTCAGCCAGCCCGTGAATATGTATCCTCCGCCTGGTTTCTATGTATTTCGTAGAAATACATATAAACCAGTAGTGTCGCTGCAACACGTCATCTGCTGCCGCTGTGTCTAGTCTGCTACCAACTTGTACCTTCAACTGACAACCAACTCTAGCAAACAGCTGCTAAAATAAATTCTGAAATTAACCCTGAACCTCGGACAGTCAAAAGTAGTCTAAGATTTTTCTGAATATCATACATAATGTCCACAAATTATATTACAATTACATTGTGTAAGGCCGAATACAGACACTGGAGTTTAATCGGTCGGTAACTTGGTCTTTATCCGTCAACCGTTGTCTCTATGATCGGCGAAAGTCGGTGTCCGATTTCTTATTTAAGCCTATGTTCTCATGCACTATTGTAAGCGGCTTCACCAGCGTGGATGTTGACCATTATCCCACGAGAACTAGTACGTTCGTTATTAAATGGCATAAAATGTTAATTAAAAAAACCCGACTGCTTAAGAATTGAATTAATAAAAAACTTTTTTGCAAAAAAATACTACCGACTTCCAAATGAAAAACTACGAAGTGAAAATAACTTTATTTTTGGAAGTCGGTGTCCATATCGCAAATAATTGGTATCTACGAAAGACACCGACTTCTAAAAATAAAGTTATTTATCACTTTGTAGTTTTTCATTTGGAAGTCGGTAGTATTTTTTTGCAAAAAAGTTTTTTATTAATTCAATTCTTAAGCAGTCGGGTTTTTTTAATTAACATTTTATGCCATTTAATAACGAACGTACTAGTTCTCGTGGGATAATGGTCAACATCCACGCTGGTGAAGCCGCTTACAATAGTGCATGAGAACATAGGCTTAAATAAGAAATCGGACACCGACTTTCGCCGATCATAGAGACAACGGTTGACGGATAAAGACCAAGTTACCGACCGATTAAACTCCAGTGTCTGTATTCGGCCTTACACAATGTAATTGTAATATAATTTGTGGACATTATGTATGATATTCAGAAAAATCTTAGACTACTTTTGACTGTCCGAGGTTCAGGGTTAATTTCAGAATTTATTTTAGCAGCTGTTTGCTAGAGTTGGTTGTCAGTTGAAGGTACAAGTTGGTAGCAGACTAGACACAGCGGCAGCAGATGACGTGTTGCAGCGACACTACTGGTTTATATGTATTTCTACGAAATACATAGAAACCAGGCGGAGGATACATATTCACGGGCTGGCTGACCAAAATCTTTTGTATCCTCCGCCTGCAAAGCATGATTTTGTCCTTGTTTACGACTTTTTAGTTCGCTTTTGAAGCAGTCGGTTTTTTTTATTTAACTTTTTTTATTTATAACTTTTTAGGTAGTTTTTTTTTCGAACTAGATACATTTAAACACATAAGTGTTATATATTTTTGAAATCACCTCTTAAAGCCATTAATTTTGATACCCCACACGATGGGTTTGGAAGAAAAAAAAATTGGGCCCCACAATATGGCGCCCAAAATCCGCCATTTTTCTATTGTCCAATTTTAATGTAGCCTATGACACTCGCAGGGTTAAGACGAATCGATTGACGTATGAATCATCGAAATCGGCCAACGCGTTTGGTCTCTGGAACGCCATATAGGAACAAACATACATACATACATAGACTGATAAACACATTACCCTCCTTCGGCAGTCGGGTAAAAACCAAGTTACCGACCGATTAAACTCCCTTGTCTGTATTCGGCCTTACAAAATGTAATTGTAATATAATTTGTAGACATTATGTATGATATTCAAACAATGAATTCGTAATAAGTGACGTTTGCAAACAGACACAGATTTAATGAATATTAGATAACAAACCATTTGCACCGTGATATCACAGCGATTTATTTGATGTTCAACAAAACGGTTTTAATTACCGAATTTTTTGTTGGGAATACTGTTTGAGGAAATATAAGATGTTAAAATTCTAGTTCTGTATATTTTGTTTAAGAATGGCGTTGGCTTGTCAAAATTAAATGCTCATTAATGTAGTTATAAGTATCACTATCTGAAACCAATCTTGTCAGGTGGTTTCGTGGAGATCAGATAGGCAGTCATTCCATGTCATCATCATAAGACTTAAAATGTTCCCACTGCTGGGACATAGTCCCCGTATCTGTGAGAGGAAATGGGCCGTAATCCACCACGCAGGCCCCAGGGTTTGGTGGATGTCACATGCCTTCGTATGTTTGGTTCTAGGACATGCCGTTTCCTCACGATATTTTCCTTCACCGTTTTGAGAGCCGTGGTGATGAAATAATTTACACAAAGTAAAGCTCCTGCCTGGGTTCTAACCCACGACCTACAGGTTGCAAGTCACGACCGTTAGCACCGGGCCACCAATGCTCTACTTCTGGTAATACACTGGTATTGGATTGGATTGGACTAGAGACAGAAAAGGCTGTGTAAATTGATTTTTAAGAATCACTATAAATTATTCTTCTTAAAAATATAGACTTTCAAACCTACCCAACAAACGGTACATAATATAACAAGCACTTAGAAGTATATTAAACATTTCAACTATAACCTGAATAGAATTTCCTTATTTTAACAAAAAAAAGATGTTTTGCATTATCTCGCTGTCTGATTTTTTATGAAAATTACAGGATTGACTTAATATAGCATTTTTATTTTGGTCACGTTCGGAATTTCATAGTCGACAGAGGCAGCCTCCTTCAGCCTCGGATTAAAACGTCACTTGCAGATGAATTTCAACGAGACTGACAAATAATAACAATGTTTTAAAAATCTAGTTGTAGCTAAAATTATTCACCTCTACAATGACTTGATTTAAGAAAACGCTAGAAGATAAGTTTAGTATAAAAAGTTTTTTGTTTTGTTAATTCAAATACATGTGACTTTGTATTTATGTAGTCATGAAGCTTAGTAGACTCCACGCATGAGCACCATTCGCTTGAGCCAGAATTTTATGGAATTTGGCTAAATCAAGTCTGTAAGTAGGTATGTTACTAGTGTCACTTATATTTCTTTATGTATGTATTCATTTTTTATACATGTTGGCACCTAGTTTTTAGGGTTCCGTACCCAAAGAGTAAAAAAAGTACCCTATTACTAAGACACCACGGTCTGTTTGTCTGTCTGTATGTCTGTTACCGGCTTTAAAGAATGAACCGTGATAGCTAAACAGTTGAAATTTACACAGATTAATTAATTCTGCTGTCCGCTATAACAACGTGGGGCTCCTATATAACAAACGTGTTTTTTACCGTTTTTTTGCGATAATGGTACGTAACCCTTCGTGCGCGAGTCCGACTTGTTCTTAGCTGGTTTTTTATATACCTCGAGCACATTGAAAATTTTATTGTGATTTTGTGTGTTGTACAGTGTCTTTTGTGTGCACTAAATAAATGTTTTATCTATATATCAATACAATTAAAAAAAAAAAATCTCCAAATTAAACCACCATGGTACAATATTAAAGTATTATTGCTCAAAAAGTGGTATCAAGTTCAACAACTACAACTCTGGCAGTTATTACGTGACTTTGCTGTTAGCTGCTACGGCGTAGCTTTCGTAGCGGTGACGGCATCACGTCGCCTACGCAGCTACGCCGTAGCACTAACAAAATCAACAATTAATATATCTTACTATTTAAGGGCCCCAGGGGTGCAAGTACCACAAATCACTTAATTGGCAAATAGTACTTAGCGTACTGTAGCTGTTCTATTTGCGTCAATCTTTTGTAGATAGATGACTGAGACAGAATTAAATTTGAATTACGTTAGGCTGTAAATACATTTAATGTTTTTTTGGTGCAGGACCAGAAAGTTTGCTCCACACCGCGTTACTTTTTAACTTTCATTTTACGATATGAATAAAAAATAAGTTGCCTGTTTATTTTAGTTTAAGAACACCAACATAATATGATTATTCTAACTTATATCGTTAGGAAGACACCTGAATTCAATTAAGCTAGGCTAGAACCAGTGGAACTATAAATTGAATAAAATGTTTAAGTTTAGGTTTCAGTGCAGAACTTTCAAATTTATTACTGTAGTTATTTTAAAATACGAAATAGAATTTTGTAACATGTCCAATTACATTGATATTTTAAGTGCAATCGTACTTATTTTCATAGAATGTAAGTATACTATAAAATAGTTTCTTGCCATTATTTTAATTGAAGCTTGCAATATCAGAACAGTTAAATCGCAATTTATAGGAATAAAGATTGGATTATTATTACCAGAATTCTAAATGAATTATGGTTAAATAAAAGTATTAGCATTAATTAGGATTTACAATACCGTTGAATAGAAGTGCACTGCAGACATACAGTTCCAAAGTCCCTTCAACATAAACATTGATTTCAAATAGATTTTCTGCTTCAGCGGTCCTTTTCTAAATAATAAATTTAACACTTTTCTTAATATCTATACACTTAATAAACAAGAATGCAAAACCAAACTATTGAACTTCCTAATTATTTGTGATTACGAAACTACACCTAGATGGAGGCCTTCCGACGCTGCATCTTCCAGTACGCGGTCGCCATTCCAGAACTTTTCGGCCCCAACGGCCATTCGTTCTGCGAGCAATGTGCCCTGCCCACTGCCACTTAAGTTGCAATTCATCGGGCTATATCGGTAATCTTGGTTCTCTTGCGGATGTCTTCATTTCTGATTCGATCACGCAAGAAAACGCCGAGCAAAGCCCTCTCCATTGCCCTTTGGGCGACTTCAAGCCTTTTAATGAGGTCCATTGTGAGCGACCACGTCTCTGTCGTAATCGCTGGCAACACACACTAACCATAGACTTTCGTCTTGAGACACTGTGATAAGTTGGACGAGAAGATACCGCGCAACTTCCCGAATGCTGCCCAGCCAGCCAGACTCTAGTTGGAGCGACGACATGGTTACAGCTGCGGGAGTCCGGTGGATGCAAAACGCATAGGACAGATCAGTGTGGCGACGCTTGGGGGAGGCCTATGTCCAGTAGTGGACGTCTTTTGGCTAAAATGATGATAATGATGATGACGAAACTACATAACTACAGAAGAAATTCTTAAAAGATTAAGATAAAGTTAAACTCTTCAACTCATATACACACCTAAAACAATCACACACCATTCAAACACACTCAACACGAGCACACTACACACTAAACTCTCACAACACTCATTATATTTGTTATATTATGATATATTGAAACCGATATAATATATGTATGTATGTTAACGAAATCACTGTTGTTATTGTCCATAATATCTGGAAAATGAACTGCGTCCTGAAATACAGGCTCGGCGTGGCTCAAGCGCAGTTACTCATATTTAATTCTTGTGAGCATATTTAACAGCTTTAACTTAATTATAGTTTTCAAACTGTACAATTTTATAGATAAATAAATATTATTTATTTATTATTATTATTAGGTAGGTGCATAACTTACTTTGAAAAATTATGTTTTTTTTTTAATATTTGGGAATGGCATGAAGCACGTCATTCTTACTTTTTGTTTTTTTAACTCTCTTTTGTAAAGTGATTGGATTAGTGGTGGCCCAGGGCTAAGGACTCTGACTTGTGTGGGTCGTGAGTTCAAATCCAAGCAGGCTCTTAATTTGTGAAATATATTTCATCTCTAAACGATGAAAGAAAACGTCGCGAATCCTAATACCAAATTTCGAAGACACGTGACGTCTACTAGTACGCACTGGGCCAGTGTTGCAAGACCCATTACCTCTTATAGAGAGGAGGCCCGTGTCCCGGCAGTGGGCAAACAAAAGGTGGATTATATATTGCTGGGTAATCTGCAAAAGAACACAACTGAGAATAAGGTGCCCTTCCTTTCGCGAGAAATTTATACCAAGCATGTGACTGCAAAAGGTAAAGTTATACCAATATTAGTGTCAAACTTTACACAGCAAAATTCGGAGATGAAATTTGTGGTCGTACAAAATAAAGCATAAATACCGTTAGGAACTTCTCGCAAAAATTACCGGTATAATTGCTCATTTTGGAGGGTTCGTAGGTAGTCGATTAAGATTTCAGTATTTTAGTCTTAATTATTCAACAAAATATATAATTACAACCAGAGCAGAAATATTTTTTTTAAAAATAATATGAATGAAAGCATTTTCACGAATAATTTTGTAAAAGTGTCATGTAATGGACTTTTGTTGCTGACCATACCTACCTAGTGTAATGTCGGTACATATTTTTCAAGCCACTAATGATGATGTGTGCCTAATGAATGGCCGGTCGTCATTAATACCGTGGTGAACGCTAATGTCCGGTTTCACGCATCGACTGGCACTAATTCACGCCCCCCTTACCCCTCTATATGTCACGTCCGAAATAACGTACAGTTCTTTACTGTCCGCTTTTGCTGTACAATCTCTTAATTACACTGACTTGTCGGTCGACCGCGAATTAACAAAATAGTTTTTGAAACGGTTTAGCTAACATTCTCAATGAAAACAGAATGTTGTGCAGTTGAACTTCAACTACTATTTCGCTCGTGTGCAACTGCCTTTATATTAGGCTATTCGAACTTTATCGACTACTCCATTAAAAGTGCACTGTTTATTTTATTATTCTTTTTTATAGGATTTTACTTTAAATGAAGAACGTTTCTCGGTAATGCTGAAGAGCATTCAGCAAATATTAATTAATATTTACTTTGTTTAATGGTACTGGTTTGTATCGGGCAATTATTAATATATTCGTAAATATTATAATTGCACGTTCAACCGTGAACATGCATTCATTGCTTTTAAGAAAACGTACCTCAATATAAGTTCACAATATCTGTTGTTAGGTTGGTAGGCTTGCACATTGTAGTTCCCGCAATAAACGGAGGCTTAATAAATCATCGGTAAACTGCGCTAAAAGGAACTTAAGCACAATACCTCGGCACGGACTCTTAATTCCCCCTCCCCCCGCTACTTCCATATTTTACAGCTCTTTTACCCGTTCATTTTTAAAATACGATGTTCGACAAATTCACTTAATGCCGCGTTAAATGAACCGTGTTCGCATAATAAAAGATTTTATACTCAAAAGCGATTTCAGAATGGACGATATTTCCGTGAAACGAGAAAATGGCGCACTCCACGTCGACGCTTCATCTCGTCTCTAGTAACGTCGGAATATTTTTTTTCGCGCTCGAACGACTCCGAATTTCGAGAAAATAAAGTTAAGAAAACACCACATACAAATAACGCTCAGATTACTTTAAATACTCCGGTAAAGTGAGCTCCGAGCTTTTTCCGGATAATTTATTCGTTTATTAAAAGTCCCGTGAAAATTTTCTTTAGCTGTCACAATATTAAGTTGGCCTAAGTCTGTGCGGAACATTTTATAATCCGTGATGCTCGTCCAAAGTTAATAAAGAAAACACGAAATAAACATTCCGCTTTCTAGGTACGCCAGGCTAGGTAAAAGTGCCTAATTACTGCCCAAAAGCGATGTGAAAAAGACTACTTCATTTTTTTTATTGGCATGTCATGCTAGCCTCATCATCAAAGGTTCGTATAGTTCCACTTTCATCACGGTTTCGTTGGATAAAGAGAATTCAGCTTTTATTCAAAAAATTGTTTTACCTTTTACTGGCTTTGAATTGTAGATGACTCTCGTATTTATTAAACAAATAGTATTCCTGTCCAAAATAATATTTTAATTAAGCCTTGCGTTATAGAGCGTGTATAGGATGTCTTTGAATGCGTTTTGTTTTTGATACTTAAAAAAAAGGGTGGTATTTAATACTTTAACTGTAATTCCCCTTTTTTCAATCAAAATATTCGAAATTACTACCAAAAATACTGAATTGCACACTAAATTTGCTCATCAAATAAATGAATTATACTATACTGCTAGATCTTTAAAGCTTAACTGTTTTACTGAATAACTATCTGTTAACTAAAAGTAAATCTAATAATTCTTCGAGTGCAACAAAATATTTAAGTTTTAAGGGAGGGGGGGAAACGAAACAAAGTCGACGGAGCCCCGCTGCGCAGGGCTCCTATTTCTGTCTGCAGGGTCTAAAGTAACCTAACATGAAGGAGATGACGGGAGCTGAGTTCGCTCGCTTTGCTCGCTCACTTCAGCTCCCGTCATCTCCTTCGAACCTAACCTATCCGTGTCGGGGTGCCCTAAGCTCCCGAGCTCGCTTCGCTCGCTCTTGGACTAATTCACACTTATTTTATATTTAATTGAATAATTTGTGTGCAAATCAGTATTTTTGTTTCACGGTGAGTAATATTGTTTTGCAGTAGGTTATTAGTGGAGATATTTTGTTTGCTTAAATTTCTAAATAGAGGTGCAGTTAAAAATTCCCCAAAAAAAAACACTAGAATTAGTTCAAACTCGTTTTATAAGATTTTAAGCTGACATGGTCACAATCATTAGAATTAATATTTGTTTCGGGATATCAAGGTCGACATTTTTGCCAAACGTTGTGGTATTTATTCCACATCTACTTACGTTTCACAACACGTTACGTTACGTTTCAATCTTTTGATATTGTATCAATTTTCGTAACTCTTTTATAAGTATTCTTTGATATTCTTATTACCTGTAAAGCAATTTATTAGTTATCTCCGGTTGATTTGTATTCTTTAACTTAATTTCTATTGTTTATTTGCAAAATTATGGATTTTTTTATACTCTGACATTTTCATCACAGAGAAACTTATATATACGGACAATTTTCATCTGACAAGACATCTGTCTGTCTATTTAATTTCTTAAGCCATAGACATACCAAAGGTACCATGGACTACCTAGACCTTTCCTAAAGCTAAGTTGTACATTATTGTAAGGTCAGCGCAGACTGACCCGCCTTTGTAAAGCCGTTTTTATTCGTTCTGGTCTTATTGAGATTTGAATTTGAAATTTAGAAGGGATGGCAGAACTATTGAAAAACGGGCGTCAGCTTTTTTTAGTCGAGAATCTGGTTTGAACGCCACGAGTGGGTTATACTGTGTACTATAATACGAAGTGTATTTTCTATTCTGAAACTCTTAAAGCGGTGAATTATCAGCTTATGTAAAACTAACAATATTTGAAGTACTCCAATTAAATATATATTTTGTGTGGTTCCCGAGAGCATTATTTCCTGGAAACTTACCGTCAACGGCCATCTCGTGACATCAAAGGCCTCGCTGTTTGGCGTATTGAGCCATAGCCGGCCTCCACACCCCTCGGAGTCTACGTACTTACCCGTTTGCCTGTTTATCCGTCCTGCTATCTATTCTACTGCCTACCTGCTTGATTGCCTGCCTTGACCACCTACCCGTGGTGTCTGCTGACCTCCTACCTGCCCGATTGCCTGCATGTCCGTCATTGCTGCCTGATCACCTGCCTACCTCGGGCATTCCACGACTTCCTGCCCGAGCTGCTGCCTGGATACCTGCCCACGTCGTGCGAAGCTGTCCATAGTTCTATAATCTATATCCTTTTTTTATTTTCATAGCTTTAATTTAATTTTAACCTTTTTATTATTTAATTTTAACCTATTACTGAGACTCCGCGGTCCGTCTGTCTGTCTGTCTGTCTGTCTGTCACCAGGCTGTATCGCATGAACCGTGATAGCTAGACAGTTGAAATTTTACAGATGATGTATTTCTGTTGCCACTATAACAACAAATAGAATAACTAAAAACAGAATAAAGTAAATATTTAAGTGGGGCTCCCATACAACAAACGTGATTTTTGTGCCGTTTTTTTGCAATAATGGTACGGAACTCTGCGTGCGCGAGTACGACTCGCACTTGGCCGGTTTTTAGAATGCTCTAGCAAGTTATTGAAGAATTTCATTACATGCTAAATGAGTGTCAGGAAGTGGAGGATGCTTATTTACAAACTATTGTTTTAATAACTAAAATATAAGATATGCCCCGTACCCTAACGTGACAAAACTATCATAGTTCGACTGTAAAAAAGGGACAGATGTATACAAGTCACATACATCTGTCCCTTACGCACACTCAAAATAACCTTACTAGGGCTTATGGTCACCCCCTGCTCTTTAATTAAGCAAATAATAAAACGAGTTTGAACTAATTCCAGTGTTTTTTTATAAGTATAAAAAAACGAAAAACATTCTGAGACACCCTTTATTTTCAGTGTTTATTTAAACAATAGTTTCCAGCATACAATGTATTCGTTTTTGCAAATACATGAATTGGTGCTCTCCTTTCTTAAAATAAATCCGTGTGAGTGAATTCCTCTGTAGATCCCTATCACAATCCTAAAAGCCTTTTAGCGCATCAAATATTCCCATGTGTGGTTTATTTTTGTTGGTGTGTTTTAACCTTTTGCAATGATTACGTATTTTATAATTCACTGTAAGATCGTGAATTTGTTTACTGGAGCGGTAATAAAAAGGATTTTAAAGCGTCCTACTTAGCTACGCTTTTCTCGTTTTTACGTGGAAATGAGATAAATGCATTAGCCTGCTATTTTTCTGGCTTGTTTTGGCGCGAGAACGTTCTAAGTGATGAGCTAACCCGTATACATTATAACCCCTTTACACATAAATGTACTAAAAGAGATAATTTAACTGAAAGTTTCTATGACTGTGTTCGCGTCTTTTTATTTAGATGGAAATGAACGGGACACTTACTACTCCTCATGGTTAGGTAACCATGAGGAGTAGTAAGTGTCCCGTTAAGGAGGTGTCTGAGTAAGGTTACTCAGTAGCGACGTGCTAATAAAACTCCTTGTTCCAGTGGTAGACCACCACAAAGGCGAGACCCTGGAGTTGGCGCATGTTCAGCGGACAGACATGGGGGCCTACTACTGCATCGCCAGTAACGGCATCCCGCCCACCGTCAGCCGGCGGTATCACGTCGAAGTACACTGTAAGTAACAAAAATTTACTTATTTTGCTAGATGTTTCATTTCAGTAGTTTTTCGAAGAGGTTTTCTGAGGCATGACGAATTCAAAACACAGTGTTTTTACCGGTCAAAATTACCCAGGATTTTTTAAAAAGAGCAGTGTTTTTTGAACATAAACATCCATGAAATGGTGGTACAAAAGGGCAGGCAATTGTGTTTTTACAAAAGCGCTATTGATTGCGTGGAGCACGAACTCATGACTTTTGATCGTCAGTCGATAATATCCAATTTGCTCTTGTTTTCACTCCAAATTCGTAAACTGCCTAACAACAGCCAAGAGTTTTAAAAAAGGTATTGTATTGTAAGAAAACTTATTTCTTTTCTCCAAAGTGGGTACATGAAGTACACTTCATGAATGTCAAAAGATCCGCCCGTTCGATTACTTCGAGTAGAGGAGAAGGGCAAGAAACTCAGCCGCCCAAGTTTTACCCAAGTTATTATTCCGTTTAAATGTTTAACTTTGGACTTAAGGGTCTTTATTTACCGCAGTTTGAATTTCACAAAATAGAACGATGAATAAGAAAAAATGTTCTCTTGTCCCTCAGATACTGATTGAAAGGATTAAAATGCTTCCTCGAAAACAAACTTTAATTAAAGTTAATGATCGTTTAGGAAAGAAGAAACACCATTAAGACATTACCGGGACTGAATGAAGGATGGCAAATGCTAAAAAGTTGCAGTTTTGTTCGTCTTGTCTGTCTAGTTTCCTTTGCTTTTAAATAAGCAGAACTTTATGGAAATTGAGAGGCTACTGAACCCTAGTTGTTCCTAAAGCATTTTAGATTTGTATCTTTGCCTAGACATTAATCATTCACAAGTCTATTTTGTTTGTATAGTAAGCCGCCATGTATTTAATTTCGTTTATGTGACTTATATTTAAATATTTTTTTTTATCTTGGCATGTGTCAAATATTCCAGAAAGATATTTTTTTCTGAAAATAAAAAAGAGCCTTCGTATGTCTCATTTACGTTTCAAAGAGTACAAGTGAAAGATACGTTCCTTTTTATTTCGTTAAAAGAATACATTTCGATAAACATTTCCAATGAAATTGACTGTTCACCCTTTTCAATGTTTCTTTAAGTCTATATTCACGAGTCTGTTAAATTGAACTAAACGCTTGTTTATCTGGCACACACGTTGAATGAAATTTCTTTTTTTTCAATTGACGGCTTTAATATGTGAGTTTAAAACAAAAGTATTCGAAAAGCCAATTTTCGTTGGATACGTACCTAATAAAAACATAATCGCTTTCAGTGAAGTTTGTTCTATGGTCGTTTTGTACTTCGTAAATTGTAATGAGTATGAACAAAAACGGGGTAAATTAGCTCGTTGAAATTTGAATAGTAATACCCCGTGATAAAATATTCAAAGAGTCGGATTAGATCGCGAGAGATTTGTGTGTTTATTAATTATTATTATTCACTATTAATTAAGACCAAAAGTAAAATACAAATACATAATGATATTCTATTCAAGGCAGACGTGAATCAAAACGCCTGGAAGAGACGCTCTAGAAGATATACATAGACCTTATAGGTGATGTTCTTCAGAAAGGCCAAGTGCGCAGTACTATAACGGGCGTGTGTGTATGACTAGATGTATCGATGTGACTGAAGCAAAAGAAGTATGTAAGGATCGTAGCAGGTGGCTTTCTGTAGTTTCTGCCTACCCCCATGGGAAAAAAAGGCGTGAGTGTATGTATATATGTATGTATGATATTCTATTAAAGTTAAGTTTACGATATACCACGGAACCTAGAAGCACTCTATGATTGTACCAGTCAGCTATTTTAATTCAATAAATATGCACTTATACACATTTATTTAATGTATTTTTATCTGTCCAACAGTCATCCCACAAGTGAAAGTGACCAATCAGCTGGTAGGAGCGCCTCTCGGCAGTGACGTGGAGCTGCAATGCTTCATAGAAGCCTCCCCCAAAGCTATGAACTCCTGGTACCGGGAAGACGGTAACTGTAAGTGTTCCTTGGTTTTTTTTTATGTAATAAATTAATTATTAAAGTTTTTCTATGTTAAACAAATGGAAGAGTAAATTGAGTGGTCTAGTGGCTGCATGCGTGGCGTGAACTTGAGCTCCTCGGTTCGATTTTCAGGTTAGGCAAAGTGTTATTTGGTTCTGGGTTCATATTGTGATCCTCTAGCAGCCCAGCACAAGTCTTGTGGCAACTGGCAATATAGTCTTTCTTCCACATCATGAAATAAAGCGCGAGGAAAATATAAATTATATAAAAAACGGATGTACCTCTTTCGGGAAATACAGGCCTCAAATAGGCAATAACTAAAAAGGCTTTTATCCATTCTATTTTACTGACACTTAAAGAATTTAATCCTGAAAGACCTTTGAATTTATTTAGGTGTTGCTTTTTACAAAAATATCGCTAAGTAAATAATAATCCGTTGAAAGTGCCGCCTTAAAACCCTGTTTACAACGAACAAGGTATTATCCCTTCTTTTTCTTGAAAGTCAAAATGAAGCCAGTTTCCGTTTTACGAAACAAAATACCTACTAGAGAAGCATCGGGGTAACTTTATACACACACCTGAAAAAAAATTTTTCCTTTGCAAACTGTGAAGAAGCTCCCGTAGGTAACTATTTTTCGTATCACGTGATATTTAGCCCGAAAATGCTAAAACACAAGCAAAGCCAAAGTATAATATTTCTTTAGGCATGTATAGAATAAAGCTTTCTAAGCTACTTAGATATGCATCTTCAGCGTTAAAAAAACATAAAATGTTGGAGGTGCTCCGTATAATTTTGTATCTAATTAGTAGAGATAGGAATAGGTAGAGTATATTTACTGAAAGTTCGAAGAAGTAACATAGAGTTCATAATACCTCCTCTAAAACGCCGGCTTCACAAACATGATGATTAAATCCTGGAATTTAAGAAATTGCCAATTACTTATTGCGCTTTAAATACATTTGAACTGAATAATTTTAATGAAGAATCTAATTACGTTTTTAAAGTTTATAAGAATAAATTTTGTATGTAAAACAAAGCTCTTTAATTTATCAGTTTTAGTACGGAACTCGGTATTTGATCGTCATGTTTACAATTCCGGGATTTTTGAGGAGGTATTATCAACTCCATGTTACTTACTTCCTCGAACTTCAGGTAAAAATTCTATACCTATTCCGATCTCTGCAAGAACAATACCGTTCTATCAGTAGTTAATTTAAGTTTTGGTCCAAAAAAGATTGAAGTAAAGCCAAAACTATAAAAGATAAGAAAGTAAATAGAGGAATCTATAAAAATGCATTAACAAATTGTTAAGATACCGTCGCATGTATACCAAAAGTTCACTCACTGACAGATATTTCCTTCCACAGCGCTATTAAGCGACAAATTGACCGAGAACCCGAAGCTCCGTGTATCAGAAACTATAATGAACGAGTACTCGCTGTGGATAAACTTGACGATAAAGTCCCTCGCGCCGGCGGACTACGGCACTTATGTGTGCGCCTCTGTCAATGCGCTCGGAAAGATGGAGAGCCAAGTCAGTTTGCATAGTAAGTGGCCAATATCATTATACGTCTTAGTTCGTGTAGCTCCTGCAGCTTAGAACACACACGTAGCGTTAGTTAGTTCGGTAATGTAGCCAAGGAACATTCAATAGACCAAAATGGATACTATTATGTTTGGAATGAAACTCACGTCCGAGATTTAATCAAAGTCCTTGTATAATATATGTTCTGTTTATCAGAAACTTTGACTACTGAGAATTTGTATTGGCATGATTAGATTTGCAGAAGTATCCTTTCACGTACGATACGTTGGTTGCCCAAATATTCAAATCTAAAAAAAAAAAATCATCTGCCTAGCCTTCTTTCAATCAGAATGTAGCATAATTCCAGTATTTAAAGTACTTTTTGTAAGTCGAGAAAGAAAAGGCATAAAGAAAGAATTATTGTCATGATAGTCTTCGACTCAAAATCTGTGACTTTAAGGTCGTAGCTCGCTTACACGACCCCGCTCCAACTCCGTCTTACATGGAGGTGAATGCTTACTGTCCACGCACCGATAGCTAGCTGGCAACCAGCCGTCCACACACTTACAGCTAGTCAACTAGCTATTCTCGCGCCGACCGCTTTCGCCTTACCTTTTTCGACAAGTTAGCAACGTGCTTCAAGCGAGCAGTCTGCGTGCGTGCGTACACCGCGCGGGCCGCCCGCTTGAAGCGCGTGGTAAGCATGCGATAAACGAGACGTCAACTATCGAGTAGTGTTGTCAATGTAAAGTATGTCTACAGGGGACGCCCTGAAGCTCACATTTCAATGAACATTAGTTTGCCGGGTGGGAGCGGTGTTGTATAAGTCGGCTACGACCAAGTAATATTCGATTAGTGATAAGTAATGATTTTCAAAATTATCTACATGTTGTTTGGGATTTACTATTTTAAATTTTGGTAGTGCATGGCAATCCTGTGTACAAGTGAAATGTTAGTAACAGACGCGTCGCCATAGCGATTGAAAAGTCTAAATTGTATGGGAATGACAAGCACTAAAGAATTGTCAAGATATCAAGTGATTTAACATTTTGGCATTTCGACTTTCGCTGATAGAATAACACTACGTCTAGAAGAGCCTGTGTACATATGGACAATCTGATAGTACCTATGTCACATCGTCTAGACTCTGTTGTATCTTAGGCAGAATAGAATTGGGCGAGTTTGACCAGAAGTTTCTCTTTAATTTAAGTAATTTTTAATTTCCACAGGACTAGAACTAAGCATGAACGGCTTCGGCGCGGAAGAGCCGATGGTGTCGGGTGCCGCGTGGCAGCGTGCGCGCAACTCTCCCTCGCACCGCGCCCGACCCGCCGCGTCGCATGCACACCAGTATTTCCTCGCACAGCATCTACCACCGCAGCTGTATGCTCTGCTACTCACCGTGCTGCGATATATACATACTTTTTAAGTATACATATATGGATGTAGAGTTTGTACAGAATTGAGGTAGGATGACATTAAAGACATGTCTCTTCTCTAGTGACTAACGAACGGAACACTTGAAACCTTAAAACAAGTCTAAAGTACAAGCTGACTTTCATTCATTGGTAATTATTCAAAAATGAAAAGAAGCTGTTCAGTCCAATTATGTTCGCATAAAACGACAAAAAATAGGGCACAGTAAATTTCTTTTCATTAAGTGACGGTGGACTGATAACTTAGTGAAGACCTCGGCAATCGACGTATTCCACATTGGGCACCCGCTTTAAGGGCACCTGAGTGAATGGCACCTTACTTATTCCACATACGGCAACTATTGATATTTTTCGCAGGTGCCAAATGTAGAATAATTTATCATTTAAAATTTTATTTCACATTTGGCACCTACGGATCAGTATGTGCTATTGTTGGTACGTTTATTTTTTTAGGACTTCAAAACCAAAAATTCGTAAAATCAGTAGAGACTTTAATAACACAACCTACTTATCCGTAGGTGCCAAATGAGGAATAAAATTTAAATAATAAATTATTCCACATTTGGCACCTGTGAAAACTATCGATAGGTTCTGTATGTGGAATACCTCAGGTGCCATTAGCTCAGGTGCCGTTAAAACGGTTGCCCAATGTGGATTACGTCGGGAATCCAATAAATGTGAGACGCACAGGACCGGTTGATGTGGCGTTGAGGTCTATGTCCAGCAGTAGACGTCTTGCGGGTGTAATGATATGGGGTTGGTCCCATAGTAAGTTATTAATATTCATAAGTAGTTTCACCCTCTTGAAAGACTCCCAATGAATTTGAAGTCACCTTGTTTGTGTTTCGTTGGCAACTTGGTCGCTACTTAAATTCTATACAAATTCCACAAAACTATGAGCAGTATGTGCCATATTTATTGTACAGAATATTCAAAGATATATAAATGAACCGTTAATAATATTATCCAAACATCTTTCAGGGAAACAATATTATATAGAAATGTCTTCACTGAAACTGTATTCTTGAGAAAGGTCATAAAACTGACAAGCTACGAGTACATATACAGACATTCATAAAAAGTCTAAGATCTTAAATTCTTCATCATCTGCCAATTCTTTACCAACTTCCTTTGGGTCAGCTTTCAATGTAACCGGATGCAGAATGATACTAGATTACGAATTAAATTTGTATTTAGTGTTTTTATTGAAATTTCTTTAATATACTATCTTGATGATTAATTACATTATTTATTACCCACATGAAAATTACTGTTAGTTGGTTTTCATAATTATTTATTTGCCACAAAGTGCTAACAGGCAAATTCAAACAGTACATATTTCTTATCTATTTTTTTTTATTCTGTTTGGTATGGTAAAAGTAGATAACCCCGATAATAGAACAGTACTGTCTTTTGCTAGAAACTGTCACATAGACGTCTATACTAATTAAGAACATAAGAAAATCAATAGGAACTAACATTAAAATATCAATTGTAATAGCCGGATTTTATGTAAAATCTAATGATAAATATGTAATAATCGATTAAAATATATACTGACTAGCGTAAGTTACAATGTAAGCAACTAGTTATATCGTTAGGAACATTTCAACTAATCGATTAATATTCATATTGTTTTTGAACCTATCTCGAAATCTTGTGCTAACGTTACGTTGACTTTGACAATAAATGTGTAATTTATGAAATATAATATTGAAATAAATGTCCTTATGAAACCCTACTCGAATGTGTTGATTTTAAACTGAAACGTTTTTGTATGCAAACACCGACTTCAAAAGGCTGCGCTGAATAAATGAGGTTCGTAAAATACTAAAGAGTTATGATAAAAACATTTATGAGACCCTGCGAGTATGCTAACGACAAAAATATTGTATTTAAATTCCCGTATAACTCAACATATTTTAGTTATCCCTGTTCTTAAACAAAAGTTTAGACTCTATCCACTTCATTACATTAAGTGTGAGGCCAAACGAATGTAAGTTTGTGAGTTGTGAGTCGCGTAAAATTAATTGTGTTCGCGGCATTTATGTTCAACTGAAATTCGGTTAGGCTGCCAGACGGACGGACGTGGACGGCGAGAAATGGGTAGCTCGCCGTCCGATAAGGACCAGGCCCAAGTCGACGGCGAGTAGTGTTCCACGCGAGCCTCATAGAGATGTCAGCAAAAACTGATGGAATACACTAGGGCTGATGCCTGTCTGGGTCGCGGATAAATTTAAAAGAGAGTTACCGCGGCCCTGGCACAAGCAACTGAAGGAACACGGGTGAGACAGTAAAAATCTGACACGCCCTCTCGCTTCACCCAGAGCGGGCGATTGAGCGGGAGTCATTGGATGATTTCACAAAAAAAAAAAGCGGAGGGACGTAATAAGAGGTTGTTATTCTATGTTTGTACGGGGCGCTGACGCTTGCCTCGCTCCCCTCTCTCACCTCAAGCGCATTTCAGTTGAAATAATGTGTGTGAGTCAGCAGACAACTCATGTTGCGTCGCCGTGTGGCGTAAACCGGACTTTAGTATAAAACCGAATGCAGCGTAAATGCCGCGACGCATTTTACGCGACTCACAACTCACAAAATAACGTTCGTTGGTCCTCACCCTAAAGCTGAAAGCAGAAAAAAAAACCTAGGCAGACCACTCTAAAAGAATCAATTCACATTCAAAAAGCGATCGACTTTATTTTAAAACCTAATTCAATATCCAGAGATTCCGTTGACCTATCTCGAACTAGATAGGTATTGCAGGACAATGACGGATGGTATATCCAACCGGCTAATGCATTTTTCGTGTTGCACTTGAATTAATGTGTCTCCAGTTTCATTTCATGGGGAGTGCCGGCAATGGGCGGGTTTAATAACCGTGAAAAGGTCGTATAAAGTTAATCATTTTATTCGATGTGAAGTTTACTGGCCGTTCATTTATCTCGTGCTGATACGTTGATTCAACCTGCCACTGAAATGCTCCCATTTTACGATAACTCACAGTATATGTGAACTTGATACGATACGATGCTCTATCTTTAAATTATTTTCGTTCAGTATTTTATTTATAAGTTTGACGCTTTTCGTAAACGTTCGAATGCGGTCGCTAATATTTGATGTGCTGTGAAAGACTCTAGCTAATATTAATTATTTTCTTTGTTCACATAAAGATGTATTCGCCAATGATTATTTCAAATAAACATTCCACAAAGTAAAATTACCTCAAATCTACTTAATAATTCGTAGACCGCACAATCATAAACGACAAGCTCTGACCCGAAAATTCGTTTGAAATGGCCTCCAAATTACGTGAAAATATTGTTCAGTTCCTTTTAAACGTCTAATAGACCCTGAATCCCTGTTCCTGATTGTACAAGTTGGAAACTTATTAAAATTCTTTCAGTACCCTTCGCCGCCTGCTTTCGAAGAAAATCTTTCAATGTAGTTTAAAAATTGAAAGGTTTTAGTGTTTGAACGATGAACATTTATTTAGAAGTTCATAAACGGTTTCTTTGAAAAAATCTCTGACTGTAAACACGATCGCAAACTACGAATAAAATTGAGATAAAATCAACAGCCATCAGACTAATTGGCGCTAGTTAACGCGTCAACTACCCACAAAAAGTTCAGGATTCATATCTAATGATTATATTAACAGGAATGGCGGGCGCGGTATAACACTCAAACTAAAAGTTTCATCAACATAATTTATTCGGGACACTCGGCCGAGTGGCCTATGCGGCCGCCGCCAATTTTTTCTTTATTCGGTCAGGATACGCTCTGAATTTTGGGCAGACGATTTTTCAGAGGGAACTTCAATTGTGCAACGCGGTCACGTAGTTTTTTAGCGTCACTCGAGCAGACATGCGCCTGAGTTTAATAATGTCATAGGCAGCCTTATGCCCGGCGTGCTTATGTGCCGCGGCCGGTGCTGATAGCCACCAACAACGTGACTTCATATACCTACACTGCGTTTTGAATAACGCGTCGATTTGAACCGAGCTACAGGATATGGGGTTCTAGGTTGTTACGTACCTATCGAAAATTGAATGATCGACGCTAGCTTTTCACACTGCCAAGCGACATAGTGTATTAATTTACCGGTTCCTGAAAATGTTGCCCTAGCATACCCCCTGCATTTCTCATAACGCTTTAGCAAAGAATCGATAAATATACGCAAAACTGCACAAAGTCACGATCGTTGCACTGTTACCAATAAATCGCAAACAACACTGATAAACAAACGCGGCCATTGAGATTTGCGGCATTTTGTTACATTCGTCCGCGCGGGCAATGCTGTCATGCGACAATAATTCTTTGAAAACGCTCCTGACAGTTTTGCCGCAGGCGACGCCTCTGCACTAGAATGGGATTTACTATGTCATACGAAACGTTAGCGGTCGACGAGAATTTTTCACAAAAGCCATTCAAACAAAACCGATGTTAGCTAGGTAAACGGACAGTTATAGCTCGATATTGTATACAGGCTTGTCTCTCCCTTGTTCGTAGGCAAAACAAGATCAGGGCTTTTTGTCACTCGCAATTTACAAACCAAACAATAAACATCAAAAATAATCTTAACATCCAGATGAATAGCGAAGGCGGGCGTCACGACGGAATAAAAACAAAACAAACTGAAGGTAAGTCGTCCCGTTATCTTGGTCTTAAATAAAACCGATTTCTTTAGATAAAATGTCTGTTTGGGAAAACCTTATCCAGCGCTGGATTCATTAGGTTAATTGCAAAAGTCAGACAACAAAAAGTTAAACTTGATAAGTATCGAAAAAGTAGCAGGTCTAGTCGATAAACTAATTATTAGATATTGCTTTGTAAGTATCACGGAGTTAAAAATAGAGCAAGTTCGTTCTGCAACTGGGTTATTAGATTAAAAAGCTCTTCAAGGAACAGGAAGTAAATACGTTACTAAGCTACTGCTTTTACATTTATGTTTCAAGGGAGAAAAACTGTTCTGTATTCATGTGGTACAAAGAAAGCTAATTCACTAACGCGACAGAAATCGCTCGAAAAGCCCTTTTATTGGAATACGTAGTGCCTGCTTAGCTTTGCATAAAAAGTAATATTTTCAATCTCACAAACGTTCTTTGTTTGTTTATATATCAAATTTTCGTATCGACACAACTTTTAGCGAATTTATGTATGAATTAGAATACTTAAGATGATGAAGCCTAAAATATTCACATTTGTATAAAATATATGTAGAAAATGGCGGCCGGACCCTAGCACAGTGGGCCGGAATGAGGACGTCATTCAGTGCGGTGATCAATCTATCGGTCTCGCCGAAGTGACGCATCGATGGACAGCGAAATATATCGATACCGAGACCCGCGCGACCCTACGCAAAAACACGTAAGTATAGACGCGTACATATTTTAGTATCGCTCAATTACTTAGATTGGTACAGTCGAGTAGAGATCCTTTTTACATACTCTCCCCGCTAGTACATATTGTACGAATTTTCGATTCGCTCAGAGTGTCTATCAGCGATATTGGGGAGTTTCTTCGCAGAGTAGTTTTAGGCTTTGGGATTGGTATGGTTAACACATAGTGGAAAGCAGTGTTTTGTTATCTGATTTAGAAAAGAAAAGTGACGCTGAGGATTTAGGTTTGAAAAGGCTTTGGAAAAGAATGTCTAAGCACTAAGACGATAACGTAAGTATGATTTGGAATGATAAGGATAAGTATGATGGTAATACTTGTTAGACTACGAAGTCTGCTCTGAAACATTTTAATAATATAGAATTTTGCAATGAAGAAGAGAAGGAATATAGGTTAATCTAACATAGGAAAAACCCAAACCGCTGAAAAAGTCCTATTAAGTTAAGTAAAATGTAATGATGCCTGCCGGATATATTCATTAAAAGCCAGCAGCTCCAATTCAATAAACCCACCCAACATCAAAAATAGACGAAACATTTTCCAGAGACGAAAGTTTAAAAAGTATAAAACCAGTCACCAATTGTTCGAGGGCTAAACGCAAACGGCTCAATAAAAGCCAGCGTGTCCCGTTGGTAAACAAAACTGCCAGTCATTAGACTGAGCGAACGAAAACATTCGGTCCAATTATCCGGGCCGAGCGGTCCGCACGAAAAACGCGGGGGTCAGACCGAGACCTAATGACGACGTCAAACGGACTCATCAATCTATTTCGTAGACCTGAAGACCTAATGGGAACTTTTAGTGTTTACTTATTAGGCTGTCTTAGAATAGAATGGAAAACTTGGGCAATGACGAACTAGGTCTAGAAGAATCTTAACTAAATATATTATCTATACTATCTATACCGTGTTACCCAGTTGATGAGTTGTGGAGGTCAGATAGGCAGTCGTTCCATGTAAAACACTCGTACTTAGCTGAATCAGGTGACATTGGAAGCCGACCCCAATATAGTTGAGAAAAGGCTACGCATATTGATCTATACTAATCTATAATAATATTATAAAGAGGTAAAGTTTGTGACGTTTTAGGGGGTAATCTCTGGATCTCCTAAACAGATTTTGATGAAATTTGGCATGGAGATTGTATGAGACACTGGGAAGGACATAGGATAGTTTGTATTTCCTTGGGATGATAAAACACTTCTTACGAAGCCGCGGGTAGAAGCTAGTAATATTATAAAAAGGTAAAATTGTAGATATACATATATTATAATGTTTGTCTATAATAGGGTAATCTCTGAGATTTCTGATTCGATTACGAAAATTCTTTCACTGATAGAAAGCTACAATACTGCTGAGTTTTATAGGCTACTTTTTAACCGACTTACAAAAAAAGGAGGAGGTTCTATGTTCGACTTTATGTTTTTTTTTTTTTTTTTTTTTTTTTTTTTTTTTTTTTTTTTTTTTTGTGTATGTTCACCGATATCTCTGTCAATTAAGGACCGATTTTGAAAATTCTTTTTTTGTTTGAAAGGGTATGTTTCGAAATTGGTCCCATTTTAATTTGGTGAAGGTCTGATGAAGAACTTCGGAGATACACAACAGAACTCTTCAATAAATAACGGCAAAACTCTCGGGATTGCTGCAATCGCATGTCTGTTTGTTGTTTATACCATTTCATAACATAACATCACGCCAGTACGCTCTAAAGGGGTACGCAGATCTCTCATTTCACCGGTTATGTTCAAGTTTCATGTTATTCGGTTAATCTATTCTGGAGTTATAGGGACCTTAATAAACAACTTGCTATTAGGTAGGTAAAACTAAAAAGGGAAAAATAAAAAAACTTTTTTGCAAAAAAATACTACCGACTTCCAAATGAAAAACTACAAAGTGAAAAATAACTTAACTTTTGGAAGTCGGTGTCCATATCGCAAAAAAAATGGTACCTACGAAAGACACCGACTTCCAAAAGTTAAGTTATTTTTCACTTTGTAGTTTTTCATTTGGAAGTCGGTAGTATTTTTTTGCAAAAAAGTTTTTTTATTGTAAAAATAATTGAGGATTAAAAAAAAAAAATGTCATTTTGATAATTTTGAATTGGCCACGGGAGCGATGAAGCAGGAAACAGCTTATAAATGATAATGTATGCTTTTGTAACCACCTCAGTAATTTATCGAGAATTTAACTTAAAGAATCCGGCTTTCGAATGCTCTGCGTTCCAATGAGTCGGACTCATCAATCTATTTCGGAGACCTAAAGACCTAATTGGAACTTTTAGTGTTTACTTATTAGGTTTTCTTAGAACAGAATGGATAAAACTTGGTTAGTAAAGGATAGTAGTAAACTATTTGTTGATTCATCGAAAAATCTACGTCAACAATCCAGTTTTGGAAGTACGTTTCAATATTTCCTGGGTTGAAAACTTCGACCACAGCTGTTAGACTAGATGGAATAGTAAAAACTTAACCATTACAGAACGAAGTAGTGAATTAATCAGAAAATAGGATAGTTCAGAATCACCTTAGTGATTTTTCGAGATATCAACGTCCATACAGTGCGAACAATGTACGTCTATATAGCTACATTTGTATTGTACTTGTAGTGTTCTAGATATAAGTCTACTGGATACACTTTTTATTTTTACTTTGTCTCTAATATTGTCAATGTCATGCATACCTGTTATTTGCATGTTTACTGAAATGCTGATTTTAGTTGTTAATTATTTGAATTGTAAGTGACAGTGCTGTTGGTGTGCTTATTATAAATAAATAAATACGTCAGTACCTTTCATATTTTCTAAGTGCCAATGTGACCTTAGCTCATAACGACGTCAATCGGACTCATCAATCTATTTCGGGGATCTGAAAACCTAATGGACACTTTTAGTGTTTACCTATTAGGTTGTCTTAGAATAGAACAGAGAAAACTTGGCTAATGAAGGAAGAAGAAGAGAATTAGGTAGAAGGTATAATCCTATAAGGTCGGAAGTCTCCAATCCTTGGTCACGTTTTATGTTCTAATGTGTACTGGGTTCAATCCCCAAAGCCAGAGAATTTGAACAAGAGTTTTTATTAATAGATAGTTTTTCCTGCGGCTTACAATCCTCTTGACTATCCCAAAAGAACCCTGCATTTTTCAGTGAATTCGTAATCAAATCAGCAATAGGGTAGTTGACAAAAAAATATCTACATATTTAGTCCGTCAGTTAGATAACCCGACATATTGGACAAGTATGTTTTCTTTTGCCACGTAAACAAAAAATTACGACGATACCGTGCGTTGAAATATCGTGTGACGTCACGCTGTTAGTACACTTTATACTGACAAAGTGACGTCACAATCCCCACTCCTGAACTTTGATGCGCTTTATCTGTGTCAATTTATATTTATTTGATAATCTCACTGAAGAACTAAATATAATTATAATTTTTCTACCCAGAAAACATCCCTGTTACAGAGATTACCTTTAACTAACAATATACATATGCAATATTACCTCTTTATTAAATTAGTCTAAATAGTTAAAATTAAACAATCGTTCACTAATGCGCTCTAATCAGACTAATAAAGGATTGTGTGTTACCTAATTAAAATATTATCACACTCCGCGGCCGCATTTAATTTTGCTAGTCGTCATTACTCGCAAATTTTACGCGTAATTCAATACTCGAATTAGATACAGCCTTGATTTTAATTGTAATTAATCGTAATTATAATTTAATTTACACAGCTTAGTTAAACGTTGTTCTTTAGTAAGGTTTTCTAAAATGAAGGCTAAATATTATTCCTACAAAATCTAGCAAGAATATCGGTTGTTAAAATTGTACCTATCTTATTCTAAAATTCACGTCCTATTTTTAATCCGCGACAGAAAAAGACGGGTGTTATTAGTTTGACGTGTGTACCTGTGTGTTTGTGTATTATTTTGAGTATATGTGTATTTATTTGTGTATCTGTCTGTGTCACCATAGCTCCTAAACGGTTGAATCGATTTTTATTTAGTTTTTTTAAAGGTTACTTTAACGAGAATGTTCTTAGCTGTTTGATGAGAATCAATTTAGCCGTTCAAAAGTTATGGGCGTTTTACTGTTTCAATCGGGGTGTTTTCGCAAGATATCTTGTCATATTTACGTGTTCAATAGATTGCCGATCGAAGCGTGTCTACTTACTAAATAAATTATGTAGCAAGAAATAAAAATGTGCCGGTGGTTTGTAAAT
This sequence comes from Orthosia gothica, assembly GCA_949775005.1. Lineage (NCBI taxonomy): Eukaryota > Metazoa > Arthropoda > Insecta > Lepidoptera > Noctuidae > Orthosia > Orthosia gothica. The sequence continues at coordinate 18,863,918 of OX459037.1, forward strand.
GTTTATATTTTACTTGTTCAGTTGAGAACGGAATTGCCTCTCTTGTCAAACAGAATATGATTACATAGCATCATTGGTGCGCTGCAGAATTACTATTATTATTACTATTTCCATTCTCTCTGCATAAGCCTATTCACCATTAACGGTACCCACGGGGCCAGCTGTTTTGCATCGGACGACAGGCAGTTGATAGCATCTAAGTTCCTCCCTCATTCTTTCATTAGCATGGAAATTTTAACGTAATAAATCATCAGAAAACCCTAAGATTCCCGTCCCATCAAGACGAGCACGAACTACCAAAGTGCAGGGGCTTGCTTGCTAGTTTACGAGTGACAAATTTCTAAGAAAATACTCATTTACAAGTCTATTATATTCCCTTAGCAAAGGAGAATTGTTAATGGACAATATTTCTGTAAGCTAGTGCGCCCGGTCCGCGCACTTTGCTTTACTCTTTAACTTGCAACTTCAGATGAGAAAATTATTTTTCATTAACGCTCGGTTGCGTTTCAACGTACTGCCAGTGGAATTAAAATCAATTACTTACTTCCGTTAGAACAAAACAAAGTTCTAGAAAATTTTCCCGTCCCGTCGCTCCAGTTTGTAGCGATTTCCACTAAATTCGTTACGACTCCTATGGTTTAACTGTTCGGTCCAAAATTCATTCGAATAATAAATTTTGTTCAATATTCGGGCTACATTTTTCGAAGCTAAATACGAGTTATAGTTTATTTTTAAGCTCAAAATCTAGTTTAACTTACTAGTCTTATCTATATTCGAAGTTATAATAAGACAAGAAAAACTTTAAAGTACCTAAGTACACAAAAGACTCTTGAGATAGATTTAGGTAGGTACGACTATTCTATTTATTATAAGCAAGTTTCTTAACTGCATATCATATAGGGACTAAAAAGGCAACAAAGCAATTCTAATGTAAATTTCTCTTTCAAGTGATAATAAAAAGTCGATTACAAGGAAAGTCGCAATGAAACTAAGAATTTACAGTCACTGAACCCTTTTCACTGAGAAATTCAATAAGCCGGTGTACGGGGCTCTCACGATGTTCTTTACCCTGGTTATGATATTGTTAAGGGCCGAGTCCATGCGAAGCCACTGACACTAAAAAATACGTGACTGTTTTATACGATCCTATCGCACGTTCGTGAAAAATCGCCGTACTTGGATAGTCTCCCGATATAAAGAGATCCGAATAGGCGTTCGTCGGATCACGCCACTTACAGGATAATGCAAGTCTTTTGTCTATGTCGCTCAATCAGTACTATACTTTCATTCATTCTGGCCTGAATGAATCTAAGGAACAAGAGACTCGATTGTAGCAAATCTAGCTTCGATTGTACGAAATGTAGGCGTTTTATATTTTTTACGGTTTTATAGGAACGATCTGAAAGCTGGAAAGTAAACTGGATTAGGTGCTATTGCTCGTAGATGTGAGCGTAGACATGGGTGCTTTTAAATGTGAATGGCCGAGAACGTTCCGCATTCGGATTAGTCGATTCGACTGCTAGCTTGTAGATGATATTCAAGAATGGACCTTAGTGGAATGCCTTTAAGCTATAGGCAAGAATACAGTAACTAGAAACCTAGCCTTTTATTACAATACCTGCACATGGCAGTTATTTTCCACCTATCCGACTAAAAAGAAAATATTGCACGACATCGCACCAAAAAGTAAATAATGTTAACGCAGAAGCGTAGTACATGATTGTTCTGCAAGATAATTGGAAAGTAAAAACAACTGTGAATAGAGCTCAGAAATCTTTAAATTAAACTTACTTTTATGAATATTTCAGTAAGTTTATTTAGCTTTACATACATTTACCGAGAGTCGTGCAGTATTCACCAATAAGCCCTTTGACTTTCGAGCCCTACTGATCCCATTCCCGAAGCTAGAAACTAACCAGAGGCGTAGCTAAACAAGGGCCCTGGTCCAAAAAAACCTGAGGCCAACCGAACTATTTAGGTTTGATCAAATCAAAATAAAAATACTTTATAGGTGCAAAACTACTGTATCATCAATTCTATATCGTGCGCTGCAGGGCACAGCAAAGATACATACTATGCACTATTCAGCGCTTACGAATTGAAGAATATCGAAAAGCTTCGAAATATTGAACAATGGAATTCGATTTACAATATTTTACCAACAATTTAACCACAGATGGGTTGAAGTTTTGAAACTCAACATCCGTCGATCATTTTATTAAGAATGAATTGAAATCTACAAAACTGTACCTATCTATAAAAAATCTATACCTATAGTAGCGACAATCTAAGAAGTCGGTTTTGACAGCTATAAAATTACTTAATAATAATTAAACTTGACGCTCGCTATTATAATGTACTAGCTTCTGCCAGCGGTTTCGTCCGCGTGAAAGTTAAAAATTATCTCGAGGGAACATGTGCCCGGGATGAAAAGTCCAGACCTATGTGCTATTCCTGACTATAATTAATCTCTGTGCCAAATTTCATCCAGATCCGTTCAGCCAATCTGGCTTGAAGAAGTAACAAACACACTCACAATCTTTAGCTTTTATAATATTAGTGTGATATCAAACTAAAGTAAAACTCTGTAGTATTTGTTGCATAGATAGTTTCTAAACATAAAGACATACATATGCAAAAAAATGCTCCAATTTTTTTTTTCTTTCTGTTTTCCCTTTTTTTTTCATTCTCTAAGCCTCACTTTTAAAGAAAAATTACCAAACCAAAAATCGGCTTTTCATTTTTGTTTATACAGTTGAATAGATGAACTGAAAGTTACATAGACTACCTATCAATAAAAAAATCTATAATTAAATATCGAATCTCAACCGAATATTCGAAACGCTTGAAGCGATACATTTTTGCGGTTTCAACGGCAGGTGTCGGGCAACCATTATCAAATACACACACCAACGATCGCGTGTTATCGCCCGCTCTGTCACTTTAACAGATTTATTGGCCGTTCCATTTGACCCAACGCACTCCAGTTCTATAAACCGGCCAAGTGCGAGTCGGACTCGCGCACGAAGGGTTCCGTACTTGGTAAATTGCGGTTTACTATTTATGACGTATTAAAAAAAAACTACTTACTAGATCTCGTTCAAACCAATTTTCGCTGGTAGTTTACATAGTAATGTACATCATATATTTTTTTTAGTTTTATCATTCTCTTATTTTAGAAGTTACAGGGGGGGGGACACACATTTTACCACTTTGGCAGAGTCTCTCGCGCAAACTATTCAGTTTAGAAAAAAATGATATTAGAAACCTCAATATCATTTTTGAAGACCTATCCATAGATATCCCACACGTATGGGTCTGATGAAAAAAAATATTTTTAGTTTTAGTTTCAAGTATGGGAACCCCCAAAATTTATTGTTTTATTTTTATTTTTGTGTGAAAATCTTAATGCGGTTCACAGAATACATTTACTTACCGAGTTTCAACAGCATAGTTCTTATAGTTTCGGAATAAAGTGGCTGTGACATACGGACGGACAGACAGACAGACAGACAGACAGACAGACAGACAGACAGACAGACAGACAGACATGACGAATCTATAAGGGTTCCGTTTTTTGCCATTTGGCTACGGAACCCTAATAAAAACGTTTACAGAAAATGTGCTATTCCATACTTCGCGAGTATCGAAAGACTTATGAGTGTGACGTAATTTGTTGAATTGAAACGCGTCTCCGAAATCTGTAATTAATTTTTAGTTCATATTTTTTGTTCGATAGTTCTCTAATTCTACGACACGTATCAGTGAAACCTTGAAATAATCTTAAAGAAGGTTTTTAAAACTTAAACGAAAAGGACACGATATGAATTCACATACGTACCTCATCTCTAAACTTTTTAAAATTAATCTAATTTGTTGTAATATTCAATATCAATTCAATGACTTATTGTTTCAATATCAAACAATTGCCTTTGGCATTCGTATGAGAACAAGCAAGAGAGACCAATTAGAGTGATGGCAAAAAAATTGCATTTCACATGCATTCCGGAGAGAATTGTTGAAGATTTGCGTGGCAAAGGCTACAAAATCCTAGAAGCAGTCAACAAATTGAGTTGGAAAACCAAAGCGCCACTCAATATGTTCATGCTAACATTCTCAAACGATGAAGAAACTAGCAAAATTTTTAACATCAAAACTGTATTGGGATGTAATGTGGAAATACAACCGGTAAAATCCACAAAACTGGTACCTCAGTGCAAACGATGCCAGGCTTACGGCCATACGCAAAAGTACTGCTCCAAAGAACCGAGGTGCGTAAAGTGCACAGGCAAACATCTCACGAAGGATTGCAGAAAATCAAAAGAGGAGAAGCCAAAGTGCGTTCACTGTGGAGCGCCACATCCAGCTAACTACAGAGGTTGTATCGTAGCTAAAGAAATCCAGCAGATGAGAAACAAAAAATCGAAAGGCAATAATACTGCCCCTCAACAAAATACACCTAGTGGAAGAGCCGAAGTCCCCACCCAGTACAAACGAAGGCAAAGCACTACAATTAAAAACGTATCTTATGCCCAAGTAGCTACAAGAGGCATAGCCAAGGCGCCTGTGGTTGATATGAACAGTGACAAAAAGTTAGATGAAATCTTAAAGTTAATGTCATCATTCGACGAGAGATTGAAAAAAAAAATTAAAAATAGCAACAAAGCTGCTACTACTAAGCCACAAAAATGAATACTACACTAAGAATTATGGCGTGGAACTTAAATGGGTTACAAAAACATCAGAACGAGTTACAAGTAGTATTAGATATAGAAAAGATTGATGTTTGCCTGATATCAGAAACTCACTTCACAAAGCAATCTCACATTAAGTTTAAAGGGTACAAAGTATACCATGCACTTCACCCAGACAATTCCGCAAGAGGTGGTAGTGCCATTATAGTAAAAGAAAACCTACAGCACTTTGAAGAGTTTAAATACGAAGAGAGGGTAATCCAAGCAGTGGCAATTTGTCTACAAACCAAAAAATATCCTCTAACAGTATCTGCCATCTACAGTCCACCACGGTATATGATAAAAAAGGACCACTATATGAACTTTCTAACTCGCTTTAGAACTCGATTTATCTTAGGAGGTGACTTCAATGCTAAAAATACGTATTGGGGCTCAAGACTAACAACTACTAAAGGCAAAGAACTACTAAATGCCATAAAAGAGCTGAAATGTGATGTCATATCAACTGGAAAGCCCACCTACTGGCCAACAGATCAAAATAAAATTCCGGACTTAATAGACTTTTTTATAACCATGGATCTATCTACTAGTTATATAAAATCGGAACAAAGTTATGACATGAACTCAGATCACTCTGCAATATATCTTGAAATTAGCGAAACCATTTTGTGTAAAGAAAACAGGCCCACTCTTGTTAATAAGTGTACAGACTGGGTGAGCTTCAAGACCAGATTGAATGATCAAATAGACCTTAAAATTCCACTAAAAACACCCGAACATCTAAACGTCGAAGTGGAAAAGTTCATAATGCATATCCAGCAGGCAGCGTGGGAAAATACACCTGACTTCAACAAGAGGACGAAAGGAAATACTTACCCGCTCAGAATCAAGCATCTCATTATGGAGAAAAGAAAACAGAGGAAAACGTGGCATCAATCTAGGTGCCCTGAAGACAAACGAAAATTGAATTGTCTTACAAAAAAAGTAAGAAGACTAATCCAAGACTTTAAAGACGAGACAACCAAAACTTATCTTCAGAGCCTAAGTAACGACCAAAAGACAGACTACTCTCTTTGGAAGGCTACTAAGCACTTAAAAAGACCGATTACCCAAATACCACCTATCAAATGTGAAAACGGGCAATGGGCAGTAACTAACGAGCAAAAAGCGAAAAGGTTTGCAGAGCACCTAGAAAATATCTTTCAACCAAACGACGGGGAAATCATTGAAAATCACACTTTGCTTAATATGGTGACATCGGAAAATGAAGTTACCATAAAATTAGTAACACCGAGAGAAGTCGCACGAGAAATAAAACACAATATAAGTACAAGAAAATCACCAGGGTACGATTTAATAACAGGAGAAGTACTTCATAACCTACCGAGAAAGGGTCTGGTTAAATTAACGACCCTTATCAATGCCGCATTAAGGCTTAAATATGTACCAGACTTATAGAAGGTGGCTGAAGTAATAATGATAGCTAAGCCAGGTAAACCGGCTCACGAAACATCATCCTATAGGCCTATTTCCTTGCTACCAATAATGTCCAAGCTATTTGAAAAGCTGTTACTCAGACGACTTAAACCTATAATAGATAGCAAGAACATAATACCAGAGCACCAGTTTGGTTTTCGAGAAAAACACTCTACTATTGATCAAGTACATCGGATCACAAACGTTATAGAAAACGCCCTTGAAGATAAGAAAGTATGTTCTACTGTATTCCTAGACGTGGCGCAAGCGTTTGACAAAGTATGGCATGAAGGCCTTATTCATAAATTGAAGAGCTTATTACCGAAGCAATTTTCAGATATATTAGAGTCCTATGTTCTAAACAGAGTCTTTAGAATAAGACAAGAAGACGCCTACTCTGAACTGAAACAAATAAAAGCTGGTGTACCGCAAGGAAGTGTGTTAGGTCCGGTCCTGTACCTACTATACACTTGTGATATTCCTAAATTAGAGCAAAACACGATTGGGACCTTTGCTGATGATACGGCCATAATGGCTGTAGGAAACAGCCACGTAGAAGCAGTAGAAAAGGTTCAAATGGCTGTTAATCTAGTTTATGACTGGACCAAAAAATGGAGGATTAAACTAAATGAATCTAAATCTGTTCACATAGATTTTACCAACAAAAAACACCAGTATTCTCCAGTTTATATTTATAATAAACAAGTCCCATACGAGAATACAGCCAAATATCTCGGTATGACCCTTGACGCAAAGTTACGCTGGAAAGCCCACGTCAAGAAGAAAAAAGAAGAACTCGACTTCCGATATAAAAGAATGTATTGGCTGCTTGGAAGAAACTCCATGCTGTCTGTGCAAAACAAATTACTGCTATACAAACAAGTCCTGATGCCAGTTTGGACTTATGGTATTCAGCTATGGGGCTGCACCAAACAGAGCAATATATTAATTATACAAAGATTCCAGAACAAAGTGCTAAGGGCAATTGTAAATGCACCGTGGTACATACGAAATGATGACCTCCATCGGGACCTAAAAGTTGAGTTCATCGATAAAGTGATCCAGAAATTTGCAGAAGCTCACGAAAAGAGACTTCATCAGCATGTGAACGTCGAGGCAATCCAGCTTCTCGACCACACAAACATAGTTAGAAGACTAAAAAGAACAAAACCGTTCGAGTTAGTGTTTAGTGTTAGTGAATAGTGTAACGTACGAAAGTGCTACCAAATAAACACAAGAACGAAGTGTATTCGCCTTAATAGAGACAATAAGAAAAGTGCTATTGGACACATTCTTGGTAAAGACAATGTAATAGTTTAGGTTACAATTAAATTACTTATTAGTCTATTTATAAGGCTAGATTGTAATAAGAGTAGGGTCCATCCTATTGATGAACCCTAGAAAAGGCAAAAAAAAAAAAAAAAACAATGACTTCAAGGCTATATTACAAACGTGTACCTACAATAGAATAGATCCTCGATTCTCCCCATCATTTCCTTCAATAAGTATCTCAGCTGCCTCTTTTAGGCTATCTGTCCATCTGTCTGTAAATAACTCTCTATCACAGTCAATTGAAGTAGGATCCTAAAAAATACCCAATCTCCAGTAGGTACTCAGGCTATACACTTAATTGCCCCGTAAAACAAATTACGTCCACCTCGTTGCTCGTAAATGTCTATAGAGATTTTTTATTATCTTTACAAATTATTCCGCAATGGGTTTTTTTTTTGCATTGTGTATTTACCCTTTTCATTGCATTGTGTTGTCCGGTCACCGTTTATTAATTTCTCTCAAAAGGACAATCATAAAGAAAACCGTTCATTGTGCATATTGATAAGTAAAAATAATATCTGTTAAAAGGGAAACGGGCACATCTGAAGATGTGACAGTAAAAGTGTAATATTAGACGATTTATGGCGCGTTTAAAGGCGTTGAAACCAATGACTCACGCATAAAAGCGCGCACCAAATAAAATATCAACTCCACATTCAACAAAATGTTATGACGAAAATTCCAATTATTCTCTGTGATTGCATATTTCCTTTATCAGCTTTAAAAATAATTCAGCCGAACGAATGCCTTTATTTTTAGAATTGTTCACTGTTGGTCATGCATATCTGCCGTGTTCGGGATTCACACAATGAATTCTCCCTCTGTCGACGCACTGAACAGTAAGCGTTAAAATTATTGGAATTTTATTTAAATAAAAAAACTATTGAATAGCTCGGGAAATACGGCGTTCGGCAAGCGAGTCCCCGTCGCGGAGAAGTGTCGCAGAAATGGCAGAGTGCGATGTATCGAGGGCACGTTTATATCGCATGTTATTAAATTATTTTCCTCGCGACTGGTGATGGCAATCGTCTTATTCAATTACACGTCAAACAAGGCATGAGAATAGCTGACAATGACTACACGGAGAAAATGCCGCTATTGAAAATGCGAAGCTTATTTCATTTAATTCTGTTGTGATGTGACAAGTCTGACAAGCGACTTCGAGTGTTTTTATAATAAAGGATCGTGAAAAACGCTCCTTTCAAGTAACAAGATGAAATGAATTTTATTGTTTCAATATTAAATGGCGTGCGAATAAAACTTTAATGTAAGCCGCAGTAATCCTAGAGATTAAAGAGCAAAATAACTTAATGATTTTAAAAACTGAAAAGGTTACATTTAGTTAGGCTTGTGTTTATTTTGAGCCGAGATTTTAGGTTAAATTGTCAATTTAAAAAGTGATAAAAAGCCTCTATTCTGTAGGGCCGCGTTAAAATATTCTAAAGTGTATGTTATGAGGGGCATATCTCGTCCTTACTAGCCATAACTATAAAACAATCAGCACAGGAATCTCGAATATTTTGCGCGAACATTTCCTCAGCGAACTTTTATTAAAAAACTTTTTGCTTATCAGCCCTTAAGTTTTGTATCTGCGGATCTCTGTGATTTTACTATCTTTTTCGCATTGTCTGCTGATAAGTAGATATACACCAATTTGTGTGTTACCAAAGAGTTGTCTATATAACTTGTCTGTACCTATATATGTATGAGCACATTTATAGGTATCTTTTTACCCGGCTGTAAGGAAAGAGTTATGTTTTTCGCGCATATCTTGTATGTATGTATGTAATATTCTTTATTACTAATTACGACATCGTTAGATAGGTCTTGGCCGCCCAAGTTTCTTAGATAAGTCACATTAAAAAAAAAGAAACATGGCGGGTTTTGGGTGCCATATTGTAGGGGCTGCATTTTTTTCTTCGATACCTGTCGAGTGGTGCATGAAAATGAAGTGTTTTTAGAGGTTATTACAAAAATATATACCAATTATATGTCTAAAATTCATTAAAAAAAATATAACTAAAAAGTTGTAAATAAAAAGTTAATATTATCAAAAAACCCGACTGCAAAGATGTGCCTACCTAAACAAGAAGAAAATCATGCTGTGCAGTCAGAGGATATTTATAGTTTTAGTCAGATACCTCGCGAATATGTATCCTCCGACTGCACAGCATGACTTTCTTCTTGTTTACATCTTTGCATTCGGGTTTTTTTTATTTTATTATTCTAAGATGAACTCAATATCACCTTTTGACATCAATTTGTAGGTATTATTGAAATACATCTTTCTCTAACCACATAAATTCAAATCCGAACTAGCAATTGCATGCATGGAATTTATATCGACATTACATTACAATTTTAATACATAATAAAGTTTCACATTAGTTGGGCTTTGTGCAAGCACTCGCTTGTTCACGCATTATGATCGTATTTCGCGGTCGGTAACGGATATTGCTCGCCTGTCCAACTCCTTTCCGAAGCAATCTGTGTTTGACAGATCTCACAGTTTTGATCACTCGAGCGAACCTATACCCTAGCCTTTCAGAAGCCACTGCTCCGTTTTATTTATATTTTCTTTACATAACTATACTTAACCTTCGACAAATAAATGGTATAAAGTACTCGTGCGCGGAGTTTTGGGAAAGAGCATAAGGATTTTCGTCGGTATTTTTGCGCATAAAATATTAAGTTTAAGAAACATGATGGATTTTAGTGAACTATGAAATATGATTAGTTGATTGGACCCAGAGATTTATGATCAAACATTTAGGCTAAAATATTTTGATAAAAAGTTCTTTATTATGGACCAAAACATTATCAACTAAAAATAATCGTATAGTTGGTTTACCTGAGAGAAAAGGCAAAAATGGCTACCATACGTTATTTTCACGCTGGGGACACAAAATCCGCCTAGGGGCACACAGAGGTGCTTTTAATGTCACCCACACCGTTATCTGAACAAATTTATAATATCGTCAGTCACAACGATGGCTATTTATTTAGGTTTTTATAAGCCTTCTTTATTTATATGCTCCCCGCATCAGTGTTAACTACATCATTTGAAGTGAAGCATTTGATGTACGGAGGATAATAAAATGTTGAGGGCCTCTGTGAAATTCGGGGTTTTGCGAAGTAGTAGTGGAATAGTTTTACGTTTAGGTTATTCTTGACTTTATAGTGTTATAATCTATAATAATATAGAGATAACCTATTTTTGACAGTTTTTATCTACCTACTGTTACTACACATCTACTATCTTAAATGTTATAATTTTCTTGTAAACAAAGACAGTTATGATAAACTATTTTTCAAGAAACAGGATTTATCTAGTTTGAAAGACAGATATTCTAGCTAGACAGATAGACAGTCAGAGGTGACAGAGACAAAGTCTGGTGTGTTTCGAAGATTACTTTTGGTGCGCTTCATTTGGTGCGCTTCGAAGCATACCCCATAATCACGGCTGTGCAGCCGTTCGAGAGTTCGATCTTCAAGGTCAAGCAATGCTTGTCAAGGTTGGTTCGTCGACCAGTGACTATTCATAACATATCGGGACTCCTCCTTGCCTCCAAAACACGTAACGCGTCATCCTAATATAACGCGACTACGCGATCATCGCAAGTTTACGCGAATTTTGTTCGTACGAATCCGGGATCAAACATGCTAATGTGGAATAGGTGTCCTCGTCGCGTGACTAAAATGTTTGATAATCTATTCGCGCAAAACTAAATTCGTACGAACGCGCGATCAAACAATTGATGTCGAATAAGTGTCCAAATTAAATTCACGCTATAATCGCGTCGCGTAGCCGATGACATTTTACTTCCCATGCCTTTTTTTGTCATTGCTATATACCACCATACCCGCAAAATAGGTCATCCACACGTTTCCAAAAGTAAAAACTGAGCATTTTCGATGTCCATGGTTAGCGCCGATGCCACGCAAACTGCTTACTTGGATCCGCGGTCGTTTACGTCATTAATTCGCACGATGATCGCGTACCTATTCGCGTTCTATTACAACACCATATTTTTTTTATTATACGACCACGCGACCATCGCATCGCTTACTCGCGCGATAATCGCGTAGTCGTGTTGTATTAGGACGACGCCTTAAGCTTTTGGTCCTGGCTCTCATTTGTATGTCTGAGACAGTCGTTACGGTCTTGCTATTCCATGTCTTTGCCGTGTTACCCAATAACTGGATTGTAGAGATCAGCCTCCTTAGTCAAGTTACAAAGGTTTCGTATCGAAACTCTTTCTACAATCGTTAACGCCTTCTATTTGTATGGTCTGACCACGTGAAATACGTTCAAATGTGTCGATCCCATACATTGATTCGTTTTCAGTGTCCTTCCTCATTCCGTCACTAGCATGGAAATTTAAACGTAATACATCATAAGAAAACCCTAAGATTCCAGTCCCATCAAAACGAGCACGAACTACCAAAGTGCAGGGGCTTGCTTGCTAGTTTACGAGTGACAAATTTCTAAGAAAATACTCATTTACAAGTCTATTATATTCCCTTAGCAAAGGAGAATTTTTAATGGACAATATTTCTGTAAGCTAGTGCGCCCGGTCCGCGCACTTTGCTTTACTCTTTAACTTGCAACTTCAGATGAGAAAATTATTTTTCATTAACGCTCGGTTGCGTTTCAACGTACTGCCAGTGGAATTAAAATCAATTTCTTACTTCCGTTAGAACAAAACAAAGTTCTAGAAAATTCTCCCGTCGCGTCGCTCCGGTTTGTAGCGATTTCCACTAAATTCGTTACGACTCCTATGGTTTAACTGTTCGGTCCAAAATTCATTCGAATAATAAATTTTGTCCAATATAAGGCTACATTTTTAGAAGCTAAAAACGAGTTATAGTTTATTTTTAAGCTCAAAATCTAGTTTAACTTACTAGTCTTATCTATATTCGAAGTTATAATAAGACAAGAAAAAAATGTAAGTACCTAAGTTAAACAAAAGACCCTTGAGAAAAATATAGGTAGGTACGACTATTCTATTTATTATAAGCAAGTTTCTTAACTGCATATCATAAAGGGACTAAAAGGCAACAAACCAATTCTCATGTAAATTTCTCTTTCAAGACATAATAAAAAGTCGATTACAAGGAAAGTCGCAATGAAACCAAGAATTTACAGTCACTGAACCCTTTTCACTGAGAAATTCAATAAGCCGGTGTACGGGGCTCTCACGATGTTCTTTACCCTGGTTATGATATTGTTAAGGGCCGAGTCCATGCGAAGCCACTGACACTAAAAAATACGTGACTGTTTTATACGATCCTATCGCACGTTCGTGAAAAATCGCCGTACTTGGATAGTCTCCCGATATAAAGAGATCCGAATAGGCGTTCGTCGGATCACGCCACTTACAGGATAATGCAAGTCTTTTGTCTATGTCGCTCAATCAGTACTATACTTTCATTCATTCTGGCCTGAATGAATCTAAGGAACAAGAGACTCGATTGTAGCAAATCTAGCTTCGATTGTAGGAAATGTAGGCGTTTTGTATTTTTTACGGTTTTATAGGAACGATTTGAAACCTGGAAAGTAAACTGGATTAGGTGCTATTTCTCGTAGATGTGAGCGTAGACATGGGAGCTTTTAAATGTGAATGGCCGAGAACGTTCCGCATTCGGATTAGTCGATTCGTCTGCTAGCTTGTAGATGATATTCAAGAATGGACCTTAGTGGAATGCCTTTTAGCTATAGGCAAGAATGCAGTGACTTTAACCTAGCCTTTTATTACAGTACCTGCACATGGGAGTTATTTTCCACCTAACCGACTAAAAAGAAAATATTGCACGACATCGTACTAAAAAGTAAATAATGATAACGGAGAAAGTTAGTCCGTGATTGTGCTGCAAGATAATTGGAAAGTAAAAACAACTGTGAATAGAGCTCGGAAACCTTTAAATGAAACTTTTATGAATATTTCAGTCAGTTTATTTATCTTTGCATACATTTACCGAGAGTCGTGCACTTTTCACGAATAAGTCCTTTGACTTTCAAGCCCTACTGATCCCAATCCCGAAAATAGAAAGCTAACCAGAGGCGTAGCTAAACAAGGGCCCTGGTACAAAAAAGCCTGGGGCCCTAACTGAACTGTTAAGGTTTGATCAAATCAAAATAAAAATACTTTATAGGTGCAAAACTACTTTATCATCAACTCTTTATCGTGCGCTGCAGGGCACAGCAATGATACATACTATGCACTATTCAGCGCTTACAAATTGAAGAATATCGAAAAGCTTCGAAATATTGAACAATGGAATACGATTCACAGTATTTGTAGCAAAATTTTTAACCACAGATGAGATGAAGTTTTGAAACTGAACATCCGTCGATCATTTTATTAAGAATGAATTGAAATCTACAAGAATGTACCTATCTATAAAAAATCTGTACCAATAGTCATGACAATCTAAGAAGTTGGATTTGACAGCTATAAAATTACTTAATAATAATTAAACTTGACGCTCGTTGTTACAATGTACTAGCTTCTGCCAGCGGTTTCGTCCGCGTGAAAGTTGAAAATTATCTCGAGGGAACATATTCCCGGTATGAAAAGTCCAGACCTATGTGCTATTCTTGACTATTATCAATCTCTGTGCCAAATTTCATCCAGATCCGTTATGCCGTTCTGGGGTGAAGAAGTGACAAATGCACACATAAACTTTAGCCTTTATAATATTAGTGTGATATCAAACTAAAGCAAAACTCTTATTTGTTACCATAGATGGTTTCTAAAGATAAAGACAAAGGTTGTTCTATCCAAACTGAATACAAAAAAAGGCTCAATTTTTTTTTTGTTACTTTCAGATTTTCCCATTTTTTTTCATTCCTTAAGCCTCACTTTTAAAGAAAAATTACCAAACCAAAAATCGGCATTTCATTTTTTTTATACAGCTGGATAGTGTGGTATTTATTCAAGATCTACTTACGTTTCATAACACTCCACAAACCATCTTCATATCTTTTGATATTGTATCAATTTTTGAAACTCTTTCATAAGTATTCTTTGATATTCTTATTACCTGTAAAGCATATTTTTAGTTATTTCTGATTGATTTGTATTCTTTAACTTAATTTCTATTGCTTATTTGCAAAATTATGGATTTTTTTATACTCTGACATTTTCATCTGACATGACATCTGTCTGTCTATTTTATTTTCTTAAAGCCATAGACATACCATAGGTACCATGGACTACCTAGATCTTTCCTTAAGCTAGTTGTACATTATTGTAAGGTCATCGCAGACTGACCCGCCTTTGTAAAGCCGTTTTTATTCGTTCTGGTTTTATTGAGATTTGAATTTGAAATTTAGAAGTGATGGCCAGAACGAATGAAAACGGGCTTCAGCTTTTTTAGTCTAGAGTCTGGTCGGAACGCCAAGAGTCTGTTATACGTATACGAAGTGTATTTTCTATTCTGAATCTCTGAAAAACTGCGAATTACCAGCTTATGTAAATGTATTACTTTCTGGAGTGCAAATAAATATATTGTGTGAGATTTCCTATAAAGAGGATTATTTCTTGGAGCCTTACCCTCAACAGTCATCGCTTGACGTCAAAGGCCTCGCTGTTTGACTTATTGAGTCATAGCTGTTCTCCACACTCCTTGCTGCCAACTCTACAACCAACCTGCCTGATTGCCTGCCTTGACCATCAACCCGTGATCCTGCTCACCTGCCTACCTGCCCGATTGCCTGCCTTGACTATCTACCCGTGGTCCTGCTCACCTATCTATCAGCCCGATTGCCTGCTTGACCGTCGTGGTGCCTGATCATCCACCTACATCGAGCATTCCACGTCTTCCTGCCCGACCTGCTCCTGGTTAGCTGTCCACGACGTGCGAAGCCGGTCCATAGTTTTATACTGTTTATCATTTTTCTTAATTTTATTTTTAATTATTTATTTTTATTAACGTGGCTTACGTATAGCTCCACTGAGCTATACGTAACGTTACAATAGATGAACTGAAAGCTACATAGACTACTTATCAATGAAAAAAATCTATAATTAAATATCGAATCTCAACCGAATATTCGAAACGCTTGAAGCGTTCATTTTTGCGGTTTCAACGGCAGGTGTCGGGCAGCCATTATCAAATACACACACCAACGATCGCGTGTTATCGCCCGCTCTGTCACTTTAACAGATTTATTGGCCGTTCCATTTGACCCAACGCACTCCAGTTCTATACAAAAACGTTTACAGAAAATGTGCTATTCCATACTTCGCGAGTATCGAAAGACTTATGAGTGTGACGTAATTTATTGAATTGAAACGCGTCTCCGGAATCTGTAATGAATTTTTAGTTCATATTTTTCGTTCGATAGTTCTCTAATTCTACGACAACGTATGAGCGGAACCTTTAAATAATCTTAAAGAAGGTTTTTTAAAACTTATAGGACACAATATAAGTTGACACACTTACCTCATCTCTAAACTTTTTAAAATTAATCTAATTTGTTATAATATACAATATCAATTCAATGACTTCAAGGCTATATTACAAACGTGTACCTACAATAGAATAAATCCTTGATTCTCCCCACCATTTCTTCCAATAAGTATCTCAGCTACCTCTATTAGGCTATCCGTCCATCTGTCTGTAAATAACTCTCTATCACAGTCAATTGAAGTAAGATCCTAAAAAATACCCAATCTCCAGTAGATACTCAGGCTATACACTTAATTGCCCCGTAAAACAAATTACGTCCACCTCGTTGCTCGTAAATGTCTATAGAGATTTTTTATTATCTTTACAAATTATTCCGCAATGGGTTTTTTTTTCTCATTGTGTATTTACCCTTTTCATTGCATTGTGTTGTCCGGTCACCGTTTATTAATTTCTCTCAAAAGGACAATCATAAAAGAAACTGTTCATTGTGCATATTGATAAGTAAAAACAATATCTGTTAAAAGGGAAACGGGCACATCTGAAGATGTGACAGTAAAATTGTAATATTAGACGATTTATGGCGCGTTTAAAGGCGTTGAAACCAATGGCTCACGCATAAAGGCGCGCACCAAATAAAATATCAACTCCACATTCAACAGAAATATGTCTGTTATGACGAAATTTCCAATTATTCTTTGTGATTGCATATTTCCTTTATCAGCTTTAAAAATAATTCAGCCGAACGAATGCCTTTATTTTTAGAATTGTTCACTGTTGGTCATGCATATCTGCCGTGTTCGAGATTCACACAATGAATTCTCACTCTGTCGACGCACTGAACAGTAAGCGTTAAAATTATTGGAATTTTATTTAAATAAAAAAACTATTGAATAGCTCGGGAAATACGGCGTTCGGGAAGCGAGTCCCCGTCGCGGAGAAGTGTCGCAGAAATGGCAGAGTGCGATGTATTCGAGGGCACGTTTATATCGCATGTTATTAAATTCTTTTCCTCGCGACTGGTGATGGCAATCGTCTTATTCAATTACACGCCAAACAAGGCATGAGAATAGCTGACAATGACTACACGGAGAAAATGCCGCTATTGAAAATGCGAAGCTTATTTCATTTAATTCTGTTGTGATGTGACAAGTCTGACAAGCGACTTCGAGTGTTTTTATAATAAAGGTTCGTGAAAAACGCTCCTTTCAAGTAACAAGATGAAATGAATTTTATTGTTTCAATATTAAATATCGTGCGAATAAAACTTTAATGTAAGCCGCAGTAATCCTAGAGATTAAAGAGCTAAATAACTTAATGATTGTAAAAACTGAAAAGGTTACATTTAGTTAGGCTTGTGTTTATTTTGAGCCGAGATAACGCGTTATTTTAAGGTTAAATTGTCAATTTGAAAAGTAATAAAAAGCCTCTATTCTGTAGCGCCGCGTTAAAATATTCTAAAGTGTATTTTATGAGGGGCATATCTCGTCCTTACGAGCCATAACTATAAAACAATCAGCACAGGAATCTCGAATATTTTGCGCGAACATTTCCTCAACGAACTTTTATTAAAAAACTTTTTGCTTATCAGCCCTTAAGTTTTGTATCTACGGATCTCTCTGCGATTTTACTATCTTTTTCGCATTGTCAGCTGATAACTAGATATACACCAATTTGTGTGTTACCAAAGAGTTGTCTATATAACTTGTCTGTACCTATATACGTATGAGTACATTGATAGGTGTCTTTTTACCCGGCTGTAAGGACAGAGTTATGTTTTTCGCGCATATCTTGTATGTATGTATGTATGTAATATTTTTTATTACTAATTACGACATCGTTAGATAGGTCTTGGCCGCCCAAGTTTCTTAGATAAGTCCCATTAAAAAAAAAGAAACATGGCAGGTTTTGGGCGCCATATTGTAGGAGCTGCATTTCTTTTCTTCGATACCTGTCGAGTGGTGCATGAAAAATGAAAATGAAGTGTTTTTAGAGGTTATTACAAAAATATATACCATTTATGTGTCTAAAAGTCATTAAAAAAAAGGTATGACTAAAAAGTTGTAAATAAAAAGTTAATATTATCAAAAAACCCGACTGCAAAGATGTGCCTACCTAAACAAGAAGAAAATCATGCTGTGCAGTCAGAGGATATTTAAAGCCGCAGTAATCCTAGAGATTAAAGAGCAAAATAACTTAATGATTGTAAAAACTGAAAAGGTTACATTTAGTTAGGCTTGTGTTTATTTTGAGCCGAGATAACGCGTTATTTTAAGGTTAAATTGTCAATTTGAAAAGTGATAAAAAGCCTCTATTCTGTAGGGCCGCGTTAACATATTCTAAAGTGTATTTTATGAGGGGCATATCTCGTCCTTACGAGCCATAACTATAAAACAATCAGCACTGGAATCTCGAATATTTTGCGCGAACATTTCCTCAGCGAACTTTTATTAAAAAACTTTTTGCTTATCAGCCCTTAAGTTTTGTATCTACGGATCTCTCTGCGATTTTACTATCTTTTTCGCATTGTCAGCTGATAACTAGATATACACCAATTTGTGTGTTACCAAAGAGTTGTCTATATAACTAGTCTGTACCTATATACGTATGAGTACATTTATAGGTATCTTTTTACCCGGCTGTAAGGAAAGAGTTATGTTTTTCGCGCATATCTTGTATGTATGTATGTAATATTGTTTATTACTAATTACGACATCGTTAGATAGGTCTTGGCCGCCCAAGTTTCTTAGATAAGTCCCATTAAAAAAAAGAAACATGGCAGGTTTTGGGCGCCATATTGTAGGGGCTGCATTTTTTTTCTTCGATACCTGTCGAGTGGTGCATGAAAATGAAAATGAAGTGTTTTTAGAGGTTATTACAAAAATATATACCATTTATATGTCTAAAAGTCATTAAAAAAAGTATAACTAACAAGTTGTAAATAAAAAGTTAATATTATCAAAAAACCCGACTGCAAAGATGTACCTAAACAAGAAGAAAATCATGCTGTGCAGTCAGAGGATATTTATAGTTTTAGTCAGACACCTCGCGAATATGTATCCTCCGACTGCACAGCATGACTTTCTTCTTGTTTACATCTTTGCATTCGGGTTTTTTTATTTTATTATTCTAAGATGAACTCAATATCACGTTTTGACATCAATTTGTAGGTATTATTGAAATACATCTTTCTCTAACCACATAAATTCAAATAATCTAGTCCGAACTAGCAATTGCATGCATGGAATTTATATCGACATTTCATAACAATTTTAATACATAATAAAGTTTCACATTAGTTGGGCTTTGTGCAAGCACTCGCTTGTTCACGTATTATGATCGTATTTCGCGGTCGGTAACGGATAGGTATTGCTCGCCTGTCCAACTCCTTTCCGAAGCAATCTGTGTTTGACAGATCTCACAGTTTTGATCACTCGAGCGAACCTATACCCTAGCCTTTCAGAAGCTACTGCTCCGTTTTATTTATATTTTCTTTACATAACTATACTCAACCTTCGACAAATAAATGGTATAAAGTACTCATGCGTGGAGTTTCGGGAAAGAGCATAAGGATTTTCGTCGGTATTTTCGCGCATAAAATTTTAAAGTTTAAGCCATGTTAAGCCAGGATGGTTTTTAGTGAACTTTGAAATATGATTTGTTGATTGGACCCAGGGTTTTATGATCAAACATTTAGGCTAAAATATTTTGATAAAAACATCTTTATTATGGACACAGACCAACACATTATCAACTAAAAATAATCGGTTTACCTTAGATAAAAGGCAAAAATGGCTACCATACGTTATTTTCACGCTGGGGATAAAAAATCCGTCTAGGGGCAAACAGAGGTGTTTTTAATGTCACCCACACCGTTATCTGAACAAATTTATAATATCGTCAGTCACAACGGTGGCTATTTATTTAGGTTTTTATAAGCCTTCTTTATTTATATGCTCCCCGCATCAGTGTTAACTACATCATTTGAAGTGAAGCATTTGATGTACGGAGGATAATAAAATGTTGAGGGCCTCTGTGAAATTCGGGGTTTTGCGAACTAGTAGTGGAATAGTTTTAAGTTTAGGTTATTCTTAAGTTTATAGTCTTCTGTATGATATTTTTAACCTCCGACGGAAAAAGTGGGGTTATATAAATTTGGCGTGTGTATGTGTGTATTTGTGTATCTGTCTGTGGCATCATAGCTCCTAACCGGATGAACCAACTTGATATTTTCTGTTTGTAAGGTGACTTTATCGAGTGTTCTTAGTTATGTTTAATGAAAACCGGTTCGGCCGTTCGAAAGTTATAGGCGTTTTACTGTTTGAATATGGGTGTTTTCGCAAAATATCGTGTCAAAATTATGTGTTCAATAGATTGTCGATCGAAGCGCGTCTACTACTAGATAAATTATGTAGTACGCAATTAAAATGTGTCGGGGAGTTAAAAAAAATAAAAAATATAGAGATAACCTATTTTTGACAGTTTTTATCTACCTACTGTTACTACACATCTACTATCTTAATTGTTATAATTTTCTTCTAAACAAAGACCGTTATGATAAACTATTCTTCAAGAAACAGGATTTATCTAGTTTGAAAGACAGAGATTCTAGCTAGACAGACAGACAGTCAGAGGTGACAGAGACAAAGTCTGGTGTGTTTCGAAGAATACTTTTGGTGCGCTTCATTTGGTGCGCTTCAAAGTTGGTGCGCTTCGAAGCATACCCCATAATCACGGCTTTGCAGCCGTTCGAGAGTTCGATCTTCAAGGTCAAGCAATGCTTGTCAAGGTTGGTTCGTCGACCAATGACTATTCATAACATATCGGTACTCCTCCTTGCCTCCAAAACACGTAAGGCGTCATCCTAATATAACGCGACTACGCGATCATCGCAAGTTCACGCGAATTTTGTTCGTACGAATCCGTGATCAAACATGCTAATGTGGAATAGGTGTCCTCGTCGCGTGACTCAAATGTTTGATAATCTATTCGCGCAGAACTAAATTCGTACGAACGCGCGATCAAACAATTGATGTCGAATAAGTGTCCAAATTAAATTCACGCGATAATCGCGTCGCGTAGCCGATGACATTTTGCTTCCCATGCCTTTTTTTGTCATTGCTATATAACACCATACCCGCAAAATAGGTCATCCACACGTTTCCAAAAGTAATAAAAACATTACCCTCCTTCGGCAGTCGGGTAAAAACTGAGCATTTTCGATGTCCATGGTTAGCGCCGATGCCACGCAAACTGCTTACTTGGATCCGCGGTCGTTTACGTCATTAATTCGCGCGAAGATCGCGTACCTATTCGCGTTCTATTACAACACCATTTTTTTTTATTATTCGACCACGCGACCATCGCATCGCTTACTCGCGCGATAATCGCGTAGTCGTGTTGTATTAGGACGACGCCTTAAGCTTTTGGTCCTGGCTCTCATTTGTATGTCTGAGACAGTCGTTACGGTCTTGCTATTCCATGTCTTTGCCGTGTTACCCAATAACTGGATTGTGGAGATCAGCCTCCTTAGTCAAGTTACAAAGGTTTCGTATCGAAACTCTTTCTACAATCGTGAACGCCTTCTATTTGTATGGTCTGACCACGTGAAATACGTTCAAATGTGTCGTTCCCATACATTGATTCGTTTTCAGTTTCCTCCCTCATTCCGTCACTAGCATGGAAATTTAAACGTAATACATCATAAGAAAACCCTAAGATTCCAGTCCCATCAAAATGAGCACGAACTACCAAAGTTCAGGGGCTTGCTTGCTAGTTTACGAGTTACAAATTTCTAAGAAAATACTCATTTACAAGTCCCTTATTCATATTCCCTTAGCAAAGGATAATTTTTAATGGACAATATTTCTGTAAGCTAGTGCGCTCGGTCCGCGCACTTTGCTTTACTCTTTAACTTGCAACTTCAGATGAGAAAATTATTTTTCATAACGCTTAAGACTGGACCTTAGTGAAATGCCTTTTAGCTATAGGCAAGAATACAGTAACTAGAAACCTAGCCTTTTATTACAGTACCTGCTCATGGAAGTTATTTTCCACCTAACCGACTGAAAAGAAAATATTTCACAAAATCGTATCAAAAAGTAAATAATGATAACGCAGAAAGTTAGCACTTAGTCCGTGATTGTGCTGCAAGATAATTGGAAAGTAAAAACAACTGTGAATAGAGCTCAGAAACCTTTAAATGAAACTTTTATGAATATTTCAGTCAGTTTATTTAGCTTTACATACATTTCCCGAGAGTCGTGCACTATTCCCGAATAAGTCCTTTGACTTTCTAGCCCTACTGATCCCAATCCCGAAGCTAGAAAGCTAACCAGAGGCGTAGCTAAACAAGGGCCCTGGTACAAAAAAACCAGGGGCCCTATCTGAACTGTTTTAGGTTTGATCAAATCAAAATAAAAATACTTTATAGGTGCAAAACTACTTTATCATCAACTCTTTATCGTGCGCTGCAGGGCTCAGCAAAGATACATACTATGCACTATTCAGCGCTTACGAATTGAAGAATATCGAAAAGCTTCGAAATATTGAACAATGGTATACGATTCACAGTAGTTGTAGCAAAATTTTTTTTTTATTTTTTTACCACAGATGGGATGAAGTTTTGAAAATGAACATCCGTCGATCATTTTATTAAGAATGAATTGAAATCTACAAGAATTTACCTATCTATATCATATCAGAATTTCATTTTCATTTATACAGCTAGACAGATGAACTGAAAGTTACATAGACTACTTATCAATAAAAATATCTATGATTAAATATCGAATCTCAACCGAATATTCGAAACGCTTGAAGCGATACATTTTTGCGGTTTCAACGGCAGGTGTCGGGCAGCCATTATCAAATACACACACCAACGATCGCGTGTTATCGCCCGCTCTGTCACTTTAACAGATTTATTGGCCGTTCCATTTGACCCAAAGCACTCCAGGGGGGTAACCACAAGCTCTTAGAGTAAGGTTATTTTGAGATCGAGTAAGTGACAGATGTATACAAGTCAGATACATCTGTCCCTTACTCGATCTCAAAATAACCTTACTCTAAGAGCTTGTGGTCACCCCCCTGTTCTATATAAAAACGTTTACAGAAAATGTGCTATTCCATACTTCGCGAGTATCGAAAGACTTATGAGTGTGACGTAATTTATTGAATTGAAACGCGTCTCCGGAATCTGTAATGAATTTTTAGTTCATATTTTTCGTTCGATAGTTCTCTAATTCTACGAGACGTATCAGTGAAACCTTGAAATAATCTTAAAGAAGGTTTTTAAAACTTAAACGAAAAGGACACGATATGAATTCACATACGTACCTCATGTCTGAACTTTTAAAATTAATCTTTTGTTGTTCTTCACGGCTATATTACAAACGTGTACCAACAATAGAAAAGATCCTCGATTCTCCCCACCATTTCCTCCAATAAGTATCTCAGCTGCCTCTTTTAGGCTATCCGTCCATCTGGCTGTAAAAACTCTCTATCACAGTCAATTGAAGTAGGATCCTAAAAATACTCAATCTCCAGTAGGTACTCAGGCCATACACTTAATTTCCCCGTAAAACAAATTACGTCCACCTCGTTGCTCGTAAATGTCTATAGAGATTTTTTATTATCTTTACAAATTATTCCGCAATGGGTTTTTTTCGCATTGTGTATTTACCCTTTTCATTGCATTGTGTTGTCCGGTCACCGTTTATTAATTTCTCTCAAAAGGACAATCATAAAGGAAACCGTTCATTGTGCATATCGATAAGTAAAAACAATATCTGTTAAAAGGGAAACGGGCACATCTGAAGATGTGACAGTAAAATTGTAATATTAGACGATTTATGGCGCGTTTAAAGGCGTTGAAACCAATGGCTGACGCATAAAGGCGCGCACCAAATAAAATATCAACTCCACATTCAACAGAAATATGTCTGTTATGACGAAAATTCCAATTATTCTTTGTGATTGCATATTTCCTTTATCAGCTTTAAAAATAATTCAGCCGAACGAATGCCTTTATTTTTAGAATTGTTCACTGTTGGTCATGCATATCTGCCGTGTTAGGGATTCACACAATGAATTCTCCCTCTGTCGACGCACTGAACAGTAAGCGTTAAAATTATTGGAATTTTATTTAAATAAAAAAACTATTGAATAGCTCGGGAAATACGGCGTTCGGGAAGCGAGTCCCCGTCGCGGAGAAGTGTCGCAGAAATGGCAGAGTGCGATGTATTCGAGGGCACGTTTATATCGCATGTTATTAAATTCTTTTCCTCGCGACTGGTGATGGCAATCGTCTTATTCAATTACACGCCAAACAAGGCATGAGAATAGCTGACAATGACTACACGGAGAAAATGCCGCTATTGAAAATGCGAAGCTTATTTCATTTAATTCTGTTGTGATGTGACAAGTCTGACAAGCGACTTCGAGTGTTTTTATAATAAAGGATCGTGAAAAACGCTCCTTTCAAGTAACAAGATGAAATGAATTTTATTGTTTCAATATTAAATGACGTGCGAATAAAACTTTAATGTAAGCCGCAGTAATCCTAGAGATTAAAGAGCAAAATAACTTAATGATTGTAAAAACTGAAAAGGTTACATTTAGTTAGGCTTGTGTTTATTTTGAGCCGAGATAACGCGTTATTTTAAGGTTTAATTGACAATTTAAAAAGTAATAAAAAGCCTCTATTCTGTAGGGCCGCGTTAAAATATTCTAAAGTGTATTTTATGAGGGGCATATCTCGTCCTTACGAGCCATAACTATAAAACAATCAGCACTGGAATCTCGAATATTTTGCGCGAACATTTCCTCAACGAACTTTTATTAAAAAACTTTTTGCTTATCAGCCCTTAAGTTTTGTATCTGCGGATCTCTGTGATTTTACTATCTTTTTCGCATTGTCTGCTGATAACTAGATATACACCAATTTGTGTGTTACCAAAGAGTTGTCTATATAACTTGTCTGTACCTATATATGTATGAGCACATTTATAGGTATCTTTTTACCCGGTTGTAAGGAAAGAGTTATGTTTTTCGCGCATATCTTGTATGTATGTATGTAATATTCTTTATTACTAATTACGACATCGTTAGATAGGTCTTGGCCGCCCAAGTTTCTTAGATAAGTCCCATTAAAAAAAAAGAAACATGGCAGGTTTTGGGCGCCATATTGTAGGGGCTGCATTTTTTTCTTCGATACCTGTCGAGTGGTGCATGAAAATGAAGTGTTTTTAGAGGTTATTACAAAAATATATACCATTTATATGTTAAAAGTCATAAAAAAAAGTATAACTAAAAAGTTGTAAATAAAAAGTTAATATTATCAAAAAACCCGACTGCAAAGATGTACCTAAACAAGAAGAAAATCATGCTGTGCAGTCAGAGGATATTTATAGTTTTAGTCAGACACCTCGCGAATATGTATCCTCCGACTGCACAGCATGACTTTCTTCTTGTTTACATCTTAGCATTCGGGTTTTTTTATTTTATTATTCTTAGATGAACTCAATATCACCTTTTGACATCAATTTGTAGGTATTATTGAAATAGATCTTTCTCTAACCACATAAATTCAAATAATCTAGTCCGAACTAGCAATTGCATGCATGGAATTTATATCGACATTACATAACAATTTTAATACAAAATAAAGTTTCACATTAGTTGGGCTTTGTGCAAGCACTCGCTTGTTCACGTATTATGATCGTATTTCGCGGTCGGTAACGGATATTGCTCGCCTGTCCAACTCCTTTCCGAAGCAATCTGTGTTTGACAGATCTCACAGTTTTGATCACTCGAGCGAACCTATACCCTAGCCTTTCAGAAGCCACTGCTCCGTTTTATTTATATTTTCTTTACATAACTATACTCAACCTTCGACAAATAAATGGTATAAAGTACTCATGCGTGGAGTTTCGGGAAAGAGCATAAGGATTTTCGTCGGTATTTTCGCGCATAAAATTTTAAAGTTTAAGCCATGTTAAGCCATGATGGATTTTAGTGACCTTTGAAATCTGAGTAGTTCATTGGACAGAGGATTTATGATCAAACATTTAGGCTAAAATATTTTGATAAAAACATATTTATTATGGACATGGACCAACACATTATCAACTAAAAATAATCTGATAGTTGGTTTACCTGAGATAAAAGGCAAAAATGGCTACCATACGTTATTTTCACGCCAGGGACACAAAATCCGCCTAAGGGCAAACAGAGGTGCTTTTAATGTCACCCACACCGTTATCTGAACAAATTTATAATATCGTCAGTCACAACGGTGGCTATTTATTTAGGTTTTTATAAGCCTTCTTTATTTATATGCTCCCCGCATCAGTGTTAACTACATCATTTGAAGTGAAGCATTTGATGTACGGAGGATAATAAAATTTTGAGAGCCTCTGTGAAATTCGGGGTTTTGCGAACTAGTAGTGGAATAGTTTTACGTTTAGGTTATTCTTGACTTTATAGTGTTCTGTATGATATTTTTAAACCCCGACGTAAAAAGAGGGGTTTTATAAGTTTCACGTATGTACCTGTGTATTTGTGTATCTGTCTGTAGCATCATAGCTCCTAACTGGATGAACCGATTTTGATATGGTTTTTTTTTTGTTTGAGATTCGAATTTTTTGAGTGTTCTTACCTATGTTTAATGAAAATCGGTTCAGCCGTTCAAAAGTGATACGTTTTTTTTGTAAGAATCAGGGTGTTTTCTAAAGATATCGTGTCAAAATTATCGTGACAATCTATTGTGTTCAATAGATTGTCGATCGATGCGCGTCTACTACTAGATAAATTATGTAGCATACAATTAAAATGTGTCGGGGATTTTATATAAAAAGGTTTTAAATAAAGAAATCCTTTTTATTTTATTTGGATTCCGAAATATCAAGATAACCTATTTTTGACCATTTTTATCTACTTACTGTTAACGCACATATACTACCCAAATTGTAATAATTTTCTTGTATACATAGACAGTTATGATAATCTGTTCTCCAAGATATAGGATTTTCTTACTTTGAAGAACCGGAGTCTTAATCATGTGTAATAGCCATTCCCATTATTGTATTAACAACACTCATGATTTTATTTTCTCTTCTGGACTTTTGGGGGAAAGACCAGGTAGTGCTTGAGTTTTACCTCACTAAAACCATCCCGGTGATCACTATCAGCACGTAGGGGTGATCCCGCCCGTGATCTCTTAAAATACCACCTCCGGACCCCCTCTGAGCATGCCCTGTTAGGGCACATGGGGAGACTAAAATAGCACATCTCTAGAGCCTCCCTGTTCACGGCAGCACGTAATCACTGTGCCATCGTCTTTCCTGGAGTCACTTGGTGGGTGGACAGAACCCAAGGCCCGTACCCGGAGAACGATGATTAACTTAGGCTAATCTATTTTCAAAATTAACGATTACTTACTTAACTTAGCAATGAAAGAACTGTTCGATAACCAGATATTAAAAACTGGTGTGGCTGGTATGTTTGCGGCTTTGCTGTCGTGGCCCATCATACACAGGGACTGTGTTTTTTTGGGATAAATATCCATTTATAACACTCAACTATAGTGTAGTTTTCTAACACCAAAAGAATATCGTATCAGAACTTCCAGATATAATAATACCAGCCTATAACTGTCCCACTGCAGGGAAAAGGCCTCTTCTCAAACAACAGAGAAGGCACGAACATTAATCACCACGCTTGCTCAATGTGGGTTGGCGATTCCAGACTTACATTTACTATAAGGCCAGGTTTCCTCACGATGTTTTCCTTCACCGTTGTCTGTGATGTCCAAGATAAACTTAGAAAGTACATATGAATTTGAAAAAGTCACATTAGTACTTGGCACACTCTTACCCACGGCCACCACGACATTTCAGATATTATATATAAGATTACTTTCCAGATATAACCTGCAAAAAAAAACAATCCGAACTTTGCTAACCAACTTCACCATCCAAGATAGCTGTTAGATGTTAGCTGTTGCTAGATCAGCCTGTTAATGCCCCCAATTGAATCCGTAATAAATCCATGTAAAGACTTTCTGAAGCATTAGTTATAAAAGTCATCTTATGATTTATTTATTCGAGATGAAGATAAATTGAATCGTCTCAATTAAATGGCTATAATAAATGAAATCTTCATTACTCTTTGTCAGGAGCATGCCGGCAGTCACTCGCTGGATTATTTTGTGGACAGATCATTTTCACGTTATAAGACGTGCATAAACAACTACCATCAAAGCAGAAATTAACTGGAAGCGAATTACTATGTGCTCAAAAAAGTTGAAAGTCGTCGTGTGTAATATTAATGTAAAGTTTGTTGAGTTTTTAGACTTCTATCGATATAGCGAATAATAATGAATACTTTATATTCCTGTTTGTGTTTAATCGTTGGTGCATACCTTAGTAAGATCTTTTAGCGCCTATTGCCTGTTCATTTCTGTTTTCCTGGTAAAAATAAACAATTAGGACAGTTGAATTTAAAACGTCTATTGATATCATTTATTACAAATCCTTCATGTTTTCTCTACGTTTCATCATTGGTGCGTTTCGAGGAATACTTTTGGTGCGCTCCATTTAGTGCACTTCAAACTTGATGCGCTTCGAGGAAATGGAGCCTCGAATTCCTCGAAGCGCATCAAGTTAGAAGCGATTATTTAGCATTTAGAAAAATTATTTTGTAGCCACTGATTTTTGTTTATGCATGTCAGTTCTTATAACGTGATAACGATCTGTTCACAAAAGAATCCAGCGAGTGACTGCCACCTAGTCGTATGTTGAATAAGTGTCCAAATTAAATTTACGCGATAATCGCGTCGCGTAGCTGAGGACATTTTGCTTCCCATGTCTTTTTTTTTCATTGCTATATACCACCATACCCGCAAAATAGGTCATCCAAAAGTAAAAACTGAGCATTTTCGATGTCCATGGTTAGCGCCGATGCCACGCAAACTGCTTACTTGGATCCGCGGTCGTTTACGTCATTAATTCGCGCGATGATCGCGTACCTATTCGCGTTCTATTACAACACCATATTTTTTTTATTATACGACCACGCGACCATCGCATCGCTTACTCGCGCGATAATCGCGTAGTCGTGTTGTATTAAGACGATGCCTTAAGCTTTTGGCCTTGGCTCTCATTTGTATGTCTGAGACAGTCGTTACGGTCTTGCTATGCCATGTCTTGACCGTGTTACCCAATAACTGGATTGTGGAGATCAGCCTCCTTAGTCAAGTTACAAAGGTTTCGTATCGAAACTCTTTCTACAATTGTT
Organism: Orthosia gothica; assembly: GCA_949775005.1. Taxonomy (NCBI): domain Eukaryota; kingdom Metazoa; phylum Arthropoda; class Insecta; order Lepidoptera; family Noctuidae; genus Orthosia; species Orthosia gothica. The sequence continues at coordinate 18,893,134 of OX459037.1, forward strand.
AACGCCTTCTATTTGTATGGTCTGACCACGTGAAATACGTTCAGATGTGTCGTTCCCATACACTGATTCGTTTTCAGTTTCCTACCTCATTTCGTCATTAGCATGAAAATTTAAACGTAATACATCATAAGAAAACCCTAAGATTCCAGTCCCATCAAAACGAGCACGAACTACCAAAGTGCAGGGGCTTGCTTGCTAGTTTACGAGTGACAAATTACTAAGAAAATACTCATTTACAAGTCTATTATATTCCCTTAGCAAAGGAGAATTTTTAATGGACAATATTTCTGTAAGCTAGTGCACTCGGTCCGCGCACTTTGCTTTACTCTTTACCTTGCAACTTCAGATGAGAAAATTATTTTTCATTAACGCTCGGTTGCGTTTCAACGTACTGCCAGTGGAATTAAAATCAATTACTTACTTCCGTTAGAACAAAACAAAGTTCTAGAAAATTCTCCCGTCCCGTCGCTCCAGTTTGTAGCGATTTCCACTAAATTCGTTACGACTCCTATGGTTTAACTGTTCGGTCCAAAATTCATTCGAATAATAAATTTTGTTCAATATTCGGGCTACATTTTTCGGAGCTAAAATCTAGTTATAGTTTATTTTTAAGCTCAAAATCTAGTTTAACTTACTATTCTTATCTATATTCGAAGTTATAATAAGACAAGAAAAACTTTAAAGTACCTAAGTAAACAAAAGACCCTTGAGAGAAATTTAGGTAGGTACGATTATTCTATTTATTACAAGCAAGTTTCTTAACTGCATATCATATAGGGACTAAAAAGGCAACTAAGCAATTCTCATGTAAATTTCTCTTTCAAGACATAATAAAAAGTCGATTACAAGGAAAGTCGCAATGAAACCAAGAATTTACAGTCACTGAACCCTTTTCACTGAGAAATTCAATAAGCCGGTGTACGGGGCTCTCACGATGTTCTTTACCCTGGTTATGATATTGTTAAGGGCCGAGTCCATGCGAAGCCACTGACACTAAAAAATACGTGACTGTTTTATACGATCCTATCGCACGTTCGTGAAAAATCGCCGTACTTGGATAGTCTCCCGATATAAAGAGATCCGAATAGGCGTTCGTCGGATCACGCCACTTACAGGATAATGCAAGTCTTTTGTCTATGTCGCTCAATCAGTACTATACTTTCATTCATTCTGGCCTGAATGAATCTAAGGAACAAGAGACTCGATTGTAGCAAATCTAGCTTAGATTGTAGGAAATGTAGGCGTTTTGTTTTTTTAACGGTTTTATTGGAACGATCTGAAAGCTGGAAAGTAAACTGGATTAAGTGCTCGTAGATGTGAGCGTAGACATGGGTGCTTTTAAATGTGAATGGCCGAGAACGTTCCGCATTCGGATTAGTCGATTCGACTGCTGATGATATTCAAGAATGGACTTTAGTGGAATGCCTTTTAGATATAGGCAAGAATACAGTGACTAGAAACCTAGCCTTTTATTACAGTACCTGCACATGGGAATTATTTTCCACCTAACCGACTGAATAGAAAATATTTCACAAAATCGTATCAAAAAGTAAATAATGATAACGCAGAATGTTAGCACTTAGTCCGTGATTGTGCTGCAAGATAATTGGAAAGTAAAAACAACTGTGAATAGAGCTCAGAAACCTTTAAATAAAACTTTTATGAATATTTTAGTCAGTTTATTTAGCTTTACATACATTTACCGAGAGTCGTGCACTATTCACCAATAAGACCTTTGACTTTCGAGCCCTACTGATCCCAATCCCGAAGTTAGAAAGCTAACCAGAGGCGTAGCTAAACAAGGGCCCTGGTACAAAAAAACCTGGGGCCCTAACTGAACTGTTTTAGGTTTGATCAAATCAAAATAAAAAAAATACTTTATAGGTGCAAAACTACTGTATCATCAACTCTTTATCGTGCGCTGCAGGGCACAGCAAAGATACATACTATGCACTATTCAGCGCTTACGAATTGAAGAATATCGAAAAGCTTCGAAATATTGAACAATGGAATTCGATTCACAGTATTTGTAGCAACATTTTTAACCACAGATGGGATGAAGTTTTGAAACTGAACATCCGTTGATCATTTTATTAAGAATGAATTGAAATCTACAAGAACGTACTTATCTATAAAAAAACCAATACCTATAGTCGTGACAATCTAAGAAGTCGGTTTTGACAGCTATAAAATTACTTAATAATAATTAAACTTGACGCTCGTTGTTATAATGTACTAGCTTTTGCCAGCGGCTTTGCCCGCGCGTAAGTCGAAAATTATCTCGAGGGAACATATTCCCGGAATGAAAAGTCCAGTTCTATGTGCTATTCCTGACTAATCAATCTCTGTGCCAAATTTCATCCAGATCCGTTAAGCCGTTCTGGCGTGAAGAAGTAACGAAAACTCTCACAAACTTTCGCTTTTATAATATTAGTGTGATATCAAACTTAAACAAAACTCTGTAGTATTTGTTGCACATTTACCATAGATGGTTTCTAAAGATAAAGACAAAGGTCATTCTATCCAAACAGAATACGTAAAACATACTCCATTTTTATTTTTTGCTCTCAATTTTTTCCCATTTTTTTTTTCATTCCTTAAGCCTCACTTTTAAAGAAAAATTACCAAACCAAAAATCGGCTTTTCATTTTTATTTATACAGCTGGATAGATGAACTGAAAGTTACATAGACTACCTATCAATAAAAAAAATCTATATTTAAATATCGAATCTCAACCGAATATTCGAAACGCTTGAAGCGATACATTTTTGCGGTTTCAACGGCAGGTGTCGGGCAGCCATTATCAAATACACACACCAACGATCGCGTGTTATCGCCCGCTCTGTCACTTTAACAGATTTATTGGCCGTTCTATTTGACCCAACGCACTCCAGTTCTATATAAAAACGTTTACAGAAAATGTGCTATTCCATACTTCGCGAGTATCGAAAGACTTATGAGTGTGACGTAATTTATTGAATTGAAACGCGTCTCCGGAATCTGTAATGAATTTTTAGTTCATATTTTTCGTTCGATAGTTCTCTAATTCTACGACAACGTATGAGCGGAACCTTTAAATAATCTTAAAGAAGGTTTTTTTAAACTTATAGGACACGATATAAATTACACACTTATTGACACACACTTATTGACCTCATCTCTGAACTTTTTAAAATTAATCTAATTTGTTGTAATATAAAATATCAATTCAATGACTTCAAGGCTATATTACAAACGTGTACCTACAATAGAATAGATCCTCGATTCTCCCCACCATTTTCTCCAATAAGTATCTCAGCTGCCTCTTTTAGGCTATCCGTCCATCTGTCTGTAAATAACTCTCTATCACAGTCAATTGAAGTAGGATCCTAAAAAATACTCAATCTCCAGTAGGTACTCAGGCTATACACTTAATTGCCCCGTAAAACAAATTACGTCCACCTCGTTGCTCGTAAATGTCTATAGAGATTTTTTATTATCTTTACAAATTATTCCGCAATGGGTTTTTTCGCATTGTGTATTTACCCTTTTCATTGCATTGTGTTGTCCGGTCACCGTTTATTAATTTCTCTCAAAAGGACAATCATAAAGGAAACCGTTCATTGTGCATATCGATAAGTAAAAACAATATCTGTTAAAAGGGAAACGGCCACATCTGAAGATGTGACAGTAAAATTGTAATATTAGACGATTTATGGCACGTTTAAAGGCGTTGAAACCAATGGCTCACGCATAAAGGCGCGCACCAAGTAAAATATCAACTCCACATTCAACAGAAATATGTCTGTTATAACAAAAATTCAAATTATTCTTTGTGATTGCATATTTTCTTTATCAGCTTTAAAAATAATTCAGCCGAACGAATGCCTTTATTTTTAGAATTGTTCACTGTTGGTCATGCATATCTGCCGTGTTCGGGATTCACACAATGAATTCTCCCTCTGTCGACGCACTGAACAGTAAGCGTTAAAATTATTGGAATTTTATTTAAATAAAAAAACTATTGAATAGCTCGGGAAATACGGCGTTCGGGAAGCGAGTCCCCGTCGCGGGAAAGTGTCGCAGAAATGGCAGAGTGCGATGTATTCGAGGGCACGTTTATATCGCATGTTATTAAATTCTTTTCCTCGCGACTGGTGATGGCAATCGTCTTATTCAATTACACGCCAAACAAGGCATGAGAATAGCTGACAATGACTACACGGAGAAAATGCCGCTATTGAAAATGCGAAGCTTATTTCATTTAATTCTGTTGTGATGTGACAAGTCTGACAAGCGACTTCGAGTGTTTTTATAATAAAGGTTCGTGAAAAACGCTCTTTTCAAGTAACAAGATGAAATGAATTTTATTGTTTCAATATTAAATGGCGTGCGAATAAAACTGTAATGTAAGCCGCAGTAATACTAGAGATTAAAGAGCAAAATAACTTAATGATTCTAAAAACTGAAAAGGTTACATTTAGTTAGGCTTGTGTTTATTTTGAGCCGAGATAACGCGTTACTTTAAGGTTAAATTGTCAATTTGAAAAGTAATAAAAAGCCTCTATTCTGTAGGGCCGCGTTAAAATATTCTAAAGTGTATTTTATGAGGGGCATATCTCGTCCTTACGAGCCATAACTATAAAACAATCAGCACAGGAATCTCGAATATTTTGCGCGAACATTTCCTCAGCGAACTTTTATTAAAAAACTTTTTGCTTATCAGCCCTTAAGTTTTGCATCTACGGATCTTAGCGATTTTACTATCTTTTTCGCATTGTCAGCTGATAACTAGATATACACCAATTTGTGTGTTACCAAAGAGTTGTCTATATAACTTGTCTGTACCTATATATGTATGAGCACATTTATAGGTATCTTTTTACCCGGCTGTAAGGAAAGAGTTATGTTTTTCGCGCATATCTTGTATGTATGTATGTAATATTCTTTATTACTAATTACGACATCGTTAGATAGGTCTTGGCCGCCCAAGTTTCTTAGATAAGTCCCATTAAAAAAAAAGAAACATGGCAGGTTTTGGGCGCCATATTGTAGGGGCTGCATTTTTTTTCTTCGATACCTGTCGAGTGGTGCATGAAAATGAAAATGAAGTGTTTTTAGAGGTTATTACAAAAATATATACCATTTATATGTCTAAAAGTCATTAAAAAAAAGTGTAACTAAAAAGTTGTAAATAAAAAGTTAATATTATCAAAAAACCCGACTGCAAAGATGTGCCTACCTAAACAAGAAGAAAATCATGCTGTGCAGTCAGAGGATATTTATAGTTTTAGTCAGACACCTCGCGAATATGTATCCTCCGACTGCACAGCGTGACTTTCTTCTTGTTTACATCTTTGCATTCGGGTTTTTTTATTTTATTATTCTAAGATGAACTCAATATCACCTTTTGACATCAATTTGTAGGTATTATTGAAATACATCTTTCTCTAACCACATAAATTCAAATCATCTAGTCCGAACTAGCAATTGCATGCATGGAATTTATATCAACACTAGTTGACCCGGCAAACTTTGTTTTGCCATAAAAACACCACACATTTATCTACCCTACCTACCCTACCCTACCCTACCCGACCCTACACTACCCTACCCTACCCTACCCTACACTACCCTATCCTACACTACTCTACCCAACACTACCCTACACTACCCTACCCTACACTACCCTACCCTACCCTACCCTACCCTACCCTACGCTACCCTACCCTACCTACCTACCTACACTACACTACTCTACCTACCTACCCTACCCTACCCTACCCTACCCTACCCTACCCTACCCTACCTACCTACCTACACTACACTACTCTACCTACCTACCCTACCTACCTACCCTACCCTACCCTACCCTACCCTACCTACCTACCTACACTACACTACTCTACCTACCTACCCTACCTACCTACCCTACCCTACCCTACCCTACCCTATCTACCTACCTACCCTACCTACCTACCCTACCCTACCCTACCCTACCCTACCCTACCCTACCCGACCCTACACTACCCTACCCTACACTACCCTACCCGACCCTACACTACCCTACCCTACCCTACACTACCCTACCCTACCCTACACTACCCTATCCTACACTACTCTACCCAACACTACCCTACCCTACCTACCTACCTACACTACACAACTCTACCTACCTACCCTACCTACCTACCCTACCCTACCCTACCCTACCCTACCTACCTACCTACACTACACTACTCTACCTACCTACCCTATCTACCTACCTACCCTACCTACCTACCCTACCCTACCCTACCCGACCCTACACTATACTCTACCCTACCCTACCCTACGCTACACTACCCTATCCTACACTACTCTACCCAACACTACCCTACACTACCCTACCCTACACTACCCTACCCTACCCTACCCTACCCTACCCTACCCTACCCTACGCTACCCTACCCTACACTACTCTACCTACCTACCCTATCCAACCAAACTTATTTTTTTTTTTTTTTTTCCTTTTAAACCTTCCCTGTATTCTGTCGAATATAACAAAAAAAGAATTATTCAAATCGGTCCAGCCTTTCTCGAGTTTTAGCGAGACTAACGAACAGCATTTGATTTTTATATATATAGATTACATATCAATTTTAATACATAATAAAGTTTCACATTAGTTGGGCTTTGTGCAAGCACTCGCTTGTTCACGTATTATGATCGTATTTCGCGGTCGGTAACGGATATTGCTCGCCTGTCCAACTCCTTTCCGAAGCAATCTGTGTTTGACAGATCTCACAGTTTTGATCACTCGAGCGAACCTATACCCTAGCCTTTCAGAAACCACTGCTCCGTTTTATTTATATTTTCTTTACATAACTATACTCAACCTTCGACAAATAAATGGTATAAAGTACTCATGCGTGGAGTTTCGGGAAAGAGCATAAGGATTTTCGTCGGTATTTTCGCGCATAAAATTTTAAAGTTTAAGCCATGTTAAGCCATGATGGAGTTTAGTGACCTTTGAAATATGAGTAGTAGATTGGACTCAGGGATTTATGATCAAACATTTAGGCTAAAATATTTTGATAAAAACATCTTTATTATGGACCAAAACATTATCAACTAAAAATAATCTGATAGTTGGTTTACCTGAGATAAAAGGCAAAAATGGCTACCATACGTTATTTTCACGCTGGGGACACAAAATCCGCCTAGGGGCACACAGAGGTGCTTTTAATGTCACCCACACCGTTATCTGAACAAATTTATAATATCGTCAGTCACAACGGTGGCTATTTATTTAGGTTTTTATAAGCCTTCTTTATTTATATGCTCCCCGCATCAGTGTTAACTACATCATTTGAAGTGAAGCATTTGATGTACGGAGGATAATAAAATGTTGAGGGCCTCTGTGAAATTCGGGGTTTTGCGAACTAGTAGTGGAATAGTTTTACGTTTAGGTTATTCTTGACTTTATAGGGTTCTGTATGATATTTTTAAACCCCGACGTAAAAAGAGGGGTTTTATAAGTTTGATTACCTGTGAATGTTTGTATTTGTGTATCTGTCTGTAGCATCATAGCTCCTAACCGGATAAACCGTTTTTTTTTGTTTGGAAGTTGACTTTATCGAGTGTTCTTCGATCGAGCTATGTTTAATAAAAATCGGTTCGGCCGTTCAAAAGTTATAGGCGTTTGAATCTGGGTGTTTTCGCAAGATATCGTGTCAAAATTATGTGTTCAATAGATTGTCGATCGAAGCGCGTCTACTACTAGATAAATTATGTATTACGCAATTAAAATGTGTCGGGGAGTTAAAAAAAATAAAAAAATTGGGTTCCGAAATATGGAGATAACCTATTTTTGACAGTTTTTATCTACCTACTATTACTACACATCTACTACCTTAATTGTTATAATTTTCTTGTAAACATAGACAGTTATGATAAACTATTCTTCAAGAAACAGGATTTATCTAGTTTGAATTACAGAGAATCTAGCTAGACAGACAGACAGTCAGAGGTGACAGAGACAAAGTCTGGTGTGTTTTGAAGAATACTTTGGGTGCCCTTCATTTGGTGCGCTTCAAAGTTGGTGCGCTTCGAAGCATACCCCATAATCACGGCTGTGCAGCCGTTCGAGAGATCGATCTTCAAGGTCAAGCAATGCTTGTCAAGGTTGGTTCGTCAACCAGTGACTATTCATAACATAACGGGACTCCTCCTTGCCTCAAAAACACGTAAGGCGTCATCCCAATATAACGCGGCTACGCGATCATCGCAAGTTCACGCGAATTTTGTTCGTACGAATCCGGGATCAAACATGCTAATGTGGAATAGGTGTCCTCGTCGCGTGACTAAAATGTTTGATAATCTATTCGCGCAAAACTAAATTCGTACGAACGCGCGATCAAACAATTGATGTCAAATAAGTGTCCAAATTAAATTCACGCGATAATCGCGTCGCGTAGCCGATGACATTTTGCTTCCCATGCCTTTTTTTGTCATTGCTATATACCACCATACCCGCAAAATAGGTCATCCACACGTTTCTAAAAGTAAAAACTGAGCATTTTCGATGTCCATGGTTAGCGCCGATGCCACGCAAACTGCTTACTTGGATCCGCGGTCGTTGACGTCATTAATTCGCGCGATGATCGCGTACCTATTCGCGTTCTATTACAACACCATTTTTTTTATTATACGACCACGCGACCATCGCATCGCTTACTCGCGCGATAATCGCGTAGTCGTGTTGTATTAGGACGACGCCTTAAGCTTTTGGTCCTGGCTCTCATTTGTATGTCTGAGACAGTCTTTACGGTCTTGCTATTCCATGTCTTTGCCGTGTTACCCAATAACTGGATTGTGGAGATCAGCCTCCTTAGTCAAGTTACAAAGGTTTAGTATCGAAACTCTTTCTACAATCGTAAACGCCTTCTATTTGTATGGTGGTGACCACGTGAAATACGTTCAAATGTATCGTTCCCATACATTGATTCGTTTTCAGTTTCCTCCCTCATTCCGTTATTAGCATGGAAATTTAAACGTAATACATCATAAGAAAACCCTAAGATTCCAGTCCCATCAAAATGAGCACGAACTACCAAAGTGCAGAGGCTTGCTTGCTAGTTTACGAGTGACAAATTACTAAGAAAATTTTCATTTACAAGTCTATTATATTCCCTTAGCAAAGGAGAATTTTTAATGGACAATATTTCTGTAAGCTAGTGCGCCCGGTCCGCGCACTTTGCTTTACTCTTTAACTTGCAACTTCAGATGAGAAAATTATTTTTCATTAACGCTCGGTTGCGTTTCATCGTACTGCCAGTGGAATTAAAATCAATTACTTACTTCCGTTAGAACAAAACAAAGTTCTAGAAAATTCTCCCGTCGCGTCGATCCAGTGTGTAGCGATTGCCACTAAATTCGTTACAACTCCTATGGTTTAACTGTTCGGTCCAAAATTCATTCGAATAATAAATTTTGTCCAATATTCGGGCTACATTTTTCGGAGCTAAAAACGAGTTATAGTTTATTTTTAAGCTCAAAATCTAGTTTAACTTACTAGTCTTATCAATATTCGAAGTTATAATAAGACAAGAAAAAAATTAAGTACCTAAGTTAAACAAAAGAACCTTGAGAAAAATATAGGTAGGTACGACTATTCTATTTATTATAAGCAAGTTTCTTAACTGCATATCATAAAGGGACTAAAAGGCAACAAAGCAATTCTCATGTAAATTTCTCTTTCAAGTGATAATAAAAAGTCGATTACAAGGAAAGTCGCAATGAAACCAAGAATTTACAGTCACTGAACCCTTTTCACTAAGAAATTCAATAAGCCGGTGTACGGGGCTCTCACGATGTTCTTTACCCTGGTTATGATATTGTTAAGGGCCGAGTCCATGCAAAGCCACTGACACAAAAAAATACGTGACTGTTTTATACGATCCTATCGCACGTTCGTGAAAAATCGCCGTACTTGGATAGTCTCCCGATATAAAGAGATCCGAATAGGCGTTCTTCGGATCACGCCACTTACAGGATAATGCAAGCCTTTTGTCTATGTCGCTCAATCAGTACTATACTTTCATTCATTCTGGCCTGAATGAATCTAAGGAACAAGAGACTCGATTGTAGCAAATCTAGCTTCGATTGTAGGAAATGTAGGCGTTTTGTTTTTTTTACGGTTTTATTGGAACGATCTGAAAGCTGGAAAGTAAACTGGATTAGGTGCTATTGCTCGTAGATGTGAGCGTAGACATGGGTGCTTTTAAATGTGAATGGCCGAGAAAGTTCCGCATTCGGATTAGTCGATTCGACTGCTAGCTTGTAGATGATATTCAAGAATGGACCTTACTGGAATGCCTTTAAGCTATAGGCAAGAATACAGTGACTAGAAACCTAGCCTTTTATTACAGTACCTGCACATGGGAATTATTTTCCACCTAACCGACTGAAAAGAAAATATTTCACAAAATCGTACCAAAAAGTATTTAATGATAACGCAGAAAGTTAGCACTTAGTCCGTGATTGTGCTGCAAGATAATTGGAAAGTAAAAACATAAATAGAGCTCAGAAACCTTTAAATGAAACTTTTATGAATATTTCAGTCAGTTTATTTAGCTTTACATACATTTACCGAGAGTCGTGCACTATTCACCAATAAGCCCTTTGACTTTCTAGCCCTACTGATCCCATTCCCGAAGCTAGAAAGCTAACCAGAGGCGTAGCTAAACAAGGGCCCTGGTCCAAAAAAGCCTGGGGCCCTATCTGAACTGTTTGGGTTTGATGAAATCAAAATAAAAATACTTTATAGGTGCAAAACTATGGTGTTGCCAACTATTTATCGTCCGCTGCAGGGCACAGCAAAAATACATACTGTGCACTATTCAGCGCTTACGAATTGAAGAATATCGAAAAGCTTCGAAATATTGAACAATGGAATATGATTCACAGTATTTGTAGCAAAATTATTAACCACAGATGGGTTGAAGTTTTGAAACTGAACATCCGTCGATCATTTTATTAAGAATGAATTGAAATCTACAAGAATGTACCTATCTATAAAAAATCTATACCTATAGTCGTGATAATCTAAGAAGTCGGATTTGGCAGCTATAAAATTACTAAATAATAATTAAACTTGACGCTCGTTGTTATAATGTACTAGCTTCTGCCAGCGGTTTCGTCCGCGTGAAAGTTGAAAATTATCTCGATGGAACATGTTCCCGCGATGAAAAGTCTAGTCCTTTGTGCTATTCCTGACTATAATTAATCTCTGTGCCAAATTTCATCCAGATCCGTTAAGCCGTTCTGGCGTGAAGAAGTAACGAAAACTCTCACAAACATTCGCTTTTTTAATATTAGTGTGATATCAAACTAAAGCAAAACTCTGTAGTACGTAGTTGCACATTTACCATAGATGGTTTCTAAAGATAAAGACAAAGGTCATTCTAACCAAACTGAATACTTAAAAATACTCAATTTTTTTATTACTCTCAGTTTTTTCCCATTTTTTTTCATTCCTTAAGCCTCACTTTTAAAGAAAAATTACCAAACCAAAAATCGGCATTTCATTTTTATTTATACAGCTGGATAGATGAACTGAAAGTTACATAGACTACCTATCAATAAAAAAATCTATAATTAAATATCGAATCTCAACCGAATATTCGAAACGCTTGAAGCGATACATTTTTGCGGTTTCAACGGCAGGTGTCGGGCAGCCATTATCAAATACACACACACCAACGATCGCGTGTTATCGCCCGCTCTGTCACTTTAACAGATTTATTGGCCGTTCCATTTGACCCAACGCACTCCAGTTCTATATAAAAACGTTTACAGAAAATGTGCTATTCCATACTTCGCGAGTATCGAAAGACTTATGAGTGTGACGTATATTATTGAATTGAAACGCGTCTCCGGAATCTGTAATTAATTTTTAGTTCTTATTTCTCGTTCGATAGTTCTCTAATTCTACGACAACGTATAAGCGGAACCTTTAAATAATCTTAAAGAAGGTTTTTTAAAACTTATAGGACAGGATATAAATTGACATACTTACCTCATCTCTGAACTTTTTTAAATTAATCTAATTTGTTGTAATATACAATATCAATTCAATTACTTCAAGGCTATATTACAAACGTGTACCTACAATAGAATAGATCCTCGATGCTCCCCACCATTTCCTCCAATAAGTATCTCAGCTGCCTCTATTAGGCTATCCGTCCATCTGTCTGTAAATAACTCTCTATCACAGTCAATTGAAGTAGGATCCTAAAAAATACCCAATCTCCAGTAGGTACTCAGGCTATACACTTAATTGCCCCGTAAAACAAATTACGTCCACCTCGTTGCTCGTAAATGTCTATAGAGATTTTTTATTATCTTTACAAATGATTCCGCAATGGGTTTTTTTTGCATTGTGTATTTACCCTTTTCATTGCATTGTGTTGTCCGGTCACCGTTTATTAATTTCTCTCAAAAGGACAATCATAAAGGAAACCGTTCATTGTGCATATTGATAAGTAAAAATAATATCTGTTAAAAGGGAAACGGGCACATCTGAAGATGTGACAGTAAAATGGTAATATTAGACGATTTACGGCGCGTTTAAAGGCGTTGAAACCAATGGCTCACGCATAAAAACGCGCACCAAATAAAATATCAACTCTACATTTAACAGAAATATGCCTGTTATGACGAACATTCCAATTATTCTTTGTGATTGCATATTTCCTTTATCAGCTTTAAAAATAATTCAGCCGAACGAATGCCTTTATTTTTAGAATTGTTCACTGTTGGTCATGCATATCTGCCGTGTTCGGGATTCACACAATGAATTCTCCCTCTGTCGACGCACTGAACAGTAAGCGTTAAAATTATTGGAATTTTATTTAAATAAAAAAACTATTGAATAGCTCGGGAAATACGGCGTTCGGGAAGCGAGTCCCCGTCGCGGAGAAGTGTCGCAGAAATGGCAGAGTGCGATGTATTCGAGGGCACGTTTATATCGCATGTTATTAAATTCTTTTCCTCGCGACTGGTGATGGCAATCGTCTTATTCAATTACACGCCAAACAAGGCATGAGAATAGCTGACAATGACTACACGGAGAAAATGCCGCTATTGAAAATGCGAAGCTTATTTCATTTAATTCTGTTGTGATGTGACAAGTCTGACAAGCGACTTCGAGTGTTTTTATAATAAAGGATCGTGAAAAACGCTCCTTTCAAGTAACAAGATGAAATGAATTTTATTGTTTCATATTAAATGGCATGCGAATAAAACTTTAATGTAAGCCGCAGTAATCCTAGAGATTAAAGAGCAAAATAACTTAATGATTGTAAAAACTGAAAAGGTTACATTTAGTAAGGCTTTTGTTTATTTTGAGCCGAGATAACGCAATATTTTAAGGTTAAATTGTCAATTTGAAAAGTGATAAAAAGCCTCTATTCTGTAGGGCCGCGTTAAAATATTCTAAAGTGTATTTTATGAGGGGCATATCTCGTCCTTACGAGCCATAACTATAAAACAATCAGCACAGGAATCTCGAATATTTTGCGCGAACATTTCCTCAGCGAACTTTTATTAAAAAACTTTTTGCTTATCAGCCCTTAAGTTTTGTATCTACGGATCTCTCTGCGATTTTACTATCTTTTTCGCATTGTCTGCTGATAACTAGATATACATCAATTTGTGTGTTACCAAAGAGTTGTCTATATAACTTGTCTGTACCTATATACGTATGAGTACATTTATAGGTATCTTTTTACCCGGCTGTAAGGAAAGAGTTATGTTTTTCGCGCATATCTTGTATGTATGTATGTAATATTCTTTATTACTAATTAAGACATCGTTAGATTGGTCTTGGCCGCCCAAGTTTCTTAGATAAGTCCCATAAAAAAAAAGAAACATGGCAGGTTTTGGGCGCCATATTGTAGGGGCTGCATTTTTTTTCTTCGATACCTGTCGAGTGATGCATGAAAATGAAAATAAAGTGTTTTTAGAGGTTATTACAAAAATATATACCATTTATATGTCTTAAAGTCATTAAAAAAATGAATAACTAAAAAGTTGTAAATAAAAAGTTAATATTATCAAAAAACCCGACTGCAAAGATGTGCCTACCTAAACAAGAAGAAAATCATGCTGTGCAGTCAGAGGATATTTATAGTTTTAGTCAGACACCTCGCGAATATGTATCCTCCGACTGCACAGCATGACTTTCTTCTTGTTTACATCTTTGCATTTGGGTTTTTTTATTTTATTATTCTAAGATGAACTCAATATCACCTTTTGACATCAATTTGTAGGTATTATTGAAATACATCTTTCTCTAACCACATAAATTCAAATAATCTAGTCCGAACTAGCAATTGCATGCATGGAATTTATATCAACAGTACATAACAATTTTAATACATAATAAAGTTTCACATTAGTTGGGCTTTGTGCAAGCACTCGCTTGTTCACGTATTATGATCGTATTTCGCGGTCGGTAACGGATATTGCTCGCCTGTCCAACTCCTTTCCGAAGCAATCTGTGTTTGACAGATCTCACAGTTTTGATCACTCGAGCGAACCTATACCCTAGCCTTTCAGAAGCCACTGCTCCGTTTTATTTATATTTTCTTTACATAACTATACTCAACCTTCGACAAATAAATGGTATAAAGTACTCATCCGTGGAGTTTCGGGAAAGAGCATAAGGATTTTCGTCGGTATTTTCGCGCATAAAATTTTAAAGTTTAAGCCATGATGAATTTTAGTGAACATTGAAATATGATTTGTTGATTGGACCCAGGGTTTTATGATCAAACATTTAGGCTAAAATATTTTGATAAAAACATCTTTATTATGGACATGGACCAACACATTATCAACTAAAAATAATCGGATAGTTGGTTTACCCGAGATAAAAGGCAAAAATGGCTACCATACGTTATTTTTACGCTAGGGACACCAAATCCGCCTAGGGGCAAACAGAGGTGCTTTTAATGTCACCCACACCGTTATCTGAACAAATTTATAATATCGTCAGTCACAACGGTGGCTATTTATTTAGGTTTTTATAAGCCTTCTTTATTTATATGCTCCTCGCATCAGTGTTAACTACATCATTTGAAGTGAAGCATTTGATGTACGGAGGATAATAAAATGTTGAGGGCCTCTGTGAAATTCGGGGTTTTGCGAACTAGTAGTGGAATAGTTTTACGTTTAGGTTATTCTTAAGTTTATAGTGTTCTGTATGATATTTTTAAACCCCGACGTAAAAAGAGGGGTGTTATAAGTTTGATTACCTGTGAATATTTGTATTTGTGTATCTGTCTGTAGCATCATAGCTCCTAACCGGATGACCCGTTTTTTTTTTGTTTGGATGTTGACTTTATCGAGTGTTCTTAGCTATGTTTAATAAAACGGCCAAGTGCGAGTCGGACTCGCGCACGAAGGGTTCCGTACTTGGTAAATTGCGGTTTTCGATTTATGACTTATTAAAAAAAAACTACTTACCAGATCTCGTTTAAACCAATTTTCGTTGGAAGTTTACATGGTAATGTACATAATATATTTTTTTTAGTTTTATCATTCTCTTATTTTAGAAGTTACAGGGGGGGGACACACATTTCACCACTTTGGAAGTGTCTCTCGCGCAAATTATTCAGTTTAGAAAAAAAATATTTAAGAAACCCCAATATCATTTTTGAAGACCTATCCATAGATACCCCACACGTATGGGTTTGGCGAAAATTATTTTTTTTGGTTTCAGTTTCAAGTATGGGAACCCCCAAAATTTCTTGTTTTTTTTTATATTTTTGTGTGAAAATCTTATTGCGGTTCACAGAATACATCTACTTACCAAGTTTCAACAGCATAGTTCTTATAGTTTCGGAAAAAAGTGGCTGTGACATACGGACGGACAGGCAGACATGACGAATCTATAAGGGTTCCGTATTTTGCTATTTGGCTTCGGAACCCCAAAAAATCGGTTCTGCCGTTCAAAAGTTATAGGCGTTTGAATCTGGGTGTTTTCGCAAGATATCGTGTCAAAATTATGTGTTCAATAGATTGTCGATCGAAGCGAGTCTACTACTAGATAAATTATGTAGTACGCAATTAAAATGTGTCGGGGAGATAAAAAAATTGGGTTCCGAATAATGGAGATAATCTATTTTTGACAGTTTTCATCTACCTACTGTTACTAAACATCTACTACCTTAATTGTTATAATTTTCTTGTAAACATAGACAGTTATGATAAACTGTTCTTCAAAAAACAGGATTTATCTAGTTTGAAAGACAGGAGTTTTAATCATGTGTAATAGCCATTCCCATTATTGTAATAACAACGATGATGAAACCTATTTTTCCTAATGGGAGGAAACCTTCAAAAGGCGCCTGCACTTTTGGGGAAAAGACCAGCAGACTTATTGCGTAAGTGAATACGGCAACGCAAAGGGTTTGTCCGCCATCAATCGACCAATCACACAGACGGAAATCCACATCGCGTCATTCATCTCGCATGTGATTGGTTGATTTTTACAACACGTAGGGGCCCCGTGATCGATTAAAAAGAACAACACGTAGAACGATGAACAGCCTAAGCCAGGGATGGTGTGACCTTTATTCGTAATTGTGCCATTCTAATTGTTACTTTAATCGTAATGCAAGCTGAACGGGAGTCATCTAGCAATGGATAGCTAATTTGGCGTGCCCAAATTATTTTATCATTTTGTTACGTGCCATCACCAGCACGCCAGCACGTTGGTTCGCCATCCCTAATCTATATTTGTAAAATTAACGATTACTTACTTAACAATGAAAAAACTGTTCGATAACCAGATGTTAAAACTGATGTGGCTGGTATTTTTGCGGTTTTGCTGCCGTGGCCTATCATATTGATCACCACGCTTGCTCATAAGTATAAGTCCAGGTTTCCTCACGATGTTTTCCTTCACCGTTGTCTTTGATGTCCAAGATAAACTTAGAAAGTACATATGCATTTGAAAAGTCACATTGTTACTTGCGCAGATTTGAACCCACGATGTCAAGCACGAGAGGTCAGGTCTTAGCCACTGGGCCACATTTTAGATGTTACATATTACATTCCAGATATAACCTGCAAAAAAAACAATCCTAACTTTGTAAAACAACTTCACAATCCAAGATACTCGTATCAGACTGTTAAACCCCCAATTGAATCCGTAATAAATCCATGTAAAGACTTTCTGAAGCATTTGTTATAAAAGTCATCTTATGATTTATTTATTCGAGATGAAGATAAATTGAATCGTCTAAATTAAATGGCTATAATAAATGAAATCTTCATTACTCTTTGTCAGGAGCATGCCGGCAGTCACTCGCTGGATTATTTTATGGACGGATCATTATCACATTATAAGTCATACTGACATCCATAAACAAAAATCAGTTTCTGTGGCAACAAAAATATATATATATGCTAAATATTCGCGTCAAACGCGCTTTGGGGAAATGGAGTATTCCTCGAAGCGCATCAAGTTTAAAGCGCACCAAATGAAGCGCATCAAAAGTATTCTTCGAAACGCACCAACGATGAAACATAGAGAAGAGCTTGAAGGATTCGTAATAAATGATATCGATAGACGTTTTTGAAATCCAACTGTCCTAATTGTTTATTTATTTAAACTACCAGGAAAGCAGAAATTAACTAGAACTACGTGCTTAACCCCCAGTTTCCCAGCTTAAAATTATCGGAGAATTAATGTGACAAATTGTCAAACACGCGTTATCTGCTGTGATTGGTTGAATGAATTTTCAACAGCCAATCACAGCAGATAACGCGTGCTTGACAATTTGTCACATTAATTCTCCGATAATTTTGAGCTGGGAAACTGAGGGTAAGCGAATTAATACTTAGCTCAAAAAAGATGAAGGCATCGTAAAAGTAAAGTTTGGTGATTTTTTAGACTTCTATCGATATAGTGAATAATAATGTCAATTTTATATTTCTCTTTGTGTTTAATCGTTGGTGCATTACTTAGTCAAATCGTTTAGCGCCTAATTTCTGTTTTCCTGGTAGTTTTAATAAATAAACAAATAGGACAGTTGAATTTTAAAACGACTATCGATATCACGTATTACAAATCCTTTATGTTTTCCTCTATGTTTCATCGTTGGTGCGTGTCGAGGAATACTTTTGGTGCGCTTCGAAGCATAACCCATAATCTCAGCTGCTCATCTTCAAGGTTAAGCGGTGCTTGTCAAGGTTGGTCCGTGGACTAGTGACTATGTCCTTGCCTCCAAAAACACGTCGTCGTCCTAATATTTACAACGCAACTACACGAAGATCGCAAGTTCGTCGCGCAATAAGTCGTACGAATCCGCGATCAAATATACTAATGTCGAATAGGTGTCCTAATTGTCATTCGCGCGATACGGTCGCGCGACTAAAATGTTTGATAATTTATCCGCGCGAAACTAAATTCGTACAACCGCGCGATCAAACAATTGATGTCGAATAAGTGTCCTAATTGAAACGTCTTTTTTTAACCGACTTTCCAAAAAAGAGGAGGTTATCAATTCGACTGTTTTTTTTTTTTTTTTTTTATGTTTGTTACCTCGGAACTTTTTTCTGGGTGGACGGATTTCGATGATTCTTTTTTTATTTGAAAGATGGTGCTTGTCATGTGGTCCCATTTAAATTTCATCAAGATCTGATGAAGAACTTTGGAGATATACATCGGAACTCTTCAATAAATGACTGCAAATCACTCGGGATAGCTGCAATCGCATGTCTGTTTATTGTTTTTACCATTACATAACATAACACACTAGTACGCTCTAAAGAGGATACACAGGTGTGAACAGTTAACCCTGGTATACTCTCATTCCATCGGTTTTGTTTAAGTTTCATGTTATTGGGATAATCAATTCTGGCTTCACTTTGGACATTATAGGTACCTAACCTATAGAACTGGTCCTTTATGTACCACAACTAAAAAGTGAAAAATAAAAAAAAACTTTTTACAAAAAATACAACCGACTTCCAAATAAAAACACTACAAAGTGAAAAATAAATTCAATTTCGGAAGTCGGTGTCAAAAAACTAAGAAACGAAAATAGGAACACCGACTTCCTAAATTGAATTTATTTTTCACTTTGTAGTGTTTTTTTCATTGCAATATCACATCCACACTTTTCCCGAAAGTAAAAACTGAGCGTTTTCGATGTCCATAGTTAACGTCGATGCCACGCAAACTGCGTACCTGGATCCGTGGTCGTTTGCGTCATTAATTCGCGCGATGATCGCGTCTTTTATGGCACGACCACGCGACCGTCGCATCGCTTACTCGCGAGATTTGACCGTTTGTAACTTTGCTAGGGGGGCAGGCAGATAGAAGCCGACCCGAAAGTACAAAAGGGTAAACAAATTGATAGGAGTGCGGTCAAAAATTTCGGGTCACACTAATATTAGTTATTGTGAAAAAAAGTTGAACTATGTTTCATACATGTTGGTCGATCTTATTACTTACATTACTGTAATATAATACTTATTTTGTTGCCTATCGAGCTCAACAACTCTGGCTTTCGAAAACCTCTTTAATTTTATGTCATAGTTGAACTAAATGATTTGACTCCGTCTTTGTTTACTAAAGTATTTTTTAGTTCTCACATTAAGTTTATGTCTGAAATCGCCAACACGTATTGAGCAAGCGTGGTGATCAATGCTCAAAAGAGGCCATTGGTCTGCAGTTGGACAGTTATATATTATATTATTATTATTACTTTATCCACATTAAAAATAAAATTATACATTAAAAATATGTGTTAAAAACAAGCTTTTTTCGTATTCTTCTCAGCAAACCCTTTCATTTTTGATACCCATTTCATGGTAGTGCACAAAAAATAACTATTCCGCCATCTTGGGCCGTCCACCATATTGGATGTAGAATGACGTCACTTAGTTAACCAAGCATTGTCATCCAAACTAAACGTGTTTGCAAAATATCATCTATCGGTTGAGGATAACTGCTTTAAAATTCAGTTGCAAGAACCCGAATATTAAGTATATTACAAGTATAACAAGTATATTACTGTTCTCATCTCTGGGACGGATCTGCCAAATACCAGCTTGACGCACTAGAGTCAATCGAAAAGCGAGCCAAGAGGCTCATCGGCGATGAGGCGCTGGTCAAGTCAAAGCTCCAGAGTCTTGAACATCGTCGCCGAGTTGCCAGCCTGTCGGTTTTTTATCGGTTACATTTCGGGGAGTGTGCGATGGAATTGCACGATATAATTCCACCTAGCCCGTTCCATCATCGGACTACCAGACGTACGGCGATGCGCCATCGATACATGGTAGACATCCCACCCATACGCACAAAACGTTTTGGGAACACTTTTATTATGCGTACAGCTAAGGAGTGGAATTCCCTGCCGGAGTCTGTGTTGCCCGATAGCTACAATCTAAGGGTATTTAAGTCAAGAGTGAATAGGTTATTTCTAGGCAAGCGTGATTCACCATCGACCACATCATCGCTTACCATTAGGTGAGATTGTGGTCAAGCGCGAGCCTAAAGGTTATAAAAAAAATAATATAAGCATACATACATTGCAAGTTAAATAAAAGCTTGTAGATTATAACGAGCACTCTAAAATAACTTATTTCATATTTAATAATATACTTGCTTTATACACGTATTTTACATTTAATAGTGAACTTGCTATCTATTTCAATCCATTACTAATATTAATTCTGTCCGCTATAAAAATATTAATGCGCTCGGAGCAAACTTACTGCATAAATTATAATTTCATGCAGTAATTACATTAGATTTATTAACGTATCGCACACGGCTATAAAGATTTTAAAAGTTTATCTATACTACTGGTAATATAATATTATTATAAAGAGGGAAAGATTTGTATTTTTGTATGTAACGAATAAACTTAAAAACTACTGCACCGATTTCAAAAATTCTTTCACTGTTGAGAGGCTACACTATCCCCGGGTGGGGTGCGCCAAAGTTCACCTAAATTTTCAACTCCGATAATTGGAAATCCGAAAATGTTCTTCCTAACATTTTTCATCCTAACAATCACAATTCCTAACTACTCTGTCTCTAATGTTCAAAATTCAGAAGCATTCAACTTCATAATGTCAGTAGCAATAAACATTTTTTATACTTTTATTTGTTTTCCTATATTTTCTCAACATAACTATCTTTTACACTATTTTTCAAAGTCATATCTTTTTTGTTTAGATTTCTTTTTATTCATAATAATCAGTATTATATACATTAATTTTGCGTAACTTTATTTTCACATAACATGTATAACATATAAGAATAACAGGTACCATGGTACAAGTAGTCAAATAAATACATGTTTTCATATACACATTTCAATTAAATTAGTTTAATATTAGCGGCTATAGCTTTCAAATAATCACTTTTATTGGTGTATTTTGCTTTAAAGTTAAATATATATTTAATTCTATCATATTTGCCGTTGATTTGGAAGTTCATTTTATTTTTGTAGGTAGTACTCATAAATATAAAGCTTTATAAAAATTTTCAAGACTCGGCAATGTTATGTTTTTTTGTATGTTTTTCGTGAGGTAAAAAAATGAGAAAATGTCCAAGAGCGAGCGAAGCGAGCTCGGGAACTTAGGGCACCCCGACACGGATAGGTTAGGTTCGAAGGAGATGACGGAAGCTGAAGTGAGCGAGCAAAGCGAGCGAACGCAGCTCCCGTCATCTCCTTCATGTTAGGTTACTTTAGACCCTGCAGACAGAAATAGGAGCGCCGCGCAGCGGTGCTCCGTCGACTTAGTTGCTTAAATCTTCCATAACCATGGGGTTCCGTGGGGTTGGGATGCTACAGTGAGGTAGCCCCTCTACCCTCCTTTCTCTTTCCCCCTTTCGCGCCCCTTAAATCAATGGAAATTTATGGAATTTTTTATTCTAACCAGAAAACTTTAACCATGGATATCTCCATAACTGTAGGGCTCCGAGTGGTTGGTGTGGTACTGAGGGGTAGCCAAACCTCCCCCCATCCCCCCTCTACCCCATCCGCGCCAAAAATCAACGGCATATAGGTAATAGAAATTTTAACCTTACACTTATACTTTTTGTTGCTTCTTAAGACGGTACCCTGACCAAAAAATCGGCATGAGATATGAGCGTTCCTATTGGTCTAGCGGCACTGGTGGCGCATGAATTACAGTAGTGAAAACGCCCAGATTTTAGAATAAAATCTTTATAAAATCGAATTTTGGTCTTTTGAAAAAAATAATTCTACAAAAATGTTCGTTATTAAATTGTCTATCCATTAGTGTTAGTACAAAAAATAATCAATTAACACTTTACGAGGAGATGCATAATATCAATAATTATTTCTCATTTTTATGTTTTTTTGGAAGTAGATTAGTGAAATATATACAACATTTAAAAAAAAACTAAATCTACCATTTCAGAATCAATATTATGTAGAAATTTAATGTATTTTTATTAATTGATATTTCTTTTTAAATAACGAGTAGATAGCTCCTAAAAACAGCACAAAAAACGGCTTGCGCGGCGTTTTGCTCGGGGTACCGCCTTAATTCACACGCCCAATATTGTTTATCCACTGTTATTCGGTTATTTTCATATGTAAATCCATGTACGTCTAATTTTAATCCTCCGCGACTGGTTTTAAATGATTTTAAATAATTTTTCTCTATATTAATAAAGCATTAACACAAACATGCACGTAATGATAATACACCGACATGAACTTAACAATAGACACAACTCAGTACGTTATGTAAAGCATACCCCAAATAATAATCATCCCTCAAATTAAAACTTTAAATATCATCTTCTACCCAAATATATTTTTTATTACTGGCAAATGTTTCTTTCTGAGTATGAGTGAAAATATTATGGTAATTATTTTTAGGGATAAAAGCGTTATGATAAAAAACAGTAGGAGTTTAAATATATTTACATTAATGATATTATTAATAACAACTTTTGGAAACACGAGTGTTATGAACATCGCCGGTAGCACTACAAATAGTATGAATGAAAACTTTAGGATGAAAATTTTTAGGAAGAGTGATCATTCGGATTACAAATCGTTAGGAAGAACAATTTCGGGTAAAGAACTTTAGGTGAGCCAATATGGACCCCCCCGGGTGACATAGGCTACTTTTTATCCCTTTATTCCCATGGGAACGGAAACTACGCAGGTGGAAACCGTGAGGCGTCCGATAGTAGTTGATATTTTTACCCGACTGTTCCAGAAGGAGAGTAATGTGGTTTTAAATAAACGTCAAGTCATTTTAAAGTTTACGCTTTTATCCGAACTTTTTGAATTTATAATGAACTGGCATTAAAACTGTTTTGTTTTAGTCAGTTTCCATGCATAAAATCACGCCAGTATTTTCCGAAGGGTTGGGCAGAGGCACCCACAATAAATTAATATATTTTTTTTAAAATAAAATAAATTATTTAGTTCAGTTCCTTATGTCTTAAAATACGTCAAGAGTGAATAAGTTACTTCTAGGCAAGCGTGCTACACCGTCGACCACATCATCGCGTACCATCAGTTGAGATAGTGGTCAAGCGCGAGCCTACCAATAACTGAAAATACAAAAAAAATACACGATTACTTATTGTAATCTTAAGGCGTGTATATTCCCCAATGTTAAAGCAGTACTGGCCGTGCGCCTGCTCGGAACCAGAATATAAATATTAAACCTCGTTTTGGACAGTTTTGATTGCTAAATATTCTTATATTTACATATGATATGTCAGTTATGAAGAAATTCTAGCCATCCCGTTTTCTGTGTACAAATATTTTTTTTAATATTTAAGTCGTTTTGGAGTCCAATAGTAACGACAAAATGTCATGTTGTTAATATTTTTTTTAAAGCAAAACTATTTGATATACGAAAAAACCAAGTTTCACAAATAATGTACAAGAAACAATAATAAATATATATTTTTTTCAAACCTTTTTACCAAGCCGTTACTAAGGAGTATGCTTTAGAAAGTTAACGTTTTACGGCACTAAAGCGGTTGTGGGCCCTTAAGTAAATTTAAACCGAAGTTGATATTATTTAACGGATGGTATTTAAAAGTACTTCAATTTATTCCCATTTCATTTACCTAATTTTGCCTGTGTTCCACCAAATATACTGAATGTGCACCAAAATATGTTCATATAAGTCGACGTAGCCCCGCTGCGCGGGGCTCCTATTTCTGTCTGCAGGGTCAAAAGTAACCTAACACGAACGAGATGACGGGAGCTGAGTTTGCTCGCTTTGCTCGCTCACTTCAGCTCCCGTCATCTCGTTCGAACCTAACCTGTCCGTGTCGGGGTGCCCTAAGTTCCCGAGCTCGCTTCGCTCGCTCTTGGACTGATTCTTTGACCATAATTTATCCGTAGATCAACTAATATTTGGTGCACGATCAGTATTTTAGATGTACCTTTAGATTTTTGGTGAACACAAAAATATTATCCTTATTTAACTACCAATGTAAAAGCTTTAAGGAAACATAAAAAAGTCGTCCATGTTCACAAAGTAACTCTGCCATCAATAGCTGATGACAAGGTGTACATTGATGCTGAAATGTGTCAAGTGAGGGTAGTCTGATAGGAGCTTAGAGGAAATAGAGGCGACCCGCATCAACAACACGTTGCTTAACATCGAAGCTGTCTATATTCCAAGTCATTTTAAGGAAACTTCCTCCACACTAATCTAATCAATGGCCTTTACAACAAAAAACTGCATGAATTAGTTTCAGTAAATAACAAGATATAACTGAGTGAGAAAATTACTAAGTATAAAAAGATATTGACAGGCATATGTTTAACAAGTTGGTCATACAAATCTGGCATTTTTTTAATTAAAATATCTTTGCGTAGCTGACATGTGACTAAACAATGTCTGGTCTTATCTGTTACCGTTTTCATTACAAGGCAATCGTTTGTGTGGCAAGAAGGAACATAAGAATAAAATTTTCCACGTACACGTACAAGCAATTCACACTCGTAACCCCAAAAATCCTATCGCACAAAACAACAAAAGTAGCAACAATAACAAAAACTATCGGTTCCCATTCCAACAATAGTACACCATAGCACGGTGACGTAAAAATAGCAAGTTTTAGGATTTTTCTCTTGCCTGTAATGATATGATAATTCGATTGCCCATTGTGTATTATTGCGGTCGGCCGCGGTCTTGAACCCAATGGGAATATAAATTTTCAAAGGTAAATACGAAAAAGGCAGTGCCGTGAATCTTTTTATGGCGCTATTGTATGGAAAAATGATATGCTCTCGTTATTGTAGAGAATCGTGAGCGTAAATTTTCACCTGTGCTGCTGTATTTGTAATATATTCTCAAAACCATTACGGTTTCGATTTTGCCGTAAAATCCGGTTATGTGCACTTAATTTGAAACAAAGGGTTTCCATTGTACTGAACGTAGGTACTAAGTGGGTCAGGTCTGTACATCAGTGAAAACTTTAGTAATTTGCCATACTCGGCGTACTTGCCGTGACGACCAAATAATGTTTCATTTGCAGTAATGAGATTTTGCGTGGGCGTTATTGTGAACCTCTCGTGACGTGTTTTCAATGGATAAAGCCTGTGATGTAGGTAAATTGTTGGGGTCCTTGTTAACCACGTGAGAACTTTAATGTTCTATTCTAGAAACAAAGGAATGCGAACTTGGGACATAAATATAGTCATTATTTATTTTAGGATATGGTTGGTTTTCGTAGCCAGAAGGGAGAGAGAGACTACCATGTCGGTTTCGCTGTTTAGGTCCTAAATCCCAGTTAATCCAAGCCTCAGTAGTACATGAGGCGCGTCATGTGTATTAAATTTAACTTGATCTAAAAGAGAAAACGAGCTTGTAGTTCAAAAAACTTCAGTAAATTAGTTACGACTTTCTTTGTCTGATAGTTTTATCTCTGTGAATACTATCAAAAAAGTAATCAAATATTCGATCACACGAAAATAGCCGTAGGAGTCAAAGATATAAATTATTGGCGTCAAAAAAAATTGTGACGAAAATATTCGCAATATTTTTATAACTTTGATATGAAAGGCAACTATAAAGAGACTGATCTTTAAAAAATAGCGAAAAAAGAAGATTAAGTAGTTAATCACCAAAAAAATTCACCGTCACAAGAAATCTAATCCAACGTACAGACAAGTCATGGTGACTTTATCGAGAGCTGAAGTTCTTCCGCCGCACTGAACTCAGTAGTGACGTGGCCCTTGATTCTAACGCTACGATTGGCCCAGGCTGAATAACGTAATAATAGAATAACCCAACATTTTTGCGAGCAATGCCTTTGATTTAAGAATTTTCTCTCTAGGCAGTATACAACACGCGTGTATTTAACTACATTTTCCTTAGTTAAAGAATTTCTTTGACCCAAACCGTGGAAAATTCTCACTAAAACCCCAGAGGCACACGTAGCCATTACGTCCTCATTTTTTTAAGTTTTATTAAGTAGTATGTAATCCTGAGACCCTTTGGCTTAACTGACAACACGGTTGGGTAATGAAGATCCATCCCTCGTGAGCCGCCCATCACTTTTTGGAACGAAGCGTTTTTGCTAAAGAGGGATTAGTGTACCCTCCTCGGGCTCGATTTTCCTGAGATGCTTTATCATTGGGGTTTCCGACTAACATGAGGTTAACTTGTAATCTTAGCTTTATTTGGTCGTTGTAGCGACTTAATACCTTCAAGCTCGGTAATGAAGCGGTTTTTATGAAGACCCTTTCCTTATTTGATTTTCATCACAATGCTCGCTCAATGGTCGCTTTGTTACTCCTTTATTTCAATTGTTGACTGTTCAGCCTAGTCAAAGATTTCAATGTTGTAGTGGGTCTTTGTACGTGTAGAAGGTTGCGTAAAAAATGGGAAAAAGTAAGAGCGGATCGCTTTTAGATTATAACAAAAGGGCAAGCTAAAAGACATTTTTACAAAAAGGTATTTTTTAATAATAAAATTTCATTAACGTTGGTAAACATCGAATGTTTTTAATTATCTCCAGGCCGTTCATTCTGACGTTTCAGCAACTACGTAGATGCTCTCCTTGCGTAAAAAATATGGAATACAGTGAAAAACGTCGAGTCAATTTGCGAGCATTTGTCTGGTCGCCTTTATTTGCCGGTCGAGCGGACACAAGAGGCCCCCTGGCCAGCCACGGTAAATCAGCTTACATTTTTTCAAAGGTTTTCTGTGTTTGGCGGTCCTCGCATCACTGGCGTAAAAACCTTTTTATTTGTACTCTAACATGTTCGCTAATTCCGTATAAGTAGATAAACGAGTCAGACAACATATCTTTACACTTGAGTCGATGTAAACAATAGTTCGATTAAAGTTTCAGTAAGAGTTGAGTAAAGGAATTCTAGTACTGACGCGTACTACATTTTTATAGTTATGTATATTTGATAAGTTCTGTTTTCTACGTAACTTCATAAACAAAATGAACAACATGCTCCTACAACTTATTATAATTGAGATAACAAGGGGATAAAAACAAACTGACAACGTGAATTTTGAATAGCTTCGCGACTAATACCTGTCGTACCTTAATCTCCTATTACCTCACTTAAGAGATCCTACGAGGAATAATTAAGCCATGTCAATGCAGTGGACCCCTATAAAATAGAGTTGATGGAACGGATACCCTCGGCAATAACAATATACGCGTGTTTATAAATTCCGTGAGAGATTGTACCGCACCCTATAGGCACAAGACGAACCATTCTGATTACGATTGTGTTCATTTCACTAAGTTTCAGCTCAGTTAGTTTTCGCTTCACTGGCTGATCTAATTGCGTTAATACAGCTAAGTACTCGCCGGTGTAATTGCATTGTAACGGGACCACGCAAGATGAAGAACACGAAACGTGACTACAATGTTACCAAGTTACATTTCTTCAACATTTCTAATATAATACCTATAAAGTCTGTGCAGCTATTTCTAAATGGAGGGCTAATAGCAGATTCGAGGCACGTCGGGGCCGACTCTATCGCAGTTTTCAATCCAAAGTCGAAACTAGAAGATTTGTCACGTACATTGCAACTTTTACAAAGGAACCGTATCATTTCCTCACCTTTTGTCGTAACTTTGTCGTCGCAATTACGACTTAATCAGCTGTGAATAAATAGGACCCAAAACAATTATCTTCTAGTTCCTCATACCATTATAAAACACCCTTAGAAATATTTTATACTTTATGTGCATCGCTAGATAAAACTCATATTATACCTATCGCCCAAAAATTTGCCGCGGAATTCAATTTTAAGAGGTCCCGTCCATATTTTTTCGCTGAGTCACGTCCGAGTCCGCAGTCCAAATAAGAAAATAAATAGTCTTTTTCAATCTCCTGACCACGCCGATACATCGCAACGTTAAATGACCAAGTACGTGTAATATGATCAACGAGGCTCTCCATCACAATCCATCAAGTTGAGTCGCTGTACGGAGCCCCGCAATAGTCTAGGTCCCGGCAATCCGACGAAAAGCTCGCCTTTTAAGTGGCTGGATTTTACATTACCCCGTGACAATGGAGGAAAACCTGACGGAAAAAATAAGAAGGTCAGAGTACCCTACTCCCAGACAAAGGTTCTTTCTGTGTAAGCCACTCAAGGTGACACTTTACCCGGATTAAAGTTATCGTAGTCTGCCAAACTGAATACAAATGCAAGGGCCGGGCCCGTGTTGTTCGCTCCTGTGTGCCTTGTTAAGATGATTAGCTGCTGTTAAGAATGGAATGCCGAGGACCGATTTTATGGCCACGGTTTTTACTGGGCTTTGTGTTGGAGTGATTGATTTTTTATTTAACAATATTTTTGCATGAAAATATATTTTTGCCGTTTCTAAGTTTCATAAATCTTTGTAGATAAGCAGCGACATAATTTAAAACGTCACTCGGGATTTTCGTATTTAAATAAACCAAGCTTACAGTTAATTATTAAAAGAGGAAGTCGTAAAATCCATTCTTCCCAAGAAAATGAAACGCACAAAAACGAATGCGGATGTCTCTCGTCGAGAGCGTTCCCCCGAGAGCGGCCGGGTTCCTTACACATTTCGCAAATTCACGTTCGGGCTTTAAAGTGACCGGATAATTTTCTTATCCTTTACTTTTAGAGGAAAACCCGACAAAAACGCCAACGCTCTTTGTATTACGGCGGTCGTTAAACAACTTGGAGGATGCCCGCCGGCCAAATATAACAAACTCACTCATTCGATATTTCTTCATCGTCTGTCAAATAAACGAGCACAATAAATGTTTATTGTCCTCGAATTACTCAAGTGAGAAACGGTATAAAGAGAAAAGAATGGCGCGCGCGGAAGGGACCACGACAAAAGCGATCCTTCTTCGGACCACCAGCCGTGACGGCGCTTACATTAAGGTTATCGTCATCCGCCAAACTGAATACAAAGACTCGCCTGGGAAGAGCCCTGTGATTCATGTGACCGACTCGCTATATTATCATACCATAATACTATATTGAGAAAATACGACATGGATACTCTTGAATTTACGAGTTGTTCTTATGGAAAAAAGAAGGATTCCGCATAAGCACTTAACAGAAAAATACGAACCTTGAATGGAGCCTCGCTGCTACGATTCAAGAGGATCCTTATTTTATATGTTACGAGCATCATGATATGCTATGTAGTTACGCAAATTCAAACATACGGGAAGAATCTTTGTGAAGCGCAATGTAGCTTGATAATTTAAAAGATTGAATGCCAAAGTACCTTACAGGCTCAAGGCTTGGGAACGTTCGAATCACGACTGAAGTTAAAAATTTGTAGAACATAGAAACCAATGTTTTTCCACTTTCTTATCTTATTGTTTTATACAACAAAAACAATAGTAACTTTTCCCTTAACAAAACTCACAATAACCCGCACTAAATTCAACCGCACCATAAATCAAGCAACCAGGGTAACATAAACTGCAATCGCGATGTGTAAACATCATAGTAGTGACGTCACAAACGGTAGACAAAGGTCTAAATAACCGCTCGTAATATTATTACGGCGCGTAACAACGAGAGACAAATCCGAGGTCGCAGGCGTCGCGGCCGCTGTTATCTGTGACCGGCGGATTCCTCCCGGGAGGAAACATTATCTAACGCCCTGTATTACCACCACCCGATCTGATTTTCTCTAACGTACTACGACTGTATTTGTAACACAATAACATTTTAGTTTCATTTCGGCGTTTGTTTTGTTCGGGTAAGTTTAGGGTTGAACCCTAAATGTTGGGGCGTTTTTTGGTAAAACAACTTACGAGTAAACTCTTTATCTTTTCAAATTATTACAATTGTCTGCGATACTAAACAACAAAGTGTACAGAACTGAAAACTTATCTCACGTTTTCCAGTAAATGTATTCTGACTGCATGAGCGCTCATAAAGTTAACACACTTATTAAGAAATTCTAGTGCTCTTCAAATACCTGCTGTACAAGATTGTTGGCGTAAATTTTAAACACCTTTGCACAAATTCGCCTAAGAAACTTTGTAGAAAGCTACCTGTTGGTATTAACTGCAGAGAAATAGAGAGACAACATAATAATCATCAGCCTTCAGTCTCTGCTAGACTGCCTTTGCAATAGAACTCCATTCATCTCGAATCCGCGCAACTCTCATCCAGCTGCTTGCAACCACCCTCCCAAGATGGTCACTGAACCTGGCCTAACGGAAGGACACCTTACGTTTGGCGATTCGTGTTCTCCGCTCAAGAACATGACTACCCTAACAGTTCCACTGCTAGTATTGCTGGTCCATTTCTACTTTAGCTTGCTTATTATGTCGATAACTTTGTCAACCGCATTTCCCCATATTATCCGAATTTGAAATAATTTGGGTCTTTTGCTCTTACGCCTACGCCTAATATTATCAATGTCAGTGTGTAGGAGTGCAATTAATTATTTCTTACTTAAAAGTAATGTCTGAATGTAAACAGACGCAGACGTCATATTTTATAAGAAGCTTTTAGTTGAAATTATTGTATCATAAAATATGCTTTTTAGTCGTAATAGATATTTATAATACAGACGTCACCACGTCGTTGCAATCAAACGTGTATAAAATAATAACAAAACAATAGTGGCCATTCTGTACTTTTGATTAAACAAGTAAAATTTCACAATTTAAAAAACCCCCGACGCATTTATCTTGCGAAAACACCCCGATTCAAACAGTAAAATGCCCATAACTTTTGAATGGCTGAACCGATTTTATTCAAACATAGTTAAGAACACTTTCGACAAAATTACCTTTCAAACAAAAAAAACTAAATCGAAATCGGTTCATCCGTTTAGGCGCTATGATGCCACAGACAGACACACAGATACACAGAAACACAGATACACAGCAACACACGTGAAACTTATAACACCCCTTCTTTTTCCGGCGGGGGTTAAAAAAAACAATAAACTGATGACATTCCTCTTTTTAATCGACTTCAAAAAAAGAAGGCGGTTCTCAATTCGTCGGAATCTTTTTTGTTTTATTTTTAATGCATTTTCTCCGATTACTCAAAGACGCCTGGACTGTTTTGGCAGGTTCTTGTTTTGTTTGAAAAGGTATACGTGCCAGGTAGTCCCATGGTTACCACGTCTGGATTTGATAATGGGATCCTGGAGAAATCGAGGGAACTCCTCAAATTTTATAGGTATATACATGGGGTTTTTTTTGTATTTTCATCAACATGGAAAGCATTTAGAAAGTGTCATTTGGTGAAGTGGAACTGATGAAGAAGACCACAGATGGCCACTGGAACTTCTCAATGATAAGTATGTTTTGGGTATAAGATATCTCGAATAATTAAATGACTGTGATGAAGCAAATTTAAATAAATGGTTCTAAAGAAACTCTAACTATTCTCAATCTCATTAATTCTTTTTTTTTTCCTTCTTTTAATTAGTCTTTTTACAATGGTTTTCAATCATCTTCATAGCCCTTTGCTAAGAATAGTTATAGCACTGATAACAACATTTGTGCCAAATTTTAAATTTAGTTTTATTTTACTTTTGTATAGATTCTTTTACCGATTGTTTTGTAATTGTGTGAACATTGTAGGCCTTCTAGATACTTGATAACATTTCTTAACTTTTTAATTCTAAAACTTAACTCTAAAACTTCTGTATGGAACAGCAATTATTGCGCAAAATCCATATCGTTTTGCTCTTGCAAAAGATACGTGATAAGCCTTCAGCTGTCGCCAAATATGTGTGTTATGTGTTGGAGAAAACGAGCATGTTTTAATAATATCCGTCGCAGTAAAGCTTAATACACAGCAAAAATTTAAGTATCTATACAACTACATAACTTCATTAAACTATAACATTAATAAAACATTGTTGCCAAAAAACACAAACTTAATCGACAACCCACATTTACCCAAGCGAACCCGTACGCTAAATCCGTAGACGCAACGTAAACAAAGGCTCGGGATAAGTCATAAAATAAGCATCGCACTAATTGAAGCTTATTATGCGACACTTAATTAGGTTCATAAAGCGAGACTTTTGCACTCGAGAGCCGAAGACAATTACTTTGAGAGGAAACTTTGAAGACAGGGTTTGTTTGCAGTGTTGTGTGACTTTAGACGCGCATGTGACCGCACGCCTTAAGTGCATACGCTTGTCTTTGACTGTGAGATGGAATTTTAATACCTGCAGCTCAGGTTTTCTTTCATGAATATATTATTTAAAAACGGTTTGTTTGGTTAGGTTGACTAAAAGTGGCCTCGTTGACTGAAAAATTGTGTAGAAATCGCATGGGCCTGTGATAAGGAAAATGGCGTCAAAAATCTTTGAATATGAATGTAGAAGTCCAAAAAAACTAAAGATGAACTGTATGAAATATAGGCAATAGAGGGTTACTACTGAGAGAGAAGTACGAAAGAAGAAGACAAATGTTGCACCGATATCAAATAAATTAGGATTGAGCAAAAGAGTGAGGTTTGGCACGTTAAGTTTTGATTATGACAATATATCGACTTGGTCTATATACACCAGCAAGATAACACATGTTGTGTTTTCTTACTGTAATAAAAGCAAGACTTTTTGGTGCTCGAGAGCTGAAGACAATTACTTTGAGAGGAAACTTGGAAGATAGGGTTTGTTTGCAATGTTGTGTAACTTTAGATGCGCATGTGACCGCACGCCTTAAGTGCATACGTTTGCTCTGACTTTGAGATGGAATTCACTGCAACCTGCTACTTAGTTTCTGTTAATGGAAATATTATTTATTTAAAAACTGTATGGAAAGAGTACCTACGTGAATAAGTTGTGTAAAAATCGGTTGGCATGATATGGGCATGTGTTAAAAGAATAAGAAAAAGGTCGTCAGAAAAGTTTTGACGATGAATGTGGATAGAGAGGCGAGGTAAAGGGTATCAGAGTAGAGAAATCTAAAGAAACAAGGTATGGATGAAATGTGTAAAATATGATTGGACTAGAAAGAGGGTGACCAATGAGATGAGGACTTGTTGAGATGTATAGTTAAAGTTTTGAGTTCGTAGCGTCGTCGCGTATCGTTCCAAAAATCAAAGTTCGATAAGGTTAGAGATGAATGGCATTTAGTATGGATGATGAATGAGTTTTCATTACGAAAAGATATCAATTAGGTCACTAAGCCAGCAGGGCTGGCGGGATTACAACCGAGCACCTGAAAGCGGGAAGACGCCCGGTCTTGAAGGAGCTTGTGGAGTTCTTTAACTCTGTCCTGTTCTGTGGGAGAACTCCAGTGGCGTGGCAAAGGAGTGTGGTCGTTCTTTTATTCAAAAAGGGTGACAAGACACTTTTGTAGAATTACAGACCCATTTCGCTTCTTAGTCACGGTTATAAATTGTTTTCGAGAGTGATTACGAATCGTCTAGCGCGAAAACTGGTCGAGTTTCAGCTACCGGAGCAGGCCGGGTTCCATGGAGGATACAGCACCATAGACCACATCCACACAGTGCGGAAAATTATACAAAAAGGCGAAGAGTATAATCGGCCCCTGTACTTTGCTTTTGTGGAGTATGATTGACTCCATAGAAACCTGGTCTGTTTTGGAGTCTATGTAGCGAGGCCAAGTTGACTGGCGATATATCCAAGTGCTGAGATGTCTTTATGAAAACGCAACAATGACCGTACAATGTCAGGACCGGCAAACTAGGCATATCTCACTGAGTCGACGGGTTAGACAAGGGGATGTAATTTACTAGAAGTTGTTTAGCAACGCCGTGGAGGATATGTTTAAGACGCTGGACTGGGAAGGCCGTGGCATTAATATGAACGGCAAGTACATCTCACACTTGAGATTTGCCAATGACATAGTCATAATGGCAGAATCACTGCACAACTTGCAGCAGATGCTGAATGGCCTATTCAATTCACACGTCACTACGGGAATGATTGTTGTCTGTTGATTGGAATGAATGGCGGTGCTCTCAAAATTGTTCGAGAATTCGTTTACCTCGGGCAAACTCTGCGATTTGGTAAGAACAACTTTGAGAAGGAGACTAGCAGAAGAATACAGCTGGGCGGCGTTTGGCAAACCTCGTTGAGTCTTCTCGTCACGTATTCCACAAAGCCTGAAGACCAAAGTCTTCAACCAGTGCTTTCTACCTATTATGACGGATAAGACGTGGACACTCACAAAACGGCTGGTTCATATTAAAGGGCGATATGGAAAGGGCTATGCTCGGGGTCTCTCTAAGGAATCGTATCCGAAACGAGGTGATCCGGCAGAGAACCAAATTTGTCGACATAGCTTACAGAATAAGTAAGCTGAAGTGGCAATGGACCGGCCATATAAGTCGTAAAACAGATGACCGTTGGGGTAAACGTGTTCTTGAGTGGATACCGCGAACTGGTAAACGTAAGGTAGGACGCCCTCAAGCTAGGTGGAGAGACAACCTTCGCAGGGTGGCTGGTAGCAACTGGACGACAGTTGCCGAAAATCGAACCAAACGGCGTGCAATTGGAGAGGCCTATGTC
The DNA here is from genome assembly GCA_949775005.1 of Orthosia gothica. NCBI lineage: Eukaryota > Metazoa > Arthropoda > Insecta > Lepidoptera > Noctuidae > Orthosia > Orthosia gothica. The sequence goes on from OX459037.1 coordinate 18,928,125, forward strand.
CAGCAGTGGAATTCTATAGGGTGATGATGATGAACATGAACCAGCTGATAAAAGTAGTATTGGCCCAGTGGTAACGGCCCGACTTAAGGTCTTGGGTTCGAGGTAGGCGCATTACTGTGTGTAAATTATTTCATCACCACTGCTCTAAAAACGGTGAAGGAAAACATCGTGAGGAAACGTCCAGACCATGGTATGTATTCTTATTACAATAATAGAAATTGTATTTAGTTAGAAGACAGATTGAAAATAACGAAATCTTAGATTGTGCTCCATGTTATGTGAGCGTGCAGGATGCTTAAGATTTTTATTATCCGCCAAAACGAAAAATAGGGTTGAGAAAATGTTATCGTACTTTTATGGCCTCAATAAATTAATATCAAATATCTGCTACATAGCACTTTCAAGAGTAACCAAGTACCGTTTTAGGAGTACAAAAAAGTTAAATCATAAGTACCAAGGCTTTTACGTTACAACTTTTGATATTCCAAACGCGTACATAAAATCGAAAATGGGGCAGCATAAGTACATGAGTTATTAGAGCGCTACACATTTTTCTTAGTTAGCCATCTATTTCTATACTAACACATACGTTGCAATAAATTTTCATATTGCAAGAGAACGCAATATTACGAGGTACGGTAAGTGCGTTATATTTCATGTCCGCGGGCTCGCTCGCTCTGCCTACTTGATAATACAGTTATTCCGCGTACCTATTGAGATATTGTCTTTGTATGGAAACCTGATCATTCTTTGACTATATCTGATGGGAGATTTGATTGAGAAACTGTGTTGCAGTGACTAGTTTTAAAATAAATCAATATGCTATCTATTGGCTGTGTCCGGCAGGACACTTCTGCATTGTGAAGAAAATAATCCTAATACATATAGAGGTACATTTTAAAATTAACAGCTATCATAGGATCTATTTATTGACCCCCGACGGAAAAAGAAGGGTGTTATAAGTTTGACGTTTGTACCTCTGCGTTTGTGTATCTGTCTGTGACATCATAGGTCCTAAACGGATGAACTTATTCTGATATAGTTTTCTTTGCTTGAATGATGACTTTATCGAAAGTGTTTTTAGATATAGTTGATATAAATCGGTTCAGCCTTTCAAAAGTTATGAGCGTTTTACTGTTTGCATCGGGTTATTTTCGCAAGATATTGTGTCATAATTATGTGTTCTATAGATTGTCAATCAAAGCACGTATGTTACTAAGTAAATTATGTCGTTTAAAAACCATGAAAAAAAATTTGAATGGGTTTTCTTAATTTTTTAATTTTACTTGTTCCTGACTCTGTCTGTATGTATCCTGAATCATGACATCATTATTTAGGTAGCGTATTATTCTGTATTCTAATACATATTTAAATCCCAAACATACATCATCCGTCAGAGTGCGGTGTATAGACGGCTTAAGTCTTCGTAAATGTAGCATCAGATTTAATTTAAGGTGACACGTGGATTAGACCGTCCCTTATAAACATCAGAGTGACTTGTGTCCCCAACTTGAGGTCCGATTAGCAGGGGAAGATAAACTGCCTCCGAACTCTGTTGTGTTTCACATCCTGATTCTGATCGCTACGTATTATTTATTGTCAGAATATGCACGTGGGGTAGTTTGGAAGTAAATTGTTAGGTTATGATGACAGATTTGAGTAGTTGGTAGTTTTGATATAGATAAGGCATATAATAAAGTGCTTGTTTAATTACGAGTTGGGGCAAATAATCCCTTCAAATAAATACACGGAAAATCATGTTACTGTTTCAGCAGCAACAATATCAATCGTCCATCTCAAAACATTTGAATACGTTTACAAAATTAACTATTGTTCCTATTCGTATCCATCCCCGCTTACCATTTCAACAATTATTCACAAACCATTTCAAACCTCTGTATACAAGACAATATTGATATAACAACATAATAGACCAACATTCAACAAATCTAAAGTGAATTAGACCGTAAATGATAAGTTCAATATATTGAGGGGCTTCGAGTATTTATTATTCTGTCCTATTTACGTGCAAAGCTAGTAAACCAAACCACAAGTGAACAACTTTAGATGGGAACCAAAACTCACACACGATATTTGTAAAGGGACACTTAATTGTTTAAGAAACTTCGGCTTCTAGTCACGACCTTTAATTAATAGAGACAGCTATAAATTTTCATATGTGAGTAATAATAGGTTTCGTCTTGGTAAGCATTAGATAGGGAGCGCGCACACCAAAGTCAGAACTTACAAATAAGTTTGTTGTAAACAGAATATTTTTGTCGTATGTCCAGTTTTTCTGTACATTTTCGACAACTTCATTATTTCTGTGGAGTGAATCTGTCTTGTCTCTGCAAACTGAATTCGGCAGTGCTCTTCTCTTCAAATATTAATTTGAAATTTGAAGGAAATCGAAATTAAGTATGAATCGTAATAATGTTCTTCAGAAATATATTTATTTATTTTAACTTACACTATCTTACAGGTTGAATACAATAGAGTGGTTGAAATCTTAATCTAAAATCAGTTTTTACATTATTGCATAATTATATAAACCTAAACTTCTAACACTATTAAAATCTTCTAAACTTATATAAAATAAAACTTTACTCATCTAAATTTTAATTATAACTAGCAAAATTCAACAAAACTCTTGCGAATTCACTCAAATTGCACGAAAATATATCTAGCCTCTCATGTAATTCGTTGAGCACACAGATTGTGCGGGTGATATGACAGGAGTTTTTGCCAATAGATTGGTTCTAGCAGCAGGCACGGCCAGCAGTGGCAGCCGCCGCCGCCTCTACACGTACCGATCTGGCACGCACAGCTTCAGGCGACCCAGCACACCCAGGTTATGTGCTACTCCACGCAGGAGCTTTAGTGCATACGCCGCGAGTGTATATGAAAATTCGCATTCCAATTATAGCGATACCAAAATGTTTTCCATTAAACACGCGACATTTTGATAGCGCATGTCAATCCCACACATTTTGGCACTAAACAATGAGGTTTCCGTTTTTGTGCTCACCGGTTGGCGCCACTGGCGAGTAAAGTCCTAAAATATAGCTGTTAAACGTTTTTATTACGCGCACGGAAGCAAAGTTTGAATAAAAACTCATTTCTAATGCCGTAGAAGTGCAATTAAATTTAAAATCGAGTATTCTGCAGTTTCGCGAAGCACCTTTTTTCTTTCGATTTTTTTTTATAAAAATTTCCGTAACATAAAACTCTATTAAAGCAGAGGTTAGTAAAACCTGTAACTATCTTATCTTGCATCTTTGGAAAATATTCACAACAATAAAAAAGTAGTAAATAAACTCGCACTAAAAGCCAAAAAACTATGAAGTTTGACATTGTACGGATGAGTGATATTAGGAGTAAGTGGCCTAAATAAAGCATCTCTTTCTTAAGGAAATCGCATTTAGTGGGATTTAATTTTAAGTTTGCCAACTTAAAATTTTTCCTGCGCAACTTTTCGAATACTTCTATTAAATTTTTGTTATGGTCAGTTAAGTTCCGTCCCATACAAATAAGATCGTCTAGGTACACTAAGCACTTGTCGTAGGATAGCCCGGTCATTGCCATGGTCATCATACGCGAAAATGAGCTGGGACTAGTTTTGAGTCCCATAGGCATTCTTGTCATTTGATACTGACCACCGTCTGCACTAAATGAAGTATATTTCCTACTGTGTTTGTTTAACGCTACGTTAAAAAATCCTTGGTTTAAATCTAAATGTGTGAAATAAATACATCCACACAAGGAATCTAGTATATCCGTGATGTTTGGCAGTGGAAACTTATCATCCTGAATACAAGTGTTGAGCTTACGGTAATCTATAACTAACCGCCATTTTTTTTCCCCGTTTGCGTCTGATTTTTTAGGCACTAGGAGTACTGGGCTGGACCACTCACTGGAACAAGGTTCAATAATTTCTTGTTCCAATAAGTTGTCCACTTGTTTTTTTAATTCGGCTTTCTGTGAATGCGGCATTCTGTAGGGCTTAACGTACACTGGTGCCACGTTTGGTTTCAATGTTATTGAGTGTTCATATAATTTAGTTGTTCCTAATTTATCACCCGGTAGGAAGAAAATATCTGCATATTTTGCGCAAATGGACTCTATGGACAATTGCTCCTCTTTATTTAAATGTTTCAGTGATAGCGAAGCGAATACCTTTCTGACACGATCAGCATTATTATTGGTTTCTTGAAATGAACATACATCATACTCGCTTGCTTTGTAAAGTGTTGGACTAATTGTTGTCAAGACTAAATCTGTCTCCGTGGTGTTTAAAATCCTAATTGGTATTTTCCCATTCGTGGGCTTAACTAAAGTATTTGCAACAAAGATCCCCTTTCGCAGTTCTGTTCCATTAACTACACATTCTTCTATCTCACATGTTCGAATAAAGTGAATAGACTCTGATCTTGCCGGTATATTAAAATGATTGTTTGTCATTATTAATGGTAATGATACCTTTGAGTTGTTATTCCATAGTAACAAAGTTTGGTTACCGTAATTTAATACTGATTTATACTTGCTTAAAAAGTCTTGTCCCAGTATGCCACTACCTTTACAAGGCAATGTTTTAAAAACATAGAACTTATGTTGTAGGGTCTGATTTCCAATAACTAGGCGCAAATAAGCATATCCTATAGCCTGTACTTTGCCCCCGATGCCGTTTACAAGTGTCTTCTCGATATGGATTGGAATGTTTTGGTCGAGAATTTGTTTATACTTTATGACAGATATGGATGCACCGGTGTCTACTAATAATTGGTATGAATAATGGTTATGCGATTTTATATTTACGTAGCCTACGTTATTGCATGATAAAATTATATTTTTAGTCCCGAAAAAACTGGTCCTCATTCCGCTGTTCTGTTTCTGTATTTTCCTGCGTTTCTGAGTCATCCAATGTATGTATGTGTTGATCCCTGGAGGTGCTATAATTGGACCTACCTCTGTTTCCATGAAATGGTCGGGTGGACCGGCGCCAGCTTGCCTGCGATCCTCTCCGAACCTGATCCTGCTGTTCGTCTTGGTTTTGGATAACCTGTTGATTGCCACGTGCGCGTCCTCTACCTGCGTATGAGAAGCGGCCTCTCCGCTGTGACCAGTTATAAGACGATCTCCCTCTATAATTCATCGTTAAAATATCGGAAGATGTTGATGGACTTGTTATATCTTCATCGATGGCCGCCTGTACTGCATCTTTCAATGATGTAAAATTTCTGGCTGAAATTATTGTACTAAGTCGTCGATTTCTCAATCCATCTGAGAAACATTTGATAGCTTGCTTCTCATTAATTGGCTTTAAAACTTTCAAACTGGCCTCGTTGGCCCCCGATTGAGAGATCGTCAAATCAACAAACAATTCCGTAATTTTTTTGCCGAAATCATCGATTGATAAATCGTTTTGCCTAAGACTTTGCAGCTTTCGTTGAATTGCTGTAGCCGATTTTTTAGGCAATAACTGAATCTTCAAGTCAGCTATAAAGTCGTCAATATTGACATATGAAGTCGCTAATTTCAATTTTGCGGTCTGTGAGAGTCTATTTTTTAATACGAAATTTAACAGTTTTCCTTGTGAATTTTCGTCTAACTCTGTTTTGTAATACTCTATGCCATCTATAAGTTGCTTTACGCTAGCCTCATCGTCTGTACAAACTGGTAATAAACTTAAAGCAACTTTTAAATCAAATTTACAAGTAGTTGCCATTTTATCTGCCGTACTAGGTTTCTGTGAGCACAATTCTAATATTTGTTCATATAAATGATCAAAATTTGCGCAAAGCTCGTGAATATGCGAACATTCACTCTCACATACGGTGCTTTTCGATTTTGAATAATACTCTAAAAATAAGTTGTACTCTTTTAGTAAGTTGTCTGCCTCTGCTAATTTTACGACTATAATGTTACCTTTTCTTCTATCTGGACCTATCTTTATCAAATATTTTCTGATTTCAATTAACTTGTCGTACAATGTTTTTAAGTTTTCTGCCATTTAACATAAATACTTATTTCTATTTTCTTAGTAGGTACTGAATTACATACCATTATTTTATACTGCATACACTCCAGCGTTCATTTTTTTTTTCATTTGTCACTTATTTTAGTCCACTAAAATAATGTCATGTATATTTTATGCTATTACACGTTTACTACTAATAGAGAATAGACAATACCTTATATATAACCACGCACTGACACGTAACGAATACAACTTTCGCGCACTTTTCTTCGTAAACCCTGGGTTTTTAACTCTTCAGATGACGTCCTCAGTGTCCTTCTTGTAGCCTCTGGCATTCGTCCGCATTTCCTCTGCGTCAGCTCTACGTCTCCATATAGAACATCGTAATCTGTCCTTCCTGATCTCATTACCCATCCATTTCTGATGGCAATTCTTGTAGATTCTGAAGATACCATACAAAAACGCCAACGATGCTATAAGAAGTAACACGATTAAAATGATGTTTGTTGTGCTGGCATGTATCGTCAGCTGCGTGATGTCAGCGCTGTTACTTCCACCTGCTGCGTTTTGTGGAACTATAACTTCTTCCTTCGTATTAGTTGTACCCATTTTGTGATTGTCGTGGTAAATATTCACAAAATAGAATAGTGACCACGCTAAGTCCCAGTACGAGATTGGTCTCGTTACAATACATTGCGACACCCGTTTTGGTCAAAGAAATGTAAACATACGCTGCTAGCGTTTACGCTGTCACGGTCGCCATGTACGGATGAGTGATATTAGGAGTAAGTGATACAACGAATGCTGTTGCTATACTGCCCTTTATTATAAAAGAACACAAGTTTATATGGTTACATTGACATCTCCCTCTCAACATTTTGAAGACCTCACGCTACACCAGCGCCCCTAGCGGCAAATTCAAACGCGGTAGGTAGCCCTCATTGTGATGGCACGAATAATGTTATTTTATCTGGCACTTCAAGTCTGTGCCCAGTCTAAGGTTGTATATTCAAGGGCCAAGGGCGGAAGACGAGGAGATAATTTGATAAGAACCCTGCACGTAATCTAAGTCCGACTAACAGTATTAACTCGTTGCAGGCTGTCGCGCTAAGTGTAAGAGGTCTGGGTTGTTATAATAACGTTTTAACTTAGTTAAGTGACGTTTGAGGCCGTGGTTGGCTCGGTTTCAATTAACAGTAACCTGTCCGAATTTTGTTACAACCTTTTTCTTCGTTTTAACCAACTTTGCGTTCTTCTTTATTTTGGAGCTCATTGTTAGCTTCTAGGTAGAGATAAAATAGTTTGATTGTCTATATAATTTTAAATTGTGCCGAGAAGTCATTTATAATTTCAGAATTATTATTCTTTAGTGTGTGTACCGGTCAATGTGGCGACACATGGGGAGGCCTAGGTTCAGCAGTGGACGTCTTTTGGCTAAAATGATAATGATCACGAGTGCAACATGTGTCGACATTCTTGCGCTATCCCATCTTCTTAGCATGGTGGACTGTGATGTGGTGACGGTTGCTGATGCAGAAAATCTCAATCGGTGAAGAAAACAGTATCTCTACGACAGTTATTATACCCAATGAGTTCTTTCCCTCTTCCTATTTAAATCCACCTGAATATAACGTTTTTTTTTAACTTGTTTAGATATACAAGTTAATAAAAAAACATTATTATGTAATTTATTTTAGAAAGTCATCTTGTTTCATATGACAACCAATAGCAAATTACACATGTGTCTTTCAAAACACTCATGTATAAGTGAACAGATATCCCAGAATTTAACTTAATATTTCGCAAAGTATAATAAAACGAGCAATAAAATCTCCAATCTAATTCCCAATTCATTTTAACCCGTACCGCTTCAGATTTCGTACGCATCGATTTCAAATTTATCATCCGTCCGTACGTTCCATAATACAGTCCGCTTACAAATAACTTGCATTCGGATTGAGAGACTGACATATTTCTCAGTTCTTCGAAGCGACTTCCAGAATATTGATCAGCTGAATCTCTCATACTGTGCTGCCAGATGCTCACTGAAAATTACTTTCAAATAAATCTGGTGAACTTGTTACAGACGTGACGTGGTCGATGTAGCAACCACTACCTAGAGTGCTGGGAACAAAGTCTTCCGCGATAACGTGTTGAATCACAATGGAAATTATAATTGAGTTATAAGTTGAGACGTCTCTAGTCCTTGTTTATTGTGATAACGGCGGCGTATTATAATTTAGCGGGCCGATTGCGTGCGGCGTTAAAATGATTAAGTGTATCGATTTGGTAGCGAGAGAGGAAATGCGGTGTGTTGATGGGTTGTTTTCGAAGGGGTATTGTTATGTTGTTAGTGGTTTCGGCCCGTTATTGGAAAGACTATTCTTCATTTATTTTATTATTCACAGCTGTTTTATTCTGTAAAGATCAAATCGTGAAAATGTTGATGGAGTGAGCTTAAGCTGAGCTATCACTGCACCTTGTTTGGATGGACATTGAAAGCTTCATGTTCACTTCGCCTTAGTGTACAGTCAAGCAAGTTGATTATTGACCCTTTCAGCCGAAAATTCGTTTGAATATTTCAATACATTAAAGTTTTCTTGATACCAGTCATGATGCACATAGGACGTTTTAAATAATATAAAACCCGGCCAAGTGCTTGTCGGACTTCGCACATTTAGGGTTCAGTACCATAAAAAAAAATAAAAAAAAATAAGAACATATTGGTATTTGTAAATAAAATATACGTTCATAGATCAAAATTTAAAAAAAATCTTCGGCACAAAATTGTGTGACAGATGACGGACAGACGGGTATGTTAGTGACAGCAATAAGGTTCCGTTTGGACCTTACGGGTACGGAACCCTAAAAAATTGTGTCAATACGGGTAAAGGATTGTGCAATTTTGACTATTGTGTTCAATGCAGTAGATTATAAACTGAATTAAAACAGTTTTTTTTTTGATAAAGCAGAAATTACGTTTTGAATTAGGAATTAACTGTCGCTCAGCATTGTTGCTTATAGAAAGAAGTACAGACCAATATTTAATTTCAAAAACATTTACGAACTATCTCAGTTACAGACACTTTTTTTAATTAAAATAATAAGCCAAATAATAAAACGTCAAGTAGATATTAAAATGGTGGCATGCCATAAAATGACAGAAAGCTAAACTAATCGATACTGTCTTATTAAATCGATAGAAAGTTTGTTGCTAAGGAAACATACATTTAAGAAAATTTCGATCATTGTATAAGAATATCGGTAGAAAAATTTGCTTATGGTGGGTCATGAATTAATCTTGTCGACCGTACATACAGTACATACGCAGACATAATGCAACAAGGTATTGACAGCAACAACTTCCTTCCCTCCTTTCGTTCTTTTCTCTACCTTCTTTTTTCATTCCGTTTAATAATTGCGAATTATTCGATTTCCAAAACTTTACTTTAAGAAAGATCGAAAAAGATTTCTAATAACACAGCCAAGTTAAATTAAAGCAATAAATATCAAAGAATCGTGATCAGTACTTGTTGAATAAATTCTATTCTAAGAAAAATGCCGAGTCTTGAGACACAAGGCTCCTAGCGGGCAAGTTATTTTTATTTCGTTTAACTTTACGGGAGAATTCAAAGAATCTCATGGATATCTGAACCAAATGCAAGTTTTCTGAATTTGCCAAAAATATCACTAAAATTTATTCATTAATATTTTGATTTTTTGTCTTTTTTACAACAAAAAATTGATAGCGACTTTTATAAACCAAAAACTAGACTCTTTAGTTTTTATACAGAATTACCTTTGAACCTGTGAACTTGTGAACAAAGATGACCTCTGCGAAAATTTATTAGAAACCTATTTGTCATCTTTCATCGTAACGAATTTTCTATATATTTTTTTTACTTACTTAAAATAAATTTTTATTCAAAATAAAACTAGACGGGTTGATACCATTTATGTGGTGTCTTATAGGCTATGCATTGCATATTTAATGGCGTGTCCACTGTCCATCAGTTTGATAAATGCCTACCGACGCATCCATATCGCGTCTGCATAATAAGACAGTTATGTAAACCGATCATTATGTAGGCCTCATCAATTTAACCTTGTCTTTTTTAATTTGTCACTGGCCGCTTACATCTTTTACAAAAATTCTTATTTTCATTAGTAAAAAATTTAGGTGAAAATTTTCCAACCTAGCTAAGATTCCATGCCTAAGTTTTACATTTAAATAAATATAAAATTTATAGTAAATTTATTTTTTTATTATGTGATTTACCCTTTGTATCCTTTTATATATTTTCGGTGAACAGAAGTATTAACAAAATGTTTAGTGCTTTTTTTCCTTATAACGTTAAATTAGGTACTTACTCTACTAAATTAGGTCCTCCTGAAACACTTAGGATTATGTAGAGATGCTTACAAATTATCTGCTTCCTTTATATGCCATTTTAGATCATCTAAAAAGATTAGAGAAACTGATAAAGTATGGAGACTTCTATATTTTAGTTTACCACTAAAGGAATATCGAACGATAAACCCCTTCTACAGAATGAGATATGAGACCAATTTGCTTAATTGTTTTTCTTCAAAACTTGAAAATGATACTTCGGCAATACCTTTCATTGTACCTAATATCAACGAAAATAATTGCCAAAAGTTTTGTGATACAATATTGTCAATTTAACCTAGTATTAGCAACTAACTCTTGAGTTAAGTTTTACGTGCAAGAGGGCAAAACACGAATAAATAGTGTAAATCCCTCTTAATAACCTTTTGTTACGCACCTAGCAATTAAGCACTAGCTGCATTGAGGTTGCACTAATTATACTTATTAAAACAAAATTCTTTGATAACTTTTACCTACCTACATGAAATAAGTTTAAAATGTATCTGTACTTTTATTTGTATTTTGTAAGTTTTATAAATAACCCTTTTAAACAAACTCAGAGCTCAAAGTCAAAACATATAAGAACCACGTAACGGTTAACATAAGAGGTAATCTTTTAAAAAAGCTCAAAGATTTGAGTGGATCTATCCATACAAGCAAGCATTATTTTGTGACTTTAACACTAAGATCCTAATCTATTTTAGAGGTACGCTAAGCCTTAACATACGTCTCAGAGTCTCCTTAAATATAAATGACAGTCGGTATGCAAAAATATGCCTATTTCAGGTCTATTATTTGTAAGAAATTTTAGGTTTGGCTGTTAACTAATAATAACATCATCATCTGCCTAGCCTTTTTCCAATTGTTGGGGTCGGCTTCCAGTCTTACCGGATTCAGCTGAGTACCAGTGTTTACTAATAATAACACATACACTTTCTAAATTCAAACAAAAAATTGAGGTCTTGAAAATCAACTGCACAATATATTTTTTAAACTATCTAGTAACTTTTTTTTACATAAATTACTTATTCAAAGGGCAAACATTAAAAGTAATCAGATTTTTTGTAACTCCCGATAATTTAAGAGCAATGTACACCAAAATCAACTCTCACACTAATTTTGGCATTTTCTTTTTTTGTAGGAGCTAAAAGCGCTGGATCGTGGATCTTTTTCTTGTTGTTCCATACTTGAATCAGTAGGTTTTACAAGAATTTGGCATAGGTATATTTTCTCGCAAAAATCTGTAATTTAAAGTTACACAAAACCTTAATATACGTCTCAGGCGTACACTACCTCAATAAGTAAAAAATGGCCGGCTTTATCTTAGCGAAAAATGCACGTTCCGCTAGCTTCCGTCAGCTAGTGAGTTGGCTAAAGAGCACGAAGCATCAACCATTAAAAAGAGACTAAGAAATTTTTACTGTGTGTATGCCTCACAGGCCTAGATTAGGCTTCTATTGTTAAAGTGTATGATGCTCAACTAACTCTAAGGAGCTCAATTTCATTTAAAACTGTAAGTAATAAGATACTATGTTCGTCTTGCTATATAACAACGACACTATCATGTTTCTTGGTATAAATATAAAGACTAAATGAGTACAAACTGCCGTTTTTTATTCTTGTTGTAAGTACCATTGTATTCTTCAACAATGATCTACTTTACATTCCGTAGTGCTGTGCCAATTCCTTTATATTTTACACAAGAAGTCTAGGATTTATCTAGGATTTTAAAGTATTTGTAAAGAGATTTTATTTACCTAAATAATACACAATGTTGGATCATAGGCGCAGAGTTTCTAGCTATGTTTCCAAGGCGGTAGACAGATATCTATCATAATTTCTGTCAGACTTCTGCGAATCTTTATGCACTCTATCTTCATTACTGGGCAATGGTCTTTCTGCACTTTTCTCATAGCTGTTGTGGTTATCCCGAAGCAGACTAGTTTATCTCACTATTGTTGTTTGGGTCTCTTTCTCATTTCTAAAATCTTAAACTACGTATTTTGCAGTTCAAGCGCTTGAAAACTTTGCAACACAACGTGTGAATATCAAAACTAAGTTAAAAAAATCTGAGAAAGTAAACTCATGTTCATGTAGTTTATCTTTCGTTTCTTTTATCACATTGTGATGGATTGACATAGATAATGTTCCAAGTGGTAAATAATGTACCAAATGGTAGATTATGTCCCACGAGAGAAGTGTATGTGTACTCCGTCCTGGTATTTTGTAGTATTTGTAGATATACTTGCAGATAGATAGCATTATTGACTTTTCATGTCTTACCCTAACCTAAGTATCATGCCATTAGATGTTTTATTGTACTTGGCAGGTGAAGCTAGAATAGTTACAGCGTTATCAGCACACGTAATTATTTTATTTTCTATATTATCCCACAGCTGGCAAAAGTCCGCCCCAAGTCCTCAAGGAATTCGTTTTCGACGTCTTCTCGTACCAGCCATCGTGGTACACGTCCAGGTCATCTCGCCAAGTATATCTGGACCTTGGGATAATGACGATGAAGTATGGCGATTCATTAACTGGTATATTAAATTTTATAATATTTGATAATTTTCAAGATTAAAGTACCAATTCAAGTGACTTATGTTTGAATCCAGTAAGGAACATAGTCAAGTCATCTGAAACATTGACGATGGTGGCGCCAACAATCGTCATTATTATTTCAACTGTTTGATTACCCTCGATACGTATCACTGCATTTCAGCTTCCGTAACTGCTAGTAGCCTGTGAGGAGCTCGTGGCTAAATAATAACAGCCGCACTGGTCGATCATCAAGGTTAAGCAACGCTTGACGAGGTCGGTCCGTGGATGGGTGACCATTTCAACATACCGAGTTTCCTCCGTGCCTCGGAAAGCACGTTAAGCCGTTGGTCCCGGCTGTCATTTGAAGATCTTTGACAGTCGTTACGAGTAGCCAGAAGCTTGAGATCTGACACCAGTCTAGCCAAGGGGTATCATGTTATCCAGTTACTGGGTTGTGGAGGTCATATAGGCAGTCGCTCCATGTTAAACACTGGTACTCAGCTGAATCCGGTAAGACTGGAAGCCGACCCCAACAACAATTAGGAAAAGGCTAGGCAGATGATAAACTGCTAGTAGCCTGTAGTCAGTGGACTTATTCAGAGTTTATACCCATGCTCGAGCGCGTTAACGTAAACGATCTCTGACGTCAATTTCTATACAAAAAGAGGTTTCTCCATACTGTCACCAGACGGCGCTTATCCCGTTTCAATACAAAATGACATTAACGTGATCCAGCGTGAGACAAAACTCGCACCAAGCCCACTGTTGTGCTATTCTGTAAAAAGCTCATCGTGAAAACTTAGGTAAATTGAGGTGACCATATCTAGCGTCTGGAGAACGACAGTACACTTAAAATTCTTCAGTATCTGTTTCTACAGAATAGACCTGTTAATCTTTCTTTTTCGTGTGAGGATGTGGCCACCACTTGATTCAGAGTTAATTAAGCCGCCTCTGGAAACCTACAGGCCTCTGACTTGGCTATGCCAGATATTTTTCTCGCGATGTTTTCCTTCACCGTTGCCTGTGATGTCAGAGATAAACTTAGAAAATGAAGAATGAAACTGTTATTGAAAATGAAATTCATAAGACTAACCCAGTTAATTACTAACACTTTATAATAGTGTATTATGATTCTTGAATGAAAGGAAAACGACCAATATGATTACTTTGATTATATTTTTTTATTTTAAAATGTCATAAAATGATATCAACATCTTAAAGTTAACATTGATAAATAGTCGCATTTCGTACTAATAAATTGGTTTAACATGAATTCAACTATTTACAATGATTGTCGTATTTATTGTCATTATTATTTGATAAACAAGTTTCAATTAGTCGATTTTATAGTTATAAATACAAATACAATAATATAAAATCACATGTACACTGGAAAAACGAAATTCCATGAAAAAACTTAAACAGAAATTCAACCGTTAACTTGATTTGTAAACTACTTTTTTCTCTATTTTACTTTCATGTTTAATCGTAAAAATCGTTGGGTTTTGAATAACCGTATCTTTAAAATAAAACTTACTAAATACTACATCGTATAATAGTAGATATTGCATCATAAAATAAATAGTACCAACATTGTATAAACTGTATGAAATTATAAGTATTTGTATTATAGACAAACATTGCCAAATACTTATTGAAGTAAAATTAATAAAATTAGTTATGTTACAATCCCTAAGATGATGATTCGAACTGAATAGTATTACAACTTTTAATATTCAATTCTATAATTATTTCTAAATACACGTTCATTCATTTTTACAATAGAATCGATTCTTATCAAAATTCATGTTTTTTATTTATATTCATCGTAACACTATCCCTACAATAAATTCTTTCTCGTCACTTACATAAGACTACGTTATTTTGAAGTCCAAAAGGAACTTCGTCTAATATTTTATTTAACTCATAAACACGAATGAGCCGAATACATTACTTTAATATACTATCCGGAAGACATAAATTTATTATTATTATCGAATATCCAATTTTATCGTCTAACACTTTTTTGTTTACCAAATAACTAATTTATTTTAGACCGTTATTTAAAACTAAATATTGCAAATTTTATGAAATAAAATATTATATTGTGGTGAGCAGATAAACAATATGAAAACTAAACACAGAAGACAAAACTAAATATATTCTTAACATTTATAAAGCTTCTTATATTACTAGCTTATTAAAAAATACCTTTTGGGAACAATTTTCAATTAAAAACAAAGCACGTTATACATAAACATCATATTTTTTTGATTTTATGAAATTATTTGTCTATGGTCACTTATTTCGTTGTTCTGGGTACCTGCATTACAGACCACCCTTTTTAGAAGATAACAATAATTTAATATAAATGAAAATAACACTGTCACTACTCAAAGCGAATAATATAAAATCGACTAGGCATTGGTTATAACACTGGTCTCTAATTGTACCTTAATTCTACTTTCTATTGTCTTTACAATCGTATTGTCATTATACAAATTATTACATCCGCACTAGCTTTAATTATTATCATATTTCCTTTTATAAATACAAGTTACCATGCTAATTTATCATGCCATTATTATTGTATAATAAGAATTGTATAGAATAATAATACGAGAATAATAAAAATGTTAGCTAAACGGCGTCTCTAAAAACCTCTTCAGACACGTTCGATCCTCTTCAAGTCTATCAAAATCATTTTTCATTTTTAATAAATAGCCGTCTGATATGATAATAATGATATTTTTAAAAACATTAGTCGTCATTACGTAATTTTTATTATCATTAGCAATTCCAGAAAAAATACCCGTTCACGATTTGATTAGTGTGAGTGATTATTAAAGTGAGTTGCATATATTAATATAGTTTTATGGATTGTGCTTTGTCAGCACGCTCAATCCAATTACTTTCAATTAATCACTCACATTAGTCAAGGTTTACCTAAACAGGTCTTAAATACAGTCGAGCCTTACTCTTTAAGAAGTTCGTATTTATTGTCTCAATTTACATATTAAGGCTGAAACTCATTATTTTTATTTATTAACTGCCGATAATGTTTTTACATAACAATATTAACATCGAGATTCACTAAAACGTTTACAACAACCTCAAAATACGTACTTACACATATAAAATTCAACAGCCATGTTTTTATCACTACATGTTAATGCTATATCTTTTTAAATAATTCAGAAATCTAATTTCTTTCTATACAACAAATTTTAGTAGCAATACGAACATGGAAAAGAATGTACAGGCTTTATTGGGTGTTTTGTAGGCATTATTGTATACGATGTATTGTCTTGGTGAGCCGGTGGGGCGTAGCTTCTGCCGTTCGGTTCTTTGGGCGTATTCGTTGATAGAGTTGTTAGGTGGTGTGAACGCAGTGTTGTAGAAGTTGAAGGCGTTGTTGAGTTCTGCTTGCCGCATGTCTGCATCGAGTGCGTTCTGGTTGCCGCGGTCGTGTGGTTTCTTGAGGTGACGCTTCGGAGGCCGCGTTGTTGCAACTGTTGTTGTTGTCGGACGCGGCGTTGTTGTTGTTGTAGTCGTAGTTGTTGTTGTTGTTGTTGTGGTCCTTTGAGGCGTCTCTGTTGAGGAACAGAAGAATTTGATCAGTTCAGGCATTTCAAATTTAATATACTAATATCCTTATTTTATAAAGTCACTTAAACCACCATCTAATTCAAAATTTACTTCACAAATTACCCTACCCAGTACCCATGTTTTTCTCTACCCCTTTAATGCAAAAGCAAAACTTTGACCTGCAAAACCTATTACAGACATTAACTATTCATGACTTTAATATGATCGTACTAGAAAATAAATTTACCTTTCAAAGTGATGATGCCTTCGGCTTTGCCGTACCCGTTTGCCGCCGAGCACGTGTATTCGCCAAAATCGATCTTTTTCAGTCGATTTATAGTCAGGTTCATTCGTAGTGCATACTCGTTCAGTATCTCTTCTGATATCACGTATTTTGAACTGTTGAGCAGCTTTCCACCTAGGATAAAAACAAAGCAATTCATTAAAGTAGTGTTTGTCAAAAATGAGTGAAAATGAACACACTTAAAGTAAATTTTCGTTTAGTCTCCGCATTTCAACCATTATTATACGAGTACTCGTATTTTGTTGCCCAGCATAGGCTAGTTTTTATTAGTGATATTAATATTAGTTTACTGTATAAACGTTATAAACTCGGTTAGGTACATAAACTAAATTGGTATCAATCAAAATCTAAATATGTTTTTCTTTATATCAATTAAATAATCAAGATTATTTAAATTGGCGCCCAGCATGGGACTTGATTTCAACCACATTCGTTATTGGCGCCCGACTGCGCCCTTAATTCAAGAAAAAAAAACTGAGTTTACCCGAAGTATTACTTACCAGCTTGCGATTTTCCTCGTTGCCAGGTGTTGAGTGATTTAGGCGAGGCCTCAACGTAGCACTGGAGGGTGACTTGCATGTCTGCCGCTCGAAGAACCACTGGACTCGCCACTCGCACGATCGGCTCGACTGGACACAAATAATGGACGGGGTTAGATTGAAAGAACGGACGGAGTGGCGGAAT
Organism: Orthosia gothica; assembly: GCA_949775005.1. Classification (NCBI taxonomy): domain Eukaryota; kingdom Metazoa; phylum Arthropoda; class Insecta; order Lepidoptera; family Noctuidae; genus Orthosia; species Orthosia gothica. Next base: position 18,945,609 of record OX459037.1, read on the forward strand.
AATGGACGTTTTCCTTAAGTGATAAAATAAATTCTGAGTAGTACATTAGTTATTTTGGCACCCCTTGAGTCACATTAGTACGGTTTAGTAACTTGTAACTTGTTGAAAAGTACGAGATATTTTATACCATTCAAACTGAAGCTACAAAAAAGGATTTTTGATAATACTAGTAGAATCACATAACTTTTATCATAATCATAACACAGAAATTTAAACTAAAATCTCATACTTAACATTGTTCACTAACACTAAAGAACGTTAACTTAACTCAAGGAAACCTATTCCACAGAAATCTATTGCCCCGTAAAAGAAAATGCTTTCAACTCCCGGCCCTTTAAAAAAAACATTAAGTAAACATACAATTCAACATTACCTCGCAACTGTATATCCAGTAAATAAACCTAATTACCCATACAAAAGAAATGATCAACAAAGTTTAACTAGGACGAAATTAAGTCCACTCAATTAGGTTTACGCAAGCCTTTAAAGTCAGCCAGTTTTGTTAAAGAGATAAGTTACACACTTTATATTCTCGAATCTCTATATTTTTACTTAAGTTTGTGTACTTTTTGTTCATACGATAATGCAAAAACTTCTTTGCAAGTCACACCACGCTTGTTTTATTCAAAGGGTAGGCAGCGGGGTTCTCCAATAGCTTTTAAATTTAGTTCTAATGACGACGGAAAAAAGTCCGGACCCTTGCTGCAAGTTCACAAGAAATGCAAATACATTTTCTTCACTCCCGGCGGCTTCTTAAGTGAAGAAAAAAGGGTTTTATATAAAGCATTGTATACTTACATAGTACAGAGACTTCGTAGCGACGACTCTTGGTCGGCGGGACGCCGTTTGCTGCGATGCACAAGTATGTCCCCATGTCAGAACGTTGGAGTCCCTTCAGCGACAAGATGGAGCCTACGTAGCTCTCCATTACTGTTCAACAAAAAAATAAATATTTAAAATTATGAAATGAACTTCTAAGTCGAAAAAGTCAGTCGATTTTGCTATGAACTTTTATTGTTATTCAACTGCGCGAACCCGCTATAATTTATATTATGCCTTCAAGTAATGTATTTAAACATCTGGCTGAATCAGCGGCGGTTGATGACCGCATTACCAACTGATTCGAATGAATGACAATGCTCAGTAATATTATTAATAAAAATATTCAACTACCTGCAAGTAATTTATAGGCATACTGTGTCTCTATAATGTGCCATAATTAAAGGGAGTCCACTGGTCGTAAAGTAAGTTTTTATAATACATTGTATTTTATTTATACAGTTTCATTCGTGGTCTAAAATAAATAAAATCACACACTGATATCTGTTGATATCTGTTGATATCAGTGTGTGATTTTTTTTATGTCCTCAAAATTGACAAGGCGTTGAATTCAACGAGCAAAGTTTGTACCCTGAGTTATAAGCCGAACACTGAACTACTTTAGTCCAACTTTGAGGTCACATAGCCTAAGTGACAGCGATCCAAAGGACTGTTTATTACCTTTACTTCAAGCTAGTATCAGCAAGCGTCAACAGTTATGATCTAGGCCTTATAACATTGAAAGACGGCCTCTTTATTGCTGAACATAAATCAGTGTAACAAGCGCATTGAACGGCCGTTTAAAAACTTTATAGTCATAAAATTTGTAATGTGCCAGGCATAAGTGAAGATAAAATATTTTATAAAAAAATGTAAGTTAAAAGGCGATAAGTTTTCAATTTGTATCTGATAAAATGTACTAAATGTTTCGATATTAACTGTATAACTTTGTAAGATGTATTTTATTTAAAGCTTCGTGAAGCTTGGAAAGTATACTGTAAGGAGAGATAAGTAAGTATTCTGTTAAATTTATTAATAGCTAAAAGTATTCAAAATTAAGGTTACCACCAAATACTAAAGAACATTCTAAAAGAAGAAGCTGTCAAATACAAGCCAAGGGCATTGACGTCTACATATTATTTTTGATATAACATTCCGCAGAATACGTGACTTCAACACGTTCATATTATAGCACATCAAACAAACTAGCACTTCACAACTTATGAATAAAGCGAAACGCGTCTTACATGAATAAATTTACTAAAGCGGCAAAATCTTGGTTCATATTTATTACAACAATTTCGTAACTGAGTGCGCAACGCCCAGGAGATACATTTCGGTCTGAAAAATTATGCCATACTCTTACAGTGAGCTGTACCAGGCCCCTCAGAAAGTATTGCGAAAAAAAGTTTTTATATATGGAAGACTGGCCAGTTATAATGTTTTTCGAAAATATGATTATTTATAAGTAAAAATAAGTAAGTTCCAATTTCAAAATTTCCCTCCACATTTTTTGCGAGTTAATTCAAAGTATTGTGTCTCACTGAAATATGGATCTGCGCCGGGAACATTTTAGAGCTATGATTTTATACGATTTCAAGTGTCGCCTGAAACCGGATGAATCGTACGATAGACTTCAAATGGCATTCATGGATGAAGGCCCTTCCAAGGCAACCGTGTATCGTTGGTATAACGAATTCAAGCGCGGTCGACCAACTTTGGGGGATGACGAAAGAAGCGGTCGCCCTTTGACGGCTGTTACCGAAGAAAACGTGCTAGCAGTGAAAAATTTAATCCAAGACAATAGGCGAATTACATATCAGGAGATTCAACACATATTGAAGATTGGATCGGGAAGCGTTCACGAGATTCTACACAGCCATCTTCGCGTGAGGAGGATAGTATCACGCTGGGTGCCGCACAACCTCACCGATGCTCAGAAGCAGGCCCGGGTGGAATGGTGCCGTGATATGCTTAACAAATTTGAAGCAGGCTCGTCTCGGCGTGTTTACGACATCGTTACAGGTGATGAGTCCTGGATTTATCAATACGACCCAGAAACCAAGCGCCAGTCGACTGTTTGGGTGTTTCAAAATGAGCCAACGCCTACCAAAGTGAAGCGATCTAGAAGCGGGGGTAAGATTTTGATCGCTAGCTTTTTTAATTTGACTGGCCACTTGGTATCAATTCCCTTACGGGATCAAAGAAGCATTAATGCCGAATGGTATACTACCAAATGTTTGCCAGAAGTTTTCTCTGTTATAAGCAACAAGCGACCAAACACAGGGCTCCGCGGGCTACTGCTCCACCACGACAATGCACCTGCGCACACCGCACTCAAAACGAGGGACTTCCTGGACAGCACGCCAGACAAACTCCTGGGTCACCCTCCTTACAGCCCTGATCTAGCACCGTGTGACTTCTTTTTATTCCCAAAAATAAAAAATCAGCTCAAAGGGATACAATTTTCGTCGCCGGAAGATGCGCTGGCTGCGTTCGAGCAGGCTGTAAACGAGGTGTCTGCGGCGGACTGGAAAAAGTGTTTTGAAAACTGGTTTAGGCGCATGAATCTTTGTATAGAGGCTGGTGGAAAGTACTTTGAAAAGATTTAATAAAAATATATGTACGTATAGAACAATTTTTTTTAGTTTCGCAAAACTTTCTGAGTGTCCCACGTACTTATTTACACAATTGCTGCTGCCAGCGATGATCTTGAGATAAATTGTTTATTACTTTAATTTAAAATAAGAGCCTATTTGAATTACTTTTCTCTTTATGATTCAAACTAAAAACCCTAATTGAATTGGTTCATTAAGGTTACACTAGTCGAAAGTTCTTCCATACAAACGTAGTTTAGAGATTACTCCACTGTTTGATAATGTACGTTCAAAATAAAAAATGATATCAATTTGTCTCATCATTATCTAGTCCTGTATGGAAACAAAAATGAAAAAAATATATATATTTGAACGTCATGAGCGTGCATAATTCCATATTCCAACACTAATTTTAACGCATCTTTGGGCGGCAATAAATACCATAAGAAGATGGAAAATTGCAAAACGGCGTCCATACAGGGATAGATTAGTAATTCAACAATGCAAATAATTGTATTTTGAAAATATACATTTAGTAGTTTTTTCATGATATCTAGACTCCCAAAGGTCTGTTTATAAAAAATCGCGCGCTCGTTTTCGTCCTAAATCATCATCCATTTCGCTACAAACTTGCAAAAGTGCTAGTACACGAACTAGCTTCTTACTGCTCATCACAGCATCCATTTCTTTCGCACGTGTTGTCGGATAAGATAGCATGCATTTTAACCTCGCGCACAAAATAGTTCGTGCCGTCGACTAGTTCAACCTTAAGAAAGAAAACAGGTCGGTTTTTTCACATATGGCAATTTTAATGAACATCACTTATTTATGGCAAGACCTACAAATCAATTAAGAAAAGAATTATGTCAGTCTATTAGTTTAAAAAATGTAAGGCACATGAAGTTACCGTGTAAGTCACCGAATTATGCCTTTTCTTACTGAAACGATAATTTCAATCGACAGTTTTCTTTATTTCCTTACTGCATAAAAAATCTGAAAACTATCTTTATCACGAGGGGATTGGACTAAAGGGCCCCAATGAAACTTGCTTATTTATATGTATAGTTTTTTATAAAGTTTTTTTTCTTTTTGTATTTTTTAGTTAGTTTCCAGTTATTGGTAAATCTGTCTCTCATGCATAATTTTATAAGCACCTATTAACAACGTTACCAGGGTGACAGTGACGTGGAGAAGCCGTACTTTGATGCCTAAGTTCCCTTTCATTCACTAGACACGTTAAGGGGTCCTCAACAAGAGAACAAATGAATAACGCTATTAGAATTCTTTGGCAGGATCTCAAGTGTCAATGACGTAATAAGAATTGCAAACGAGCTTCTAGAGAATGGACTAGGAAGGTATGATAACTTGAGCTCTAGTGCGTTTTTTATTGCTTGTGTTTTACTACACCGTATCAAGTTCTGTTTTCATTAGTACTGATTAAAATTCCTTAACGGAAAAGAATTTTTTAATACAGTTGCTCAAAAAGTGGCGTATTGCAGGGACGTACAGCGTTCGGGATGTAGGCTATTACACACTCGAGCTTTTTCTTTACCTTTGCCGAACTCGTGCGTTCTCTTTCCCAACTGTCAAAATAATGTCTATTAAAAAGAAAAAACCAACCACGAAGTTTTAACAAAAAAAAAAAAAACAGTTGAAGTTTTTATGATTCATGCAAATATTTCTAAAAAGAAGCTACTAATTTGTTTCAATATCAGATTTAATGATTTGATTCAATGAGTTAGGTTAGGTTTCATTTCATTTCATCTCATGTTTCATTTCATATCAATAAAAAAAATCTACGGAAGACTTGGCTGTATGGGCATAGTTCCCTTTGCCTACCCAGAATGGGTGAAGAAAACAAAAAAATCTCTGCTTATATTCTTTTACGGTTGGCGCCATTTTTCCAAAAATGTTCTTTGCGAGTTTAGTTGTCTGTTGCACAAAATGAGTAATTTCAACGATATTTTATTTGAATTAACACCACCGGAACTCAGTATAATTGCACAAAATGCTTCGGAGAACATTTTACCGGAAAAGTCAAAAAGTCGACGACGAATTTATTGCGTGGAGAGAAGAGAAAAAAGCAAATAGTTTTTCAGAAAATGTTATGTTGGCATACTTCTCCGAACTCTCAGCAAAATTAAAACCTTCTACGTGATGGTCGAAGTTTTCGATGATAAAAAGTATGCTGAAAATAAGGAACAACGTGGATATAAGTGAATACCCAAAACTAAATGCTTTCTTAAAACGACAATCGAGATGATGAAAATGTCGAAAATTTTAACATCGAATGAAATGGAAAGGTTTTTGAACGAAGCTCCCGATGATCGTTATTAAGCCACAAAGGTAATTAATTAATAAATACTTATATTTTTCTTTAGTATTCAATTTACGAAATCGCAAAATACAGTCAATATATTATTATAAAAAAAATAACCAAATCCCTTTTTTTGTAGGTTGCGCTGATTTTTGGCGTTGTTGGAGCTTGCCGCAGAGAGGAGTTAGCCAATAATCAAGATTCCGAATACAAAAAATAAGATACCGAGAAGTTTTGTTGTTGAAGGAGATTTTCTTAGAATAGTGCAAAAATATATGAACCAGCGGTCCCGAAAAGCAAAAACCGACCATTTTTTTCCAAAATTATCAAAAAGGGAAGTGTACAGCTCAAGCAATCGGGATAAACAAATACGTTTCTTGGTCTGCCGGATGCTGAGTATTATACTGGGCACAGCTTCAGGAGGACCTCTGCTACATTATTGGCAGATTCAGGAGCCAATTTGACGTCCTTAAAGCGACTAGGAGGTTGGAAGTCAGACAAAGTTGCAGAAGGCTATATTGCTGATTCATTAAACTACAAACTAGAAACTGGGAAAAAAATCGCACAATCCATTAATTTAAAGTCCAGTCCGTCTCCTTCACATGACAATACTGAAGAGAACGTTCGTCCATCTACCTTCGTTGATAATGATAATTCATCAGATCCAATTCCATCAACTAGCAAACGCCATTGTATAACACCTCTGACAAATATACATGAACAATCATACGAAATTAATAATATTTTGTCTCAAACAGTAAATATGCAACCTAAAACTTCCCCAGTTAGTATAAAAAACTGTACCAATTTCAATGTATATGTAAATTTTAACTTTTATAAGAAATAAATGATTAGTTAATTGAGTTTATTGTGTTTTTATTATTTTATTAAATTGCTTCATTTTTTCGCAACTGTATTAAAAATAGTTGTTCAGTACACGTGCGGAACCGTCATTGCAACTTGTTCCGACTGTCAACCCTCACCTTCGGCTGCGCCTCGGCTCGGGTAGACATTTGTCGGAACTCTTTGCAATGACAGGCTTTCCGCACTCGTAATGAAATATACTATTACGTACCTGACTTTAGTATAGAGATGAAAAAATGAAAAGAAAGGAATAGAAAAAGCGTAAATTCCTGAAGTGAATAGACATGACTGTTTTTACGTAAAAACCTGACGTACTTCTTATGTGTTGGGATTTAGTTCCACCGAATAACCAAATCCCGATAATCGGATCCAAATCTCAAATCACATCCGCACATTTTAATCAAAACATAACTGTGAAAGCTATTCGTTTCACGATGGCTGTCAAATTAAATTTAAATGGAAATAATTTATAGCTTTATTATAGCATACGACCCCCGCTATACTAGGCGCACATAAAATACTGTTACTACGTAACGTGTACAATATCAGAAGCGGGAGAATTGTATGAAATTGTGTTTTATTAACGGGTTATAAACTTGGGTTGCGACATGTCGTAGCTAACTTGTTACTCCAGACGTCGGCTCTGATTCAGCAATTCCCCGTTATTATTGCGCCGAGACTAATTGTTTTCCGATTTCATTCTGGCTGAAATATTTTCTGCAACTGAACGTATTTTAAATGATGATATTGCGCCATTGTTGAGGGACGTTAATAATAATGTAATTAGTCTGTAATTCACGTGGAAAGATATGAAGTAATGATGGCATTTCATTTTAGTTTATTATTACAGTTTATTAACCGACTTCAGAAAAGGAGGAGGTTCTCAATGCGTCGGTTTTTTTTTTTAAATGTGTGTTCCCCGATTACTCAAAGATGCCGCAACCAAGTTGAAAAAATCTTCTGTTGTTTGAAAGCGTATATTTTCCAGATGGTCCCATGGTTATCAGACCAGGATCTGAAGATAGGATCCTAGAGAAATCGAGGACAGCTCAATCCATAAATATTTTAGGCGTACATATAGCGATTTTGGTATTTTCATCAACAATGCAATCATTTGCACTCAGAAGGTATCATTTGATGAAGTGGAACTGATGAAGAAGGCCACAGATGGCCACTGCAACTCCTTAATACTAAATATATCACGGGTATAAGATATCTCGAATAGTTAACGGACAATAATGATGAAGCAACTACTTATAAATAAATGGTACCTACTGATAAAAATGGTACCTTCGAACTGATCGGATGATGAAACCGAAAGACATGCACTGGAATTCCGAAAAAAAAAAAAAAAACCGAGTCGTGTTTGGGCTTATTGGAATCGTCATGAGATGTACCTTTGGCTGTAAATTTTCATAGTAATTGGAGGTATATACTACAACTAAAAAGAGGTAAATATAAAGCATTTTAACAAAAAAAAAGCAAACCAACTTTCAAGACAATACACTACAAAGCGATAAATAACTTTCTTTTCCGAAGTCGGTGTCAAAAACGGAAAACAATAGGTACCAAAAACACCGACTTCGGAAGCTTTTATTCATTAAGTTAAACGTTTTGCCGTAGGCAGAAATTTTGTTTCTGATCTCATGGGTTTCAATCTGCCTGGCATTTCCCCAACAATTTTAGACATAACTTTCAGTCTAACTGGATACAGCTGAGTACCAATATTTTATATGAGCCGACTGCCTATCTAACCTTCACAAACTAGTAAAGGGTTGACACGATACCTTTTGGGAAGACTGGTGTCAGATTATCTAGCTTCTAAAAACCCGTTACGACTGTCAAAGATCTTCAAATGACAGCAGAGACCAACGGCTTCATATGCTTTCGCAGGCATTTCGCAGTCACGGAATTTAATGGATGGTCACCCATACACGATCCCACAAGAGACTCCACAAGCATTTGCTACAATCTTGCGCTAATAAACTCCTATCTTCATGATTAAAATCCTCTCTAACCTTCTACACAATGACCCTATAACGCTGAAACTCTATTCACTCGCCTTTTACATCACCTCTCAATGTCTCCAATAAAATAATCTCAAAGACAATCTAAAGGGCTTAAATACTTCGTTAATCCAATTTAACGATACATTTACTTTGTTTTATTATTACAAAAGTTAATTAAGCTCGCTTTCAAGATATAAGTTAGTGATTATATTTACCGATATGGTTCACTTCATTTCATAACTATTATTGTTTCAGGACCATATGTTGGGTACAATATTGTGTTTCATTTTGTTGTTGTATCTAGACATTCTAGGATATTGTTTCCCTGTAGTGTTGCTAATGACTACGTTACTTGATAGGTATCATCTTAGAGCTTGTTTTCTATTTGGCAATAAGTTCCTCTTGTCTTATCCATAGAAGACAGTAAATAGATTACATCAGGCGGCGTAGCTTCCTTACGTCTGCTAATTACAACTAATTGTGATCACCAATTTCCCTTCCGAGCATAATGATGCCGTTTCAAGAATTTGCATTGTTATTTTTCTCCTAAAACCTTCAAATTATTCCCCTTCTTGTTTACATTTTACAAATGCAGAAAAATACGTACAAATTGTTAATTAACGGCGCTGCTATCACGACAGAATCAATGATTTACAGTTACTAATGCGCTCAGAAACAAATTCTCAATAATGCCATTCCGACTCGCGTTCGCCGCAAAAGAGGAAAACGAGAAAAGTGGAAAAAAGGAAAACGTGGATCGCTTCAGCGAAGGCAATTCTTACATATTTAGTGAAGCGTGTTTAACATGTCCAATTAATACAAAGGCAGAACCGGTTCCACCACTCTGTTAACTATTACAACCACCCTCCGTTTACAGAGGGACGCCAGTCTTTTGTTTACGCTTAATGGCTTAAATAAAACGGGTCAAATTCGTAAAACACCGCACCGAAAAGGTTTTAAATAGCCCAACGGGGACCAGCTATTTTGGGCCTAATACATTTATATTAAGGTATAAATTACAACGCAGGATTAGACACCATTAGAAATACAACAGTGTGCGTATGTGTTAAAATGACTAGCTCAATAATTGCTTTAACTCCTATGTCTTTTCACCTAGTGTTGCGTTGAGCTGTAAAGGGTACGTCATTATAACTATAAGAGATAACCGGCTTTTGTCAAGGCCGGTCACTAAGCCGTTCGTTTAATTTCCTGACCGAAACCCGGATTGCTACAATATTTTGTTTAAGTAGTAATTGAGTTCTTTGAACACGTTTTTTCCGCGGAAATGAATTCCGGCCGTGAGCATCAGACGACGCTTTCTTTGTTTAATGTTGACAGCCCGGTGTTTTTATCGCAGAAAAAAAATGTTCTCATTGAATTTAAATATTACGTGAACATTTTATAAAATGATTTATTATATAGAACCATAGGTTTTAATTAACGCTCTTGAGCAAAAAATATTTATTGATGGTATAAAATAAATCAGTTTTACAGGCAATTTAAATGGGCGTTTCTTATTTAGCGAAGCCTCGCCTCGTCCCGCCTGTCGTTGTGAATAATTTGTTTATGTACCCATAAGAGACGATAAATAAATATTGCATGATTATGTGTGCGCTATCGTGTCGTTCCATCATTATTTAGACGTCATTCTGCGAGCACGTTGTACATTTATATTGAATTGGAATTTTCTTTCCAATATCCTTGGAGCAATATCTTAATAAATCCTATAAAACTCCAATGTTTTAACCGCTCTACCACCTGCGTCCGCTCCGGGCGGGCTTTGAATGCAAAATTAGTCTTGTTTCTTTTTTACCACTTAGCCGGATCTCACTGATGCGAATAAAATTCAACGGAAAATTTACGATTTATTTTTTGCCTTTTAAAAGGTACGTTGATTATTATCTTTTATTTTATACAATTGCTACTTGAAAGATATAAACGGTTTTTTTTTATTGGCATTTATCTTGTTTGTCAAACCTGAATGTTCTTTGTGGAATGATTTTTCCAAAATAGAATATTTACAGTTATGACAATTTTTACTACTAAAACAATGGCTATTGATCAAAGTATATTCACTCACCTACACCATGAAAATGCAAGAAGACCCTCGTTTTATTTCCACACAAAAAATATGGAGTTCCCTCAATCAATCACTGTCGCAAGTAAGCCTATCAAGAAATTAAAACTCTCTCAATTGGAAGGATTCAGATCATATATCTAAATTCTTCATCCCAAGTCAATAGGACAACATTTATCTTTTTCAGTTTGCATTTTTAGAAAAGGTATCTAATATTATTAGTGCTTTTATATTCATTAATTTTTTTTTTTTTTTTTTTAATAAACGTTGCCCCACACTAGGAATTTCTTCCTGTTTTGTGGGTGCGTTTACAAACATATAAACTCACATACACAACACCCAGAGCCGGTTAATTAAATGTATATTCATTTATTAATTTAGTATTTCAAAAGTATAAAAAGCTTAAAACTGCCTCGTTGTTCCAGCGGTAGCAGGCCCTGGGTTCGATTACAGGATTGGGCAATGTGTTATTGGGTTTTTCCATTTGGAACTTCTCAATAGCAGCTTGGAGGCTGGATTTGTGTCCAGCAATAGGCTCATGGGACTTAAAACATATTTAGCAAAATATGACTGTATTACAGGTGCACCACTGCTCAACCCTTCAGTCAATACAGCTCTATCACTATAATCGCTTCTATAATCATGTTAGTATTTTAAAAACAGAACGCTACAGAATAAGTCTAGAGGTATTTTTATTGTTCAGCCAGGCCAGAATAAAAAATAAAAATGCATAATCCTGTTGCGTCAAGTTGACTGCATGCCAGCATTTCTTTCACTTAATTCTCTCGGCTTAAAGGATAATAATCTCTGTGTTAAATACATTATTAGCTCAGTTTTCTTTTGTAAAGTGAATGTAGCTCTTAGATTTGAAAGGAGTCGATTTTTATACGAATTCTTGGTTCTTTTGTGGTTCGTGTTCGTGACTGGAAAATTCAAAGCACTTATTTTGCCACGGTGTCGATATTTAAATTTAAACGCAAATTATTTTTTGTATGCAAAAATTATCCGAATTCCAATCAAAAATACTGATTTCACAGCAAAATAGTTACCTCAAAATATTATTATTTTAGCAACAATTGCAGGGCTCCTATTTCTGTTTGCAGCGTTTAAAGTTACCTAACATGAAGGAGATGACAGGAGCTGAGTACACTCGCTTTTCTTGGTCAAAGTCGGATGACGGGAGCTGAGTTCGCTCACTTTGCTCGCTCATTTCGCTCACTTTGCTCGCTCATTTCCCTCTTGTCATCACCTCCGAACCTAGCCTATCCGAGTCGGGGTGCCCTAAGTGGCCGAGCTCGCTTCGTTCGCAAAATAACTTTCTTTTTGGAGGTCGGTATTTTGGTACCTATTTTTTATCGTTTTTGAAACCGACTTCCAAAATGAAAGTTATGTTGCTTCGCTTTGTAGTGTTTTGTTTTGGCAGTCGGTTGAGATTTTTTGTTAAAAAGTTTATTTTTATCATTTTAGTTTTGGTACCTTATACATACATAAACTCACGCCTTTTTCCCATGGGGGTAGGCAGAAACTACAGAACGCCACCTGCTACGATCCTTACATACTTCTTTTGCTTCACACACATTCATACATCTAGTCATACACACACGCCGGTTATGGGTACCTTATAATACCATGAAAATCATTTATAGCCAGTGGGCTTCTCATAACAATTCCAACAAGCCTAAACACGACTGGGAAACATTTATTATTACGGAGTCCCGGTGCCGATCTTCCGCCTTCATCACCAGAGCTGTTCGATAGTACCACTTTCATTAGAACCATTTATTTAAATTTGTTTCATTACATTATTAATTTTAACTATTCGGGATATCTTATACTCAAAACATACTAAACATTGAGAAGTTCCAGTGGCCATCTTTGGTATTCTTCATCAGTTCCGCTTCACCAAATGATACTATCTGAATGCAAATGCGTGGCATGTTGATAAAAATACCAAAATCGCTATATGTATGCCTATAAAATTTGAGGAGTTTCCTCAATTTCCATGGGATCCCCTCATCAGAGCCTGAATTGGTGACAATGGGACCACCTCCAGATCTATACCCTTTTAAACAAAAAATATTTATCAAAATTGGTTCATAACTGACGGAGTAATCTTTGAATAAATATAAAAAATAGAACTGTTGAATGTGTTTACAATTCATAGACTAAATATAATGCGAAAGTAACCTTTTAGTGACGTAACATTTCAATAAAACTCGGCAATGTGGATAAACCAGAACCTGGATTAGGATAGGTAAAGGATACTTTTCATCCCGTCATAATGTTGTTGATGTTGTTGTTATTAATCTTGTCATTGTTGTTGTGATTGTATTTAAGTTTTTTTTTTGGTTTGCGTCATGCCTGGCGCAAATACTTTTTTTAATTTTATTTCTAAACCGTGGGTAGAATCTAGTTGTAGTTAGGTATAATATAAATCCACAAAGTCATAAAGGCTTTTTAAGACTTTTCTTGTTGCTCTGTCGATTGAAAGGTTGTCTATAAGAGATTGCCTAGTGCGATAAGACCGCCCATTGTACACTTGTTATTGTGAACGTTTGTCCTGTATGTTTTTGTGGTGTACATAATATGGCGTATATAATAAATAAATAAGACTTTGCCAATGTTTATAGTCAGTCTGTATTATCTCTCTAATGCTTAAGACTAATCCTCCAATAGCTAAACCATCCAGCTTTATCAATTTTGTTTGTATTTCCCAAACCTACGCAAATGATATCCTTCTTACCTTTAACCTCCTTTCCATTTTCATCACGGAACACAATGTTCCGGCCCCCATTCCTCTTCCAGGATATGATGGGAGCTGGTACTCCAGCGGCTGTGCAGCGCAGTTCTACTGCACCCCCTTCAGGAGCGCTGGCCTCGGAGCCATCTTCATCGGCGATGTCTGGTGGTATCACCACTGAGAGGTGGCCCATCTGAGGACGGAGGTTGAGATTTAGTAGTATATTAAGCAGGTATATTGGTATTACAGGGTTTCGGTCTCAATGAAGGTGTAAACAGAAGTGTTTAGTCCATGTCCTGATGGGCATAACATACTTTACTTATTCATCATTTGGCGGGATTTTTTCGAGTAGAGTTCAGTGGCTGTTTTAATAATTCGTAAGTTAGTAGTGAACATTGTGATGTTAACTGTAGTTTTGTGTGCCCAGTGTTTATGCAACTGGAGAAAATTCGGAATCATTCAAACAGGTGTTATCTTGGTAAAGTGGAGCTGAGAGTTTTATTTTAGTAATGATACCTCAGCAAAGCTTGGCTATAAGACCGACTCGATATATTTGCTGCCAAATATTAAAAAAAAAACATTAGAATGTGTTACATCCGTATTCTAATGCTAAACAAAGTTTTTGTGAAAATGGACTATTTACTGTATAAAACTAAAGGAACTAAACTTAAAACTGGCTAAATGCACAAACCGTAGGAAGCCAAAAAAAATGTGAAACAAATATTCTTAGCCTTTCAAACATTCTTGACCATCGTGGTGGCTCGCGAGATTCAATTTATATCACATTGAAGTTTTAAAAGGTTTATTGCAAGTACCAGTACAATCACTTCCCGCAATGCGATACATTTCGACCGATATGCACTTGAAATTTTCTTAGAAAAAACGTGCGCGACAACGCCTATTGACGCAATTAATATTGCGCCGCGCCATCTGTAAGATCCCTTAGACTTCAAGTAAAATGTACTAAGAGAAAAAACTCCGTTTGAGGGGGTTGGGTTCGACCCTGTTTTAAATAGTTACTGTAGCCATTTGTGATCTTGATTGCCAACCCTGATGTGCTTCTAAATGGAGTTTCTCTGCTTCAGAAAATAACCGAGAAACGTGATGTTAATTAGCGAAGTACATACGATAAGTTGCATGTTTTAGTTAATTTTTTTTTATCATCATCCTTTTAATGTCCCCACTGCTGGGACACAGGCCCATGGCCCATGGGCCGTAATCCACCACGCGGACCCTGCGCGGGTTGGTGGATGTCACATCTCTTCGAATTTTTGGTTCTAAGACTTGCCGGTTTACTCACGATGTTTTCCTTCACCGTTTTGAGAGCAGTGCAGAAGTAATAATTTACACAAAGTAAAGCGCCTGCCTGGGTTCGAACCCAAGACTTACAATTTTTTTTATGCTGTCGCACAATAATAAAATATTCGGTTCAGTTATAATGTATTTACTCAAACCAATTGGCCCTTTTAGGCGCTGCGCATACGGAACAACTTTAGTTGACGCAACTGTCAACTTTAAAGTCGCAGTTGCGTTACAGCTTTGTTTATATATTTTCGTTAAAGCAGTATCTCGAAATTCTAAGAAGTTTTGAGGATTACAATTGCTCCGTCTGCGCAGCGCCTTAGTATTCATTATCCTCCCAAAATACTTAGTAGTACGTAGGTACATAACGTTCTATAAGGGAGGCCTGCCTTAGCATTCAAAGTCACCGGCTTATGTAGGTATGTGTAACTTCTAACCGTTATTAATTATGGGGTGAGCGACACTACAAGTTCTATTTAATAACTGTCACGTTTGTAATTAAGATCCAAGGGTTATTGGTTAGGTAAAGGGTTCGGAGTACACAGGGCACTGATGAGGCTGTTTCATTTTAAGGGTATGAGTTACCATTACTTGTAATATTTATTGAGTAAATCGAGGTTTATATGACGCTTCGAAACCTTGGAATCTAGAAAGTAAACAATGTATTATTCCTTCAAAGATAACGATCGCCAAAGGCCCGATTTGTTTGGGATTGACCATAGGCTGTAGACAAATGACAATCTATTAACTAAAGAGTTGCAATAGCGATTGGAAAGAAGTCGATATTGTATGGAAATGCCAAGCATTATCGAAATATTTCACGTGATCAATGACTTACATTTTGGTATATCGGCATCGCTGATAGGCTGTCAATTTGTCTGGACTTTGATTGGCTGTTTTTATTAGTTTTGTAATCTGGTTGGAGGCTTATCAGCAGTTGGCTCCACTGATAACTAAGGTCCATTATAGCTGTTATACGTTTGTATAACACGCACGGAAGCAAAGTTTGAATTAAAATTTATTTATAATGCCGTTAAAGTGCGATTATATATAAAGAGCATACCGCAGTTTTGCTGACCACCTTTTTTTTGGGAAAAAAAAGTATGGTGTTTTTTCCAAACCATTTACAGCAACTCTATTACAGCAGTTTTTGGTAAATCCCGTACCTATCTTAATCTGCCATATTTTGAAAATAGTCACAATAATAATAAAATTGTAAATAAACTCGCGCTAAAAGCCAAAAATACTATAAAATTAGATATTTTGAAGAACTCACGCTACATTAGCGCCCCAAGCGGAAAATTCAAACGCGGTAACCCCATTGTACCGAAGTTTAGCTGATTCTAACTGACGCTTAAAAGCTTAAAAACCGTACGTCAATGCCCATACATTTAGGACTTTTTGACAGTTGCCATCGCTCACAAAATGTCACTTTGTTTTTCTATCTGAAGCCGCTTGGTAACAAAAACGTTGTAGTTATTACACTAAAAAGTAACAAAGTGCTAGCTATTTCTAGAACATTGATAAACTAATAATTAAAACAATAATTTAATTATAGAAACACGAGGCAAATTCCTTGAATTAGAACTTCCTCTTATAGCTTGTAAATTTCATAATGGCCAGATGGCCCTACCCCTTGGATACCCTTGTTCATTAAATAACGTTTACTTGTGATACCGTATTGGACTTGGTCTTACATTTATCAAGTCCTGTTAGTGATAAAGTACCCAGGTCTTGAATTCGAGCCCTAGGTCTTAATATTGTTGAATTCTGGCAGAATACAGTTTGGAATTGTGCCCGAATAATGGATTTTGATATCCACATGAAAGACGCTGCGTTGGAAGGCCTTCGTCTAGGTGGACCGGTGGCTTGGTTAAGGCTGCGTAATCCGCTAGATGCAAGACGTACATAACCGATCGATGTGACGACACTTAGGGGAGACCTATGTCCATCAGTGGACGTCTTTTGGCTGACGGACTGTGGACGTTTTAGGGACATTATACACTATGCGTGCAGCTAAGGAGTGGCATTCCCTATAGTAGTCTGTATTTCCCGATAGCTACATTCTAGGGGTCTTTCAGTCAAGATTGAATGGGTTTTTTCTAGGCAAGCGTGCTTCACCGGCGACCACCTCATCACTTACCATCAGGTGAGATAGTGGTCAAGCGCGAGTCTAAAGACTATAAAAAAAACTATTGCAAATTCAATAAAAACCTAATTCGTGTTTACTTCTGTCTACCCTTTGGAAAATATATCTGGATATGTCGCACAAATATATAGGTACCTAGTGTTAGTACATTTAACTCATACAATGTTTAATTATCGTCTGTGATAGCTTACCCCATTACGAGGGTACATAAACAAATAAGCCCGAAGCAAATATACCTCGATTGCTTCAATAAATACGCCAACCCTCTAACTTCACCACAATAGGCTAAATAGAGTTCATTACCATTTGTTATTCTATATAATAAAGGGGTATTATAATCGTGACAATCTAAGAAGTCCGATGACGTTTCTCACTTAAGGCGGTACCCCGAGCAAAACGCCGCGCGAGCCGTTTTTTGTGCTGTTTTTAGGAGCTATCTACTCGTTATTTAAAAGAAATATCAATTAATAAAAATACATTAAATTTCTACATAATATTGATTCTAAAATGGTAGATTTAGTTTTTTTTTAAATGTTGTATATATGTCACTTATCTCCTTCCTTTTTTAAAAAAACATAAAAATGAGAAATAATTGTTGATATTATGCATCTCCTCGTAAAGTGTTCATTAATTATTTTTTGTACTAACACTAATGAATAGACAATTTAATAACGAACATTTTTGTAGATTTTATTTTTCAAAAGACCAAAATTCGATTTTATAAAGATTTTATTCTAAAATCTGGGCGTATTCACTACTGTAATTCATGCGCCACCAGTGCCACTAGACCAATAGGAATGCTCATATCTCATGCCGATTATTCGGTCAGGGTACCGTCTTAACATGCCGCGATAACTTTGCACGTAAGAAATTGGAAAAAAAAAATCACAATCCTAATTAATTACCCATACAATATAGCAAAGATTAACATTCGTAAGCATCAAGTTCAAATATTATTCGAATACTTACTAAACATTGATTCGAATTGGTTCAATAACTGTTTTTTATTGCACCTCAAGACGAGGTATTATTGTGATAGTATGTTATTGTTAAAAGTACATACTATCATTGTAATTCAATTTTTTTTCTCTATCAGGCTTGCTCTTTATAGTAAATTAAATGTGAAAAGATGTAATTGGTTACTAGTTGGTTAATCTGATGTTAAATTTGTTAGTTGTTAATACTGTTTGTTTTCCTATTAAAATAAAATAAATAAATTATTAACTATTTTTATAACTGTCAAATCCAACTGCTTCGATTGTCACGACTTTAATAGAAGTTTATTTTATTATAGGTTTATTTTAGTATCTATCCTACATGTATTTTTGTAGTCTTCATCACCGTACTCATCTATTGCTAGCTATATAATTTTTATGTATTATTTTTTTTTTCATATAACAGTACACCCTACCCCCTGTTTTTATCTTAAGTTCTTTAGTCCATCCAAAGGTTGTCTGGTAGATATCGCTGTCAGCGATAAGACCGCCTTTGTACCCATAGTATTAAGTTGATGTAAAAAATATGTGTTTTTTTTTCTTTTTTTGGTGTACAATAAAGTATATTCTATTCTATTCTATTATCATCTTAGAATTATATTTTTTTGTTTCATGAGGCCGTTTGCAAGTAATTGATTTTGACAATACGAGTACCAAGATTTAGTTGGCGTAGTTTGTGTTAAATTAAGAGTATATTAGAGCAGGTAACAGACATAATTACTTAATAAGATTAGATTAGATCAGACGAGTAGAAACTCAATCTGTGCAGGTATTTAAAATTTAAAATAGGGACTTTCCATATTCACACAACTTGTGAATATTTTAGACATTTTATTTACTTAAAAAAATTAACAATCGAATCACCACTATCGCTGTTCGTAGAGTACTCTATTAAATTAACTTAAAACTCTTGTTAATTCCGAGTATATTATATTCTATTCACACAAATACCTTTCAAATTGTTACACAATATCAAGATTTTTGGTTGTTATTCCATTGCTAAAAAACGTTAACAATGAATGCCATACGCATTGAAAAGTTGACGTCATAACATTTTGACATTGAGGTTTTATTTTGTTATTTTGTGTCATTATACCTGCCTTTATCCCGAATTTGTGGGAATTCATAGGAAATATTTTTCTTTTATCAAATCAAAGCTCAACTTTAATGTTGTATTTACATTATATGTATTTGTTTGTATTTATATATGTGTGGTTTTGTATTCATTGTCTAATATGGGTTATGTGATTCCTGCATTTTTTTTTTATATAGCTTTCCAACAAACCTTCCTCATTACATGTCGCTGAATTTAATATTTCGTGTCTTTTATTTTATTCTAATCACGCTGACTTCAGAGGACTTTAACAGCGCGTCACTTTATATTTAAATTACGTCAAAATATAAATTAACGACGCAGAATATACTCGTTCATTTTGCTGTGAGAACAACAATTAATTACCATAATAAAGCACACGCGGCTTTGATGAAGTGATCAGAGGGTTTTTTTCTTATATTAAGTAGGCATTTGTCACAGTTTTGGGAAGAAATATCAAAAAAGAAAAGGTTTCCTTAAAGATTTACCTTTTCAATTTTATAAATTTGAATTAAGATTGAATTTAATGTTCAACTTCACTTAAACTATTTCCTACTAATCGTAAATCAAGCTAAATGTTTTCCCACAAAATAAATTTACCTTTCAGTGAAACTGATTCATGGAATCACCCATTTAACTCAATGACATAGCCCCATTAAAACTAACAAACTCCCATAACAATTCAACCCGTACGAATAAAATGTGTTGTTAATGGAATGAGATGAAGTAAAACTCGTTAAACAGAATTAAATGCACCGTAGCCGGCGTCCGTAGCAAGACGGCTACACGATGGAAGCGTAGCGACCACGCTACGGACGGTGCTACGAGAGTGCTACGAACACGTAGCACTGCTACAAGCTACAAATTGCTACATGCTACCCATTTGTTGAAGTCAATTAAGCCGGCTACTGGGCTGTAAAAACTTGAACGTATTCGAGTCGCACGCAACACATACAGATATTAATCGCGGACATTACTGACATACTCTTAGTTGGTCCACGTTGCAGACAAAGGAAAACACAGTCATTACGGCGCTCGCTCCCACGAGAAAACAACTAACTTAACGTAGAACGTCGCTGCTGGAGGAAAATCGACTATTATACTAGTTTCATACACAAATGGTTATTGTTTAATTGCTATCCTGCGGTAAAAATTAAGGCAAATTGTACACATTCGAATTAACTAAAATGCATGTTTACATTTATGTAATTTCTTAGCCATTTTTGCGTTTATTTAATACTTTAATTGCACTTTGTTCTTCATAAAACAGATGCCAACTTAAATGGTTAAACCTCTGCACATTAGTTAATAGAGAACACCGCTGCAGTGTAACATCATATTGCATCGTTTATCTCCTGCAGTAAGCACAATAGCACTAAGATAGCATTTACGCAAGTCCTTTGTTTAACAGATTAACTGACTATAATTTACAACTAGGCGGAAAGGAAGAAACGATTAGATATTTTGGAATGTAAGGTAGGAATCCCATAGTTTGTATTCCCGTGCTTCCATCCCGATTCTAATAATGTAAGGTCCGAGGTCCGTGAATGTTGCATGAAGACGTATTGTCCCCATTCCTAGGTCCGTCGGAGTGACTTTGACAAAATTCCCCGCGTTTCCCCCGACCTCGGCATTCGAGCGGCAGGTAGATGCCGAAAATCGCCACTTGGATATTTTTGTACCTTAAACAACACCCCTTTGATGGTAAAAGACAAAGAGCAATTTCACTTTTTTTTTATATTTTGTTGTTTATTTTTTTACGCGGCACTGGACTTTTACGCTGATGTGAGGATGATGGCGAGTTTTGTTGGAAAAGGATATTTTTGAGGCGGAAATGTAATCGAAATTAGTAGCTTAAATGGGTAATTTGTTATGTAAGGTGAACACAATTTTAATAAATTGTAAAATTATTATAAAAAGGAAAGAAAG
Source organism: Orthosia gothica (assembly GCA_949775005.1). Classification (NCBI taxonomy): domain Eukaryota; kingdom Metazoa; phylum Arthropoda; class Insecta; order Lepidoptera; family Noctuidae; genus Orthosia; species Orthosia gothica. Next base: position 18,966,500 of record OX459037.1, read on the forward strand.
AAAAGAAAAAGAGGTAAATAATAAAATACATTTTAAAGCTATTAATTACTTAAAAAAATAATCTTAGTAGCAATAAACATTAAAGAAGAATGCGACACACCAGCACGTATTACCCACGCCTCCGACTCTTCGGGCAACCAGCGTCACACGGACTTTGACAGAATTCCACGACTGCACGACTGAGCGCCGCTGAATAAGACGGATTCCTCTCGCGAATATTCACAGATATAATTTCAACTTCCTGCCATTTTAAACTCTCCATGAATAGATAAAGTTTCCGTTACATTTTTGCTGATATTCTCAACATATTCTAATGTCCGGCTTTCAAAGAAGGTATGTAGGTATGTTAGGTACGTTTTCTATCTCTTTTCTCTGCAGTGTAAATTCTTGGAGACAGTTTTGTGTCACATGAATTATGTAAATTCGTGGTTGCAGAAGCGAAGCGAATGGCTCCGAGATTTACATCCGTGAAGCGCGCGACCTCACATTATAAATAATAATATAAGTGTATGTAATGCTATTGTCGCTGAATATACAATGTTTTATGTGTAATGAATAGCTGCGGGCCACGGCCATCACTCTAACTATGCAGAAACGTCCCTGATTTATGATTTTGTAGCTCGGTGTTTGAATTTACTGGGATTTTTAGGCGTGCCTCAGCATTCAAAGGTTGACAACCCATAGGTGAACTTTTGCAACTTGCTCCTTTATTTGAGTTACTCGCCTCCACGCCATTTCCCCACAGACTAAGGCAGAAACTACAGACTATGCTTATACAAGTACTCATTCATTTAACTTCATACATTTGGTCACAACATACTCTCGCCCTTTAGGAGTATTACGCACCTGGTTTTTCTAAAGATCGTCCCCAATACGAGCCGGCTATGTCTTTCTAGGGCATCCCTGCCCCGGCATTTCCACTCATGTCTGGCTTGTAAGTCGCTTTTCATTCATCCAATCAACATGACGAAACTATCTTCCAATTTCAAAAACCGGCCAAGTGCGTGTCGGACTTCGCACATTTAGGGTTCCGTACCAAATGTAGATTATATAATATGAATATTCGTTAGTAAAATATACATTATAATGGACAACACCAATTTCAAGTTCATAGGTCATTGGGCAGTTAACGAATTCTTCGTAACAAAAATATGTTACAGACGACACGTGAGTGACAGCAATAGGGCTCCGTTTGGACCTTTCGGGTACGGAACCCTAAAAACAAATATTATTAATATAAATCTTCCATAACTGTATTTGTGCCCAAAATCAATCCGCACAATATTCCCGGTACTATTGTTTCACGTGTACGAGTATTAATCCTAATAACGTAGATTTGAAAGCAGCGTGCGTATTATATTGTAATCGCATCTGCCAGCACTATTTATTGGCAGATTAACTAGAATATGCAAATGCCGCACTAAATGTTATCTAAAAGCGTTTCCATTCTATTCTTGCCTATAAAAATTCATTGTCACTAAAGGCAACTACCCAAGTCACGTAGTATCGTTCCACGACTTCCAAGTTATAGATTCAAAGGCTCGTTCCGCTCCGTAGGTTGGGCATCAACAGGTAAGTGAGTCATTTGTTTTCCCCGTGAAACATCTCAACTGAGTGAGGTCCTGACGTGTGCCGCTGGGAGCGATCAGGAAGACGGACAAGCAACTAGCACGTGTTCAAACTGTTACCTATTTTTACACGTCACTCTGGGTCAATGTTGACGGCGTTGTTCTTATTTTCCTTGTGTATTTATTTACCTTACTGTTTTTGTAAATAGATGTTCGTCAAGTTGCACCACATTGTTTCAGCAACTTGTTTTTGTGTCTACGTATTGAAAGAAAAGAAAGAAAATATATTTATTTAGCACAGACTAAAAGACACACAACATATTATTATACATCAGATCAAAATACAAATAAAAAGTAAAAACTGTAAAGTCCGACGTAAGAAATTAGCAGGAAAGTGTGCCTCACGGCTGCGCCAAAAAGGCCCAGTTCAGCAAAAATGCCAGACAAATAGTGCCTGAAGCTGGTTTTCAACTGGACCTGATGTTTGAGGTGGCGGATTTAAATCAGTTCTATACTGCATGGTGACGGTTGTATGTATACCTAAATATAATAAATTTCTATCCTGTAAAATAGTGAGGAATATGGGAATATGTACATAAATAGTGTGTAAATGAGTAGCATTGCAAGAATTAAAAATCTGCCTAGCCTTTTCCCAACTACATTGGGGTCGGCTTCCAGTCTTACCGGATTCAGCTAAGTACCAGTGTTTTACGCGGAGCGACTATCTGACCTCCTCAACCCAGTAACTGGGCAACACGATACCGCGTGGCAAGACTGGTGTCAGATCTCAGGCTTCTGACTACCCGTAACGACTGTCAAAGATCTTCAAATGACAGCCGGTACCAACAGCTTAACGTGCTTGCCGAGGCACGGAGGAAACTCGGAATGTTGAAATGGTAGCAAGCAACCTTGCAAGAATAAAATTATGTGGGTAGATAAATGTATCATACTAATTATGTGGGTAGATAAATATATCATATAATTGAGACATTTAGTGCGACCATATCTAGCTTCCTTTGTGCTTCAACGAGATACTGCCGTAAGCGTCGTCTAAAAACGTGTTTTGTGTTAATTATTCTATCGTTATTGTGTACACATAGATACTGATTGTATCATGTAGATACGAGAATACACCTGATTGATTATCATTATAATTCGGTCAGTTAATTGAAGCTGAATTGGTATGCAGAGCGTTTGACGGCTATTGAAACTACTGACTGGTTTAGGGCTCTTGTAACCATATTAGGAATTAGTTCTTGGGTCCAGGTAATTGGGTTAAAAGGGGATAAATAATTTAATGGTATTTTATTTACGATGTCATAAACCAACTTGAACGAACAACATCATAAAGTTCATAAACGTCTGGCGAACACACGTTTTTTATAGTTGTGCCAGATTTAAGGCTACACGAGATTGGCTGTGCAAATATTTGCACGTGAGGCCTTGCACCAGACGGAGCCGTTTTTCCGGCCAGCGACGATTAGCGCGCGGAAACTCGATGCGTCCAACCAATTATTTGAAGCTAAACCCGCCCCGATGACACTCGCCATGATGGACGACAGCCGTCACTTTATCGCCTATTTTTTCACCCCCTCTTGACCCCAACCCCTGCTTGGCTTTTATACCGCTGCATTTACGACTCAATGCGTAAGAAGCTACCACAAATATATATCTCTTCTCGAAATAAAAAAAAACTTTTCACGTATTGTGTTACCAAATCCGCAACGTTAGAATAAACGTGAAAGGGAAAACTTTGTATAATAAGAAAAAAATCTCTTTAGACACTATAAATATTGATGTATTCTCGAGACGGCTTTCACCATATTCAGTTGTAGAGTGGCAAACCCTTATGAAAAAGCAAATACTTTGGTTGAGCTCGCACCTGTAGCCCGGCACAACAAAAGAATGCTGAGTAACGCCTGCCGATTTTTCGGCTAAGAAATAATTCACTTGTTGATTCTTCTCTCTAGCTTTCTACTTACTTTCCTTTTATGTATTATTTATTTTACTTCCAACGAGCTTTGGCACGTTATCCGGTTAGCGAGAGTACATGCAGAGCCGAAACCGGATTCCATAATACAAGCAACAACAATATCTGTATTTACTGGAATATCACAAACTAGAACAAATATGCCTATTCCTAGGAAACATGGTTCGAGATAATATTTCAACGAGCTTACATATAATCCTGTAAGCATCGTAAATCCCGCATAGGAAGCTAAGCTTTGCCACAATATTTAGAAGCGCTTGAATTTTAGGCGGTCGCTTTAAAGCCTCGGCTTTATATTGAAGGTGAAATAATTGTGTAACATGCACAATAGGTTCACATTTTACAAGGAAGGATTCCTCGGAGCGTCTCAAATTCCTCCGTCGGCGTATTACTAAGTGTTTGTTACGGCGGGCCTTAGTTGCGACATCACGAGGCAACTATGTGTCGAAGAATGTGTTTATGGTGCCAAGAATGAAGCTCCTTAGCAGCGGCGGGATTCTGTGTTGTCGGGGTAGGTAGGTACCCACCGAGGTAACGGCTTCATTTGTGTTGCCGGCCTTTTCATTTACACCCTAGGTACATAATCTTTTTGTGACTTTATATTCTGTGAACACTGCTGTATGGAACTGAAATATAAATATGAAATCCCCACATCCGTGTCACATCTGCAAAAGAAACGATAATGATAAAATTTTGTGGCTATATAATACAAAAACGTTACGCAAATAAAAGCACCCAAATGAACAACAGACAACACTCGGACCATTTTTATTCCCCTTGCGGTATCCCTTTTTTCCTGATTTACTTTACAAATCCATCGTAATTCCGCCGCTGACCTTTACAAATACCAAAAAGCCCTTTGCCTACCTGTTAAATTGCAAAGCTTTCGTTATGAAAATTCCTTAAATATTATCCTATGAGGTGGAGGAACGATTTATTATAAACTTTATAATTGTGAAGATTCTTCCACTTCACGAATTTCATTATTATTTTGCATCGGCCGAAACTCTTTGCCCTTTTGAAAACCTCAAAGGATTTCTTTATATTTTATAGCGGTCGTTTTAAAATCGTGGTCCATAGTGAGAGGGCATCTATCGTCCAACTGGGCACGGAGTTCAGCGCTGTAAACATTTCGCAAACGGGACTTTAATCCCGGTCATAAAAGTAATCCGCTCATAAAGTTACGCGACGATGGACAACATAAGGGTAGGGATTTTCTCTCACAAAGATTTCTAAGTAATTAAGATAAAATACCAGGAGTTTTTGTATGTAACTGGAAGCCAGAAGCTCTCGTTTTTCAACGCTCATATACCGAGTTAATCCTCGAGTATGCAATAAAGCTGCTAAAGTATTTGTGTTCCAGGCGAAATTACCCATATTGAAAATACCCTTCGTCGCTAACAGCCGGCTGAAGGCTTATTTATACGTTCGTGTATAGACTTCCCCTCGGAGTGGGTACGTAACAGCCTACTGCCTAGGTACCCACATTAAATTTAGAGCCTCTCTGAATCGTTAAATACTCACAATTTAATACAATCCGAAGTACTTATGAACTGCTGCGTATTGATTTGTAATTACGAAATTGCTTTTGTTTAAGTTATGCAAAGTATTTGCTATTAAAACGGATTTAAATTGCGACTGAGTTTTATCTGAACGGCAAAGTTTGGAAGTTTGTAAATTGTTTGATTGATAGGAAAGCGCTTTATTTTTGTGTTGTGGCCACTTGGCTGTGTTGAAATGTGATCTTCGCGAGGGGCGTGAAAAGGGGTAGGATTACAAAAAACACGGTCGTCCATCACAACCTCTGTCAACACAGCTTCCCATCAATGCCGCAAAAACAATTAGTAGGTCAATATTTATTTAATTGCCTGAAACCGACCGGCCGTGAATGATGACCGGTAAAGCCGCTGTGTGTATTTGTTGTGTTGATGGAAATATTATAATTACCAGATAAATTTAACTTAATGGTCACACGAATACTGTGAGTCAACGGCTCTTATATTGTATTGAAATGAGGAACTGTGATGCGACTACCAATGTGGCTTCAGTGTGGAGAAGTACCTAATAAAATATTTATGACTGTAATAAAAAGCGATGCCTAATATGCACTGGTTTATACGATATAAAAATAAATATACTTCAATATTTATGTCTCACTATTCGGAATACATTTTCTCTCTAATTGAAAGTCGACTCGCGCAGTTTGTTTAAGCATTAAGCGTTAATAGTGTCAACTATGTCAACATTTCAGCGCTAAGATGCGCTTGTAACTTGATTCTTTACTTAAACTCTTAGAAGGTGTTAGTAGCAGTTTGTGTAAATAAAAAGTCTTTTCGCTTGCGCCGGAGTAATAGCGACCCTAAGCAAATACGAAGAGACGTAAAGTGAGCAGTCTCCTTTGTACGGAGATATCAACGTATAATAATGGTGAAAAGAATTTTTGAAATGCTCTGTTGTTGTTTTTGTCGTAAATAATGAGAATTTTAGAGGAAAAATAGTTGTTTAGACAGTTTTAAATGAGCTGTCTAGAAGCTTTTTTTGCTTGGGATTAAGGTTTCGTCTTAATCCTAAGTAAAAAACTTTGAATATTAAAAAACAGATGCCCGTTCTCACTAAACACTATGCGATACCTTAATTAATGCCTGAAAGTTATTGCATTGCTGGATTTTCAGATTCAGATATATTGATTTGCATATACATACAACAAATAATAATAAGTGCATGCAGGCTCACAAAAAAAGAACAGGTTCAAACATTTTTGCCACATACTATGGCGTGTAAATCTTGAATCAAATTAATAACTAAAAATATATTACAAATGTAAACAGAACAATGTAAAATACATTTGCTTGATATTTCTAATTTTAATTATCCTCACGATAATTAAAATTAGAAATATCAAGCAAATGTCAAACAACAATAGTTTTTGTCTAATTTAATTGCAAAACTATCAATTCGCGGCAAATATCAATAATGGTATGTCAAATCCATATGAATTAACAATCAAATGTCAAAACATAAAAAATAATGAACGTCAAATCCGTGTAAAATTTTTTTTTTTTTTTTTATATATTATAGGCTCGCGCTTGTCCACTAACTACTAACGGATTTTGGACCACTTTCCTTTTTAATAACGCCTTTTCGTCTCTATCGAATATTGAATAGTTGTTCCTTACAAACTTGCACATTTCAAATAGATAAAGAGATGGAAGGTTTCATCTCTCAACGGTAAGTCGAGCATTGAAAATGCATCAGCGCGCTTATTTAAGCACCCGGAGGTATCGCATAGCGTAAAGAAAACTGGTAGGATCCTTAAAGGAACTCAAATGACTCTACTCATTATGTTCGAAACTAAGCATTAATTCAACTAAGAAGCTATTAAACATCAAAACAAAAACTAGAAAATGTGTTGGGCAAGGAATCGCAATTTAAAGTAATAAATGTACTCGCAAAACCGTCGGAGCCATGAGTCACGATAAAAACTGTTTTCCAGAATTTTCTCATATATTTTCAGTTGTTAAATGTGTTAGTTATTCCGAGCTATGAAATTAATTTAGTTTAAATGTGAATTCATTTCATTTCGTTTTTTCAGTTATTACTAGAATTGGGACAAGTTTACGCAATCTTTTCTTTTTTCAATAAAATTATATTTGTTTTGTACTAAAAACAGGTGGTAGACCTGTGCTTTATACCGATGCAGTAGCTGTATTACCAGCTTAAAAATGTTTATCTGAAAGAAGTAAGAAAAAGAGTATGTATGTAAGGATAGTGGCAGGTCAATGCGATTTTACCAATAGAGACGTTATATTCATTATAAAGACATGACGATATTTTACTTTAGCTACCTACATATGACCTATGGAACTTGGAACTTCATTTCTATCACTGAGTAGGTTAAAAGATCATAGAGATATAAATAGGACCCCGTTGTTAGTAAGAGATAAACATACTGTTCAAACTGTGGTTCAAACATACGTTCGTGTTGCGGCCAGACACAGGACGGACTGAGTTCACCCAAGCTGGTCAGCTAGTCTTTGTATTGTCGCGCAGACGTCGGTAAAACGTATCTACCTCAGTATATATATAACATCATTGAAGTAAGGATCGTAGCAAGTGGCGATCTAAGTTTCTGCTTACTGAAAAAGGTATGATTTTTTATATGTATGTTGATGGAAGTAACTGTAAGCTGCTTTGGCTATTCGTGCATAGATAATGACTTGCTTCTGTGTGCTATTGTCAACTAAGCAGCAGTCTCACAAAAAATATCCCAGACAAACCATAACAAGGCATTTTAGGCCAAAGCATATTCAAAGCAACTATCGCGTTCAAATTTCTGCAACGCAACGCAGCTATGTAGTTGTAAAACGCTTTGCAGCAACATAAACAGCAACGTGGAATATTTGAAAGTTGTCTCTTCATGAAGATCTCGCGGTGACATTCCGCGTCTCCCTTTGGCAAGCGCGTGCATTCCGCGCACGACTTAACAAAATTCCGAGGGTAGGTACCGTGCGCGTCGGCGGTGTTATGCCACAACTACCCGCAAAAGGTAAATAACTTTATAAGTGTCTGTTTGTGTGTAGGTGGTTATTAAAGCAGGCTACTAGTTTTTGCGGTAAATTATTCTGTTAATTATTGATGAAATAAGGCGAGGCAATATTTTAGTCGAGACGCACAGGACCGTTTGATATGGTGACACTTGAGAGACTATATTCAGTAGTGGAAATCTAGCCAAGTCAGAGGCCTGTGGGGTTCCCAGCGGTTCCCGGCGGCTTAATTAACTCTGACACCAGAGGTTGCTACATCCTCATACGAAAAGAAGAAGAAGTGGAAATCTTTCGTCATGTTTGACGACACGGTTGGCGTAGTGGTTGAGCGATCGGCTGCGTGTTGCGGGTTCGATTCCCGCACGGTACAAATATTTGTATGACCTACAGATAGTTGTTCCGGATCTGGGTGCCTTGTGTATGTGACTTTAAATGTTTGTTAACGTACCCAAAATACAGGATGAAATTCACAGAGAGACAATATGACAGTTTACACGGTCGACCACGAAGAGAGAGTATATAAAGTAAAATGGTGCCAGTGTTTGCTGTGACATTATGCGTAGACGTTTGGTAGGCGTCCATATTTTCATCAATGATCTACTTACATATTGCTTTGGATAGTAAGGATAAGCAGAAAAATTCCCCCGTGAATATGAAAACACACATTCCAACCTGTCTCAGCGCTAAGAAAGAAAATTTGGTTCAAATAAATATCACTAGATGGCGCGAAATGCATCGATGTGTTATTGAATTGTGTGTAAAATTAACATTTTCTAGAATAAATTATAAAAACATTGTGTTCTTGTTTAATTAACTCTCCTAGGCACAAAATTATATAATATTGAGCTCTTAATCCAGATTTCAAAGATTATTTGGACGGATCATTTAAAATTGATTTCAATAAATGACCCAGTTTTAAATTCCCAAAGTGTCCCAAGTGGTAGCCCAGTGGCTAAGGCCTCGTACTTGAGGTCGTGGGTTCGAATCCGAGCAAGTACCAATGTGACTTTTTCAATTCATAAGTACTTTCTAAGTTTATCTTGGACATCGCTGACAACGGTGAAGGAAAACATCGTGAGGAAACCTGCCCTTATAGTGAGTTTATAATAAGATTGTGCTCCATTGGTGTAATTGCTGCAAGGCGTTCCAGTGCGAGGATAAACTAATAAATAAATAAATTAAAATGGTGTCAGTATTTGCTGTGACATTATGCGTAGGCATCCATACCTTCATCAATGATCTAGTTACATATTGCTTTGGTTAATAAGGATAGGAAGAAAAAGGCGCCGTGAATATAAAAACCCACATTCCAACCTAATAATTATGATCATAGATTTATCTACCAAGTATTATAAGTGTTCATTATAACACTGTATTCCTGACCTATTTCTAGCCTCGCTTTGTTCTGCTACAGAACTCTAGAGGTAGTGACAAAGGGTAGTGAAACTGAACTCAATTAGAACGCCAAAGATGGACGCTTCTACGAATCGAACTGATGGATAGAGGCTAGCGGTTTTAGTGATATTTGTAAGCTGTGGCAAGCCTGCGTGTATAGAACGATACGCTTAGATGCATGTGAAGAAATAGAGAACTAATAAGATATGTAGGTTGTTGACTCAGAAATGTTTGTCAGTGTTTACTTGTCACACGTCACTTGCTGCATGGGAGTAGAAAATAAAAAAAAAACATTAAAAAATATTTTTTAAAGCAAGCTTTTTTCGTATTCTTCTCAGTAAATCCTTTCATTTGAGTTTTTGAACTGAATGGTACTAAAAGTTATATCATTTGTCAGTGCATACCCAATGAACCCAAACACGATGGTACTATCTTGTGTGGTTGAAGAGTTGCGATGGCCACCTTCCGGCTCCATCATGAGACTTACTGCATCGTACCATATTATATCAATGTTTACAAAGTTACATAAGTACGCCAAGTTTCAGCTTAATCGGATGCCAGGAAGTCCTTTAAAAATGTATTACTAGATGCCAGACAAAATTCAAAATAAAAAAATCTAAATATTTTTAATTCACCTAAACCATACATAGGTACTTTTGAATTGTCAAACAAAATATTATTCTAATTGAACATTCGCAAGCGTCAGTAGGTCTCTATGGAGAAGAACGTGCAAGAAACTCCACGGACCCTCTTGCCATCAGTTTTAATTACAATTATTTGGTGTACATCATTCATGTTAGAAAAATACTTAAGTGAGAACAATTTAAAATGACGTGCACGTAAAAGAGTCTAAAGTAAAACAGACAATTCAAAAACACACATACAAAAGCAAGGTAATAATAAATCTTGTAAAAACAATAAAATAAAACATTTATTAAACGAATACTATTACATTCATCCAGTGAGTAAAATACACCAGTGATTTTAAACAATCCTAAAACAAGAAACATCAAAAATTATGTAAAATTTCCGACTATACGTTAACTGTTCCTGCACACGAGTGTAATAACAAGACACCGTTTTGTGTAACCCTGTTATATGTACTTGTTTATCCCATCGCGAAGATAAGGAGAGCAAACAAAACTAAACTACGCTAAGTGTTACTCGTACAACAAAACTTTCCAGCTACAACTTATAATTATAGAAAATTGGAGGTTTTTTTATTTTTATCCTAATGATAGGTTTGCGCTTGACCACTATCTCACCTGATGGTAAGCGATGATGTTTTCGACAATGAGGCACGCTTGCCTAGAAGTAACCTATTCACTTTTGACTTAAAGACTCCCGGATTGTAGCTAATAATATAGCAATAATATGTAGCTTATATTTATATCGCAGCCAAGCAAAATAACACAACATAACATGACCCCAAAGGGTTAGGCACAGACGTACATCATTAGTACACCCATATTTGAAATTCAAATGTATTTATTTGTGACACACTCGCCAGTTATTAACACCCGACTGAAAAAGAAGGGTTATAAGTTTGACGTGTGAACCTTGGTGGTTTGTGTATCTGTATGTGGCATTATAAATCCTAAACGGATGAATTGTTTTTTTTTTTGTTTGAAAGTTATGTTCATCGAGAGTGTTCTTAGCTAAGCTTGATGAAAATCGGTTCAACCGTTCAAAAGTTATGGCCGTTTTACTGTTTGAATCGGGGTATTTTTGCAAGATATTCTGAAAAAATCCAATTGGAAAAACCCAATAACCTATTGCCCGACTTCGGAATCGAACCCAGGAACAGCTCAGCAGTAAAGCTTGCGATCACTAGACCAATAAGGCAGTTGCCTAACAAAATGTTTACGTTTAATGCCCGCATGACTATGAAAGACACTCTGTTTCACCCAAAATAACATACAGAGCTTTGTGTCGCTTAAAATGTTTTGTCATTTACATAACCAGGCGTGGATTGTCGGGAGGTTAGGGAAAATGGCGCAGTGATAACGGGTCTTCGAGAAATTCGGCCAAGGAACTTCGTTCGAATGGTTTGATGTTGAAGAATTCCGCTGTTTTAGTAAGCTAATTACTTACTAGGCTACGAAAAAAATACTAACTTGTACATCGTTTTACTTTCGGCGATTTTCCGAACCGAATTCTGAATCATTCCCATTTTATGCTTTGATCTGTTTAGGGAGGAACCTTGATACTAACAATGATAGCTGTTTAAAAAAGCCTAGAGTTTTAGGGCAGTATTGTAAAAGAAAATTTTTAAATCTGTTCACGGATTAAGTTTATAGAATAACTATATTCTGCTAGCGGTTAAGAAAATAAGCTCAAGGGAACGTCTCGTACTCCCGGGATAAAAAGAATTCTGGCCTTCACCAAGGTCCAATATATTTATATACCAAAGTCGGTTCAGCGGTTTAGGCGTAAAAAGTTAACACAAAGTCAGAGTTACTTTTGAATTTATACCTTTAGTATGGATTATAGTCCTCAAACTCTCTCAAATAACTAATTGTCCTTCACTTTGTGGAACTTCTTAATATTCACATTTTTTTATTTCCACAAAATAAACGCAAATAAACGCAGCAACCGATCTACCTACTTCAAGACAAATACCTATTACCATTATTGTGCATTATACAATCTTATAAGGTGTGATATCCTATTAGCGACGAGGGTCGATAAACGCCTCGAGAGGCTCTCGTTAAGTGATTGGGTCAAGCACTTAATGCAGAGAACAGTACTCCACGACACCTATTGTGAGGGTTCGAAGAAACCATGCTATTTAAGATCCCTGTTCGATTGAGGGGTTCGTACGTTATTCTGCCGATAACTGTATGGTATTATAATGAATATGGAACAAAGGGAAGGCAGCCTGTACTCAGAAGGGTTGAACAAAGCTGCTGTCAATGATGATGACAACCAACACACAATCTGCTCGGTAATAGGCCTGTCAATGAGAGGAATGATGTTATTGATGTAGTCAAAATAATATACAGTGGATTATTAAGACATCGCATTTTAATTTGTGTTTACTTAAAATATACTCCACATATAGCCATTGGAAGATCCCTTAAAGAGGGTATACATGTATTACCTGCTAGAGAAATTGAAAACACTACGATAATGCAATATTAATAAACGCTGTACTATAAATAAGGTTCCATAAAGCGTTCATATATGCGGTACAGCCGTTCCGTTATCATAATATTGTATCAAAGTTACACCGCCGATGCGAAAGTTGACGTAATAATAACAGACTTACTTTAAGGAAATAATATAGAAATTTTAAACTACAGGCTTCGATGCAACACTTAGCTGTAAATAAGGCCGATGTACAATAATTGTACAATGGTTTGCTTCAAGGGATAAACTAAATACGTTCTTCAGTTTTTAATAATACTGCATCACGAAATAATACCATATCTACAATAATAATATAGAAGAAAGAATTCTAATACAACTGTCTCAATTACTATGTTTGCGTGGTAACATGCTGGATATCATATGAAATTACTGTTTTGAATCACTTCATTTTTTTTATATATACAGTGGAAGTGGCGACAGTAACAGAAAGAAAGATAATTATTTGTCTTGGAATGGTCAATTGGGCCATGTGATGAGAACAAATGAAACGTATGTGACCATTAGAATTATGAATATAACCTTAGATGAATGAAGAGAGAGAAAAATACATAACCCATCTACAACACACACCACATAACGGGGACGATTGACAGAAGAGAATAGATGAGAAAAGCGTTTGCACCGAATCCGACATGCGATATCAGACGAATGGAGAGAGAGAAGACCAAAGCACGGATGGATTATATAAGAGATGATATAAATGAAGTTGGCGTAAGGTTTGACAGAGGATGAAAGAATAGACAAGCATTTACAACAATAAAATAGGTCAAGAGCAGGCAAAACAATATGATTAATCACATATGTGAAGCAATCTATGCATTCACCTGACAAAACCAGACCAACCCGAACAAAATCAAGATTTAAAAATATGCCAACCAATACAGCCCTTAGCAGTAAAATATCGCAGCATTTCGGTTATAATAATATTGTATGAAAGTTAATCCGTCACTGGCATACAACAGCAGACGAATAGGGAGAGAGTAGACAAAAGCAAAGATGGGATGTATGAGAGATGGTAAGAATGAAAAAGCCATGTTGGTTGATACATGAGAATAGAACAGAAATGCATTTGCACCGACTACACATAAAATAGGTCAAGGGCACACAGAAAAAGATGATGACAGTATCTATGCAAAATCACAACATCTCATCATTAAACTAGCCCTAACCACAAAACATGAAGATTTAAAAATACACCATCCAATACAGCCCTTAGCAGTAAAATATCGCAACATATCGTCGGCTCAGGTAAGCCGCGTTCTCTGGTTATAATAATATTGTATGAAAGTTATTCCGTCACCGGCATGCGAGGCACGGAGCGACGCCGTAACAATTTTGTCTACACTTTGACATGTCATGTTTCAGGAATATAGACTTGTTTCATGGTGGTTTATTTAATTTTGAGTTGTGAGTGATTAAAAATGTTTTTGTTCTCTGTAGTAGAAGAGTTATTGAGATTGTTTTTAAAAGAGATGTTATGTTCATTGGGTCGGTTGATTAACACAGTGAGTGATCGATTTCAACAAAATTTAAGTTCTTTGGGTAAAGAGATGCGATACTAATATTTGTAGGGACTGCAAGCGGAAGAGTGGACTCAAGGCTTACCTCTGTTTGTATGTTTTAAGCTCTGGAAGTAATGTTTTGATATTAAAATTCTTTCAGTAATAGAAAGATACTATCAGTGAGATAGCTATGTCTACACCAGTGCGCTTTCTATAAGTATTTTTTCCATTTTCCTTTATATGTTGGCACCTTGTTTGTGAAATAATTTAATTGTGATTTTGTGTGTTTTGCTATGTCTTTTGTGTGCACAGTTTTTTTTTTTTATTTATCTTTCCTGTTCATCTTGCGTCTTCCTCTAACGCATGCCTGAGCAACCATAGCGCACGCAATAGCGCGTGGGCTAAAACTTGCTCGACAACAGCGCATACCTCTAGCGCACGGTTATCCGTCGCGTGAGGTATAAACGAGTTGCATGCGACAAGCGCACAGGTATAGACGATGAGCTGCATGCGTTATAAGGCACAGCGCTTGACGCAAAACGATCTGAAAGTTGAAACGCAAAATTAACATGCGCATTGGTGTAGACATAGCTTTGCCTGCTTTTTACTTTTTGTTGAAACCGCAAGTAACAAAAAAGAATAATCTCAAAGATAGAAACAGTAAAATTAAGTTTGTTTTTCTGTTAATTATTGAACCAATCCTATCCGATTCCTAATCAAATAAGAAGGTTTGGGGATAATGAAAAGATGACATTATTATCTTTACAATAACTTCACTTCTCAATATGAGATTTTCTCCACCAAACTAACCTACATGTACAACGGAATCACGTATCAATGTTTCATCTAGATATATCGGAGTGTCTAGCCAAGCAGAAACGTCCGAGATTCATATCTTAGAATTGATAGATCATTAATCTGTCAATTTAGTCAATATTTCCGATACACTGGACCGAACGCAACGGAACTTTACTGAAAATGCTGTTTTATACGCCATGACACTTTAATAGTTTGATAAACGGTGCGTGCTTACTCTATAGTTTGATGAATAAGCTGCTGTAGAAAGATTCATTTGTGAAGAAAATTTCAGTTTAAAATATGCTGTGTAAGTATAGGATTCAAATATCTGCATCTGAACCACGTACGACTGATGGAAGCTATTATTCTGAAGTTATTTTTATTCCGCTGATAAAATTGCTTAGAGACATAACCGAATAAATAAATAAATGATTAAATGTAGATCTGGATGAAAACTATGCAGAGAAAGAAATACTTCTTCCTGAAAAATGCGGTCAAAGTCCAGAGCTAGCGAAAAATATACATACAAAAGCAAGCTCGCCGTTCACGAGATCACTAAAAAGTCAGCGAGTTTAACAGTATGTCATGCAACAGAATCGACATGCATTCCGCGCTACTACAGAATGTGTGAAAAATGTAGAAGCGAAATACAAAGAATATTTCGATTTAATTTATCAGATGAAACGGTCGCACGTGACATAGTCTCGGAGCCCGATGCAAGCTGACGATCCGCATCGATTGCATACATTTTAATATTAGCAGCTGCAGAGACCTCCCAGATGGAAACCAACTGCAATTACTGCCTATTATTGATAAGCAACACAGCACTAATTAAACTATGTTAATGTAAATGATTTACAGCTATGTGACAAAGGCTCAATACTCCAATTATTTACTCATGGTTTCACATTAAACTCGTAATAATATTATTATTGAATTCAATGGTTCGCATTTGCTCAATAATTATTGGTACTTAGTTTAGTCTCGTTGTTTCTGGGAATACGTAGAATACATTGTGACTGAATATCGAACTTACGTACTTTAGTAATTTCGTACTGGTTAAGTAATGACAGGCTTTCATTATTTTGAAAGAGGTCCACTGCTGGACATCATCATTATCAGTCTTTTAATGTTTTCACTGCTGGGACACAGGCCTCCCCTCTGTGAGAGGGAATAGGCCATAATCCACCACACGGGCGCAGTGCAGGTTGGCGGATGTCACAGTACATGTCTTCTTTTTGGTTCTGGGACATGCCGGTTTCCTCACGATGTTTTCTTTACCGTTTTGAGAGCGGTTGTGATGAAATAATTTACACAAAGTAAAGCGCCTGCCTGTGTTCGAACTCACGACCTAAAACTTGTAAGTCACGGCCGCTACTACTTGGCCACCACTGCTGGACATAGGCCTACCCTAAGTGCAGCCACAGCGACCAGATTTATGCATCAAGTATCCAGTGGATTCCCGCAGCCTTGCCCAGGTTATCGGTCCACCAAGTGGATGGCCATCCAACGCTATGTCTTCTGGTACATATTTTCTACTCCAGATTTTTTCAGCCGCATCGATTATCCGTTCTGTCAGCAATGTGCCCTAACCACTGCCACTAAAAGTCTGTCATTCTTGATACTAAGTAAGTATAGTTTTATGCAGTATTAAGATTTTATTAAGAAGATAAATCCCGCCACTATTTTTTACGAGCGAGGCAACTAACCTGGCTCATCATCGGATCAGTATTGATCTGGCACATGTAGGTGCCTGAGTCCTTGGGCTCCACATTGTTGATGTATAGCTTCCAGGTGTTGTGTCCGTTATGGGTCACAGACAGGCGAGGGTTCAGCGTCACCATGTGCGTATGGATTGCCAGGATCGTCTTCGTGTCTGATTTTATCCAGGCCACCTGGGGAATGGAAATATATTGAAATTACTAAATTGTTAGGCACTAGGTTAGGCTAGGTGATGCGAGATTGAGTAGAGGCGAAGTGAAATTGTGTGATTTTGCCACTGCGTAGCGAAGTTGTGAAACGGTGTGTAGCTGAATTGTGCGAGATTTTTGACTTGGAGAATTTCCTCGCACACATTCCTCGTTCGCATCCCTCGCACAAATACCTAGCTCCGCTATCCCTTTGCCTTCAGAGTTACTCTAAGAAAGATCAGGAAAATGAGGCGACCCCATCGGTAGATTTTATTCTCATGCACCGCCATGCTACATAGCACATTTCTGGTTGAAAAGCCATGAATAAATAAATAAATCGTAACTGTTAGATTTGTAACGCTTAACCGGCCAAATAAAATCCAAAATTTAAATAATACTTCGTCGTTAATTTTCCTGATTTAGTAGAAATGGGTGACTCTGTTAAGTCAATTTAAAGTTTGTATATAAAAGTTAGATCTTACCAATCAGACCGCTCAATGTAAATTAGGGTTATAGACGTTCTAACTCATAATACTCAATTCAGAAGTCGGTTTAAATTTATATCAATGACACAGAATAAGAGACAGTATGTTGCATAGTAGTAAGTAGGCAATTAATAATATGGTGCTTCTAGGGAACCGTACCCGAGGTATGCCAATGGAAATGTTTCTCACTAAGCTTGTGCCGTTTGTCGATCCGTCATAAGGTTGTTCCTAAAAATAAAACTACTATAAAAGAAAGCAATACATTTTCTTCTCATCGGCGTCATCATCATCAGCCTATTTATGTTCCCACTGCTGGGACGCAGGCCTTCTCTCTGTGAGAAAGGGCCTTAATACACCACGCGGGCCCGGTGCGAGTTGGTGGATCGCACATGTCTTCGAATGTTTGTTTCTAGGTCATACCGGTTGCCTCACAATGTGTTTTATTCTCATTGACTTATAAATATTATTCATCAGTCATCATCATCAGCCTTTTTAATATTCGCAAAGCTGGGACACATGCCACATCTTTGTAAGAGAGGGAACGGGCCTTAATCCACCACGCGGGCTCAGACCAGATTGGTGGATGTCCCATGTCTTCGAACTTTAGATTCACTCATCAGTATCTAAAGCAAAACTTATTTCCACCACAAAATATTAACTCAAGTTGATATGAAATAGGTCAAACTACTTAAACTACAAGTTAGTAAATATGTATTTAGTTTTCAGTTTACCGCTCGAGTTATTAAAGTTTGTGGTCTGATAAACAGCAATGACAATACACATTAACAGGATACTTTAATGTGTGTATGTGGCCGTATATTACTAGTTTAGAAAGGGAATAACTTTCTTCGTAATTGGTAATAGTGAGAGAACATTGTAATGCTCTTTGTTCTCTGGAACAGTTCAGAAATCTGTTTATGGACATGTTTATCTATTATCTATTGTTGTGCATGAGATATACAGCTATACGAAACATTTTTTTATTTAACTAGGCCATTAAGCGGCACTTTTGAACTTCAACAATTAATATTAACAAGTAATAATAATTGATTCTCCCGTCCATTCAGAGAAGAAACTCCAAACTTACTCTTTTTTTTTAAATAACTAGTTTACAATATTTACATAATACTACGTATAGGTATAAAGTATTTAAAGCATTAACAGGCAAATTCATTAATTTGATAAATAGGAACATGGTTCTCACATACTTACAAATATTGCAAAATAGAATCTCTATTAGGTATGCCATATTCCACCTAAATATCAATAAGTTGTATGGGCCCGATATAAAAAAAAACACTGAGCTGTTTAGCAACTGATTAACACACACTAAATTCTAATTTTCTATAGAAAACTTTAATTAAAGATCGTTGAGATTTATACAAATAAAGGTGATTGTGGCAATCGCTGATTGTGATAAGACCTACATTGTATCACCCTCTTTCCAAAATTAATTTATTTGTCTTTACTTTTGAGTGCAATAAAGGAATATTCTTTAAAATATCTCACCTTATAAGTGCCCAAATGATTAACAGTGCAGGTAAAGTGAACATCCCTGCCCTGAGCCACCGTGAGGTTCTCCAGCGGTGACAGGAACTCAGGCTCCTGCTCACTGTAGCCCGATCCTTGCAGCTGACCTGTAAACAAGATTCACCTTTAAATCACCGGCATAAGCACTAAACAAAATAAAACTTCATTGAAACAGATAAGAGAAAAACTTTGAAGATTCAAAAGGACACTGTGTGTACACAAAAGTTTAGGTAGGAAGCAACACCATTAACTAGCCATTTACTCCTCAAACAAAAGCTTATCCAGCCAGCTCACAATTACTAGAATAAATTAACTGACACTTTGCAGAGACTCCCTTGATAAACAATACAGCGAACAGTTGGATCAGCTTTATATTCAACGATAGCCAAATACAATCAGAAGAAATACAGGTCGAATTGGCCTTTCAAATTGGTTTAAATTGGGTCAGGCTTGCACAAACAAAAGTGGGGAAATTGCTGATGCTACTGAATTCTATAGCAATTGATCTACTTTCATTAAATAAATCTCTGCATCCGTAACCAAAAATCGCAGCAAACTACGTTGTTTACCGGCAAGTAATACCAGCCATTTAATTCACATTGAACAAGAGTACGTATCGAATAATATCAGCATTTTTCCAATATTGCCAGCGTTCACTCTGAAAAGCTGAGAATAAATGAATTCCTGTGAATACGTTTTTACATTCAAGTAAATAGCATTCGTACGTACAGCGAACAAAAGATATGCATAGTGTAAGCGAGTCTAAGTCTGGGAGTACTATCCAGAGTATGGAAGCGGCGAAGAACCGATTTGCGAAACAAATACAGTAGCTCATGTTCCAAAACATCATTTGTATAATCCTTCACAATGAACCGGCGCGGCGGTGCTCAGTAGCCGGCGCACCCAACATATGAACGCCTGAGTTTCAGTTTTCGGCGTTCGGTATTCGGCGATTAGGGACGTAAATCGGGCAAGGTTGGCGCATAAAAAGGGTCACACTAAATGTCCCATACTGTGACATCAAAACGATTAATGGCTTCGTGCGGGATTTCGGAACGCCGAATATTTTCGTTTAATTCGGCTAATGCGGGGCTGAGATTAAATAAATTTTTCACTTTTTAGCTGGAACCACAGAACGATTCAATTAAAAAAATGGAAGCGCCTCCATTATTTTTTCTCATTCATTTGTAATGACAGAGATATCCGTGAAAAGTCAAATCAAATCGTTTTATGCTGTAGAATTTGTAAAGCCCGTAACTTCGGTCGCATTCGTGTAGAGGAAAAGTAATGCCCACCCGCTCGGCATTTTCCTTGCCTACACAGCGTTCTCTGTATTCGTCGATTTGCCGCAATAAAATGGTTCTGTCTACTTTCCACTTCAACCTACTTTCCTATATCATCTCCTAAGAGTAGTGTTCGTTTAGAGTCGGCTAGATAATCAACTTGATCTAGATTCAATTTATACTTTCTCACCAATACAAAAAAAGCATTTTTGCGCAACCAGCTCTTGAGTTGGGGTCGTGGATTTAAACACCAGTAGTTCTTTTGAACATACTTCCAAGACAAGCGTAATTATTTAAGTTTGTTGGAAGGCTTGAACAGAATATGGTTTACTGATTCACTAATTAGATATCCTAAAAAAAAAATGGGTTTTACTACTGAAACTACTGAATAAAATTATGTAAATGTGCGCATATTTTGTTAAATGTTTATTTTTCAACAAATGCTGAAAGGTAATTAAAAAACGTAAAATTTAGAATAATTAAGTGACTATTCAAGTGTAAATATTTTGTAAAACTAATACAAAAACTATATTTTGTTATTAATACTTTGTAAGTATTGTAAAAACACAGACTAAAATTAATTGGATACTGAAAATCTAATTGATTAATAAACAAGTTTTGGATTGTTGGACAGATTTGTTTGATTTAGTGAGGATAACATTCCATTGGTTTTGATTAAGTCTCAATTGCTCATATTGGTGGAAATATTTAATTTGCGAATAGATTTCAATTCATATTGCCATGCAAACATGACAAATCTGTTTTACTATTATGGTATTTGTATATTGCTGATGGCAATAAATTAATAATACACACGTTGCTGCTATTCTCATTATAATGGCAACTCTGATCTAATTAGAATTTTAAGAGATAGCCATTAATATCATAATTTATCAAAGCTTTCTAAATATTTGTCAGCAAGAAATGACAGAAACGTATATAAAGAGTGTACATTAATTAAAACAAAGTATGTTTGCACGTTATTGCCAATTACAAAGGTAGAACATTAAAATGTATTTTGAAATGTAGGCCGTGATCATTGACTTGCCAAACATTGACACAAACAACAAACTTGACAATTCTATTCATGAACAATATCAAACATTTTGATCGAGTTCGCATGAATTTTGATTCTGATATTATAGGTAGCCTACTAATAATAATGTAATGGTATTTTAGTATCGCCATATGGATAAATGCAGTGGTGGCCTAGTGGTAACCGCGACTTACGTGTCGGAGGTTTGGACTTTACTTTGGGTAAATTATTTCATCACCACTGCTTTCAAAACGGTGAAGGAAAACATCGTGAAGAAACCGGCATGTCCTAGAACCAAAAATTTGAAGACATTTGACATCCACCAACCAGCACTTGGACCGCGTGGTAGATAACGGCCCATTCCCTCTCACAGAGAGGAGGCCTGTGTCCCAGCAGTGGGAACATTAAAAGCTGATGATGATGATAATGATGATTTAAGTAAATAAACACCCTGTTGTATGCACATAATAATCTCTTACATTGCCTAGTATTTTAAATTTCAACCTTATTCAGATCGTGACAAAGCTTACATCAATACATATCATCCCGCCTGTTTTTCTCGAACGGTTAAGTAGAGACATATTTCGTCAATTAGGTTTTAAGGTCCCATGTAGTAGGAGGCCAGATAATTACCATCAACCGGGCACAAATAACTCTGGATTACTAAATTACCGACTTCAAAAAAAATAAGGGTGTAATCAATTCCACACGTATGTATGTAATATTGTTGGAACTGGCGTGTGCCATATTTTATAAGTGTGTGTTTATATGTTTGTATTTTTGTATGTGTGTATGTTTGTATGTTTGTATTTTTGTTTATTTGCATGTTTGTATTTTGGTATGTTTGTTTGTCTGTATGTTTGTTTGTCCACGCATTTCGCCGAAATTACTTATCGGATCGTGATCATTCTTTTCGTGTTGGAGTGAGTATCTCTTAACTTAGGACATTACATCAAAATCGGTCCAGCAGTTTTCAGGATATGGAGCATACAACCGAACTCCTTAGCGACAAACGATGTGTAAATTAAGTTATCATGGGTGTTTTGTCAATCCTTTAGGTACCGTATAGTACGGTAGCTTAAGGAAATTGCTCATTTTTAATGGGGAATTTTTAACTGCACCTCTATTTAGAAATTTAAGCAAACAAAATATCTCCTCTAATAACCTACTGCAAAACAATATTACTCACCGTAAAACAAAAAAAAACTGATTTGCACACAAATTATTCAATTAAATATAAAATAAATGTGAATTAGTCCAAGAGCGAGCGAAGCGAGCTCGGGAGCTTAGGGCACCCCGACACGGATAGGTTAGGTTCGAAGGAGATGACGGGAGCTGAAGTGAGCGAGCAAAGCGAGCGAACTCAGCTCCCGTCATCTCCTTCATGTTAGGTTACTTTAGACCCTGCAGACAGAAATAGGAGCCCTGCGCAGCGGGGCTCCGTCGACTTTGTTTCGTTTCCCCCCCTCCCTTAAAACTTAAATATTTTGTTGCACTCGAAGAATTATTAGATTTACTTTTAGTTAACAGATAGTTATTCAGTAAAACAGTTAAGCTTTAAAGATCTAGCAGTATAGTACAATTCATTTATTTGATGAGCAAATTTAGTGTGCAATTCAGTATTTTTGGTAGTAATTTCGAATATTTTGATTGAAAAAAGGGGAATTACAGTTAAAGTATTAAATACCACCCATTTTTAATGATGGTTTACAAAAACGTAAAAGAGAGAAATAGAAGCTTTTTCACCGAGTAAACCTTATAAACTTACTTCAAAAGCAAAACACTAAAAAGTGCAAAATAACTTTCATTTCGGAAGTCGGTGTCTTTGGTACCTCTTGATGCTTTTGAAGTCGGTTTATTTTTTGTGAAAAAATTACATTTGTCCTTTTGATTAAGCTTGTTGAAAACAAATGGGACACTACCGTGTCGTGTCATATATTAGGGCTTATATAGCACCAGTATATTAGCGTCCCCTACAAACACTGCGGTTAGAAAATTCCTCGGCTTTATAAACTGCAAAGTAAGGTTAGCAGTTCAAAGCTTAAGCTCAAAGAATTAACACAAACAGACTGCACAGAATATAAAATGTTTTGTTTTCAGTTCAAAAGGCTTGTGAAAAAAACTGAATTGTTGCTATGGATGTTTCATAACTCACAGTCCGACTTTATGTCTTTACTGCAGAAATGTGCGGTATTGGACTATCTTTTGGCTGAAATTTATCAGTAAGTGAACTGTTCCCAGAATTCAGAGCTTACACTGGCTATTACTGACCCAATAATATATTCAGTACGGAACGTTTATTTGCGACCAATTGTTCGTGTTATCGGTACAACCCGCTTTCGTATTAGTCGACTCCTCGAATTCGGGAATGAAACTAAATAGGACCTTCTGAATATCGAGTAAGGTATTGACTACCATAATAGAGATATTGAGTGTCAACAAATATAGACAGGAAAACTTCACTGATAGGGCAAAGACTAGTTGTCAAATGCAATAGACTGAAATTTGGGTTAATGTTGTTGATGTTAAAATAAAAGTTATGGTGCGTTAATGCGTAGCGCGGGATGTGAGCTATATCCACTAATCATCATCATCAGCCTTTTAATGTTCCCACTGCTGGGACACAGGCCTCGTCTATGTATGAGAGGTAAAGGGCCTTAATCCACCACGTGGGCCCAGTGCGGGTTGGTGGATGTCTTCGAATTTTTGGTTCTAGGACATACCGGTTTCCTCATGATGTTTTCCTTCACCGTTTTTAGAGCAGTGGTGATGTTATAATTTACACAAAGTAAAGCGCCTGCCCACCAATAGGCATATTTAATTTACCTAGCTTCACTTAGCGCAGCCCTGCTGGAACAGGGAATAACGGAGCCGAGGTCTTGTCATGCCAAATAAGTGACTCTAGAAATGTATACAAGGAATGGAGCAATCCATGCGAGGGATTCGCTTGTTTCGTATGCACAAGATCGCTTCCTCCAGCATTCGCTACGCATCCATATAGCACTCAGTTTCTTCATATTGATTGGTTGAAAAACCGGCCATGTGCGAGTCGGACTCGCGCACGAAGGGTTCCGTACCATTATCGCAAAAAAAACACGTTTGTTGTATGGGAGCCGCAATTAGATATTTATTTTATTCTGTTTTTAGTATTTGTTGCTATAGCGGCAAAAGAAATACATTGTTTGCGAAATTTCAACTGTCTAACTATCACGGTTCATGAGATACATCCTGGTGACGACAGACAGACGGACAGTGGCGTCTTAGTAATAGGGTCCCGTTTCTACCCTTTGGGTACGGAACCCTAAAAAGGAACACAGTTTCACAGCTTCGCTACGCCTCTTCGTAACTCTGAACTTCTACCCACTTTTTGAATGGAAACGCACCGTAAAGATATCAAAAGAGGTATAAAAGTCACCAAAATGATTTAACGTGGCATATCATATTTCTTAATGTTACTTAAATAAAACATTGATGCTGTAGAGAAAATTTTAATTGTTATTTTCAATGTCGGCCGGGTAATGGATTTCCGGATCAATGCTGGTAATATGACCCTTGTAAATTAAACGGGAATAGATCTGATTCACCCGGCTTCAGTAATACGCTTCTAACTTGCCTGTTTACGTGTTCACTCGCTCAGAACTTAAGATTTTCTATCTCGCCGCTTTCACAACTCGCCCGTTGTGAATTAATAGTGTTAAAGTTTATCTGTGCAAAGAAGTTAAGGAATATATGTGTGGAAATTATTGACTGCTATATTTCATCCTTAACTAAAAACTTTGTAATGATAATAGTTGTAAATTATTCTTTTAACTCAACTTGCTTTCGTAATTTCACAACGACAGTTTATCAAGCTTGAGGGAATCATCAAGCGCCAAATTTCATCCAGATCCGTCCAGCTATTTGAGCGTGAAAAAGTAACAAACATACAAACACACACTGACAAACTTTCGCTTTTATAATATTAGTGTGGTGATCGTTGAACATTACAGTTTCTATTTATTAGATACTTTCTGGAAATAGCAGCTTAAATAATCTTTCGTTTCTTGGTTTAAAAGGTTTATAATGGTAAAAAATACGTATATTTTTTAAATAATCTACATTTACAAACATACATTGCTTTTAATAAAAACTTTCTTCCTTCCCTTTTATCATAATTATATTTTCTGTATCGAATCCAACGCGTGTGTCACGTGTGTGTGGTCGTTTTTTACCGCACTATTCGAATCCTATTCCACGAAAATCGGATATACAATGTGCTGTTGGCCACAGAGTTACAAGTGCTACACTATTCTCCGAATCACGGTGCACACTGAGCCGATAATGGAACAAAACGAGGCAGTGTTTATAGTAGAGAGGCGGCCTTTGTCACGTCGCATCCCGGCAGACTTGCCGAGTGAACGCGTCGCGCGTAGCTGTCAAATGAAAATTAATAACACCCCGATACGGAACATTCGTCACTCGTCTCCGGTCACACATCATCTCTTTATCGAGTTAAAACAAAAGCAAATATTTTTAAAGCCAAAAATTTAAATCAAAACTGAACACACAAAAGCGAAAAATATATTTCATTTTAAATGAAATTTTCGACGAATGAAATAGCACTCATGATTATGTCAATTAGCAATGCGTATAAAGATAAATGTGACAAGAATGAATTGAGATTTCAACTTCAAAATGTCCACATAAGGATTGTGTCACAAAGATATCACAAAACAAATTACTCAAAGACGTTTAATAATAGCAATAAGTAAGGCTTTTATCCGAGTCAAATGAAAATTAATAACTCGGGGCCAGTAGCCGCCAGCTACGCGGCCAACTTTGTCGACCGACGACCCCTTTATCTTGATATCCAGCACCCGAGCGATGGATAAAATTATATCTACACTCATAAATCATCTACGCGTTGTACCACATAAAAATATAATTAACAAAATTGAAGAACATTTTAAAAATGTTCACGAACTGAACGGCTGTGTCCCAATCCATCTTAATAATTTATCAGCCAATATTAATAACTTTCATAATTATATCAATTATTGTGAACTTCACCGGTCAAGCCCTCCATATTCGATTACGTGTTCCAATTATTCAGTATTTCACGCTCATCGACATCTATAATTACATTTTGATAGAATTGCGTTAAATTCACCACGCGTACGATCACTAATTTCCATACAATTAATCCAATGATTAGCTGTAATCCGATGTGGGCTTAACGCATATCGTTCGCATTGCACACAAACATCATTATTTATATGGTACGTGTTTATTTAAATTGTAGAGTTTTCATTAGGAACTATAATTAAACATTTCTCAGAGAACAGTGCAGGGATGAAGTGAAAGCCTTAAACAATTAAAAGAAAAGGTTATATAAAGCGTTTTCAATTAAACTTGGAATCCGGTAGGGCAGCGTTGAGTGCGGGTTCCTTACGTCGGACGCGGCTCAGGCGCGTCGCGGTACGTGAGAGAATCTGGGGCGGTATTGCTTCTAAACTGCAGCCGCCACTGTAGGCAGTCGTTAAAGTGCAACAATTTGCTACATCACGTGAAGTGCGGTCTAGTTTTAACTCACGTTCAGAACAAACACGTACAGAAAGAAACAAAGCAAACGTGCATGGAATTGTGACTTGACATGTTGTTCTTGCATGCCTACGTAATACGTGATGCGGCTTCGAGGTTGTTTAATTTTCGACTGTTGCAAATGTTTAGCTCACTTTAAGCACTTATTTAAATGTTGTAACTGAACATTTGCATTTCTGTATAAAATCGATGACAATACAGAATTCGAAGAGCTTGCAGAATTCAAACATTTGCTGCACTAGTCTCGCTACCACAGCTTTCCTATTTCAATTACTGCTGTTTTTGGTGAGGTGGTTTGATTTTAGTTTTGCATTACAATTTAATTTTTACCTTGTCATGCTCTACATTACACTATACACACTTCTCTTTATTACTGCCTTTTGCCAAATGACTAAGTGTAGAACAAATCAAATAAATCTTGTCTGCTGTGAAAGCTAACAGGCGCTCTCACGCATATCCAATGTTCACACAATTAATGATTGATCAATAAACTACAAAACAACATATATTTAAGGTAAAATAAACGTGTCTCTAAAACTCAGTAAAATTTATAAAAGCTTTTAAATCTTCGACACAAAATTTCAGCTAAAATTTCCTAGAGAATAATGACGAGAATATCCGTCGAATATTTGGAGTGGTCCGACTTAGGGGCACCAGTTTCAACATTACTTTACTGTACTAGGAAAGGAAAATTAATGTTTTCAAAGCGGCAAGAGATGTTCGAGAGGATATTACGGTTTTCATCAGGTTTTCCATTAGTGTGTTCAGTTACTCGCTTGTATCCATTGGTACCAATTTGCGAACTGTATGCCAAAAGGTTTAGACAAAGTTGTACATAATTATTGGTACAGCGAGATGTATTACTCCCAACTATGTGTTAGTTATCTATGTGTTAGTTATTTACGTGTTAGTTAACTATGTGTTAGTTATCTATGTGTTAGTTAGTTTACTTCGCTTGGAAATTAAAAGCCCTTTTTCAACGCTTGTTTTTCACAATAAATGCCAGAGTGCCCAAATGCTTACTTATTTGACAGATGATAGTAATAAGATTCCACACTTCCAAACCAACAATCTACCAATGTAACGTAAACGATCTAGTATGCCAATTTGAATACAAGAAAAAGGCCAAGTGGAGTCTGACTCGCGCACAGAGGGTTCCGTATAAACAGATACATTCACCAAAATAAATAGGTCATATTACTAACGTTCATAAACAGTGAAAACACCGAACATTGCTCTAACGAAGGCACAAAATTGACTTTGCCATTCAAAAACTGTTGTCTGCGAAACTATAAGGGTTTCTTGTGGACTACAGAACCCTTAGAAGAGGTTTCTCCTTACTGTCACCAGACGGCGACGCGGCGCTTATTCAGTTTCAATACAAATTGACGTATACGTTAATAAGCTTGTGTAAAAACTCAGACTGAGCCCACAGAACTCATTTTAATTAAAAAAAATCGACTATAATATTGCACTTAATATCCAAAGAGGCACTAGTCTTAGACGAAGTATTTTAAGACGGGGGGTCTTAAGAGAATGAGTAGATCGTTACTCCGTGTCTGATATACTAATAGGTAATATTATTCGGTCGTACAAGGTAATAGGCATAATATTCTACATTGGAACAAGGTTCGTTAGGCACATTAAGGTAATTTTATTCAAAATGGGCGTTAGCTCTTCGCCTTGAAGTTTAACAATGTTTATTACTAATTAAAGTCAGAGGAGAACATAAAGGGAATGGTTTCGTGAGACAGTCAAACGCGAGGCTCTCTCTCTCTCTCTCTCTCTCAAACCTTGTGTTTGACTGTTTCACGAAACCATTCCCATAGTTGCCTTGAAACTAGGCAACTATGTTGTATAACTGAAGTTTGATATTGCAGGCTATCATTTGTATAATTTAAATCTCTTATTTTAGTATTCGATATTGGGTCATTTCTCCTTCCAATATTATAAATGTGAAAGTCTGTGAGTATGGATGTTTTTTATTTTAATTAATGACGTTCAAAAGTGCCGCTTAATGGCCTAGTTGAAATAAATATTTTTGTCTTTGACATTGACTTTTGTTACTCTTTCAAACAACAAGAAAAATTTCAAAATTTAAAAAAACCCCGACTCATTTATCTTGCGAAAACACCCCGATTCAAACAGTAAAACGCCCATACCTTTTGAACGGCTGAACCGATTTTATTCAAACATAGCTAAGAATACTCTCGACAAAATTAACTTTCACACAAAAAAAACTAAATCAAAATCGGTTTATCCGTTTAGGCGCTATGATGCCACAGACAGACACACAGATACACAGATTTACAGACACACAGCAACACACGTGAAACTTATAACACCCCTTCTTTTTCCGGCGGGGGTTAAAATAAATAAACGACTTTGGATCAGATAATTTATCCTAGCTAAACTATTGACTAAATATGTGATTTTGTCTATATTTAAACAAATATTGCTCATATTTGTTTAAATATGGACAAAATCACGTTCCTGGAAAGGGCTTCGATAAAATTTGCAATAAAGGAGTTTTCGGTGGCGTAAAATCGATCTAGCTAGGTCTCAAATCCGAATTTGAAAATCTTTTCTCTATTTGCACCCGAGTAGAGCTCGGTTGCTCAGGTACTAACCTACAATAACACAAAGGATACACACTGCGATAACATACATCATATTTTATCCAGGTAGTACTTAGTATATTTTGAGATATTTTATTATCAAATAAACGTATGGAACGTTTGAACACGTTGAAAAACTCCAATAACCGAGCAAGGAAATATTGTAACTGAAAAATGTACTGTGAACACCTACGTGATTCATACTATATTTATATATTTCAATGACGTCACTTTTGGTGATTGGAGATTGTCATCTTATGTAAGGAGGTTCTTCACTAACTTACCTGCGACTATAGTGAGGAGCGCAAACGTCGAAACTAGTGGTAAGCCGCCGGTTTCCATGGAAACGGATCTGGAACGCCGCGATGATTCTGACGTCATGACGTCAAATGACATTTGATATCAATAAGCTCTTTGCTCCAGCTTCACATCGCGTTATTGTCATAACAACCCTCCTTCTGAGGTATATTGTCTCAAAATTTCAAATACAATACATCTATTAATACCATCATTTATCCTACGTTGAGTATATTTAAAACAGTTATTTATTGTCTCATAAAATTACAATGTTATTGTGGTCTCATTTCAGCCATGCTCGGTAAATCTGGAACAAAAAGAGAGAAATCAAATGAGTATAAAGGATATTTATTTTTCCTTTTCGAGAGAACAGGATTCAAAGCCTTGTGAATGCGAAGTGCGTTACAATGAGAATGAATCTTTTGGAATCAAGCAACGTGTAATGTCACTTCATCTCTTTTATTTATTACTGACGTTGTATAATGGTGATGACCAGTGCAATTTTTTTACCAAAATGTCCAATATTATAAACATCTGACCGAGCAATACATCATAAAGTCGCATATGTTCTCACATCGTAAACGAAATAGTTACGTCATACTATTTCATTAAGAGCCATCTGCCTAATTTCTTGCCGACACTTAAGCCCCAACCACGACTTGGGTCTTTACTTAGCAAAGTTGCAAACATAGCTTATATCACTTGACCGTGAAAAAGTTTGTAAATAAACTAGCTTGAACCCGTCTCAAAGGTAACCCGTCGTCGCCCGCAGTTGGACCACGACTTTACGGTCAAAAAAATGGCATTAAATAAAGCCTGATTTATTTTTTCATACGCTCATGTGTCTAGGTTTTTTAATATAATTTCCACTGGGGTGGCAATTGTTATAATCGTCGTTTGTGCGGTAAATCTAACGCTACCTGATTCAAGTTTTTAACTGGGGCAAAAAGTTTATTGTGTTGTTGGCTGAAGATGGCATGGATTGCAACGGGTAGGAATAGTGCATTCTCAGCCTTATTTATGGTTTTGTGATATTCGTTAAATACTTTTTCAATACATTAAAAATACTTTCACGTTCAGTTCAAACTTTTTGTGTAAACAAGATAAATGTCAGCGTGCATCAAAACATATAATAGTTTAAATAAAAATACGAGTAGTGCCACAACAAACTAACTACCTGAATAAATCTAAATAAGCGTCCAAATATTTACCTATTCCTGTGAGAGATGCGGCAAATAAAATAGCGAATGTTCGATATTTTTCAGTTTCTATTCAATTGGCTCTCGAAAATAAATACATAGGAAGGATATAAAAATAAATAAAGTCGAAACACCATCGTGAAATATAGAAATTGATTCACACTCCAGAATTAAAACGTATTTTATTTGCTAGTGTATTTGTACGAGCAAAACCTAAAATCGACCACGTATCGGTTAGTTGAAGGTGGAATAGGTATTTCAAAACGTAAACAAAAAACGAGAGCGTAATATTTTTTACTTCATATCTGCAAGGAACAACGCAGGTGCAGCACTGCAGTTACCTATATGTGTACCGTGCATAGTATAGGTAGGTACGTAGAAACACATGGTAGTTTTTTATTAGAGCAGTTTCCGCGGCGCAGCGTGCACAAACTGAGATAAAACAGGAATGATTGCCGCTCTGTCGCGATATTGTTTCAAGTGTTTTGTTCCATTCTGCTGGCTCTTCAGTGCTTTTTATTCATCCACACCCGAACGCCGAACTGTCGCATAAAAACCGGCCGACTGACGAGATTCGTACAGATGTACGCTACGCACTCATCTTATAGTCCCGATTGATAAAACCTTTTACTTTTATTAGAGGGAATTTTCTTAGTTGGCATTTTGGTTTGATATTGGATTTAATCAGAAATTACCTAACAAACATATCGACACAAATGCCGATTCTATAGTAAGTATGTTGGTAGGTAAATACTTGAGATTTTGTTCCACATTCGAAATACTATAAAGCTCTCCGAGATTTCAAAGTAACGTAAAGGAGACATTAAGTGAGGATAAGTATCGTTCGTGGGCAGGAATATAATAGTTCACTCCGGGGACTGTTCGGCTCCATCAATTGAAACATGCTCTCCCGTGCCGGTGACGGCGGCGGCGTCTTTGCCGTACGAACGAGCGTCGCGACAATAAACAATACAAACAACCCTGGCCTGCGTTTGACACCAGCCCGTTCGGAGTGGATTAGAGCGCTCTACAGGGAGTTCGGCAGCATTTAGGGAACGTAATAGCCTTCCGCCGTGACCTGTTTTAGTTGCGACAAATAGAGATTTACGGGATTGCTACCGAGGGATTTTCAAAGGAGACTGCTCTCCGTAATAAAATTGAATGGTGTTTACTTTGTGGCTGCTTTATTCTCGTTGCCAATTTGACACGGACTCCATTTTTAAAACGATCGACTTTCAATATCTGTGAGGTTTCATAACGACAGAATCATCCGACTGTCAATCGATTCCAGCCTTCTCGCATTCGACAGACTGTCCGACAAAGTTTGAAACAATTTAATCCCGCTTGAAATATGCACGAAAAAATTTGTCTGAACTAAAAGTGAGCGAGGGGAAACCATCTCACAGCGCCATTAAAATACATTATAATTTTTGGCGGATAAGGAAAAAATCACAATATCGAGGCCAGACAATGTAGCTGGCCAGCGATATCATGAAACATAATTAGGTACCTACGCCCGGAATTCGATAAACTTAATCGTATGGAACCCCATGTTAGGAGCGAGTCGCCTCTAACCCTTGGTATTACAGAGGGAAACCCCATTTACGGCATTCCGTTGCTTAATAATTTTACATCCGTCCACAAAGATGCCGCGCTGTGTTATCTCACGAGTGGCACGCCACCGATACGACTGCCAACCAGCCCCTTACTCCTGCTCCTATTGTCATGTTTACATTGTCTATGCTCATTCCCGAATTCCGATTAACGCAAAGCTAAAATCGCTTTCATATGAATACAGTGTTTCTCGGGCAGACACAAGTTACGTTGATAACGAATACAATTAGGTAATGCCGCCTGCGCTTTGACTACACAACGAAGCATTTCTGTTTTTATTTAACTTTGTTCAAACTTTAAACTTTCTTTATGAATTCAAGTTTCGGAAAGTTTCCCTCAGCTTGGTACGGACACTAAGAAAAACCAGGATTATGGGTGAAAACAAAGAACCCGATAAAAAACTACTCGGTACAACTTTTAAAACTGCAGTGTTAAGCAACCTTGGAAATATATATTAAATAAATTTCTTGTACTTTGTCTGTTTAATAGCTTTACGGAGATAAATAGTAGTAACCGAATTTTATTATTTTCTCTTCCAGATTGGAGTCGTAGCGCTATGTGTGAACATATTATGTAAAATGGTCCGCCGGACAGTAAAACCTTTCTTGACAATTAATTTCACGGGCCGTGTTCAACCTTTGCACTCCCCAGTTTCTTAATTCACAATTAAAAAGTTAAATTGTCCGGTTAATTGCTGCCATTGTGGTGGACGACGTCTACTTATTATTCAGAATTGCTCTGTGAAAATTTGATGAAAAATTTGCCGAGAACCGGTTGCTAAATCACAATAAGTAATTAGCTTATCTGTCGGCGTCACGCGGGGTGCCGGGGTCTCGCGGTGCAGAGGGGAGCGGGGAATGCGGGGGTGCGGGGTGGCGAGTTCACGTCTTACGTTAAGCTCTCAGTATTAATCTCGACTCTGCTTAATAAACGAAGTGAATAACTTGGATTAAATAAATCACAGTATCCAAATTCTTGGTTGACTTTGTAACCGATGCTTGAGTTGGCATGCTCGACTCGACATGCGCGTTTGCCTTTTGTTTTGTACCTGTAGGTGCGCGAGTGTGTGTAATCTTTGTTGCCGGTAATATAAATTCACAGTAAAGGTGTGCTTACACGGGCAACTGAAATTGTATTGCCATACATTGATAGACATTGGTGGGACATCACATTTAACCACAACTTGCGCGATTATTGGCATTTCTACAATTGCCAATAATTGCCCATCTTTACCTTTGGATGTGTTGCACTGTAGACAATAATAAACCTAACACTTCCTATCATAATAATCACAATAGATTTTTCCTTTATCGTCATCCTAAAGCATTGACCTCCTTTACTTGAAAGCTATCACTTCACTTTCTCCAAAAACTACTACCTGTTCTGTAATCTAAAAGTACATAACGTGGGAGCCATTTTCATACCTTAAGCAAGATACCCTTCTGCGAGATCTGATAATCCTAAAGTTACCAACCAAAGTATCGTAATATACAATGCGTACCTTACATGTTTTCATTGTTAACAACTAAGTATACTTAATATACAATATAGGGCAGAAAGTACGACACTAATTTCAACTTTGTATCTAATTATGTTCCCAATCTACGTATAATTTAAGTTGGTTTATTACTGTTAATTTAGTTCATAATTTGTTTTAATTAAAAAAAATGGTTCAAGAATTTATTTCATAGTTCCAAAATAAACAATGTTTTCAAATACAAAAAAATAAAGCAACTCATTGCCAGTATTTTCATTTGTGTATTTATTTTAACTGTATGTAGAGTAAGTACATAGCTAGACTTAATGTAACTCTACCTGTCAACCGTTGAGACAAAAAAACCTGTTTCACAACAAAAAAAAACCTATTTTCTTTTCTTGATTTTCTGACACTGACTTCCGAAATTGAAGAATTTATTTCTCACTCTGTAGTGTTTTTGTTTGGATGTCGGTTGTATTTTTTTGTACAAATGTTTTTTATTTCACTTTTTTGTTGTGGTTCCTAGTGGGCCAGTTCCGTAGTAAGGTTCCTATAATGTCCATAATGACTCAATAAAACATAATTATGGAGTTCTGTTGTGTGCTTTAGTGAAATGAAATGTAATTCTGAAAACAGAGATGCGATTGCAGCAATCCCGAGGCATTTGCCGTCATTTGTTAAAGAGTGTTGTTGTATATCTCCGAATTTACATACATACATAAACTCACGCCTTTTTCCCTTGGGGGCAGAAACTACAGAACGAAAAAAAAAAACGAATCTCCGAATTTCTTAATCATATATTCAATAAATAAATATAAAAACTTTAGAACAGTATTACTACTATTTCGAACAAATATTTTTTTCAAAATCGGTGCACAATTGACGGCGAATTCGGTGAACATACACAAAAAAAAAACATAGTCGAAGCTCCTCCTTTTTGGCAAGTCAGTTATATGTTTTTATTAAGGATAATATTTTTGTGTTCACCAAAAATCTATAGGTCCATCTATGTATGCATTTCTTAAATATTGATCTTAAACCCGTTTAATTGTTTTACTATAATTAAACTACTCGGCCAACAAAATATGTTGCATCAAAGAAATCCCAAATTAACACCAAGATATAACACTTTTTTATTGTAGTGCGCTGCAAATATTCTATTGTAACAATAACTATTTTATTATTTCCCGAAAAATACTGATCGTGCACCAAATATTAGTCGATCTACGAATAAATTATGGTCAAAGAATCAGTCCAAGAGCGAGCGAAGCGAGCTCGGGAACTTAGGGCACCCCGACACGGACAGGTTAGGTTCGAACGAGATGACGGGAGCTAAAGTGAGCGAGCAAAGCGAGCGAACTCACTTCCCGTCATCTCGTTCGTGTTAGGTTACTTTTGACCCTGCAGACAGAAATAGGAGCCCCGCGCAGTGGGGCTACGTCGACTTATTCGAAAACTAAAACTAAACTAAACTAAACTTAACTAAAAAAATAAATGCTTGTTTTTAAAACTAGGTGTATTACTATTTTTACAAATTTGCAACAGTTGTTAAATAGATGCTCGTTATGACATATTTTAATGAACATATTTTGGTGCACATTCAGTATATTTGGTGGAACACAGGCAAAATTAGGTAAATGAAATGGGAATAAATTGAAGTACTTTTAAATACTATCCTTTTATTAATACTACACCACACTCTGACAGGAGTAGAAAATAAAAAATAAATATAATTTCAATTCGATTATTGTCGTATGGTTGTCCGACATTGTATAGGTAAAGAGATCGGTGCCTATCGATTAACATTCAAGGTATTTGCTTGAAATGCATCTGTGCTCAACCCCGCCGTCTGGCCGTCCAGTAATTAATGTTTTGCATGTTTGTATTGCAACAGTAACCTCCGGAATCTAAACCCTGTTCAATTTAGTCTGTTGCCAAATCTCATAGCGATTGGCTGTTGTTTTCATTGGCTTATTCAAAAGCTAACATTATTTGCCTGTACATTTATTTATTTATTTGTTTAGGATCTCAAACAAAGGATATACACAATATGTGTCACATAATGAGGAAGTATTTATTTGGGTATTTAGTTGGTGTTCTTTTTCACTTACTGGAAACGCCACAAAAAAATAAACAACTTAGGTTATACAATTATTAAATAAACATTAACCGTCTTTGCGTCGGCGCAGTCGGGTAAAATTAAAAGAATTTCCCTTTTAGAAAAATCACCTCTTAAAAAGAGTGTGTGTGTAAATCATATATATTTAAATAAAAATCATCATCATCGTAATCATATCAGCCGAAAGACATCCACTGCTGGGCATAGGCCTCCTCCAAGCGTCGCAACATTGATCGGTCCCGTGCGTTTCGCAACCAGCGGATTTCGCAACCTTCACCAGGTCATAGGTCCACCTGGTGGGAGACCTTCCAACGCAACGTCTTACGGTTCGCGGTAGCCACTCCAGAACCTTTCTGCCCCATCGTGGCCGATGGGGCAGAAAGGCCCTTCTGCGAGAAATGTGCCCTGCCCACTGCCACTTAAGATGGCACTTCTTCGGGCTATGTCGGCAAACCAGGTTCTCTTGCGGATCTCTACATTTCTGATTCGATCACGCAAGAAAACTCCAAGCATAGCCCTCTCCATTGCCCTTAGAGTGACTGTAAGCTTTCTGCTGAGACCCATTGTAGGCGACCACCTCGCAGAGCCATATTTCATCACTGGCAACACACACTGGTCATAGACTTTCATGTTGAGACACTGTGGTAAGTTGGACGAGAAGCTACCGCGAAACTTCCCGAACGCTGCCCAGCCGAGTCGGATTCAACGGTTGACCTCTTTCTCGATATTACCTTACAAGCTACTCCTAAAACTGACAGTTTGATGATTCGAGGGGAAGTGTAGTTGGAGGACATAACTTGTAAGAAAGGAGTTAGTTACGAACTAACACGTCCTAACTTAAAACTTTAAAAGGTTGTAGTGTTAAAGTTTAAGATTAGAATTATTCAGCCAGAAATAGGCCTGATGAAATAAGACAGGCAATTAAGGACGAGATTAGCAAGATCTGTATTGATAACGGAAGCTAATCCAGTAATGTTCATTGTAATGTAGAGTTTATTATTGAATTATGTAGATTTAAATACTTTGGTGAATATTAATATAAATGTGTAACTATCTAGAGGGCATCTATAGGATCGTGTTTTGTAGTCAACTTTATGAGGTATTTGAATTAATTTAAACTAGCTGTCCGCCTCGGATTCGCACTGGTGTACTAATAATAAAGACTTACTTGACATCGATTTATTCTGTGCAACACGTGGAACATTCCGAAATTCGACTCGCAATGCGATCAAGGAATTAGACAGGAATTAGATGTAGGAAAGATAGGATTATTCTTTTCATCTTGGATTATTGTAGGTCAATATGTTTTGTATTCATTGCACAAGTACGTGCTATTGGATTCTTTGCACATACTTGTTATTTAAGGTCACTGTCTCACTGTCTTTTTTGCATTGATATTTTAATTACTTTTTTTTTTTTTTGAAGCGTTTAATTTTATGTTTTGCTTGTATGCTGTGAATAACGCTGTAGATTACATAAATGTTAATTTTAAGTTTTTAAAGAAACTTTTTTACTTTTTACAATCCCATCAAAACATTTCACCGATTGGGCTTCAGCCGTTTGGGCTGTGCGTTGATGGTCAGTGAGTGAGTCAGTCAGTCAGTCACTTTCTTCTTTTATATGTTTAGACAATCGGTGAAATGTTTTGATGGGATTGTAAAAAGTAAAAAAGTTTCTTTAAAAACTTAAAATTAACATTTATGTAATCTACAGCGTTATTCACAGCATACAAGCAAAACATAAAATTAAACGCCTCAAAAAAAAAAAAAGTAATTAAAATATCAATGCAAAAAAAGACAGTGAGACAGTGACCTTAAATAACAAGTATGTGCAAAGAATCCAATAACACGTACATGTGCAATGAATACAAAACATATTGACCTACAATAATCCAAGATGAAAATAATAATCCTATCTTTCCCACATCTAATTCCTGTCTAACTCCTTGATCGCATTGCGAGTCGAATTTCGGAATGTTCCACGTGTTGCACAGAATAAATCGATGTCAAGTAAGTCTTTATTATTAGTACACCAGTGCGAATCCGAGGCGGACAGCTAGTTTAAATTAATTCAAACACCTCATAAAGTTGACTACAAAACACGATCCTATAGATGCCCTCTAGATGGTTACACATTTATATTAATATTCACCAAAGTATTTAAATCTACATAATTCAATAATAAACTCTACATTACAATGAACATTACTAAGACCTGGATTAGCTTCCGTTATCAATACAGATCTTGCTAATCTCGTCCTTAATTGCCTGTCTTATTTCATCCGGCCTATTTCTGGCTGAATAATTCTAATCTTAAACTTCAACACTACAACCTTTTAAAGTTTTAAGTTAGGACGTGTTAGTTCGTAACTAACTCCTTTCTTACAAGTTATGTCCTCCAACTACACTTCCCCTCGAATCATCAAACTGTCAGTTTTAGGAGTAGCTTGTTATTTATTGATATTAAGAGCTCCTTCAAACTGACTTTGAATATGGGCCTAGATTTTAATTCGTAGAATTGTTTAAGTCTTGATATTGTACTGATATACGAAGGAATTTCCGAAAGATTCGTGGAATATATTCTTTACAATACATCTACTATTCAAAAAAAAAATGCCGATAATTTTGGACCTCCCTATGTATCTCGTGAAATTCCTAGTATCACCTCTCACACTGGAGGTCGTCGGTTCCAATCCGGGCAAATATCAATTGTGACATTTTTAATAAGTATGTACTTTATAAGTTTATCTTGGACATCACTGGTCATTACTTATGTGAAGGAAAAAAAATTGAGGCAACCTGCTGCCTTATTGGGCAAAGGGCAAACAGTGATTTTGACTTTGACTTTGATAGCTACAACATTGAGGTCTTTAAGTCAAGAGTGAATAGGTTACTTCTAGGCATGGAGCACACAACCCGTGGAGAGAGCGTGCGGGTGCTACCGCGGGCGCCAAGCGTATGCAATATCAAGCTCATGCGGCGAAATTTTGGTCAGTCGCAGCATCTGTAAGCTAAACGTACGAACGTCACGCGCTTCCGTATTTAAAACAAATAAAACGAAAAGTAATGCCTATTTGTGCAATTAAATGGTGTGGGAAGTGTACTACTAATTCAAGTTACACAAAAGATGGTACAACATTTCACAGTTTTGTGGTTTTCTACTCCAATTAATCAATTTCATTACGCAAAATCAAATATATTTATTTCTGGATGGTTCGCTTTGCTGTCTCTTTCTGGTAAACTGATTTGCACATTAGCAGTTGTTTCTTTCTTTCTCGATAGTGCTGTTCGTAGCATCACGAGTTCACGACAATTATATCGATATGTAAGGCTCCAAGACTGAAACGGTCGTCGAGCGCAAAAGATACTCAGTGACTTCTTGAAAACGGCCATAACGCCACTATTAAACATTATACAATACTTTTTAAGTTGCCGAAATTAATAAGAACTGCAGCTGTGTATGTTATTTTGTTTGTTATTGTCTAGCCAGTATTTACCTTATCATAAATGTTTATTATACGTACCGAAGATTCTAAGAAATTCGTTCTTTTGTTTGTTTGTATCCCAAAGAAATCCTTATAGTATTAATAAGTTAAACATTTACCGATATCGATAATTTTTTTTAATTATTTCTTTGGAATCCCTAGAGAATCAGTTGTCAAACTATCACCCAATCACAGCGAGGAAAGCTTACCGCTGCCCCCGCTGGTTCTTGGTGACTTCGGTTTAGAACAAAAACGTGCCGATGCTCTCTCCACGGGTTGCTCCATGCTTCTAGGCAAGCGTGCTTCACCGTCGACCACATCATCGCTTACCATCAGGCGAGATAGTGGTCAAATGCGAGCCTATCGATAAATAAATAAATAAAAAGATGTGAGTGGTCGATTTTTTATACTCTTTGCCCTTAGCCTTGCCAAGTTCATTAAGCAATAAGGCTGCTGGACTTACAGGGAAAAAGTTAAAAGTAAAATCGCCAGAAAGCGTGGTCTCTGAATGTAAAAAGGCCTTCGCTCTGCACTATGCAGTGGACAGCTACAGGCTAAGCTGGTACTAATATACTTACAAGTGTTTATACATACATTGTATACTGATTACCGGTTTCTGGAACCTTAGGTAATCAAGCCTCTAATACTATTCTACTTAAATCATGTTAACTGTGGTGATTGGTTGTCCAGAATACTAACAAGCAATTAACTTAGCTAACAGATTAGATATTGAAGTGGAATTACTGATAAGGAATTTCAAGAGGCCTCTATAAACTGAGAGATATTTTGCTCGAAATCAAAAATGAATTAATTTTATCAAAAATAAATTAATTTTAATTTGGTATAACTAAATAAGTTTATGAGATACCTCATCCATTTGCATTTTTTTTTAACTCGGAGGATTTTATAAAAACCGGCCAAATTCGTGTCGGACATTTAGGGTTCCATACCAAATCGCAAAATTAAGTTGGTTGTAATAGTAAAAATGAGATAATTTAAAAAAAAAAAGTGGTTTATCAATATATTGGTGTTTGTTAGTAAAATATACGTTATACTTACTCGTAATAAATATTATCACCAAATTTCAAGTTCATAGGTCAATGGGAAGTTAAAACATTATTCGTTACAAATTTTTGTAAAAATAGCTTACTTTGGTTCTCATTCCTTTTGATTGCCAATATTTTTTACAACAAATTATACAGTATGTATCTACGCAACGAGCTCTAAACAACGATACCCAACTCGATGGTGCAGTTTTTT
Source organism: Orthosia gothica (assembly GCA_949775005.1). Lineage (NCBI taxonomy): Eukaryota > Metazoa > Arthropoda > Insecta > Lepidoptera > Noctuidae > Orthosia > Orthosia gothica. Next base: position 19,007,342 of record OX459037.1, read on the forward strand.
TTCACGCCCCTCTTTAGCTGTATCCCAAACAAGATATAAAAAAATTAAAATATGCATAGCTATGGGTCAACAAGATGCTTATACTGTTAAAATTTGAAGACTGTAGCTCTAACCGTTTGGCCGTAAAACCCTTGTGCCAGACGTCGGACAGACGAACAGACGCACAAACGGACAGACAGTTGGACACGTGAGTGACAGCAATAGGGTTATGTTTGGACCCTTCGGGTACGGAACCCTAAAAATGAGCATAATGAGCCGCTTAATATTTTTGAGAAGGGATTATTCATAAAATTTATAAAATATGTTTTGAAAAGTGGTTCTACCGTGCTTGTTTAGGGTTAACCGTGATAGTTAGACAGTTGAAATTTTCACAGATGATGTATTTCTGTTGCCGCTATAACAACAAATACTAAAAACAGAATAAAATAAATATTTAAGTGGGGCTCTTATATAACAAACGTGATTTTTGTGCCGTTTTTTGCGATAATGGTACGGAACCCTTCGTGCGCGAGTTGGACTCGCACTTGGCCGGTTTTTTTATTCACCTCAACAACTGCGGGTTAAATAAAAGAAAATTCTGTTCTTAAACTAAACGAATCACTTAGTTTCAACTTTATCATATACAAATCAATCACTGTTCACTTCCAAACCTTTTTCAAACACAAATTGCTCCAACACCGAAGACAAGCACTATCACGAAAGAAGACAAAGTTAAAAATTTAATTTTCCATTAATTACATTCATTGTGGCCAAAAACTTCGCTCGTTACCGGCGATTCTCTTAAATTCAGGTTTAACTTAGTACTAAATCCCCTTTTGGAAGTTTTCAAAAGAAGTATTGATCTGTCACTGGCACCCCTGAAGGACGGTCCGTTTAGCTACCTTCGAAACAATTGAAACTTTTTATCATTGACTTTCAAATAAGTGTACTGCAACTAAAATAAGATTCAACTAACTAAATACGAAGTATATTTGAGTGACTTTATTACGAAGCAGTACTGAAGTTGAGTTTTAACAGTCTTTCAGATATACCACAAACTTTTTGAATAAGTTTACAATATTTTAGTTGTGTTTCAAAAAGTTTTGGGCAAATCTCATTCAAAATATTACGATTTGTTTTTTCTGTAATATTTCTATATGTTGAGACATAATAATTTATATGAAACAATAGTTATTTATGCTACAAGTGCGGAAGGTAGGTGATTTCCGATGAGTGGCATTTTTTGGCGATAAATCGACACAAGTCGGAAATCATCTTACGTACGTGTATCATACAACATTTTACTATGCATTGTGCGAGGAAATAAATAAATTAATAAAATGAAATTAATAAAATGGCGGGCTTATTCAAGCGCGTTCAGCATATCCACAGATTAACTAATAGTACCTCGGGCATATGTACTGCGCATGTGCGAATAGCTGTCACATCGTAACGCAATAAGGCACGAGCAAAATATACGTTCTGCCAAACATATTTAAAATTAATTTATAGATCAAAATCTAAATCTAGAGTAATTAAAAACGCCTAAAATAAAGTACTAGTTTTATTTTACCTTTTATATGAATGATAATCTGTACATAACTAATTTTTTAAACTTTTCTCAAATAATAAAAACTCTATGCGTCGTGCTGACGTTGGACTTAAAAATTAAAAAAATACAGGAAAGTAAAAAGCACTAGTGAAAAAAAGTGACACGTTCCGCACAGTTTGGCTGCTTGGAAAACCGCTCTTTTCGAGGACATGCATTGTAAAATAATTTATAATATAAGGCAGTACGGTACTTCTGTAGGTTAATATAATTGATTAATAAATTTACATATTTCTCAAACTTTTCACGTTTAAAATGCAAAGGTATCTTTTGGTAGTCATGGAAGGATGATTTTTCACAAAGTCTTATCATAAATTAAGATTCTTAAGCTGATTTTCATTATCTCTACTTCCATACAAAATAGGGAACCATAGCAATGAATAAGTATATAAAGACTTCTCGTTATTCACGCTTTCTGCTTATCTTTTGAATTAAACCATTTCAACTTAATTAATATAAATGCACAATTACCGCTTTCATTTGCTTAGGAAACGACTTTTTATGAATAGGTTTATGAATTAAATTATTAATTCATAAAAATATATTTAAATACAAGCGATTTTCTTTTCAATTTAAGCGTATTCCTCTAGCACACTCTTCCATTTGATATCACATGGGTGCATAAAATATAATTGGTCCACCATCTTCAGGAGTCCACCATATTGGATTTAGACTGATGTCACTAAGCTAACCGTGCATTGTCATCCAAACAAAACGTGTATGCCAAATTTCATTTCAATCAGTTGGGGATAACTTTTTTAACATTCATTTGCAAGATTTGGCCCACACATACTAACAAACTAACAACTTAAATAAGTACCTATTACAATATATTTCACAGTTCTATGTCACAAATAATAAAATGCAATGAGCGACTGTTAACTATTTACGGTACAAATCGGAACCGGTAAAGGTATTACCGAATTCCATTTATCGAAATGTTTGGTCCGTCAGTGGACCCAAGTGCATCCCAAATATTGGAGCGGCACTTGAACCGGCCATGTGATCCGCATTCGAGGTAAAACTGTGACTAACTGCATAACAATCAACCATATACAGCTACCGATTGCTGAAAAATATTAATACGTGGTTTGCGTTTTGATTCCGAATAGCACAACCAAATTCGATTACAGTGTGCGTTCAATTCATAAAACCAATGAATCGAGAACAGATTGATCTACTTCATTGCTTTTAAAAGAAAAATCTTTGAAGTAAATTAAAACAACTTTCAATGACCAAAGAAACTTAACTCTTGTTTAATTGGTTGAAAAATGTTTAGTCATTTGTTTTTGCTTGTAGATCCAATAACATGACCTTTAATATACCTATACGTAGTAGGCATATTACAGGCTTCGTCTAGACTTATTTCTTCTGAAATATCTACAGCAAAATCGATACAACCAATCACATTGCTCGTTGACGTTCTTAATTTAAATTATGTTAAGCACGGGATTATCGAAATAAATACCGTGGCAATGATTATTGTGCCGATAATATCGTCCGTTAATAGCCTACTCCAAAGCCAGGGTCTTATTGGGCGAAAGGGTTGAGTATTCGTGCCCAGTATCGATTAGAGATCGAACCCGTTGTCTTTAAGAGAACCCTCGTTTCATTTATCTGTCAGTTCAATATTTCGGTTAAACTTGATTAAGGAATCCTTGAATATTTAGACATGCTACCCGACCGAATCTTGGCATATTTGTTGAAATATATTTCGTCGTAAAATAATTATTTTCCTTCCGGAGGGCCAGGATTTTTGAACGATCATTTTACTTAATGAAGAGTTTATTAAATCATATACGAAGAATCGATCGCACTTGACATTACAAGAGAACGTACAGTGTAAATAAAGGATAATAGAGATAATGATAAAGTTCTTAACAAAGAAGAATTATCTCCTTAGGAATGGAAGTGAATAATTGGTAGGAAATGTGTCACGAATACAAACCCAAATCACTAAGGAAAAGAGGACTATCACGGAAACACAGAAATAATCGCTATCTATTTCAAATTATCATTCTTAATTCCTTCCTGTTCTTACAAAAGATAAACTTTGTATGTGCCCTTAGATTTACATTTAAAATCAACTGAATCATCTTAATTTAAGATCTTATTCATTGTCAGATAAACGTAATGTGCGTAATAAAAATAATGAGTGTAATCTCTGAGAATGGCAAAGAATATTATCTAAGTACATAGAGGCTGCCAGTATTGCTATTAAATCTTTTGTTTTTCGTGCAAGTTCACGAAATGCTTTAAGAATTCCACTATATTATTTGTTTGTGCTCGACGCTACGACATCACGACGAGTTCTAGTGATTTCCTCGGAGACAGCGTCAATGAGATTTACCAAATTTTCCTCTCAAGTTATTTTTATTCTCTGTGCAGGATCGACGTTCTTTCAAATTCAAATATGGTTATTCGGTAAATGTGAAGTCAATAATGTTTGTGCGTGTGAACAAACGACTAGACGAGAGAACTTACAAACGTATCTACTTTATCCATTCTTCCTTTGTTGAATGTTAACACATGTACGATTATAACTTCCTCGAATTAATATTTTTCAGTAACCATTTCGAAATTATCACATGAAAAGAAAATATAGGTATTTCTGTTGCCAAAACTATGTTAGGAAATAATGAGTTAATTTGAGTGAGGTTACCGTGGAATTCTGAGAATCTCGGAAAGGGATTCAAGTATGTACCGAACCGCTAGCTAGTCGGCAACTAAGACAAATTCCTGAGTCCTTGAATACAGCTGTTAGGAGTTCCGATGTTCACGGTTGATTAACCATTACAGCCTACCATCCCGGTTTTATTTAGTTTTTGTAGCGGTCTGCGATAAAATATCTCAATATTATTTTCAATAAACGGGCTTGTTTACCCATATTTTGGCTTTTCGATATTTCATATGAGCGCATTCGGCTCAAATCTGGTCGGTCCCAAGTTTGGAGCAATAAGTACGGCGGCGACATCCTTTCCTTATACAGGTCCGTAGTATATAGGTTCTTATACGTTCGACGGCTCGATGTTATTGGGTTCGCGCGGTGCCGGCCAGCTCTGCCTTTATTATCTGTTGACACTGTATTTGTTCTCCGACACGACCGACTAAATTATTGTTCCCTCGTTTGTCGAGACCTTATTTTATTATTTCCATCCTTTCATATCTTCTACAACACCGAGCTTACTTTAAAACAACTTCTCGTGCTACTAATCATATCTTCTACTTGTTTTACGTTTTCCTTTGTACAAGGAATTTCTTTGTATTTATTATCGCTAATATAAAAAAAGTAAATAAGATTTTGATATTTATTAAGAAAGTTTAACATTCCTTTATTTCTTCCTAAAGCGAACAATGTTAACAATGTTTAAAATATCAGCCGAGGCTCTGGTGTTTGAACTCATAAGTTAAGAATGAAGGGAGAACAAAGCTAAAGAATACAACTTTGGATGAATTATGATTATCTTTACAGGCAACTTCCCGGGGAGACACGGGTGTATCAGAGACAGTTAGCTAATTCGAGGAGGGTGACGTCGTCGGTGGCAGTAGCGGGCTCCTATTGGGACGTGTATTGGAAAATCTTTATGTTATTATTTACGCGGGAAGGAATTTCGCGGCGCTAATACCCGTCGTGTTGTACATTTTATTGAAGTTTTTATTAGAAAATACCATTCATACTTGGTGTCGTTCGCTAAGGCATTTGACTTATTATTAATAGGTAGTCTTGTTCCCTTTACACGAGGACGTTGGCATTCGGCAATCTCATTAAAATATCACGTTCCACCTATCCTATCGCTTTTAGAACATAATATGATGAAATTGATCCGTACAAATATTTATCCATGAATCCTAGATCTCTACCGGTTTGAATTCCATATAATTCCAGCACACCCGAACTTTACAAACAAACCTTGAATGAATGTCGTCTAATCCCTGGATAGGAATTTTCAATTTCTATAAGTAAATGAATCGTCAAATAAGTCGAATCCTAGTTTATTAAACCCTATTTTGTAATCAAGGCTCGTGGGGCGATACCGCAGCAGACGGAAATTGTGCAACGTTTTATCAAAATGCTTCCGACGCCGACCGCGCGGCGATACCAATGTTTGCATCTGTGCGCTTTGCCGCAACCGCTTGGTATTATAGCTATGCCGCTAACTACGACCTGAATACATGAACCGAAAGGAAAGGGCGGATTCAACAACCCTAGGCTTGATATGCCGAATGATCGGAGAAAGTGCCACATTGTCACAAGTCAGCAAAGATTTTATTGGCTCAGTTAACGACGGCCGCTCTATATTACATGTCTGATACGACGTTATGCTCTTTGCTTTATTTTGCATGTCTGATACGATGTTATGCTTTTTGCTTTATTTTACATGTCTGATACGACGTTTTGCTCTTTGCTTTATTTTACATGTCTGATACGACGTTATGCTTTTTGCTTTATTTTACATGTCTGATACGACGCTATGCTCTTTGCTTTATTTTACATGTCTGATACGACGTTATGCTTTTTGCTTTATTTTAAATATCTGATACGACGTTATGCTCTTTGCTTTATTTTACATGTCTGATACGACGTTATGCTTTTTGCTTTATTTTACATGTCTGATACGACGCTATGCTCTTTGCTTTATTTTACATGTCTGATACGACGTTATGCTTTTTGCTTTATTTTAAATATCTGATACGACGTTATGCTCTTTGCTTTATTTTACATGTCTGATACGACGTTATGCTTTTTGCTTTATTTTACATGTCTGATATGACGCTATGCTCTTTGCTTTATTTTACATGTCTGAAACGACGTTATGCTTTTTGCTTTATTTTACATGTCTGATACGACGATATGCTCTTTGCTTTATTTTACATATCTGATACGGCGTTATGCTCTTTACTTTATTTTACTATGCATAAAAAGGTCCAATTTGAAAGTTTTCATAGACTTTCTTATTAACTTTAGACTTCAGTAACTTAAACTAGTTTTAATTCTTCTACTAGTCTGTCAATCAACTTTCGGATTGCGTGATAATTTGACACTGCAATATTAAAGGTCCAACTTTTACGAATTTTATTGGAAGCAGACTGCGGGCACCTAAAATTGGACAACTCCCCTCTCGTCGCAAATCAAAAGCTCGTCGAGGCAATTATTGGATTTCCAAAATTATTTCATGAAAGCCGTTTATGCCTGCGGTCCATATAAAATATTTTATTGGCTACGTAAAAAATGCCTCTTTTATCAAAATCAAGACTCGTGGCTAAATAGCTATAATGAAGATTTATTCGATGTAAACAAACATTGTCGTGGTTCACACACACACAGATTCTAGCGAAATTATTATCTTTTGTTTTGGTCTGCAATTTTAGCCAGCACTAAAAGTCTTCTAGCGTAAATAAATTCACTGAAACTCAATTCTTGGGCATGAATTTGCTAAATAAAGAAGGCTTCTCTAAACGGTTCAAAGGCGCGTAGACTACGCGGTCGTAGCAGTCACTGCTACGCCGTAGCTCGTAGTTCGTAGCAAGATGGTCCGGGCATTTTTACTTTTTGTGAACTACCCAAGTGTAAAAGGAAACTATTAAATAACTAACAACCTTAGTCAGCTTTTATATACTTTATACTAAGTACGTACTATGTTTTCATTTACTTACTTAAATCAATCACGTCCTAAGATACTTTGGAAGTTGAATATTTAATGTGTAAAAAAACAAAGCTTTATATTTTTAACATTTTTACTTAATAATCGATTCTACAACAGCTCCAGTAATCATCAATTATACTAAGCTAAGCGAAGCCATATTGATTTCTGATATTTGCACGAATTTCAATCGGCTGAAACGAAACCAATTTTACTGATTGTGTTGTGGTTTATTTGACTTTTTAACAATTCTCTGAGCGTTTTGCATACTGTGCATTCATGTTTTTCCGACCAGTAACGAGTGAATACCACCATGATGTAGAGAAGGTATATTTAAGTACGTGACTTTGGCTTTGAATGGAGTTAAAATATGAAAGAGGAAGCTAATGGGGTGTGCAGAGTTCGTAAACGACGATGCTTAGTTGTTCCTATGACTACGCACTGCGATAGGGTTGTCGTTTTTGGCTACTTTTGATATACAAGTTGTGATTCGATGATATGTGAAATCTACCAACCAGCACAGGTCCTGCGAGGTGGATTAAGACCCATTCCCTCTCACAGAGAGGTGGTCTGTGTCCCAGCAGTGGAAAAGTTTAAAGGCTGAAAATGCTATGTGTATTGATTGCTAAGTTGTGAGCAGGTCTCACAATTGATGATTATGTTTTGCTAAAAAAGATGGAAATTACTGTACAGATTATGTGAATATGTGATACAACCTTTTTGCGGATAGAAACCGGTTATGTTATCTAAACATCCTACTACTGTTATCCAAACATGTATACATCCTACTACTATTATAAACGTGAAAGTTTGTAAAGATGGATGGATGGATGTCTGTTACTCTTTCACGCATAAACTACTGAACGGATTTTGATGAATCTTTACAGAAATATAGCTTATACATCAGAATAACATATAGGCATATTTTATCCCGGTATTATGTTCCCGTGGGAAGGAGAGCCGCGCGGGCGAAGCTGCTAGCAAAAGCTAGTATTCTATATTCTATACAACATATAATGAAATTGTAACTCGGTGATGCCTGTCTTAAAAATTGTATACGGGGTCTTTGTATTAGCATCAGACGGCAAAAATATTTTTTTGCCTTTTTTGTTTGTGACAGAGAATGTTTGTACGCGGTTGACGCAAAAACTACCGCATGAAATTGTATGCACTTTTCACAATCAGTATTGTTTCTGGTCTAAGATAAAAACTGGTACATGTTTCATCTTGTTACGCAGCCTAGAAGTCGAGTTACCTAGATGTCGTGGCCAGATCTTAGAATTGATCACTTCATGATATGACCAACCATTTCATGAAATAGAAATTACCGCTGCTTATATCATAATATCAGCGTCATCATCATATTCAGCGTTTGACGATATGAACAGCTAAACGCATGGCTACTTCATGATATGGTCAAACAATAGCAACCATATCGTAAAACAGTTACATAATCCACTGTTAGAGGCGCTGATATCGTTTTGTTTTTGTGATGCATCATGGCGACGACCAAATATTCTGATAAAAAGCTGCGAAAAAACGAATAATGCGTCAATTGAAGATAAAGTGAAGTGAAATGTCGTTACGACACAAAACTACTTGAATTTTAGGAAAGTATATAAGAAAAAAAAAAAAGCCTTTTCTATCATGAAAACCCTTCAAACATGAATTGACATATCATCAAACGTTGACGTTTAATCGATATGGTCCATTTTAACTGGCCATATCATGAAATACAACCATTTCATGAAATGGTCGGCTACTATACAAAGTGATCAATTCTATGATCTGACCACGACAAATACAAGAGTGTTTTCCTTGACTCAGTACGGGGCAATCGGAATCTGTAGGATGCCAGGAAACTTTCCAAAGAACCTTAGATGCTTTGTTGTGAGAACAATTATGCCATAGTCAAATTTTTGGTCAAATGTGACTTGTCCACCAAACATTCAGACAACAGTTTGAATAATAAAATCAGATAGGTAAATAATTTTTAACTCGGGTATACAACAAAATATTAACAAGCGTGAATTCGTGACCACAGCTGGTAAATTCAAAAGTGGATAAATAATACACAATATTTTGCCCAAAGAGCTTGATATATTTCACAATGACGCTAGAGGTTTAATCATTGAAAGCGATTTCGAAATTAATCATTATTTTGCGGCAGTTCCAATTCATTTTTGCGACATTTAAAGTTATCTGTGCGTTAAACCACCGCTGACCGTATCGCTAGCGAAGCGGTCCCAAGTTATTTCTGTAGTGCAATTTCAATTACTGCAGATGCATAAATTTTATTTGTATCGTGGCAACAACCCACCGCGTAGTTATCCGTCTATAATGGGATTGTAACTTCGTTTTATGTTCGGGAAATAATTAAAACGAGCTTTCCTGCATATATTTGTATGCTTTCATCGATTATGTAAGTAGTGGTATTTATTGCGCCTCAATCATTGGCAGTTCGTAAACGGCTTACTATATTTTTAGTAACAAAACGATAACTACTTTCAAAAAATCGGAGTAGTAATAGAATTTACTTCCACACGTTCGTTGTATGTCTTTTATTTGTATGTTTCCTTTCTTATGTTTTAACTTGGTGTACTAAAAAGAAAGTATATATTAATAAACAAATTTCGTGAATATTACATCTATATTTAAATATTTTTGGTGTTTATTTTTAAAATCTCAAAACTATCTGCTCTCAAAAAAATAGAATAGTGAAAGAATGTATTTCCACACTTTCACGTATATAATGTGTATATATCTGTATCTAGTTATTTTTTAACCACTTCGATTGTTAATTACTATCAAAAAGTCAGAATAGTAAGCGAATATACTTCAGCACGTCCAAGGATATAATATCTATGTGTATCTATTTTTTAGTGTTACGTGAAGTGACTGCCGACTGACCTCCACAACCTTTGGAAACCCAATATGATGTTATCTATGAAGGCGTGCGTGCTTCCCGCTATCTGATATAATGTCTTATTTTTATATACTACTGGGTTGACCTATTCTTCCATACGCTGACTAGAATACCTATTTGCTTGTATAATAACTTTTCCGAAGAATATCATGTGGTATTCACGACCTTCGGTGTTGAAACAAAGACTTAATCATCTGCAGTTGTCTATGAACCAACTGAAAACTGTCAAACAGATTACCAGGTAATAGTAACACAATAAGTTACCCATCTGTTACTGGCAACACAATAATCATTTATCTTCAGGTGTCCTTAATCTTCACTTAGTTGAGAAGATTTACAATTAATATTGTGTCAGAAGTACCTATTGCTACATAAAATATTCTTTAGTGTACACCAAAGCACTACTTTTTATAATATTCTTATTTGTATAGGTACAACGGCAATCTATCACTGACAGCGATATCTACCAGACAATCTTTGTACGAACTCACACACAGATTTATTAAAAAAAAAAACCAGCAGCTCTTTGTTTTTAATGAAATAAAACTTTTCACAAAAAATACAACCGACTTCCAAATAAAAACACTACAAAGTGAAAAATAACTTCAATAAAGTCTTTAAATGGAAGTCTTCCGAAATTGAAGTTATTTTTCACTTTGTAGTGTTTTTATTTGGAAGTCGGTTATACCAAGGTGAACTGTTTACACCTGCGTACCCCTTTAGAGCGTACTAGTGTTATGTCATGTTATGAAATGGTGTAAACAATAAACAGAAATGCGATTGCAGCTATCCCGAGTGATTTGCCGTCATTTATTGAAGACTTCTGATGTATATCACCGAAGTTCTTGACCAAATCTTGATGAAAATTAAATAGGACCACATGACAAGCATCAGCTTTGAAATAAAAAAAGAATCATCAAAATCGGTTCTTCCAGTAACAAGTTCTGAGATGAAACATATTTAATAAAAACAGTCAAATTGATAAACTCCTCCGTTTTGGGAAGTCGTTAAAAATAAATAAAAATGTACTCATCTGAGTTGTTCTGCTACTAAATACATAATTATAGTATATTCAAGGTAAGTGGTATTCACACAAGATTATTCTTTGAATAAACTATAAGTTAAGTGAAAAAGTTGAAATAGTTATTCAACTTAATCTTTCAGTGTATTAGTGTGACACACGGCACCTTAAACTCTCTTGATTCGAAGTTCGAACAAAAAATGTAATTGAATTTTCCCGTTAGAAAGATGCCCAGTTATAGCGGGATTGGAACTGTGCCCGATAAATGGCGATAAGTTCAGCGCCTATTACATGGCACCTAATAACGTCATCGGTGAACTAGGGGTGTACCGCAGCCCACTCCTGCCTCATATTTCAGGGGTCACAAACATGTCGGCTCCGGGATATACTGATGTTGTTTTGATGGAACATTTTGGAAAACTTACGAAAGTTTCTGACGCTTTTTAGAGTTCCGTACCCAAAGGGTAAAAACGACTAAGACTAAGACTCCGCGTCTGTCGCCATGCTGTATCTCATGAGCCGTGATAGCTAGACATTTGAAAATTTCACAGATGATGTATTTTTCTATTGCCGCTATAACAACAAATACTAAAAACAGAATAAAATAAATATTTAAGTGGGGCTCCCATACAACAAACGTGTTGTTTTGCCGTTTTTAGGGTTCCGTACCCAAAGGGTAAAAACGGGACCCTATTACTAAGACTCCACTGTCCATCTGTCTGTCTGTATGTCTGTCTGTCACCAGGCTGTATCGCATGAACCGTGATAGCTAGGCAGTTGAAATTTTCACAGATGATGTATTTCTGTTGCCGCTATAATAAATACTAAAAACAGAATAAAATAAATATTTAAGTGGGGCTCCCATACAAGAAACGTGTTTCTATGCCGTTTTTATGCGATAATGGTACATAATCCTTCGTGCGCGAGTCCAACTCGCACTTGGCCGGTTTTTTTTTATCGAAATATTTTGCTTATGCATAAGAAATGAGAATGTTGAGCAGTTTACTAAACTACCGAAAGAATGTAACGCTCGCTTTACGTCGTAACTCTCTTTAAGATAGTGCAAACTATTTTATTAAAAATGTTTGTAAGAAAAGAGACTGGCGATGTAAAGGAGTCACTTTCAAACTCGACGGTATTGGAAGTATAATGAAAATATTGTAGCCTCGCTGGCTAAGCTATGATCGATTGCCGTCATGCAGGGCCGGTATTGCATTGATCATACTAGCATCGTGGGATACATTAGATTGCGTTTGATACCGCCGTATTGATAGCAGATTGATTCTAGATGGATAATGTAGATGGTTTGTAATGAATTCTGTTAGCAATGATTTTATTTATGGTTTACACTCCTCTAGTAGAAGGCTTATGAGAAAACACGTCAAACTTGGAAGAACCAGATCAAAAGATCAGGTATATAATGATACTAGCTTCTACCAGCGGCGTCACCCGCGTGAATATCGAAAATTAACCCAAGGGAACACATTCCCGGGATCAAAGTATCCTATGTGCTATTCCAGACTATAAACTATATCTGTGCCAAATTTCATCCAGATCCGTCCAGCCGTTTGAGCGTGAAGAGGTTACAAACATACAAACGCACACGCACACACACACTCACAAATTTTATAATGTTAGTGTGATTATAATACCAGCCTATCACATCCCAGTACTCCCTGTGTAGGTCAAAGACCTCTTCTTATACAAAGAAGGCACGATAATTAATCGCCACGCTTGCTTAAAACGGTTTGGTGAATTATACTTTTATTATCAGTTTAGGTTCCTTTACGATGTTTCCCTATGCTGATTGTCAATCCCACCGCACTATTCCCAAACCACTGCAACTCCTAAAAGCAAGAATCAGCAGTGGCGACTACCAGAAAAGCGTTGAGGCAATGAAGCTCGGCGAAGTCCCAGAGAATGAATAACTGTCTTGGATTCCGCAACGAAATTAATCAGAAAAGAATAACGGAAGAGTAGGAAAAAATACAAATTGCCACTTCTCTCAATATCAAGCAGGAGACAGAACAAACAAGACCAATAGGCACAAAGGGTCCTTTACAACTGGGAAACAAAAAAATATCATTAATATTAACGGTTCCTAACGTTGTGAGCCTCTGTGTGATATTTGCCGATTAGTCAGTGAAGTCTAAGATAAAAAACGGGGAAAGTATCTACCTAGGAATTAAAGTCATACGTATCATTGTGGTACTTGTAGTGGGTCTGTCCCCCAACCTTCTAATATACACAAAGCTTTTTTTTTTCTTTTTTGTAAAAAAGTTTGAATTTCTCTTTTTTTTAGTTTTAGTATACCATCACTAAAAATGAGAAAATGAGCAATACCTACAGGATTGTCAAAATACCCATAATAATCCAATTTACACATTCGTGCTGTTTGTCGCTAAGTAGTTCGGTTTTAAGCTCCATATCTTGAAAACTACTGGACCGATTTTGATAAAACTTGCACTATTCCCTAAATAGTTTCGGCGAAATGCGTGGACAAACATACATACAAACATTCACTTATAAAATTTGGCACACGTGTTTAGAAGCCCACATATAATAACATATTTTTTTTTTTTAAATATGAGAATATTGTGCAGTTCCAACAATATTACATAAATACGTGTCGAATTGATTACCTCCTTCTTTTTTTTGAAGTCAGTATAAATGAAAGATTTGGAATAGTATAGACAAATACAGTCTACAATCGGCAAACCCTGCTAAAGGATAGAATGAATCATGATCTTCTAAAGTAGCGAATAACAAAGCACAAAATCATTACATGACAAGTAACGTACTAGATAATACCCTATCTTCATTACTTACAAACATAATGTAAGTAACAGAGAGGAATCGCAATAAAAATCGTAATGATACCGCAATAACGAACTCACGATAACTGCCGAAAGGAATTGATAAGGAAAATATAGGGAGAGCGTTACATATGGGTACCACATGCTCGACGGAACCCTTATTGGATGGGGCGTGCTGCCTTAAAAGATTCATGGATGCCTATAGAAAGGAATGTTTCTGTATTTAAATATTCCGGGAGAGCGTAGAATGAGGAATTGGAATTTGGAGGAGGATGTAGCGAGTACAGGGAATTCGATAACATCGATATCTCGGTAAATAAAAGCAGCTTAGTACATGTTAAACTAACTTAAGCGTTTAGTATTCCTTGCTAAATACTTAGGCGAATTAATGACGTGATTGTCTAACGTTGATCTAAACCTAAATTATTGTGAATGTCTGCATATACGTTTTGTTAATTACCACGCCTCGTTGGCAAAAGATATTTGGATGAAATTAGAAACACGGGTAGACTATGACCTGGACAAGATATAGGATTCTTTATATCCCGGCTGCATGCTACGCACAACGGACCAAATGAAAGTCTAAGTACGAAAAAGGGAGTTCCATTATCAGCATCATCATCCTGACTGTATGTTCTGGGTAAACCCGCTAATAAAAGCTAGTTAATAAATGAAAAAAGTCTGTTGTCAAGGACTTCAATGAAACTTGGAACACAGTTAGATCATGACCTGGATTCGCCCTTATGATACTTTTTATCCCAGTATTAAGATCCCATGGGATAATTCTGGAATTTCACGCGAGAGAAGCCTCTTTCAAATGCTGGTATTCAATAAGTAGCGACTCCGTTCTTAAGGTAATATTTTATGGCTTTCATATGAGTAGAACTTTATTTTCTAACTGGAAGTCATTAGATTGACCCAACAGACAAACTGCCAAGACAATGTAAAACCGTTAAGTTAAAGTTTTGATTGAAGTATTTAGTTAAATGTAATTGGAATGTGTATTGAATGAACAACAAGAACGTCACATGGTCCTTTGTCAATGTAAAGGACCATGGAAAGTTGACATGGAGACATTGAATCATCGATAGATTGTTGCGCGACCCCCTGGGGTCAATCGTGCATCAATGTTTAAAACATTAGAATGACAGAATTAACATCAAGCCTGTCCAAAGACGTCGAATACAATATTAATGAGATAAAAAAAATACGATGAATAATTTTATTACGACTAAAGGCAATTAAAGAATTCAAAAGACGAATTGTTCCTCTTGAAAGTACTGTTCTTGACTAGTGATACGCTAATCCCGAGATTGAATTGATGATTGGAAGCAATCATTACTCCCGTCACGACACGAACACGTGTATACATGTGAAGTGGCCAGGAACCTAGATAATACCCACAATCACATATGAAACCAATATTCTACATGTAAATCAATCTGCCAAAACGGTGAAGGAAGACATCGTGAGGAAACCAACATGTCCTAGAATCAAAAATTCGAAGACATGTGACATCCACCAATCCGCACTGAGCCCGCGTGGTGGATTATAGCCCATGCCCTCTCTTTGAGAGGAGGCCTGTGTCACATTAAAAGGCTGATGATGATGAAGAATCTGCCAAGCTTTTAGCCAACTATGTTGGGGTCGGGGTTTTAAAATAACAGTACCATGCTTAAAATGCTTTCCGAGGCACGAAGAAGTCTCGGTACGAAATGTTTGGTCACCCATCCACGAAACTGACCTTGGCAAGTGTTGCTTAACCTTGAAGATCAACCCGTGCGGCTGTTATTATTTAGCTACAAGCACCTCAAAATTTTACACATGAATATTGATTAAAATATTGCTACGGTGTTTTTTGATTAAATATTAAAATATCAAGAAGTGTCTATCAGACAGGCCTAGTTTGAAAACTTTTAAATGTAAAACGTCAGGGAAATAATGGCGAAGCGTCATTTTTGTTATTCATCGACAGTTCATTCATCTCCAGTGAAACATTGACAGATCCATTATAACTACGAACAATGGTAGCGGCACCATACAAATTTGTAAGGACCGTTTTTCATAATACGACGCTAAAGTGGCGAATAGCTGCGATAATACAGCGTTCTGTTGTATTCAATCTTTGATAGCATTTTCTTTGACGCAGAAAATGTTAATAAACGCCGCGTGATTTAACTGTAGCTATTTATCATTCCCGCCCTTAAATTAAAACGATTTTAATTAATCTTCAATTTCATTGTTGTAAATAACGAACATGTGTTTGGCTTTAATATAAGCATAGGTATTAATATAACGTTCACGAAATATTATACAAACAATGTCACCGATATGAAAACGAAATAATCAACAACGCGGTTTAATATCGTCACGAGACCGACCTCTTTCGACCCTTGCGTTATTTACATCCGAGATAATAATCGAAGTAAATGTTCTTCCTTAATATCGTTCACTTCCAAAACATTAATATAAAAGTTATTTTAATAATATTGATCGAAATAAATAGCCATTTAAAACTTGCTTTCAATCAGTGACATTGCTTAAAACTTTTACAAAAGAGTGCACCAAAAAGTAAAAGAACTAAAATAAAAACACCAAACTTGAAACATTTTTACAAAAAAAAATAAAGTTGTGCGGTATCCTTTGGCTTGCTTAAACTAATAAAAAGTTATTATAAAACAAAAGTGTGTTTAAGCACGATTGCATGCATTACCTCGTGACGGTTGCAGCGTCGGAAGCCACCACCCGCGGATATTATTTTGTTGCAACACGAGAGGGCGCGAGGGAGACGGCGAGAAAAGCTCCTTAACAACTTTTTAAAGGGAGCACTCGGATGGAGCGAGCGCAGCGCGAGCCGCGGGTACCGGCGATTCATTAAGAACGAGCGTGGAGGCTGCGATGGGCCACCCCCCCTCGCTCCCCTTCACTCGGGCCCACCGCGCATGCGTCCCGCCGCCCTCCAATCGCGGCCCTGTTGCTTCTGACGGCCGCACAACGTCAAAACGTAAACGCTATGAATACGTTTAATCGCCGCTGAATCTTTCGACAATCGCGATGATCTACGTTTAGATTAGGACAACTTTTGCGGGAAGCGACAGATGCATTGTGCTCGCGAGACGCTACTCCGCTCGACTGGCCAAGACGTTTGGCGCACAATTCTGATAATAATATAACTCTTTGCAATGTTTTAAATCAAATTTGAAAAAAAAAACTTGTTTTTTAATATATTATCTTTTCGCATTTTAATTTATAATTGTTTTATGTAATTGTGAGTTCAAACAGCCGTAACGACGGCACATTAAATCTGGCAGTGAATCTAAGCTCGGGCTACTTAAAAAACATAAAACCCGCTCGTTGGCTGACTGTAACCCGCTGAACCTCCATCAGGACCGTACAAGCTAAATCTAAATCCCTTAAATACGTAACCCAGATATTTATGGTAGGGCTAATAGCGCCAGTTAAGCCGAAGACCAGACGTACCAACGATATTTTTGAAGATAAATGCAAAACGGCTCTGTTTCTTTAAAACTGCCTAATCCCGCATAATTAGAAGTAATTGACAAATGAAACGACAGATCTTCAGAAGTTTGGTTTGAATAAGTTTCACAAAAATTCATTTAAATGTGGATGGTATATTAGCTAAATAATTTTTTGATCATTTTCTTAGTTCGCCTTAATTATAAGCTCCGCTGTCTTTTCTTTAAGAAAAATAATCAGATGAATGAATACCCTTGAGCATTCCAGACTCGTCCTTTGAGAAAAGATTTCTCAGATAAAGAGAAATGTGTACCTTCGCAAAAAGTATGACGCCGAATAAAACGATTCAAAAGAATTATTTAAACTTCACTTATTATACAAAACAAGAAATAAGAATATGAATCTGTATTAGGATAAATAGTATGAAAAACACACTTGAGCTAAATACATTTTAAGATAATTAGCTAATATTGGTTTTGGTGTTCAATTTTATATCAATCAATCTGCCTAGCCTTTTCCCAACAATATTGGGGTCGGCTTCTAGTCTAACCAGATTCAGCTAAGTGCCAGTGTTTTACATGGAGCGACTGCCTATCTGACCTCCACAACCCAGTAACTGGGGAACACGGTACCCCTTGGCAGGACTTGGTGACAACATCTCAAGCTTCTGACTACTCGTAACGACTGTTAAAGATATTCAAATGACAGCCGGGGACAACGGCTTAACGTGCTTTCCGAACCACGGATGAAACTTGGTATGTTGAAATGGTCACCCATCCACGGACCGACGTCGTCAAGCGTTGCTTAACCTTGATGATCGACCAGTGCGGCTGTTATTATTTAGCCACGAGCTCCTCATCTTTTTTATATTATATTATTTTATTTATTTATAATTTTATATCAAGAACGGATAATAAATAGTGATAAACTGAGTTGAAATTAAAATAATACAAGGCCCTGAAATTAGTCCTTATTCCTGAAAGCCAGACAGACTGACTTTCAAAAAGGTGTACGAATCTTATTCTTAATGATTTCATGTACAAGTTGAACTACGCATTATTTCTGACTAATCAAAAGAGCCATATCGTTACAGTATACGATCAAAATATATTTTACATGATTTACAAAATATTTTTGTCAATTCATATAGACAACAGATAAGGTTACATAAAGCTGAAGGAAGAATGAAATCGCTGCTCTTTATAATTGCTTAGATTAAGATATTTAAGTAGGTACAAATAATTCAAGGAAAACCTTGTCGGGCAAACGAAATGTTTAAGGAAAATAATTGCAATTTATGATGGAATATTCATTTTATATTACAGTAAATATGTAGAATAAACATTTCATCATATAGATTACAGTACATGTCTAGTGTCGTTGCTTGTTTATTATTTCAAACTAGCCTCTACACGCGGCTTCGCCCGCGTTCAAAGTTCAAAAAAAAGGTTCCGATCGCCACCAAACTTTACAGGATTACCCGCTGGGTCAATCTAAAGATTGTCTAAAGATTTCATTAAAATCGGTCCAGCCGTTTCGGAGTCTATAAGGATCATACATACATACTTTCTCTTTTTAACCGACTTACAAAAAAAGGAGGAGGTTCTATGTTCGACTTTATATATATTTAGATAGATTATTATACCTATGTCAAACTCAACACTTTTGAATTGCCAAGTTATGTACCTGTAACTGACGAATTAACTTATACAAAAGTGACATAATATTTGCTCAGATATATTTAACAACATGAACACATACACACATCACACACATTCTTAAAAGCATTAATCCTATCAATGTGATCTACATACATAGGATCTAGGAGCGGGGGATTTGCGCAAGAAAAGGGAGAGAGTTATGTACAGTAGTGGGCGAAGACGGACTGTTGATGACAATCAATGATCCTAATTTTATTTGTTTAAAAAAAAAAGTAACAATTACAATAGAATGAATGAATCTGCCTAGCCTTTTCCCAACTTTTGTTGGGGTCGGCTTCCAGTCTAACCGAATTCAGCTGAGTGCCAGTGTTTTACATGGAGCGACTGCCTATCTGACCTCCACAACCCAGTAAAAGGTAAAACGATACCCCTTGGCGTGACTGGTGTCAGATCTTAAGCTTCTGACTATTCGTAACGACTGTCAAAGATCTTCAAATGACAGCCTGGACCAACGGTTTAACGTGTTTTCCGAGGCACGGAAGAAACTCGGTATGTTGAAATGGTCACCCATCCACGGACCGAACTCGTCAAGCGTTGCTTAACCTTGAAGATCGAACTGTGCGGCTGCTATTATTTAGCCACGAGCTCCTCCACGAGCCATAACTAATACAATAGACTACACAAAAATTGAGAGAAAAGTAGAATGAAGCCGACTCTATTTAGTCTCTGACCTGATGATACAACATATTTTCAACCAACTTCAAAAAGGAGGAGGTTCTCAATTCGACTGTATGTTTTGTATGTTTGTTACACGATTACTCCACCAAATATGAATTGATTTTGATGATTCTGTTTATTGTTTGTTAGGTCATACTTCATAGGTGGTCCCATTGTCACCAAGGCTGGATCTGATGAGGGGATCCCACGGAAATCGAGGGAGCTCCTCAAATTTTATGGCAACAAACTGATGACTAAGACCACAGGTGACATTCCTCAAAGATAAGTATTATTTGGGTATAAGTTAACTCGAATAGTTAATTATCTGTGATGATTACTTCATTTAAATAAATGGTTCTAATGAAAATGGTACCATCGAACTGATCTGGTGAAGAAGCCGGAAGAAGATAGGCACCGGAACTCCGTAATAAAACTATGTATCACAGTCGAGTTTATGTTTGTTGTCATTATTATGAAAAGCCCTCTGGCTATAAATGGTTTTCATGGTAATTTAGGGTAGATACCAAAATTTAAAAAAAAAAAAAAAACTTGTTAAAAAAAACTAAACCGACTAAAAAAGAAACACTACAAAGCGAAAAATAACTTTCTTTGCGGAAGTTGGTGTCAAAAACAAAAAAATTGCTACGTACCAAAGACACCCACTTGTTTTATCTACGAGAATGGTACATATCTAGCCTTAGAATTAAAAACAACTAAACGAAAAGAAGCCGTTCTATATCTTGTGTATCTGTCAAAGCCTTATTAGGTGTACCATGTACGCCTTCGCTTAACCATTAATCTTTGTCAAAACTTTACAAATTGGAAACCATTACCTTTAGTCTATTATTTCCAGTGTCTTCAAAATTGATTAATTAATAATTGTTTCGCACACTACTGATTGATCTTTATGATTTCGTCAGAATATTTTTTTTATTATTATTGATAGACTCGCGCTTGACCACTATCTTTAACTAAACAAAATCAAGGTTCGATTTGTGAGAGGCAATGTAGGCAAAGGGATAAAAAAGGAGACAGGAGAAGAGGATCTTAAACATTAAAAACTGAACACGTGCGAGTCGGACTCGCGCTCTGAGGGTTCCGTACAAACAGCTACATTCACGAAAATAATTAAATAACAATACTGAAGTTCATAAACTATGAGGGCGCCGAATATTGCTCTAACGATAAGAAAACCGAATTTAGGGACAACATTAACTTTGCCGTAGAAAAACTATACATCGACATAATTCGCGGTAGTTTACCAACTGCAAATAAGTTAATAATATTTTTTGGTGTAGGTAGAAAGTTATGGTTTTGGACTTTTTTCCTTTTCTTGTGCGATAAGACTGCTACTTGCCAAATTTCATGATTCTACGTCAACGGGAAGTACCCTGTAGATTTTGATTCCCTTGCGAGTGTAAAATATGTGTCATTAACGGCTGTATCTTTTGATTGCGTTGATCTAGAAGTTTGTTTTTTCACAGCTACAAGGAGTTGCAAATTTGAGTAAAAGATATTAATTTCAAATCGATCCCTTTCCGCGAACCCGAGATAAAGGATATTGACAGATAGACGGACAACAAAAGCAAAAAACGGATCCGTTTTTTGCTTTTGAGGTACGGAACCCTAAAAACTATTTCGCAGCAATATATAAAACATGACATATTGTCATGTTTTGTTCTCAAATAGACAGAAGTTGATCCAAATCGCAATCACAACTAGTTAATTATTTCTGCCTCCAAAACTAAAGGCTTTGTACGTAATTCAGAAGCCCGTAATTTCCAATATGTAATGTTCACACATTCGTGTTGTATCCATCTTTCTTGAAAAGCAATTCTCGTGTTCAATATAATATTTGCCAAACATTATATCAATAAGGTACCAATGTGGTTACCCGCATACTATGCGAAATGAAATCAC
The DNA here is from genome assembly GCA_949775005.1 of Orthosia gothica. Taxonomy (NCBI): domain Eukaryota; kingdom Metazoa; phylum Arthropoda; class Insecta; order Lepidoptera; family Noctuidae; genus Orthosia; species Orthosia gothica. The sequence continues at coordinate 19,029,110 of OX459037.1, forward strand.
GTAACCGTGCGCGAAAGTTATATTTAGTTTGCGATACTTACACAACTTGTAAGCAGACACGTGTATGCAAAAACAAATAAATCCTGTTTCTACCTGATTGGCACCGAATTGTTTACTTACATAAATATCTGTTTACTACTTTCACTCTTGCAGTGAGTGAACCGAACTAAACACATTAAAAGGGTCGGCCGTAAGCACAGGTGTGTAAAATCAAATGTAGACATCTAAATAACTATTGGGTCGAAACACATTTACTTAATCCTTCGTACTGTAGTCTATATGTGCTATAGTTAACCCGTTTGTATATATATATTGGTGATTAAATTAAGCTTATAATCTCAGAGATAATGTGGCATTCCCATATTCCGATTATAACAAAGATATTCTTCGAAATCTCTGTGTATTTTAGGAAATACAAGGCTGGAACTCGTAAATGTAAATTTGTTCGTAAGCGCTGGCTTACTTGCTTAAAACGTATGCCGTCAAATATTTAGAGCATAGCTTCAGCAACTCCTACTACTACATACAAAGTCTCGGAGACTCCCACTGAACCACTTCACCTGTACTTACGGTAATTTGTACTGTGACTTCAGGAATTGAATCTCTCTGCAAATAGTTAAACACTGAACTCGTCGAGAAATTAATTCACCTCGTCCTGATTGTACGGGAAACAGTTCAATGAGGTTTCGGTGAACGACTTTGACTTTACAAAGACACCGGTTTGTGGGTACAAACTAAAGCGATTAAGAAACGCTCAACGTGTAGAAAGTCGTTTGAGCGCGATAGCAGAGGTACGTTTAGATATAATTTTTTACTGGAATGCGAGAGCGGACATCGGAAAGGGACCAATAAAATATGCAGATTTGACTGCGGCCGTATTTTTCTCGGTGTAATCTGCATTATTCAGGCTTTGTCACGAACTTCGACAGTTTAACAGCGTTTATCTCTCGCCTTGCAAATTGAGCTACGACTTTAAGACAAACGGGAGTCACATTCATTATCATAATGGACCTCGGCCGATTCTTTGTTGGTGAGCCGAGGATGGATTCTAGTTGACGTTTTACGAGACGTTCTTTTATCTTTTATACCTGGGCTTTGTTTATTTCTTTTCGAACATTCTTTATTACCTAAAATAGGCAAGAACTCGGTGAAATACCTTCTTTTTAACCGACTTACAAAAAAGGAGGAGGTTCTATGTTCGACTTCTTGTATGTTTTTTTTTTTTTTTTTTTTTATGTATTTTCACCGATATCTCCGTCAATTGTGGACCGATTTTGAAAATTCTTTTTTTGTTTGAAAGTGTATGTTTTGAGATTGGTCCCATTTTAATTTGGTGAACGTCTGATGAAGAACTTTGGAGATACACAACAGAACTCTTCAATAAATAACGGCAAAACTCTCGGGATTGCTGCAATCGGATGTCTGTTTGTTGTTTATACCATTTCATAACATAACATCACGCCAGTACGCTCTAAAGGGGTACGCAGATCTCTCATTTCAACGGTTATGTTCAAGTTATTCGGTTAATCTAGTCTGGAGTTATAGGGACCTTAATAAACAACTTGCTATTAGGTAGGTAAAACTAAAAAGGGAAAAATAAAAAAACTTTTTTGCAAAAAAAAACTACCGACTTCCAAATGAAAAACTACAAAGTGAAAAATAACTTAACTTTGGAAGTCGGTGTCCATATCGCAAAAAAATGGTTCCTACGAAAGACACCGACTTCCAAAAGTTAAGTTATTTTTCACTTTGTAGTTTTTCATTTGGAAGTCGGTAGTTTTTTTTTGCAAAAAAGTTTTTTTGGGATAATGTTTAAAGGAAAATTATCAAGTATGAAGTACTTAATTAACACTCATTTTGTTTGGTATCTGCCACTATAGGTAATAAGTCCGCAAAGTATTCCAAGTAGTCAATAGATACTTATTATATTCAAACATGATTTTCAATTATCTAATTAATAGTCTTGCTAAACAGCAATTGAAATCGACCAAATCCGTATGTGTCATGGACTAGGTGTCAGGCCACTATCTGTAATGCCCGAGCATTATTTATTTATTTAAAACTTTATGCACAAAGGTACAATGGCGGACTAAATACCTTATGCTATCTCTACCAGTCAACCAAAGATGGTGAAGAGATATTATTTAAATAGTGACAAGCAAAAAAGTAAAACAAAGAAATACTAATAATAAGTTGTTCAATATACACATACATATATATTTTATATAATACATACCTAAATAAATATATATATATTAATAAAGTAATGAATAGAAGTTATCGAGATGTCCCCCCTCCCCGTTGAAAATAAAACCGCAACTTACAACTTACGCTTTTGAATCTAGAGTCAAGTCAAATCGGGCAATGTAATGAATACTAATATATTAGTTTCTTTCTTTCTTCTTTCTTTCTGATTTAAATTCTATATTTATCACATTTTCTGGTCATTATGAATATTCCTACGTAACGTTTGGACAATCCGATAATTATGGTCAGTGAATTACTCCAAGAGCGAGCAAAGCGAGCTCGGGAGCTTAGGGCACCCCGACACGGATAGGTTAGGTTCGGAGGAGATGACGGGAACTGAAGTGAGCGAACTCATCTCCCGTCATCTCCTTCATGTCAGGTTACTTTGGACCCTGCAGACACAAATAGGAGCCGTTTCTTGCTTAAATAGTAATCGTACCTACCTATTCTATATTAAAACCAATGACAATATTAAAACACACTTTTTTTATACCCGGCCCAATAAGTGATGGGCATTAATCAGAAAGCCAAGTCAGTTTAATTATTTCATTAGTTTTATCATATGCCTACTCATATTGTGCATTTTTAAATTGCCCGGGCATTATGAATAATGGTTGGTTGGTTTGTTTTTTAACATATACATTCCAGATTGTTAAATACGTACTAATGCTGTCTTTGCAGTCAAATAGCTGATAGCAGGTGCATAATAGAAACCCGCATGCACCCCAAACAGAATTCTCATTACCACTTCAATAGAACATCAATTCAACAACAAATAATTAATCGGACATGGTCAAAGAAGTTCCCACATGAACATGTTTCACGGCAAAAGCTTTACCGACGTAAGTAGTAATTTACCCATGGACAAGCTCCCTGTTCCAACGGAACGGCAAGGAACGGCCGAGTGTCCACTAGACCAACACTAATCGCTGATAGAGTACGCGCTTGCAAGCGATTGGACTATTGATTCGCTACCATCTACAGGCCGACGTAAATATGTAGGTAGCGTATGGCAGTACGCCATAAATTGATGGCTTAATTTGTATACTTGGCTGTATGGAGCACAGTTATATGAGTATTTTACTCGGCGTATGTTTCATTTTAATAACAGCTGGGGGTAGTATTATTGGAAGTATGTTCCTCTTTCGTCAGCACGAGTTTGTCGTCCCATATGAAAATAGTTCATGTCGAGGTGAAAAGTTTAGTCGGTCATCTGAATCGGTAGTGGGAATAATACTCATAGTTTAGGGTAGATCTGAAAGTTTGCACGTAAATATGTTCTTTTACGATATTATATTTTGTGTCAAAGTCAAATATATTTATTCAACTAGACCAATAAGCGGCACTTTTGGACGTCAAACAAAAAATCAAATTAACAAGTAATGAAAGTTGATTCTACCGTGCATTCGGAAAAGTATCTTGTTATGGAGAAGAATGCCCAAGAAACACCATAATCACTATTTAAAAAAAAATGTGTTTTACAATATTTACATAAATAAGTATAAACATTAATAAATGTGAGGACCATGCACCCAGAATAGCACTACACACTGCCTATAGTAACATACCTACCAGACTCGATTCATAGTAGACTTCCACGAAGAATTTTCAAGTCACAAATAAATACCCTGCTCTATTTTCACATCATCTGCCAAAACTTTCACCCCCATTCGTATCAAAACACAATGCAACGCTAAACGCCCTCGGCCAATATTTCATATCATAAGTTCCCTCTCTCAAGGTCCGTGATATTGGAAGGGCTAGGCGGAGGTCACACTAATCGTCGATGATTCGTGCAACGGCACGGCACCACGCGATTTATGACGTCTGTGGACACCCTTCGCGTAGCTAAACCCCTGTGTACACAGTACACACATCTCCCTTGTAATTTTACATTCGATGTTGTGTGTGCATTAGTCCTTAGTATGAGTTTATTGGGGGTTTTGTGAACTCGGTTTTTGGTGCAACTAGATTGCGATCAATCGCTGTCGGTATTCAATCATCTCAACCTATCAAAGTGCTGCTGGACGTAGGCCTCTCCCAAACTACGACACAAAAATCCAGTGAAAAATACATCCATTCTGTCCCAGCCACTTTTTTAATTACAATTTTTTTATGATCTATGTAAATGATATTTATTTCATAAACTGTTAAAAATATCACTTTTACACGTCAATACTTTTTTTTTTCAATTTAAACTAGAGAAGAAACACCGAAACTAAGTTAGAGTCCTCTTTTCAAAGTTCATAAAATGTCAAGAAAAGTGTAATAGTCAAATCAACACACAGATCCTAGAGGACCTTCTTAAAAAGTGTAAGCATTCGTCAGTTATCGATGATCGATCGATGAAAGTCATCCAGCTGTCATGCACCACACCGAATCGATTTAAAAGGACCGCAATCAAGGCGCTTTAGTTTCTTTTGGATAGCGTGAAAAATTACAGCTTTTAGTGTGGTCCAATCCAATAACAATGCGTTGCACGTGCCTCTCGATGTTCATGCCGAAGTAATGTATTTCACATTTGTAGGTATATGAGAAATTGACAATGGCCATTGTTGGGGTTTAGAAGGTTTTGGCACATGGTATTAAATTCTCCAAGGTGTAATCGCAATAATTATTGAAAATCTCATAAGGGTTATTGTACCCACCATTCTGATTAAATTCTACAATGGCAATAACCTCAAAAACACAAAAAGCTACTATATTATATCTAGATAAGTGAACATAAACGTATGTAGCTGCTGTTTTTTTTTGGCAATTTTAAGGTTGGTATAGAATTAAAAGTGGTTCGTGGGCTGAGGCCTCATTATTGCGTTGCGTTGCGTCGTCGCAACAGATCAACGCTTTGTATGCCACACCAGCGTTGCGACGACGCACGATGTCGCATCGAAAGAGGGGGCACCTCGTCGCGGCTCTGAGATTCGAGAACGGATCAGAACAAACACTGTACGTTGTGGCATCGGAGCTCCTACAGCGCAGCGCATCACCTTTCCCCCACTTTTTCTCTCGTCCGTCGATCCGTTGAAACGACGCGTGCGACGTCGCAACGCAACGTATTTCAATTACAACTTGTATGTCCACCCGACCGAATTGGAAAAAAGCATCCTGTGCGTTATCTGTCCACCCGACCGAATCGGAAAAATACCTGTCAGTACAAGTTTTGACCGAAATACGTCACGGGAAAGGATATTCTCAAAGGATCAGGGTTTAAATCGGTACTTTAATAGACGATAGTATAATATAATATATATAATATATCAAATATATTACAAGGTAAAACTGGGTAAATCCCTATGAAATCAGATAGCTTATTTTATCACAATTCTAACAACATAACATTTATACATGGTCCCCATACAAAAGTACCGAGAAATCGGCGTTTTACTGAGACCGGGCGATCGCAAAAAATGGCCCCCGGGAACGTCATCCGACAGCGCCCCGGCGGCCGGCCAACCTGGACAGTTGACCGTAAACCGAAAAATAGATGATCAAATAAAGGCTTACCGCAAACGATGACCCACCTATCATTTTGCGCCTGTCAACACACCACGTGAGGACCTATTGACTGCATCAGCGGGTAGCCTGACCGTAACTGAATACTGGAACACACAAAAACATCCTTAGAAAAAGACACACTAAGAAGAAGAATTACTAGTTATGTCTTGCAATCGCAAGCATTACTTCACTCATTGAACAACTAATCACACTTAGCAAGAATCCCTTCATCTAAGAAGCATTCCTTACAATCAAACGCCTATTAAACTAGTTCTTACTTTAGTGTTCTATCCAGACTTACAGGACTCACAGCTGCACAACTTGGAGTCACAAATAACAATAAAGAGCTCAATTCGATACCCGAAGTCCACAAACAAGTACGTGATATAATATATCACGTACTTGTTTGTGGACTTCGGGTATATCTTGGCAAATCCTTGACGTTCTGTTAGGCAATTTATAGTGCAAATTCTCTAACAATGAAGATTGTAGGTACTCTAACACTCGTTGATTGGTAAATTGACCGATCCATCAGTCTGACAAATCGTTTACAATGAATAGAGTTTATTCGAGATTGTTAAAAGAGTCTATCCGGCCACATGTGGTTCGCAAACAGGAAAATACCCACCTTTAGAATATTTTTAGCTTCGTTCGCCTGAGACGGTATTCATTGTGAATGCGTTTCCTTGGAAGATTTTGTACGGGAATATTTTTTTAGTTACTTTTGTGACTCTGGCGGGTATGAAAAGTTATGCCAACACAATATAATGTAGGTTCATCTTACCGTGTCATTTGTAGATCTCTCTGACAACCGTTACGGGTAGTCAGAAGTCTGAAATCTGATATCAGTCTTGTCAAATGGTTCGTATTGCCCAGTTACTAGGTTGTGGAGTTCAGATTGGCAGTCGTTTCATGTAAAATACTGGTAGCTAGTTGAATCCGGCCAATCCTAATAGAGCGGAGAAAAGGCTTAAAGATTGACTAAAATCTTTGCATGCTTGCCACAAAGTGTTATACTGCAATCCGCAAAATTGCTAACATTCTAACGAATCCCTACAATCAGTTTAATTTAACGTTAATACAAATCGTTATTACCATTATACCAGATATCTCACAAAACCATTCTAAGAAAACTCCTACAGGGAGTTGGTGTATAGTAAGATACCAATTCTAGATGAATCGGTTCGTCGAACAGATATCTCACAAAACCATTCTACGAAAACTCCTACAGGGAGTAGGTGTATAATAAGATAATAAACAATATTTTTCGCGTTTCAATGGTTCAAGTTAAGCGACTGCTAGCCCACTTCTCGCCTACACCTTTTTCACTAATCACTTTATTTTAATATTAATTGTAAAGACAGACGCTCACACAAAAACCCACATAAAAATCCTTTAATGTATGTATCTAGTAATAAGTAATTGTGGGCAAGTTGATATTGTTAACGCTGCCATCCATTGCCTCCCGAGTAACATTGTTTTACCATTTTTTATCACGTACAAGTCTTAACTGCATCATCATCATCATCATATCGGCTGAAAGACGTCCACTGCTGGACATAGGCCTCCCCCAAGCGTCGCCACATTGACCGGTCCCGTGCATCTCGTAACCAGCGGATCCCCGCAACCTTCACCAGGTCATTGGTCCACCTGGTGGGAGGCCTTCCAACGCAACGTCTTCCGGTTCGCGGTGTTTCGGTTATTTAACTGCATACATTTGTCTTTATATTTGACCAGAGGTTTAATAACCCCCAGTGGTTTTGTGGTTTCTCCCGTATACCTCAAAACAATATTGCTTTTCACATTTGTTAAGTTACTAAATAACTCATTATACGAGTATGTGCGTTTCTTTTATTTATACATGATATAGCACTAACTGTATCGCACTCAAACTTTATTACTTTCCCTTCAACCTCATTAGAGGTTGACCGAATTTTAGTTAGGTTAGAATTGATCGTAACACAGTGTAAACCTATTTCTGTGGCATTAGATATATAAATAGATTTACACAGTGTTACGGTCAATTCATTAAGTTCAATTATTATTACCTCGTCACTATCTTCACTGTTCACTACGTCTACGTCTCGAGGAAGCTCGGCCTCGACAGTATGATGCTGTGTTAGTCGCGGACACATAAGCTGCAAATGGCTCGGCTTGTTGCACACCCGGCAAACGTAGTGCCCGAACTTGCATGCGGCCCGCCACACGCTCGACACTCTTGCCGCTCCCGCTCCATCGGCATGGACGACGCAGACGTCGCCCGGCCTGTCTACGGCCGCCTGCACTGCACGTGCTCGCCTACCGACGAACGGCCTCTGGCCGATCCACTGGCGCCGCTCCGCCACTCACTCATCATCAGCTGACAGTCCACCAGCCCCTTCGCTTCACTTGTTGCACTAACAGACCCTTCCACCACTGCTGCTACATCTTTCACTGTGGCCTCCATGCTTTCGGCCAAATTATATGCCTTCATAAAATCTAACTTAGGTTCTGCAAACAGTCTTAGTGTAATGATCTCGCTTTTAATCCTGCAAACTAACTGGTCTCTTAAACTTTCTTCGAACCACGTTCCGAACTCACACGTTTTTGATATTTATTTTAAAAGAGCTTCATAATCCGTTACATAGTTACATAGTCCGTTATACTTGTGCCTGTACGTTGCTACGTGTTTTGATTGTTCTCGCATCCAGAGTGCTTCCAACCCTTCCTGGGTTGGAAGCACTCTGGATGCGAGATCGTCGTCGTCTTTCAAATCCTACTAATATTATAAATTCAAAAGTTAGGATGGATGTTTGTTACTTAATCATGCCAGTACAGCTGAATATATCTGGATGAAATTTGGCTACTTATTATCCAGATTCCTTAGGATAATAAAACATTTTTCACGCGGGTGAGGATAGGATAGCATAGATGGACCCCTTTTCCGCATTTAGACTCGCATTTGGTCCGTTGTGCGTGCAGGCCTGCTCACTGTGAGAGGGAATGGGCCGTAATCCACCACGTGGGCCCAGTACATGTTGGTGAATGTCACATATCTTCGAATTTTCGATTCTAAGACATGCCGGTTTCCCCACGATGTTTTATTTCACCGCTTTGAGAGCAGTGGTGATAAAATAGTGTTCATACTCTGTACACTCATATTTTCACACACACCTCCCCACATACACCTTACACACATACACACACTCAACAACACATACGCTCACTTGTCCTAATCTGTGTTAAACAAGTTGAATTTATATTTATTTTGTAATTAATATATATTACCCAATCCATGGTAGATCGATTCAGTTCACAAATTTTGTTTAAATATATAAAGTGAATAACAGACCACTGTCTCTTAAGATACAGGTAACCCTAGTTTGAGAGGCAGGGTTCACTAATTGTGTACAGATCTTGTTCATCCAGCACCTATCTAAGTCTCTTCTACCATCTAGTTGTAATTTTTTTATTAGTAGTTATTCAAATTATGAATTTAATTATTATTATTACTTTATAGACCTGGAAAATTGTAATCTGTAAATCTGTAAATTTTTGGTACAAATAAATTTATTTATTATTATTAATAATTTACACAAAGTAAAGCGCGCCTGCCTTAGTTCGAATCTACTACCTACAACTTCAGGCGGGTGAAGTCGCGGGCGAAAGCTAGTCACTTAAAATCGATTGCACTACAATCGATTTTAAAAATTGATTGTTGTGTCCGGTTCTATAACAACCAAATTGCGGTGTGTTTCATTTTATAAACCTAAATAAAAAACACAAAAATATTTTCAAAAGTAAAAGTGGTACCCTGTTACTTCCCATATTTTATTATTTCAATGGCTACCAAAGCCAAATAAAATACCAAAATGAATACAAGTAACTTCAGGAACATGAAAGCGAACAAGCGAGAAAATAACCAGACGGAGCTCGTAGCCCGTAGCCGCGTAGCACATGGTTGTGGGTATTAGTACCAAAATCTCGTAGCACCGTAGGTCAAGATAGCGTAGGCCGAAGCTGCCGTAGCCACGCTACGCCGGTCACTAATCATAGGCTTAGTAATCTTAACCCTAGTCGTGTTCTTGCGGCTAGTATTAAGATACTGATGTTCAACTTGTACTTTGCATGCAGATGTAAAGTACTAAAACAATACCCGTATGTATACGTCTTCTTAAAAAACCAGCCAACTGCGAGTCGGACTCGCGCACGAAGGGTTCCGTACCATTGTGGCAAAAACGGCAAAAGCATCACGTTTGTTGTATGGGAGCCCCACTTAAATATTTGTTTTATTCTGTTTTTAGTATTTGTCGTTATAGCGGCAACAGAAATACATCATCTGTGAAAATTGAGACAGACAGGCAGACAGACAGACGGACAGTGGAGTCTTAGTAATAGGTTCCCGTTTTCACCCTTTGGATATAGAACCTTAAAAATCACACATATTTCTTTTGATTTCACTGTAATATTAGTAGTCTATTCCGTAACAAAATAATAATAGTATAACAGTACAAAATTTCTAATAATAAAAGCCTTAAACATAATACGGATCAAGAAACGAAGCCTACAAACTGCAAGTATCAAACCTCATCAAGCACCATTATACTTCGTTCCAACGAATATTAGAAATGCTTGTAAGTTAATTAAAAGCTGAAGAATCGAGTTCAACGACACATCCCCGATGAGAAAGATTAAGTACCCAATTCCACATTATTAAAGTCTTAATGAAAAGAACCGAAGGGTCTGGTAAAGTGACTAAAAAACTTTGAATCTCAGATTTGTAACAAAAAATGTGACAAGTCATCAAATCTACATATTTTATTAGAGTCTCCCTCGCCGACTGCGACCCTCTGTCGGTCGGGACCGTTCTGTGCTAGTGATGCACCTGCTCGGCGTGGAAGACATATCGATGCTTTTCTTACGTCTCGAAAATAAATTTTCATGATTAATATATATTAATTTATCATTTTTCTGACAAGGCTCATCTGAATGATTGTTAGTTATGTGTTCACTTGGTCGGGGACAAATTTGAAAAAGTGTTACCGCGGCCCTGGCTCAAGCAACTTTATTTTTATTTTTGTTATTTCTCACCACAATAAACATTACAGCCATTGTTACACTTTTGGTACATGATATGGTTAGAAACGAAAAGGAACTGAAGGAACATGGGTGAGTTTTATTCAGTAAAAGTCTGACACTCCCGCTTCACCCAGAGCGGGTGATGTCATTGAATGATTTAACAAACAAAATAGGAAAATACTTTATGTGTTCACTTTAAAAACAATATTTTCGAACCACGAAAAAAATTTTTAAACCATAAATGATGAATGAAAAACTAAAAAACATCTACACGAGCCTAAATTGTTTCACCGATTAGGGAATATATGCTGTCGTTACTCTCTATGGTAAAAAATAATACCCGAAAACTGTTCGTTGCCTATGCGTTGCAAAAATGAATATCTGGTTTAATTTTTATTTCATATTTTTGCTTCATATCATGTTTGCACGTGGCCAAACAATTTATTCGTTTATAAATATTGATTTGATTGATTTTTAAAGGTCTTTATTGACATAGAGGTATAAAAAATTTACAAAAAAGATCTTATTCTAAATGTAAACTAACATACATCAAATAATGATCAGTAAGCTAAATCGCCTCTTTTAACATATCTTCTATATAAAAATAAGTCGGGTTTTTTCCTGACGCTATAACTCCAGAACGCACGAACCGATTTCCACGGTTTTGCATTCGTTGGAAAGGTCTCGGGCTCCGTGAGGTTTATAGGTAGGGTAGGGTAGGGTCGGGTAGGGTAGGGTAGGGTAGGGTAGGGTAGTGTAGTGTAGTGTAGGGTCGGGTAGGTTAGGGTAGGGTAGGGTATTGTAGGGTAGTGTAGGGTAGGGTAGTGTAGGGTAGGGTAGGGTAGGGTCGGGTAGGGTAGGGTAGGGTAGGGTAGTGTAGGGTCGGGTAGGGTAGGGTAGGTAGTGTAAGGTAGGGTAGGTAGGGTAGATAAATGTTTGGTCTTTTTATGGCAAAACAAAATTTGCCGGGTCAGCTAGTAACATTATAATTTATATGTTGACAGTTCCTGATTAACAACAATACATTAAACTAAGTAAATTATGTAGGGTTTGCAGACCCACATTTTTTAATTAAAGTTTCAGACCCACACCCATTTTTTTATTGCTTGATTTTATACAAAGAAAGCGAATACCTAATAATATTCATTTTTAGGTCTAATAACTGATATTTAATAAGTTCAATAATAATAACAGCAATTACGCTGGTAAGATGGTAAGTGAGCTAGCGTCAAGCCAGTAGGAAATGATGATGGGGCAGTTTATAAATATTGCGAGAAGTAAATCACAACCAAAAAAATATTAACTTGTCGTGTAGTAACACTAATAAAAGATAAACCTTAACAAGAATACCTTCCAAAAAGTACTTTTCTTTTATTGGTCCTTTTTGTGGGATTAAGATGTGGTATGTTTACATTATGTATACAGAAAATATTTACGACAAACTCGCTCTATATTTATACTAAGCGGTGGTTATCCAATAAAATATTTATATCCAACAATCCTTATTGTGTTTCCTAACTGAAGAATGGTAACGTTACATTTTGTTATATGTCACTTGTTTTCCGGGAACGTGCGAAGGAAGAATACAAGTTATAACGTTTGAAATCTTTCTGCGAAAAACAATAAGATTTATTTTTAACACGATTTTATTAGCATGGTATCTATGTAACGAAATCTTTGAACGTGATTTTCGCCGCCTTCAAAACGTCGGATTAATTTGAAACTTTGCACACTTATCAAGGACCGATGACAATGCAATAATTTAAATAGTTTGTCCCATTATCATTACCAGGATCTTCAGGATTAGCGATTGAACAAAAAAGTAAAAATAGTTCAAAAATAATAAAAAAAAACACGCTTTAATAAAAAACCAAACTAGAAAAAATACATTTTCAATTAATTTAAATTAAGAATAGTGTTATAAACAAAAAAAAAAAAAATATAAAAGAGCCTAGGGGGGTTTTAAGATATTTTTTTCTTTTTGATGTAAGTCGCGTGTCAGAAAGTCGTACTTGAGGTTTTTCTTGAAACTATCGATAATAGTGATGTAGTAAGGAGCGGCCCAGTTAATATTACAGGACTTTCAAATAGGTATCAACGCCAGCCGGCCGGGTGGCGGCGCGGCGCGGCGGGCGTGCGGCGTGTGGCCTCCACTCCACGCGACACTTCATAAAGAACACTTTTATACTCAAGCCTTTTATTTATGATGCCCTTTCACATCTTTGGCTTCGTTTTATTGTCTGATATAGTAGACGTATTATTGAATTTCCAATTTAATAATTCGATTGTATTTTGAGTCGCAGCGATGTGAATACGATATTTATTTATTGTATCTTTATTCGATGTAGTGATTGAATTTCGTTATTCAATATTGAAAATTCGATTTATAAATAAATAAATGAGATAAGCGATATTTTATTACAGAATAAACCTCTGCGGTTTTTGGAACAAACCCTTAAAATTCAAAGATTCTATTGAATTATTTTTTGAAGAACTAACAATAGAATAGCATGAAGCTATTAAAGGCTTCGGTCCATATATCGTGGCTACATTCAGACAATATAGAGCGTCGAATCAAAGACTTGCTATATATTATTTAAATGTAGAATGGCGCTTTTTACTGTGGAGTAGCGGTTCGCGGTACATCGGTCCGCACTCTGGGACGTGACCGAGCGGCACTGCCCGGAATCACATTGACCTGAAGCTGGGACCTACTGCTGGAAGTGACACTCTTTTTATTGCACTTTAAAATCAGTGCAAGTAATAAATGGGTCAAGTATGCAGATGTTTTTGTGACAGGTCTCTTGGAGGGTATATGTCAAATGTCAAATGTGTTTATTTCAAGTAGGCCATTATGCGGCACTTTTGAACGTTAAAATTTACAAGTAATAAAAATTGATTCTACCGTGCATTTGGAAATGTAGCTTGTTATGGAGAAGAACGCACAAGAAACTCCATACTTACTCTTTTAAAAAAAAAGTTTTATACAATATTTACATAAGTACATACATTAATAAAGTCATATACGTGTGGACGATGTTCCCAGCACTACTATACTACATATAGGTATGAGAGAATTACAAGCACTAACAGGTAAATTTAAAAAAAAAACCTTTATTTGATAAATAGGAACATGGTTCTCACGTACTTACAAATATTGCAAACTTAGGTGCATTACCTATAGAAAGTGAGTCGGCTGTTTACATTTATTTTCTCTTTTGATACTTTTGATTTTTGAACTTGGTTTTGAAAAATATTTATGTATTTCATTTAACAAATATTTAAAACTATATAAACAAACAGAACAAAATTAATATTTAGTGTAAAGAAGGTACCAAAATCTTAAAAATAGCATTGAATTCTACTTTATTTACTTTGCAATCATATACTAAAAAAACGTTAAAAATCTGAAAAAGCCGCAAAAGCATACATTTTTGCAAGCTGGCTGACCAAAACGAGGTGTATCCTCTGACTGCACAGCATGATTTTCTACTTGTTTACGTCATTTTAGCATTTTAGTTCGCTTTTTTAGCAGTCGGGTTTTTGATTTTTTGAATTAACTTTTTTTATTTGTAACTTTTTAGTTAACATTTTTGTTATTCGAATTGGGCATATTTAAAGACGTTTGTGTTATTTATTTTTAAATCACTTGTTAAAGACCTTTATTTTGATAACCCACATGGAGGCTAAGGATGAAAAATAAATTAGCCCCCACAATACGGAGCCCAAAATCCGCAATTTTTCTATTTTCCAATATTAATGTAACCAGTGATACTCGCAAGGATAAGACCAATAGATTGACGTACGAATCATCAAAATCGGCCGATGCGTATAGGAACAAACATACATACATACATAGACTTATAAACACCTTACCGTCCGTCGGCAGTCGGGTAAAAATAGCATATACCATACGTTAACTGTAATAAAAGAAGTAGAAATACCTTTGGAAATACAAAGTTACGAGCTCTTACAGTTCCTTCCACTCACTTTAAATCGAAATCGAAATGTTTTATTCCAACCAGCGAAAATGCCACGAATGGCTCGGGGCCGAATTACTTATTCGCGAAAATTTTAGCCTGACTCCATGGATAATGGTCATCAAAAACACTCTAAAGACGTAAAGTATAATGCATAAGTTACAATATGCAATATACTTTTCATAATAAAAAATAAGAAATACATTAAAAAAAACGAACTAAAAGGATGTAAACAAGAAAAAAATCATGCTGTGCAGTCGGAATATACATCTGGTTTTGGTCAGCCAGTTCGCGAATATGTATCCTCCGACTGCACAACATGTTTTTTATTTCTTGTTTACGTCTTTTTAGTTCGTTTTTTAAGCAGTCAGGTTTTTTGATTTTTTGAATTATTTATTTTATTTAACTCTTTTTAGTTATTTTTTTTTTCGAATAAGGTACATGTAAACATATAACTGTAATATATTTTTGAAATCGCCTCTTAAAACCCTTGATTTTGATACCCCACATGACGGGATTGGAAGAAAAAAAAAATTGGGCGCCCACAATATTGCGCCCAAAAGCCGCCATTTTTCTATTTTTCAATTTTAATGTCGCCAATGACACTTACACGGTTAAGATGAATCGATTGACGTTTGATTTATCAAAATCGGCCAACGCGTTTGGTCTCTGGAACGCCATATAGGAACAAACATACATACATAAATACATACATACATACTTTCATACATACATACATAGACTGATAAACACATTACCCTCCTTCGGCAGTCGGATAAATATAATAGTATTTACAGCTTTAAATTATAAGCCTTTCAATTAAAACACTTCACTCAAAATAACTTACAATACTGAAAGCTCATTTTAATAGAATTAAGAGTCGATTGTGCGCAACTTTATTCAAATTTTGCAAATAATTTAAGTTTCGCACGATTCTGTGCGAACTGTAAAAGTCAACGATTGTCGGATTTACAGACTTAGTTGTAAATTATTTTGTATAAAAGACTTTGTGTTGAAGTGAAACACAATTAATTGTTTTAATAATAAATGTGTAACTTGGTATGAAATTAGTACGACTTAAGACTCCAATATCAATATTACAATTCTGATTACGAGAGAAAGGACTGAACTATAGCAACATCTGTTTGAAGTACGAGAAGGCTACCCAAAATGCAAGGTTAGCCAGCATTAAAAGGAACGGAAAATATTCTATAAAGTACACCTGCGGTCTCATAAAAACACTCCAGATATTGCGGCGAACGCTTCACACTTCATTGCTTGTTTCATATTTTTACAGACAAAAGCTGAGTGTTACTTGATATAGAATTATTCGATTATATTTGTAATGCCGTGTTTCCTTTCATACCCTTCTCACCAGAACGACCGGCCGCGAATCTGTGTTTATACTCTTTTGATATTCACTGACTTGGTCTGTTATATAATAACGTGTTAGGTTTGTTATTTATCGGTTTCTTTTCTTTTTTTTTTATTATCGATAGGCTCGCGTTTGACCACTACCTCGCCTGATGGTAAGCGATAATATGGCCTACGGTGAAGCACGCTTACCTAGAAGAAACCTATTCACTCTTGACTTAAAGACCCCAAGGTTGTAGCTATCAGGAAACAAAGACTCCGGAAGGGAATTCCACTCCTTAGCTGTGTGCACAATGAAAGTATTAGCAAAACGCTTTGTGCGTATGGGTGGGATGTCCACCATGCACCGTCTTGTAGTCCGATGATGGAAAGGGCTAGGCGGAATCAAATTGTGCAGTTCCGTCGCACACTCCCCGAAATGTAACCGATAAAAAACCGACAGGCTGGCAACTTGTATCACGTTTACTTTGTCAAAAATCCTTTTCTTCCTTGAAATCTTTTTGGGTCTGACTATTTATCCCTTTGTGTTACAAATAATGTCGTGTAGGATTATGTTATTACATTTAAGTTGACCTTGCTCCGCTGTAAACACGCGGTCTATAAGTTCGGAGGCGTGAGTTCACAAGTTGTACCCATTGCGGGAACTAAGATGAACCCCAGGGCGATACCAAGTTTCGGCACGTATATTGAGACTAGAATGGATGTTTGATGAATACGAAATGCGATCTCAGTAACATGTCGAAAACTTGCTACACGATTCGTGGACGGGACAGTTTAGCGAAGTTTTGTGAAATAAGCATCCGCTTTGTTACCCTAACACCCGACCCATCGGCTTTACAGTGACATTTAATTTCGAACAAATCAAAATAGTTACATACAGTTTCCATTATGCGCATTCATTAACACTGCATCGGAATAGAATTCTGAATTCCATTGAACTGTGGACGAGCGAGCTTCGTTGGGAATCTAGCTGAAAAGTTGGATGGAAATGGTTTTTTGCTTGTTAGACCAGAGTTGCTCCGTGCAACGCAGGTTCTCTGATTTGTTTTAAAATTCTTTTTTTTTTTCAACTATGCAACGGGCGTGTGTAACGTTGAAAGAATTTGAATAGTTTAAATTAGTTTGCAAACGTTAAAAATAATATGTGAGTCATTATGTCTTTAATATATGAATACTGAATGACTTGGCATATTAAGCGAATACTTTAAGTCAAATTAAGATTCATCTAATACTAGCCGTTTTAAACCTTAAATAGGTAATACAAAATAACATGGCACAGATGTATACAAATCACTTACATCCCTTATGATACTCAAAATAACCTTAATCTAAGAGCTTATGGTCATCCCCCTGACCTCGTAAGTTCATTATGATCAACAAACATGACTTGAATACATCGAACGAACATGAAACAGGCGCCACCGTGAGCGACACTGGATTTTCTGTGTTGCCACAAATGAATTGGCCTGAATAACTTCATTGTGCTTGCCACTCTTGGCAGCTCTTGGCTCTTAGCCTCTGCTATAGACAAGTGTCATTCGATGTTAGCGATATCGATATTCGAAATGACAAAATGTAAGGTGATCACGTGGCATTTCGAAAGCGTTTTACATTCCCATACATTCCTGATATTTTACAAGTTTTTTTTTTAACTTGCAATGTATTTATGTTTGCATGTAAATGTGTTCAGGTCAAATCTTGCAACTGATTTTTAAAGCAATTATCCTCCACCGATTAAGATGAAATTTTCCATACACGTTTTTTTGGATGAAAATGCATAGGTAACTAAGTGACTTCATTCTAAATCCTATATAGCGGACGGCCCAAGATGGCGGACTAGTTATTTTTTGTGCACTGCCATGATATCGGTATCAAATGAAAGGGTTTTCTGAGCAAAATAAAAAAAATCTTCTTCATCGTTTTCAGAGAAAAATTTGCTTTAAAAAAAGAAAATCAATGAATAATTTTATTTCCAATTGCAATGACGACGCTTTCATTGATATAATGTGACTTGCCTAGCACCTCAGTTCAGCAAAGAACAATAATGAAGTATTCTAAAGAGGGAAGAAACATTTTGTTCAATATTTTGTCCGATAAAGGACACGCCATCTATCAAATTGATTGAGACACACACCTGTGTGTTATTTTTTCACGAAATATATAATATTTTCTCCGTGTTTATCCATTGAACAGAAGCCGTCGCTTCTAAGTCATTTATAATCTTCATGTTTTACGCCAAACTTCAATAATATATTCATGTTTATTAACCCTTCTCCACCGCGTCATCCCGAAAACGTCCCTTCGCCGTTCAAACATCTCTAAGAGGAAAGAGGGAAACTTTACTCGGCGGTGTCCGATCCGAAGCAAGCGCAGGGCGACAGTCATCTGACAGGTGCGGGCGAAGGACCCATTAACGCGCCTTCCGCATGGCAGGCGACACAGCGTCACGCGAGGCGACGCGACGTACACCAGTCCTCACCACCCCTCGCAAATGGACAGCTCAATGAAACACTTTCATTGTCACCCGATGAACAGCCCGTTAACGCCTGATTGTCTGCGAAAGTCACTATTAAACCCTTTATTAGGAATTCGTAGATGAGAATGTTTTGATTAATTCAGAGTTCATTTTAGTTAAATGTTCAATGGGGCGTTTGGAGTCGTGTTTTCGTTTGTTTTGACGAACTTTAATTTTGGGTTTTTTATGCAAATCCTTTATCTTAGTAAATGTATAGTGAGTTTAATTTTGATCTAAAAACCACTTCGAAATTGTAGTTTCATTTTTGAAAAGTTAACACGTTCATGCATTATTCAAATTTCTATGCTACGAACAATTGGGCACAAAGCCTGATGGAAATAGTTACGCCGTGGAGTGTCTGCGAACTACACCTCAAACACGAACTAGCTGTACGTACCAATAACTAAATGCCCTGCAGCGCTTGTCATCACACGTTTTATAAAATACTACCTTTTCGCTAGTTTTCTAAAATGTTTAGAGCGCTGATGTTTTAATATCAGAGTTTTTAGTCCTAAACTGGGCCATTGCTGGGCCAAATAACTACATATTATATGCATTACAATATTTTTTCTCGTTTTTGTAATTGACACGATTTCATTCGATTTTGCTCAAATTATTACCATTCATTTTCATTTGCCCACAAAACAGTTTTTACTGATGAACATGAAATACGAAAACTCTACTCCTCAACTATTCAGAATGCAGGTCAAACATTGATTGTAAATTATTAATACACGAAAAAAGCAAAAGGAAATAGCGAAACCAATTCCGATAAATAAATAGAACACATCGCTTAATCCGGATCCTCAATAAAAAATGTAACATGAACTACATTACTTCTGCTACCGATCCAATTATATCGAAATCGTATGATGTGGTTTTTCCTTATTTTTCCATAAAGTACTGGCCGCGCAGAAATCTTAATCCAACAGAAAGAAATAACTACCGGGAATAGCCAGAAGAAAACGCGTCACGTACTAAAATTAAAAGGTAATATTTTCGTAAAGCCGGACAAAGAATTATGTCTCAATATAATCAGAATAGATCATTTTTACCCGACTGCAAAAGGAGGGTAATATGTTTATCAGTCTATTTATGTATGTAGCGTTCTAGAGACCAAATACGTTGACCGATTTTGATGGTTCTTACGTCAGTAAATTCGTCTTAACCTTGCGAGTGTCACAGGCTCGATTAAAATTGGAAAATAGAAAAATGGCGACTTTTGAGCGCCATATTGGAGGGGACCATTATTTCTTTACTTTCGAACCCTTGTGTAGGGTTTCAAAATAAAGGGCTTTAGGAGGAGATTTAAAACATATATAACACACAACACAACACAGTGTGTATATAACACTTGCATGCACAGAAATCGAAAAAAAGAATAAAAAAGTTTTTTATTTCAAATGTAATTAATAAAAAGTTTTTTATAAAATCAAGAAACCCGACTGCTTAAAAAGCGAATTAAAAGGCGTAAACAAGAAGAAAATCATGCTGTGCATATTCGTGAGCTGGCTGACCAAAACCAGATGTATCCTCCGACTGCACAGCATGATTTTCTTCTTGTTAACGCCTTTTTTGTTCGCTTTTGAAGTAGTCGGGTTTTTTGATTTTTATAAGCAACTTCTTTTATTTGTGCTGGTATCGATATATTGTGATCTTGAAATCGTCTGTACAAAAAGGTTACTATGACATGAACCCTGACCTTAAGTAGGCCCTTAGGAGAAAGTCAACAAGTAGATATGAAAATTCAAGTAAAAGTAAATATATTCAGATGAAATTCTTTTTCAATTTCGATTGAAACTAGAAGCCTTACAGTTTTGAGTTTACACTGATGAATGAATATTTCTCTTTATCCAAAACATGGTGGATCTATGAGACGCGAGGCACGCCTGCTCTCACACCTCAGAAAATTGAAACAAACATTGCAATCCCTTCTATCGAACACTCCATATGTACACATTAAAAGCTGTGCGGTATTTTCCAGATACGAATCGCGATATTTTTTAAATCATTCGTCGACAATTCCATTCGAATTCGATTACACTCAAATCGATTGAATATTTTACAGAATAGAAATTGACTTTTAATAGAATCTTATATAGTGAATGCTTTTTAAATTGATTTTTTTTTTTAAATAAAGAACATGTAGTTTCTTTTTTAATTTGTGTTTTACTACGGAGTATATATTAATTGTTTGTGATATGAGTTGATATAACCAGAGCTTGTGGAGATGCGTTGCTGCACCGCAAAACTTTCGAGATATATCGGCGACACTCGCAAACAAAGCGGCACTGCCACAATGGGTACCACTTGTACAACAACAGCCACGTTATTAATGCAACTGGAAAAGTAGGAATAAAGCATTTTATTCCTTATGCAGCGGTAATACTGTGTAAAGAAACAGAGAATGAAAGTTTAGAGCGGCAACGTGAATGTTGTAACTCCACACTCGCGCCACACGCGCCGTTCCCGGGAGATAAGAACACGTCATAAAAGAGGCACCCGCCGAAACTTTGCCTTAATTTCTGTATTTTCCATTTCGTAATCACTAAGAGACGTTTTAAACAGAATATGGTTAAGATAAAATATATATTCCAGGAATTAACTGTACTAAGCCCCGCAATATCCTAGAATGTTAGCTCGCGTGAATCGGGACCTTCCACTCCCAACTATAAATTCGGGTATTAAAATTTTGTCTTTCAAAATAGAGTAGAATGGATGTTAACTGAATGAAGGAATTTAAGCGTACTTTCGAAATGTTGTATGTAAATGGATTTTAAGAGTAAAAAGATTTATGAGAAGCTATTTAGGGAATATTCTTGTTTAATCCTTATCTGTATTAACATAATGAGTTTCAAGTTAATAATGGTATTTGAGTAGGAAATAAACAAACTCCAAAGCAACTAGCTATGGATAGCTTTCAAGAGCTTTTAGAAGATTAGTACGATCTTTAGTTTAATTGATTGAACATTACAGGAATTTGCAACCTGAACTCAGAACAAAAGATCGCAAAGCCTTATGGCAAATAGAAGCAATCGAGTGCTATAACGTGGCAATGCGTACATCACACATACAATACAAGACAATTTAACCGCCAGTGGTTAAATACGAAAGAGCGAATCGCTGTACGTCGGGAAATTTAACCACGGCGCTCGACGCGAATAAGTATTGCTTCCTAACGCATATAGCAAGTGTTTGCCGACAGAGATTGCAATATTATGTACCAATCTCTTGCCTTTTCCGAGGCGCACACCGCTCACTGCACTTCGAAGCATTGGAAATATTACCCTATTGAGGTCTCAACATCTATGGTGAGGCGAAAATGTTTGCTCAAGGTGAGTTTGAGGCAAATATTTTGGATAGGTGTATTTGTTTTAATGCTGTGTGGTTTTCGGTGAAGATTTATTTAAAATATTGGCAAAGGCTAACAGCAAATTTGTGCCTTTGTGCTTATAGGACTAGCTCATATTCTTATTCTTTATTGTACACAAAACATGAATAAATACAAATATAATAGGACAGTTCTGTTCTGTCTGCTGCTTGATAAAGAAGGAAGTGATGATAATGTTTTTCTGAGTCTTTTGCTATTTCTTTCTCACATTATGCAGGATCCAAGAATGATTAGTCGCTTCTCCGGAACTCATCGAGCTTCGTTTCCTCGTCACATTAATTTCTGGTGGTAGTAGCCATTCTAGATTCTGATTTTTAGGAGTTACATTGGTTGGGAATAGTGGGTTTGTATCAGTAATTCATCATCATTATTTCAGCTGAAAGACGTCCACAGCTGGACATAGGCCTACCCCAAGCGTCGCCACATTGACCGGTCCCGTGCGTCTCGCATCCAGCGGAATCCCGCTGCAGCAGTAAAGTGGTTTTTGTAGCAGTAATTAACGGTGCAAATTAAAATAAATCGGCGGTAAAAGGTAGCTACTTCATTTGCTCCAATATTCTAACAATTTATTACTTGAAGGAATGTACTAAAAGGTCAAGGTTTTACAAAGAAGCAATTTAAGTAGCAGTTTTAAATGTCAGAATACATCTCATCTTTGACCCTCTTCAAACCATGGCAGGTAAGAGCTTTTAAAGGAAATAGGTAAAGTTGACTTACGTGTTAGACCTGACTTTAAAGATATCTAGAACGAGTGTTACATTTATTGCGGTTATTCAACCCGACGAAATCGTTACTATTGAACGTGTTTTCAAAGCGTACGGTTTTCATAGCGTTGCGTACTGCGTATAATGGCTGTTTGTAACATATTTATTTATTTATATATGCTTTATTGTAGGTACACCAAGTTAAAACATAGAAAAATAAGCTTAAAAATAAAATACATTTAACGGGCGGCCTTATCGCATACCGCGATCTCTTCCAGGCAACCTGGAATGGACAGTGGACAATAGCTTGGACAAGAAATGGGGTTGACATTGGTGTAACACTTAACAGTAATAATATTTACTATAAATATACAATAATATTATAACAGATACACAAATACATACATACGTTATATTATATAATAGATACGTATTCAATATATATATAGGCAATAAAAGTAAATGTTGACTAACGACAATTACAGTGACAGGTAACGTTCTTTTACGAGTCTTTTAAATAAAAGCAACGACGGGGCGCGTTTTAATGGGTCGGGCAATGCATTCCATAGACGAGCAGCTTGGACAGTAAAGATGCATCCAAGAAAGTCGTGGAATGCATTTGCATTTTAAGTCACAAGTTATCCGATGACATAGTGATTTCGTAACATTCGAAGGGTCGTACCACCTCTACCTGGTGGTACTTTAAGTTCCAATGGGGCGAGACTATTGTCATCAACCGGTCACAAATCCAGATTCCGGGCTGCTACTAAGATATTCCAGACGGAAAAACCCAATAACACTTTGTCCCACCCAGGACTCGAACCCAGAACCTCACACTCGCGGCGGGTTCGCGGTGAACGCTAACGCGTGCCCATGTTCCCGCCATAAGCGACGCAAGATGACACCGTGAAATTTTAGTGGGTTAGAGTCCCACATAACTGCGCTATCTCCGCGTGGTAGTATGCATGAGCAAACATACAAAAAAAACTGGCCAAGTGCGTGTCAGACGTCGCACATTTAGGATTCCGTAGCAGACCGCAAAATAAAGTTGGTTTTAATAGGAAAAATGAGGGAATTTAAAAGAAAATTTATCAATATATTGGTATTTGTTAGTAAAATATACCCCCCTCTTTACTTGTATGGGACAATTTGTGTGGCTTTGGGTCAACAAGACTTATCGTGAACATTTCAAGACTGTAGCTCCAACCTATAACCTAAATCTTATAAAGGACCCCATACTCAGCAGTAACCATAAGTACTGAATTTTCATAGCTTAACAGTTTTCTATGTGCCATTTATTTAACAATGAAGACCTAGACAAAGATTCTTCAAAGGTTCTATATCGTAAAGTAATATGAACGGTCTTCAAAACAGCTTTTAACGCGGATTATAAAAAAATTCGGAAGCCTCAGGCGTTGCCCAAGAAATTCCTAAGAAGATTTCCGAAGGTCCTCGGAACAACATTTAGTTAGGGAATCGCTACGAGAAACAATATTTTATTCGCTAATAACAGACAGCTGAATCATTAGAAGGTCTTCAATCGATCCCTCTCGAAGTTCAGATTGTTTATGAAAATGTTTCTTAAATTATGTCGGTTTAAGCGCCAACCGACATTATAGAACTTGGGATCTATGAATTTACATTAAGTTTTAATAAAATTATTGATTGAAATTGTTAGGTATTTTTTTTTAGTTTTTTCTTGGTATGGTCATATGATGAGAAGGGATGAAGCGCGCGTTACTAAAAGAGTTGAGAATGTAAATGTGGATGGATGGAGAGAGAGGGGACGGCCAAAGAAAATATGGTTGGACTGTGTGAGGAGTGATATGAAAGAAAAGGGAGTCAGTGATAGCGTGATGGGGGACAGGAAGGTATGGATAGTGGCGGATTCACACATTTGCCGCTAGTAGGCTATTCCAATTTTGCCGCACCCACTGATCTCTACAATTTGTTATAGATGTTCACAATCTTTTTTATTAAAATAAAAATTTTCGATGAAATTGCAACTTTATGATTTGTGCACTACCCTCCTCATTAAATCGGCTTTTGCCCGTTATTAGTATGATTTTGTTTTGGCGCTTTGGCTCCCGCGCTTTGATGTCAATTCGGCCAGACACCTAGCGACAGTCATGTCATTCGTTCCGGCACCGCAACCCCAATACGACTACGCAATTAAGAAGATAAAAAAAAATGGTGGAACATATTACACGTTGAATGAAATGAGTGGATTTAATAACATATGGTATTTAATAATGTGTTTTTTTATTCCCATGTGACAAAAAAATGCCGAGATTTGCCGCCCCCTAAAATCTGCCGCCCTAGGCTTCAGCCTTCTCAGCCTGCTGGTAAATCCACTACTGGGTATGGAAGAAAAAAACGAGTTGCGCAGACCCCAAGTAACTTGGGACAAGGGCATGAAGGTGATGAAATATTTATTTAGTTACAACTACGAATGATTTGCCCATTCAGCGATGGTGATTGTCGATATTGACGGGATTAATAACGTGACATTTCAATAACGCTTGGCAATCCCATGCATTTTTGTCATTTTACCAATCGCGATTGGTCACTTGTCTAGAGTACTAATAACTGTTATTAGAGGTGTACCTGTTACTGTAAAGCCCGAAGAACGGTAAAGCCTAGGATTTACCGGTAAAACCTAGAATTTAGCAAGTCATATCACACACAATCACACGGTAAATGTTAGGATTTACCTCAGAGTATCTAATACCTTTAAGCGAGCAATTCTTATATATATGTATATATATAATCTGAATGTCGGAAACGACTCAAACGATTTTCATGAAATTTAGTATGCAGGGGGATTCGAGGGTGATAAATCAACCTAGCTAGGTCGTATTTTCTATTTTTACCCGAGCAGAGCACGGTTGCCCAGGTACTTGTAAATAATTCCACGAATAGTCAAATTCGCCGACAAATAATCGTCGAAAAAAATTATTATCTACCAACTTTGATGAAGCTAATCAGTCAGTCCTTAAATTGTTCTCATCATTTCGTATCATAGTTTGTCAAAGACACTACAATTGTTCAAAGATTTACAAGTATCTGATGTAAATCCGTCCGTCGGTATTTACCGTGTGATTCCTAGTAAAAGCCGGCAATTAGCAATTATCATAGATCATTTCGGGCTTTTACCAGTATGACTTGGTAAAGACTAGGTTAAATCGGTAAATCCTACGATTTACCATACTTCTGACTTTTACAGACATCATCATCATCATCATATCAGCTGAAAGACGTCCACTGCTGGTCATAGGCCTCACCCAAGCGTCGCCACATTGACGTACGTCCCGCATCCAGTGGATCCCGCAACCTTCACCAGGTCATCGGTCCACCTGGTGGACGGCCTTCCAACGCAACGTCTTCCGGTTCGTGGACTCCACTCCAGAACTTTTCTGCTCCATCGGCCATCCGTTCTGCGAGCAATGTGCCCTGCCCACTGCCACTTAAGTTTGGCAATTCTTCGGGCTATTTCGGTAACCCTGGTTCTCTTGCGGATCTCTACATTTCTGATTCTATCACTCAAGAATACTCCGAGCATAGCTGCACCATCCATACGCACTAAACGTTTTGGAAATACTTTCATTATGCGTACAGCTAAGGAGTGGAATTCCCTGCCGGAGTCTGTGTTTCCAGATAGCTATAATCTAGGGGTCTTTAAGTCAAGAGTGAATAGGTTACTTCTAGGCAAGCGTGCTTCACCGTCGACCACATCATTGCTTACTATCAGGTGAGATAGTGGTCAAGCGCGAGCCTATAAATTATTAAAAAAATAGCCCTCTCTATTGCCCACAATGCCCTATTACTTCAGACTTTTACAGTAACATATCGAAAACTGTATTTGCAATTTTGATCAATCACGTATTTGGATTTTAATAAACTTCATTCGAATCGTTCGCCGCTCCGGCACAGAAGCATCAAAGCATTCGTTGAACTAATATAATTCAGTAAGACTCTAGTCACTAATTTTCCTAAATCATTTCAATGGATCAAACGATTTATGATGTCGAAAGATTTGATTATTCGAGTATCATTCATAGTCGTTATTCTAAATGTAATTCCAATCTACATTTCCTGGTCGCACAGCGCATTTTAGGAAGTGTAACCATTAATGGCGTTTGTGGTTGTTTACTGTTTCACGTGCGGATAATCCTAAAAGTTTCAAACTGGATCAGACGCCCTTTTTAACCGACTTTCCAAAAAGGAGGAGGTTCTATGATCGACTTTATGTTTGTCTTTTTTTTGTTTTTGTTCAACGATTTCGAAACACTACAAAGTGAAAAATTTCTTTTTGGAAGTTGGTGTCCATAACGAGAAAAAATTGGTACCGTACAAAGACACCGACTTCCAAAAAAAAATCTACTTTTCACTTAGTAGTGTTTTTATTTAGAAGTCGGTAGTATTTTTTTGTAAAAATGTATTTTATTACATTAACTGACACAGTTTGATAGAGATTTACCTCAGGAAGTTAGACTCGACAATATGATCAGAAAACAAATCATTATTAATTATATTAAATTAGAAGAACACTCAAAATAGGGTTGCTTAAAAACATTTTTGGTCAAATCTAATTAATTTGCGGCTGCGGCAAAATTATTTTAATTTAAGTGGTTCTCGAATACATTTCTGAGAATCTAGTTGTTTCTAAACGTGTGTGACACGTGTCAAAACTTTGTTACAAATTAACGGAAAACTTACCACTAGCTTTGTTCTTTTAATTGTTTTATCCGTATTACTAACCAATGGAGGTCGATATAAAATAAATCTATAATAAAATAAGCCGATTTATAGACGCCAGTGTAAATATACGAATGCGCGAGCTGTAGATCAGTATAATTACGTATTAGTTTATTTACTATATAATAATAAGTCGGGTTTTCCTCCCTGACGCTATAACTCCAGAACGCACGAACCGATTTCCACGGTTTTGCATTCGTTGGAAAGGTCTCGGGCTCCATGAGGTTTATAGGTAGGGTAGGGTAGGGTAGGGTAGGGTAGTGTAGTGTAGTGTAGGGTAGTGTAGGGTCGGGTAGGTTAGGGTAGGGTAGGGTAGGGTAGGGTAGTGTAGGGTAGGGTAGTGTAGGGTAGTGTAGGGTCGGGTAGGGTAGGGTAGGGTAGGGTAGGGTAGTGTAGGGTAGGGTAGATAAATGTTTGGTCTTTTTATGGCAAAACAAAGTTTGCCGGGTCAGCTACTGCATTTGGGCTTGGCATACGTCCTTCTGCGTGAGCATACGGAGCAATAAATATACACGACGATGTACTGACCCTTGCATATACCATAAGATAATAAAACTGCGTTACTATCCCTTAAATTTAAATATATGTTATAATTATTTTGTTCAAACTAAGAGCTGTATTCACGAGAACACTGCCGACCTGTCCTGCAGTTTGGCAGAAGGTTTGTATAATACCCAGTCATGTAACTTTTGTCGAAAAAAAAAAAAAAAAAATATACTATAATGTAAACGTATGTTAAACTTTAAGATTAGTGTGTAATATATACGTGTAAATTGCCGTCGGCCCAAACTAGGAAATATGCGTTTGTTAGAATCATGAATGGAACTCTAAATTAAAGTATTGATATCTACCAAGATAGCAAGCTTTGAATGTCAAGATGGTTGTTGGTTATTTACTATGTATCAGAGTTCCAATGTATGTGGCATGTCAGGAAAGGGTTTTATGAATAAAAGCACAGAAAGACAAGATTAAGTATTTATTTAAGTAAGGCTTGTCAATTAATTCATATTGAGAAGGCTCGAAAGCTTACCACCCGTTCGCTAGACTAGTTCTCGTGGGGATGAAGGGCAACAAACCCCACGGAAGCTCTTTCATAGTATTTATCGATATCTTTTATAACCACATACAGTATTTACAATATTGTAGAATCAAAATAACAAAGATAAGACAAAGGACATAGACTAGCAAGGGCTAGTCTAGTGAGTGCTTGCTTGTGCGTGCTTGTGAGACGTGTGAACGCAACTCGTATATTTTATCTATTTAATTTTAATTTTTAAATCGGTGTTTTGCAATCAAACTCGGACCCTCCTTTTCTATCTTGGGTGGATCCCCATTAGACGCAGTGGCCATATTGGTTGGTGTCGGAAGTCTCGCTCTCACCAGCGAGCTGAGCTGTCAATTGGAAGAACAATATAGACTTGGAAAAAGTGCCGTCGCCGGTGGGATTTGAACCTGGGTTGCGCCGTGCACGCCGCATCGAGACCGCTGTGATAGCCACTGCGCCAAATCAACGTAGTTGTCATAACTCATAACTACAGTCCACTACGGGTTGGGCCATATACGTCATCGCGTCGGCTACGCGGCTGCTACAAGTGCTACGTGCTACGTCATTTGCTACGCGCTGCCTGACTCGACTCTCGCGACTCGTGATCTGCTACGCCGCTCGCAAGTAAGGAATCAAACCAATATTTATATTGGATATGTATATGTTTGTGCCACAGTTGCGTTAGTTGGAATATCGAGATCGAACATTGCCTGCATTGTTTTTGCATTTTTCTTATAAATTCTATATTTTGTGATGGCTTCGTCGATGAATAAATCAGCTTCGGAGTCAGAGATTAACCAGATGATCTTTAACGACTCCACCACACCGCCTAATTTCGTATTCCAGCGAACAAAAAGAAGCCGGGAAGACATCTCAATTTCTGAGCAATTAGATGAGTTTAAAAAAGAATTAAAAGAAATGATGGCTTTATTTATGACCAAATGCGAACGTGAGATACAACAAGTCTCTTTAACCCTGAAAGAAATCCAGGAATCTAATCTTAATATACAAGATACAGTTAAACTCCTCACGTCACAGAATATAGACCATGAAAAGAAAATTTCTCAGCTGGAAAATCAGGCGAAAGAAGATAAAAAGCATATTATAACTTTGGAGCATAAAATTGAGGAAATGGAAACGGGATGTCGTAAAACTAATTTTGTGATTAAGAACGTACCTAAAATCGCAGGCGAGTCTAAGCAAAACTTAATAGACATGGTGATGAGTCTTTCCCAAAATATTGATTGTGCCATGATTAAAAATGATATTAAAGACATTTATCGGGTGCGTGGAAAGGAACAGAACTATAATACGCCCATAGTTGTAGAAACAGGATCGACACTCCTCAAGAATGATATTCTGAAAATGGCTAAGAACTTCAACCTAAAATACAAGACCAAACTATGCTGTAAGCATTTGGGCTTCAAGATTCAAGAAGACACACCGGTATACCTGTCTGAGCATTTGACCGCCAAAGGCTCTCGCTTATATTTTCTTGCTCGCGATTTGAAAAAATCCGGCGCTTATAAATACTGCTGGACGGCATATGGCAAAGTACTAGTAAAGCAGGACGACCAGGCTCCGCCCTTAATTATTAGAAGTGAAGCACAAATACAGCAGCTAATGCAGAAAGTATGACTATTTGATGTTTATTTTTGCTTTGAAATATTAGTTAACACAATTTTTTTATCGATTTCTATTTGCTTAAGTGTCTCCTTGATTATATTCCCATCGAACACTTATTATCATTTCACACTATGTAATATTAATGTAGTAGTTTTAAGTTATTTTTTTGCATTTTATATAAGTTTAAGTACTCACACAGACACCCACTCTCATAAATGCCTCACCCTATTTAATAGTAACACATACATAATTTCATCATATAAAACTCAAACACAGGTCACCACATACAAACACACGCCTCAAAAATTTCATAACAAAATATATCGTAACATATTATTATTTTATATATTTAACGAATTAATATTACAGGCAACAATTATACTATTATTACACAAACAATTACTCTCTGGTACAATGAAAATAGACTGTACTCGCCTATCTATCAGGGATGTTTACTACGTGCAGGATGCGACTTTATTTCTACTTAAAAGTAATCAGTATGAGTAACACGGTACAAACAGTTAATGAACTAGATAAAATTGAAATTTCGAGTTCAATTGAATGCCAACCTTTAAATCTTTCTAATCATATTTGTGTCAGGGAAAATGATCTAACTATAGTATCACAGAACATAAGGAGTATATATTGCAATTTTGATGATTTTGTTATTACCTTATCTTCACTTAAATTCGATACAGATTTGATAATCTTAACGGAATGTAGATTAAGTATTAATAAATCTATACCACAACTGTCCAATTATCAGTCTTATGTCACAACTCGCCAATATAATCAAAATGATGGGGTAGTTGTATACGTAAAAAATACATTAAAACCAAAAATTCAAGAAATAATCTTATCCCAGGCCTCGTGTCTTCAAGTAGATATTCTAAACACCACGGTGCTATGCATATATCGATCGCCGGCAAACACAAATATTAACAATTTCTTAGACTCACTTAGTTCACACTTAGATTATATAGACTCACAAAAAAACTTAGTAATAGCTGGGGACATTAATATTAATATTAGACCCAAAGAGACTGGGGCGCCTAGTGAGCAAAATAACCGGCTCCATTACCTCAACACTCTGTCAACATATGGCATATTACCAGGTCATACATTACCTACCAGAGAACAAAACTGCCTAGACCATTTCATGTTGCGAATCAACAGGAAAAATATATGTGCATCAATAGCTATTTTACAGACTTCGATTACTGATCACTTCACGACATTTTTATCACTATCGAAAACAAAAAATAATGAAACTATACATAAAAGCGTTACCACCTTGAACTTTGAACAAGCTTTAAATAACTTAAAAGAAGAAAATATATACGAATTGATGTTCTGTAATGATCCTGATGCAATAACTGATGTACTTATAGAAAAACTTACAGAAACTATCAAGAATAATACTACAATAAGAATTATTCCTAACAACAAACGTATCATCAAACCATGGATAACCCCGGGGATACTCCGCTGTATAAATAATAGAAATAAACTACAAAAAAACTCACGGGCTGACCCACATAATGAAATTTTAAAAATCACATATAGCCGATACAGAAACTACTGTAATAACCTCATTAAAAAAATTAAAAGAAAATATGAAAAAGAATTACTAGCTAACTCAGTCTCCAACACGAAATTATTATGGAAAAACATAAAATCAATTACTTATACAAATAAAACAAAAAATCAAAGTACAGAATTAATAAATATCAAGTCTACTCCGACTGAGTCAGTAAACTACGTAAATAATTATTTCGCGAATATAGGTAAAGAACTAGCTCAACAAATACAACCTAGAAATAACAACAGTCCTGATCACCAACGAAAAGAATTACATACACAAATAAATTCATTCGTGCTCTTAGATACTGACACAGAGGAAGTAGAAGGAATCATAAGGAACTTGAAATCGGATAGTGCCCCTGGCTGGGATGGTATTACAACAAAATTCCTAAAATACTGTAGTAAAGAACTCGCCCCTCTTATTGCTCATCTAGCTAACCTCTGTTTCAGAAACGGAGTATTCCCAGCTCCCCTGAAACAATCCGTTATTACTCCAGTCCACAAGGGAGGGAACGGAAGCGATGTCAATAATTATAGACCTATCTCGGTATTGCCAGCCCTGTCTAAAGTAATAGAAAAATTAACCAACTCTAGATTAATTAATTATTTAAATAAGTTTAAAATTATATCTTCAACACAATTTGGCTTTAGGAAGGGAGTTTCCACCGAGGATGCAGTTAGTGCCCTCACCACGCTAGTAACTAAGCATGTGGATAGCGGGAAAAAGTGTCTGACGGTATTTCTAGACTTAAAGAAAGCTTTTGACACCGTCTCCGTTCCCACCCTGGTGACCAAATTAGAAAAACTTGGCATAAGGGGAACCCCTCTAAATTTTTTTATAGACTATCTCACAAACAGGAAACAAAGGGTAAAGATTGGAGGGTTTATTAGTGATGATGCTGATGTGTCGTTCGGTGTACCCCAGGGTAGTGTTCTGGGACCCACACTTTTTCTAGCCTACATTAACGATCTTTGTGAATTAAAAGTTGAGAACGCACATGTATTTTCCTACGCCGACGACACTGCTGTTGTCTTCCACGGGCACAGCTGGTCCGATGTTAAAATTAAGACAGAGGCAGGTATGTACCAAATCGCGAATTGGCTAGATAATAACCTTCTCACATTAAATACAGCGAAAACTAATTACATGTGCTTCTCCATCTATAAAAGTTCGCAACCAGATGATGTGTTCAACATTAGAGTACACTCTTGCGATAAAGCTGAAAAAAATAATTGCGCTTGTCCCTTAATTAATAAAGTTTTGGAAACAAAATATTTAGGTGTAATTATTGACCACAGATTGTCATGGTACTCTCATGTTGAACATGTTACTGGAAGGATTAGGAAATTGGGGTGGATTTTTAAAACATTAAGATATATTGCACCTATAAATATAAAAAAGAAGTCAGGCTCTAACAGAAACTTATTAAATGAAATATATATCTCTCTAGCACAATCTATTATAGCCTACTGTATCACAATATGGGGTGGCGCAGCAAAATCAAAGTTTATACATGTTGAACGAGGACAACGCGCCGTAATAAAAATAATGTATTTCAAAAGGATAACATACCCTACTGAAAGTCTCTATCAGGATAGTGGACTGCTTTCTGTTAGAAAGTTATACATCGTTTATACCGTTCTAAAAAAACATAAAAATCTACCATACGATCAAAATACAATAACAAGAAGACGGAAAGATCTCATAGCACAGGTTCCACAAACTAAAACAAAATTTGCTGACATTCAATACAACAAACTATCATGTCAACTATATAATAGGATAAATAAAAAGATATATATACACAACAAACAATTACACGAATGTAAAAAAATTCTAACAAATTGGATAAAGACACTAAATTACGCAGACACTGAGGCACTATTGCAACATACAAAATGAAATACACACATGCACGCGCACGCACACACACACACACACACACACACACAAACACCCACATACATACACACACACACGCACGCAAACATACTGGTTATATATAAGGTACTGAATGAATTGTATATTGCTGTGGAAGAGCGGAGTCTCCTAACACAGGCATTACTTGCTTAAAAGGAGGCTCCAATCACCAACGAATGTAAAACTTTTTGGTTCAGAAATAAAGATTTTGTAGATTTTTTTTGTAGATTTTGTCTTATCTTTGATTAAAGGAAATCAATATAAAATATTAGGAATAATGGCCATATTATGATGTAGATACAGTTTCAACACAACCATTAGCAATAATAAAGTTATAATATCAAATAACTTACGTTAGTCTTGTGTAGTCGATCTTACATCAAGTATTATAAGTATTAAACTTCTAAATAACTGTACTGGCATGTAATTCACAAAAAAGTAAGTCAGCTTATCAATTACTCAATATTTTATAATATCTGGTCTATCTGTCTCAATACGTCCAATATGAGAAAATGGCGCAGTGTCCCGCCATTTTCCATATTGCTTTAAATAATGTCACAATGAGGCGAACAATAATCAATTATTATGTATTGAAAATGTCTTAAAAACAATTAAGGAATTTATTATCGCCTATTTCATTGATGTATTAAAAAGAGGTAGATACGGGACTGCTCACAGCGCTTGGTCCTACTAATCTAAGTGAATGCCCGCAGCGGGTACTCAGTCGCGCACGGCACATGGTTGATCCCACAGCTCAATAATTTCAGTGTTTTTATATTTTTTGCAATAAATACGCATCAAAATGACTTCTTGTGTGGCTAAACAGTGTTTAAATAATACCAGAAAGAAAAATAAGTCACCCGGGATCACTTAACACTCGTAAGTACAGTCAAAAATGTAATTTGTTGAAAATTACAATAATATTTAATGTTTGTTTCGCCATATTTGTAAGAGCGAGATAGATATTACAAAAATGCGTGAGAGACACGATACGCACATATTGCAATGTCATTTCATTCATTTAGCATTCGGACAACATTCGGCGGCCAACGCGATTTCGCTTGCACTACAGCGCCGTCTCCTATCTCTGTCCTTGTCTATCGGTGATTGTAGGTTTGGGACTGGTGATACAACTAAACACGGATGTGTGAGTTTCGATGCATGTAGTCGTGCGCCGAGACCAGGTTTTCTGATCGCAAAGTTAGCGCGTAACGTATCTTCCTCTTTTTATTATATCAATGGCCTATTTAGTCATTCTTAATCAATATTCGAAAGAATATTGATACTAACATACAGTATTGTACTAATTGTTTCAAAGGACTTATAATACTTATATGGCAATTCAGGATACAACACAATAATCATTACAAATTACGTAATTATTTATAGGAATATCATCAATGTGGCTTAATATAAGTTTAAGAGTTATTGCCTGTACACACAACAATATTTACTTACGGGGGTACTCTTGTACATTTGTAGGTAGTTGAAAATACAATAATAATTTAGGTAGGTAGTTAGACATTTGTCGGTAGGTGCTTAATAAATATGACAGGTATGTATTATGTAGCAAACCATTGTGACTTGAAAAATTAAAATTAACGATTTAATGACGTCACACATACTTCAAATTCTAACACGTTCATAGTGCATGCTATCACTACCCATTGCCACAAATTTTGTGTAGAAAGCTTTGAGTAATGTCTGAGGTGTCTGGGATCTCCATCTCAAAGACTTGGTTTTACATTCTACCCAATCCTTTTCGAATAACTTGATGACTATCACAACTTACATTTCGATTCCAATCAATTTTCGTTGCCGAACGCAAACCATCGCTTGTTACGTTAACATTTCAATTTTTGAAAGCGACGCAATATCGCGGCAATATTTGCTTTTAGATCAGCTTTCCTTTGTACAAAGCAAACCTATACACGAAAATATAACGCGGCTGCAACAGCTCAACGACTATGGCATAT
Organism: Orthosia gothica; assembly: GCA_949775005.1. Taxonomy (NCBI): domain Eukaryota; kingdom Metazoa; phylum Arthropoda; class Insecta; order Lepidoptera; family Noctuidae; genus Orthosia; species Orthosia gothica. Next base: position 19,064,784 of record OX459037.1, read on the forward strand.
ATATATCAACGTTTTCTAATCGTAATTGATTGTGAGAAGAACATTGGTATGGAAATTATGTGAAAAGCTCTAGAGGTAATTAAGTTCATGTAGAATGATTTCGACTTTTCGTTTTAACTACCGAGATTTCAAATCGCCAAGCTAGGCACGGCTATTCGTTTCGGTCATTAGGTGATTTTCCTGGTAGTCTCTAAATATACTCTTAACTGTCTTAGGACAAAAACTTGCTTAGATGTAAATTCTTAGACATATCTAAACTTAAGGTTGAACTAGTCGACCGCACGAACTATTTTGTGCGCGGGGTTAAAATGCATGCATCTAATCCGACAACTCGTGCGAAAGAAATAGATGCTGTGATGAGCTGTAAGAAGCTAGTTCACGTACGAATTAGCACTTTTGCAAATTTGTATCGAAATGGATGATGATTTAGGACGAAAACGAGCACGCGAAATTTTATAAACAGACCTTTGGGAGTAGATATCATGAAAAAACAAATACATGTATTTTTATAAAATAACATTGTTTGCATTGTTGAATTACTAATCTATCCCTGTATTTTTCTTCTTCTTATGGTATTTATTTCCGCCCAAAGATGCGTTAAAATAAGTGTTGAAATATGGAACTTTCGACGCTCATAACTTTCAAATAAATTATTTTTTTACATTTTTGTTTCCATACAGGACTAGATATTGATGAAACAAATTGATATCATTTTTTATCTTGAACATACAACGTCAAACAGTGGACTAATCTCTAGACTACGTTTGTATGGGAGAATTTTCGACTAGTGTATCCTTAAGTGTAAATATACTGCTGTTCAACAAACGATGTGACACTTGAGCGTAGGGTAGTTGACTGAAAATTTGGTTTTCGTCCGTCAGGTATATTAATAAAAAAATTGGACACGTGTTTTTTAATTTGACTCATAAACATAAAGTGACGATGACACACTGCTTAGAAATATTGTGAGACGTCACGGTGTGCTATATTTAATACCGAAAAAGTGACGTCACAAGCCCCCACTCTTATTTATTTATTTATTATATGCTTTATTGTACACCTTAAAATAACATTATAAAAAGAAACTTAAAATTAATACAAATACAATGGGCGGCCTTATCGCTTTCCGCAATCTCTTCCAGGCAACCTGGTATGGACAGTAATTGTCTGAACTTGAAGTGGGGTTGTCATTGGTGTGACATTAACATTGTGAAAATACTACATTATAATAGATACACAGATAAATACATATGCTATGTAATATATACATAAATACATACATACTAAATATAATGGCACAAAAAAAAGAAAAAGAATGATGAATGACTCTATTGATAATCACAAATCAACACGCTAAGACGAAGTGAACTCTTGAACTTTGATACGCTTTATCTTTGACAATTTTTATTTATTTAATAAAGCAATTAATCCGGGTCCAATACAATCTCACTGACGGACTAAATAGAATTATCATATTTCTAACCAGGAAACATCCCGACACCCAATAAAGAGTAAAGATGTAAAGGTTTTAAGGCACCGTAAAACCTATTTTAGTTAGTTCTTTAAGTTTAGTGATGATAGATGAAAGACTCAACAGCCAAAACTCACAGTTTACACTCCTAAACGCTCCTCATACTGACGCATGAAGTACCAAGACAATATGAGCGACGGAAGGTGACATGAAAAACGGGTGCTAGCGAATGGTGCTTTAGTGACGCGAGGATGATAACAAGGATTCAATGCAGAGCATGCTTTTATTTAAAGTCTATTGATAAAAGATAAAACAACAGAAAACCCACAGATCACGCTCGTAATTTATAAATGCTCGTCATAATCACGCACGAAGTACCAGGCCAGCATGAGCGACGGTAGGTGACATGACAAACGGTCGCGGGCGACCCGGCGGTAGTGCAAGATTTAGTAGCGCGCGCCAGCGATAACTACCTCTGTTTACACTACATTTAACTTGTGCCAAGTGCCGCGACTGCGGACTAGAGCCGATCGGTCGGTAATGTGGATAAATATTAGTTATGGTCCCCTGTATAATGACAGTTCTGAGGAAAAGTTGTTGTGTATCGTGAAAGTAATGAGTTTGCTGCAAAATATACGAAACGTATAAACGGCAATAGCATGATATGACGTCATTTTCTTGGCCTCTTGATGTCATAAAGACTAGGAGAAACTTTACATATTTTAGTCGAATTTACTGCTTGATTTTTCAGTGGGTTGTCTTAGGGACGTCTAGAAATAAGGGAATCTCATTTAGGACCGATTTCTGAATTGAGTATTTGAGGTGAACGAGTTGAGTATTTGTCAAACTATACTTTAGCCTGAAAACCTGTCAAAATTTGACACTAAAATAAGGTTTGATACGTTCTTAACCTCAAATACTCAATCCAGAAATCGGCCTTTGGTCTGAACTGTTAAAAGGATTTTAAAATGAAACGGTTTTATTTCAAAACTACGTTTCAGTATTTAATATCAAAGAAAAGCTGTGACGACCATCAAGTTTCAACATTAATGTTGTCGTTCTGCGAATTTGTATTTAACACTGCATAGTGTTTCCGTTATTTAAAATACATAAAATTTATTTTCAAAGTAAATTGTGTAACGTATTGTTTTTAACAAGACATTTCATCATCATCAGCCTATTAATGTTCCCACTGCTGGGACACAGGGCACCTCTCTGTGAGAGGGAATGGGCCGTACTCCACCACGCGGGACCAGTGCGGTTTGATGGATGTCACATATCTTCGAATTTTTGGTTCTAGGACATGCCGGTTTCCTCACGTTGTTTTCCTATAAGACATTTACTTTATTTTTAATATTTATTTATATAAGTTATTATCTACCAGTTATAGGCGCTTCGTGGAACGTGTAAATAACAATCTTCTGTTGTAATCATCTTTCTAAAATGTTAACTACGGAGATATTAGCCAGTAAATATTGAATACCTATGAAAAGTCTAGGTACTCATTTAAATTTTAATTAAAAGTGGCTTGGCTTCATTTTGAATCAAATCGAGTGGACGGTAAAAAGCTAAAATGTGGAACATTAAAGCTACTCGTATTCTCAGTTTATTTCGTTTCCTACCCGTTCCCTGCGAATTTCATATTCCGTGTCGGTCAAACGAACTTTAAAAGAGCTACAAAGTACGAATGACGTCATGAATTAGCTGCCAGCGAAATTGCATCTGTTGCATCAACAACTGTGGGTTACGGAGCGGCAGTGAAACATCATTATTTTCCGACATTTATTTGATTGTGGGCGCACCTTGTAGCTTACAAAGCTTTGACCGTCCAAACAAACAAGCCGTGGACGCAATAAGCTCGCAATTTCGGACGGACGCTCGACAAATTTACCAACTGAAATGAAGTCTCAACTATGGTGCAACCGACCGTTGTCAACAGGCCACGTTTTATTACCCACGCGCGCTATTGAATTTCGCTGTTCCGTTTCCGTGTCCGACACTGCACTCTGCTGTTTGTTGCTTGTATGTTGTTATAAGTACTTAAATGGCGTTATAATATTGTGCACACTAAATTGTGTGTTTTCGGGGTTGAACTTTTATTTAGAACATGCGTTCGGACTCTGAGGCAGACGTTGAGTTAATACTTTTTAAATTGTTCTCGAAGATCAAAAACAAGGTTTTCTGCGTACAATTTCCTAACGCTCTTTTGATATAGTGGACGTCAGTGGACTCACAGAATTCGATCAAAATGTATTTTCTTAAAAAAAACTACAAATCAATATTAAGTATCAAACGGCTAACGATAACGAAACCTGTATACAGATACTTCTGTTTAAATATAGCGGCCATTTAAATTGAACATCTTAAAGAATACCTATAGCACTGCAATGAAACTGTAAGCGATGCCCTTTTTCTATTCACACCTAGACCAGTCATTGCAATTTTAATCATGAAACCAGCCGTTGCATCTCTAATTGTATAAACAAACAAATTAAACTATAACCTACATTTAAAACACGCCAAATATAATGTAGAACAACAATACTCTTGACACAATTGTGTTCAAAACATGGCGCCGACGAGAACATTCAGTGTTATTGCAGCAGCATGATAGTGGAGAATTTTACCATACCCGGCCCGGGTGGCCGGGTGCATCCGGATATTCCGGGGCAGTCGTTTGGCGGCACATTAATTACCCGGCCACTTAACCGGGCGCGCCATGCGGCATCACTGTTTTATGATAAGTAGGTATTACCAGCACCGATAGTTGTCATTTGTTTTATCGTTTTTATATAATAAAATAAGGCGTTAAATTGGAGTGCGTTGGTGAGAGAATAGTGTGTTCGTAATTAATGCCAGTGTGAATTTGGACATGTTTGTATTATGTTATGTTGAATTTAGAACAAGCGCGGTGGTGTAATTGATTTAAAATACTTTTCTACAAAAAATTGCTACCGATTTCCAAATAAAAACACTACAAAATGAAAACAAACTTCAATTTCGGAAGTCGGCGTTCCTGTTTTCGTTTTTTAACACCGACTGCCGAAATTGATGTTATTTTTCACACTTAACCGGCGCACCATGCGGCATCACTGTTTTATGATAAGTAGGTATTACCAGCACCGATAGTTGTCATTTGTTTTTATCGTTTTTATACAATAAATATGGCGTTAAATTGAAGTGCGTTGGTGAGGGAATGGCGTGGTCGTGAGTGATGGCAGAATAAATTTGGACATGGATTGGGATAATTTGAAAATATGATCGCTGTTGTGTTTTTTATCATTAATGATAGGTTCGTGTCTGACCACTATTTCATCATAATGGTAAGTGATATAGTGATCGACGATGAAGCACACTTTGGTAAAAGTAACCTCATTATCATCATCATCAGCCTATTAATGTTCCCACTGCTTGGACACAGGCCTCCTCTCTGTGAGAGGGGATGGGCCGTTATCCACAACGCAGGGCCAGTGCGGGTTGGTGGATGTCACATGTCTTCAAACTTTTGGTTCTAAGATGTGCCGCTTTCCTCACGATGTTTTCCTTCGCCGTTTTTGAGAGCAGTGCTGATGAAATAATTTACACAAAAGTAAAGCGCCTGCTTGGGTTCGAACCCACGCCCACGGTCGATGATATGATCGACGATGTAGCAAGCTTGTCTAAAAGTAACCACATCATCATATCAGCCGAAAGACGTCCACTGCTGGACATAGGCCTCCCCCAAGAAAGTTAAAAAACCGAAACGCAAACCTAAAGTAAACTTTATTAAAAGTAACATATTGAACGTTAACTTAAGGAGATAGAACGGGCAGGACTAGGAAGGGTTATAGCTGTATCAGGAAACAGACTCCGGAACAGTATTCCACTCCTTAGCGGTACGCTCAAAGAAAGTATACCCATATTAAAGTATGTTTTGTACGTGTGGCATGTCCAAAGAAATTAAATACAGAACTAAGGTGAAATCACGAAACGCTCTATAAAAAAGATGCTGCTACTAAAAGGCTTCCAGAAATTCTATCGCCTATGTAGATAGCTCTGTTAAAAAGTTACCCATTGTAACGTCAAAAAGCGTATACGGAACGGCTACCTTTGCAATTCAATAGTATAAAAAGCGTGCTCTGCAAATGAAACTTTGGTTGTACAAATAAATACAGAGAGCATTTACAAGTTTACAAGCGTCGTTTATAAATTTAAATTAAACAAATTTAATGTGCACATATTATTAAGTACACAATAAGGCCGTACGCACACAACTTTTATTAACTAACCACGTAACGCACACTCGCGACAGTATACAGTATCGCGAGCGTCATTTGTTAAATAAATCGTTTATAATCAAGTGCTGTGACGTCATCAACAACTGTCTGCGGCCCGACATGTAATTTCCCGGGCGTCAATTATCAGAGACGCGACTCGGTCGAGGGCTTCTGTCAAGACATTTGATAACACCTTATTATAAGCTTCGCTACGTAATAACGCAATTGTTGACGTTTTTGAACTTTGGAAGTGATGAGAAATTAATTAGTTGAATTTTGATTAAATTCTTATTTGATTTGTGATAGATGTCAAAATATCGGAGTACTTTAATGCCTTACTTGCCAATAGTGATGAGTTCTCTCTGAACCGTAGACTCAGCATATCAGCGTAGCAACTCGTAGTAGTCAGCATATCAAACTAAACATAGTATCAATGTTGTAGCATTCACAGTTGCAATATTTATAGCAAACACTGGCCTTGTAGAGTCAAAGTAGCAATGACAATCGTATCAATCTGTAAAGCAATGTCAGCGTAACAGAAATAGCTTAGGGGTCCGGATTGGAGTCCGCGTAACAGAGGCAGCGTAGAAATCTGTCTAGCAAAGTCAGCGTTGCAAAGAAGGCGAAGCAATCTGCGTAGCAGAGTCTGTATCAGTCTGCTCAGCAGTAATTGTAGCAATGTCAGCGTAGCATTCTGTGTAGCAAAGTCAGCGTAGCAAAGACAGCAAAACAGTCTGCGTAGTATAGTCAATGTATCAGTCCGTGTAGCAGTCTGTGTAGTAATGTCAGCGTAGCACAGACAGCGTAGCAGTCTGTGTAGCAAAGACAGCGAAGCAGTCTGCGTAATAGAGTCAATATATCTGTCCACGTAGCAGTCTGTATAGCAATGACAGCGTAGCACAGACAGCGTAGCAGTCTGCCTTCCCCCTTGGCATGGCTGAAACAAAAACGGCATGACATCATAAAACCTAAGCGTTAAACGTTTAATCAATCAGCATTACTATTTAACGATGGTATTAAATGAATTAAAAAAACACTACTGAAAACCCCCAAAAGACTCGAACAACAAAACACTTAAAATACACTATTCTGGTCCTTAATACAACCTATTACAACTGAATCACTTCACGCTTATTTCCCTAATCGCTCTTAATTTATACGATACCTCCTCGTATTACAAATTGTGCTGCTAATACTACAAATCAAATGAAACGGTTTCATTGTAGGATTCTATTTCTATTTGGACGTATGATCCCGCCTTATTAACTGAGATTGCCTTAGTTAAGCTAACGCTTGTGTATGTAAACTACGAGATCTGTCAAAGTCGAGTGTGTTGTATGTTTTAGTTTATTTAGTTTGCATGTATCAAGTCTGTGTTCAACTTGACTTCTGTGATGACTTTAGTTGATACTTATATATTGAAAACATTCTGTTGCGAATTGCGAAAGCTTGGAAATTGCTTGGTAAATATAAAATAGGTGTAGAATTAACAAAAATATAAAAAAAAACTTGGCTGACAAACGCAGACTCTCGTTTTGAGTCGCTGCTTTTTACTCACGCCTAACTTAAACGCCTTAAGAAACTAAAATACATCAAGAATATTCATATTTAATTGGTAGGAGTATACGTATTTCCCCCCGGTGGGTTCTCGCATTGTCGAGGCGGGGGGGGCTCAGTAACCGTGGCTTGGTCACCCACGGTGAAGCGAAGAGGAACCCGAGGGAAGAGGAGTGTCGGTATAGCGTTAGCCGCTCTCCCTATCCCCTGCGGCCGTAAAATGGTAGGTGGCGGGGCCATTGACCTTGACCCGTCACAGGGGGACCAAGGGTGCCATACACGGGGTCGTCTGACACCTATGTGCTGATTTGGTCCCTGGGGTTCTCACGGCGTACAGTGTGTTCTGGTGCGCCGGTGATGGGGGGGTACTCCCCCGAGGAGGGTCCGGTGACGGACAGCCGCGGCGGGTTCGCGCTGAGTGCTAACGCGTGACCGTGTTCCCGCCATAAGCGACACAGGAGGACACCGTGGAGTTTTAGTGGGTAAGAGTCCCACATAACTGCACTATCTCCCCATGGTAGTGCAGTATGCAGGAGCATTTCTCCACGCAATAAAAAAAGGAGTATAAGTATTGAATGTGAATATTCTTATAAACATATAACTCAAATCTACGCAACATTCGAAAGCAACTTTGTCGTTAAATAACTAGGTATTTTAACTTTAAAAGCAAAACCACACAACCACGTCAGTACGTACCTATACGAAGAATAACAAACTCAAATTGGCAACGTCCTCTAACAAATTGCCCCCGATCGCGCCAATTTACGGGCACATAACTAGTTTAAATAATTTGCATTGAGCGTTTACAAACATAACCGTATTTGATAAATGTAAAAGGCGGCGCTTTACCCGGTTAACTGCCGGTAATCAATTAACCGTTGACCGCCTGCATCCGGGTGCAACGGAACTATGATGAGACACCAGATAAATGAACCGGAAATCTGGCCTCACTTAGTTACACAGCGGTCTGTGTGAGCACTAACGGGTAAGATAGGGTTGAGAGGCATTGGGAGGTCTGGAAGTGGTTTTTAGCTCGTTTTTTTTAGGTATTTTTTTAGGGTTCCGTACCCAAATGGTAAAAACGGGACCCTATTACTAAGACTCCGCGGTCCGTCTGTCTGTCTGTCTGTCACCAGGCTGTATCTCATGAACCGTGATAGCTATACAGTTAAAATTTTCACAGATGATGTATTTCTGTTGCCGCTATAACAACAAATACTAAAAACAGAATAAAATTAATATTTAAGGGGGGCTCCCATACAAAAGACGTGTTTTTTTTTGTCGTTTTAGCGATAATGGTACGGAACCCTTCGTGCGTGAGTCCGACTCGCACTTGGCCGGTTTTTTATTAGTAAACGTGTGATACATAATATTCGCGAGTTGGCTGACCAAAACCAGATGTATTCTCCGACTGCACAGCATTATTTTGTTCTTATTTACGTGTTTTAGTTCGCTTCTTAAGCAGTTTGATTTTTTGAATACACTTTTATTATTTATAAGTTTTTAGTATTTTTTTCTATAATTAGGTACATTTAAACATAAAAGTGTTATATATATTTGAAATCACCTCTTAAAACCCTTTATTTTGATACCACACGACTGATTCAATACGGCCACCATTTTTCTATTTCCTAATTTGAATGTAGCCAGTGACACTTGCAAGGTTAAGACGAATCGATTGACGTAAGAATCACCAAAATCGCCCAACGCGTTTCGTCTCTAGAACGCCACATAAGAACAAACATACACACATAGACTAATAAACACATTACCCTCCTTCGGCGGTCGGATAAAAAAGCGTGAGGGTTTTTAATTTCTGTGTATTACTATTTAATCGGTTTGGTTTAATTGCCATCAATGCAAATGTGCCTTCTATTTTAGCAAATTATACAAAAATAGGATGCGTTCTGACTAGATATATATATAATGTGTAGCAGAGGATACCATTTAACATCACTGTCTTCACAAACACAAATAATAAAGTACCCATAATACTGAGTAAACAAAAATAAATCATAATAAAGTTACTGCATGAAAGCTTCGTATTGCTTACTGTAAAAGTTACGTGTTACTGTAGGTAGCAGGTACGACACTACAGCATAACTAACGTTTATAATTTTGACAACACTATTTTCGCTTTGTGGCTATGTTGCCAAATATAATGGACCATTGTTCATTGTTATCAATTATCGTCACCTTCAAAGCTCAAAGCCAAAAGCCTCTGTTATTGACAAATCTAATACCGCAGAATCTAACGAATTGTAAACTACTCCCGCCATAATATCGGTTTCACACCAAAACCTATTTGTTTAGACAACAATGTTGTTAATCAAACAATTGAATATCTAAACCGGCAACTAAGTTTCTCTAATGGTTTATTGGGAATTTGTAAAATGAATTTAATTCAATTAAGAAAAAACGTAGTGAATCCTGATGCGAGACACGCCACCAACAAATCTGTTGGTCCCTTATCTTTCAATCCGTACCCGAAGGAACTTAACCCGAATGATTTCCGAGTCATTAACCTACTCCCACCCGTCCTAAGCTAGATAGACAACATCTGACTTAGATGTGTATCGTGTGAACCTCGGCTTACAGATTAACTGTCACTGATCCCACTGTTACACAGAATTGGAGTTATCAACCACGAACGCGAAGAAATCGTGCTATCTCCAAGTAATGCAGGCTTAGGCGGCGCCAATCAAACTAAACAAACCCCACTAATCGTATTTCTATTCTCTATCTGGATCTGCGGAGTTTCGTGAGCTAAGGATTAGTCCGTATCCAGACAAGACGGAGTTATGGTCTCGTTACCTCGAATGACTCTTAAGTAAAGTGCCGCTTTAAGATTACAGAGTCTGTAGTAGTGCGACGGAGCAATATTGAACGCTCATTACAATGTTCTGATAATGGTAAAGGGCGTTCTGAGTATCCATTTAGGTAAAATCAATGAGTTTCTGGAAATTTCCAGTTTAATGGAAGGTAGGCTTAGCTAGAAATATTTTGACCTTGAGCTGAGGACAAAGCTACACAAGCAACTGTAGGAACACGGCTGTGTTTTAGTCAGTAAAAGTCTGACACGCCCTCCCGCTTCACTCAGAGCGGGAGAAGTCATTGGATGATTTCCAACCCAAAAAAAAAGGCAGCTAGAAACTTTTTGACCTTGAACTGAGGACAATACTTCTCAGGTAGCTAATTAAAATTTCCAAAATATATCATAATAATATTATAATCGGTAGTGAGCTTGGTGTAAACTATTCATCTTATATGTATGTTATCACTGCTGCAGCTGGGTGCATTCCTTCGAAGCAATTAATTGTGCCGCCCTCCTCCATTTATTATGTCATCTTGATGGCGTAAGCGAGCAAGCGCATCCGTTACTAAACCTCTTAACAATGTCAATCTCTTCTCAGTCCAGACTGTATTTTAGTAACACGTTGGGCGAAATATACCAAGCTAAACATTTATGAAGTGAAACTTTGTACACAACGATTTATATTACAAGCTTTTTTTAACTTGCAATGTATGTATGTAAGTGTGTTCGGGTCAAATCTTACAACTGAATTTTAAAGCAGTTATCCTCGACCAATTAAAATGAAATTTTGAGTACTCGTTTAGTTTGGATGTCAATGCATGGTTAGCTAAGTGACGCCATTCTAAATTCAATTTGGTGGACGGCGCAAGATGGCGGACTAGTTATTTTGTGCACTGTCATGATATGGCCTATGGGTATCAAATGAAAGGTTTTGCTGAGAAGAATACGAAAACAGATAATATATATATTATATAACCTTTATTTACTTTCACCTGTCCTGTCCCGGTATCTGTAATCAAATCTTGCAAGTACAATTTTACTTTCTTCCTAATGTCCGATTGAGTTGAAATTTGGCACTCACGTTGCTTTCTCGTGACAATGCAATTTTAATTTAAAAGATAGTCTATTTTTTTTATTAAGACTTTTTATTGGACGAGAGTTCAGAGTGAAATTACAAAGACGCGTCGCGTCGTTTTTGGCACATTTCGTTACATGACAGAGAAGAAAGATATACCTCCTTTCTGTTATCACACTAAATCTCTCTAACTCTTTATTTAAGAAGTTTCACTTCTATTACCATTTTTATAAAACGAAAGATTATCTTTTTAAAACACAGCCTCATAGAGTATATAATTACAGAATGAGCTCCAGAAAAGAAAGACGAAATTCAACTGACACAAGAAGAGAGACGAAACCACAAACCACGCTCACGTCTTATGCGACAGCAAGATAAGGAAAAACCACTTCGAATCGATTTGACCACTATTTTTTGCAGACGTAGGCAAGTATTTATTTCCCGGTATTAGAAACAGCTAAAATGCAGCAGCGAGTCAAAATGCCGATACATTTTGAAGCCAGTACGAACAAGTTGTTTTAAACTGATTTGAAATGAAAATCGGTGACTAACGTTCCGGTCGTGGTCCGCAATACCGTACTTGTTTTATATAGTTCTAGCACTGTTTCCGAGCATCAAGTTTAACTCTACATACTGGTTTTATTACCGTTTGCGCTTATTTTACCCGACTACGGCGAAGCAAAATTGAGGGTTATGTTTTATTCTAGTAGGTTTATTCTTTTAATTAAATAGTGAGCTACGAAATAAATTTGCAACCCACACAATATGGCGCCCAAAATCCGCCATGTACCTTTTTTTAACGGCACTTATCTAAGAACACTTGGGCGGTCAGGACCTATCTAACGATGTCTTAATTATAAAAATCAGTCAAGTGGCTTGAAAGATAGAATAGAATAGAATAGAATATACTTGATTGTACACCAAAAAAAGAAATAACACATATATTATACAACAACTTAATACTATGGGTACAAAGGCGGTCTTATCGCTAACAGCGATATCTACCAGACAACCTTTGGATGGACTAAAGAACTTAAAATAAAAACAGGGGGTAGGGTGTACTGTTATATTAAAAAAATATAATACATAAAAATTATATAGCTATAGCAAAGATATGAGGTAATAAAGAATATTACAAACACAAGATACGACCGTTACCCTTTCCTTGCAGCCGGGTAAAAACAGCATTATCGTGCACACAATGACCCGCACAGGAGACACGAGAGATAAAATATAAAACAAAACAAAAGAACCCTGTGCGGAACCAAAAAGGCTCCAATCTCGGAATGATAAAAAGAACGCTTCCAATTATAGCTTGTCTTTTATTTTCAGGAGTTCCGTAAGATTCAAGTAGTGATTTTAATACCAAGATGCTTGGCTGAATCGTCTTTTGAGCTAATAACTATAAACAGCATTATCCAGTTCGTTTACCTACCAAGCGGTGTAGCAATTTCAAGTTTACAATCTAAAAGTGTCAGCAGTTTAGTTCACAGTATATAATTAAATTATTATGTAACAGGACAAAGGTTGCTAAGTTTTATTCAATTAGAAGTTGTTAAATTACTAAGAAGGGTTTTACGAGGCTACACATTAATTATCTCAAGCTGGCATCTTGTAAAACCGACACGGGCTTAACAAATATCGGAAGCGGCCAAACAAGGCTTCTTAACTTTGAAAATGCTTAGTCACCGCCGAGCTTGTGCGAAAGAGATTGTTTCTGAAAACAGCGCCACTCCACAGAGTAGATAAACAATTTTGCTGAACATACAGAACATGAAAATAAGTACTTTACATCGCATTTTTTGTATTTGCCTCGCATTTATCTATTCAAATAATTCCTTACTTTGTAACTGTATTATGTCGCAAGAAATTCAGAAGCTATTCAATGACGTATGGGAACAGTTAGATACATCCATAATGGTGTCGGCCCCATTAAAGTACAGAGATCTGAGAGCCGCACAGTCACAGTTGTAAGCTCGTCGTTCGTCTCGAAACTTGAACCGCGGATCAAACTTTCCTCGCGAGACATGAAACTTGACTCGAATGATAAGATTAAAATATTACATCGGCTCCGCAAACTCACTCAAGACATTATTCCAGTGTTGAGTTACAGTAGTCGTTATAATTATAATGTTAACACCACACTCAACTTAGGCGATAACATAAAGAGGTTAGAGTCTATTAGATCCGTGAGCCGTATATCCTAAAATAGGTTCTAACTAAAACTTTATCGTAAGATATAACTTCAGAATGAACACTTTCCGTTTCAGTTGCTCGTTTCGGTCTTATCAGAACGTCGTTGGGAAGGATCCTGAAATTTATATTATTGGTGCAGTGGGCGGAAAAAGTAGGACACGGAGACACCAATTTGTAGCTTTTGGCAAGCAGTTAATGTTAGGGGGAGGGTAAAAAGTAAAACTAATTAGAATACGAAGTGCAGTGCGCATGCAGGCAGTGTGTCTGAAGGTAGGTAGAGGCACTAAGCGGGGCGAGGGCGGCGGCCCGGGGCGTTCATCTAATGAGCATCCTGCCTCTCACAATGTACCGAGATGATATTCCGCGGTGGCCCGACGAGTATTATTATATTCCGCCAAGCGCACCGCCGCGGGCACGGCGTGCAAGCCTTTTCAAAATTACTATGTTGCGCTATATTTACGAGGACTTAAAGCGAACCTCTAATTCTAAATGCAGAGATTATTCCGTTCAAATTGCACGCCGCTGAGTATTATGGTGCAGGAATATTTTAGTGTGCCTTACCTACTAATTTTCACACTGGCGAGCATAAATCATGTTGAACTTTACTTATAATGATAGGTATGCATGCAGCAAGCAAAATTTTGTTTGTACAAGTTATGAGCAATTTTTTTTTTATACACTTTATTGTACACCAGAAAATACATGAACAAAAGAAACTTAAAACTAAAAAATATACAACGAGCGGCCGTATCACATTCCGCGATCTCTTCCAGGCAACCTGGAATCATTACTAATGATAAAGAAACAACCAAAAATACATATTATGCAAATGAAAATCCAAGTGCGCAGTACCCATAACCGGCGTGTGTGTATGACTAGATGTATTAATGTGTGTGAAGCAAAAGAAGTATGTAAGGATCGTAGCAGGTGGCGTTCTATAGTTTCTGCCTACCCCCATGAGAAAAAGGCGTGAGTTTATGTATGTATGTATGAAAATCGGTTTCTGAAAACACAAAATAAGTAAAGAAAGAAAGAGAAAGAAAGAAAAATATTTATTTCTGACCCGCACAGGAGACACGAGAAATATGCATAAAATTAAACAATAATTAAAAATAAAAACACCGTGCGAGACCAAAAAGGCTCCTATCTCAGCATGTGCAGCGATATCCAAAAAAGAAATAACTTTTTTAAACTTTATCCATGAATTACAACAAACAAACCAAAGAATATTCCCATTATGGAAATTGACAAGTTAATAGGTATTAAGGGTGTGTTCAGACATTCTACATACGTCTTCAATATAACCGGTTCGGTGGCACGGTGCGACTCAATCCGACCTAATCTCGGCTTACAGGAGATCACAGGAAACGTTACCGTCGCCGTGATAACGTTTTCCATTTGCTACAATACGAAAATTTATATGTGTTTTGTATAAAAATATCCGGAAAGCCAATAGATATTGAGAATGTTCGTAAAAAATAAATCGCTCTTCTATGGTAGAAGCATTGACTTATGTAGTACGGATGTGCGTTTTTCTGACGTCACTATTTGGTCATACATACATAGATAGACCGATTCAAACTAGCCACGCAATCGGCTATCTTGGGGAGCGGTCGTGTGCGCGAGGTATTAAAAATAGACGTATTCCACATTGGACTCCCTCATTAAAGACACCTGATTGAATGGCACCTTAGGTATTCCAAATACGGCACCTACTAATATTTTTCCAAGGTGCCAATTGTGGAATAATTTATTATTTAAAATTGTATGCAACATTTGGCACCTACGGATCAGTAGGTAATTAAACATTTCCGATGTCATAAATAAAAATTCGATTAAAATCAGTAGAGAGTTTAATGACATAATATAAATATAACTTCCTCTTTTGCTTTTTTTAGTTAGACAACATCTAACTAAAAAAAGCAAAAGAGGAAGCCGCTATAACAACAAATACTAAAACAGAATAAAATAAATATTTAATATTTCCCAGACAAAAAACGAGATTTCTGCCGTTATTTGTTGTTAAAGCGGCAACAGAAATACATCATCTGTGAAAATTTCAACTGTCTAGCTATCACGGTTCATGAGATACAGCCTGGTGACAGACAGACAGACAGACAGACGGACCGCGGAGTCTTAGTAATAGGGTCCCGTTTCTACCCTTTGGGTACGGAACCCTAAAAAGGGAAAACTTAAAGATATACTGGCCTGGCACCTATTTAAGAATGGCTGTCTTTTACTTGCACATACGAATAAGAACACATCAATTTAGCCACACTTTCGCTTAGCAGATGGGTTCTACAACAAGGAATCTTTAGAATACCAATTACTATACCTTCTAAAGAAACTCATTATAATACAGTGGAATAAGTGGAATAAGGACACTAGATCCCCCGACTGCCTTCCTGAGTATACACGAATATCTTACTTGCACAGAAAGAGATGGAAGATGAGCTTACAATTCGAGTCGACTTAAACTTCATAACAGGTGACGATGACGACACTTCAGAATATGTCGCTAATATGTTAAACATGCATGAGCAATGAACACGAGATTTGCAAACTAATTAGCCTGCTAGATATTACTTCTTTATTTCCTTTTATTATATATATCGGAGGTAGGTAAATGATTAATTCAGCTTGTAAATATTAATTCAACATTTAGGTTCTGATTCAAATTTCAATTCGATTTTATTCGATTGACAACACTTCATTTTTCTTATGTCAACATACATGAATACTAATTTTGCCGGATGGGTGCTTGAGCCAATAATAAAGCGGCGAGCGTCTATACTGGCGCTCTGAGTGGGTTCTCCCGCCAATGTTGTGCTGGAGTTAGAAAGAAAACGCGCGGAGGCGCGTTTCGTGGTTGAAAAGAGTTGTGAGGAAAAGAGTTTGGAGGTATTCTAAAGTGGCGTGTATAAACTTGAAAAAGTGTGGTTTTGTTGAGAGAAAGCGAAACGATTGGTGGCCGAATCCGCTGTTTCGTTGTTGGACCAAGGACTATCTCTAAAACGGCATAAGTTACCCGCCTTGCGCACGCATTACCCACGATAAGCCCACAAGATCGAGGGTATATTGAAGGAAGTCTTCCTGTTTGCGATATATATAATATGTAAATGGTCCATGGAAATGGAGGAGCACTGGTGGCCCAGTGGCAACGGCCCCGACTTACGTGTTGTAGGTCGTAGGTTCGAACCCAGGCAGGCGCATTACTTTGTGTCTGACCACACCACCACTGCTCCAAAAACGGTGAAGGAAAACATCGTGAGGAATCCGGCATGTCCTAGAACCAAAATTTCGAAGACATGTGTCATCCACCAACCCGCACTGGGCCTGCGTGGTGGATTAAGGCCTGTTCTCTCTCACAGAGAGGAGGCCTGTCTCCCAGCAGTGGGAACATTAAAAGGCTGGTGACGGTGTAAATGGTCTAGACAATCAATCAAATAGAAACCGAGGACCTAGACAATAGCAAAACATGTCATGCATTTGGATCATTAAGGCCCGTATTCCGGATGCTCATGCTCGACTAAAACTCAAAATATCCAATCAACTGCAATCACAACTGTCGAGTTGGCATATGATTTTTCAGCTTGACACGTGTACTTATTAGAGCAAAAGCCTCGACACCTGACGTTACGAATTCTTGCGACACAAAATGTGTGGTAGGTATTGAATGAAAATCAAAGTCCAAGTTAGCAAGTACGAGTACGTTCCAAGTACATGCTAACACTACTCAATTCCACTGATTTGAAGAGTTCGGTAACGTTTCGGTCGTCTAGGTCATAGATGACCAATATACCACTTGGATCTTGGACTTGAGCATGTTAATGTAATAAAAAGCATTGCCAGTTTGAGTTGAGTTGAGCATGAGGAATACCGGCCTTAGTCTAAAAGTGTCAAATCGATACATACATGTATCGAATTGACACGCGCTACTATAACGTCACCCAGGAATAGAATAGAATTATCATTTTTCTATAATAATATATATATATATATAGAAAAACGATAATTCTATTAAACCCGTCAGTGAGATTATCAAATAATATAAA
Organism: Orthosia gothica; assembly: GCA_949775005.1. NCBI lineage: Eukaryota > Metazoa > Arthropoda > Insecta > Lepidoptera > Noctuidae > Orthosia > Orthosia gothica. The sequence continues at coordinate 19,082,209 of OX459037.1, forward strand.
ACACGTATTTTTTGGTTTATCAAATAAATAAAAATTGATAAAGATAAAGCACGTCAAAGTTCAGGAGTTTGGGCTTGTGACGTCACTTTGTCAGTATAAATAGTAGCACATCGTGACATCACACGGTATTTCAACGCGCTGTATCACGTCACTTTATGTTTACGAGTCAAAAGAAAAATACGGTACCAATATGTTTTAATAATCTACCTGGCGGACAAAAAACAAATTTTCAGTCAACTACCCTGTTTCAACTTTTTACAATGGTTATAGAAAATCAATGTATCTGGATACACTCTCTGGTATATTTAAAGAGAGGTGTTTTCTCTCCCATTCTACAATCTTAGCCAACACGAAGCTGCTGCGAAAAATGTCCCTGTAAAGTAAACAAAATACACTTTCTTGTTAGCTAGAAAGTCCAAATACAAACAGAAAAGACTCACCTATTTTATACTAACCTTTATATAAACAATGCAATTTTCCATTCGGTCGGCGCTGAGAACAAACTAAACGGAAGCAACTTTTCTACTCGATAGCCCCGAGCGAGATGCTTCGCGAGTTTTATGAATAATAAACATCGTTTAATGTTTACTATCCGTAACAACTTAAGTTTTGTAATAAATGATGTGGTATTTTTTTAATTATTTTCCTAGTAGCATGCTTGTGACATGCCAAGAATTCTCGTTCTTAGAGGCAATTATGTATATTTAAGGTTCTCACGACAGACCTAAACATATCGAAATAATTTATGATTTCGGTATAAACTCATCAGGTTGTTATACAGTCATAAGCAAGCGCAACCTTCTTAAAATCTTTAATAAATTTTCACCACCAATTTACAAATTCAAATTTTCAAATTCAAATTCTTTATTGTGAACTAAGTGTACAGAATTTTGATAATGTTAACATAAAGTAGGTTCTTAAAACTTAGTTGCCTGTTAAGGCTTTGCAATTTAAACGGTTTATAATCAATATTACAGAGTTACATTAATTTATGTTAATTATCATTATTCATATTTTATTTTATATCATACAATTCTTATACTAATTTATTATACACATTATATTAATTATCACAATCATTTTAATATATCTATTTTTTTTTTTCGAGCAATTCCTTTACAGTGTAATATGCCTTTTTAATCAGGAAGTCTTTTAGCTTCCTTTTAAAAATACAAATTGAATTTATGTTCTTAATATCTATGGGTAACTTATTATATATTTTTATGCTCATACAAAAAATACTATTGCTAAACAAATAAAATGCAGATAAGTAAAGTAAAGAAAAGTAATGAGTGTGTGTGATTAAGTTCCCTTTTATTTTTACCTACATTGTGTGTATCTGTGTGTGGCAAATAAACTAGTTTATTTCTTTCTTTCTTTAAAGAAGTTTCAATAAGCTACAGTTTAAGGGTCAATTTCACGAATGAAACTAAACAGAACGCTGTATTTGCTTAAACTGAGTTTAGTTGAACTAATCACCATTAGTTTCATTGGTGAAATCGGCCCTAAGCTTACAACATACCTACTTTACCAACAGTGTATTAGTTCCTACATCGAACTTTCTTATACTAAAAGCTTAACTTTGAAGGAAACATGAAATTATGATTTCAACATTTCCTATTTCAGAAACTGTTGAGAAAATCCAATGGAAACAAAAGGTAATTGCAGCAGCGCAAAACAAATCCAGGCTTCGCAGTCACCCCGCCTGTATCTAACGACTAGATGAAGAAATAAGCTTTCCATAAGCAAAACTACATTTTATATATAAACGAAAGCAAACAACTTTAACTGAGTAAAGTCAATGGAAATGGCGATTCGTTTTTTTACGCAATAAAGAAAAAATAAACAAAAACCCGCGTAAAATATAGGTACAGGGACATTTCCTGTTGAGCCTTACGTACCGGGGTTTGTTTTGGATTTATTGATCCTTTATTGCAGTAAAGACGGCTTGGGTGTGTCTAACCGTGCATTGGAACGAGAACTTGGGCGAATATTTCTAAACAGCGCAGAATTTATGGTGAAAATGATAATAATATGCTTAAACTTTTCGGGGGAACGCGGAAAAACACTACGTTTTGTGTTTGGTTCGAAGTGTTCGAACTTGCTTCGTTTAAGACAGTCGTGCAAGTGACGTAGAAATGAGAATACGATTGTTAACTTTACGTCATTAATCAGCCTCGTTAGACAACGACACGTCACTAAATATTACTAGGAGATAAGCAAACGTAGGTACGTACAGCAAAAGCTTTATTAGTAAGGAGGTATCACACTAATCACACTAATATCTATCTATAATAAAAAAATGAATCGCAAAATGTGTTGGTAAGCGCATAACTCAACAACGCCTGGACCAATTTGGTCAATTCTTTTTTTTTAAATGATCGTTGAAGTTCAAAGATGGTTTTTACGTATTTTTTTTTTATATAGGGTAGGGTAGTGTAGGGTAGGGTAGTGTACGGTAGGGTAGTGTAGGGTAGGGTAGTGTAGCGTAGGTTAGGGTAGGGTAGTGTAGGGTAGGGTAGTGTTGGGTAGGGTAGGGTAGTGTAAGGTAGGGTAGTGTAGGGTAGGGTAGTGTAGGTAGGGTAGGGTAGTGTAGGGTAGGGTAGGGTAGTGTACGGTAGGAAAGTGTAGGGTAGGGTAGTGTAGGGTAGTGTAGGATAGGGTAGGGTAGTGTAGCGTAGGGTAGGGAAGGTAGTGTAGGGTAGGGTAGATAAATGTTTGGTGTTATTATGTCAAAACAAAGTTTGCCGGGTCAGCTAGTTATAAATAAAGGCAAAAGTTTGTGAGTGTGTAATTGTGTTTTTATGTTTGTTATTTCTTCACGCTCAAACGGCTGGACGGATCTGGATGATATTTGGTACAGAGATAGATTATAATCTGGAATACCACATAGGATACTTTCTATCCCGGGAATATGTTCCCTTGACATGAATTTCGTTATTCACGCGAGCGAACTGCTAGCAGAATCTAGTCTTTATTAGAATAGGTAAGTTTTGTTATTCTGTAGTGTCAGTAACCATCACATTAACCAAACAAATAAGTTTTACACTTGATTGTGTTTTAACAGTAATTTCCTACAGCAAAAAAAGACAGACGATTGCTACATAAGAAGTCTAGTATATTTTTTCGTTTTTCAACTTGTCAATAAAACTCGTGGAGTAACAGTAACTCGCTGACAAGTTTCATCTGTTTTAAATCAATGTTGGTTTCCATTGCCACTAGACAAAGTTTCAGTGAAGGAAGCCAATAGAGGCAAGGAAAATAAAAAGTTCTTTTCCAACTCCGCTCGAAGTGTCAACTGAAGTTCAACAATCGGCGTGCGAGGGAGTAAGGAAATGTTGCCTGGAACACCGTTAAGATACCTATGCATTTTTTCCGAACAAGATAACAATAAACTTAAGGTCTTTTACGGAAGCCACTACAATTTGCATAAAAGGTTGCTGGCCCCCGGGGACCCCCTGGATTTACCCCAGTTTGTAGATATCCGTTGACGTCAATAAAAGTAACTCGCCCGTAGAACTGAACCCTCCTTGTATTATCTGCACATTGTTTTATGAAAAGGTCAATCTCAATTTCGAATTTTACATCCATTCTGTTTTATATGTTATTTGATAGTAGGACAGTATTATTCGTGGCGCGGTATCTTTCGACTGACACTTAGTTGTATTGTGAAGTGGGTGGTGCAAACAGATCGCCAGCCAGCTTTCACGCTGGAGTGGCGCTAAGCGCGACCATTTCATGAAGTAATCCGCACTCCGAGAGGCATTAGCGGCTCCCTCCGCCCGGTTCCTACCTCCTACTATGCCCTAACGGTGCATTTTCATACTTTTATTATAACTTTACGTCTCCAAGCTCTATTGAAATGGTTTATTAGCCAATTTTATTGTACAATTAAACCATTTAACCAACCTACTTCGTAATTTAAATGTGTCAAAGCACAGATATCTTATTGGCGACGAGGCACTGGTCGCGTCAAAGCTCCAGAGCCTCGAACATCGAAGCCGAGTTGCCAGCCTGTCGACGGAACTGCACAATTTGTTTACGCCTAGCCCTTTCCTTCATCGGACTTCAAGACGTACGGCCATGCGCCATCGGCACATGATGGACATCCCTCCCATACGAACAAAGCGTTTTGCTAATACTTTCATTATGCGCACAGCTAAGGAGTGTAACTCCCTTCCGGAGTCTTTGTTTCATGATAGCCACAACCTTGGGGTCTTTAAGTCAAGAGTGAATAGGTTTCTGCTAAGCAAGCGTGCTTCACCGTAGACCACATCATCGTTTAACACCAGGCGATATAGTGGTCAAACGCGAGCCTAAAGATAATAAAAAAGGTAATAAAATATGAAACAATTTTGCATTCCAGCATAAGCCGGCAGCGAACTATCTGGGCGCTGTTTACTTGGCAGTGCAGCTCCAGAGACGGTAGGCGACGATAAGTAGAATCGTTTCACGGCATAATCCTCTCACTGAAGAGGTATTATCGTACTGTGGACTCCGCCTGACTAGGGATAAGCACTGCATTGTGTTGTAAGTGTTGGCGCTTTGACGTGCGCCTTCTTGTGCCAAAGACTTAGTCGGAGGAGGGCGTGGGACGTGCTTTATGGAGTGTGCGGACGTGATTCTGCTTACACCTGTTGGGTCATGCTACAATTTAATATTAGTAGCGTATAGACTCAATTATAGATTAATGACTACAGACCTAAAAATTAACGTGATTAAGTACGTTGACTATTAACCATTAAGTCTAGCTTGACATAAGATGACTATAAATATCGTCGGTTTTCTATGTAATAATTATATTGTAGACAATGATTTCGAATGGAAGGATACGCCCATCTGAACATTTTATAGAAACCTTCTTAATACAAGCAGAAGATAACAAAAGTAATGTAAGGTTACTTACCGATGATACGATATCCCATGTTTCTTTAACCTTTGTATCGTAATTTTTGCAGCTTTTACCACACAATTAGGCATTATTATAACAAGCAAATACGCTCACTTCCACACACGGACCACTGTCGCTTAGACCACTGGCGCTGGCCCTAAACTGCAATTTAGGGCCAGCGCCATTTATTTTTTGGGCTGGTGCCATTTGGTCGCGCGGTTGGCCTGGTCCTTACGCAAGTAATATATATGTCAATGATTGTAGATTTCTTTATTTATAATTATATAGTATAAGTAATAATAAAAAACTTTTTGCAAAAAAATACTACCGACTTCCAAATAAAAAACTACAAAGTGAAAAATAATTTTATTTTTGGAAGTCGGTGTCTTCCTTTTTTCCCCATTCTTTTGCGATATGGACACCGACTTCCAAAAATAAAATTATTTTTCACTTTGTAGTTTTTTATTTGGAAGTCGGTAGTATTTTTTTGCAAAAAGTTTTTTATTTTTCCCTTTTTAGTTGTACCTACCTAAAATAGGCAAGTTGTTTAGTAAGGTACTCTATAACGCCAGAATAGATCACCCGAATAACATGAAACTTGAAAACAACCAGTGAAATGAGAGATCTGCGTACCCCTTTAGTGCGTACTGGCGTGATTTTATGTTATGAAATGGTATATACAATAAACAGACATGCGATTGCAGCAATTCCGAATGATTTGCCGTTATTTATTGAAGAGTTCTGTTGTATATCTCCGAAGTTCTTCATCAGATCTTCACCAAATTAAAATGGGACCAATTTCGAAACATACTCTTTCAAACAAAAAAAGAATTTTCAAAATCGGTCCACAATTGACGGAGATATCGGTCAGCCATTACAGTGACAAATTAGTTTTTTTTGACATCAACATTTTTGTTGATAAATTAAAGTCGACAGGCAATACAGTGTATCTGCCTCTTAGGTTAAGACGTCAAATAGCGAGGCTATTATCATTTACTTTAAACTCAGACATAAATAGTATGTCGAAGTCATGTACTGTAGTTGATATTAGTAGTAATACTAATTTACAGGTCAATAACATTAATAACGTTAGCAATTCTGCTATTAATATTTATAATTTAAACTAGTTTGTAGGACAACGGAGGGTACCAATAACGAAATAGTTAGGAGTAAATCCACCAACAAGAAGGTACCTTCTTGCTCTCACATAGTTAATTTAAAAAAAGGGGCTAAGCAGAATTCTTTGAAATTATTCCATCAAAATATTCAAGGTTTTTCTGCAAAGCAATTGGAAATAGAACTGTTTTTAGAAAAGACAATGTTTGAAATTATTTGTTTTACTGAGCATTGGCTGAAGGAATATTCAATGCTTATTAATTTTGAAAATTATGCTGTGGGTAGCTGTTTTAACAGAAATTTTATGTTGCGTGGAGGTTCACTTATATTAATCAAAAATGGTATTAAATCAAAACCTCGTAAAGATATTGTAGATCTATCAGTTGAACATAGTGTTGAACTGTCCTGTGTTGAGCTGGATAAGCATGTTATAGTGTGCGTTTACAGACCCCCCAATTATAAAAACTACTGTATATTTGAGTCAGTGATGGAAGATGTTCTGGCAAAACTTGCAACTGGTAATAAACTAGTCATAATCTGTGGTGACTTTAATATAAATATTTTAGAAAATAATTCAGATAGTAGTAGACTATTAAATCTATTCAAATCATTTAATTTGTCGCATGTGTTTGAGGAACCAACCCCAACAACTGTGACTACTGCTACATGTATTGATAATGTTTTTTGTTGCTGCGAATACTTAAACAAAGCCATTACGAATTGTCTGCCTTCGGATCATAGTGGGCTACTGGTAACATTTGAGTCCAGCATACCAATACAACAAGTGCAGATTCAATCCAGACCAATAACATCCGGTAAATTAAATAAATTTAACAGCACTTTAATTGGTAAGTTAAGTTATCAGGACCTCACAGTGAATGATGGTAATATTTTGTACAAGAATGTTTTCTCAGTTGTTCAAACAGAATTCAATAATACTTTTAAGAAGAAAACTAAAACTATATGCCCTAAGTTTTTATTCAGTGACTGGGCGACAAAAAGAATCAGGAAAAGTAGGGAAAGACTTTACGAGCTGTATGGCCTTAAGCCTTATATTAACACTGAAACTTTTAGTAAATATGTTGCTACTTACTCAAGAATTTTTAAAAATACGTGTAAACTAGCTAAGGCTATATACATTAGCAATAAGGTTAAATTCGCAGAAAATAAAATTAAGACGGTTTGGAAAATTATAAACGATGAAACAAACAGGAACAAAAGAAATAATACTGATTACACGCTTGAGACTACACGTGGACTTATTAGAGATAACAAAGAAGTTGCTCAAGAATTTGTAAATTTCTTTACCAGCATCCCAATTAAAACTACTGAACCCTTAAATTCTTCGCCGTCGCTCGCTTCTGGTTTATTACACGCTAACGTTTCAGCCTGCCCCAATGAATTTCACTTTTCACATAAACCCAATAACAGTAATAAAGGCTTTTAAGCAAATAAAGGTAAAACTGACCGAAGATCTATGGGGCATGTCCATCAAAGTTTGTACCTCCATTATTCAGACTATAGCGCCGTACTTAGCTGTGATTTTTAATTAACCGACTTACAAAAAAGGAGGAGGTTCTATGTTCGACTTCTTGTATGTTTTTTTTTTTTTTTTTTTTTTTTTTTTTTTTTTTTATGTATGTTCACCGATATCTCCGTCAATGGCGAACCGATTTTGAAAATTCTTTTTTTGTTTGAAAGAGTATGTTTCGAAATTGGTCCCATTTTAATTTAGTAAAGGTCTGATGAAGAACTTCGGAGATACACAACAGAACTCTTCAATAAATAACGGCAAAACTCTCGGGATTGCTGCAATCGCATGTCTGTTTATTGTATATACCATTTCATAACATAACATCACGCCAGTACGCACTAAAGGGGTACGCAGATCTCTCATTTCACCGGTTATGTTCAAGTTTCATGTTATTCGGGTAATCAATTCTGGCGTTATAGGTACCTACCTTACTAAACAACTTGCCTATTTTATTTAGGTACAACTAAAAAGGAAAAAATAAAAAACTTTTTTGCAAAAAAATACTACCGACTTCCAAATAAAAAACTACAAAGTGAAAAATAACTTTAATTTTGGAAGTCGGTGTCCATATCGCAAAAAAATGGGAACAAAGAAAGACACCGACTTCCAAAATTAAAGTTATTTTTCACTTTGTAGTTTTTTATTTGGAAGTCGGTAGTATTTTTTTGCAAAAAAGTTTTTTATTTTTTTTTGTGTGTAGATCAAGGAGTCTTTCCGGATCTAATGAAATATAGTAAGGTTATACCACTTTTTAAATCCGGGGACAGTAAAGACACAAATAATTATAGACCAGTATCCGTGTTGCCGGTTTTCAGCAAGGTATTTGAGAAGATAATGCTAAATCAAATGCTCATTCATTTTAATACGAATAACATCTTACATGATAAACAGTATGGTTTCACCAAAGGACGTTGTACAACTGACGCTGGTGTCACCCTATTAAAACACATATTTAATGCGTGGGAAGAGTCGCAGGATGCCATAGGTATCTTCTGCGACCTGTCGAAGGCGTTTGATTGCGTTAATCATGAAACATTACTTCTGAAACTTGAGCATTACGGGCTAGGTCAATCAGCGTTAAGTTTGATTAAATCTTATTTGAGTGATAGACAACAATTAGTTCAAATAAACGGTGTGAATTCGTCGGGGTTAAATGTGAAAAAGGGGGTACCCCAGGGCTCAATTTTAGGTCCTTTCTTATTTTTAATATACATAAACGATTTACCCCATTTATTCGAAGGCAAACTAAATATGGTGTTATTTGCTGATGACACATCTTTAGTTTTTAAAGTAAATAGACGTACTTGTCAGGTTGACGACGTAAATAACGCGCTACGGCAGGTTCAGGATTGGTTCACTGCCAATAATTTAGTATTAAATGGTAAAAAAACCAAATGCGTAAAATTTTCGTTGCCAAATGTCAAAAGTACTGATTGTGACATTATATTAAACAAGGAGAAGCTCGAATTCGTCGATAAAACGGTTTTCCTGGGGATCACGCTAGACTCAAGTTTACAATGGGGTCCTCATTTAGTATCACTTGCGGGGCGGCTGAGTTCGGCAGCTTATGCTGTCAGAAAGATTCGTCAATTTACTGATGTGGATACCGCTAGGCTAGTCTATTTTAGTTACTTTCATAGTATAATGTCTTACGGTATCTTACTATGGGGAAGGGCTGCAGACATTGAGTCTATTTTTATTCTGCAAAAACGAGCCATCAGAGCGATTTACAATCTTCGCCGCCGTGATTCTCTAAGGGAACTGTTTAAGGACATTAACATCATGACGGTTCCTTGTCAATATATTTATGAAAACATCATGTACGTGAGAAAGAATTTACATCTTTTTAGTAAAAACGGAGACAGACATAATTACATTACTAGAAATAGGGACCAATTAGTTCAACCAGGTTTCAGACTGGCAAAAGTGGCCTCATCTTTCATGGGGTACTGTACGAAATGTTACAATAAAATTCCTCCCCATATTCTAGAACTGAATGAGACGAAATTTAAAAATTGTATAAAACGCACACTATGCAGGCAGGCATATTATAAGTTGGGGGATTATATCACTGATAAAAATGCTTGGCTCAATGCTAGTCCTGCTCCACAACCACTAGGGCGCAAAAACAAATGATATGTTTATGCTTGTGTTGTATAGACTCGATTTCTTTTAGTATTGTATAGCTGCACAGCACGTGTGTGGGTACTATGTACCCAACTGTAAATCTACCATTTGCTATACCTATGTGTCGTTCGTTGACTTGTGTGTGCCCTGGCAGTTGAGTGTGTCATGCTCTCTCAAATGTCTCTCTGATGGTGGCGCGTGTGTTGGATCATTCGGTTCCCTTCATGATGGTTGAGCTGGGTGGTGCCGATTCATGCGTCATGTTCGTGAACGGGCGCCGTCAGTTGGGATTGGTCATAACTCAACTGCTTCGGATGTTGATGTTTTTCTAGTACCTATTGTATAACTGCACAGTACATGTGTGAGTACTTTTAATACTTTATACCTTTACATAGTATAGTGTGTAGTGCTATTCTGGGTGCATTGTCCTCACATATGTGAATTTATTAATGTATGTACTCATGTACCTAAATATTGTAAAAAATCATTTTTTTTTAAAAGAGTAAGTATGGAGTTTCTTGTGCATTCTTCTCCATAACAAGCTACTTTCCGAATGCACGGTAGAATCATTTTTTTTTTTTAAAGAGTAAGTATGGAGTTTCTTGTGCATTCTTCTCCATAACAAGCTACTTTCCGAATGCACGGTAGAATCAACTTTTATTCCATGTAAATTTAAAAAGTATGGAGTTTCTTTTGCATTCTTCTCCATAACTAGCTACTTTCCGAATGCACGGTAGAATCAACTTGTATTCCATTTAAATTTAAATTGTGACATTCAAAAGTGCCGCTTGGTGGCCCAGTTGAAATAAATATCTTTTGTCTTTTTTTTTTTTAAAACATACATAAAAAAAAAAAAACATACAAGAAGTCGAACATAGAACCTCCTCCTATTGGTAAGTCGGTTAAAAAATAACCTTTTTTTAGGCCAGTCTCTTATTTGTCAATGGCCCACCAGTAGCGAAGGAATGGCATTATTTTTTACCAGAACCAAACCAAATGGAATTTAATGACGTAATTCACACACTTCATAAAACATTAACAAATGCTTTTTAAATGGCGCGTTGTTGTGACATCTGTTTTCCGGTCATTGCATCCTGTAACTTTTAGTAAAAGATTTTCCTCCAAGAGCCGTTCGCCTAAAACATCTTTAGAAATGTCCAACACAGACGCGTTATTTAAGAATCCGGTCAGATCACAAAGCAGTTTACACTGGATTACGAAGTTAAGTGGGTATCTATTGATACATTATATTTTCCATACGTTTTCATAAGGTTCACTTTTTCCTGAAATTTGCTGGCTACTTTTACGATGTCATACCTAGCATTCGGTAGGTACGTCCATTTTGTGGTGGTTTTGGAAATGACGCTTCCACAGTCATTTTAGTAAAAGCCGGCCATTGTCTCTTTGGATCTTTCCCAAATACCGAGCAGACTGTCCGATACGAAGACACAAAGCCACTACACACTGATGGCATGCATATTGAAAATAAATGCAACCATAAAGCACCAGCTCTTTTATGTTTCGAAATACAAACAGAAATCGCGGACAAAATGTCTCTGAACAAAAGATTCTTAACCATGCAGATGCAGTACTCTCGATAAGTAAGTAGCCGAAGTAATGATTGAGGCAGCATCACGTAGAGCAGCAATTTCAAACTCCCAAACGTGACTTGAAAGTGCGACGCAATTGCAAAATATAATTCATAAAAATTCATCTCGTGATAGGATGTAATCTATATTCCGATTGTCATCTGCGTTATTCTAAAGGATTGGATTTTAAGGGCGAGAGATTTATTCTAGGTTAGTCTGTGAGGCTTAATTGAGGTCCATTCAGCTGAGATATTGGTAAACGGTCAACCGACGGAGGCGGGCGCGGCTGCTTGATCTATTATATATTAGTCTATGGCTGCCTGATTGAACTTTCTTTCTGTTATTGTGAAAGTAATCACGGGTATTGGCGGATTCAATTACCTATAATGTATTTTTTTTTAATTATACTTAGCTGCCAGCTTTAATACGAGTTTTTAATTAAAACTGCGTCGTTGCATTTAAACTATATTGGGAAAAAATTGGAGATTCTTTTTTAACGCAATTGAGTTAGAGTAAAATGTTTGATCTATTAATTGGTGCTCACTTATTAGAATGATCAAAAGATAGAATTCCAAAGTGAAAATTTTAGTCGTTTAGTGGGTGGCAGATAGTTTGCTGGTTGGTGTACCCAGCAAACTACCAACAAAAATCAAACTGATAAGTTAGAATTATCAGAACGGATGAAGCATGAAACGGTTCAGTTAGCGGTCTCAAGACGGACTATTGAGGTTTAACAATGGGGCCAATCACGCGCCAACTTCCAAGCCCTCTGGTGAGCACGTCTTCACACTTCCGACTTGCGGATACTTGCGAACTAACTCTGCCACGGACGAAAAATCCCCAATCAATTGAAGAATCATGATAAAGTTAATGATATCGTCTCTGCTCTCAATTTATTCGAAGCGTGTTCGCGCCGAATAATTTTTTCGCACTAATTCTATTGGCGGATTGTTAGCTGATTTTGTTTGTGGTGTGTTTTATGAGGAGCTTAAATCTACTTGAAACTCACAGACGAGATTGAAAAGATGTAGTTACAGGTGTTACTCGATTACTGATATTATTTGTTATTCACAACTAAGCAAGCAAGTGCACAAGATGCAACTAAAACAGACATACAAAACAGAACCGTCGCCGCAATGTTCGCAGCGATGCAAACCTACAAAACTTTACGTCACACACGCAAGATTGTCAACCTACATCAGCTGAATCCATCAGATACGGCACTCAAAGTTACAGGTACCGCGGCACAAGTCCAATCCGGTGTTGTGCAGTAAATAGGTCGGCTAAAAGTTGTACCATCGCGCGCGTGCCGAAGCCGAACCGAACTTCAGACGTCCGACGCAGCTGCCGGCTCGATGCTCCTAGATATCTACGACACAAGAAACTAGTCTAACTTCTACCTCTCCTACATCCCGTTTTTATTACGTCTGGACAATGGAATCTGCGTAAATGTTCTAGAAACTTCCTAATGCCCCACTCTACGGCAAAGTTATGAAATACTTACAATTATGATGTAGGTGCATCAGTTTTAGTGCAAACTCCTACATGCCACAAACTAGAGGAGATAATAAGTCTCGCTGAGTATAAACTTTAGTAGGTTACGGACTACGAGTATAGTTTGTGGTGTTAACGGTTTGGTTTAATGAAGGTGAAAGCCAGAACGATTGAGCTTTTAAAACTATTTTTGTGAGTGAAAAATAATGATGGCAGAGGCGAAGTTATGATAAGCAATAGGTAGGGTTAAATGCTTTAGCTATCCCCCGGAACGGGTAATACTAGTCAGCAAACATTTGGAGATTTCAGTAGAATTTTTTACTCTAACTAAGTCAATGAGCCAAATTAATCCAAGCCAGAAGATAGAAGCGTTAACGTCTGCCTTCACTAATCGAAATGATAAATTGTCATCCCTCCAAAAGGATTAATAATCCCAATCCCATACCTAACACACGAACATACCTACCTGAAACGTAAACAGGTAAGTATCCAAGTTTCCCGTACGTTATTAAACGCGCAGTCATATCGGAATCGCTATAATCGAATACGCTCCGATTCATAATCGTATTAAGCCGGGGGTCTGTATCGATTATATCGAGTAGATACACATGCTGAGAGCGGAACCGATAGCCAAATAAACTAGCAAACCGCATCGATTACCTGTCAATGGCAGCCTCCAGTGGAGTGACCGCTTCGCCGGACCAACCGAGACCGTCCTGATTACAGACGTACGGCCAATGTTTTAATTGCGTCAAACTTTTCTCTATTTAAAATTTTAAAATGCTGTACCAGGTACATAAATCTATACTAATATTATAAATTCGAAAGTAACTCTGTCTGTCTATCTGTTACCTTTCCACGCCTAAACCACTGAAAGGAATTCAATGAATTTTGGTAAGGGGATAGATGGCATCCTGAGGAACGACATAGACTACATTTTGTAATAAAAAAATAAGTAAATAAAAACTAGTTATTGTTGAATAGAGTAGGTAGGGTAGGGAAGGTAGGGTAGGGAATGTGGGGCAGGGTAGATAGGGTAGGGCAGGTAGATGGGTAGGGTAGGATAGAGTAGGTAGGTATGTAGGGTAAGGTAGGAAGGTTGGTAGGTAGGTAGAGTAGGGTAGGCGGGTAGGGTAGAGTTACCTCTCTTATCTCTAGTTAGGTAGGTAGGTAAGTAGGGTAGGGAAGGTAGGTACGTAGGATAGGGTAGGGTAGGGAAGGTAGGTAGCCAGTCGACGGGAGCGAATCCGCAGGGGGGCAGCTAGTAGATTCCACGCCACCTACGGTTCTCGGACTCAGCTACAGCCTAAAGCTGTTAGCACATGTTCGGAATATTAGTAGTGTCTAAAAAAAATATAATTATGCAACGTAAGCAAAATACAGAAGAACCTGCACCGCAATTTCATTATTTCATGGTGTTAACAACACAATAGAGGGAACTTTGTCCTGACGAAACTTTTCTACACTTTTAATAAGAAGCCCATTCATCGCATACTTTTCATTAGTAGGGAACTGGTGAAGAAGGGGGATGGCTTTATCGCAGTAACTCGTGACACCAGAAAATTAAAAGCGCGCAGTCATGGTTGGGCTATCTTAGAAAATAGGGTGACTTTGCTCTTACAGAACTTAATTAATCGACGCTTAAGCCGCGCGGTGGACATGTCCTACAATCGATATCGAGAGAGACACAGGCTTCGTCTACTTCAGAACAGAAATAAATAGGAGCATTGGAACTGATCGAAAGATCTAAGTAGGCTCGGCGAGTCGTCTAAAAGTAGAGTCAGAAAACAAAATAAAATTGTTGTGTTTCCAGTTCCACTTTCCAAAGAAGTGACTATGCTTTGAAAGGCTCAAACAATCAGCTTCTCAACATATTAAAAAACTTATATTAAATAATATAGACCTATCTCTCTATAAATTTTAACAAAAATACTCAAAACTACGGTCGTAGTGCGTGCGTGCGGCCCCGCTAGTGCTGTAGACGGGGCCCTTTAGTTGTTCAAGCATTGGTGGAGCGCCCTCTCACGACTGTAACTGACACATAATCGATAGTGCACGAGACATGTGGCTTTAGCACTGGTTTAATGGCATTGATAAGAATCAATACAGTATAGAGACAAATTTTAAAGAAAATTAAAAATAAAGGTTTTGTCACATACTATGTGACGAGCAAAGGGGTTTCAGAAAAAATAAATCCATCAACATGGCTATTTTTGACTTTATCCAGAGAATAATGCCAAAGTAGACTCTAAAGTACCAATATGCGCAATATATGCCGAAGGCTTTTGACTGTGTGGATCATGATAAAAAAGTTATTTAGTTAAAGTTATTTTTAACTTTAATAATAATAATAAATGTTTATTATTATGTTTATGTTTGATACCCTTCTAACTAAACTTCACGCATACGCTATTCGTGGCAATGCCCTTAATTTGATAAAAACTTATCTAAAAGGACGTAGACAATGTACGGAGATATCGAGCTTGTGTTTAGGAGACCACTGCTCTCAAAACGGTGAAGGAAAACATCGTGAGGAAACCGGCATGTTCTAGAACCAAAAATTCGAAGACATGTGACATCTACCAACCCGCACTGGGTCCGCGTGGTGGATTACGGCCCATTCCCTCTCACAGAGAGGAGGCCTGTGTCCCTGCAGTGGGAACATTAATAGGCGGATGATGTGTGTGTGTGATGTGTGTGTTTAGGATCTGGAAAGGAATTAAAATCTAGATCGTCTTTTAGAGAAATAAAATATGGTGTCCCACAGGGCGGCGTCCTTGGATCTTTGTTATTTATATTATACCTAAATGACCTGCCACGTCATATAATCCATCCTATGATATTATTTGCAGATGATAGCACATCAATTGTTTCATGTATCGATAAAGAATCATATGCAAATGACATTAACAATACAATTAGTAGTCTAATAAAGTGGCTTGATAATAATAATTTAGTTATAAATCTCCAAAAAACTAAAATCATGCACTTATACCAAAGAATAGCTGCGGGCGATATGGATATAAACTACAATGGTCAACCTATAGAAAAAGTAAACGTTACAAAATTTTTAGGAATCATAATTAAAAGTCAGTTAACTTGGAAGTCGCAAGCGGAAGATATATGTAAACGTTTAAGCACAACCGCATAAAGGTACATATGTTGCATAATTTGTCAAAAAAAGTAAATTTGCCGACACTATTAGTCGCTTACCATGGTCTAGTAATTTCCGTCTTAAGATTTGGTATAATATTTTGGGGTCACTGTAGTGAACGAGAAAGCATTTTCAGAGCTCAAAAGCGCTGTCTAAGAGCTATATTTGGTCTTAAAGTAACAGACAGTTGCGTACCTATATTTAAGTCTCAAAAATTATTAACCTTCCCATGCCTTTATATCCTTGAATTAGCAATATTTGTAATAACTAATCGATGTCTATTTGCAACTTTAATAGAAACTAGAAAACGAAGTACAGCTATGAGATCCCAATACCAGAATCTATTATGCACGGGCGCTTTTAAAACTAGCTTATTAAAAAGAAATGTTATCTGTATGGCTCCTGTAATCTTTAATAAAATACCTGATCAACTTAAAAACTTACCGTTGCAAAAGTTTAAAAAGAGTTTCACAGAATTACTTGTAGATAAATGTTATTATTCAGTGCAGGATTTCTTAAATGATAATTAATTTTTTGTAATGGATTTAGTAACCTATACTTTATACCACATTTGCATGCTATATTAAGGCAGAATGTACATGGATCCTATTTTATAATGTTACAACTTATTTTTATGTACCTACATTCTAAGCAAATAAAGACCTATTCTATTCTATTCTAACTTTATGTTCTTCGAAACTTGGGTGAGTACCTACTTGACTAAAAAGTATTACCTACCTAGGTACTATATGGGTCCAAAGTTCAAATTTTCGCGTTTAGTAGGAATAATCTATACTTTAATTTCTATACAAAATATTAAATAAGTTGTGGATAATTTAACTTCTTCTACAAAAACTAGCCATTTGAGTTTTGAGAGAATATGACTGCACTTTTGACCCTTGACTGTACCTACTGACGACGACTTCAAGGTATCTTTAGCTATACCAATATACTAATCTATTCTACAATATTATAAAGAGGTAAAGTTTGTGAGGTTGTAGGCAGTAATTTCTGTATCTACTAAACCGATTTAGATGAAATTTGGCACGGAGATAGTTTGAGACCCTGGAAAGGACACAGGATAGTTTGTATTTCCTTGGGATGATACAACACATTTACGCAGGTGAAGCCGCGGGCAGAAGCTAGTCCTCAATAATTAAGTTAATATGAACTTACCCATAAGGTAATTTTGTGATTTCGTCAATTATAATAAAGCACTGGACCGGTCACCAGGCCTTCACAGAGAGGAGGCCTGTGTCCCAACAGTGGGAACATTAATAGGCTGATGATGATAATGACAGGACCGGTCGATGTTGCGACGCTTGGGGTAAGTCTATGTCCACCAGAGGACGTCTTTGGCTTTAACAATGATTAGGATGAATTAGAATAAGAAGTATGAAATCCCAAGCTTATGGCATTTAAGCTACATATTTCCAAAGGGGTCGCCTGGCAACTGGCAGCAGTGGCAGTCCCTCTAGCCATATGACTGCGGTGGAAAAAAATCGGTGGGGAAAATCCGCTAAGGCTTATTTTGGTAATACATATTAGTTGGATTTATAAATACGCCGTCGAATGCTATTTCTACTAGACTGGTGTGTGTAACGTAAAGCATTATCTGTAGGGGAGGCCAGGTATAAAAGTAATATGGGTTGATCGTAACAAATCAGTTTCAGAACAAATTATGTTAGCTGCACTGATGGTTGTATCACCAATATGGGCCATTTTGTACCCTACTAGAGGGTGCATTCATGTTATTCGGGTAATCTATTCTGGCATAATGGTGGGCATTGTAGATATGTAGATACCTACAACTAAAAGGCGAAAAAAAAAAAACTTAAAGTCGCAACCGACTTCGAAATAAAAATGATGTGATTGAAACCATCATCACTGATGATTTCTACTACTAACTTCGTGAAACGACGTGTATATTAGGGACACCATTCATCCGAATTTATTCAGACATTTGGTCTCCTGTCTAGACTTCGCCCGGCCTTCTAATTTGTCCGGATTTTTTGCTTGGATCGCAAATTTTGTTTTTGCCATACGATCCTATCCATCCTCCAAGAATATTTTCTTGTTTCATAATTTACAGTACCAACGTTACGTTTTTTTGAAGACGGGTTTTGTAACGAAAATGTGTGGCCTTTTTATTAAAAGTTCGGATTTTGTCAGGACTTTAAAATTTTCGAAATGGTAACCCTGCCGAACCAAATTCGTTCAGAGTCACATTCATGCGTGCGCAAACTTAGATACACGATTTCAATATTAGTAAAGATAAAGGGGGTGCTACAACGAATAATTATCTTAAAAGACCTTGCTCATCGTCTAGAAATGCCGTAGGGTCATGTGTTCAACAATGAAACACTAAAAATTCAAAGTCTCATGCACCTTTTGTTTTTACAGATAGAAGTCTAATTTTTTTGCAGGTATATAGGCAATTTTATAGTGTATCGGATGTCATTTATGGTTTTTAAATTGATGTGTAATCAATCAGCAAAAAAATAAAATCCTTAAAATTGGAAATGTTTCATTGTGTCCACAGTGGTGTGTAAAATGAAACACCACTAATTCAACAATGAAACATAATAATTAATAGTGTGTTCAACAATGAAACACTAAAAATTCAAAGTCTCGTACACCTTTTGTTTTTACAGATAGAAGTCAAATTTTTTACAGATATATAGGCAATTTTATTGGGTAGGTATCGGATGTCATGTACTTTTTTTAAATAATGTGTATTCAATCAGCAAAAAAAAATAAACGGAAAGAATTGAAATGTTTGTTGTGTACACCACTGTGGACACAATGAGACACCACCAATTCTACAATGAAACATAATAATGAATAGTGTTTGTCTCATATTTTGTGAAATTTATGGAAAAGGTGAATGATAAAAAAACTGAGTTCAATCAAAAAAGGTTTTATTACTAACTAGCTTCTGCCGCGTGAAAAGTGTTTATTGTACATATAAACCTTCCTCTTGAATCTCTCTATCTATAAAAAAACCGCATCATAATCCGATACGTAGTTTTAAAGATCTAAGCATACATAGGGACAGACACTCCAGTTAAACAAAACAGTGAGAAACAGTGTTTCATTGTGTCCATTGTGCAACTGTTTCATTGTTGACAACATAGGGTTTATATCAAAAAACTCAAAAAAAAACTAAATTGGAACACTTTTAACACATCTATTGCACTTAATCTAGTAAATATGTTTAATGCTAGGTAATCATTGAAAAAAAAACTTTTCAACCATAATTTAATGAAAAATCTTTAAAGAATGCTCTAAAAACTATTTTTTTTGTGAAAAACTTAAAAATGCTCCACAGAAAGGTCTTCTCCCACGTGGCACCGATGCGAACTGGGGTAGGGCGGGGGGTTCTCAAGAGTGTCCTTTCGCGTATAATGCGCGATCTGGCAACGCAGCATGTTAGAAATATCACAGTGTTTTATTGTGTACCACTGTTTCGTTTTTGGACATCTGACTCTACACCTTTTTATTACTTCCTTGAACTGTAAGCAAGACTACAGATACAACTTTGACAACTTCACCTGCACAGCTTCATTAGCTTCTACGTGAGAAGACTATATCGACTATTTGAAGGCGAGGTTAGCGCAACCGTTTGAGTCCGGCATTGACTAGCGAGTTTCTGAGACTGCGCAGGCGTCAACTGGGTATCCAAAAAAAGATCCATCTTAATACTAAGGTACTGAAGTACCTACCTGTATACCTACTTATTTATGTAGCATACACAATATGTGTACCAAGTTTCCGATATTGATACCATAAAATGCTGCAAGTTTGCCAAGTAAGCCCAACTCTTACGATATTTCGCGTTTGCTTAGTTTTTTCTCATTTGGTAATAACTTTAAATTATTAAGGCAAAATATTTTTTACAATTTTAACTCCATTGTTACTCTGAATATGACATTACTGATGAATTTTTAGTTTCCTGTAACTTTTGCAGTTTCAGCTAGAGAAAAGGTGTTTTGAAGCAGAAATAACCTCCAAAGGTAAGAAAATACTATCTATTTTCCGTATTGTTTGATATTTGTATGAAAAATGACATAGTTAGCAATACAATTAAAAATACAATCAAATATTACAATTAAAAATACAATCAAATATTACATTAAAAAAATCAATAAAGCAACAATTAAACTACAATTAATATACAATAAAAATCCAAATAAAACCCAATTTAAGTCCAATCAAAAATACAATTAAAATCAGTTCTCAACATTTCCAATGCACTTCAGTGCGACTCCTGTGAACTTCATCAGGCTACAGTAAAATATATTTAACTTATTTGATATTTAAAAATCTTACGGCGCGTGACGTGTGTTGGCTGAACATGAACTCCAACCAGCTATCACTCGTCCAACTCGAGGAAAACCTGTCTGGACCAAAGCTACGTTAAACTCAAGGGTGCCACCGCACAAGGGATCGCCTGTGAGGCTCCAGTAACAGATCATCACTTTTTGTTGCTCGGAGTCAATTACTCTTAACCGAAATACTCTAAAATGAAAAACCGATTTAAACTCATTAAAGACTACTCCAAGGTAATTGAAGAAGTGAACCGGCTCGGCTGGGCGGACGTTACCTCCACAAAACAACATTGACGATGCAGTTCTTCTTTTTAACAAGACACTGACTGATATCGTAACTAAACACCTCTAAAATGAAAATAAGTCGTTCAAAATTTAAATGATTTTATTTTATGATTACGCCTGCACCCTTATTGAATAGTAAGGAAAGATAAAAGGGCAAAGAGTTTGGAAAATCGACCAATCATATAGACGGAAAGCCACATCACATCTTTTATCTCACATGTGGTTGGTCGATTTTTCATACTCTCTGCCCTTTTTTCTTTCCGAATTCATTACGCAATAAGGCTGCTGGTCTTCTTAGATGTGTCCATCATCAAGACACTCTTTACGCTCAGAAACGCCAGCAGCCGAACAATGATGTCTTAAAATTGTCTACTTAAGGTACAGAAACTATTGCAACAACATTCTGCGCCAGCGCAAAGCCGACTACGATAGGAAGGAATTCCAGTTTCTCCTATCGTAGTCGAACCAACAGCAAAGAACCCTAAAAGCTGTGACGGACTATAAAAAAAAATATGCCAAGCACCTAAACGATGCAACGATAACCAGGAACTACTTAAATATAAAGACAAATACTGCAACACTTCTATTAACGCGTGTAACGAGTACTTTGTTTCGGTGGGTCAAAAATTGGCCACGGATATCTTAAATAAGCAGCTGAGAAAAGGGAACAAACAGTGTCTCAGTGTTCAAAGTAAAAGCCCACCTAAAAGCTCACTGTTTCTTCACCTTAAAGACGCACAAGAAATTAATAAAATCATAGACGACCTTAAAGATGACAGTGCTCCTGCTTCCTTGCTCCTGAAACACATAAAAAAGTTCATTCTCGAATAATTAAAATATATAGGTATGCAATTTGGGTATGGAAAATGGTACCGTCCCTGATTGTTGGAAAACTGCCGCTAACCAAAAAAATGCCAATTTCGTCGCTTTGTGTTACATCCAAAATCCTCGAAAAATTAATAAACCACCGCTCGTAAGCTTTCTAGAGAAGAACTCACTTCTCTCAAAATGGCAGTTTGGCTATCGCCGAGTCTATGTCGCAAGCGGTGAGTTTGATAACTAGCATCATCTCCTCGAATATTGACAGGTGACGTCGATCGGCTGGTGTATCCTTGACCTCGCCAAGGCCTTTGATACAGTCTCGATTCCCACACTGCTGAAAAATCTGGAAACCTTTGGTGTCAGAGGCCTGCCTTTAGACTGGTTCAGGAGCTACCTGTCTGGTCGGCATCAACTCGTCAAGATCGGGTAAAATGTTATTGAGAGTTTGCCGATTGTCTTCGGTGTGGTCCTGGGAAGCATCTTGCGAACCACCCTCTTCATTATATACATGGACGACATTTTGAGACTCAATATCGCGCAGTCAGATGTCATCTGCTACGCTGATGATACTGCCATAATTTTTCATGGGGCTACTTCGGCGGAGGCTCTCGACGCGGCGGAAAAAGGGATGAGTGTCATAACAACATGGCTTGAGTAGAATCTACTGACGCTAAATCTAAGAAAAGACTTACTTCTTGACTTTCCACCTAACTCGAGCAGGTAAACCAAACGCTGATACACTAAAATTACACAGTATCAAATGCAATGCCCTTACAGCGGAACCCGGCCCAGACGCCAACTGTAGCTGTAGCGACATCAGCAGACCTTACAGCACAAAATAACTGGACGTCGTAATTGATCAGAACATGTCCTTTAAAGCACAAGTTCGAAATCTCGCAAAAAAGACTCGTAAATTCATTAACGTCACAAAACTCTTACGAGCCAGTGCTCCTAAGAACATCTGCATACAGTTGTACATCTCTCTATATCAATCGGTACTACAGTACTGTGTTGGTGTCTGGGGCGGAGCCGTCAAGACGTGCCAAGCCGTCGAGCTAGAACGCGCTCAGCGTGCTGTCCTCAAGGTGCTACTGGGAAAACCAAGGTGCTTTTCTACTGATGACCTTTACAAGGAAGCTGAGGTATTACGCGGGCGACTACAGTTCATCCTATGGTCACTGTTAAAGCTGTTTGAAGACAAGTTAATTCGTTCCAGCTGCAGTCAAAGGGGTAAATGCCTGATAGAATGATACTTCCAAAAATTAAAACCCTATTTGCGTCTCAGTTTTCGACGTATTTACCCATACGCATCTTTAATTCCATAAGTAAATCTTTTACCATACTGTGCAAATACTCTGAGGTCAAATCTAAACTGAAGAAGTGGTTGCTGGACCAGACTTACGAGGAAACAGAGAGTTTTCTTTGTTGCACAAGTTGATCCTACACGCATTACCTACTACACACACTCAGATAAAATACACACTCTTTCACACTCGTCATTTACTCATATTAACAGTTATTTTTGCATTATTCCTTATATTAAAGCATTCGTTTCTATCTATGTATATTGTTTATTAAGAATTTTTTAAATTAGTCATTGTTATAAATTACCTTGCTGCGCTAGCAGAACACTTTAAATTACAAACTTTGTTAAGTCTGGGCACGGGGTCTCATTGCTAAGAAAGAATATTTGGTTCAAATAAATCTCACTAGATGACGCGACATGTACACACAATTCAATAGAATTGTGTTAAAAATTAACATTATCTGGAATTGAACATAAACATTGTATGTTCTTGTTTAATTAACTCTTCTAAGTACAAAATTATGGATTATTGGGCTCTTAATTCACATTTCAAAGATTATTTGAACGGATCATTTAAAATTGATGCCATAGATGGCGCATTTTTAAATTTCTGAGGCATTCAACTCGATTGTTAAAATTTGCATTTTAACACATATTGGTCCAAAAAAACTGTAACAACGTGCAAAAAAATACTATAAAATGAACCTTCACTGTATTTAAAGAAAAATTTTCACGAACCTCGTAAACCCTTTTACTTGCAAGGCGCTGCTAACACCATCTATTGCCGTGAAACGGGATCAAACGCGATTGATGTACCTACTCACAAAAATAACAAGATTAAGCAGATGAAAAACGCTAGTTACGTCGGCACGGTTTTTTTGTATGGGATGAGGCATCTGTATGCTAGTATTATATTATCTGTGGTCTGGGTCACCAATATACAGGCTGCAAAGACCTTATACTTCTTACTACTAGACTGTGCACTATGGCGCAAAAAACGGTCCGAGCGAGAGGGCTCCCGCTGGTAGTGTGTCACTTTCTAATGAGGTGACCATGACCAAACATAACAAGGGACAAATTGATTGTAAAAACAATGGTGTAAGTATCCCGATATATTGTATATATCCTACCTAACTACGCTACCTAAACCTACCAAATTCAAGGAAAAAAAAAGAAACGTGTGTATATTTTTTGGAATCTACATCACTTACCGTATGGTGTCGGGCATAAAGAATTCCAAGTTTTTCCATTGGTGTCATAAGAGGCGACTAAGGGACAAACCAGAGAATGGGCAGCAGCGTTCTCTGTGCATTTGTAACAACCATACTGGGATCGCCAACCTGCCTGCAAAGCACTCCCCATGAATAGCACAAATAAAACATAGCCCCTAGTGCCCGGCAGCCTGCCTACCCTCGACTGCGGTAGCGATCTAGGTTAAGGTATGGCAAGGGGTTGCAAAGAATCCCGGACGAGATCCGGCTACCCAAACAAATACCGACAGGACCTGGCAACGTACAACACGTGCACACTCCGGACTCCGGACCGACGATAAGATCACCGAACTCGAAGAGGAATTGAGCAGTTTACGATGGAGTATTATAGGGTTATCTGAAGTTCGAAGAGAGGGGGGGGACTCGATAACCCTCAAATCCCAAGTCTGGATAAGTCTTGTTCTTCAAGACCCATCGTATAGATAGGAACAAAAAGCTCTTCTTACTCTCAAGCTCATGAAGGAGAGGCGTGAGATGATCCTGCAGTCTTCAGACGATGCTTTGATATACCCCAAAGGATCTCAATTATTTCACTTAATGTCCAGTTGCGTAGACAGTTGAGAAACTTAACTTCACCAGTTTTATTCCACTAGGAATCAATTTGCGAAAGAAATTAACAGCCGCTGAATTTTACTCGAACAAAACCCGCCAAAAACTCCACAAACCTGGTGGTCCTACATTTAGTATTACCAGGCCCAAACATTTAAAAGTACTACTCTTACTCAGTATTAATGAATTATTTTTTAAATACAATGAATTGATGAATTTAAGGAACTGTAAAAATATTTAAATACGCTTCAAAGTTTCTTAGACTTTGAAACGTATTTAAATATATTTTTTATTCGTTCGTTTTGGTATTACATAAAAAAGAAAATATAAAAATTTCTACCATTTCTACCAAACCCAATGATTAGTTGAGCTGGCAAGATGTCAGACAAGGACACACTACCAGCGGGCACCCTCTCGCTCAGGACCGCTTTTGGTTAGCTACCGCTTATAAGGGAATAGCTAACCTAGATGTATGGTAATAGATTTCATTTTTGCTATACAAAAATTTTTGGTGCACAGTCTAGTAGTAAGAAATACGTATAAGGTCTTTGACAGGCTGTGCTTGGTTTGGGACCCGTTGCTAATCTGTAAACGTCATTATTAGTTCAAATAATGTATACCAAGCTAATATCTAACATGTAACTGTGTACGGTATAAAAAAAGTGACTTAGTAGCTTCCCAGAGTCTGGAATAGTGACCGGTATATGGCAATACGGTACCGACTTACAACCACAACTTACTCTGTCAAGAGTGTAGCGACTAAGAAGGTGGTAATAGGCTCGCCTACTATTACATGGGCCTTAAAAAACATAACTAACTGGTGGTGTATCATACACCTCTGCCTAATTCTTCGGGGAATAAAGGCCTGATTTTGAATTGTGTGTTGTATTTTAGTAAGTCTTTATTTTATTGCAGTTATATGAAAAACAGTAAACAAAAAAAAGCGAAGCAAGAGAAAACCAGGAACTCGCAATTAATCTGATTAGTCACAGGAAATGTTAGAAGTTGCTGCAGATATTGTGCGAAATAAAGTAAAGATCATCGTAAGAAGCTAAAAACAGTTTGTTTAATTTTTGAAAAAAGTATTAAAAACATAAATTTTTGCTTGGGACAACCCTACAATCAACGATATTTTTCTATGGCAAGTTTGTGGTACCTGCTACAATTATTTTGCCTATTAGCTGTGAAAAAAAAACTGCCGGTGCCGGTGCCGGGGTGCACGGTGTCATATGCACCCGGAAAAAAATTACTGAAAATGATCATCATTTCATTAATAGATATCCTTCGAGGCAAAGTTGCGTCTTTTACCTACCAATTTGCCTACCACTTTGAGTGCTTGTAATTCAGAAAAACAGATTTGAAGATAAATGGTCTGTTTTCCGTCTTAAGGTGAACGCGCAGCTATGACGCACCGCAGGAGCAGCACGCGCCGCAGTCATGTATTCTGTATTATCGAGTGTTACTGTACACAGTACATATTATTATATCCATATTTTCTATACGGATACGGATGACGTCTCCGCGTTGCCCACACCGCACTCGTCGTAAGCATCGAACGCACCGAATCTGATGATGTCATCCGCATTCGCTGACATAGAATCCGTATACCTACACGGTTGTGCGGGGCTTCTAAGTGCGCGTTCACCTTTAAACTCATTAAAAGCCTTAACAATAAAAAGGTTCATTTACGAACAAAAAAATTCATAATCCAGGCATAGTTGCACAATTTTATACGGTATTTCATATTATGCATATAAAATGTTGCAGATGCATCTAAAAACATGAATTTAAATATTCATCGTATACAAGGGCTGCCTTGTATATCTGTATGACTCTGATCAGGTCCTCTAGATCTAGAGCAAAATAAACTAGGTAGGTATTAGGTAAGAACCTATACCTATATCTGCATATATGATAGCTTGATCTCTGCGACATATTATGTCAAACTGACTTACACGTTATTGTTAGATGTTTTCTAGATATCCTGTCAAGTCGGAACCACATTTACGTGTCGTGGCGTGGCGTGGTGCAGGATCCACCAATCAAACGACTCTTTTCCAGCCTACGTCAAAACGCAATGTGTTTTGTAGCCAATCAAGTGGGTCAGAAGGCGCCACGACACGCCACGCAAAGTGTGGTTCCGTCTTCAAGCGCTATTGTTAACTCCATAACTCTAGTGATACTGACAGCTGTCGCAGAGATCGAGCTATCTTTTATGAAGTTTATTTATTTATTATATACTTTATTGTACACCACAAAAAAAAAAAAAAAAAAAAAAAAACATACAGGACAAACGTTCACATACCAGGCCCCTCAGAAAGTATTGCGAAAAAAAGTTTTTATATATGGGAGACTGGCCAGTTATAATGTTTTTCGAAAATATGATTATTTATAAGTAAAAATAAGTAAGTTCCAATTTCAAAATTTCCCTCCACATTTTTTGCGAGTTAATTCAAAGTATTGTGTCTCACTGAAATATGGATCTGCGCCGGGAACATTTTAGAGCTATGATTTTATACGATTTCAAGTGTCGCCTGAAACCGGATGAATCGTACGATAGACTTCAAATGGCATTCATGGATGAAGGCCCTTCCAAGGCAACCGTGTATCGTTGGTATAACGAATTCAAGCGCGGTCGACCAACTTTGGGGGATGACGAAAGAAGCGGTCGCCCTTTGACGGCTGTTACCGAAGAAAACGTGCTAGCAGTGAAAAATTTAATCCAAGACAATAGGCGAATTACATATCAGGAGATTCAACACATATTGAAGATTGGATCGGGAAGCGTTCACGAGATTCTACACAGCCATCTTCGCGTGAGGAGGATAGTATCACGCTGGGTGCCGCACAACCTCACCGATGCTCAGAAGCAGGCCCGGGTGGAATGGTGCCGTGATATGCTTAACAAATTTGAAGCAGGCTCGTCTCGGCGTGTTTACGACATCGTTACAGGTGATGAGTCCTGGATTTATCAATACGACCCAGAAACCAAGCGCCAGTCGACTGTTTGGGTGTTTCAAAATGAGCCAACGCCTACCAAAGTGAAGCGATCTAGAAGCGGGGGTAAGATTTTGATCGCTAGCTTTTTTAATTTGACTGGCCACTTGGTATCAATTCCCTTACGGGATCAAAGAAGCATTAATGCCGAATGGTATACTACCAAATGTTTGCCAGAAGTTTTCCCTGTTATAAGCAACAAGCGACCAAACACAGGGCTCCGCGGGCTACTGCTCCACCACGACAATGCACCTGCGCACACCGCACTCAAAACGAGGGACTTCCTGGACAGCACGCCAGTCAAACTCCTGGGTCACCCTCCTTACAGCCCTGATCTAGCACCGTGTGACTTCTTTTTATTCCCAAAAATAAAAAATCAGCTCAAAGGGATACAATTTTCGTCGCCGGAAGATGCGCTGGCTGCGTTCGAGCAGGCTGTAAACGAGGTGTCTGCGGCGGACTGGAAAAAGTGTTTTGAAAACTGGTTTAGGCGCATGAATCTTTGTATAGAGGCTGGTGGAAAGTACTTTGAAAAGATTTAATAAAAATATATGTACGTATAGAACATTTTTTTTTAGTTTCGCAAAACTTTCTGAGTGTCCCACGTATACAAGTGTACAATGGGCGGTCTTATCGCACTAGGCAATCTCTTACAGACAACCTTTTATTTATTTACCTTTATATGTACTGATCCTTCTATAAGGTTGTTAGTTGTTAAGTTCTATGGTACTGAAGACGCAGGCATATGCATACCATCGATAACGCAAGTATTTTACCAAAATATAGAAAGTCGCACGCAGACAGAAAACAAAGAAAACTTGGCCAGTGTAACTAACATCTTCGTTGGGATTCCACAGAGTCGACAAACTCCTAAAAGTTTGGTTGAAACTTAATTTAGCTGGACTAGTCCTCGACCGCTGATGGAAAGTTTTAGCAAAGCTCTGTACTAATGGAAGGCGAACTAAATAACTGGAAGCTATCTACCAACTGAGTGATACGTGGTATATATGTCCAAGAAGATAGGTGTATGTAGCAGGATGCACGAAAATATATTCTGTGACCTCATGATTTTCTATAATAGCTCATAAGTTTGCACTTGTTAATTAGCCCTTGCTAGACTGCATTGATTCAAAAATAGCCCGAAACAATCAGTGAATTTTACCACTCCTAAGACGACCCACTGACCAAAAGCTCCAAAAAACTGAAAGTAACTAAAAAATCTCGCATTATTTCAATTCTTTTTCGCGATTTTACTTGTGATATGTGCGATGTGAGTGATGTTTCTACCAATTTATCCGTGTAGGTAACGTACTTACATGGCTATCTACAGTTTAACGGTATATGTGGTAAAAAAGTTAGGATGCGAGTTATAAATATTTTGGTACCTAACTTCTTATCCTAATCCTAACTTTCATCCAATGCTGGAACGGTTTCCTGTTGTTATGTACCTAAACTACCTACCCACATTCTTACCGTTACTAAATGCCCTTTTCTGGGGCAACGTGAACAAAACTTCCAACTTGGGATGGTTACAACTTAGGAAAACTCGTATAGGTAACAGAATACGTGCTTCATTAGAATGCAAATTACTTAATGCACGTAGGTACCTACTAAATGACATGAAAGTATGTACATTCTACGTTACAGGTTGAAAGTTAGGAAGCTTTAAAAGCTCCGGGAAGGTTTCAAAACTGACAACACATTCATACAAGACTTACGAAGTCGCTTCAAATATTACAAATATTGTCCAAACAGCTTCAAACTGCTCAAACTCATTACTCAATATATTTATTGATTCCACATATCGATGCCTTAGTTCACAATTGCACTTACTACAAAATTTTCATTTTTGAGGAGAGAGCTTTAAAGTTTTTTAAAGTTTAGACGAGAACAGTAGAAAATCCAAGTAAAATAACAAAAAAAATATGCATCTATTCATAAGACTAGTCCTTTAACTCCATCATATCTCAATATTGTAATATTAGTTTAAACGTTACCTTTTCAAAATGGCCAAATAAACATAAAACCCCCCATTTAATACATTTGTGCACTAAGATTGATTATGCTGACTGGCATTAAGTGAAAAACTCTATACTATTGCAAATGTATATAATACGTTTGTGTTTTGAAATTTCATGCAGTTGAGAAACTTAAAATCAGTTAAAGTATATCTTGATTGGTTTTACAAAAATAAAGACCATTAGTATAATACCACATTCATGGAACATTAAACGAACTCATTTAATACAATTGTGACCCACGGTTTTGGTAGATAGAGACGGAATAACGGTATTTCGATGCGCGGAAACGAAAGAGCATGACATTTAGTGTATTTGGCATTAAAAAAGTAAAAATTGAAAATTTTGTAGTTAGTGCAATTGTGAACTAAGGCATCGATATGAACTTAGATGGTAGGTTACAAATTTAAACCATTGTGGACCCTGTCGGGCTCTTCAAAAGTAGGAGAGATGAAGAAGGCTTTTATTTAACTAAGTATTTATTTAATTAAGGCGTCTTCTTCATAATCTTACTAATATTATTATAATTAATAGTAAACAGTGTAGTTAGGTATTAACTACATATTTACGACTTATCTATTCATTAAAAAGCACTTTCTAGTAATTAGTTAAACTTAAAAATTTACATTTAAATATTATTTTACATTAAAATAGCATTAAGTTAACAGAAATTGTATTAATTTAATATGAATGAATTACTAGTTGTGAATGGTATGAATTTTTAGTTTTCTTTAATTATTTCTGGTAGTTTATTATATTTTTGCCATTGATTTTTCATATTTCTTATCTCGTGGTTCAAACCCAATGCCATACCATACCAATTCATTTTCATCTTTCATTCATCCCGCAAAGCCGCCAAATTATAGTATGCAATCTGTTTTTTTTTTTTTTTTTTTGTTGTAACACGAATACTGAAAGTTCCTGAGTAACGGATCATTAATACTAATTAAAAATTCTATTAAATCTAAAGAAAGAAAAGACATTGTTAGACTGTCGGTTGAACACACCATTGAATTGTCCTGTGTTGAGCTTGATAAGCATATTGTAGTTTGTGTCTACAGACCTCCAAGTTACCAGAATCTATCTGTGTTTGACTCTATAATGGAAGATGTGTTAAAAAAAGTTTGTACTAGTAGTAAATCAATTGTCATATGCGGCGATTTTAACATTAACATATTAGAAAATAACTCTAACACTATCAGGTTATTGGGTCTTTTTAAATCATTTAATCTAGCAAATGTTTTTATGGAGCCAACTAGAATGACAGCTTCTTCTGCGACTTGCATAGATAACGTTTTTTGTAATTGTGATTACCTAAATAAAGAAATTATAAATAAATTAACATCTGATCACAGTGGACAAACAATAACGTTTAGCACCTGCATACCTTTGCAAAAAATGCAAATAAAATTTAGACCAATTACATGTAAAAATTTAGAAAAATTTAATAAAACCTTGACTAGTAAATTATGTGTTCAAAACTTTATGAATATAGATGACCCAAATGAGTTCTATGCCGAGTTTTTTAAAGTACTCAACACGCAATTCAATGACACTTTTCCACTGAAAGCAAAAAGTATTTACACCAAGTTCATATTTAGCGATTGGGCGACTCCAGGCATTCGTAAAAGCAGGGAAAAACTTTATGAACTCTATGGCCTAAAGCAACATATGAATAGTACAAGTTTTGATAAATATGTTTCAAAATATTCAAAAACCTTTAAGATTGCATGCAAAATAGCTAAAGCGCTGTATATTAGCAATAAAATAAAATCAGCAGATGATAAAATAAAAACTACCTGGAAAATAATAAATAATGAAACAGGTAGGAAAAAACAGCGTAACACAGAATTTAATTTAGCGACTGCACATGGCCCCACACACTCAGATATAGAGGTAGCTCAGGAATTTGAAAACTTTTTTGTTAATATTCCCTCACCTGCATTGTCTGCTGCCTTACTTAGAAAGAACGTAAATGCGTGCTCTTCGGAGTTCAAGTTTCAACATACAAACCCCCAGGCTATTTTAAAAGCTTTTAAAGATCTTAAAATTAAATCAACAGAAGATCTTTGGGGACTATCTGTAAAAGTGTGTAAACCAATCATTGAAACTGTTGCACCCTATTTGGCTTTCATATTTAACACTAGTGTCGAGCAAGGAGTTTTTCCGGACCTCATGAAACACAGTAAGGTAGTTCCATTGTTTAAATCTGGGGATAGCAAAGAAGCCAATAATTATAGGCCAGTGTCAATTCTGCCGGTTCTCAGTAAGGTCTTCGAAAAGTTAATGCTCAACCAATTGTTGCGTCATTTTAACAAACATTCCATCTTTTATGATCAACAATACGGTTTTACCAAAGGGCGTTGCACAACTGACGCGGGTGTCACCCTAATAAAGAACATATTTAAGGCCTGGGAGGAAGCACAGGACGCCATTGGAATCTTTTGCGACCTCTCGAAGGCGTTCGATTGCGTTAACCATGAGACACTATTGTTGAAGCTCGAGCACTATGGAATTAGACACACAGCCCTTGAGTTACTTAGATCATATTTAAAAGCCAGACAAGTTAAAGTTCAGGTAAACGGCGTAAACTCACTAGGGTCTGAAATGACAATGGGTGTGCCTCAAGGCTCGATATTGGGTCCTTTCCTCTTTTTAGTTTATATTAACGATTTACCCCAATTACTACAAAATCAACCGAAGATGGTGTTGTTTGCTGATGACACATCTTTGATATTTAAAATAGATCGGCGGTCACGAAATCTTGATGACGTGAATAACTCCATTTATCAGGTCCAAAATTGGTTCACGGCAAACAATTTAGTACTAAATGAAAAAAAAACCAAATGTATTAGATTCACATTGCCGAATGTTAGAAGTACCGAATGCGATATCATATTGAATGGCGAAAAGCTGGACTTTGTAAATCAGACAGTTTTCCTGGGAATCACTCTAGACGACAAATTGCAATGGGGTCCTCATATAACATCTCTTGCGGGTCGGCTAAGCTCAGCCGCTTATGCTGTTAGAAAGATAAGACAGTTAACGGATGTAGAAACCGCGCGTTTGGTCTATTTTAGTTACTTTCACAGCATAATGTCATACGGTATTTTACTGTGGGGTCGAGCGGCTGACATTGAATCCATATTTATATTGCAAAAGAGAGCTGTCAGAGCCATATATAAGTTAAGTCACCGTGAATCTCTTAGGGAACTGTTTAAAAATATTAATATTATGACAGTTTCTTGCCAATTTATTTATGAAAATATTATGTATGTAAGGAAAAATATACATCTCTTTAGTAAAGTCAGTGATAGACACAATTGTAATACCAGAAATAAAGATAAGTTAGATCAGCCTTCTTACAGACTAGCTAAAGTACAATCATCTTTCATGGGGTACTGTGTTAAATTCTATAACAAAATACCTTGTGATATATTAAAACTAAATGAAAGTAAATTTAAAACTTTAGTTAAAAGCACCCTTTGTAAACAAGCATATTACAAATTAGATGATTATATTCAAGATAAGAATGCTTGGAAACATGCTGGTCCTGCTCCATAGGGCAATCTTTGGTGTAGACAAAATCAAATTTGTTAATTTATATTCCCATTCATAGTTATTGTATTCATTGTTTTGTTTTTTTTTTTTTTTTTAGGAATTGACTCACACACTGTTCCGTTGTTGTTGAATTAGGTATTTTACCTATGTTTGTAATATTTGTAAGTATGTGAGAACCATGTTCCTACTTATCAAATTAATTAATTTTCCTGTTAATGCTTTTTAATACTTTATACCTGTGTGTAGCTATTCTGGGTGCATCGTCCTCACATATATTAATGTATGTACGTATGTTAATATTGTAAAACACCAATTTTTTTTTTTTTAAAAGATTAAGTATGGAGTTTCTTGTGCGTTCTTCTCCATATCAATCTACTTTCCGAATGCACGGTAGAATCTTTTTTTTTTTTTTTTTTTTTATCTATATTTTTTTTTTTTTATTACTTTTAAATTTATTTTTTATTACTTTTAATTTTTAATTTTAATTTATGTGACGTTCAAAAGTGCCGTTTATTGGCCTAATTGAATAAATATATTTGACTTTGACTTTTGACTTTGAACGAGAGAAGATTTTACTTTCAAACTAATTTCCAAAAGTAAAAGATAATTTCTTTACTTAAATAGTCGTTATTTTATTAGAGAATAATTATTAGTCGATTGCCTTTACTTACAAACCAAACGTCGCAACCCTATTGCATCAACTAAAGTAACAACACTACGCATAGTCGCATACGCGACGCGCCGTTCACATCTGTCACGATACGTAGTATCTCTAAGTAGTCTGTGCTGTCACGTTTCTCACACAAAATATTTATCAATTTTGTATCATTAGATACAGCTGTAAATTGTTAGTACTACTTTAATTAAGCATGTATAAGAGTCTAGGAAGTGTTTGATTAAGTAATCGACCGTCATTTCCTTTTTAGATGCAACTTAACAGTGGTTAGAAATGGACCAACAATTCTCATTGTCCTGGAATAATTTTCACGGAAACCTGACTAAAGGATTCGCCGGTTTATTAGGAAATGGCGAATTTGTCGATGTTACTATTGCTGTTGAAGGCCATTTGTTGCAAGCACACAAAGTGATACTGTCAATATGTTCACCTTATTTCAAGAAAATGTTTCAAATGAATCCATGTCAACATCCAATTGGTAATTACTAACTGTTTTATTGGAATCTAGTTATTTATGCAAAAAAAATTCTCTAGTGTTTATGTATGTTCCTATTTGATGTTATATCTTGGTCATTTACTTTCCAGTCGTTTTAAGAGATGTGAGTCACAAAGCAATGAAAGACTTGCTACAGTTTATGTACCATGGAGAAGTCAGTGTGAAACGTGAAGATCTCACTAGTTTTATAGGAACTGCAGAAGTGTTGCAAATTAAAGGATTGACAAACAAAGAGGTCAGTTTGTGTTACATTACTAAACTATCTTGAAATAAAATCATTCTTACCGTGTTTATTTAATAACAAATCAGAAATTGGAACATTGAAGTGCCCAATCACCTAAAACTAATCAGTCCTCTATAACATTTTCAGACTGAAGAAGATGAAGACAGTGAAAGAGAACAAGATTTAACTAAACTCAGAACAGAAACGCAGAACAACACTCCTGATGCAGAGTCCTGTGTGTCAGATAACTATGACACCGGCATTAATGATGACACAATGCAAAACAATGAACTAGAGCTGCTAAAACAAAGGCAACTAATAGAAAAACTTCATAGAATCAGTAATCTTAAAAGGAAATCTACTGAATTCCTTCAAAAAAACTACTTTTCAGACATACTGAACCCTGAAAAGAGACCAAAAACGAAAGAGAAACCTATTTACACACAGAACAATCAGATATATCAATCTAATAATTATGAAAGCATAAAAAACTTATATGATGACAACCCTGTAGATATTTCTTCTTCATACAACTCACATTTACAGAAAACTAACACTCAAGATTTTAATGAGAAAAGTAAAGATCAATCTCTGTCTGATAATGGATTGGATTTGAAGACAGAATGTGATGATAGTGATATAATAGTAACAGACCCAGCAGTATGTTCCACTACAAAAAATTATGAATCTTCAAGAGAAGGGAAAAAAGATCTGTCTATACCCATGGACTATCCATCACCACAAGACAGTAAGTATATTTTATTAATAAAAAATCTTATAACAATCTCTAAAATCCAGCACTGTGACATATCTCTACCACCATGATAAAATTAGTTCAAATTTTTAGAACATTTTCTATGCTTACTAATGCATCCTCATAGAATCATCCTGATCAATAAGATTAGAGATTGTGTTGAAAATGCAATCATTTTATTATTTTTCACTCAGTAATTTTCCTGTTTTCTTTTGCATTAAGCTTTTTATTATGAAAACACGATGGCATTTTCAACAAATTACGATCTTATTACAACTATTGTGCCTTTTATTATGCAAGACAGTGCAATGAAAATGCCCATCGTGATTTCAGATACCAGCTTGAGTTCGTTATTCATCGACCTTAAAAACTTAGTGAATGGTAAGGTGACTAACAATGCACTGAGAACTAACACAAGTGAAGAGTATCCTAGACCGACAATGGAGCACCGCCTTGTTACAATTCCCCAAAAGGAAGATGGGAAGAAGAAATATCCACAGCGTTCATGCCGCCTCTGCTGGAAAATAGGAAGGAGACGGGACACTAGGTTCATGTGCAGTGCATGTGAACTGCCTTTCTGCAAAACACCTTGCTTCGGCATCCATTTGAATGATATACTCAAAGTATCTCAATTGCAAGGGGACTATTATGCAAATTAATAGTTTATTTATACATAGTATGGAGACTATTATGCAAATTAGTAGCTTCATCCCTCTATAGAGGCAATATTCTATTATTTTAAGTGAAAATAATATACATAATGGTAGAAAAAGATCTACTTAAGGGCTAATAATGAGGCCTGCTATTTATATTTTTTTAATACACAAAGCAGAATCATAGATTCGAAAAAGATTTGGGACCAAATCTATAAACTTGATGATTGTGACGAAAACACCTTAAAAGTTGCTAAAATAATATAGTGTAGCATAGGTTTTAACAGTGGCGTAGCGTGGGGGTGCGGAGGGCCCATAGCCCTGGATGGCACATAAGAAGGGGTGGCAAATGGATGCCAAAGTCACTTTGGGCTGGATTTCCCATAGGGCAATGTACCTACAAACAGTAGAAAAAAATGATAAGGAAACATATTATGTGATATGTTTTTGGCTTATGAACGGGTTCACTGTTCACATAGCAAAACCAATAGTTAAACAATCAAGTGTTTCATTTATGACTCATTGGACAGAGAAGTTGTTAATATCCCAGACAGCATTCTAAAACTTTTTTTTCTCTTCACTCTGCCTTCCAGACTTGATGCACTTTTTTTTTTCTTTAACTTTTCTGACAATCCAAATTATTTGGTAGGCACAAAATAATATGTTGGCCTGCAAAGCCTAAGATCAAGGATCCCGCTCTGTGTACGGTCTGTGTAATGAATCTTTAATTCAATAAAAAAAGTAAATCTACCCTATTTCTACAATCTTTGATCACAAACCTTTCCTACAGCATATTTTTATCAATTCTATTTCTAAAACAACATTGAGATGGAGAGGTATAATTTTTGCGCTAAGCTTGCTCTTGCTTCTTGTATCCTCCTTTTTCTGCATGAGTCTGTAGTATTTCCGATGGGTTGTGCTAATATTTTCGGTCTCACCTCAGAAGCAATCTCAGATTGATTTCTGCAGCACTGAAGTGCTAAAACCGCTACTGGCTCATGGCGAGCCAGTACACACATATCGAAACTGCCAATTTTATAAAAGATTCGCTCTAAAACAACAAAACTGTATTTAGAGTACATTTTTATTATGCCCGTGACTTCGCCGCGCATTTTTAATTTTGCATGCCACCCAATTTTTTTAAATACAATGGAGCATAATTACTCATTATAACATTAGCTATTATCCAGTGAATATCCCATCAAAATCGGACCAGTCATTACGGAGCTTAGTCGGACCAGAGAGAAAAATAATGTTATACCATTATTATGTACCGTATATCTTTCATACGCATTTACTAAAAACCTAGTATTTTGATATTACAAACAGCACTTCAATTTTATTTATTTGTATATACAGGTTGTGTCTGTTAACGAAACGAAAAAATATGCCATGGTTTCAGTATATTCTAGAAAAACTTACGAAAAATTCCAACTCTAGGGGATCCAGAATCATGTACTGAATCCACGGTATCTTTTTCGCGTCGCGTCGGTGTCAGACCGCGAATTTCCAGTTAGCCCTGGGTGGCGCTAACCCATGCTACTCCACTGAGCTATTCTTAATAAGTACCAGTTACATTTTGGAGTAATAAAGATCATAATCATAAAGCACAATAATTAAAATAAACTGTGATAGTGGGACTATGCTCTCAAGTGCCAATTAATATTAAATAAAAAAATTAAAGCTATTTTATAAAATATTAAATTACATCCAATTAGAGAATAAACATATTTCACACTCCATTAGTGCCATTGTGTTTCGCCATAAAATTTTATAAAGACTTTATTGCTCATATTCTAGTCTATTTATTGTACTAATTTAAGGTATCCAACAATAATTTCTGATACTACTTTATATTAATTAGAATAGTCTTTGGTTGGACTAGTATTTTGACATGAAACAATTTTGATATCAAAATGATCTCTATTACACGTATTTTACATCAGTTTTACACTTATTTTGTATAAAAACCAAATTGAGATTTACATTCCTGATTATTTAACATTCGTAATTTTTTTTTTAATACTTAAGGCCTCTGTGTGAAACAATGACTTAATTTTTTAAAGAAACAGAAGAACAAGTGCTATTTTTAATGTGTGATGTTACTTAATAATGTGTTTTGAATGATAATAAATAAGTGAATGTATTTTTATAACCATATTTGATTAAATGATATATAAACAGAACAAAACTTTATTTTATTCTGTAGTATATGATTTGAAGATACTTAGGGCCGATTTCGTCAATGAAACTGATCACGTTTATTTCAACTAAACTCAGTTTATGCAAATACAGCATTCTGATTGGTAGTTTCTAAGCGGTCTCAACCAATCAGAACGCTGTATTTGCATAAACTGAGTTTAGTTAACTAATCGCGATTAGTTTCATTGGTGAAATCGTCCCTTAGAATTTAACAACATTAATGAATAACTATCGGAAAAACTAGCACTAAACTAATTTGTTTACTTACAGGTGCTCTATCACTTGTTGTGAATGGATCCAATGAAAACACGCAGCTACCTGTTCGCTACAAGTATATTTATAGTAGAAAGGGTCACAAACAATTAGTGCATATGAACTTTGTCTACACCAAACATTCAACAACCCATGGCAAGACGTCGTGGCGGTGTGTTCAGTATTTCTCGTTAAACCGATGTCCGGCCACAGTGGAAACGATAGACTCCATGATCTACGCCATCAATCACCAGCACAACCATGAAGATTGTTACGAGAAGTTATCTAGAAACAATATCTACGAAATGTGCGTTTCGCCCAAATAGAAACTAAGTTTCATGTGTATAGTATTACTAATGTAAGTGAACCCAAACGAAAGTGGAATGAAGCCTTTCTAGCTTAACTGAGCCATTATAATAGGGAATATGCAAGAAAAATATTATTATTATTTAAGTGTGACAACGGAATCAAAGTTGATCGAAAAACGAATGATAAAAATTATATCTGTCCCTCTCGCAAAACGCAGTTTTCTATGGCAGGTACGCAAGGCATGACGTCAGTCTATGTCGGACTTCTCTTTAGCAATATTGTTTACTAGAGCCCATAGCTAATAAGCTGCTGAGTTTTTTAAACAAATAAATTTTACGTTCCTCATAGTTCCGTGGTTTATGACAACATAAGAAAAAGTGATTATTGAGATTTTAGCTAAGCTAGGAATGATCTTCAAAATGAATAAACCTCAATACTGAGGTCTAAAAAGTTCCTATGTTTAATTTAACGATAACTTGGTCTTAACTCTCATAATTTCTGTATGTATAAATTCAGAATGTGTTTTATACGTAAATATACCTTTAGACTTGTCTAGTCAGAATATAGATTATTTTCATCTTGTAAAAACATATTTCTGTCCCTAAAAGGAATAATTAATATAAAAATGTTTATTTACTTTGTATTTGTTTTATTCAACATTTATTATTATATTTTTTTTTTACATGTACCTGGGGTACTGGGTATAAGTACTTTCAAATCAGGTTAACTTATTATTTAACACGTTTCATGTTTCCAGTAGATTGTTCCGCAAGCATAGCTGCCATTCTTTTTCTCGGCCTGTGTTTTTTACTGAATCCCACGCCTGAAAAAAAAATGCATCTTACTACACACACACTCACAAACTTACACCTTCATATTATTAGTGTGATTATCGGTCT
Source organism: Orthosia gothica (assembly GCA_949775005.1). NCBI lineage: Eukaryota > Metazoa > Arthropoda > Insecta > Lepidoptera > Noctuidae > Orthosia > Orthosia gothica. The sequence continues at coordinate 19,121,718 of OX459037.1, forward strand.
AGTGAGCTAGACTCAAATCACTCAAGTTGCTCATTCTGAACTTTCATACGCGCTTTGAACCGATTAATTTTGTATATTGGAGCCCGGGACCAGACTGGTAAGTAGCGACATTTTTTTACTTACGGACGTCAACGTCAGGCCTCTCTTTCAGACCAAAAGATCTTGCCACTGCATCAACATCCATTGATATCAGATTAAAGATATGCTTCAATTTCTTCACTTCAAATGCTCTCATGTACCCTTGAAAAGCTTCAACTGCTAACTCGTGAAATTGAGGGTCTGACATGGCAGCATCCAGCTGAAAATTGCGTAGACAACTTTTTACTATATGTAGAGCAAAATATCTTTTGCATTTGCTGTCAATAAAATACTAAACAGCATTGATGTATTAAAAAGAGGAAGATACGTTACGCGCTAACATGGCGATCAGAAAACCTGGGCCCGGCGTTACAGTTACCGATAGACAAGGACAGAGATATGAGATGGCGCTGTAGTGCAAGCGAAATCGCGTTAGCCGCCGAATGTTGGCCGAATCACCAAATGTTTACTATTATGAATGAAATGACATTGCAATATGTGCGTATCGTGTCTCTCACGCAGGTTTGTAATATCTATCTCGCTCTCACAAATATGGCGAAGCAAACATTAGCGCCCTGCACACGTAAAGTTTGGACCGCGCATCTGGGACTGCGTTCCAAACTGCAGTTAGATCTGTACGGTTTGGACTGCGGATCAAACTGTTGTGCTAATTACGATTAAAAATGCATTCACGGTTTGGATTGCCGACGAAACTTACATAATCTAGACAAACGTTCCGAACTGTGCGTGTAAATTGATTTTCAAGAGTTTGGACTGCAGTTTGGACTGGCGCGTGGAACGTTATAGCTTTTAAAAGTTTTTTACACAGTAGTAAGAAAAATGAACGATCGGTTGGTCATCGCGTTAGCTGGATTTGTAGTTAGCTTAAACAGCCGAAAAAAACGACGAGTGTGGGTAAAGGAATACAGACAAAGATATGGACATTTACCGATGTTAAGGGAATTACGACAGTGTCATCCGGAAGATTTTAAAAATTACCTAAGAATGGACAGTGACGATTTTGATTGTTTATTAGCACTGATACGTCCCAAATTAACTAAGCAAGATACAGTTATGAGAAAATGTATAACAGCAGAAGAACGATTGGTTGCCACGTTAAGGTTTTTAGCGACCGGACGGTCCTATGAAGATCTTAAATTTAGTACAGGCGTGTCTACATCGGCGTTAAGTAAATTAATACCGGAAACGTGTAGAGTAATTTATGAAACGCTTCGGGAAGATTATATGAGGGTAAGTAAAACATTTTGTAAATCAGTTATATACTTATATAATTTTTATCAGTCACAACAATCACAGTACAATCAGTTAAAATGAATAATTAGTTATTATAATTAGTTAAAATTCATATAGTATTCTCGTAATACACACTGAGATTCATCTAGAAGTATTACATCAGTGTTTAGGGTTTCCAATGTAGGTTGAAGAGACGAATGTTGAGCAGCGTCCGTGTGTACAGAAGTAGATGATGATGGTGAAGATAAAATAACAGTTTTATTGCACTGCTTATCACAAATATCAGTTGAATCAGTTAATTGATTTAGTATACCCCTGCGTAAAACTGAATGTATAATTGTTTCAGCATGTAAGGCTTGAATACTATTCATTTTCTCCAATTTTTTGGAAATGGTTATGGCCAAAGCATCATATTCTGTCACTTCCTTTTTTTTAATGCTTCTGTACATACAGTCAGGAATTTAATCTGAGTATCTATCACACTTGGTTTCGTTTTCCTCTTCATACCTCTTGAGGCTGATCCTAAAGATGAAGATGATTCCTGAAACAATACAATTTATAATAAAAGTTGACGAAACATAATTTTATTGGTTTTATTTTTCAGTTTCCTACGAGCAAAGAAGAATGGTTGGAAATTGCTAAAGGCTTTCAAAATCAGTGGAATTCCATTAATTGTGGTGGAGCTCTCGACGGAAAGCATATTCGAATTGTACCACCTGCAAATTCTGGTGCAAAATATTATAATTACAAGAACTTTTACAGCATGGTTTTATTAGCTTTGGTCAATTCAAACTATGAGTTCATTTTTGTAGATATTGGTAAAAACGGCAGAATGTCCGATGGAGGTGTCCTCGAACACACGGAATTTTACAAAAAAATTATAAGAAATCAATTAGAACTACCCGACAAAAGTGAGAACGTTAACAATTTAAACTATGTTTTCATTGGTGATGAAGGTTTTGCTCTCAAAGAAAATCTCTTAACGCCCTATGCACAAAGAGAACTTGATCATGACAGACGGATTTATAATTATAGACTCTCGCGCGCTCGCAATGTTGTCGAAAATGCATTCGGTATAATAGCCTCTAGATTCCAGATATTACGTACACCCATTAACATGAAACCCGAAAACATATGTTACATAGTACTAGCAATATGTAGCATCCACAATTTTCTAAGAAAGAGAAGTAATATGTACCTGTCGGCAACGACAGTAGACAGAGAAAGTATTGAATCTGGACGCGTTAGTGAAGGAGACTGGCGAAGAGACAACTTCGACCTAACTAGATTGGACAGACCTTCAGTCAGGAATGTCTCAACTTTGGCTAAACAGAGCAGAGATGAATACAAAACATATTTTAATTCAATAGGTCGTGTCCCTTGGCAAGAAATTATGATTAACGCTGGTAGATCCGCACATCTACACGTACAGTTCGGAGCGAGGGATGGAACGGCGCGTGGTATTTCCCGCGGTCCGAACTTTACGTGTGCAGGGCGCTAATTAATTTTCAACAAATTAACCTTTTTAACTGTACTTACGAGTGGTAAGTGATCCCGTGTGACTTATTTTTCTTCCTGGTATTATTCAAACACTGTTTAGCTACACAAGAAGTCGTTTTGATGCGTATTTATTGCAATAAATACGCATCAAAACGACTTCTTGTGAACAAAACACTGAAATTAATGAGCTGTGTGATCAACAATGTGCCGTGCGCGACTGAGTACCCGCTACGGGCATTCACTTAGATTAGTAGGGCCAAGCGCTGTGACCAGTCCCGTATCTTCCTCTTTTTAATACATCAATGCTAAACAGCGAAGTTTTGTGAATGAAGAGTCATTCAAATCTTACCTTCGGTTGTAAATTAGCGAATTTGTCCCATGATTCATATTTGTCTAAATATATTTTCGATTCTTTCAAATATGAAACGAATTCTATTTCATCTGGTCGCAATAATATCACAGCATTTCCTTCTGCACCCATACCTCTTGCAGTTCTGCCTACCCTATGGATGTATTCCTGTAATTTTGAAAATAAATTCTCAAGAGATTGCATTTGTATCTACCCGCAAACCGAAAGCCTTTCATTAGACTACTGCGGCAATCGAGCAGTCATTATATTACCGCGAATTTTAAAAAAATAATCCCGTATTAAGTTCCTGGCAGAGTTTTTGATGCCATCAAAAATATGCATAACCTGTGATTCAAAGGTCGCGTTGCCATTTATTGTTTTAAACTTGAAACTTACGATGCTCATATTACGATTTCACAAAATATTGAAGATTTCTCATCGGGAGGGCGTGCGTGTATGAACGTCAGTGAAGCAAAAGAAGTATGTAAGGATCATACCAGGTGGCGTTCTGTAGTTTCTGCCTACCCCCATGGGGAAAAAAGGCGTGAGTTTATGTTTATATAACCACGGGGTCCCAGCGCAAGAAAAGATTTTTTCTTTTGGTTCAAATAAATATCACTAGATGGCGTGATATGCACCGATTTATTGTTGAATTGTGTGTAAAACTAACATTTACTGAAAATGAACATAAAAATTGTTTGTTCTTGTTTAATCAACTCTCTTATGCTCAAAATTACGGAATATTGGGCTCTTAATTCACATTTCAAAGATTATTTGAAAGGGTCACTTAAAATTGATACCAATAGATGGCGCGGTTTTAAATTTCTGAGGCATTCCATTAAATAATAACCGCGAATTTGTATTGAAACACATTTTGGTTGCAATGAAGCTGTAAAATGTGCCAAAAAGATACTTTAAAACAAATCGTCACTATATTTCAAGTAAAATATTCACAAACCGAGTAAACCCGTTTACTAGCAAGTCGCTGCTAACACCATCTATCTATCGCCGTAGAACAGAAACGAACGCGATTACATACAAAAAATAATCAGACGAAAAACGCTAGTTACGTCGGCACGGTTTCTTTGTATGAGATGAGACATCTGTATGCTAGTATTATATTATCTGTGGTATAACTTACATTAGCATCAGATGGTGGGTCAAATTGTATTATCCAGTCAACAGCTGGTATATCTAACCCTCTTGCTGCTAAGTCTGTGCAAAATAATGCTACCTTTTCTGCATTGTAAAAGTTTGATATTACATCAGTTCTGTCTGACTGGCTCATTTTACCCTGCAATAAATAAAATAGGTTATTGTATTTGTATGAGTTGGAATAAAACTATGATTTTACTGAAGATAATATCTGGAATAAGCTTCAGACTGGCGAAACTCGCTCGTGTCAACATAGTTGTATGGAGGTATTCAAACAAGCGCTAGTCGCTTGGCTTCTTAACAATTAACAAACACGCGGTCGAGTCCCGCGCGGGATTCGTTTCTGTGTAGCCTGCAGCCTAATTGTGTAAGTCAATTCGGCAAGGCAAAGCGTTTTGTCGCCATCAATCCACCAGTCACGCGAGCGACAAGTCAGACGCGATGTGGATTTCCGTCTATGTGATTGGTCGATTAATGTCGGTCAAACCGTTTGCCTTGCCGAATAAACTTACACAATTTGACTACTGAGCTTCATTATAATTTTCAAGCCATTTAAGATCAAATCAATTTGAGAGAAGAGTCGAATCGAATTAATCGATCCCTACCTCCACAATTAGTCGAGTTGAAGCAACATGATTAATTGTGTAGGATTTTGCAATAAATGTCAATATCCTATGGCCTTTGTTGATGTTTCCAAGTAACTATGATATCATCTTATATACTTACATGAATACACAGCACTGAAGCCTCACAATACCTGCTAAAGAATTCATGGTGAAATTCTACTGACTTACAACTTGAGAAGAACACCATTATTTTGAACTTTTGAGTTTTCTTTAGCAATTTGTGTAACCACCATAATCTGTATTCTGTTTCACATACTGCATACCTGAAATTAAATATTACAAACTTAACACTTTCACTCAAGATGAGTCATGTATGATCATATCGATACGAGTACCTACCTAAGTTCCAAAGTATAACATGTTTGAAATTCAGTGAGGAGATAATTAAGAGAAATCATTCCTTAAACGATAAGTGAATGCAGTTTTGTTGTTACACCCAATATTTTCACTCGTTCCACTAGAATCTCCTATTTCAGTCCCCCAGGGGATTATACAGCACTCAATATTCCACTACGATATTTTTATATTTTGCGTTTAAGTTAAACATTGAAAAAAACCATACGCCTTAGGTGGGGCTCGAACCCAACGCTACCGAGACGCTGCACTAGTCGAACTTGCGAAATTCTTCAACGCTTTTGGTGCTTTTTTTCAACATCTAACTTGTTTTAGAAATATTTATTTACGTCATTGTAATCCCCTCTGTAGACCGATTTTTAATTCTATGTATTACATATTGTTATTTTATGGGTGGCTTTTTTATTTAGAAGGGACTTTAAAGGAAAATAACTTATTAGTAGTTAAAGAATCCCCTGCATAGGGGATCGTAGTGGAACATTGAGTGCTGTATAATCCCCTGCGGGACTGAAATAGGGGATTCTAGTGAAACGAGTGAATATTTTTTCCTAAGTCTAGAATATTTTCGTTTCTTAAAGTAACAATTTAAGTTTTTCCTTTTGGAACTGATATTGTTTTCAACTGCCTAGTATTAGGTTTATGACCGTTTATAATAATATTACATTTCAGATTTATATAAAAATGATTTAAAAATACACTGGTAAAAGTATCACTAGTCGTACAATTTTCTAATTTTCTCGTAAGAACCTTTTTCTGAATACACTTTGGAACAGAGGTATCAAGCAGCGTTGCCAGATTTTATTTTTGGCAAGTCGGGACTTTTAAACTTTTGGACTTAAAAAGCGGGATTCTTTCGTCGAAAAAAGCGGGCTATAGTAAAAAAAACGCATAATTAAAATCAGAAGTTTTTTATAATTGTATTTGAGTTTTAAATTACGTTTACATAGCAATAGATAGCAAAAATAGTCATTAAAAATTTACTTTAATAAAATATGTTTTTTTATAATCAGATTTGCCATATCGTTAGGTAGTTACGTCTTTTATTAAAGTCAAAAATGTTTTATTCATTAGAAAAATCTGGTGTTTCAAACAATAGTCTGGGGAGTGAGTGTTTAAATAACAGAATAATTATTTATTACAAGAATTACTTATTCATGATATTTCTGTGAAGATTTAACATCTTTTTGGTTCCTTTTTCTCTTTAATAATAAAAGAGATGAGACTATCGACGAGTTCTATGCTGTCCTGGAAACTACTCTGACCAAAATCCTAAATCGCAAAGATCACTTTAATAATCGGTGACTGGAATGCAAAAATGGGCAAAACGCAGCAAGACGATCACATCCGGAACACGATCGGCAATTATGGCATTGGCAACAGGAATGAGAGAGGCCAGCGGCTCTTGGAGTTCTGCATCGAAAGGAAGCTCACAATAATGAACACCTGCTTCCAACATCACCCAAGACGTCTTTACACATGGAAGTCTCAAGGCACAGACATCGTTACCAAATCGAATACATAATCATTGACAGCCGATGGAGAACTTCAATTTCGAACGTGCAAACATTTCCTGGTGCCGACTGCGGATCGGACCACTGCCTTCTCGTTGCAAAGGTTTCCCTGCGTCTAAAAGCGGTAAAAAATCTCTTCCCCTGAGACCACGAACATTGACATCACCAGAAAAAATAGCGTTCCAATTCAAATCTTTTTATTGTGGGCATAGGTTATACAGACAGATGTTAGGTAAATTACAGTTCCATTATGTCCTGCCTAGTAGGCATACAATAATTAAGTCAACATGCAAAATAATCATAGGTATCACGTATAAAGCAAATCTTTAAAAAAAAGAATTAGATGCATGGTGACAGATTGTAGTAAGTACTAATTATTAAGAAAATGTTGGATCGCATAGTAAGCTTTGTCAATGAAAAAAGAAGAAGAAGATCATAAGAACGCAATCGCAGATAGACCACTCCCCATTAACAGAGGCGCGAATGTACACTGGAACCATCTCAAGGACTTGACGTGGAAAGTCATGAATGGAATCACAGGTCAGCAATCAAAACACACTTGCAAACAAACATGTCTTAGCGTTGATACCTGGAAACTGGGGAAGGAGCGGAAAGACCTTAAAATACTGGGATTTGTAACACAAGGAGACCGACAAAAGTATGCTGATCTGAGTCGGAAGATACAACAGCACTGCCGCCGTGACAAAAATAACTTTGTAGAGAATATCTGCCTAGAGATTGAAGACCATTCGCTAAAGGTGCAAACATCATCATCAGATCTGTTCAAAAAAGTTAAACTACTGTCGAAGCAGTTCAAACCCAAAACGTGGGTGGTTGAGAACGTGGGTGGTTGAGGACGAGGATGGTAGTCCACTTCAGGATCTGGATGCAATAGCGGAAAGATGGAGACAATACTGTGAAGAGCTCTACAAAAACCCCAACAATAGCGGGAATACAATAACTACATGGCAGTCACTCGAGAAAGAACCATGCCATCTGAAATTGAGGCTGCTAGTGCAGCTCTCAAAGACAAAAAGGCGCCGGGACCAGACCAGTTGACAGCAGGGATAATCAAGGCGATGGGCTCATCGGGTGTGGACGCTTGACATGTCATGTGGTGTGAATGAAGTTTGGCGTACGGGCGAATGGCCGGATGATTGGGCAAGATCAGTAATTTTACCGCTGCATAAGAAAGGCTCCACGGCAAAATGCGACAATTACAGAACCCTGGCCCTTATTATATCCCACGCCAGTAAAGTGTTACTACATGTCATAAAATAAAAGGCTCCGTCATTCCTTAGACTAGCAAATTCCACAAGAGCAGGTTGGTTTCGTCAAAGGTAAAGGGACTCGCGAACAAATTCTGAACATTCGCCAACTAATTAAGCAGTCCTACTAATTTAACACCCCTATCATCATGTGTTTTGTTGACTACAGCAAGGCTTTTGACTGAGTGATTTGGTCGGCTCTGTGGAAGATCCTGGAAGAATTTGGAGTACCCACACATCGGTGGCTCTCATCCAATCTCTTTATCGGTCCAATCAGGGTGCGGTAAAGGTTGACAAAACAATGTCTGGGCCTTTCAACTGCGGCAAGGGTGTAAGGCAGGGTTGCATTCTGTCTCGCATTCTTTTTAATATTTATGGAGAGTAAATCTTCAGACAAACTTGTGAAGACTGTGAGGGTGGGGTCACAATAGGTGGCACCAAATTAACTAACCTCCGTTATGCTGATGACACTACACTTCTAGTTTCGAATGAAACCGAGATGGTACACCTACTTAACAGAATTGAAACCGAGATGGTAGACCTACTTAACAGAATAGAAACCATCAGTTTGGAGCTAAGCCTCTGAATAATTCATGCCAAAACCAAACTAATGGTGGTGGATCGCGCAAACCTTCTCCGGTTTACAGGTGCTCTGGCGCTGGAAACGGTAAGCGACTTCATATACCTAGGTGCAAGTATCAGCAACACGGGGTCTAGTGAGAAGGATATAAGGAGGTGTATAGGGATGGCTAAAAATGCAATTTCCAAATTGCAGAAAATATGGAGACCGAAATATTTCTCGTAAGACGAAAGTGAAATTGGTCAATTCCCTGGTGTTCTCAATCTTCAGTTACGGGGCCGAAACGTGGCCTTTAAAGAAAGCTGACCGTGACCGCATCAAACGCATTGAGATGTGGTGCTGGAGAAAGATCATGAAAATCCCTTGGACCGCCTTTCACACCAACGACTCTATCCTTCGCGTACTGTATATCAAGATCAGACTGTCCACGTTCTGCCTTCGTAGATCACATCGCCAGAAAGGATGGAAATAACCTAGAACAGCTGATGGTTACTGGCAAGATTGAACATCCTAGAGGTCACAGTCCAATAAGATGGTCAGACCAAGTCCGCACATCGTTTGAACACCAAACTGCACGATGCTCTCCACGACGCAAAATACAGGTATAGATGGCGCAAATTAGTGAAGGAAATCACACAGTCACCATCAAATCGATTATAGCCAACGAATGCAAAAAAAATCGTCATAAAAAAAGTGATTTTAAAATGTTCCGAATTTTTGTAACCAAAAAGGGCAATTTGAAAGCAAAAATATCGATATTTTTCGACCAATAAAAAAAAACTTTCATTTCATTTTCACATTTAAAATAAACTATTTTTATGTTGACCTTAGATAATCAAATGTAGGCGAAAAAAAAACTCTTTTTTACAGCAATACTTACCATTTATCTCTCAAAGATATGCCCTCTATGTATATTATTTTTAATAGATATCAAGAGTTAATAACATACCCTTGTTTCAATCCTTCAACAGTAGCCATGAGATTATCTTCATCAGTGTTTATGTTGTGAACCTTTTCCTTCATTGCTGATTTGACCAAAGCATCAGTTCGCTCAGATTGTGTAGCACTAAATAGCATTGTTTGTCTTTGTTCTGAGAAAAAGGATTAAATAAAATAATTAACAATCCAATCTAAAACAAATATAATGTAGAGGTAACATTGAATGTTTGATAAAAGGTAGTTTCTGGAAGTCACGATCCCATTACGAAAATTGAATCATTGTTAAAAAGCTACACTATTGCTGTTGGGAATTGAACCCCACACACTTTGGAATTGAAACCACACTTTGGAATTGAACCCCACACTTTGGAATTGAACCCCACACTTTAGAATTGAACCCCACACTTTGGGAATTGAAACCCACACACTGGAAATTGAAACCCACACACTGGCAATTGAACCCCACACATTGGAAATTAACCCCACACATTGGGAATTGAACCCCAAACATTGGGTGGCCAGCGCACACCTTCAGCACTGCGTGCACACACAGCTGCGATCAACGTGATCCGCACGAGATCAGCGTGAGGAAGCAGCGCAGTGCGACAGCGACAAAGCATAGCTCGACCAACCGCGACACACGTTTGCATTGACGCTACCGCAACAGTCGACACCTCTCCCTAAATTTCATTGTATGTCCGATAAAGTTTAAACTTAAACAGAATTAGAAAGGCATGAAACCTTTACCGCTTAAATAAATACAGTCCATTTTATTCCACCTCCGCAAACTAACAATCACAGGCTTCTATCCTGAACATTTGATATTGTAGATATTTTATTTTCAGGAATAATTAAAACATTTACAATGTCAAAAGTATAATCCAGTCTAGTCTATCTTGACAAAATAAAAATCCTCACATACTTGGCAAACGATTAATAATTTGTTTCAAATCTTCTTCAAATCCATACTGAAATATTTTATCAGCTTCGTCTAACACTAGACAGCAAACATTTCTGTAATCAAACTCTTTTGTTCTCATGTGATCCAATAAACGTCCAGGTGTTGACACTACTATGTGGACTCCTGAAATTTAAAAGATTATTACTAGCAAGTATACAATAACGAGTTACTGTTACACATTCAAATATTTGTTCTTGTAAGCCACAGAAAAAATTAAATTACAGTAGTCTCACTAATTTGGATCTTAGTACATCCAATAGTCTCCATCCACGTCTTCTCCATAGTTGCCAACATATTTCCTTACTAAATGGGTTGGTTGGTGGTATTGGTTGGTTGGTTGGTGGTGGTTGGTGGTATGAATGTAAATTGGTACATTATGATAGCTTTATTTTATCTTGATTTTTACTATACGATCCAGTAATCCGAATATTCCAATAATCCGGCACACCCTTGTTGGAGCTGACCAAGACCTCTTTAACAACTGACCATTTAAATGATAGCCGTATTTTATTGATAGAAATGAATAAGAGGCCCGATTCTATCATCGAAAACGTGGTGATAGTGAATGACAAAATCTCAATAATGTATGGAAATGTCAAATGCAATCGAAATGACACATAATCAATCACTTACAATTTAGCATTTCAACCATCGCCATCACTAATATCGTATAACACTTTTCAAGAGCCTAAGGGCGATTACGCGCTACATATGATCCATGTCCGTGATTTGAATTCTGAGTTCAAATTATTCTGAATTATGATGGATAAAGTTCTGATGTAGTGTGTAAGCTTCCCTACAAGTACTAAGGCTACCTTGGAACTGAAATTTCACAGACTCGGATTGAATGTAGTGCATAACCACCCTCGGTATATCTGTCCTGCTGACACTGACCTGTGGATAATTCTGCACTCTGTTTCTTTCTACTTTCTCCTCCAATGACCAACGCTGAGGTGATGGTTTCATGATGTGCTACAAGTTCTTGCAACACATTGTATGTCTGTATGACAAGCTCTCTGGTAGGTGATATAATTATACAGCATGGGCCTGAAAAAAAAACAGTTGTTGCTAGGGCCTGGGTAGGAAAGGTTGTATGTTGAACAATTAACTAACAATATTACCTACCGTTTGATTAAGTTTTCATATTACTTATTAAAACTACAAAATGCGACCTACTACAATGCCTTTAAGAAGCACTTTCCCTTTGCTTTATTTTCCTTTATACATATTCTGGTCATGCTATTCATATCTTGTAAAATCTAAATATTCAAATTAGTTACATTACCTTGAATCCGTTTTTCCATACACTTGATAACAGTTTCTACCGCTGGAATAAGAAAAGCCAATGTTTTGCCAGAGCCTGTTTTAGCAGTTGCTACCACATCCAATCCATCTAAAGCTGCCGGCAGTACTTCAGTTTGGATATCAGTCATTATTTTGAATCCCATTCCCTTTACAGCCTCCAAAGTGGAAGCAGAAATTTGATTTTCTAAAAATTTAAATTTCTTCCTGGGGTTTATCCTTTCGTCGTCCATGGCTATTTTCTATATTTTGTAAAAGTGCAATTTCTGCGTGTCTGAATTCAAAACTCAAATGATTGATCAATGAATGCAGAAAACCAGAAAACCTTGGTTTTATAAACATCAACATAACCAAAAAGCTTCACCTGGGTGTGTGTCACAGACTACTTTTTTTTTTTTTCAATTTATTTAACGGCCATGGATACAAGTCCTTAAAGCCTAACTTAACTATTTTAAACAAATCCGTATTACAATTTACCTACAGTATTAACAATGAATTTATACAAAGGTTTAAAATACAAAGATTCTGATAAAATGGTTTGTAAATCGTTCGGCACTTCCTTATCGCATACACTTTGTAAAGGTGAACGCGCACCTAGAAGCACCGCACTCGCCGCACGCGCCGCAGTCATCGCATTTTATAAATCTTTATATGAAATCGTATGCAGCCTCGCGCACCTAGACGCACCGCACTCGCCGCACGCGCCGCATTTCAGCAAAATGCTGTAGGTATACGAATTCCACTAGCGCGTGCGGATGACGTCATCAGACTCGGCGGGCGATGCGGGCGGCGCGGCAACATGATCCGTATCCGTATGAAAATATAGTTCAAGATGTACAGAAGTGGATACAATGCGTGCGGCGCGTTCGGCGCGGATAGCGCAGGGCCAAGAGAAAATGCGATGACTGCGGCGCGTGCGGCGCGTGCGGCGAGTGCGGTGCGTCTAGGTGCGCGTTCACCTTAAGTCTGACACTAAGACCAAACGTTCAAAGTTAAATTTTTGACACTTCATTATTAGATGACACAGAGTACATTGAGGTTTGCGACGTCGTTGACACAACAATCACACTTCCCTTCAGGTTCAGGTATAATTTTCAGTCTTGCTAGATGAGCTGGAGTTTTATAGTGGCCAAATCTTAATCGATTTATTGTAGTTATGAAATTTCGGCTATCAGCGTCTTTGTTTTTATGATACCAAGGTCTTAGCGGCGGGACCTCCTGAATTTTTGTGTACCACTTGCCTTTTTCTTGGCTTTTAATTTTCCAATATTCATGCCACAATATTTTTAGGTTCCCAGATAACTTTTCATGATAGTCTGTAAAGGGAACTTGAAGCAAAGCAGAGTGATCCTCATCACAAACTCCACGGGTTGCCATGTCCACCACTTCGTTGCCAGAGATACCACAGTGAGAAGGTACCCATTTAAATTTAATACATTTGCCTCTTTGTCTCAACTCTAATAAAGTTTGCCTAATGTTAAACAAAATAAAATTCAAATTATATCTAAAGGAATTATTTTCTAAAGCTAACAAAGCACTTTTACTATCAGATACAATTAAAAAATTTGAACTATTTACAGAATTTACATACAATAATGCTTTATACATTGCATAACATTCAGCTGTAAAAATACTACAATGAGGGTCTAATTCAAAGCATTTGGTTTGTTTTACTTGTGGATCATAATAGGCTGCAGTAACTCTATTCAAAACTTTTGATCCATCTGTATACAATTTATAAATATTTGGTTGACTGTGTAGGTACTCTAAAAATTCAGACTGGCCAGAAACCTTTTCAAAATCAATAATAATAAAATCACTATTTATACACTTGTAATCAATTGTATATAGTGGTAATAAATTTGAGGAGTATACATTAGTGGTTAAAGTTTTGATATTTAATGTTATACATAAAATTTCTGGTTAATGTCCGGACACAAGCTGTTGAGAATTTATACTGATATTATTAGTTAAGGTGTTTGGAAGAGTCTGTTTTGGTAAAATCCTGTTTAAAACAAATGAATTTTTAGTAGCCAGTAATTTAAGACTAAATTTTTCTGCAATCTGTAAACGTCTGAATTTTAGAGGTATTATACCTGATTCAGACTCCATTGCATTTATTGGTGTTGAACACATAGCACCAGTGATAATTCTAAGTGCTTTATTTTGTAAAATGTCCAATTTTCTGAGGTGACTAATATTTGCATTCATATAAGCTATAGAACTATAATCAAAATGACTCCTAACAATACTCTTATATAGCAAAGCCAGAATTTTTGGATCGGAACCCCAATGAATACCTGCTAAAGAACGTAAAATATTAAGTCCTTTGCTGGCATTCCTTAAAATGTTGTCAATATGGCTTTCAAAAGTTAATTTAGTATCTAGACATACACCAAGAAATTTCTTTTCATGAAACCAATTCAACAAGTTATTATTAAAATAAATTGAAGGAATTTCATCAAGTTCAATGAATTTTTTGCTAAATAACATAGCACCACTTTTGCTAACATTAATATCTAGTTTTAGACTGTTGTAAAATCTATGAACCTGTTGTAAACCCTTGTTCAAGTTACCTATGGCCTTATTTATATCTTTATTTACACTATAAACAACAATATCATCAGCAAACAATAAACACTTAACAGAGGATTCTGTTAAATATTTATTAATTTGCGAAGTATATAAATTATATAACAATGGAGAAATAGTAGAACCCTGCATTGTTCCTTTATACACATGTCTGGGTCCATGTAAAATATTATTATATTTAACATACATTACCCTATCATACAGAAATGTGAATATCCATTTACAGACTTTACCTGGCACACCAATATCACTTAAGATCTGAATAAGTACAGAAGGATTAACATTATCAAAGGCACCACTAACATCAAGAAAACTACAGGCTGTATAAGTGTGGCTATGAAAGGAATTTTTGATATCTGATATAAGAGACATAAAATTTTCTGCTGCAGATTTACCTCTACGGAAACCAAACTGTTGTTCAGGTAAGATGCCATGTTTTTCACTATAGTACTCTAATCTAAATTTTAGCATACATTCAAATAGTTTACCTAAACAGGATGACAGAGATATTGGTCTATATGAATTACAATCATTTTTAGGTTTTTCAGGCTTTAAAATTGGAATCACACACTGAGTTTTCCAAGAGTCTGGGACAGATTCCGAAAACCATAACAAGTTGTAAATTTTAAGTAATATTTGTTTTGCTTCAGTACTGAGGTTACGAATTAATTTATAGGATATGTCATCAAGACCAGGAGTAGTATCCTTTCTAGATTTAAGAGCAATTTTGAATTCACTTAATGTAAAAGGCTCAGATAAAAAGTGACTTTCAGTGTTTCCAGCTAATTCAAAAATGTGTTTTAACCTTGTTGTGTCAATATCTTTTTCAGGTGGAGACATAGGAGCATATTTGTCAAGGAAAGAGGGAATCCATTCATCGTTTTTCGGAGGTTTTCTAAATGCCACGCGTTTAAATCTACGGATGTAGTTCCAAATCATGCTAACAGGTGTATATCTATTGAATGCTTCACATA
The DNA here is from genome assembly GCA_949775005.1 of Orthosia gothica. Taxonomy (NCBI): domain Eukaryota; kingdom Metazoa; phylum Arthropoda; class Insecta; order Lepidoptera; family Noctuidae; genus Orthosia; species Orthosia gothica. The sequence continues at coordinate 19,137,161 of OX459037.1, forward strand.
ACAATCTCCAACCAAGTTTCTTTTTTTCACCAAGTAATTTCTTTTTTTTCGCATCAACCTTCTTATATTGTATATAATTATCTATTGTAGGATAGGATTTGTAGTTTATCCATGCTAATTTACTAGTATTGACAGCGGTGGAACATTCATTGTCCCACCAGGGAACTGGTTTTTTAATTTTATATGATGATTTATTCACAATTTTCGGAATATGATTCAGTTTTATATTGTTCAGTATATCACAAAAACTGTTATATAAATCAATTGAGCTAGCTGTTGTAAAGTTTAAATGATCAAATGCTTTTTCACTTTCAGAGTTATACCCGGACCAGTCAGCCCGGCTATATATGAAGCGTTCCGATGGATAACCTATCTCATATTTTTCTACAGAAGTCTGAATATTTATAATTGTTGGAAGGTGATAACTACCCATTGGATCGTCATGAACTTTCCAGTCACATAAAGGAGCTAGTACAGGACTTACACATGATATGTCTATAGCAGATGGATTATGATGAATAGTACCCACAGTGGTTGGAACTCCTGTATTTAAAATGCAAAGATCACACTCATCTAATAGATTATAGACATCATTGCCTCTCGAATTCGATGACAAACAACCAAATGCAACATGATGTGCATTCAAGTCACTTAATAAAATGTTGGGCTTGGCCAAATCATCAATAATCTTTTTTAATTTTCTACATTTAAATCGACCTCTTGGAGGACTATATGCACTAAGTATAGACAAATCTCCTACACTGGTCTTTATAATAATAGCAACTGTTTGAAGATTATCATAGTAAGGAGTATGAACCACCTTGTATTTACAAGTATTTTTGATTAAAATAGCAACCCCGCCATAACCATTAGGACCATTCTGTTTTATAATATCATAGCCTGAAACACTGAAAGTGCTACCTTCCTTGAACCATGTTTCATTCAAAGAGCAAATATCTATATCATTATCAGAAAGAAAGTTAATTAATAATGGTTTTTTATTATTAACACTCTGGATATTAAAATGAGCTATTGTTATATATGTCTTATTGTAAGTTTTGTTAAAAGATCTAATATTATCCATTAAAGTAAATTAGATAGAAAAACATCTTTTATTTTATTTAAAGTCAATGGCTCTGTTCCAGATGAATTTGCTAATGCTACTAAGGACTTAACTATGGCATTTAAGATAATTTCGTTGTTAGCAATTTGTTCAATTTCATTCTTTTTTTCTACTACTATATTGTTTTTTTTATTTACAAAAGTAGAGTCATATACAACATTATCAGAATTATTTACACTTGTATTTACAGTTTTATGTGCAGGCTTAGATTTTAAAATAGGGAAATTATTATCGTTTTTAACTATAGAGGCAAATGTTCTGTGTTGGTTTAATATTAAATTACGTTTTTCTTCTAATTTCTTCTTTTTAATGGGACAATCCCGAGATATGGCAAGGTGGGCCCCACCGCAGTTAATGCATGATAAGGTATCTACCAAGCACTCCTTATATAAGTGATTTCCAGAACATGATGAACACATTTGTTCGCTTCTACATATTTTTGCTGAATGGTTGAATTTGAAGCATTTGTAACATTGTACAAGGGGTGGAATGTAAGTATTTACTTGATATCTGAATAAATTTATAAAAACAAATTTCGGTAAAGTTGTAGATGAAAAAGTGATAGCCACAGTTGTCAAGGGAACTAATTTTCGGTCAGCATCCCTCTTCATAAACCTTTTTATTGAAATAACGTCTGCATCGGATGTAATGTTTCTGTATATTTCTTCATTAGAAATGTCAGTGGGAACGAATTTGATAATGCCCACTTTCTCCACCAAGTGGGCGGGAATGAAGGCACGAAGTTTATTTTTAATTAAAAAGTTGTCATACTTTAGAAAGCTGTTAGCTGCAGCTGCTTTTTTGAAGATGATGCCTACCTTAAAGGCATTTATGCGATATACGCTTGAGATTCCTTTTACATTATCAGTAAATAATTTGGTAAGTTTTATAGGGTTTTTGTTACCCAGTTTTTCCTTTTCTTTAGATTCCACATAGACTGTATAGTCAACATTGGAGGTATTTTCTAGGAATAGTCGTGTATAATTAGTTTTAAAATACATTTTATACCTTTCCTCATCTGTTGGGTTGGATATCTTGGACATTTTTCTTTTTGACGATTTGCGCTCCGAGGAATCATCATCCCCGTCACTGTCCGACCCCATTTTGGGGCGAAAACGTGTCAATATATATTAAATGAAACTGTTTTCCTTACTTTAAAACGAAAATAAAATGAAAATTATTGGAGAGAAAATTTTAAGCTCCCGCTTAGTTTGACTTCCCGCCAAAAAGTCCCTTCACAGACTACTTAGGATTAGGAGATACGTGTGTGTCAGTCAAACTGTCAGTGTCAAGCGATAATATGGGAGGTCTGTGATCAAGTCTATGGTTCTTTCTGACAGTCGTGAACCCATGTGCGATTTGTTTTGTTTTGTTGTGAAAATATAAAATATTTTTATAATAAAATATATAATTTACTTCAAAATGGTAGGCAATGTAGACAAGATCCTTATGAAAAAAATAAAGAAGCGAGAAAAGAGGAAGCTAATGCTTATGAATCAGAGGAATAACGGAGTTTCTGAAGACATTGCAGGTAAAACTCTTGAACAACCTTTATTTTTTTGTATTCAACGCACTTTTTATACACTTTAACTTTAATTTCTGCATGGTAATATATAATTACCACGCCGAAATTATATATTACCATGCAGAAATTAATTTAAATACGCATTTGTCCAGTAGAAGCTGAAAACAATGACGAAAATGAAGTGCCCAAAAGTAAGTTTTTAATAAAGTTTTCTTTCTAGCATGCGAGTTATTGCAACATGTTGTATTAAAAACAATGTACTGCTGCCTGTATTCAATTTATAGTAAGAGATATTTATTTCTTATGACCAAACACTTAAAGCAGACACATAAAGAGGAAGCAGATACGCTGCAGCCCAATAAAAATCAACCTTCAACTTCGGGTATAAGTTATCAAATACATACAAAACAAACACAGCAAACTTTTAACTTTAGAGAACACGTTAATGACGAAATGGGATATCAATGATCCTAGATCTCGCGAAATTCATAATGCAATTGCTGAATTGATACCATCCGAAAATCAACCAATATAAATAGTCGAAGACACTGGATTTAGGATTTAGTAGATTAATAAAATTATTAAAACCAAAATACGAACCACCTTACCATTTTTAAATATTTAAATATTCGGTAATTATTCGGCATATCAATTGTATATTCGGCCGAATATGAACATGAAAAAATATGCCAAATATGAATTTTTGGCCGAACATTCGGCGCATCTTTAGTGCGTATTCCTCCTTACTTTGAAATAAATATATTCAGCACAATATTGTATTTATGTTGAGACTAAAACAAACTATAATCAAAATAATCTTAACTGTATTGCAATGTACGTGTTAGACTGATAGAACACTTTATTATGGAATGAAAAAAATTACTGATGATGTATTGTCACATCCTATAAAAGGCCACACCGAATTGTGCATTGTGGCATTTAAAACAAGACCATGTCACATTGAGGCAATGAAGAAAAACCATGATGCATTCTGAGACCTATTTCCGTTATAGTATGGCGAAAGCATGGTATTTTTAGTCATTTTAAACCAAATCAATTTCATATTAAGCTGTTCTCTAGCATGATAAGCAGAATTAACGTGAGGCGCCGAACCTGCTGTGAAGCTGTATGAAATTAGTTTTTTTAATTTATGATGCCTCCTATACTCCATTTGAAATAACATTAGACATTTAAATAACCCCATTTTACAGCCTGTTAAACCGATTTTGACTTATATTGCGTTGGTGATATGACAAATGGCAGCTGTATTTAGCATTTAGTTTTGGTAACAGCTTTATGCTTTTTATGCTATCCTTATATTTACAGGATAGTACTCAAAATCAGTTGAACGGAATGTAAAAAATGGTTGTAAAAATTTCTAATGTTATTTCTAATGGAGTATAGATAGTAAAATTATGCATTTTGGCCATGAATTAAAGCCATGACATTCTTTTTGAGTCTTCTTTCATGAGTCCTAAGTTTTTAAGTGCCACAATACTAAATTTGCTTGTAGAACAACTTGCACAGGCAAAGAAAATGGGAATGACCTGATGCTTTTATAATTAATATTTTTTACTAATGTTCCTAATGATGATGATGGTAATATATATACCCTGAGCACAGGGCAACCTTCATACTGGCCGACAGATCCATACCTGATGTGTTGGACTTCTTCGTATATAAGGGACTTTCCAACTTATACCTGGGTGTAGAAAGTTGCCAAGACGGTGGCTCTGATCATACCCCAGTGATAGCTACCATAAGCACTTATCTAATTGAAAGACCGATGAGACAGTATCTTTGTGATAACAAGACAGGCTGGGAGGAATTCAGAGACTATATTGAGGACAACGTAAATCTGAAGGTAGCTCTGAAAACAAATGATAACATTGAGGAAGCTGCTTTCTATATAACTCAGTATCCACCAAAAATATCCCTAAAGAGATAAAAACGAAGGTACTAGAAAAATGAAAGGTTAAGAAGAGTTTGGCATAGCAGCCGGCATTCGTCTGACAAACGAGCTTTCAACAGGGCGGCCACTGAGCTAAAACAATACCTGAAGGAGATTGAGAATGAAATGCTGAAGAATAAACTAGAAAACTTGAATGCTTCAGCTAAGAACGAATACTCACTGTGGAAAACTGTAAAAAGTAGTATAACAGCACCCCAATTGGCCAAAAACCCTATTTAATTACAAAACAACACATGGGCTAAAATGAAAAAGACCATACTGAGGCTTTTGCTTCCTTTCTAGCTGAAGTTTTCACTCCCAATAACTGTGATGCAGGTCCTGACAAAGAAATTGAGGAATATTTGCAAGCGGACCTACAACTTAGTCTCCCATTGCGTAGTTGCTCACCTATAGAATTTCAGAGGGAGATAAGAAAATTGGAACTAACTGCAGATATACTTAGGCAGCTTCCAAAAAAAGCTGTAGTATTTTCAGAACACGATATTACTCAAAAGTGTGGAAGATATCCGAAATTATCATGATTCCGAAAGCGGGCAAGCTGCCACACCAGGTCGAGAATCCTGGAAGAGAACAGAGCCGGTCACTCAACTGTGGAACAAGTACACAGAGTCGTCAACTCCATAAGAGAATCACTCGAAAAGAAACAGTATTGCTCTGCAGTGTTTCTTGACGTGCAGCAGGCTTTTGATAAGGTTTGGCATTAGGGATTACTGTTCAAAATGAAGAGTCAGCTTCCACAAAAACGTTGCCCCACACTAGGAATTTCTTCCTGTATCGTGGGTGCGTTTACAAACATATAAACTCACATACACAACACCCAGAGCCGGAACAACTATCTGTAGGTCATACAAATATTTGTTCCGTGCGGGAATCGAACCCGCGACACGCAGCGCAGCAGTCAATCACTCAACCACTGCGCCAACCGTGCGCCCCATAATTAATAGTCCCTTTTGAAATCCCACTTGGAGGATAGGCTGTTTTGAGTAAGAGTGAACGAGGAATACTCAAAATGCTATAACATAACAGCAGGTGTACCCCAAGGTTTCGGTCCTGGGCCCAATATTATATCTAATTTACACTGCAGATATAAAAATTCCAATGTGGAAATACTACAACGGTTTCAAAACGAAGTCCTTAGAAATATATCAGACGCTCCTTGGTTCCTTAAAACCAGCAAACTGCACGAGCATTTACAAGTTACAACTGTGAGGGAGGAAATAGAGCTCAAAACAAGGAAATACAAAAACCGTATAATGTCACACACCAACAGCCTATTCACCACTTAAAATATACCACCTACAGAAGATAATTTTATAACTTTCCAGAAAAAAAAGAAACATGTCTGATAATGGTAAATCTAAAGCAGAAGAGAGTAGTGACTCTCAGAATGAAGCTGAAAACAAAACAGCAACAGAAGTAAATATAAGTCTATGTGAGATTAACAAAAAGGTAGTGCCCAAAAGAAAGTTTTTAATAAAGTTGTCTTTCTTTAAGCATTTTAGTGATTGTGAATTTGTGATTGATATTTTATACCAAATAAATTTCATATTTAGCAGTTCTCTAGCATTCAATGATCAGCAAAATTAGTATTAGTTGCCGAACCCACAGTAGAGCAGAAAGATACAGAATGTTCACATACGTGACTGACCTATAAGCCCAGTTGCGGCGACGATGCAGCTGACAATTCTTTTTGAATACATTATGGTCCAAAGAACAAGCTCACAAAGTTTTTTGGGTGATTTTGACATGCTGTAACTAAACTTTGTACTCCACTACTATTGAAGCGAAAGTGCCACAATTCGAATTTGCTGGTAGAACGAATCCCTCTGGCAAAGGAAATGACCCAATGCTTTCATAATTTTCTACTAATGTTCCTTATAAAGAAAATTTTATAACTTTCCAGAAAAGAAAAAAAAAGTAAAGCACACCTTGAAAAAAGAGAGTGATACAGAAAACAGTGGATCTTCTAAAGCAGAAGAGGTTAGTGACACTAAAAATGATGCTGAAGATAGTCCTAATACTAACAAACAAATTGAATGTAAGTGTAAATTTGTATCACATTTGTATTTTGTATTTATTTTCTATGCCCAAGCTTACATCTTCTTCTTTATGTGCTTCTGGGTACATTTTTAATCATACTGTTTGGGCCCAATAGGTGGCCACATTAATTGCAGTTTTAATTTTGTTGTTCAGATCATTGCATATTAGATATTTTAAACCCAAGCTTTACTATGACTATGATTTGGTGGCTCCAAAACTATAAATACTAATCTTTTAACTTTCTTCTTTCAGTACCATGTCACAGTGAATTTCCTGACATATTTCCAGTTCATAAGTTTGCAGATTTAGAAGGAAAAATCTGCGAGTCACTTTACAGGAGCATCAAAGAAATGGGCTTAACTACCACAACAGAAATACAAGCTAAAACAATTCCGCTACTCCTTAAAACAAGACATCTGTTTGGTGTGTCTAAGACAGGATCTGGAAAGACATTAGCCTTCCTTGTACCACTTATTGATTTTGTCCATAAGGTGAAATTCAAGCCTTGGAATGGTGAGTTGAGAATTCATTGAGTTCCTCATAGAATTAGTGTAACAAAATGGTACTTAAAAATTGTCTTATACATAAAATGTGATCACAATGAATGTGTTCAATCAAGCATCCAATAAAGTTACGTAATTTGGGTGCAGGTTAAACATATAATAAAGATTAAGTGTACAATGGGTGGTCACACAGGTCAATCTTTTAAAGACAACCTTTTTAAATTGCCTCTGAAAAATTGTATTAATATTAAAGTAATTCTGGTATTATTTATTAATCTCGTTTTATTTTAATTGTAGAGTAATGATTACAAAAAGGCTAATGTGAAAACTTGACTGCCTTATCTCTACTAACGGTTTATTTCATCTTTATCATTTTTAGTTCATTTAGTGTAGTTCATCATGCACTGTAGACTTCAGAACACTTGTATTAAATAAGTAATAAGCATATACATTATTAAGTTTTTTTTTAAATTCTTTATTTTGAACATAATATTTTTTTAGGTACTGGTGCAATTATTCTGACCCCTACAAGAGAGTTGGCTATGCAAACATTTGGTGTGTTGAGTGAATTGATGAAGTATAATCGTCAAACTTATGGTTTGGTTATGGGAGGTGCTGACAAAAAGAAAGAAGCTGAAAAACTGTTTTACGGTAAGTTCTTGATATCCTCATCATCACATCATGGGCCTATTAATTTTTCCCACTGCTGGGACACAGGCCTCCTCTCTGTGAGAGGGAATGGGCCGTAACCCACCACGCGGGCCCAGTGCGGGTTGGTGGATGTCACATGTCTTCGAATTGTTGATTCTAAGACATGCTGGTTTCCTCACGATGTTTTCCTTCACCGTTTTGAGAGCATCATCATTCATCATTTCAGCCGAAAGACGTCCAAAACTGGACAAAAGCCACCCCCAGGCGTCGCCACATTGACCGATCCCGTGCGTCTCGCATCCAGTGCCTTCCCGCAACCTTAACCGGGTCATCGGTCCACCTAGTGGGAGGCCTTCCAACGCATCGTCTTCCGGTTCGCGGCCGCCATTCCAGAACTTTTCGGCCCCATCGGCCATCCGTTCTGCGAGCAATGTGCCCTGCCCACTGCCACTTAAGTTTGGCAATTCTTTTGAGAGCAGTGGTGATGAAATAATTTACACAAAGTAAAGCGCCTGCCTGGCGAACCCACGCCGCACAACTTGTAAGTCGCGGCTGATACCACTGGGCCGCCACTGCTCTGTTAGTGTCAGTTCTTGATATAAGTAAATATTTTACTCGTCTCAGCGCATTTTGCGTCAATACAACTAAGTTGAGATAACATAGCTGGTGCATTTCTTAACGCAAAAACAATATTCTACTTCTGTTTCTATTTAATTTATTTATTTATCTTTGTTTCTGGCAGGTATCAATATACTAGTGGCAACACCGGGTCGTCTACTGGATCATCTGCAGAGCACACCAGACTTCATATACAAAAACGTGTGTTGTCTCGTCATTGATGAGGCCGATAAGATGATGGAGATGGGTTTTGAAGACGAACTTAGACAAATTATCAAACTGATGCCTCGTAAGTAACTTAGCAAATTACATAAGCTCACATCTTTTTCAGAACACCATGTGCTAACATTTTATGCTAATTAAATAATTCTGCGGATCAAGCTTCCTTTAGCTTATACTACATAAATATTGCTTACCTTTTTTAAAACTCAATATCAATATTAATTAATTTTATTATCAATATTCAGTTGTGGTAGCTTGAATGAATATGTTAAACTACAGTTTGAGGACTTTATTCCAGTTAAATATAAATATGTCTATTTATTTATGATCCTTTGTAACGAATATGTCTATTTATTTATGATCCTTTTCAAATCTAAATAACTTTATTGAATGCCTAGACACTGCTTTAGCTCTAATAAAAAGATATCCAACTATTGTAGTTGCCGGAGACTTGAACATCGACATAATTAATACTACTATTTCTAATCACGCCGAATACTTGAGCCTTATGGCCTCACATGGGTTTCTACCTGCTATCACCGAACCTACCAGGGGGCGTACTTGTCTTGATCACATCTTTGTTAAATCAAGCTACAGAAACGAAGGAATAATCGGCAAATGCTCTATAACAGACCACGATATAGCTCTGGCTGTCATTTCACTAGAAAACAATTGCATTAAATCTCATACAAGATCCCGATGGACAAACAGAATTGACGATGACGCAATCGCGGAGGATTTACTGAACATCGACTGGTCTGATATCCTCAATTCTAACTGTGCCAACTCCTGTACAAACACTCGTAACAACTATTATATCTAATCTAGTAATTAAACACACGCACAAAGTTAAAACAAGCAGAAGCAGATTCACACTTAAACCATGGATCACTTCAGGTCTTATGAGGTGCATAAAGCACAGAGACTGTCTTCATCAAGCTTCAAATTCCAACCTAGACGATGAGATGAAAAGACTGGTTTATACTAGGTACAGGAATTTTTGCAACAACCTTTTACATAAACTAAAAACAGAGCACAATAGCCAGCTAATAACTGAAAGCCGAAAGGACCCTAAAAAACTATGGAACACTCTCAAATCAATATATAGCCCAAATAATCAACGAAGTGACTCATCTCAGCTAATTACCAATTCGGAAGATCCTGTAACTCACTTAACAACTGTAATGCGTACTTCACTTCGATTGGAAAAAACCTATCTGATCAAATTCTATCACGAATTACTGAGACTCAGGAATCTCTTGTAAAAAAATACAAACCTTGTGAAAACTTCCCACACTCTTTCTTTCTTCACCCGACAGACGAAGCAGAAGTAACTAAATATATCTACCAACTTAAAACTAACACCGCACCAGGACTTGATGGTATCACTGCAAGATTTATAATAAAAATTAAAAATGCAATCCTTAAACCACTCACCCACATTTATAATCTTAGCTTAGAATCTGGGACCTTCCCGGAATGCTGGAAGGTTGCTTCCGTTAGACCAATACACAAAAGCGGCCCTACAGACTTACCTGAAAATTATCGACCAATAGCACTTCTGTCCATTTTGTCCAAAATACTTGAGAAATTGGTTAACAACAGGCTAGTGAACTTTTTTGAAAAACACAAACTGATATCAGACAGACAGTTCGGATTCCGACGAGGAAGGTCAACTGAAGACGCGGCTACATTACTGACTAACTTAGTAGCTACTTTCACCGAAAACGGAGAACAGACCATAGGAGTCTTTTTAGATCTGGCAAAGGCCTTTGATACAATATCAGTTGCACTTCTTCTGAGAAAACTAGAATGTGCAGGTATCCGAGGGGCTGCACTTGATTGGTTCACGAGTTACCTATCTAATCGCAAACAGCTAGTCAAAGTAGATGAACACTCTAGTGACGTGCTTCCCATCGACTTTGGAATTCCACAAGGGAGCACACTCGGCCCAACTCTTTTCACCTTCTACATGAATGATATTTTAAACTCACGACTAAACGACTCAGAAATAATATCCTATGCTGATGACACTGTCATAATTTTCCACGCTAAAACCTGGGAACAAGTGTACCGGCAGAGAACGGACTATTAACTGTTTCCGAGTGTCTTGACGCAAATCTCCTGACTCTGAATATAAAGAAAACTAAGTTCATAACCTTCTTCAAAACAATAGCTTCTCGACCTCCTCCTCATATTATACTTAAATACCATACATGCTGCAGCTACCAGACATCGCCACTTACTCACTGTACCTGTCAAGTTATAGATCACACTGCCTCTATTAAATACCTTGGTTTCACATTAGACGAAAACCTGTCATACAAATCACATATAAAGCTCCTCTCTGGCCGCGTTAGGAAGCTGATATACGTGATTAAAAAACTGCGTGACTGTACTCCCATTGAAATTCTACGTACAATTTACCTTGGACTGTGTCAGTCAGTACTTCAATACGGGATTTCTGTTTGGGGTGCAGCAGGGAAAAGCACTGTTATTGAAATAGAAAGAGCTCAAAGAGCTGTTATAAAAGTAGCTTTAAGAAAAACTTTTCGCTACCCAACAGATCTTATCCATAAGGAGTTCGCTGTCTTAAGAGTGCGGCAATTATTTATCTTAAACGCAACATTACATGTTCACAAAACCCTAAAAAATAGATCCGACTATAACAAACTTGTCTCTAAACGCGTATTCAACATTCCCATTCCCGAAGCAAAGATCCTCTTAGCCAGACGATGCCCGTTTTACTCGCATATCCATATTTATAATAAAATCAGCAAAAGCTGCGACATTAAAGACATGAACAACTTTTCATGCAAGAAAACTCTAATAAAATGGTTTGCCAAACTAACATATGAAGAGACAGAAGAAATCTTAAAACAATTAAACTAAAAAACATAAAATAACTGAAAATAATATACACATCTGCACGCACACACACACACACACACACTCATGCACACACACGCACACACTCATACACACACACTCTCAACATTATTAAACTTTAGAGTACTTTTTATTTCTTTATGTAATATCATTTTATTTCTTGTTTAAAGGTCATCTAATGACCTACTTATGTCGTATTTCTTTTTGTAATATAATTTTATTTCTTGTAGGTAATCCAGAATTACCTACAAGATATTACCTGCCTTGTTACCACATCAACAAATTGTGTTTTAACTTTAAGATATCGCAACTCTGGGCCCCAAGATACAGGCGCAGCCTAGTTTGGGTACCTTTGTTTTTTCTTTACTTTATTAAAATATAACTTGTTACGATTACTAATAGCGCTAAGTTAGATTAAGAAAATGATTGTAACAATGGCTTAATAAATTTATTCTTATTCTTATTTCAGCATATCGCCAAACGGTATTATTCAGTGCCACTCAAAACAAGAAGACAGAGGCTCTGCGATCGTTCGCTTATCACCCTTTTAAACATTATTTGTATGTAGGAGTGGATGATCATAAAGAAAAGGCTACTGTTGATACATTAGTACAAGGGTATGTATTGATATCATAATTATTTTTAATATAATGCATGCCTATATGCCTCTAAGAATTAAGTAGAGAAGTATTGTGTGTCCTAACACAGTACATGTGTACTGTGTTAGGACAGGTGTGTCGGCGCCATCTTGGATTTTGATTTCGACACCATATTCGTTACAAGCAAACCATGAAATCGATACTGATAACGAAAAGTTGGCAAATTTTTGACGGCGCCATCTTGAATTTTGGTTTTGACCCCATCTATCAGATACTAGCGACCCCGAAAACCATGAAATCGATACCCATGATGAAAAGTTGGCAAAGAACATTGGCCGGTGCCCATACATTGTTTTAGCTGAGATTAAATTTCTACGTCATTAAATGAAAAATATCTGGTTTAACTCAGGATGATGTTCTGAATTAGTTTGTGCAAGAATTTTTGTTCGAGAATGTCGAGAATAATAGATATTCAGTCACAAACTTTTGTAGGTTATGTCTGGGTAATTTTTAATAATGTGTTTAATAGGTAATAAGTATTCAATTTCATGGAAGTAAAAGGGCAATATCGCATTAATATTTCCCTTACGTAGTTATTTCAGCATGAAATGTATAATATACTATTTGGAAAGAGTATATTTATTTAAATTAAGCGGCTTTGACGTGTATCAAAAGGTCGTCGTCAACAACCAAGCTTTATTTTTTTTTACTTGGATACTTGTCTTTTTGCCAATCATTAATTGAAAGTAATTCATTTATTTCTACTGCACTACATTATTCTTACCTACCTGCAAGGAACATCTACATTTAGACATAAACTGTATTGTTAACTCATTTACTGCAATAAATACAATAATGATATTATTACCTTATATAGTTTATATTTGTCTCTTAGCAGATAATATATATAATGGCAACACTAAGCTAAATAAATTAACTAAAAAGTCAAATAACTTTTTATTTATTATGTTTTTTTTATCCGTTTTGAACCAGCCCGATTTATACTTTAAAAAACGTAGACAATTAATAGAATGTCTTTCGTATATAACTCACTTTCAGACGCTCAAATTTAAGTCAGCTAAGATTTCGCCATTGTTCTTTTTGTGCAAATACATGCATTTGTTGTTGCATCAGCTAAGGCTCAGAAAGCGTACTGGCATTTCTTCACTGCCACAACACGTTGTGGCCGTTTTTAAAAGAAGCTACAATGCGTACTGAGCGTTTTCGATCTTTTCGATCCCATATACATATTTAATTATTTCGAGGAAATTGCTTATGCAATAGATACCTACTTTACATTTGAACTTCTTTCTCTTTATTTGACTTTTCCTTATATATGCTAATTAGTTTTATACTCGTTTTCTTTGCAGATTCCTTATATGCCCATCAGAAAAACGTATGCAGGCTCTTTTCACAATCCTCAGGAAAAACAGATCAAAAAAGATTATGGTGTTCTTCTCCACTTGTAACTCTGTGGAGTACCATTATAAGCTGTTCAACTATATCGATCTACCGGTGAAGGCTTTACACGTAAGTACTTACATTAAAACATTTTCTTAATGTCACTCGGCAAACTTCGTGTTTCGTCAGTCGTCGGAATTTTAATTAGTTGACCTTTGCACTTGGTGCAGACCGGACGCTCTCAATCAACTTGGAAGTAAATAAAGTTGTTAATACTCTTTTAACATAAAGTAATTTAATTGAATTATTTTTTTTAAATGGGAGGCAAGCTGCTATTTTTACAGCTCGGCAATAAAAATTAAATTTACCAACTGCTCCATTCTCAACTTCTTCTTTCATAAAACAATAAATACTATATTTGTTTCCTTTATTTATAAAACCATCATCGTGCAAAGAAAGTTGTGTGTGCGACTGTGTTTTGGGAGCGAACGAAACGTGATCTCAGCGCGGGAAACTTGGGTCTACTGACCATTTGATATAAAAAAAGTCCTCTGTGCAACTGACGAACCAATAGCGTGCGCGCACAAAAACACTGGCGGAGCGGAATGCTCCGCCAGTGTTTTTGCGCCGTCGCGCCCGCTTCATACCACCAGTTTGATCGATAAATCGCTCAATGCGCAGATTCAAAGCCAGCATCCACACACATGTATACACGTTAAACTTATAACACCCCACTTTTTTCCGTCGTGGGCTAAAAACTAAATCTTTGATCTTGAAAATTCTGTGAAATAAAGTGATAGGGAAACCAATAAACCTTTGATTTTCTACAATAATTTGTTTTTTTTTGTATTTTTTTTATTTGATTTGATTTTCCTCAGGCATTAAGTCCGCCTATGTACCTGTATGTTGCATGAAGTTTTAATAAATAAATAATTACAATCTTCTTAAACTTTTCACCTAACCTTTTATAAAAATCTTATCTTGTTCTTCAGGGAAAGCAAGAACAAAAAGAACGTACGAAGAACTTCTTCCAGTTCTGCAACGCTGAGTCCGGAGTTCTGTTATGTACGGACGTGGCGGCCAGGGGCCTGGATATACCCGCCGTCGACTGGATTGTGCAATATGACCCGCCAGATGATGCCAAGGTAATAAACATAACATTACTTACTGCTATACTGTTTTAAAATGATGTCGAGTCGAACTACAGAAACTTTAATAAATTTTAAAACACACATTGTTATACAATTTTTTTTAGGGTAAACGCACACTACCAGTCTTATTACAAAAAACTCAATAAACCTTGGTTTAAACCTGGCCTATCAAGTCCAGGCTTATCTGCAAAACCATGGTCTAAATTTGTCCGTATTACAAAACTTAGAAAAAACCCTGGTCTTCTTAGTACCGTCATTTGAACCATTGTCAATATATCAACCACAGATTAAAACAAATATCATTCGTTCACCATAATATCGTTCAATTGCAACGTTCCGTATGCCCAGAAAAGAAAACTTTTTGATAATACGATAAGGATTAAATGATGTTTAAGAGTGTTAAAATATTGACACTTTGTTATTTTGCATGTATATAAACATTAGTTATTTTATCGATTGCAGTTTTGTTTAGGTTTAAGCAATTACTTAAATTCGTATTAATTACTATACTAATACATCTACGTACGTGTAACAAAACGTAACATTCTCGCGCGTTACATGAAACCATAACAATAAACAAAACCATCGCTCGTTGAACAAAGTTCATTAGGCTTTGGATTTTTAAGTTCTCCAAGTCTCTATTATAACAATTGCCTCATTGATAATAATGTGTTAGTATATTAAGTGTTGTGATGGACCAACAAAAAAAGACATCTAAGAATTGGAGTACAGAGGAAAAGTAATATCCTCAATATCAATTAAATCCACCATGTTAATATCCATTTTCGGGTAAAAACAACACAACACAATGAAAAAGATTCTATAACCTAAAAGAAAAAAACTTTGACAGATACGACTTAGACCATCGTTAAACTAGGGGCCGCCGAGGTTTAGCGTTAGACCATGATATGGTCCATGGTTTATCGCTAAACCATTATTTGTAATATTTTTTTTTTTAAACCGTGGTTTATAGAGATTTAAACCAGGGTTTTTAGTTAAACCGCTTTTTGTAATAAGACTGTACGAGTTTAAATCGTTGCGGATAAAATAAATCGCCAATATGTAAACAATACCAATATACTAGAGTCGCACTGCGAAGAGAAATCTTTTGCGCTTTATAATAGATATCAGAACACATTTTAAAATCTGAATTAATTATTTTAATTATGACTCAAATAACCCAGTACTAATGTTCTTTTGTTATAGGACTATATCCACCGAGTAGGCAGAACTGCGAGAGGGCTCGGTACGAGCGGTCAAGCGGTAATGTTCCTTCGCCGTGAAGAATGGGACTTCCTCAAAATCTTGAAACAGGCCAAAGTCATACTCGACGAGTATGAATTTAATTGGGAAAGGGTTGGGAATTTTCAAGAGCAGGTTTGTAAATATACAACATAACGTAGTTATAGTAGACAATAGAAATATGGGCGTATCCAGGATTATTTTCTCGTATGTAGAATGTATACGTAGTATGGGGGCACTATGGGTATTGTTTCCTTGGTAGGATAAGCTTCCTTTTCTTTTTGTAAACCAGTCAGTTAAAAGTCGGTTTATATGAAAAAAAAAACAGTTTTAGAGTTTGACTCTCAAAATTTTCACATCAGGCCCCAATGTATCATCATATCAGATGAAATACGTCCACTGCTGGACATAGACCGGTCCCGTGCGTCTCGCATCCAGCGGATCCCCGCAACCTGCACCAGGACATCGGTCCACCTGGAGGGAGGCCTTCCAACGCAACGTCTTCCGGTTCGCAGTCGCCATTCCAGAACTTTTTTGCTTTTCATTTACCCATTGTATATTTTATATGTATATACAAAATTACTGAAACATTTTTGATAGTACATACAGCACCCTTCTTTCGTAGCTTGGAGGCCTTAACAAAATAATGTAATGAAACAAAGGGTGCTTCACTTCTGTACATAACAGATTATTTTCTACATAATACATATTCAGCTGGGTTCGCCTCCCCGGATCTCTGACAGGCTTACTCGTCAGCCGTCACTGAAACTCGTACTCCTTATCGAGTTTATTTACTTTTCTCAACCCAAAGAAAATCCTGGGTACACCCAAGGCCAACACAAAAGACGTTGTCCATCTGATAGAAAATACAATTCCAGTTTTTCAATATTTTTCTTAGTACTTTTACTAAGAAGCTCCTTCTCCCCGCGATGGACTTACCTATGCATGCAGGTTAGCTACGCAAATTTAGAACCCAAGACTAGCAGACAATTGTGTTTTTGGCTCAGATGTTGCAATTGCATTCCAGCTTGTAAATGTTAAAATATTTTAAACATTCAATATCATTGTTTCAGCTGGAAATACTAATAAAACGAAACAAGTACCTGAACCACTTAGCTAAGGAAGCGTTCCAGACCTTCTTGAGGGCTTACGACCAGCATCGCCTTAAAACATTCAACGTTGACACTCTGGATGTGGCGATGGTCGCAAAATGTTTCGGGTTCACAAATCCACCTGCATTGCGTGACAACGGCTACTACAATAATGTAAAGAAAAAGTTATTAAAAAGCTCTAAATAGAAATAGTTTTGTGGTGTATTGCATTGACTATATTGAGTGCTTCGTATTTCAATCAAGTGTTCATGTAATAAGCGATATTTGCTGCAAAATTCGATTAAAAACAGTGGAACAATTCTGACTAATTATTGTTTGTGTGAGGGTACTTGGATTGGACACCGAGATAGTGAACAAAGGAACTCATTAACATAGAGTAAACTGTTCGTCAGGTACA
Source organism: Orthosia gothica (assembly GCA_949775005.1). Taxonomy (NCBI): domain Eukaryota; kingdom Metazoa; phylum Arthropoda; class Insecta; order Lepidoptera; family Noctuidae; genus Orthosia; species Orthosia gothica. The sequence goes on from OX459037.1 coordinate 19,154,606, forward strand.
TAGCTTCCAAGTACACATCATAAAGGAGAATGCCCATTTTGTAAGGGAACTTGGGCCCCTTTGAAAAAATGATTGTATCTTGATGAATTTGGTTGTATATTGTAGAAAAAACATGTTATTTTCATAATTAGAAAACATTTTTTTTTTGCGGGTTTCACGAGATATAACGATGTTTCCGTTCTTAAAATGAACCCTTATTACAATGCAATAAGGTGCATACAAATATCCAAGTGAAGGAACCTGATCTGTTGTTGCCTGTACATATAAAGTAAAGGACACAGATGGAAAATAACATAAAATATAAATTCTATTTTTATATAATACTAGCTGACCCGGCAAACGTTGTTTTGCCATAAAAGTAACAAAACACCAAACATTTTTTTTTAATTCATTGTACTTTTATCCTACCTACCCTACTCTACGCTACCTACCTACCGTACCCTAAACTACCCTACCTACCCTTTTTTTAATTGGTTTGTATTAATTACGACCTCATGTCATACGTACAAGTTCAATATCAATTGGGAACATTTGACAGATTTGGGTAGCAAGCGAGGCCCACTGTACACGGGTAAAGTCGCAAGAGCTAACAAATCTTACTTTAAAGGTATAATATTTTAATCAAAAGAAAAGCCGATTTACTTCATATTTACATGCTTACTCAAATATAATACTTAATCCATTGTTTTAATGCTTACTTCACAAAATTACGTGTAGCGGTAGAACACAAAGTGCGTCACGCGCCACGCGTCCACACGCTTTTGAGAAACGCCGCGCGCATCACGTTCGTCCATGGCAATCGTAATCGTCTACACACTGACACTGTAGTAGCGCTTATGGCCACTAGAGAAGGTGTTAAGATCAAAGCTGGAGAGCTTAAAATTGATCCTTCAAAAATGATAAGTTAACCAAAAAGAATTGGCGCAAAAAGTAGATTAACTAGTGTAACGTCTATTGAGTATTTATAAATATAAAAAAAAAATATATAATATATAAATATTATATTTGATTTACATGAACATTACTTTTATATATTAGGTCCTTACCTATGAAATTGGCGTTTTGTCGTACTGGCCACTTTGATCTCAAATATCTCGTTTTTGGTTTGGAATTACAATTTTAAATTTATACAGCTCATGCTCATGCTTTTGTGTTTGGAAAACCGTAATTTATTTGTTTTTTTCTCTTTTGGTTTTTCTTTGCGCCAGTCGTCTTTCCATCGCAAACCACGTCTGAGTTAAATGTTCTGTGTCTGAGTTAGCTGCTGCAGGCTGCGGTGTTAGTGATAAAACTGTTTTTAATCCACTTGAAGCAAATTGGGAAGGTGAAAAAGCTTGAAAGGTGAATTGAGTGCTGCAAGCCGACAAACGCGCGTCGACTGCGCTGCGTTACATTACTCAACCGGCACAATAATGAAGGGATTTTAAATCGAATCATTACCTGTGATGAAAAGTGGATCCTGTACAATAATCGGAAACGCTCATCGCAATAGCTGAACCCTGGCGAACCAGCCAAATCCTTCCCCAAGCGAAAATTGACTCAAAAAAAATTACTATTATAACACGGTTGGCGCAGTGGTTGAGCGATTGACTGCTGCGCTGCGTGTCGCGGGTTCGATTCCCGCATGGAACAAATATTTGTATGACCTACAGATAGTTGTTCCGGCTCTGGGTGTTTGTGTTATGTGAGTTTATATGTTTGTAAACGCACCCACGATACAGGAAGAAATTCCTAGTGTGGGGCAACGTTTTTAAAAAAAACAAAACTTGTGAGCTTTTGGTGGACTAGTGCCGGTGTCGTTCACTACAGCTTTCTTAAATCTAGCCAGACGATTACGGCGGATGTCTATTGTTATTTTTGACATAACGCACATACTTGTGGTTTACACCTACCTATCTTGGGTTGAGTCGGTTTCTTGTATTTTGCCGTCAAAGTTATGACACTCTCGTTTTGACTTTTAGCAATATTATTCGATAACGCAAGCATGTATGCTTTTGAAACTTTTTATGGTTATTACAAGCGTCAAGATGGACTGAATACAGTTTTCAGCGAGCTTATACGTTTTCTCATTTAGGCGCTGCAAATTTTTTTCGGGTTTTCGAAAAAGCGCAATTACTTGAAAATTATAATTATTTTCTTAAATCTAATTCCGGCACAAATACGCACAAATCAAGAGCTACTCGTGTATGTTTATTCTACAAGCGCACGTACAATGGTTTTAGAGATACACGTTTCTGCAAAACGTTACCCCAGCAGGAAATGCAATATCTCGAAAACCTGATGACGCACAAGTTATATTTTCGGCGCACATTTTTGAACAAATACAAGCTCTCTGCCCATGCACAATTTTTCTCATTCCGATCATTCGTTTAGAATTTTCCTGCTGGAACAACGTTACCCTAGCAGGAACCTATTTTTCCGCTTTTTTCAAAAACGACGACACGCACTTATTTTTTAAAGGATGGTATTTAAAAGTACTTCAATTTATTCCCATTTCATTTACCTAATTTTACCTGTGTTCCACCAAATATACTGAATGTGCACCAAAATATGTTCATATAAGTCGACGTAGCCCCGCTGTGCGGGGCTCCTATTTCTGTCTGCAGGGTCAAAAGTAACCTAACACGAACGAGATGACGGGAGCTGAGTTCGCTCGCTTTGCACGCTCACTTCAACTCCCGTCATCTCGTTCGAACCTAACCTGTCCGTGTCGGGGTGCCCTAAGTTCCCGAGCTCGCTTCGCTCGCTCTTGGACTGATTCTTTGACCAAAATTTATTCGTAGATCAACTAATATTTGGCGCACGATCAGTATTTTAGATGTACCTTTAGATTTTTGGTGAACACAAAAATATTATCCTTTTTTAAATGGCGCACATTCACAGCAGATTGCGCACGAATTATACGTTCCACTCATATCTCTCTAGGAGTCACTTTCCAGTTAGGATAACGTACACGTCACTAACTGCAAACCATGTTGGAAAAGCTAGCTGCTAAGCAGCCGAGGCTGGTCAATCGCTCTAGGCCACTGGTGCTTCAGGACAACGCTAGACCAGACACTGCACAACAGACGTCTATCAAATTAGAGGAGCTTCAATTGGAATGTCTAAGACATCCAACATACTCCTCGACCTTGCTCCAACAGATTACTTTTTTTTCGAAATTTGGATAACTTCTTGCAAGGGAAAAATTCAACTCTGATGGGGCAGTCCAAAACGCCTTCCAAAGATTTTATTGATGCCCGTCCGAATTTTTTTTTTAGTAAAGGGATTAATGAAGAACCTATGAGATGGCAAAAGTGCATAGATAGCAATGGTAGATACTTTGATTAAATAAATATATTTAAAAAAAAACGACTACATGTTCCTCCCTTACAAAACGCCAATTTCAAATGTAATGACCTGATATTTCATAAAGAATTGTGGGGCAGATGTGGGGAATATTGATTTTATTATCCCCAAAATTGGGGATTTCTAGTTTGGTTTTTTGTGTAATCTATACCATGGACATCGGCAACACTGACTCTCAGGTCACAGTACTCTACTGACTTTACCTCATCTTTCTCATTGCAGTCTCTGACTAGTTTATAGTTATCCACAGTAGCACCGGCCGGACCCACGGATTTGTGGGCGGAGTTAGTCCGGCCGGACCATATCCGAGCGTGTGTAGCGTGGTCCGCCGGACATTATTATTATTTTTTGAGTCCATCTCGGTCCAAACAAGCGTGTGTAAGCGAGACGGATTTGTGGGCGGAGTTAGTCCGGTCGGATGTTAGCACTATTATCTGTAATTGCCAATGTGTGGGGAATTCCCCAAACTGCGGGGATTTTCAGTCATAAACCTTCAACTGTCCATTTCCAGACACAATAGAAATTACCATTGTTCTAATCCGATTCGGTCTGGTGGACAGATGACCGGATAATGGATAATTTGTGGGGAGAGCGATTATGTGGGGAAAATGCGGGGAATTTAGACATTTACACTAGAACTGAACTTATATGTAATAAAAGTAGCACTAGAAGTATTTATATGTATAAGTTATTTAAGCTTAACTCAACTTATCTGGCAGTAACGTTTTAGAGTTTATTTCATGGCAAAATTCAATGACCACCAAAAGCTAAAAATAAGCCTATTGCTCGTTCTACCTTTCTCAAACGCATCTGTCGAAAGAAAATTTAGCGTCTGAAAGAATTTGAAAACAGCATCGAAATCGCCTACACACTGACACAGTAGTAACGCTTATGGCCACTAGAGAAGGTATTAAGAAGAAAGAAGGGAGCTTGAAATTTGATCCTTCAAATAATATGATAAACAAAAAAATATGGCGTAATGAGAACTGCACAAATGAGTTTTATTATTTTTGAGTCCGCTCTTTTTTGACCACTATCATACTGATTTGAAGATTTTTTTAATAAATATGTTTGATTAAATGAACATTAATTTTATTTATTTGATAAAATTTTTGTGGAAGATAATGATGGATTGAGGATTTTCAGTCAGGTTTTTGGGGAATCCAGACCATGGACGTTGGCAACACTGGGACAATTCCCAGTGTTGCCAACGTCCATACTGCAATCAGTAACAAACAGAGTGTGTCATGTCAGTCATTCTCTCTGACTAATAAATAGTTATCTGTGAGTGTGATCAGGGTCTGTGTCACAGGCCACAGTGTCAGTCATAGAGTATAGTAATAGAGTGTCAGTGTCACATTTGACGTTGAGAGACTCCCATATTATTATTTTACTCTTTGTTGAGAGAGCTGCACGGGTAATTCATATTATTATTTTACTCTTTGGTGGTGCACGGTGTAGCAAGTGTCGTTCTAGTGAACCCATGTGCGATTTGTTGTGAAAAATATTTATTTTACTTCAAAATGGTAGGCATTGTAGACAAACTCCTTATGAAAAAAATAAAGAAGCGAGAAAAGAGGAAGCTAATGCTTATGAATCAGAGGAATAATGGAGTTTCTGAAGACATTGCAGGTAAAACCTCTTGAACAACCTTTATTTTTATGTTTCAACGCACTTTTTACACACTTTAACTTTAATTTTTGCATGGTAATAAAATTTAAATACGCTTTTGTCCAGTAGAAGCTGAAGACAGTACAGCCACAGAAGTAAACAAAAGACCACGTGAGAGTAACGAAAATGCAGTGCCCAAAAGTAAGTTTTTAATAAAGTTGTCTTTCTAGCATGTAAGTTATTGCAACATGTTGCATTAAAAACAATATACTGCTGCCTCTATTCAATTTCCGGTTAGAGATATTTATTTCATATAAAGTTATTTAGATGACACTTGAATGAAAACAATACGTAATTAAAAACTAGGGTAAACATAATCACTAAACATCAACAGTCAGACTTAAAAGAATGCTAACAGGGATTAATATGGTCAGTGCTAGATATGCATTGAATGTAGGTTAGACACATTTGTCACATCTCTAGTGCATATTCTTCCTCCCTGTGAAATAAATATATCCAGCACAATATTGTATTTAAGTTGAGACTAAAATAAACTTCAACTGTTTTGCAATGTATGTGTTAGACTAATACACTAATTATTGAATGAAAAAAGTTACTCATAATGGATATTGTCAATTTGGGGCGCAGTGGTTGAGCGATTGACTGCTGCGCTGCATGTCGCGGGTTCAATTCCTGCATGGAACAAATATTTGTATGACCTACAGATAGTTGTTCCGGCTCTGGGTGTTGTGTATATGAGTTTAAATGTTTGGAAATGCACCCGCGATACATGAAGAAATTCCTAGTATGGGGCAAAATTGTCACATCCTTTAAAAGGCCACATCCCGAATTGCGCATTGTGGCATTTAAAAAAAGACCATGTCACATTGTGGCAATGAAGAAAAGCCATGACACATTCTGAGCCCTATAGCCATTATATTATGGCGACAGCATGGTATTTTAACACTCATTTTAAACCAAATCAATTTCATATTAAGCTGTTCTCTAGCATGATAAGCAGAATTAACGTGAGGCACCGAACCTGCTGTGAAGCTGTTATGATGCCTCCTATACTCTAATTGAGATAACATTAGACATTTAATAAATAATCCCATTTTACAGCCCGTTAAACCGATTTTGACTTCTATTGTTTTGGTGATATGACAAATGGCAGCTGTATTTAACGGTTAGTTTTGGTAACAGGTTTATGCTTTTTATGCTATTCTTATATTTACGGGCTAGTACTCAAAATCAGTTGAACGGAATGTAAAAAAGGTTGTAAAAATTTCTAATGTTATTTCTAATGGAGTATCGATAGTAAAATTATGCATTGTGGTAATGAATTAAAGCCATGACATTCTGAGTCCTAAGTTTTTAAGTGCCACAATGCAAAAGTTGCTTGTAAAACAACTTACTCAGGCAAAGAAAAAGGGAAAGACTTGATGCATTTATATTTTTTTTTACTAATGTTCCTAATAATTAAAATTTTATAATGTTCTAGAAAAGAAAAAGAAGTTAAAACAAGCAGTGAAAGAGGAGAGTGGATCTAAAGCAGAAGAGGACAGTGACTCTCAGAATGAAGCTAAAAATAATAAAGCAACAGAAGTAAACAGAAGACAACTTGAAAGTAAAGAAAATGCAGTACCCAAAAGTAAGTTTTTAATAAAGTTGTCTTTCGTTAAGTATGTGCAATCTACTGCTATAGTTGTCGCCAAACTTCTTAACCTCCCTGAAATTGGCTACAATGGCTGCGCTGTAGTAAATCTCATACAAAAACAGCACCATATCGTGCCTCGCGCATCCGGTAAACCAACTTCAGGGCGTCCAAGAAGGCGAGGACTATACCTACATTTTATTTCAACATAATATTATATATTTATGTTACGACTAAAACAAACATACCATACATTATCTTAATAACCTTCAACTGTTTTACAATGTATGTGTAAGGCTCATTGAACAATTATTGACCTAAAAAAAATACTCACAATGCGGTGTCGCATCCTTGCGTGTTGTGGCAAAAAAGGCCATGTTATGTTATGGCAATGAAGAAAAATATGGCTTATGGCTTCGCAAGTTATGGCCCACCTCCTTGTCTGCCCTTCATGCCCTACCACCTGCACATTACGGGATTTGAACGTGGCAAATGACAGAGCTGTCCGAGTAGCTACTTACTGGTCGGACAAAATCTAAATGGTTTGAGTTTATCGACACGAAAGAATAAGAAAAAGAATTAAGAAAAGTGCCACAACGCAAAATATAAGAAATTGCTCAGGCAAACAAAAAGGAAAAGAATCGACGCTTTTATAATTTTTACTAATGAACCTTATTAAGAAAATTTTATTACCTTACAGAAAAGAATAAAAAAGTAAAACAAGCAGTGAAAGAGGAGAGTGGATCTAAAGCAGAAGAGGGCAGTGACTCTCAGTATGAAGCTGAAAATAATAAAGCAACAGAAGTAAACAGAAGACAACTTGAAAGTAACGAAAATACAGTACCCAAAAGTAAGTTTTTAATAAAGTTGTCTTTCGTTAAGCATGTGAGTGCTACCTCCATTCAATTTCAACATATTATTATATTTATGTTACAACTAAAACAAACATACATTAACTTAATAACCTTCAACTGTTTTACAATGTATGTGTTAAAAGCATAAAACATTTTATTGAGTTAAACAAATTACTCCTAACGCGTTGTCACATCCCTAAAACGCCACATCGCGAATTGCGTGTTGTGGCAAAAAAAGGACATGTGTTGTGGCAATTAATAAAAATGCCACTACGCGAAATAGAATGAATTGCTCAGGCAAAAAAAAAGGAACAGTCCTGATGCTTTTATAATTTTCTACTAATGTACCTTATTAAGAAAATTTTATTACTTTCCAGAAAAGAATAAAAAAGTAAAACAAGCAGTGAAAGAGGAGAATGGATCTAAAGCAGAAGAGGGCAGTGACTCTCAGAATGAAGCTGAAAATAATAAAGCAACAGAAGTAAACAGAAGACAACTTGAAAGTAACGAAAATACAGTACCCAAAAGTAAGTTTTTAATAAAGTTGTCTTTCGTTAAGCATGTGAGTGGTAGCAGCATGTTTTCTTTACCACAATCTACTGCTACCTCATTCAATTTCAACATATGATTAAATTTAAATTAAGACTAAAACAAACTATACACCCTAATGGTGGTTATAATTAACCATCAACAGTTTTGCAATGTATGTGTTAAACTCATAACTCATTTTAATGAGCGAAAAAATTACTTATATTGCGTGTTGTGGCAAAAATAGGCCATGTCGTGTTGTGGCAATGAAGAAAAGTGCCACACCACAATGCTAAACATGGTCATAGAATGACTTGCTCGGACTAAGAAAAAGGAATAGACTCGACACTTTTATAATTTTCTACTGATGTTCCTTATATGAAAATTTTTACTTTCCAGAAAAGAAAAAAAAAGTGAAGCAAACAGTGAAAGACATGAGTGAGTCAGAAAACAGTGAGATCAAAACAGAAGAGGGTAGTGACTCTCAAAATGAAGCTGATTATACACCTAATACTAACAAACAGATTGAATGTAAGTGTAAATTATATCACTTTAGTATTTTGTATTTACTTTCAATGTCCAAGCTTACATCTTCTTCTTTTTTAAGTGTTTTCGGGTACATTTGTAAACATATTGTTGGGGCCCAAATAGCTGTCCACATCAATTGCAGTGTTGGTTTCGTTGTTCATATCATGCCATCTTAGATATTTTAAACCCAAGTCTTACCATGACTATGATTTAGTGGCTCTAAAACTATAAATACTAATCTTTAAACTTTCTTCTTTCAGTACCATGTCACAGTGAATTTCCTGACATATTTCCAGTTCATAAGTTTGAAGATTTAGAAGGGAAAATCTGCGAATCACTTTTCAGGAGTATCAAAGAAATGGGCTTCACTAACACGACAGAAATACAAGCTAAAACTATTCCGCTACTCCTTAAAACAAGACATCTGTTTGGTGTGTCTAAGACAGGTTCTGGAAAGACATTAGCCTTCCTTGTACCACTTATTGATTTTGTCCATAAGGTGAAATTCAAGCCTTGGAATGGTGAGTTGAGAATTCGTTGAGTTCCTCATAGAATTAGTGTAACAAAATGGTACTTAAAAATTGTCTTATACATAAAATGTGATCACAATCAATGTTTTCAATCAAGCATCCAATAAAGTAACGTAATTTAGGTGCAGGTTAAACAAATAATAAAGACCAAGTGTACTAAGGATGGTCTTAAAACACAGGTCAATCTTTTACAGACAAACTTTTTAAATTTCCTCTGAAAAAAATGTAGTAATATTTAAATAATTCTGGTCTTGTACGTGGGACACTCAGAAAGTTTTGCGAAACTAAAAAAAATTGTTCTATACGTACATATATTTTTATTAAATCTTTTCAAAGTACTTTCCACCAGCCTCTATACCAGGGACTGAATTACCCAAAAATTAAGGTACCTTTAAATTTCGGTATGACGTCATACCGTTAAATAAGGGTTACCGAAATATTTTGATATCGTAATTTTTTTCAGTAGCCGAATTTTGAGGTTGGAAATGCATACCGGTATATTTCGGTAGCAATACCTTAACCTTTATAAATGTATCGGTACCAGAGTTTTCTTTGTCGCACCGCTCGCCACTCGGTGTCGTGTTATTGTAACTTAGTCGGTATTGGTTTCTATTTCCCATCGGAAGGACACGACTGTGGCCGGACTAAGCCGAGTGCCTACCTAAGGTTTTCTTACGTTTTCTGCTTTCTTTCGTTTCGTTTCTCTGCGATTTTCCAAAATGCATATTAGTTAAAAACCTACACTACCTACTTCACTCTAATATGTTCATTTAGCAACATTACAATATTGGCAAACATGATAGGGCAAAAATACACATGCCTGTTACTTGTATTAAAGTGTGCAAATAGCTTGCATGCCAATGTGCCATAATAACCTCTGATTGTTTAATGTCATATTGGCATGCAAGCTACATGCACATATTTATGCCAGAAACAAGCATGTGTATTTTGGGTTAGTTCCGCTATACCTACCTATATCAACCTATATAAATACCGACTAAAAAGTCAAGCTATGCACGAAATTACATTCGCGGGCAGTGATGAAGAAAAGTGTCATAGTGAAATATTTTATTTATCCATTTAAAAAGTAAATTAAGAAAACCCAGTAGGTAAATTCCGTTACTTTCGCGAAAAAAAGTTAATAAACGTTCCGTTTCAGTACACGCCAAGCTGGGCGTAGCTGGATGCGCAACCGATTGAGTGCTGCTCTATGGGTGCGAAACGTGGAAGGTCACAAAGGATACAAAACAAAACATCTAACGCCAATTCAAAGTTTTCGTCAACCACTGTCTTCGTCGCATGGTCGCATTCTCGGAATTTACTGGCCCGCGACTATCTCCAACGTAGAGCTTTTGGAGAAATGCCACGAGAGACCGATCGACCGCTAGATAAAGCGTCGCAAGTGGAGATAGATTGGCCACAAGCTCCAAAGTGGTCTCGATCACATACCCAAACAAACTTTGGACTGGCATCCCCAAAAGAAAATAAAGCGTGGCCGTCCCCGTCAAACCTGGCGTCGCACCATGTTGGCAAAAGCGACGACCATTGAAATGACGTGGAGCGAGAGTATTATCACATGTATTTAATGTTGTTTTTTGGTGTACAATAAATAATCAAGAAGCGTGCAGCTCAAGATCAATCGCAATGGTGGATATTTGTGGACCCCCTCTGCCCCTTCTTTTTTTGTCACACATTTGTGAGGAGACTGAAAGAGCGTCTCCCCTGAGCCTCGCTGTGCACGGCAGCACGTGGTCACTGTGCCACCGTCTTTCCTGGATCACTTGGTGGGTGGACAGAGTACCCAGTCTGAGCACGCGCGACCCAGGAGTCCGCGACCCCCGGCTAGTACCGGCCCACCTCTGCGGGCCATGACCTCGGGTTGTGGGGGGAGTGAGGTGTTGGATGACCCCCGCGACGTTTAAGCGGGGCGCGGAACACTACGCACCACTACATTGGGTCCTGATGTGTGGGGGGCGACGGACGTCAGCGATTCCCCCTCTTCCAGCCCCTGGACTCATTTAGGGGGCTGGAAGAGGGTGTTGTCCACCCACTGCACACGGCACACTCTGCCAGCGTATGCCGCGCCGTGTCCTCCCGGCAGTCGACGCAGTGGTGACACCGGGTGTCTGGCTCCCTGTTTATGATGTTTTCCCGAAGCAGCCATGCCCCGAGAGCACCTGCGTCACCCGAAACGTAAGGAGCCGTGCCTCCTCCTGAGCCAGCGCTCGAGCACAGGCCGGACCACCTCGATGGTAACGAGGCCGGCAGTAGGGTGTGTAAGCCTATCCCTGGCGGAATTCCGCCACCAGGACCTTGCAAAGCTGAGACCGACGCAACTCCATATGTAACTGCATTGGCCCTTCGCCACGCGCCCGCGCTTGCTGTGTGCCACCAATACAGTGACACGAGTACCTTCGCCTCCAGATCCCAAGGCGGGAATTCAGAATTTAGTACACAAGCCGCCTCGTAGGAGATCGTGCGATACCCCCTGATGACTCTGTCGGCTCTGACTCTGCGGCTTCCGCAAAACAGCAATGCTGCCGGCCGTCAGGTCAGTCGCCCAGATCGGGGCCCCATACAGGGAATCAATCGCACGATACGGCAACGTATGCGGCTCACCACCTATGAGACCACAGCCGTCGCCAGCAACGCTGCCTCCCTGTACGAACTCCCTCGGCAGTGACCAGCGTATCGTCAGGTCAACGCCCGATGGGGGATTTCGCCTCAGCACCCAGTCGTATCCGATGTTCCACAGAGGCGGGCTCAAGACGGATTCTTGTGGAACACCGCACGACATGCGGTGCTGGTTTCCGACGCCATCACGTCCCACGTTGGTGAAACACCTCTCCGCCAAATAAGCCCCGACGATGCAGCGGAGGTAGGGTGGCACCTGATGATACCGCAGTGCCTTCCAAACACAACACAAAAGGGTAGGGTGTTGAAGGCGATGGGAATGTCTAAGGACACCGCCAACATCACCCCAACCCAGGACACCGCTTCCTCCCCCAGGACTCTCACCTGCGATATTTCGTGGATGGTGGAGCGCCCATGCCGAAAACCGAACTGGGTTTCGTCCAAATCCGGCCTCTCTCTGTACAAGTGGCTGACGCGGCGGGCCGCGATAATACGCTCGAACAGCTTACCCAGCTCGTCTAGCAGCATTATGGTCCGGTACGCGGACGGCCAGTCCGCAGGGCGGCCCGCTTTCCTGAGCAGGACCAGACGACCAGATTACCACAAAGTAGGAAACTGGCCCCGCTCAAGGGCCCGCCTAGTACCTGAATGAGCCTCTAGGTCATGCGCTCTTATCTATTCAGCCATGCTTCGAAGTGCGGCAGGACGGCTGCGACAATGCGCTTGTGTGAAAATTGCGGCTGCTGTAGCCGCTCGCACCACCGCTCGTTCCTGCCGCTTCTGGCTGAACACAGCGATTTCTGGAACGCTATCACCATTCTGGTGGATGACACGAATTTGGTTGTAATCCCTCGCTTTCATATCCGCTAGAATATCTAACAGAGGAAAGCGTGCCAGGAGTGTTGCCGCCTCAAAGGATATCGTTCCGTAACCTCGTGCGATACGAATGACCATTTTCCGCTGCAGGCTTTTTAGTCCTGCAGCGTCGGACGCCTGATAGTCTTGCTTGACCAAACAGGCGACCCATTAAGGACCATCGATCGCACGACACCGCGTAGAGGCGGCGATCTTCTTCCCATGGTTCCGCGAAGTTGAGTAGCAGTCTATGCAAAACACCCACTGCCTTTTCACCGCGACGGACTTGCAGGCGCTCGAAATGCTCTACTCTCTCTCGACGCAAATAAAACGCTCGAAACCGAGTACTCAGATGATGAAATGAATGAGTATGTATGTACGAATATTACTGGCCACTTATATAGCATGGAACAGTTTCTTGATCTTAAGTGTTTGTGACCTTTGAGGTCAATAAAAAACAAAAATACTGCAGCCACCAAAGACCTTATACGTATTTCGTAGTAAGAAGTATAAGGTCTTTGGTAGCCACAACCGCTCTATTTGACATTTTGAAATGAATTACATTTAACGAGATCGTATTCGAATGCTCCAAGCTCGCAAGGGAATGTTTGACTCGAACGTTCATAGTTTTGCTCGAACGCGAATGCTGAGCTCGCTGGGAAGCATTTGTTGCTCGCCTACGACTGCTTGTTTACAAATGCTCACGAACAAATGCTCCCAGTAAGGACGCTCCTTTAGACTGTCCACTCCGGTCCACTGCCGGACATAGGCTCCCCCAAGCGTTTCTGCCACATTGACCGGTTCCGTACATCTTGCATTCAGCGGACAGATCAGATCGGTGGTCAGATGCCAGATAATCTGACACTAGTCTTGATATAAGGGTATCGTATTCCCCATGCAGTTACTGGGTTGTGGATGTCAGATAGGCAGCCCTTTCATGTTAAGTACTGGTACTCAGCTGTATCCAGTTGGACTGAAAGAAGATCCCAACATTTAGTTGGGAACAAGGCTAGGCAGATTAATTGATTTCATGTCAGTAAAGTGTGTACCTACTCATAAGTAAATAGTAATTCAATTTAACTCACATAGCCTCCAATAATTATTACATTCACCCCTAGTTTTTGCCTTTGCCTAGTGTAGGCCGCAGTTTAAAAAAAGTCCCGGTATTTTTTGGGTCCCAGTCCGACGCTGATTTACGTTGATGAACTATCAAAGTATCAGCGGTCGACAAAATAAAAATGTAATCGCGCGGCACACAGTCGGCAACGAACAAAGAGTTCAGTAAAAGAGTAGGTTCAGCAAACATTGTAGGTACACAGTTCTAACGTGTTCGTACCCGCGCCCCGCCGTCTCGCATGTTTTTCGGTATCTAAATCGTTTAAAGGTTAAATAACAATTTTGCCCAACCTTTATTTATAAAGGTATCGGTATAGCTCAACCTTTATTTCAAACCGGTACCGATATTTTTTTGAGGTATATTAACCTTTAACCGTAACCGCTTTCAGTCCCTGCTCTATACAAAGATTCATGCGCCTAAACCAGTTTTCAAAACACAATTTTCCAGTCCGCCGCAGACACCTCGTTTACAGCCTGCTCGAACGCAGCCAGCGCATCTTCCGGCGACGAAAATTGTATCCCTTTGAGCTGATTTTTTATTTTTGGGAATAAAAAGAAGTCACACGGTGCTAGATCAGGGCTGTAAGGAGGGTGACCCAGGAGTTTGACTGGCGTGCTGTCCAGGAAGTCCCTCGTTTTGAGTGCGGTGTGCGCAGGTGCATTGTCGTGGTGGAGCAGTAGCCCGCGGAGCCCTGTGTTTGGTCGCTTGTTGCTTATAACAGAGAAAACTTCTGGCAAACATTTGGTAGTATACCATTCGGCATTAATGCTTCTTTGATCCCGTAAGGGAATTGATACCAAGTGGCCAGTCAAATTAAAAAAGCTAGCGATCAAAATCTTACCCCCGCTTCTAGATCGCTTCACTTTGGTAGGCGTTGGCTCATTTTGAAACACCCAAACAGTCGACTGGCGCTTGGTTTCTGGGTCGTATTGATAAATCCAGGACTCATCACCTGTAACGATGTCGTAAACACGCCGAGACGAGCCTGCTTCAAATTTGTTAAGCATATCACGGCACCATTCCACCCGGGCCTGCTTCTGAGCATCGGTGAGGTTGTGCGGCACCCAGCGTGATACTATCCTCCTCACGCGAAGATGGCTGTGTAGAATCTCGTGAACGCTTCCCGATCCAATCTTCAATATGTGTTGAATCTCCTGATATGTAATTCGCCTATTGTCTTGGATTAAATTTTTCACTGCTAGCACGTTTTCTTCGGTAACAGCCGTCAAAGGGCGACCGCTTCTTTCGTCATCCCCCAAAGTTGGTCGACCGCGCTTGAATTCGTTATACCAACGATACACGGTTGCCTTGGAAGGGCCTTCATCCATGAATGCCATTTGAAGTCTATCGTACGATTCATCCGGTTTCAGGCGACACTTGAAATCGTATAAAATCATAGCTCTAAAATGTTCCCGGCGCAGATCCATATTTCAGTGAGACACAATACTTTGAATTAACTCGCAAAAAATGTGGAGGGAAATTTTGAAATTGGAACTTACTTATTTTTACTTATAAATAATCATATTTTCGAAAAACATTATAACTGGCCAGTCTCCCATATATAAAAACTTTTTTTCGCAATACTTTCTGAGGGGCCTGGTATATATTTTGCTTTTTTAATGTTTTATTTTAAGTGTAGAGTAATAATGGCAAAAAGGCTAATGTGAAAACTTGACTGCCTTATCTTCTATCAGTTTATTTGCAACTTTAACATGAAATCGTCTCTGGTGAAAATTGTTGAGACAAATTTTGTGTTGAAGTTCATCATGCACTGTAGATTTCAGAACACTAGTATTGTGGACACATAATGGATATCTGAACATATACAATGTTCGGCTATTCATTGTGTCTTATAATTAAGTTCTTGAATTTTTTATACTTTATTATTGAACATAATATATTTTTAGGTACTGGTGCAATTATTCTGACCCCTACAAGAGAGTTGGCTATGCAAACATTTGGTGTGTTGAATGAATTGATGAAGTATAATCGTCAAACGTATGGTTTGGTTATGGGAGGTGCTAACAAAAAGAAAGAAGCTGAAAAACTGTTTTACGGTAAGTTCTTGATATAAGTAAATATTTTTTGCCTGAACATTTTACTCGTCACAGCGGATTTTTGCGTCAATACAACTAAGTTGAGATAACATAGCTGGTGCCTTTCTTATTGCAAAAAAAGAAATATAAAATATTCTACTTCTGTTTCTATTTAATTTATTTATTTATCTTTGTTTCTGGCAGGTATCAATATACTAGTGGCAACACCGGGTCGTCTACTGGATCATTTGCAGAGCACACCAGACTTCATATACAAAAACGTGTGTTGTCTCGTCATTGATGAGGCCGATAAGATGATGGAGATGGGTTTTGAAGACGAACTTAGACAAATTATCAAACTGATGCCTCGTAAGTAACTTAGAAATTTACATAAGCTCACTTCTTTGTCCTAACACCATGTGCTAATATTTTATGCTAATTAAATAATTCAGCAGATCAAGCCTCCTTCAGCATAAACTACATAAATATTGCATGCCTTTATTTAACTTTTGTTATTAATTTTATTATGAACTAGCTGTCCCACGCGGCTTCGCCCCCGTCAACCTATCCTACCCTACATACATGAATGTTGCGTAACTTTAACCGCTTACGCAGCGCACGCAACGGAAGCTCTCAAAAAGGAATATTTTTTGCCGCTTTTGCAACATTTTTCATTTATGCTCCGCTCCTATTGGTCGTAGCGTGATGTTATATAGCCTTTAACCTTCCTCGATAAATGGACTATCCAACACAAAACGAATTTTTCAATTCCTTCCAGTAGTTCCTGAGATTAGCGCGTTCAAACAAACAAACTCTGCTTTATAATATTAAGTATAGATTATTCAATCGTGGTAGCTTAAATGATTACGTTGAACTCCTGTTTAGAGGATTTTATCACGAAACTATAAAAAGTTTCCCAGTCAAATATAAATATGTATGTCTATTTATTTCAGCATATCGTCAAACTGTATTATTCAGTGCCACTCAAAACAAGAAGACAGAGGCTCTGCGATCCTTCGCTTATCACCCTTTTAAACATTATTTGTATGTAGGAGTGGATGATCATAAAGAAACGGCTACTGTTGATACATTAGTACAAGGGTATGTATATCATAATTATTTTTAATATCATGCATATAGGCATATATGCCTCTAAGAATTAGGTAAAGTAGTATTGTGTCCTAACACATTATATGTGTACGGCTACAGATGTGTCGGCGCCATCTTGGATTTTGATTTCGACACCATATTCGTTATAGGCTACCCCAAATGCCCCAAACACCATGAAAATTAAACCCATGACGAAAAGTTGTAAAATTTTCGTACGCGCCTTCTTGGATTTCGGTTTTGACCCCGTATTCGTTACAAGCGGGTACTGGGGAGGGTAATGTCAAATGCCACGATAAACATCGGTTCCGCAAAATAATATTGAAGAAGCTTGTAAAAGTGCCTAAAAATAGACTTAAACTAGTGAACAAAGTGACAAAAGTGCCTATTGAACTGGTGAATTAAAAAAGACAGTGTAAAATAAACTTCTGAGAAAGTCATCTTGTATTGTAAACAAGGTGGAAATACCTTCAAACTTCACACTGTGATTGTTTTGTGAGTGTACAATCTAAAGCTGGACTACTTATGTGTGGAAAAAGGTGGATATTAACAATAATACCGAAGCATAATAACATCGTGATTGCTAATAAACATAACCTAAATAGATGGATTATGACTTGCAAATTGTAATTATCTAAGTAAGCAAAACTAGTAACGCCATCTATCATAATAAGATTGCACTACTACACCACCGGCCGCGTCAAGAACGATACCAAGGATCGACTCGCAATCAATAACTTTACTACTTTGCAAATAGTACGTGCACCGTCCGCTAGAGGGAAATACCTGTACCAAAATAAACACAAAGACTACAAACAAATCATGGAAGAAATTTTGATCGCGCTTAAAGCAATACAAAATGATCTGGATGAGCAGAGACTAGAAATCCGGGCAACTGGTAAAAATGTTACGGAAAAAGTCACACAAAATGTTAACAGAATGCTCGAAGAAAAATTCTTAGTGTGGGAAGAAAAACATGAAAACTTGAAGAAAATGGCGGAAAACCACGAAAAAAGGATCTATTTCATGGAAAAAGAGGCAAGGAAAAGGAATATTGTATTTTTTGGTATCGAGGAGACGGAAAAATCGTACGAAAATCTGGAAAAGAATATTATTAATTGGATAAGCAATTATCTAAATATTCAGCTAACCTACTGCGATATACAAGAAGTCAGAAGAGTGGGAAAAAAAGAGGATCGACCGCGCCCTATAGTAGTGACCTTCACAACACTAGGTATTAAAATAAAAACCTGGAAACAAAGAAAGACATTAAGAGATAGCCTTTTCTACATAAAAGAAGACTACCCGAAGTACGTGCTAGAAAAGAGAAAGGGTTTACAAGAGCAGCTTCAGAAAGAAAGAGAGAAGGGTAATACAGCGGTAATAAAATACGATAAGCTAATAATTCTGCCCAAAATCAACACGAAGAGAAAACTACCCACTTCACCAAAGAGCACCACAACTCCAAAAGTAAAGGAGATCACGCAAATAAATAAAAAGAACAAGGTTCAAAAACCTGATACTCCCGTGATAAGATCAAACAGCATCTCTGAGGGAGTTGTGAAACCAGGCATGCTGAACTTCTTAGTGAACAAGAATACTGCATTTACTAGTAATAATCCAGGGAAGTCAACATAACAATCACCGCCCTCCTCCAATTCAGATCAGAAGAACAATAAAACTATAGCAACAATTAAACATCTTCCAACACGGCTGGTCACCGAGGAAGATTATGACTACAACCCTCCAAATATAAAAAATATTAACATAAACGGAAAACATATTAGTCAAAAAAATAAGGCAGAAGAACAGAAACTTTACATAATAACCTTCAATGTCAGAACACTCTCTTCTTATGAAAGATTAATAGAATTAACGGAAGCACTAAAAACAATCAAGTCAGACATTATAGGAATGGCAGAAGTGAGACGTCTTGGGACACAAATAGAAGAATACAAGGATTTTATTCTTTGCTACATGGGCCAGACACCTGGGCAATATGGTGTGGGCTTTCTAGTGAGAAAAAATCTAAAAAAAAACATAGAGAGCTTCACAGGCTTGTCAGAACGCGTCGCTATATTAAATTTGCATTTCCAAGAACAAAAACTATCTATCATTCAAGTCTATGCGCCTACAGAATCAGCAAAAGAAGAAGACATCTCAAACTTCTATGAGACAGTCAGAAGTGCAAGAGAGACAGCGCATAAAAACTATATCATAATGGGCGACTTCAATGCTAAGATAGGTCAACCAAAACAGGAAGAATTCTTGGTCACAAAATTATTCGGTCTCGGTACAAGAAATGAAAGGGGACAACGATTGATGGACTTCGCTCTAGAAACAAAGACGGCAATATTAAATACTTTCTATAACAAGAAACCAAACCGCAGATGGACATGGCGCTCACCCAGTGGTGAGTATAAAAATGAGATTGATTACATCCTATCTAATCAACCACAAAAATTTCATAATGTGGAAGTTCTAAATATCAACTACCCGTCAGACCATAGGCCTGTGAGAGCAACCATATCTCTTGGAAAAATAAAGACATCCAGGACTAGATACAAGTCCAGCCAGAATACGAAACTAAGAAATGAAGAGGAAATTCTTAGATTCAGGAAAAATCTCCAATATCACCTGCTGCGTGACGAGGACCAGAACCTGAATAAGGTAGAAAATGTACAGACCAAATACAACAAAATAGCCTATGCAATCTCGACAAGCCTACAAGAAACATACAAGGAACCCAACACTAACATTTACAAAAAAATATCACCACGCACAGTAGAGCTCATGGCTAGAAGAAGAGAATTACAGAAGACCAAGAACAAAACCAGAAGTATAAGAAACGAAGTATCAGCTCTATATAAACTGATTAGCAAACTTATTAAACAAGACTATACAAAATACAGACATGATACCATAACAAGACACCTACAAGTTTCAGGCAGCACTAAAAAAGCTTATAAGGAATTAGCACAAAACACGACATGGATAGAAGGACTGAAACCATCAGGAAAACAAGCTACAATAACAAACCGCAATGATGTAATTTATATGGCAACTGAATTTTATAAATCACTATACAGTGAAAAAACCTCCACTCATGCAGACTTAACACCAATTAATTACACGTCAAGC
Source organism: Orthosia gothica (assembly GCA_949775005.1). Classification (NCBI taxonomy): domain Eukaryota; kingdom Metazoa; phylum Arthropoda; class Insecta; order Lepidoptera; family Noctuidae; genus Orthosia; species Orthosia gothica. The sequence continues at coordinate 19,174,549 of OX459037.1, forward strand.
AATGAAAAGATACAACCAATAACAGAAACTGAACTTATTACAGCAATAAAAAACCTGAAAGCCGACAAAAGCCCAGGCCCAGATGGCGTCCCAAACGAAGCTATAAAGGCAGCCGACAAAATACTAGCCCGGCCTGTGACAAAGTTATTTAACCAGATACTAGAAACTGCTGATATCCCCGTACAATGGACAGAATCAAATATCATATTAATTTATAAAAAAGGTGATCCAAAGGACATAACAAACTATAGGCCTATTAGCTTACTGCCTTGTTTCTATAAACTCTTTTCAGCAATTATCAACTATAGAATTAGTGGATCATTGGAGAAAAACCAACCTATTGAACAAGCAGGATTCAGAAAAGGTTTTTCTACAATAGATCATATTCACACCTTGGAACTTGTTATTGAAAAATATCAAGAACAACAGATACCACTATACATTGGATACATAGACTACCAAAAAGCTTTTGACACTGTTTCACATGAAAGTGTATGGAAGTCGTTAAAAAACCAAGAGGTGAATGATCAATACATACAGATTATTAAAAATATTTACAAAAATAGTACCAGCAGAATAAAATTAGAATCTATAGGTCCAATATTTCCTATCAAAAGAGGTGTCAGACAGGGAGACCCTTTGTCACCAAAAATTTTCATAGCCATACTCGAAGAAATATTCAGGCAGTTGGATTGGAAAAACTATGGTATCAATATTGAAGGTAAATATCTTACTCATCTCCGCTTCGCAGACGACTTAGTAGTGCTGGCAGAAACAAGCTCACAGCTCCAATACATGGTTGAGGCACTACACAGAGCCAGCATACAAGTAGGTTTAGAAATGAACACAACAAAAACGATGGTAATGACAAATAGTGCCAGAAAGAAAATAACAGTTGGAAACAAAATATTGAATTACACAGACCAATATATTTACCTAGGAAAACAGATCAGCTTTGACAGAAAGAACAACGAGATGGAGATAGGAAGAAGAATCCAACACTCATGGAACAAATACTGGAAGTTGCGTGAAATATTCAAAAGTACGATGCCAACAAACCTAAAAACGAAGGTTTTGAACACCTGCATTCTACCATGCTTGACCTATGGCTGCCAAACTTGGAAGTTTACATCAAAGGTCAATAACCAACTAATAAGCTGCCAACGGGGAATGGAGCGAAGTATGCTAAATATTAGGAAAATCCAAAAAATCAGGCACACTAAAATAAGAGAAACGACAAAATCCATAGACGCTCTTGAATATGCCAAAAACCAAAAATGGAAATGGGCTGGACATGTAGCAAGACTTCAGGACCAGAGATGGACTAGAAGAGTAACCTCATGGAAAGGGCCACAAGGGAAAAGAAAGAAGGGCCGTCCAATATCAAGATGGGAGGATGATATAAAAACTACTGCTGGCCCAAAATGGCTACAAGTAGCCCAAAACAGAACCAAATGGAAAGACTTGGAGGAGGCCTTCACCTGTTTAAGGGGTTCCTGCTAAAAAACTAGTGTTATTTTATAATTAGTCAATTACCAATTTGTTAGTAAGTAGGAAATATAAGGCTTTTTTATTTTTATTTTTTTATTTTTTATTTTATTTATTCGTTACAAGCGACCCCGTAAACCACGAAATCGACACCCATAATGAAAAGTTGGCTTTTTGTGCAAATACCTACATGCATTCGTGGTTGCATCAGCTAAGGCTCAGAAAGCGTTCTGGCATTTGTTCACTGCCACAACACGCTGTGGCCAATTTTAAAAGAAGCTACAATGCGTTCTGAGCATTTTTGATCTTTGAGCCCGTATAAGTACATATTTAATTATTTCGAGGAAATCATTGCTTATGCAATAAATACTTTACATTTCAACTTCTTTCTCTTTATTTGACTTTTCCTTATACGTGCTAATTAGTTTTATACTCGTTTTCTTTGCAGATTCCTTTTATGCCCATCAGAGAAACGTATGCAGGCTCTATTCACAATCCTCAGGAAAAACAGATCAAAAAAGATTATGGTGTTCTTCTCCACTTGTAACTCTGTGGAGTACCATAATAAGCTGTTCAACTATATCGATCTACCGGTGAAGGCTTTACACGTAAGTACTTAAAGAATTACTTTCAAACAACTTGATAATAGCCCTAAGAATTGCCAGCAGTGGGCAGGACTCGCAGAACGAATGGCCGTTAGGGCTGAAAAGTACTGAAGTGCCGCGTACCGGTAGATGCAGCGTTGGAAAGCCTCCCTCATGATGAAGCGACGACCTGCCCCGAATCATGACGTGTCAAAACTATCATAGTTCGACTATGAAAACAAAATATAACCTTGCTCTAGAGCTTATGGTTACCCCACTGGTCAAGGTTGCGAGTGTCCGGTGGATGCGAGACGCTCAGGACCCATCAGTGTAGCGACGCTTGGGAGAGGACTATGTCCAGCAGTGGACGTCTTTTGGCTGAAATTGATAATTACGGTTGAAAAAACTCAAATCAAACAAAATCTTAAAAATTCTTTAAAGTGTTAGGGAAACTATAAATAAACCTTTGATTTGCCACTGAAATTACAGTATTCTAAACATTTTCAATGCATTACCGTTTTTAAAGACGACTACGTTATTTGTTTTGAAGTGTAGTGGAGCCTTAAACTTTTCACTTAACCTTTTTTAAAAATATCTTATCTTGTTCTTCAGGGAAAGCAAGAACAAAAAGAACGTACGAAGACCTTCTTCCAGTTCTGCAACGCCGAGTCCGGAGTTCTGTTATGTACGGACGTGGCGGCCAGGGGCCTGGATATACCCGCCGTCGACTGGATTGTGCAATATGACCCGCCAGATGATGCCAAGGTAAAATACATAGCATTAGTTACTAACATACTGTTTCCTACCTATAACTTCCCCAATCTCGTTGAAAGTTTTCAACGAGATTGGGTCTAAGTGACCCAGTTATTCCTCGGCCCCCACAAGATAAGATCGAGAGATCATACTGTTTCAAACTGATGTCGAGTCGAACTATAGAAACTTTAACCAGATTGAGTGCCATAATTACCGAAACAATTAAAAAGACATTGTCTCGTGTGGATCCACGTTTCGGAAACTCAATGTGAATTATATTTAGCTAAACACGCTCTACGAGTATAAATCGTTGCGGATAAAATTATATTTTATTATAGATAATTCAAAAAACCCGACTGTTTAAGTAGCAAACAAAAAAGACGTAAACAAGAAGAAAATCATGTTGTGCAGTTGGAGGATACATATTCGCGAGCTGGCTGACCAAAACCAGGTGTATGGACTAGAAGGACAAACAAAATTGGGCTCCCACAATATTCCGCTCAAATTCTGCCATTTTTCTATTTGCCCATTTTATTTCAATCGGCCAACGTGTTTGGTCTCTGGACCGCCACATAGGAACAAACATACATACATAGACTGATAAACACATTACCCTCCTTCGGCAGTCGGGTAAAAAATCGCCTATATGTAAAGAATATCAATATACTAGATTTTTAATAGATTTCAGTTCACATTTTTCAAATCTGAATTAAGTCAAGTGAATTAAGTTGATGTGATGTGTGTGAATTAAGTCGTAATGCTGTATGGTAAACTAAAATAACCCAGTACCAATGTTCTTTTGTTATAGGACTATATCCACCGAGTAGGCAGAACTGCGAGAGGGCTCGGTACGAGCGGTCAAGCTGTAATGTTCCTTCGCCAAGAAGAATGGGACTTCCTCAAAATCTTGAAACAGGCCAAAATCACACTCGACGAATATGGATTGAAATGGGAATGCGTTGGGAATTTTCAAGAGCAGGTTTGTAAATATGCGACTTAACTTAGTTATAGATGTTAGACGATAGCTGTATGAGCGGATCGAGGATTTATTTCTTGAGGGGCTGTTGTGGCACTATGGATATTATAAGTTTTTAAACTGTCATGGTCACTAACACTAACATTAACATTCGAAACGGGATAATTACCATGTTTACTGTTTGTTGCTGATATTTCGGTGCTGTTGTAAGCACCATGATGACGGATAAACTGAAGTACTTGCGGGTGGGTGTTTATGAGGAGACAAATCGGTCTACCCTCTTTCTTGTTCGTTTTTTGCACTCAGTACCACTCACAACTCGATTCTGTTCCCGACAAACGAAACTCACTGTGTCCGTTTGCGAACATTTTTCGGCACTTTTCCGGGTTTTACACAGCTGGCGGCTGGTGGGTTTTATCCCGTTTCTAATGTTAATGTTACTATGGCTATTGTTTCCTTAGTAGGATAAGTTTACTTTTTGTAAACCGTTCAGTTTCATGTTAGTTTTTATGGAAAAATTTACAACTTAAGAGTTTGTATCTCAAAATTTTCACATCAGGCCCCAATGTATATTTATTTATATGTTTATACAAATTGCCTGAAACATTTTTGATAGTACGCCGTACCAACTACCAACAGCACCCAGCCTTTCGTAGCATGGACCCCTTAAATAATAAAACCCTTTGTGCCAAAATTTTCGAGCTTGCTTCATGCGCTCGTATATAGGCTCGCGTTTGACCACTATCTCGCCTGATGGTAAGCGATGATGTGGTTGACATTGAAGCACTAAAACTACTTATCGAGTTTATTTACTATTACCCCAACCCAGACAAAATGCTGGGTGCGCCCAAGACCATCACAACAGACATTGCTCCATCTGATAGAAAAACACATAATTTTTAGTCTACCAGTATCTTAGCCACACAAACTTTTTCTCTGTCTCCTGGTGGTGCAGAGAGGTTTCTCTTGCAAGATTATATATTATGTATGATCCAGCTTTGTTAAAGGTTTCGCCAAGGAATTTTAAAAACCCAAGACTAGCAGACAATTTTTTTTTTTAGATCATTTGTTGCAATTGCATTCCAGCTTGTAAATGTTAAAATATTTTAAACATTCACTATCATTGTTTCAGCTGGAAATACTAATAAAACGAAACAAGTACCTGAACCAATTAGGTAAAGAAGCGTTCCAGACCTTCTTGAGGGCTTACGACCAGCATCGCCTTAAAACTATATTCAACGTCGACACTCTAGATGTGGCGATGGTCGCGAAATCTTTCGGTTTCACGAATCCACCTGCTTTAGAAAACCATGCACACCACAATAAAGGTCCACATCATAACAGGAATGGAGGCGGTGGATACGGACGCAACCAATCCTGGAACGCGCAAACAAAAAATTACAGGCAAAGGGGTAACGACAGGATAAGCGAGAGCTAGAATCTTCTTCTTGCCCCATTCCCTATCCCATGTCTACGCCAGGATGGTCTATCCTGGTAGACGTGAGCTAGAATAAATAAAAAATGTATGTGTATCAGCTCTGATGCACGACTGGAGTTTACTCCTTAAGGTGAGGTCAAAATGGCGGATGAACCATTGCGAATTGAATTATACCAATTACCAAAAAAATGTACTTCAAATATACTATTTTGTACCTAGATCAAAAAAATCTGTACCTGCTTCAGAACGAAATTATGGTACACCCGCCATATTGACATCACGACATCTTGATGTCATCTTGGTGTTCTATAATATTTTATTATTTAACCAATACTTATTAAATATAATTACACCAAAAAATTGTACCTAAAAAGAACCCTACGTAAAAAAACACACTTGATCAGTCAGATAGTTCCTGAGAAATAAAACAACCAAAAAAAAGCCGCAAATTTTTTATCTACTACCCGCATCATATTTTATCATAAAGTTCATTTACGAAGCTAGTTGCGGACGGTTGCTAGTAACTTATTAATATAATAAATAAATCATGTTCATAAAATTCGTAATTAAAAAATAACCGTAAAATATAAATATAAATCAATATTTCATGATAATTATCGTGTTTACTTATACACAAGACACGAGTGCTTTATTTCTCAGGAACTGTCAGTATGTTTTTTTACTTGAGGTACTTTTTAGGTACAATTTTTTGGTATACTTTTATTTTACCTACAGAACAGAACCTTAAGTAAAAAAAAACACACATTGATCAGTCAGATAATTCCTGAGAAATAAAACAACCAAAAAATTGCCGCAAATTTTTATCAACTACCCGCACCATTTATCATAAAGTTCATTTACGAAGCTAGTTGTGGACGGTTGCTAGTAACTTATTAATATAATAAATAAATCATGTTCATAAAATTCGTAATTAAAAAATAACCGTAAAATATAAATATATATATATAAATCAATATTTCATGATAATTATCGTGTTTACTTATACACAAGACACGAGTGCTTTATTTCTCAGGAACTGTCAGTATGTTTTTTTTACTTGAGGTACTTTTTAGGTACAATTTTTTGGTATACTTTTATTTTACGAGTAATGGTTATATACTAAAATATTATAGAACACCTGACATCTTGATGTCGATATGGCGGGTGGGTGTACCTTAATTTCGTTCTAAAGGAGGTACAGATTTTTTAGATCTAGGTACAAAATAGTATATTAAAAGTAAATTTTTTTGGTAATTGGTATAATTTAATTCGCTATGCTACACACCCGCCATTATGACTCTCACTCCTTAAGTACGATTGTCTTTGAATATGCAATAAGACGGAACCACACTAACGTGACGTGGCGTGGCGTGGTGTATTCTAACGCAGTTGGTTGGCTACAAAATTGTGTGTTATGACGTAGGCTGAAACAGAGTCGTTTGATTGGTGGATCCCGAGCCACGCCACGCCACGACACGTAAGTGTGGTTCCGCCTTAGATAAGCAAACAGGGTAAATAAACGCATTGCAAAAGAGATCGCCTTATATGAATCGGCCTTAAAGTAGTAAACTCCAAGAAATTAATTACATTTTATTTGTAACTGAAGATTTATTGTAAAAAATCACATAATGTGACTAGTATCTAGAATATAATAAATAAATCAAGTTTTATTTGAAATATTTGTTTTATTGTGTTAAATTACATAACATTACATCAAATACTATAAATAACACAACATAAATCTAAACTTGTCACACGTCAATGAATATTTCGTGTGTGAGTCGCATGGAAACTGAACCCGTTTCTTGAGTTAGAGAGGGGTATAAGAGGAAAAGAGTCCATTATACAAGATGGAAAGAATATGAGTATTCCGTCGAAAGAAAATTGGCAACCACTTGAGTTTCACGCTGAATTCAGAACAGGGATATTTCGCAAATCGAGTATGAACACAAATCTCACAAAAAACTACTTCTGCCACAAGCGTAACGCAGGAACTGTTAGTGTCTCGTCGAAAACTGAGCGCAGGACAAAGCAGACACGTGCCTGCGCCTCTACAACAGCATACGGCGATTCGTAGATACTTGCTTATACTTTACAAAATCTGCATTGCGTCTCAGCGTATGCCCATCCTGATTGACTGGTTTCGTAGTTAGATACCTGTTTGCTCGATGACAACGCAGAGAGACGTGTTTGGGCGTGTACCTTGAGTACTTCAGCCGGGGTACCACAAGGTGGCGTTCTATCTCCTTTAATTTTCACAGGTTTCATTAACATAATCTTCAACGAATTAATTGTTTCCTATCATCTTTAAGCAGACTCGCAAACTATCTCAGGCTATCTTTACCATAAACCGTGATCTGGCTCGAATAATCAACTGATACGCAAGTTTTAGGGCGGTCGCCCACTTTTAGCTGCTATGCAGATGCGATACAGTCGCAAAATAAACGCGATTCTATGCAGATGCGATACAGTCGCAAAATAAACGCGATTCTATCGCAGGTCATATACCCATTGCCCACGTAATTATCTATGATTATGCATCGCGACTAACGCAATACAGATGCGATGTAGCATCGCTACAGTCGCGTGTTTCAACACGATGCTGCATCGATACCGTAGGGATTCGACACGCTGTAGTAATGAACTGCCGGGCGGGCACGGCCAACTGTGACAGGCTTGAGTCATACATTTTATCACAGTTTGGTGGCAAAAACCGTGATAAAATGCGTGACTCAACCCTTTAACAGAGGCCGTGCTCGCCCGGCCACGAATGCCTGTGAACGCTGCAGTTGTAAGATGGACTCGGTCGAGACGACATGGGTCATGTTGGACCAATTTGAAAAATATCCAACATGAGGCAAGGCATTATGCTAAAACTATTGCAATAATTGAATTGACAGGACTTTTTGAATAACTCGAATAGGTTCTCTCTGTCCAAGATGTTTTTAATTGGAAGTCGGTTGTATTTCTTGTAAAAAGTATCAAATTTTCACTTTTTTGTTGTGGCACTTTACGGTACGGCACATTTAGTGGTCAATTCCTATAGTAATCTTACTTCTTGGTATGTTTGTTGCTCAATCACGCCAGAGCGGCTAAACGGATCTAGATGAAATTTGGCAGACAGATGGATTTTAGGCAGAAATAGCACATAGGCTACTTTTTACCCCGGTTACAATGTTCCCTTGGGTGATAAAACACTTTTGACGTGGGCGAAGCCGCTGGCAGAAGCTACTGTACAATAAATAGACATGCAATCCCGGGTGATTTGCTGTAATATTTTGAAGAATTCCGTTGAATATCTCCGAATTCCTTCATCAGATTTTCACCAAATTTAAATGGGACCAATTCGGGATCGACTACCAAATAAAAAAGAATTTTCAAAATCGGTCAACAATTGACGGAGAAATCGGTTAAAAATTGCAGTTGGTAATTTGAAGACTTTAAAACCCTGACTACAAGTACAACCCCACCCGGACGTCTTTTAAACTAGGACAAATCCGGGGAAACTCCATGCATTCGTAAAAACAGGGAAAAGCTATATGAACTTTATGGCCTAAAGCAACATATGAATAATACAAGTTTTGTTAAATATGTTGCGAAATATTTAAAAACCTTTAAGATTGCATGCAAAATAGCTAAAGCGCTGTATATTAGCAATAAAATCAAATCAGCTGAAGAACGAACGAACTGTAAAATAAAAACTACTTGGAAAATTATGAAACACAGCGTAATACTGAGTTTTTTTCATATGGCACCATATACTCAGTAGAGGTAGCCCAGAAATTTGAAAATTCAAAGTATAAGTATAATATTACTCTTAAAACAACAGCAGCCTTAAACTGCTCACCCGCACTCTCTGGTGCCTTACTTAGAAATAACGTAAATGTATGCCCTTGGGAGTTCAAGTTTCAACTTACAAACCCCCAGGCTATTTTAAAAGCTTTTAAACATTTTAAAATTAATTCAACCGAAGATGTTTGGGGACTCTCTGTAAAAGTGTGTAAACCAATCATTGAAACTATTGCACCTAATTTGGCTTTCATATTAAAACTAGTGTCGATCAAGGAGTTTTTCCGGACCTCATGAAACACAGTAAAGTAGTTCCATTGTTTAAATCCCGGGATAGCAAAGAAGCCAATAATTATAGGCCAGTGTCAATTCTGCCGGTTCTCAGTAAGGTCTTCGAAAAGTTAATGCTCAACCAATTGTTGCGTCATTTTAACAAACATTCCATCTTTTATGATCAACAGTTCGGTTTTACCAAAGGGTGTTGCACAACTGACGCCGGTGTCACCCTAATAAAGAACGTATTTAACGCCTGGGAGGAAGGACAAGATGCCATTGGAATCTTTTGCGACCTCTCGAAGGCGTTCGATTGCGTTAACCATGAGACACTATTGTTGAAGTTCGAGCACTATGAAATTAGACATACAGCCCTTGAGTTACTTAGATCATATTTAAAAGTCAGACAAGTTAAAGTTCAGGTAAACGGCGTAAACTCACTAGGGTCTGAAATGGCAATGGGTGTTCCTCAAGGTTCAATATTAGGTCCATTCCTCTTTTTGGTTTATATTAACGATTTACCCCAATTACCACAAAATCAACTGAAGATGGTGTTGTTTGCTGATGACACATATTTGATATTGAAATAGATCGGCGGTCACAAAATCTTTATGATGTGAATAACTCTATTCATCATGTCCAAAATTGGTTCACGGCAAACAATTTGGTACTAAATGAAAAAAAAAAACCTAATGTATTAGATTCACATTGCTGAATGTTAGAAGTACCGAATAGTGATGGGCCAACTCGGGATAAACACGACTCGAGTTAACCCGAGTTGAAATTCACATAACTCGAGTTGAACTCGAGTAAGCAGAACAAAACTAACCCAGAATAAATTATATATTTGTTTAAAGCTACTTTTTTACCTTATACATATTACAGACAGACAGATAAATTGACAGATAAATTGGATAAGTTCCTCAAGAATTGGCGAGATGAGGCACAACACCAAGGGAAATGGAAGGGGTGGCCTTTGCCCAGGAGCGGGACAATACAGGCTAAGAAAAAAAAGATTAGAAAACTTATACCCTATTCGTTGGGTGCAAAACTTTTTGTTAACAAACACACGTCAAACGGTTATATCAGACTAGTTTTAAAAATATAACCTTACAAATGCAAAATGGTTACTTTTGTAGCATTCTTTAATTTGTTATCATACTAGTTCTGAAATCGTGGCTTTCGACATTAATCGAGACGCATTTTAATGTTGGTTATTGGTTTTACCTTTTTTTGGTACATACTTTAAAAATATTTATATTGTTGTAAAAATTAATATGAAATAATAATTTAAATGTTTGACATGTGTGTATTTGGTTGTTTTACGACATATTTTATTTTGAGATTTTAGTGATAGCAACTCGAGTTTGGAAGGATACCACTCGAGTCAACTCGAGGTGCACATCTCTAGTACCGAATGCGACATCGTATTGAATGGCGTGGCCGCACATGAAACAACTATAACAATAACACTTTGGCTTTTACAGCCTAGAACACTTCAACCCACCATCGCACTGACACTTATTATCTATAAATAACCCAATTCCTTGTCTCAATAAACACTTAATCCCGCGAAATCACAAAAAAATCAAACACGACCGAGTTAGTTTGTCAAACCTGCCATGTTAATAGCGTTTGACAAACAACAAAAAGCCGGCCATTGTGACAAAGACAAAAAGTAATCTTTTGCACTCGTTCCACTAGAATCCCCTATTTCAGTCCCCCAGGGGATCGTACAGCACTCAATGTTACACTACGATCCCCTATGCAGGAGATTCGATAAGTACTAATAAATTATTTTCCTTTAAAGTCCCTTCTAAATAAAAGAGCCACCTATAAAATAACAATAATTAATAAATAGTATTAAAAATCGGTCTACAGAGGGGATTATAATGATGTGAATTATTTTTTCTAAAATAAGTTTGATGTTGAAAAAAAAAGTACCAAAAGCGTTGAAGAATTTCGCAAGTTCGACTAGTCTAACATCTCGGTGGCGTTGTCAAGTCCCACCTAAGGCGTTCGGTTTTTTTCAATATTTAGCTTATTTAAGTACATTTATTTAACGTTATAAACGCAAAATATAAAAAAAAAACCTTTTCTACTTAAAAAACTTGGTCATCGGTCCACTTAGTGGGAGGCCTTCCAACGAATCGTCTTCCGGTTCGCGGTCGCCATTCCAGATCTTTTCGGCCCATCGGCCATCCATTCTGCGAGCAATGAGCATTTAAGCTTCGCAATTCTTCCGGCTATGTCAGTAACTGTGGTTCTCCTGCGGATATCGAGCGAGTCCATCTCGCACTCGAACCTTACGCCACCGAGACGCTTGCTTAGTCGAACTTGCGAAATTCTTCATCGCTTTTGGTACTTTTTTTTTCAACATCTTACTTATTTTAGAAAAAATTATTAACATCATTGTAATCCCCTCTGTAGACCGATTTTTAATTCTATGTATTACATAGTTATTTTATAGGTGTTTTTTCTATTTAGAAGGACTTTAAAGGAATGGAACTTATTAGTACTTATAGAATCCCCTGCATAGGGGATCGTAGTGGAACATTGAGTGCTGTACGATCCCCTGGGGGACTGAAATAGGGGATTCTAGTGGAACGAGTGATCTTTTGTCCTTATTATTTACATGGGGCTGCCAATTAGCGATCTCGCTATATCAATCAAGCTCATTTTAGGGCTAAATCTACAGGTACTTTATCTAAGTTATCGGGTGTCCACACGTCACGTCGCGTCGGGTTTTAATAGTAGGTTTCTACCTTAATATTCGACAACTGTTTGTCTATGATTTTATTTTCTGTAGAGTGTGGTCCGTGTGGGTCTGTGGAATTTAATTGACATCTGTCATTTGAGATTTACACATTTTGGGAAGTGGGAACATGTGTGTTTTCGTGTGAAATAAATAAAAAAAAAGTTCAAAATGCCTACTCCAGAGAAAGTTCTTGCGCGGAAAATAAAAAAGCGAGAGAAGAAGAAGCTAAAAGGTCTCAATCAGAAGAGTAACGGGGTTTCTGAGATCAATGCAGGTAACATAACCTCTTGAACATACCTTTATTTTCATATATTCAACAGTCTTATTACATACTAAGGCGTTATTTTCAGCACAGTACATAATTTTAGTACAGAATTATCCAAATGAAGTCGTAAGAATACATTATGCCTAGATTAAAATATTATTTTGCACTATTACAGAAGCTGAAGCCAATAAAACAGCAACAACAGTGAAAAAAAGACCACGTGAGGATGAAGAAAAGGCAGTGCCCAAAAGTAAGTTTTTAGTACAGTATAAAATTATATTGTTGCTAGGAATAAGATCTCCCTGAGATGATCCTCTGACTCAAAGGTCTGATCTTTTAGCAGAATCAGCATTTTAATGCTCTAACTGCTGGGACACAAGCCTTTTCTCTATGAGAGAGAATGGGCCGTCTTATGAAAATTTTGGGATCCAGTAGCAAACGCCTTTTAGTTCACGCACTCACTCATTTAATTCATTTCTACAATAACTTTGATATAAAGACTACATCTTTCTAAAATAATATTGACTCCAAAATTACAACACACTCTGAACAATACTCAAAAACCAATGCCTAGAATTTTCTTTTCATAGAAATGTCAAAACACAAATTAATCTAAATTTGAAATCGACTTGCTTTTAAAGCATAAACAATAAGTATAGACAATTAAAAATCACCCAATAACAGGCCATAATCCACCAGGTCTTTTATTCTCACCCAATTCTAAAATGTTGTATTCAAAACAGTCCATTGCTGTCTCCATTCAATTCCTATCTAATACTTATGTAAGTAGGTTTAGTATAGTTACGTTTATTATAATTACACACATAAAGTCACATATATTTATTAATTCAATAATATGTTGTTTAGGCAAGTTCAAGTTTCAATTCTTTTGCAATGTGCAAAAGTTAAAGACTATTAAGACTACTATTTAATAAATTAATTTTAGTTATTTATTTTTAATATTTAATCTTAATTTTTTTATAATTATTAGAAAAGCAAAAGAAAATAAAGCAGAAAGTGAAACCAGAGCCAGTACCTGTGAAAGAGGAGACTGCGTCACAAAACAGTGAATCTGAAGCAGAAGAGGACAGCAATGCAGAGAATGATGACACCACTAATACTAACACGGAAAGTGAATGTAAGTGTCAATTTATTATCACATCTACATGAAATTTTTATGGTTCATCACTAAATTGTATAATTGCATAACAATTTTTTAATTATTTATTTAAACAAACCTTGTCTTTTGTAACCAAGGTCCGCAATTGCATGTCACTGCCTTAACTTTTGTGTGTTTAAGACGTAACTCCAAGGGAGACAATGACTTTTCTATTGTTTCGCTGATTATGGGCACACAAAAGGTTAAAGCTTTGGAATGATCCCTCTTCAGGGCAAAGGCATTTGATCATAAAAGCTTGCATGACTCCAGTTAAGAAAACAGCTTACAATAGAAGCTAACATAAATGAACATTACACAAAAGTCATCCACTGATTTCACATACTCTTTACTTGTGTTAATTGGAAAAATACTAATCATTAAATACTTACCTCTTTCAGTGCCAGGTTCCAGCTTATGCCTTGGCATATTATCAGATCAGAAGTTCTCTGCTCTTGAAGGAAAAGTCTGTGAGTCAACTTTGATGGCCGTCAAAGACATGGGCTTCACTACCATGACAGAAATACAGGCTAAAGCTATTCCGCCACTCCTTGAGGGTAGAGATCTGGTTGGTGCAGCTAGGACAGGTTCTGGAAAAACCTTAGCTTTCCTTATACCAGCTATTGATCTTATCAACAAGCTAAATTTCAAGCCTAGGAACGGTAAGTTTATGAATAATTTTAGTATCAAATAGGTTCTAAGTTAGATAATCAAATTACTGAATTATAATTGAGTACAGATTTTACTTACATACACTTGTTAAAAGTGTATTCATGCTTGCATAATTTATCTAGCAGTAGATGCACTTTGATTGACAATCTATTGAGTATATAATTATGACACAAAAAAATTTCATCGGGGTTTAAAAATAAATTTTCTTGACTTCTCCTTCTTTTGTCTTCTTCCACTGTACGGAATTATATTATTTTTTTGTAATGATGATAAAAAGGCGAATGTGAAAACTGACTGCTGTAACTCCACAACCAGTTTGTGTAAACTTTAGCATAAAATCGAGTCTCCGGTGAAAACTGTTGAGGCACATTTTGTGTTGAAGTCCATCATTCACTGTTGAGTTTAAGAACAGTTGTTTTGTGAACACAGAATGGATATCTGAACTTTTTTAACCATACAACCCTTTTCATTGCACTCTACTCCATATTTTACATAGGTTTTCCTGTGTTTAAGGTACTGGTGTTATTATTCTGTCTCCAACAAGAGAGTTGGCTATGCAAACATTTGGTGTGTTGATGGAATTGATGAAGTATCACCATCATACTTATGGTTTGGTTATGGGAGGAGCTAACAGAAGTACTGAAGCTCAAAAGTTGTCTAAAGGTATGTTCATGTTATAATTATTATTTTAAAATTATTTGCTAAACAGTTCTGTACCTTACAGCACCGCGTTTTATATTAAAATAACCAAGTTTGTAAATTAGTCTTAACTTCTAGCTCGCGTAGTCTAGCGATTACTCCACTGTTTGACGATTTACGTTCAAAATAAAATTGAAATCAATTTGTCTCATCATTATGTAGCCCTGTATGGAAACAAAAAAATACAATATTTGAAAGTTATGAGCGTCGAAAGTTCCATATTTCAACACTAATTTTAACGCATCTTAGGGCGGAAATAAATACCACAAGAAGAAGGAAAATTGCAAAACGGCGTCCATACAGGGATATAATAGTAATTCAACTTATTCAACAATGCAAATAATTTTATTTTGAAAATTAACATTTAGTCGTTTTTTTCAAGATATCTAGACTCTCCCAAAGGTCTGTTCATAAAATTTCCGCGCGCTCGTTTTCGTCCTACATAATCATCCATTTCGATAAAAAATTGCAAAAGTGCTAATTCGTACGCGCACTAGCTTCTTACTGCTCATCACAGCATCTATCTCTTTCGCAGGTGTTGTCGTATGAGATAGCATGCATTTTAACCGCGCGCTCAAAATAGTTCGTGCCATCGACTAGGGGAACCTTAAGGAACTGTGTTCCAAAAGATATAGTAAAATCCAAAACTTTGTTTTCATTCAATTTAATCTCTGGCAGGTATTAATATATTAGTGGCAACACCGGGTCGTCTACTGGATCATCTGCAGAACACACCAGACTTCTTGTACAAAAACTTGCAATGTCTTGTCATTGATGAGGCTGACAGGATATTGGAAATTGGTTTTGAAGAGGAAGTTAAACAGATCATCAAACTACTGCCTAGTAAGTATCTGTGCAAATTACAAAAACTCTTTATTTTCCAGAATTTGCTAATATGCTAGATCATTAATTCTGCAGTTCAAGGCTCATCCAGCTTATAACTCATAATACAACATATATATGTATTTTTTTTTATTTAAAAAGTAAAAAATACTGGTGTTCCATACATATTATAATGTTGATGAAAAATCTGGAGGTTTATTGTATTTTACTACAAGAATAGCTGGCCCCAAATAAACTGAGATGATGGCCAGGAGAAAGATATTGTATCAAGTCTTAGAGTAATCAGCATGGTTGCTTCAATGAATACATCAGACTCGCGGATCCTATCAACCAACTACATATTTTCAATTCGCAGTCAATATTAAAAACAAGTATCTTTCTTTCAGAAAAACGTCAAACCATGTTGTTCAGTGCCACGCAAACTAAGAAAACAGAATCATTGACGGCCCTCGCTGTGAAACAGGAACCGATTTATGTAGGAGTCGATGACCATAGAGAACAGGCTACTGTTGACTCATTAGAACAAGGGTATGTATTGATTTATTTTAAATTTAACATCATGCCCATACAAAGCCTATGAAAAACATGATAATTAATGATACTGTCAATATTTAGATAGTTTATTAATCTCATATAGGGGGTTAACTATTGCTGTTATGCTTTTGCAACAGATACTTAAAGCTGAGTATAGACTAGAGCATTTGCTTATAATAGAACATCTAGCAATAGCTGTTTTTAAATTTATACGTCGAACGCAGCGTCGAACATTCGCAATAACGTTACATTACATGGCTTAGATAAAGTACCTATAGATGGAGCCATGGCGTGGCCGCACATGAAACAACAATAACAATTACACTTTGGCTTTTACAGCCTAGAACACTTCAACCCACCATCGCACTGACACTTATTATCTATAAATAACCCAATTCCTTGTCTCAATAAACACTTAATCCCGCGAAATCACAAAACAATCAAACACGACCGAGTTAGTTTGTCAAATCTGCCATGATATTAGCGTTTGACAAACAACAAAAGCCGGCCATGGTGACAAAGACAAAAAAAAAACTTTTGTCCTTATTATTTACATGGGGCTGCCAATTAGCGATCTCGCTCTATCAATTATCAATCAAGCTAAATAAAAAGGCTAAATCTATAGGTACTTTATCTAAGTTACATGGAAATGCTTTAAGAAACTGAGCATACGTCTGTATTGTATCTGTAATGCTCTAGTGTGTACTTACCTTTAAATTCTATTTTACTTTATTTGTTTTTGAGAGTATTACAACCTGTTTCCTTTCCAGATACATTGTATGCCCATCAGATAAGCGTATGATGGTCCTATTCACATTCCTCAAGAAGAATAGAAAGAAAAAGGTGATGGTGTTCTTCTCTACCTGTATGTCTGTGAAGTTCCATCATGAGCTCTTCAACTATATTGATCTACCTGTCATGTCTATACACGTAAGTATTTACACAATTAACTACTAAAAGTCTAAAGTAAGAAACCAAAGATGAGAGACACTGTCAATCATTCTATTTTCTAATCTCGGAGTTCTCATAAAGGATCGAAAACTTTGTACATGAGAATAGAAATAGTCTCATAGATTTTTATGAGACTATTATACTTACTTATTATAAATTCATAACCAGGAATATTATGGATATAAAATTTCGGACCTGGAATTATTTCAGATTATTGGTTAAGTTTCGGTTACGGATATAAAATTTTTAAGAAATTGTGAAAGTAAAACACAAATTGGTTGATTTTATTTCTAAGTTATCATTTGATACTTGCAAGTGGCTAGTGTGTCGGCTCGGCCGGGCAAACAATCTATTTAAAGGCTGCCCTTATCTGGTATTTGCCGTAACTTTTATATTGGTTAAGGTTATAGGTACGGATAAATTTTTATTTCGGATATCCGATAGTTTCGGTTAAGGTTACGGAGCTCCTCAACATCCCTGTTGATATTCATATTATGATTTTCGTCTTTGTTTTTAATTTTGTAATGTAGGTAATGGAGCCTTATACTTTCAGTTTACCGGTTATAAAAATCTTATCATTTTCTTCAGGGAAAGCAACAACAAACAAAACGTACGACGACATTCTTCCAATTCTGTAACGCCGACTCTGGAATACTGTTATGTACGGACGTAGCTGCCAGAGGCCTGGATATACCCGCCGTCGACTGGATTGTGCAATATGACCCGCCAGATGATCCCAAGGTAAATACTTACATAGCATTAGTTACCACCATACTGTTTTAAAATGATGTCTAGTCGAGCTATAGAAACTTCTACCCTACCCTGGAAAAAAATATACTTAAACCATCTACTAAATAGTCCGAACAAAGTCTAAACTTTTGGTTTGGATAGGTGAGCCCGTTCTTCAGTTATAAAATTACAACGAAAAGTTGCATTGATTTTTATATATATATAAACTACATATGTTGCACTACTTATTGTTGTCGCATTTCACAAGGACCCCTCAATCATTGTAATTTTAATCTTCCGCAAATGTTGATAAAATCCAAGCTCGTAAAATGCAACAACCAGCCATGTCACTTTAATCTTTTAGCATTATCAACTGTCATATTTCAAGCATCCAAGATTTCTATAATCGATGCTTTGATGCGCCGCCTTAAGTACCGGAAACTTTGGCTAACAATAGTATATTATGCAACTAGTGAATAAGGGAGGGATTTAATGCGAGGGCCATAGATGAATCACGAAGAAGTGAAAGATTCTAACAAATGAATTGATTGAATCACCAGCATAGCGAGTGATTCAAGTATTAGAATCCTGAGCGACTCGAGTGATTCATGGCCCTCGATATAAACACGTTTTATTCAAGAGTTGCATACTATATTTTATACCATGACTACGAGAAAAAGAAAGATTTAAAAGAAAAGCACAAGGAATAATAATAAATAAATGGTTTATTACCTCCAAAACTTACAAAAAAAAAAAAACTGACCCCTGAGTTAGGTAACAGCACGTAATTATAATTAATGAAACAATGCAATTAATATTAGAATTATAATCCACAAAACGTATTCACTAAATATCTTAGACTAAATGACTAAAATCAAAATCATTATTAAAATCCTAAATATAAACCAACTCAAAATTAAATCGATGAAGGAGTTTGAAAGTCGAGTATTCTTTGCACAAGGAGTTTGTATCGAGTATTTTATGCGCAAGGAGGTCGTATAGCATTGAGATGGATGCCGAATAATATTGGTGTAATTCAAACACCAAAACAGTGATTAAAAGTGCTTTTTATTTACTGTTTTCAGTGGTTAAAAGTCATAAGTCATTTATTTCGTAACAAAATACATTGTGTCGAAATTAGTGGTAAGTAAAGACCACTAACACATTACAGTTTATTACAATTAAATTTAAAAAAAAAATCTTTAAATAATAATACTTTTCAATAAAAATAAGAATTTATATAATTTATGAATAATTTAATAGAATTTCAAGGATAGTAATTCAATAATAATTATAAATAGACCAATAATATTTCACACATACAAAAACAAATTTGAAAATAATGATTATCCACATTTCATATTAAATTAAATGTAGTCAATTAAAAATAAAATGTCAAATAAAGTGAATAAAAAAAAAAATTAATAAAATAACATTGCTAATTATAAAATATCAATAAATAGGTCACATATACAAAAACCAATAATACTCCAAATTACGTTTACAATTCAGTCAACGAGAGAATAAAAAATAATTTAATGTCAGGGATAAAGAAACTGTAAAAATAATAAAATCAAAAAGAATAATAAAACAATAAAAATAATAAAATCAATATTTGTGTAACAAATACGAAATAATAATCCATGCTAAATCAATTCAGTCAATCAAAAAAAGAAAAATTACAATGTCAAATGTAATATTATAAAAAGTATATTTATGTCACACAATAGCAAATTAAAATT
Source organism: Orthosia gothica (assembly GCA_949775005.1). Lineage (NCBI taxonomy): Eukaryota > Metazoa > Arthropoda > Insecta > Lepidoptera > Noctuidae > Orthosia > Orthosia gothica. The sequence goes on from OX459037.1 coordinate 19,194,199, forward strand.
TAATTAAGACAATAATAATAATCCATATTCAATTGATTGTCACTATAGTTGTCATTTGTCATCCAGGAACTCATCGACACTGTAATAACCCTTTCTCAATAAATATGTTTTGAGCTTGTTTTTAAACAAGTTAGTGCTATGTATACTTTTAAATTCTAAGGGTAACTTATTATATAGGAAGACTGATTGGTATCTGGGACTGTGATGAACCACGTTTAATCTCGGTTGGATCATGGTAGGTAACTCTTTACGTCGGGTGTTGTCTCTAGCTAATCTTTGCTCATTGGTTTCAAATTTGTGCAGATTCTTGACAAAATTGGATAGCAACACCAGGATATAGAGGCATGGCACTGTCAAAATTTGAAGTCTAGTAAAGTGGTCCCTGCACGATTCCGTCTGTTTTAAGCGGAGCATTGTCCTTATGGCTCTCTTTTGAATGACAAATGCCGAGTGGACGTTGTATCTGTAACTGTTGCCCCAAAACTGAATGCTATATCTGAGCCTAGATTCAACCAAAGCAAAGTACACCATCCTAAGTTGGGCCAAAGTTAGTTCTTAAAATAAGCTTTTTAGAGGAGGAATGGTATAAAAGAAATAGCTTTTCTATCCCAGTGACCAAATTCCACAGAATGACAGAATAATGAGAGCAGTGGTGGCCCATTGGTAACGGCCACAACGTGCGGTCGAACCCAGGCAGGCACTTTACTTTGTGTGAATTATTTCACACCACTGCTCTCAAAACGGTGAAGGAAAACATCGTGAGGAAACCGGCTTGTCTTAGAACCAAAAATTCGAAGACATGTGACATCCAGTCTAGAAAAGGGGTCCATCTATCCTATCCTATGACAGAATAATAATATTCCCGTTAACAGCTATCAGTTCCACTGTTGTTCCCTGTGCTCCAACGAACACATGCCTCCTCTTTGTGAGGGAGTAAACTATAAACTATTTTCAATAGAATTCAGTTTGCATTTAAAAAATCGCAATAAATTAAGTCAAATTGAATTAAATTGGATTTGATTAAATTGAATCGAATTTGATTAAATGGAGTAAAATTTAATTGGGTTAAATTAAATATACAATTGAAAATTCTAAAAACAAAAACAAACCTATATACAAATACAAAAGGGAGACGTAAAAGACCTCATTGTGCATCAAAAAATTCGTCCACATCGATGTCAATGGGAAACGTGCCCAGAACGCTGGCAGCATTGCCATGTTGGATGGCAATGCTGATTCTCTGGCCGAAGAAAAGGCCAGCCCTCTGGTCACGTGAAGAACCGACGAGCTTTGTACTAATTTCTCGAAAACTTGATGCGCACTCGGACCCCATGGACCTAATGTTTCAACCCCAAACGGCTCAAACATATAACTCCCAATAAGGTGGTTATATTTGCGCCGTTAGCTCCCAATAAGGTTGTTATATTTGCGCCGTTAGAGGTTTTCTGCACTGGCAGCAGCCGCCCCAGCACAGCCTGCCGTGCTAAGAAGATGGGATGGCGCAAGGTTGTCGACACATGTTGCATCCCACACCAAAGGCCTACCCACCTTCCAAGGCATTATAGTCATCCCGTCTGGTTTCTTCCCATCGTCGCGGGCTGGCACCCCGGCGGTGACAAGAGCCCGACGTATGATGTCATTAATGCTGGTGTGCCGTGCTATCCGGCCAGCGCTCCTACTGTAGGATAAGCCATGGTGACCGAGGCGGTCGACTGCTTCACCACATTGACAACGATGTGGAGCTCCGCTAGGAGCACCCAAACGCAGACATGTAGCGATCCGGAAGGTGTTGTCACTCAACATAGTACCTATGTTGAGTGACGGTAGAGCCTGTAGCCAGAGGCCCGACTCCCACTATCCCACAGCCAGCAGGCGGGCACGCTCAGCAGTATTGGTGGACGTATTCATAAGTTTATTCCGTACCAACCTGCAGAGCGGCTCATCCCACTGTCTCTGGGAAGATGGGTTCTCGGGCAACGCCATATTTTCGGGCAAGCCACTTAAATTGGCTTATTCCACTTTTCCCCGTTGGATGATCCCCATTGATGGGGATTAGTGAACTTTTTGTTCACTATTCCCCGTTGACCCAAAATTTTTATTTAATGGGGATAAGTGAACTAAAAAGTTCAATAATCCCCATTAGGTAATTCAATTTCAATAATCACCATTTTTATATTTGCATTTTTTACTGTATTGATGTCCGGCCCGGAGAAGTATGGTAGCTTTACCTTTTTTAACGTACTCTAAACAAACGTCAGTTGAACTACCAGCCATTTCCTTTATTTATTCCTATATTAAACTAATAACTGCGAACTGATAAGAACTGCACGCTTGAACTACACTACACACTACTAACCCTTAACGACTACGAAACAAAAACAAAAGATGGGTCGACCAATCACATACGAGCTAACTCGCACCCCGCTCCGCCACCGCCTTGCGCGCGCGCCTCTAGAAAATGAGCATCTTTTACAGTATTGTGTATCTTATTAGATAGATAGATATAAGGTCTTATTCCCAAACATCGTTAGAACAATTTCGTTGGGGCAACAATCTGTTTTTCGTTCTAATAAAATCGTAAAGTAGGTATGTAGGTAATTTAAAATTTTGTTCTTACCTTATAAAAATAAAAGTACATGACTCATATATTTTATTTTTATATTGTTTTTATTTAACGTACCTAATTAGAAAAACTTAAGTGATTGTAATCTTTGATTTTACAAGGTATAAGAAAGAAATATTTTCATGCTACAATTTTAAATTAATGATTGTAACAATCTGTGACTTTATTAGGTATAAGAAAGTTATATTTTTAATTAATAAATGTAACATGATTCATATATTTTATTTTTTTAACGTACATACCTACCTAATGGGGATTATTGATATTTTTAGTTCACTTATCCCCATTAAATAAAAATTTTGGGTCAACGGGGAATAGTGAACAAAAAGTTCACTAATCCCCATCAATGGGGATCATCCAACGGGGAAAAGTGGAATAAGCCCTTAAATTAAATTAAATTACATTGGATTGGATTATGTAAAATTGGGTTGAATTAAATTAAATACAAGCACACATACATGCTTCGCACTTCCACGCACACACATATCTACAACTAACACGAAGTAAATAAACTTCATAACACACACTGAGGCGTTTATAGTCCATTTTATTTTTCTGCATGAGAATTGGTTGTGTTAATCATTTTACTTATTTCTTCTATCTGTCTTACGAACTGGACTAAATTGAAAGTAACTAAACCGGATCCACCTGATTATATTGTTTTTGTTTTCTGGGGTGGGGACCTGGTGATTTGTAATACAGGTATTCCTATGCCTAACTCTGATACCAGCTCTTCACATATTCCAGACTATGAACATATGTGCATGTATTTTTATACCTTAGTAACTTTTAATGTCTGTTTTGTGAGGAGAAATAAACGATTTTAATATTATTAATTAAGTCGTAGTGCACGCTTAGCTTAACATTGTTCTCAAATGGTGGTTAACTAAAATATGTAACACAATACCAATGTTATTTTGTTGTAGGAATATATCCACCGTGTAGGCAGAACTGCCAGAGGTCTCGGGACAAGCGGTCATGCGCTGTTGTTCCTCCGCCCTGAAGAACTTGGCTTCCTCAGATTCTTGAAACAGTCCAGAGTCACACTCAACGAATTTGAATTCTCTTGGAATAAGATTGCTGATATTCAACTGCAGGTTTGTAAATATGCAACGTCATTTAGATAAGTATTTGAGATGATACAGGTTACTACAGGTCTAGCGCCTAACTGTGTCAGTTCCTGAGGTATGGCAGCGGTACGGGAGGGGTGTCAAGTGACGTGACATGACATATCCTAACTGTCTCGCTATACACGTGATACATTTTAATGCAGATATCTCTTACGATATGCTTATGATATTTACGAGAGTGTACCTAAGTCAAATTGATTAATATTTCGGCGTGTGACAATTAAAAAAAAAACCGGACAAGTGCGAGTCGGACTCGTCTACCAAGGGTACAAATTTGTAGGTAAATATTATAAGTAGGTAGTTCAGGAATCGAGAGATGTCATCTTTAAACTCAGCAGAATTGGGATCTTTTTGTTTTAAAATATTCGTACACTTTATAAACAACTTGTTTAGTTTGAGACCTTATTGGAGGACTCATCTTTGGTTGCGAATACCGTGTGCGTTTTACTTGAAGCGACCTGTCCAATTAACACGTGTTGACGACAGCAAGCCTGACGCCCAACTGAAGTTACGTGTCATTTGAAGTTTCGTAAACACACTCCTCCCGTACCGCTCCCATACCTCAGGAACTGACTCAGTTAGGCGCTAGACCTGTAGTACACATTTCTTACTTATACCACGGGGTCTCATTGCTAAGAAAAAAAAATTGGTTCAAATAAATCTCAAGAGATGGCGCGACATGTACACTCAATTCAATAATTGTGTGTAAAATTAACATTTTCTAGACTTGAACATAAAAATTGTATGTTCTTCTTTAACCAACTCTCCTACGTACAAAATTATGGAATATTGGGCTCTTAATTCACATTTCAAAGATTATTTGAACGGATCATTTAAAATTGATGCCAGTAGATGGCGCATTTTTAAATTTCTGAGGCATTCCACTCGATTGTTAAAATTTGCATTGTAACACATTTTGGTGCAAAAAAACTGTAAAAACGTGCGAAAAAAATACTATCAAACGAACCTTCACTGTATTTAACGAAAAAAATATTCACGAACCTAGTAAACCCTTTTACTTGCAAGCCACTGCTAACACCGTCTATTGCCGTGAAACGGGATCGAACGCGATTGATGTACTTACAAAAATAACAAGATTAATCAGATGAAAAACGCTAGTTACGTCGGCACGGTTTCTTTGTATGGGATGAGGCATCTGTATGCTAGTATTATATTATCTGTGCTTATACTTAACATTTCCTCATAGTTTTATATGCGTACTAGCTGACCCTCGGGGCTTCGCTCCCATCAACTGGCTACCCACCTACCTACCCTGCCAACCCAGCCTACCCTGCTTACCCTACCTACCAAATTTTTTTTCTATCATCAATAGTTTTCACAGCGCACGCCAAATAATGAATTTTATCGACACTCACAACGTAATGTTCCAAATACGAATTCAAAAACTATTGTGTAAACTCGTACTTTACATTCGTGGATAGGTAAAATTAAAAAACAAGCCATTACAGTGCAACATTTTCCTTCGATTTTCAAACGACTGCATCATAAAATAACTTTTTAATTTATATAGCACACTTGTACTTTTTAATTTATTGGCGAATATGGGCTCAAATGTCATTGTTTATGGAGGCGCGCGCTGCGCAGTCATAAGCAATGAGAATCTAAATTGTCCGCCATACTAAATATTTTTCGGTTTCCACTTTTGTTTTATTTAAAATTTAAGAGTGAAGATAAAGTAGTGTATGCAACGGCATATAATTAGGTATTAAAACACTCGCGAGTTATTATTATCACTACCCACGCTCGTGTTTTAATAACCCCTATTATATGACCATTGCATAAACTATTATTATAAGCAACATTTTGCTACCTTGGGTTACATTATTGCAATTGTCATAAGGATATCTTTTTTTTTTTGGAAATATATTATAGGCTGTGACACTCAGGCATAATGTAGCTTTCTACTGGTGAATGAATTTTCAAAATCGATTCAGTAGATCGAGAGATTACCCCTTACAACGTCACAAACTTTACCTCATTATTACTCGACTGCCGAAGGAGGGTCTATGTATGTATGTTTGTTCCTATATGGCGTTCCAGAGACCAAACGTGTTGGCCGATTTTGATGATTCATACGTCAATCGATTCGTCTTAACCCTGCGAGTAGCTACATTTGAATTGTACAGTATAAAAATGGCGGATTTTGGGCGCCATATTGTGGGGGCCCAAATTTTTTTTTTCTTCCAAACCCATCGTGTGGGGTATCAAAATAAAGGGTTTTAAGAGGTGATCCTTGTTTACGACTTTTTAGTTCGCTTTTGAAGCAGTCGGGTTTTTTGAATTTTTGATTCAACTTTTTTTATAATATTAGTATAGATAAAGTCTATATAGTGCCAAATAAAATAAGGCACTCTATGATTTAGAGTTGCGCGTAATCATTTAAGCGAAAAGCGCACATCTGGACGAAATACGTTGGCTGCTGTTTATCTTGGCTACGCGGACTAACCCAAGATTAGCAAACAATTATTTCTTTGGCTCGGTTATTGTTATTGCATTTCAGCTTTTAAATATTTTAAACATTCAATATTATTGTTTCAGCTGGAGAAACTAATATCGGTCAACTATTTCCTGAATCAATCAGCTAAGGAAGCATTTAAGAGCTACTTGAGGGCTTACGACTCTCACCACCTGAAGACAATTTTTGATATCGATACAATCGACTTAGCAAGAGTATCCAAATCATTCGGTTTTACTGTGCCACCAGCCGTAGAACTCAAGGTAGCCAGCAAAGGACCTCCTCAAAAGAGGAAAGGAGGCGGAGGCTATGGATACTTCAAATCTTTGAACACGCCAACAAACTTCAAGCAAAAAGCTGAGAAAACAAAAATTTACAGGCAGAAGGGAAATAATAAAATAAATAAATAAACCACGTTTTATTTTTAACAGTCGTTTTATTGTGATAAATTACATAACACACTTCAATGCTCTATTTGCGTTAAACTGATGTTGAATCTCTATATCTTGACATAATAATAATCTTACAGACAGATTACACATGTTGTTGATAAACAACATTTTCTTCATAAGGTTTTGTGTTCCAAGAAGTTTGATGTCATTTTCTATTCGGAACTGAAATAAAAGTTAGTTTTTTTTTAAATGCATTTAAGTATTTTATCTCGCAGTTATGTTTGGGTGAGAGCTTATCTGAAATGAGCATGTGCCTGAGATTAACTGTTAAACGCGACGCTTTTTTACTGCAGGCATGTAGAACGCTGCGCAAAATTTGACCTTTTTTGTCATTGCGTCATCACGCCATGTGCATGATAAAAACATGCGCCTTGTTTTGGTTACAATCCAGTTAGGACACTGCTCTGGCAATTTAGGTAAAACCGCAGGCTTATTACGTATCTTTTGCAAGAGCAAAACGATAGCGATCAAACGCTTCATGTCATAAAAGTCGTAATTACCTACAGTGTAGGTATGGTAAGTCCTACCCAATCGTTTGCTAATGAACGCACGGTTGGCGCAGTGGTTGAGCGATTGACTGCTGCACCGCGTGTCGCGGGTTCGATTCCCGCACGTAACAAATATTTGTATGACCTACAAATAGTTGTTCCGGCTCTGGGTGTTTGTGTATGTGAGTTTATGTTTGTAAACGCACCCACGATACAGGAAGAAATTCCTAGTGTAAGGCAACGATAAAAAAAAAAATCGCTCGCTGTTTGTCAAATGCACTTATTTAAAAAAAACCGCCAAAAACTCTAAAACTTCTGTATGAAAGAGCAATTATTGCGCAAAAATCGCTATCGTTTTGCACTTGCAAAAGATACGTAATAAGCCTGCAGTTATAAGCATAATCAGGACTGTTATCATATCAGCCGAAAGTCGTCTACTACTGGAAATATGCCTACCACAAGCTGTAACGGGTAATGAAATAATAGTATATTATGCAACTAGTGAATAAAAGACAGATTTAAAGCGAGGGCCATAGATGAATCAAGAGCAAGTGAAGGATTCTAACGACTGAATCACGACCGTAGGGAGTGATTCATGATGATTGAATCACGAGCATAGCGAGTGATTCAAGTGTTAGAATCATGAGCGACGCGAGTGATTCATGGCCCTCGATATAAATCCGTTTTATTCAAGAGTTGCATACTATATTTTATACCATGACTTCGAGAAAAAGAAAGATTTAAGCGAAAAGCACATGGAATATTACGAGTAATAAATAAATAAATGGTTTATTACCTTCAAAATTTACATAAAATGTGAAACCCTGACCCCTGAGCTAGGTAACAAACAGCACCTGTGCTTCAGGGGCTAGTGACTACCTCCGTTACGTTACATAATTATAATTAATTAAATACCATTGCAATTAATATTAGAATTACAATCCAAACAAGTATTCAATAAATATCTTAGACTAAAATCAAAATCATTATTAAAATCCTAAATAACAAACTCAAAATTAAAATCGAAGTAGGAGTTTGCGTATCGAGTATTTTTTTGCGCAAGAAGGCGCGAGGAGGTTACATAGCATTGAGATGGACGTCTAATACATTGGTGTGTTCCAAATTCAAACACCAAAACAGTGATTAAAAGTGCTTTTTATTCACTGTTTTCAGTGAATAAAATAAGCTTTTTAGAGGGGGAATGGTATAAAAGATTTTTTATTTTAGACAGGGTAATAAACTCGTCACAATCTAAGAAGTCCGTTGACGTTTCTCATTTTAGATGCCGTGATAACTTTCTACGTAAGAAATTAAAAAATCAGATTCATAATCCCAATGTATTAACCCATACACTATAACAACGAGTATCATTCGCAAGCATCAAGTTTAATTATTATTAAGTATTTGTATAGCTGTCAAAACGGGCCTTTTATTTTTTGTCAACTTTAGTAGGTCTTTTCCTATGGAGAGAAATTGGCAAGACCGTCCATGGTTACTCATAGTTCCAGAGACGTTTACTACGTCCTCCAAAACTTATAAATTGCCAAATTCTATTATAAATGTGAAAATTTGGAAGTATGTATGTGTGGATATATTTTTTTGTTTCTCAAGCCAGAATGGCTGAACGACAGCCTAATTGTGTAAGTAAATTCGGCAAAGGAAACAATCTGTTTCTTTCCCAAAAACACACATACACAAAGAAGTTGAATCTTTATTCAACTTCTTTCGTTTTCAGAGTGTATGTGTGTGTTTTTGGGCAAGAAACAGATTGTTTCCTTTGCCGAATTTACTTACACAATTAGGCTGCGGATCTGTATGAAATTTGGCACAGTGATAGATTATAGTCCAGAATAGCACATAGGCTAATTTTCATCCCGGTATAAGGTTCCCTTGGGATAAGAAAACACTATTCACGCAGGCGAAGCCGCTGACAGAAGATAGCGCATATTGAAAAGGATACTTACGAAAATCAACGTGAGGTTGTTCTAGGAATCCAAAGGCTTTCGCTGCTAGTTTTAAATCCAACGATTTTATATCAAATATCTTTTTAAGGGGATGTGTTTTATAACATCTGAGGAATGATAGATATGCCTTTCGTGCCAGCGTCTTCATTACGCCATTGTTCGATATGAGGTCTTCTAGCTGAAACGGAAGAAAAAGTTAGAGCTGAATATCATAATTAGAATGATGACTCTTGTATGAAATAACACTGTGTTGCCAGATATTAAATTACGATGTTGCCAAACACATTTTTTTCAATACATGCCAGATAATTGTTGCATAACCTCTTCTACTGTTTGTAGTATTAGACATTATCACAGAACAGAGTATTAGATGAGTCATTATAATATTTTGTTAAGATGTTATCTGTGTCAGATAATCGATTTATCGTATCTCTGCCCCCTTTTATTGACTATAACCATAGATATGTTGTTACAACTTAAGGCGGTACCCTGACCAAAAAAGCAGCATGAGATATGAGCATTCCTATGGGCCTAGCGGCACTGGTGGCGCATGAATTACAGTAGTGAATACGCCCAGATTATAGAATAAAATCCAATTTTAGTCTTTTGAAAAAAAAAATACGACAAAAATATCCGTTAATGAACACTTTACGAAGATTGAGTTGCATGCTATCAATAATTATTTCTCATTTTTATGGTTTTGTTGGAAGGAGATTAGTGAAACATATACCTCTTTATAAAAAAAAAATATACGACCATTTTAGAATCAATAATATGTAGAAATTTAATGTATTTTTATTAGTTGATATTTATTTTAAATAACGAGTAGATAGCTCCTAAAAACAGAACGAAAAACGGCCAGCGCGGCGTTTTGCTCGGGGTACCGCCTTAACTATCTCCCTAATGTTATGCTCGCATACTAACCATATCTTGAACTTCATCCGGAGGATCACCAAAAGTGTATTTATCTAAAAACACCTTTTCTTTTTCTAGAAACTTGATAAAATTCTCTTCTTCAGGCCTCAACAAAATGACTGCATTCCCTTTATTGTTGAGTCCTCTGGCCGTGCGACCAACTCGATGAATGTACTCCTAAAAGATAAGATAATGATGACATAGTAAACATGTCGAATTGGAATTTATAAATAAGATATAAACACGTAGTTGTCAATCTTTTTGAAGCGACCCACGCTGTTTTGTCCGAGAGTTCGCACGCTATCAGTTGCACTTTGAGATAGAGTTACATTATATTATTATGTTTAATAAAGTAAATGTTATTAGCTCTAACAATGAGCACTATTACACGCTTTTATCATCGTTTCACCTGTCCCTGTGTATGTAATCAAAGCTTGCAAGCTAAATTTGATCTACTTCGCGGTGTACGATTGAGCTGATGTGAAATTTTGCACACAGTTTTGTTTCTCGTGGCAATGCATATCCATACTAATATTGTATTCTGATTTAATTTTAATTTTACCCTATTTAACTGTGATTTTGAATTCATTTTATTTTGATTTCATTGCAGTTTGGCTTTTATTTTGACTTTATTTTACTCTGATTTTATTGTTATTTTACTTTATTTATTTATTTTTTAATTTTAATTTAGTTAATTGCAAATTTCACTTAATTTATACTGAGCTGATTTTAAATGTATGCTATTTTAATCTTATTTTGAGCATGTTATTAATGTTTTTATTTGATTTTCATTTCTAATCTAAACAAGTGTCAACAAGGGGAGAAGACACTGACTTCTGTAACACAGGTTTTTACCTAGCTCAGAAGTCAGGGTTTCAATTATATTGTAAATACTTATTATTTGTCAATAAAATATTTGATTTGAAATATTTGATTTGATTTGAATATTATAGATTTGAAAGTAACTCTGTCTGTAACCTTTTCACGCCTAAACCACTGATCGGATTTCAATGAAATTTGGCAAGGAGAAGAGCATCCTGGGGAAGCACATAGGCTACTTATTATTTCAAAATACCGTCTGGTGCAAAACCTAGCTTATCCAAAAGAGCTAGGAACATTGAGCTATTATCATTACTCGACGGCCATTTCAAAGCGAGCAAGCGCGAGTCGGACTCGCGCACGAAGGGTTCCGTTCTATTATCGCAAAAACAAACACGATTGCTATAGAGCAAACGTGATTTTACGGGAAACGGGAGCCCTAGGTACTTAAAAAAAAAAAATATTCTGTTTTTAGGATTTGTTATTGTAGCGGCAAAAGAAATACATCATCTGTGAACTGTGAATTTCAACTGTCCAGCTACCACGGTTCATGAGATACAGCTTGGTGACAGACAGACATACAGACAGACGGACCGCGGAGTCTAAGTAATAGGGTCCCGTTTTTACCCTTTGGGTACAGAACCTTAAAAAGTAGGTCAGTAGGTAAATGGTTAAGTAGGTAGGTAGGGGTAGAGTAGGATAGGGTAGGTAGGTAGCCAGTTGACGGGAGCGTATAATAGAATATACTTTATTGTACACCATAAATATGTGTGCAGACTTCAACGTGTGCACGTAGAAGTCTGCACACATATTTTCAACCTAATAAACAAGAACCGTATGATGGTGCCCATTTGAGATCAGCATACCATCTATAGTTTAACAGTCTTTTAACGTTCACACTGTTGGGACACAGGCTTACTCTCTGTGAGAGGGAATGAGCCTTAATCCACTACATAGGCACAGCACGGTTTGGTGGATATCACGTCTCTTAGATTTTTTTCATTCTAGGACATGCTGGTTTCGGTTGGTTCAACGATATTGAAGCGTTCTACCAGTGTAATACTTTTCCTAATCTTAAACTTACCCAAGATATAGGCTTGCCTAGTTTGGGGCCAATGTCAAGTCATTGTAACATTTAATAGATTTTTTTCTCGGTGCCTTATGATCCCGAACCTTTGAAATGCGTACCAGGGACCAAACCAACTCACAGAGGCCTTCATGTACGATAAAATGTGACACCAACCGGCGATTATCCCTGTATGCACTAGTCACTGCGCAAGAGCACCCAAGGACAATCCCCGGCTGGTGCGGGACTATTGCAGAATATGGAGACAAGGCTATGGATTTGGGAGGTTTCGTGGGTCGATTACCTTAAACTATAGAAGGAATATTATTGGCCCCTGCCTGACTACTGTTGATCTACACGGCTATAAAATGGTAGGGGATGACTTGCACAATCAATTAACCCCCCCCCCCCCTCCCATATACAGTCGCTAGCACTTTATTAAAAATTACTATTGTTAATCGGATTTCCTAATACGTTCAGAGAGGCTTAGGTACTTTCTGTTTGTAAAGGACATAAATACTTACTTACCTAAACAAATAATTTTACCTCTACGGGCAACGTTTTTTTTTAAATAAAAGAAAAATACCAAGTCATAAGAAAGACAATGTTTATCATTCGTCTTTCGGGGAATTTACGCGTGAAGTTAGTAGAGAATATATAAATTTATTGACAAGCTGAGATAACAATAACATTAAGAATCTTATATCACGCACTCATTATCTTTGCAAATGTGCATATAATTAATCAAAACATACCTTTGGATCCGATGGCGGGTCATATTGGACGATCCAATCCACGCTGGGAATATCCAAACCCCGAGCTGCGACGTCAGTGCAGAATAATGCCCCGTTTTGCGCCTCAATAAAGTTATGATATGCTTCTTTTCTCCTAGCTTGACTTTGCTGACCCTACAAATAATATTACAATTATTATAAATGATAAAGCATACATAAATAAAGTGTATTTATAGAAGAAGCTCTTGGTTAAATAATAATATTATAAAAAGGAAAGATTTGTATTTTTGTATGTAACGAATAAACTTGAAAACTCCTGGACCGATATCAAAAATGCTTTCAACTTTGGGAAGCTACACTATCCCCGGGAGACATAGCCTACTTTTTACCTGACTGCCGAAGGAGGGTAATGTGTTTATCAGTCTTTGTATGTTTGTTCCTATATGGCGTTCTAGAGACCAAACGCGTTGGCCGATTTTGATGATTCTTACGTCAATCGATTCATCTTAACCCTGCGAGTGTTACTGGCTACATTCAAATTGGTAATGAATAAAAATGGCAGATTTTGGGCGCCATTTTGTGGGATATATTTTTTTTTTCTACTAGACCCATCGTGTGGGTTATCAAAATAAAGGGTTTAAAGAGGTGATTTCAAAAATATATAACACTTTTATGTTTAAATGTGAGAAAAAAAAAATATTGTTGTAGTTAAATAAAAAAAAAACTAAAAACCCGACTGCTTAAAAAGCGAACTAAAAAGACGTAAACAAGAAGAACATCATGTTGTACAGTCGGAGGATACATCTGCAGCCTAATTGTGTAAGTAAATTCGGCAAAACAAACAAACTGTTTCTTTCTCAAAAACGACTTTTCGCAATACAAAAAATCGTTTTTGGGAAAGAAACAGATTTTTTCCTTTGCCGAATTCACTTACACAATAAGGCTGCTGGTTTTGGTCAGCCAACTCGCGAATACGTATCCTCCGACTGCACAACATGATTGTCTTCTTGTTTACGTCTTTTTAGTTCGCTTTTTAAGCAGTCGGGTTTTTAGTTTTTTTTTAATTAACTTTTATTTATCCCTTTGTCTTGCCAGGGGATATAGCGCTGCCCAGAAACTGGGCTGTGGGAGCCAGATAGCTAGTTGATCAACGTAAAATACTGGTAAGCGCTTAGACTGGAAGCCGACGCCAACACGAGAAAACCTAAGACAATCATTATCACGAAAGCACTTTTTTTTCGTATGATGATATGGCCAACTCCGGTGTCAGAGTTAATTAAGCCCCCTCTGGGAACCTCACAAGCCTCTGACTTGGCTAATTCAGACTTACATTAACTATATAATTCCAGCAGCCTTATTGCGTAATGAATTCAGCAAGCCAAAAGGCAGTGTATGAAAAATCGACCAATCACATAGTCGTAAATCCACATCTAGTCTTTCATCTCGCATGTGATTGTTCGATTTTTCATACAAAGAGTATGAAAAATCGAACATTCTCATGCGCTTTGCCTTGCCGAATTCATTCCGTAATAAAGCTGCAGGATTCCTTACGATGTTTTCCTTCACCGTTGCCTGTGATGTCCAAGAATAAAAAGAAACTTAGAAAATATGAGTTTGAAAAAGTCACATTGGTACTTGCCCGGATGTGAACCCACGACCAGCCACCACGACATTAACACAAAGCGAAAGCACATACCATACCTACCTACATAACAAACAATCGGTATACCTTTATGTAGGTAGGTAGTTAGATACGTCAAAGGTTAAAAGTCTTGACTAATCGGTTATATAATAATTTATTGATGTAGAGCAGTTCCTAAGATCAGCATAATTAACGAAAGTAAACATTGTAGGTAATATGTTGCAAGTTATATCGAGCATAAGACGACTTATCATTTGAGTGTGTTACTTAGTTACGACTAGTTAGATAGCAAATGGATGGTTTTGATTTTCTCGTTCCGATCATAATTTATCAGACCGCAGATTGATGAGCTGGTTACGGTAAAAGATACTCTCTGTCTGACTATGCAGACAGGGGCGGATCCAGCTCTCAAAAAAGGTTGTGGTCACGGCCACCCGAAAATTTGGGCATCCATGCTTCGGATAAGTTACAAGTTGTCGGCAATACAGTCAACTAAGGACACAAGTGCGAGCGTTTACCACTACCTACGCCTCGGATAGGTTAGATTTTCTTTTTACTATCCATATAGATTTAAAATTTGCGCGAAGGGAGCTCGAACAATTTTTTGACACCCTGCCTCTGATACGTTCAATTTTCAAGTAAGTCATTCAAACAACATAATAACTTAAACAACATAGTTTCCTTGTCGACATAAACGTAGTCGATGCAAGAGCGTGCCAAGTGAGCGAGCGAATTTTAGCGCTCCGCCTCGGATAGGTTTGCTCGTTCGCTCTTAATTTCATTAAATAATTGGATAAAACATCAGAGGGACAATTCCCGTATTTTTAAGAAATGATAACATTCATTTATAGCAGGCGCCATCTGACAAAAACATCAAATTCTCTCTGCATTTTAACAATTTTTTAAACGTTTTTGAAGTGTTAGAATTTGCATCCAGCCTATGAGCCTATCGACCTCAATTGGGGTTGTGGGCATGCCCACCGTGCCCACAACGATGGATCCGCACCTGTATGCAGAGCACGTCGAGATTTCTTGCAGATTCTCAATGAAAATGGTTCCTAGTATTATCTACACTGATAAATAAGCGCAAGCATAGCTTGCGTAGCTTGGTGGAGCGACGATCTTCGCAGTGTAGTTGGATGATAAGCCAAGGACCAATTTAAAAGCGGAAAATTGGACAGGGTTTGTCTGAACAGCAGCGCGACGCTTAAGACGACGACTAACGCCAACGACCTTGAGGGAACAAAACGCGCACTCGTTTCACACCCGCGCGACCCGAAATATAGTAGCTTTTTGTACTTTTCTTATTATTCTATGACTTTAAAAAAAAAAGCTTCAGATCAAAATGTAGATAATTAAATTGTCTTTGATATGGTGTCGATTTTATTAAAATACGCCCAGCGGTTTTGTTGTGATTGTCGTGTTTTTGTCCGTTTTAGACATAACTTTACAAATTAATTACACTATGTTATACAAATAAAACTCAAAATTTGCTCAGATGAAATTATTAAGAAAATGGTCTATTATAACATATATTTTTTCCAATAAATTACGACTAGCAGTTTAGACGTGATTCTCATTTTAAAATCAGCTACTCAAGGGAATCGGCGCCTTAATGCTTTAGTCTCTTGATCAAAACGCACAGCGCTCCAGTATGCGCTGCCGGACAGATGATGATGATCCTCTTTACCGCTGAGATATAGTGCGACGTTACAAAACACCATTTGTAGACATTTTTCATAAGATTATGTGTCCAGCACCGCATACTGCAGCGTTGTGCGCTACGATGAAGAGACCAACGCAATATACTTATGAGAATAATAGACTCGGCAGTAGAGCAGTGGTGGCCCAGTGGTAGCAGCCGCTACTTACATGTCGTAGGTCGAGGGTACGAACCCAGGCAGGCTCTTTACTTTGTGTAAATTATTTTATCACCACTGCTCTAAAAACGTTGAAGGATAACACCGTGAGGAAACCGGCATGTCTTAGTACCAAAAATTCGAAAACATGTGATATCTACCAACCCTCACTGGGCCTGCGTGGTGGAATACGGCCTATTTCCTCTCACAGAGAGGCCTGCACGCACAACGGACCAAATGGGAGTCTTAAGACGACGACTAACGCCAACGACCTTGAGGGAACAAAACGCGCCCTCGTTTCTCACCCGCGCGACCCGAAATTTAGTAGTTTTTTGTACTTTTCTTATTATTCGATGACTTTAAAAAAAAAAGCTTCAGATCAAAATGTAGATAATTAAATTGTCTTTGATATGGTGTCGATTTCATTAAAATACGCCCAGCGGTTTTGTTGTGATTGTCGTGTTTTTGTCCGTTTTAGACATAACTTTACAAATTAATTACACTATGTTATACGAATAAAACTCAAAATTTGCTCAGATGAAATTATTAAGAAAATGGTCTAATATAACATATATTTTTTCCAATAAATTACGACTAGCCGTTTAGACGTGATTCTCATTTTAAAATCAGCTACTCAAGGGAATCGGCGCCTTAAGTGCGGAAAACGGGGTCCATCTATCCTATTCCTCGGTAGTCTGAGTAAAATAGAACATTGTAACTCAATACTCACATGTATGCTCAAAACAAGAGCTTCGCAATGCACTCCGAAAAATTCATGATGAAAATCCACAGATCTGCATGATGAGAAAAATACCATCACTTTTAGTTTCTTACTCTTCTTCAGCATTTTGTATAACCATGATATTCTTTTCTCTACTGGGCAAATGTAAAACCTGTAAAAATAAATTTTGTAAGTCAAGTTTTTTTTTTTTTTTTATATAACCTATAGGCTCGCGCTTGACCACAATCTCACCTGATGGTAAGCGATGATGTGGTCGACGGTGAAACACGCTTGCCTAGAAATAACCTATTCCCTCTTGACTTAGACCCCTAGATTGTAGCTATCGGGAAACAGACTCCGGAAGTAGTAGCGAAATGCCTTGTGAGTAGCGTAATAGCGAGTGACTGGCGCATAAGCGATACTTTTGTTCAGGTGGACTTGAGATAGACCTGTGAAAGCTGGGACTGTTAGGCTTACTCAAATCAAATCAAAAGTTTATTTCAAATAAACCTGCTGTTATGATAAGTGACTCTGCTGAAATCCAGAACAAGAGATTTGGAGTAGAATTTATCAACTGGTCAAGGGTCAGAACTAAAAATATTACAGCATAATCTAATTTGTTTATGAACAGTAATGTTTATATTTACCCTTGTTGTAGTCCTGAGACTGTAGACATTTTGTTATCAGTCACAGATATCAAAACTGGATCAGTCCTCATTGCCAATCTAGCTAGATTTTTGACATTTTCGCCCATAGTAGCACTGAACAACACTGTTTGTCTTTTTGCTAGAAAAATATTTACATGTGATTGAAAAACAAGTATGTAAAAAGCCAAAGACATTTTTATTTGAACAGTTGTTCAATATATATTTTATTTAAACAATAACAACTACCTATGTATTTAAAAAATAAAAACCTGATTAAATTATACAATAATGCAGACTTATTCATTTAAAGTAAAGTCAAATATATTTATTTCAACTAGGCCATTAAGCGGCACTTTTGAACATTTTAAAGGCGAGAGTGTTTTTTTTTAATCCAGAGCAGAGCGAAGAATTCTAAAGCAGAATCCTGAGTGCATCGAGGGATTCAAATTACGTTACGTCACTCGAGCTGAAAATAGTGTTGCTCCCGAGATGGACACTGCTTTTTATCAACCTCTATGAGAAAATAAGTAAGTTCAACTTATGAACAAGAACGTTACGTTTATTTATTTACAAAAAATTAAATACCATACGACATAAAACAAAATAATTAGAGGCTAATGTTTATATTTAACAATTAAGTATGGAAGTGCATCGTAACAATTTTATTTATGTCATCCGTTACAGTTGTAGATTTATTTATAACTTGGGAATAAGAAATAGTCTCGGGAAACGGAGTCTCAGGATATAGTTTTTAAGAAACTTGATTATAATACTTTCACATGAGGAAGACGCGCTCATTTTTAATAATTCTGAAATCTGAATTTCAAACAACTACAAACGACGGTAGAATGCATATAATTTCGCGCGTAGTTTATTTTTCATAAACTTTTTTTTTTAATTTGGCGCGCTCGCATTTTTTCAGCCAGTCACATAATCAACACATTGTTCCCGCATGGTTTGTGATTCATCTCTTTGCTGATTGGAATATGTACTAACAATATCCACATTCCAAATTCAAATCAATTTTGGTCCCTCAGGGATTAACATAGATAAACTAGCTCTATTTGAATAGATGTGATTAAAAATTAATTAATCATTAATTTTGAATGTCACAACCTCTTTGACATTTTCTACAGTTGGCACTTTGCTCAAACAGTTTTTATTGTAAAAGAGATGAAAAATACACAGCGCAGTAGAAATATAGCACAGTAAAAACTTACTTGGCAATAAATTGATGATACCAGTAATATGTTTCTGAAAGCCTGCTTCCAGAAGTTTATCTGCCTCATCAAGTACTAAACACTTCAGTTTGTCACAGTTAAACTTTTCAGTATTTTCAAGGTGATCCAATAGCCGGCCTGGTGTACTGACTATGATATTTGCACCTGCAATTTTGTTAAATGCTATGAATAACTGCTGTGGGAACTCTAATTTTCAGGCTTGACTTTGACATTGAAAACTCTCAAGCTATTTGAAAGACAGAGACCTCATAAGCCCACCATAATAATTACCAAATAGTTTTACTAATTAGTGTTACTTTTACTTCAATTTAATTCCTACTACCTAATTAAAAAATAATATCATGCATTGTCATCCAAACCAAATGTGAATGCAAAATTTCATCTTAACAGGTGGATAACTGCTTTAAAATTCAGTTGCAAATTTGACACAAACATACATACATACATTGTAAATTAATAAAGAGCTATTAAAAAAGAAAAACTGTTTATTAACTAAACTTTAGAAATACACTTACCTTTCTTTAATTTTAGGATATCTTTAGCCCTCTTCTCGCCGCCCACAATAAGACAATGAGATAAATTAATGTGAACAAGTAGTTTCTTTAATACATCTGAAGTTTGTAGAGCCAGCTCTCTGGTAGGTGACAATATTATACATCCAGTACCTGGACACAAAATATAAATGATAATATTACAGGGTTTGGTTGAGTTGCATTTAAAAAACTGGCCAAGTGCGAGTTGGACTCGTGCACAAAGGGTTCCGTACCATTATCGCAAAAAACGGTAAACAAATCACGTTTGTTATATGGAAGCCCCACTTAAATATTTATTTTATTCTGTTTTTAGTGTTTGTTGTTATAGCGGCAACAAAAATACATCAACTGTGAAAATTTCAACTGTCTACCTATCACAGTTCATGAGATACAGCCTGGTAGCAGACAGATGGACCACAGAATCTTAGTAATAGGGTCCCGTTTTTACACTTTGGGTATGGTACCCTAAAAACCATAAACAACAAGGTCATGGCTATTGAAAATGTTATCAATCATGTATGACACTTTCATAATAATGGTAAACCTAGTTTCAGACTCAGTGTGTCGCAAGAAAACTACTCAACACAAACTTTTACTGTTTCCGACTTTATTACCATGTGGATGCTGTACCCGTATTTTCAAAATTAAGAACTTATTTACAAGGAGCTGAACTCACTTAAAATAACAGAAATAGTTAGGTAACTAAATAGGTAAGAAAAGTGCATGACAAAGTCAATCTTACCTCCCTTTAGAGAGCATCCAAGCTTGATTAAGTTATCAACGACAGGTATGAGAAACGCTAATGTCTTTCCGCTGCCCGTCTTCGCCGCACCGATCAAATCCTTCCCTTGGAGCAAATGTGGCAAAACTTCGGCTTGTATACGTGTAGGCTTTTCAAGACCCATGGTATTCAATGCCTTTAAAATTCTATTGTCAACTTTTCCTTCTAACATTGAAAAACAAGACCGCAAAACTATTTGGTCTACTTCCATGTTTAATTCCACGTGTCATAAACTGAACACTGAGGGCACTCATCAATATACTACTTTCACTTACAATTGGAGACCAAAATTAAGGTTTTCATTTACAGATTGTGAAATTATTTGACTAACATGTGCCTTTGTTTACGTTTTTGAGTCGATTCATTTGACAGCAAAACACAACTCTTTTGACAGTAATCGAATAATGAATTTCTGCAATGTCTATGAATGAATCGTACAATCAACGCAGTTCTAGGAGGACTGAAATGATTTTCCTCCATTACAAGTTACAACGTACTTTTTGTATGAATTAAGGAAAACCCATGTTTTTCTAGAATGACGTTACTTAGTAAACATACAAATGAATAATAACTTCTATCGTCATACAAAATCGTTCTCGGCGTTTTAACATGACAAACCATAGTTTCGAATGGGGAGTAAGCAGAACCTCAATCTCAATCAATCTAGGTCAATTCTGAATGTGAACACGAACATCCTTGTTCTGTAAAAAAACCTGACGATGTCTATCAATTGAGTGAAAGATTATGTTCTACTAAACTACGTCGAGAATTTTATATACGAGGCCTCAAAAAAACAATGCAAGTAAATCGTATAAAAAACATAGATACTACCTATATAACTGGCCAAAATTTATTTGGCAATGTATACCTTAAACATTTGACTTGCATTTCATTGTTTATTTTATATTTTTCTCAGCATTATCAGGGTAAAGCTTAACACATTAAAACATAGTACCTAGATAGGTACATATTCCGTATGCGGGGGATACAACGTAATCTGTGCTACTAATCTCTTATTGTATGAACTGCAAACATGATCAGGTAAAATAAAACAAGAGGGTAATATTAAAACAATAATTTTATTGATCACTCACAATGTTTTGTTCACTCCATTAAAATTTTATTTTCTACTTGAACTAAAACAGCCTTGCATTTGAGGAATGTGAGAGAAAACATAATGTATGATGTTGAATATTTCAGTCTTTACATCAAAACACTGATGAATAATCCTTGAAGTTATCAAAAAATCGCTGAAACTATAACACTTCCACTTAAACCAAAAATAATTTTACTATTTGATACTCTTATAACTCACACTACATAAAATTCAAATAGGTTTCAAGTACACATATGAAATTCTTGCAAATTCAGAGTGTGATTTGAGACTTGTCCTTACGACTCGTGATAATAGATGATGACTGATTTACATTTGTAACTTAAGTGTTAACACATCACATAAGAGTGTGAAAATTACAACACTGGAATTATTAAAGTTCATCGTGTGATGAGTGCTGTGAAGTGGGATGGTTTTCATCACAAGCAGCAGGCGTGCTAAACTCCATCTTATATTCACAGCGGAAAGGTTCTGTGACAGATAGGAGTTTTGTCTCCAAACCACAACTGATATGTACTGTTGTCATCCTGCTAGGCCCGTTCCAGCAACCTACACCATTTGTATACTTCATGATTGAGTATTTGTTGTGATCAACACCAGCCCATTCTCCCCAGCTTCCAAGGCCAATCTCTGCACCTCCATTCTTTGATTTTTGTGTTATTTTCTGGAAAACACATAATTTGTACACATACTCCTTGTCTTCATATTCCCAACATTCACCATCTAAAGTGGCATACTCTTGCTGCAAGCCATAATCTTTCTCAAGACTTTGTTGGATTTTCCTAATGTTAGCTTCTATTTCTCTAACTGTGCGTTCAGCATCAGTGTGCTGTCTGCGAGCCTCAGTAGCCTCATCAACTAACTTTTGTGTTTCCTCATCATAAACATTACTTTGTTCTGCATCTGCTTCCTGTTCATGCTCTTCTTGTTCATCTTGAGGTAGATCTAAGTCACTAGCCTCATCATCATGCCCAGCATATTCGTTGTCAATGTCACCAGCTTCATCAGCATCCCCATCCTGTTCCGGTTCAATATCTTCTTGTTCTTCAACTGGCTTGAACAATCCATCCTTGACCATCAATAGTGGTTTCAATAATGGCCAAGTGGTTGAAATAAAAGTGTCTTTGTCTACACTGTCACTATCACCAAAGAAGTATTTCCTTTCTTCCTCATCTATGTTTCCATCTTGGTCTTTATCAAATACTTGGGCAATTATAACTTCATCCATTGTCAAAATATCATCATGGTTTAGATCATACTTATTGAAGTGTTCCAATGATTCTTTGATTGAGTTTTGTTTCTCTTCTTCAGCTTTCTTTTGTCTTTCCAGTTCTTCAGCTTCTCTGTATACCTTCAGGGCCTCATTCTCTTTAGTTTCCAGTTCATTTTTGAGGCTCTCCTTCTCATCCTTAATCTGAACTGCCTCAGATTTATCTTTTTCTAGCTGTTGCAGTTGTTCAGCCATCTCATTTCGTTTTACATTCCCCTTTTCTATAAGTTCTAATCTCAGGTGGCTTCCTGCTTTGTACAGCTCAGCCACACGTTGAGCTTCAGCCCTCGCCTCTCGGCCTAATTCTTCGCAGGTGTTGACACACGTTTCATCTGAGGCGTACTCGTCGGTACCGTCACAACAATCGCAAACACCATCGTTCACCCTCGAACTGGGTATGTTTAGCGGTCGATGACCAGCGTTTGTGCAATGGAAAAAGCCATTCAGACATGCTGAAGTGCCAGGCTCATCACTACCATCGAAGCAATCGCAGTAGTCGTCGTTCACATAGCTAAACGGTATCGTAATCGTTCCGTCGAAACAGGTGAAATCTTTAGTCGGCGAATATAGCGGTGCTTTAGATAAAGAGACACCACGGGGTCTCGGCACATCGGACTGAACGTATGTGAATAAGGAAAAAACGATTAAAAATACTGAGTGAAATTGATTGATCCATGTAGAATAGATCATGATTATTATAAAATAACACCTTTATTTCTAAACACCGGTCACTCGCTGAATTGCAATAGATAAATAGAGAACGTGTAGCAGAACAGAAATGACAGCGCTGCGCTGACGTTACCCAACCAAAACCCGCCACAAACAAAACTTATCTCTTTCGATACAGATTATTAAAAAAATATGAATAAAATAATATAATATTTAAATAGGTACCATTTCTCATAATATCATGATTATACCTCTAAATAAAATAAACACATTACCCTCCTTCGGCAGTCGGGTAAAAAGAACGAGGTATCTACGCAACTTGACAATGTGTTCTACTATGATGTGTGGAACGCTCAGATGAAGTAAGTGGAACGGATTCTAGTGTGGAACTCATTCGAAGTTCGAACAGGCGCTATCTCGGTAAAGTAGAGATACGAATTTTATTGGACGTAAACAAACGTAAACGTAATGTTGAATAACTCAGTGAATAGTTATCCTACCTCATTGGTGAAGCTGTTCTAAACTCTAAAAACATTTTAATAAGTACTAGCTGACCCCAGCGGCTTCGCTCCCGTCAAAATTTTAGCTTATGTTACTCGGGAATAATGTAGCTTTCCATAGGTGATTTTTTTTTTTTATAGGTCCAGTAGTTTTGGAGCCTATTCAATACAAACACACAAACAAACAAAAATAAATCTTTTTTCTTTATAGTATTGGATTTTTCTTTTTATAGATTTGTTTAAAATATCTGTATCAAAAATCAAAGATTTGATTTAAAGGCCTCAGTAGCCAGGGCAGGTTAATATCAAAAAAATAACATTGCAAATGCAAAACCAAAACGTCAAACGCGTTTGTTTCATGTTTGTGATTGTGTGGTTTTGGTTATATTTTTCATTTCGATTGAGGTAATCTAATTTATTTATTATTCGAACTGTTTGTGTGGGAGAAGAATAATTGGTTTGGTCTAAAGAAAAGAAGAATATCAACATGGAAACAATATTAGAACAACAAAGAAGCTATCATGAAGAGAGGGAGAGGACGATGGATGCAATGGTCAAAGAAATACTTCATAAAAAGACCGGGGTAAGCATTTGTATTGAACAATAAACAATTTACAGAAACAAATATAAGTAGCTGTATATGTAATCTACAAACAACTTATATTTTCAGCACCGTGAAACAATAAATGCTGATCACCGTTTGAAAAATCTGCATGATGTGAGTATACATAATCTTTCATTTCTTATTACACTCAAGAACTTACTGCAATAGTAATTTGTTTGTTCGTTTTTGAAGTACTATTTGCACACTAATAATTTATTTTTGGATTGCAATCTAAAAAGTCCTACCTATTAACTGTTTTTTTTTTTTGCTCTAGAGATATGTTGAATCAACCATAAGGCTAAAGGAGCTATATGAAGACAAGGATGGTCTTCGCAAAGAAGAAATTGCAGCATTGTCTGGCCCTAGCGAGTTCAATGAGTTCTATGCTAGACTCAAGCAAATTAAAGAGTTCCACAGGAAACATCCTAATGAGGTGATTTTTACTGTTATTCCTCTCTTATTTTGTTTATTTAAATATAATACAGTTTATATAAATTGGTGAAAGAAAATGTTTTCTAATTATTATTTATGTTACAGATTTGTGTGCCAATGTCTGTAGAATTTGAGGAGTTAGCGAAACTAAGAGAGAACCCTGCAGAAGATTTCACTAGTAAGTTTTTTGGTTTATTAGGATATTGTATTTCCATAGATGTATGGATTGTATGACTAGTGATATGAAGGAAAGGGGATTCTGTAATACTGTGGTGTGGATGGTGTGGAGGAAAATGTGTTGCGCTTACACCTAGTAACATAGGAAAAGCGCATATATGATGATGATTTTTCTGTTGATCAACTAACTTAAGAGAAAATATGGGCAGAGAGTGCCGACTGAATTTCCTAAGTAAAAAGTCATAATTCTGTTGTTCAATTAAAATCAGGTGGGGTGTGGGTTAGACGTATATTCAGAAAAACATAGCGACTATAATAATATTCTTATAAAATATCTGGTAAATGCTTTATAGCTGAACACTCGAAAAGATCTCTACAGAAGACATGACACGACAACCACCGTCACTAACTTATTTGAATTTTGACAGTGCTATTGATTGAAAATAAATACTGCACATAAATTATTCTGTGCAGCCAGGACTTAAAAGAGTTTGATAATCAAACCTCATTCCAACACACCCCCTCAATCAATTGCACATGCTAAAAGCCTTACATCTCCACAAACACCTTGCATATCCTTAAGTTCCCACTTCAACAATATACTAAAAACAACAACACTTCAATTATCCTATAATAACTCCCACTCAATTAATCTAAACATCAATGTAACATATGTATCAATAAAAAAAACTTATCATCATATTTTATTATTTCTAATACTCGAAAACATACAACATTCAATATTAAATATCTCAAAAATCTGCCTAACTAAAAACATTTCTTTAATGTTCTATAACTCCTACTTAACTTCATCATTACAAAACTGCTACTCAACTTCATCATTATAAAACTCCCAACTCAACTTCATCATCACAAAACTCCTACTTAACTTCAACATTACAAAACTTCTAACTCAACTTCATCATCACAAAACTTCTACTCAACTTCAACATTACAAAACTCCTACTAAACTTCATATTCTCCTACTCGACTCATCATATTTTCCTACATAACATTATCATCAACACAATAACCAAACAAAGATATAGAAAACTTAAGGTTCTAATTAACTTCATGAAAAATAATATAAAACTAAATAAAAGATATGCTTGGTTGAGTTTATTGTTGACAAATAAATAATGATTCATTTACAATTTACGTCACACCCCCTTAAATTGATCATAATTTTGGCAAACCCTTAATTGTTTTAAAAAAAATCTCCTGAAAAATATAAAAGTAAACTCAACCAACCCTTTTACTGATATCCAGACCCCTTAAGTTTACATTACAATTCAAATATTTTGTTTATCATAGATAAAATACACACCCTATCATTTACATGCTTTATAATAACCCAAACCCACATATCGAACGAAAAACACTCATAATTACACTTTAGCCACTGATTTTATACACTGATTTTATCACCAAGGCACACATTTTTTTTTTCTTCCTGACATCTTTCAAACTTTCACTTGTTTAAGCTTCATTTCTTCAATTTTTTTTATTTTCTTCTTTTCGGTGATAATATTGTTGAGATCATATTTTCCATGCTTCCACTGCGCCACTCTGCTCGACATTCTTCATTAGGTACAACGCGTTGAGTTTTCGACTCTCAAACATATTTTTGGTCTTATTTGCGCAGTGCGTGCTGGGTGCTGGGCCCATAACCTGTTGTTCAATTAAAATCAGGTAGGGTGTGGGTTAGACGTATATTCAGAAAAACATAGCGACTATAATAATATTCTTATAAAATATCTGGTAAATGCTTTATAGCTGAACACTCGAAAAGATCTCTACGGAAGACATGACACGACAACCACCGTCACTAACTTATTTGAATTTTGACAGTGCTATTGATTGAAAATAAATACTGCACATAAATTATTCTGTGCAGCCAGGACTTAAAAGAGTTTGATAATCAAACCTCATTCCAACAAATTCAAGGTTTGGCTCTTGTCTATTTCTTCCTCCAATATTGGAGTAATTTAAAAGATATTCTGTAAACTGGAAAATAATATAATATATTATTTACCAGTTTTTTTTAATTTTTTATTCTATATATTATATTCTATGCCCCTATGTCTTCCTAGTCGGCGCTCTCTGTCCCTGTTTCCTCTTAAGGAACTAGCTTATTTTTTTTTCGTTTGGCAATTCAAAAGTACCTTTAAACGGTTTAATTGAAATAAATTATTTGATCTTTTCTAAAATTATACTTTGTTTTAATTTCAGCGCCTGTTGAATTTACTGATGAAGAAGGTTATGGCAAATATTTGGATCTGCATGAGTGCTATGAGAAGTATATTAATTTGAAAGGCATAGAGGTAAGCTGACATGATTATCTACTGATGGGCTTAATAGATAGTACATTCATCCCTATTTCAGTGTTTCATCTGAACTTGAATTTTAAATGTTTACTTTTTTTTTTTTGCACACAGAAAGTGGACTACATCACATACTTGAGCATCTTTGACCACCTCTTCGACATTCCCCGTGAGCGTAAGAACAGTGAATATAGAAACTATATCAGAGTTCTACTTACTTACTTGAAAGACTTTGTCAATAGAGTAAAACCTCTACAGGATCAAGCACAGGAGATGGCTGCTGCTCATCAGGAGTTCGTCAGGCAATGGGAGTCGGGAAGCTTTCCTGGATGGCCAGTAAGTTATTTTGTAATTAGAAAAAAAGGCTCATACTTTTTGCTTTGTGGGGTTTGGTTACTCAGTTTTTCTTCAACAGTTTTAATTGTTGTCGGTACTTATTTAGTATTTCTTTATAACAGAAAGAAACTGGTGGTGCCCTAACAAATGTGGGAGCTCATTTGGATCTATCAGCTTTCTCCTCATGGGAAGAGCTTGCCTCCCTTGGATTGGACAGATTGAAATCTGCCTTGATGGCTCTTGGATTGAAGTGTGGTGGTACTTTGGAAGAGAGGGCACAAAGGTAAATAATAAACGCCATGACCAGTCTGGTTTTACGATTGTCTCAAAATATTTTTAATTTTACATGTATTTTTCAGATTGTTCAGTACTAAAGGTCAAACATCCCTAGACAAGTCTCTAGTTGCAAAGAAGGGCGGCAACAAAGCAAAGGCTTCAACCCAGCAAAGGCACAAAGATATTGGTGCTATTGAAGCTCAACTTTACAGGTAAAACAATTTCCTAAAATTTTTATAATAAATGACATAGGTAACCAATTAGGTATCACAGATGATGATTTCTGTTGCCGCTATAACAACAAATACTAAAAACAGAATAAAATAAATATTTAAGTGGGGCTCCCATACAACAAACGTGTTTTTTTTTTCTTTTTTTGCGGTTTTTTTGCGATATTGGTACGGAACCCTTCGTGCGCGAGTCTGACTCGCACTTAGCCGGTTTTTTGCTACCCCATTTCTGGACAAAAGCATTCCATCCATATCTCCCGTTTTAAAAATAAAATGAATTGTAAATATATTTTTTAGGTTTGCTAACATCGTAAGTGGTACGCGTTCCGCGACTATCGAGAATGTCACCCGTCGTGCGGCCCGCGCGGCCGGGGAGCGCCGTGATGACAGCGGCGATGAGAGCGATGCTTCTGCAGCGCCTGATGTAGACTCTGATGACGATGAAGTGCCATACAATCCTAAAAACTTGCCCCTTGGCTGGGATGGAAAGGTTTGTCATTTTTAACCGACTTACCAAAAAGGAGGAGGTTCTATATTCGACTCTTTTTTTGTTTGAAAGTGTATGTTTCGAAATTGGTCCCATTTTAATTTGGTGAAGATCTGATGAAGAACTTCGGAGATATACAACAGAACTCTTCAATAAATAACGGCAAATCATTCGGGATTGCTGCAATCGCATGACTGTTTATTGTTTATACCATTTCATAACATAACATCACGCCAGTACGCTCTAAAGGGGTGCGCAGATCTCTCATTTCACCGGTTATGTTCAAGTTTCATGTTATTTGGGTAATCTATTCTGGTGTTATAGGTACCTTACTAAACAACTTGCCTATTTTAGGTAGGTACAACTAAAAAGGGAAAAATAAAAAAACTTTTTTGCAAAGAAATACTACCAACTTCCAAATAAAAACTACAAAGTGAAAAATAACTTTATTTTTGGAAGTCGGTGTCCATATCGCTAAAAAATTAGAAAAAGAAAGACACCGACTTCCACTTTCACAGTTTTTTTTAAATGTCTCATCATCCATGTTATAATGATAAAAACCTTGTTACCATGAATTATTTGTGCTATCGAAATAAAATACTTTATTTATTTTACAGCCAATCCCATACTGGCTTTACAAGTTGCACGGTCTGAACATCAGCTACACGTGCGAGATTTGCGGTAATTACACATACAAGGGACCGAAAGCGTTCCAGCGACACTTTGCGGAATGGCGTCACGCTCACGGCATGCGGTGTCTTGGTATACCAAACACGGCCCATTTCGCTAATGTCACGCAGATTGAGGATGCACTTGCGTGTAAGTATAAATTGCTAATTTTAAAATTGGAAGGATTTAAAAAAGCCCACCTTGGCCTGTACTATAACAATATATTAATAAACTTTTATTGCATTTTTAGTGTGGGAGAAAATCAAACATCAGAAAGAGAACGAGAGATTCGTAGCAGAAAATGATGAGGAGTTTGAAGATTCGCAAGGAAACGTGGTAAATCGCAAGACGTATGAGGATTTGAAGCGACAAGGACTTCTATAAATATGACACACATGTATTTTATAAATATTAAAATAAAATTATAGTCAGTAATATTGAGTTTTTTTAAAAGCGATCTACAATCCCGGATCGTTGAGCCTCGATAATATTTTTCCTTTGTGGCGACACTTTGGGAAGGCCTACGTCCAGCAATGGACGTCCTTCGCAAAGATTACTAGTCCTTCGGCTATGAATGCCATTGCCATACTAATACATACCATTGTAACTGATTGCAAAGGGGTCCCGTGTACTTGATACAGGTCAAACTGGTCGAAAGACCCACCATTTGCTGAGTCTTATGCTGAGATAAATGTGGATCTGGAGAGAAAGAGAGAGACGGAGGTCAAAGAAAAGACCGATGGATAGATTGTATGACGAATGATATGAAAGAAAAGGGAGTCATTGATAGCGTGAGGGAATAGAAGAACAAAAAAGTGTTATTGTGTTTTTACCCGACTGCCGAAGGAGGGTAATGTGTTTATCAGTCTATGTATGTATGTTTGTTCTTATGTGGCGTTCCAGAGACCAAACGCGTTGGCCGATTTTGATGATTCTTACGTCAATCGATTCGTTTTAACCCTGCGAGTGTCACCGGCTACATTAAAATTGGAAAATAGAAAAAAAAAAATTGGGCGCCTTAAAGTGGCGGCCCAATTTTGTTTTTCTTCCGAACCTAACGTGTGGGGTATCAAAATAAAGTGTTTTAAGAGGTGATTTCAAAAATATATGACACTTAAATGTTTAAATTAGCTAAAAATTATAAATAAAAAAACCCGACTGCTTAAAAAGCGAAGCTTGTTTACGTCTTTTTAGTTCGCTTTTTAAGCAGTTAGGTTTTTCATTTTTAGAAATAACTTTTTTTTTGTGTATCTATCGATATAGACCATTTTGTTACGGTCCACTTTTCTAACCTGGTATGTTTGGGTGTGATTTTAAACACTTATCACGTCAAAAGGCATGATCTCAGTAGAGTGGAGCTGAAAATTTTATTGTACTTATTTATTTATTTATTTATTTATTTAGATAACATGGAAAACTTACAGCTAAAAATAAACAGAACAAGAGCAGTAAATTTGACAGTCAGCCAATTAAAAGTCTTCACTTATAAAATATTGGATATTACTTAATATCTATTGGACACTTCAGAAGACGTCTATAACAATAGATCGCCAAACAAGACCACTAAACAACTTACATAATCAATACTAACATATTGCTCACACTACACAACAACCTTTACCTTGCATTGAACTGATTGAAAAAGTTTCGGCTTAAGCACTTCCTGACTGATGGCACACTAGTTAAAAATGGATCAATATCATGCTGCTTACACAACTCATTAAAACATCTACTTGCCCGCACAATATACGAATTCTGTCTATAATTTGTGGAGGCTGATGGAACCTGCAAAGGTGGATTAAATCTTTTTGACTTCCTAGGGGTATTAAAATAAAATTTGGATAAAATATCGGAGCAGTTTATACTGTTGTTGAAGATTTTTATCAAACAAACGCAGTCACTAATCTCGCATATGTACCTAAGAATCTCAGCAAAGCTTGCCTAATGCCTGACGGCTGACGTCACAGAGAAACTTGCAGACTTAAGAGTGCGGCGAAGCATGAATTGTCCATAGAAACATAATACCAAAATCATTTGTAGGTTGAGCATATTTCCACCATATTATGCTGATATCGGATTTAGACAGTATTTATCTAGGTTCCTACGTCTTCTTGTTTTCAAAATACTTACCTAAAATGAAGTTAAAGCGAATAAACAGCGTAAATGACATGTTTTCCTATTGATTTTTCTGCATTAAAAAATACAATATCTATAAAATTTCCGTCGCAACAACATAGCTCATATTATCAAGTTAAAAACATCGTTTTTTTTTTTTTTTAAATATTAAGTTTGCATGCATAATTTTTGGTATTACGGAACACATCAAAATAATCATACATTTTCAATAGTAGCTATTGCTATCGCGTCAAGCACGTCATGTCAATGTGTGTGTGATCGTGCTTCACACGGTTGAGTATCGCTCGTACGGCGGCGCGGCGTTTGATCGGGGCTCTTCGGCGTTGTTTATTGTTTGTTGCATTGTATTTTTTTTTGTGTTTTTTTGTCAGTGTTAGACGATTACTTTACTGTGCTGTTCGTGCGTATTTATTTATTTTCTAAGTACTTATTATAATATTTCTGACACTATTGACATATGCTATGAACTTGGATTTAGATTTGCCTTGTGATTTGAACTTTGATATTGAGTAATCTACTTTCTTACGAACTTTGCGTTGTTTACGGACTTTGTTATTATTTATGACTTAGTTTGGTTGCCGACATGGACTCCGAGCGTTCGGATGTTTCTCACAGTAAGTACCTATTTCCCAATGACATAATTTAATTAGTTACTATCTGTTCCCAGCGGTTTTACCCGCCGTTTAAAACGGCTTGACCGATTTATATGATTTTTTTGTGTATAGGTACTTGAGGTCTGAGAATAGGTCGTAGGCGATCTAACATCACGCTACGACCCTTACGAGCGGCGGCGGGTGAAACCGCTGGGAACAGCTAGTATTAGTATAGATTTATGTTACCGGCAGGGATCTTGACCTTGAGTTGCGCAGTAGTCGATTTTAATAGATAGTCCGCGCATAATTATGCGCCAACTAACCCTTCACTAACGCGCCTAACGCTCAAGATCCGTGCCACTTGTTTTTGTACCTAGGTACTTATTACTTTCTTAGCTAGCTACTTATTGTTTACATATTTTTAAACTCAGCCTAAGAAAATAAAGATATTTTTCTTGATCTGAGTTACATTAATATTACCCGACTACCGAAGGAGGGTAATGTGTTTATTTCGTTTGTTTGTCATGAGACAAAGCGGGCGTCGGAAATTATTTCAAGGACACCGCTAAGACTTACCTACACTGCTCCTCTTTACATACAGTGATGTTAGTCCGGCTCACCCAGCATAGGGTGACCATACGATCGGATTTGGTTACACAAGCGCGGCTTTATGCAGGAATTTCCTAGTAGGTAGGATATATCTTAATTATATTTTACATTTGATTTGCGCTCTATCAAGATGATAGTAAATTTATACTCTATTTAAATTTTCCAGATCTTCTTCATGTGGTTCAGGTGGCATTCAAATAACCAAAACAGCCAACCAAGCACCACCAAGCTTTGAACGTGTCTTTGATCTTGAGTCAAATCAGACCATACACATTGAACCAATCAGTCAATCGTTTAGCAGGTATGTACCTACCCAATTTCTTTTACCTTTTTTTTATAAAGATAGAGATTTTATATAAATAATCAATTAATTAAATATTATGTGTTGTGTTGATTGTTTGATTTAGGCAATACATTTATTCACGTATTTTATCTCTTATAGGAATTAGTTTCCAACAAGCACTACAACTGCTGGGTCTCTCATTGTTGAAGATGCAAATGACGACGAAATCGAAGTTTCACAGTTAGTCGGGCGCAGAATGATTGCTGTTCAATATTTATTTGAACAATTGTCAGAAATAGACCACAGTCCTTTTAATTGCTCTTTTCTGTCTTGCAAAAACATAGTAAAGCAACTATTATACCATACATTTAAAGGCAATGATGCTACAAAATATGGAAACGAAAACGAACTCGTATCACTAAAAGATGCTGAGCAACTTTTAGGCCTTCATATTGAACCATCTGTGTTATTTATTGACGAAAAACGTCCTTTCCTCGGAGCAAGCCCAGATGGTCTGATAGGTGGTGACGCTATGATTTAACTAAAGTGTCCTGCGAGCCCAGCAAACATTACACCAGTTGAAGCAATTGATAAAAAAAAATACTTTTTGCACTAAAGATATGGAGGCCGAATTAAATAGAATAAAATTAAAAATAAATCATAACTATTTTTACCACATACAAGGACAATTACAAATAACAAACCGCAAATACTGTATTTTTTTATAGTATGGACGCCTAAAGGACTGGCATATGTAAAACTTGAACAACGAATTTTGGAATTCTGTAGTCTTAAAATAAGAAAAGTTTTATTTTAAATGTATATTGCCTGAATTAATAGATCCCCGTTTACCGAGAAATCTGCCTATCAGGGACAGAATATAAACTTGTACGTAACTTTACCTACGTAATGTACAATTACAACAATTATTACAATGTGCAATTGTACATATAAACTAAAAAGCAGTGCGTAAAAATGTTTTCTGATTACTATTATTGTATTTTTAGGGTTCCGTACCCAAAGGGTAAAAACGGGACCCTATTACTAAGACTCCGCGGTCCGTCTGTCTGTCTGTCTGTCTGTCACCAGGCTGTATCTCATGAACCGTGATAGCTAGACAGTTCAAATTTTCACAGATGATGTATTTCTGTTGCCGCTATAACAACAAATACTAAAAACAGAATAAAATAAATATTTAAGTGGGGCTCCCATACAACAAACGTGATTTTTTTGCCGTTTTTGGCGATAATGGTACGGAACCCTTCGTGTGCGAGTCCGACTCACACTTGGCCGGTTTTTTTGTATTTCGTTCAGTCGATAATATTTATGGTCACCCTACACGACTTTATCACGTTACGATTTATATTTTTTTAAATAGATGAATAAAGTAAAACATAACAAAATAAATGTTTATTCAAAATCCTTGTGTTTATTTTTAATATTCTTAGATCAGAGCGCTGTTATTTGTCTGTATCTACTTATGCGTAAATAGGCATAAATTATTGGAATATTTGTCTTTTACTAATACTTTGCCTAAATATAACTTGTATTATTTTACTTGCATTCATTATTTATTATAACAATACATATTTGAGGTTTCGTAAAAGTTACCCTACATAAATAAGACAAAAGAACGCCGGCGCCGTTCGCGTCGGCCGGCTTGCCGGCTTTCGGTTTCGAGTCGTTATGAATGGTAGCCTATCTACTCGCACACACACGGCTGCGCACGGCGCACCGCGTGTGTGTGCAAAGCGAGATAGCAATACTCCGAACGAATTTTGCACTCGCCTCGAATTGCATTTGCGAGCTTCGTTCGCCGCGCTCTTAATACATTTGCAGTCGAATACCTACTCCAAAAAAACATTGTATGAGTAACATCCACATTCAAGTGAAAAACAATGTTTTAAAGACAGCAGAAAAAAAAACTAAAGACTTAAAAGCCTATAGCCAGGTCACAGGTATTAAAAAAAAAATTGTTGCCCCGCGTTCCGATAATCGTAAAAAATTTAATGAGGTAGGAAAATCAAAATCAATCACGTGAATCGGAACGCATAGTTTGACAATCATACGATATTGATGGTTGTTGTCATAGTTGTCAAATTGTCATTGTCACTGTGATTGTCACGTTGACATTGCAAGTCAACAACAAACGCACGCGTGTTGTTTTGTGATTTTCTTCTGAAATCTTGTGTTATTCTGTAGTGTGAACCATATTAGTTTATTGTAATAATCTTCATAGTATAGATAGTGTAAGTGCCCTACAATGCCGGAGAGTGGAACCCGCAGCCGGATTTATACCGGCTCCAGGGTTTTAGGTTATGTGAGTACTCACGTGCCATTTGTGGCGAGATTTATCAAGAGACGAGGCGAAACACTCTTGTGTACAAGTGTGGGCAAGTGGTTCCATACCTACGGATGTGATAAATTCCGTTTGCTGAGCGTCAGTGGTGAGCATCCTGGTCCTATCACATATATGACTGGTGACAGCTACCATGTCTATACAGCCAGTGAAAATAACATTTACGCCTGGAGACGAGGCTGTGAACTCAAGCATGTCTACAAAGGCCACAATGCTCCAGTGCACTTGATGTTTCCCTTTGGTATTCATCTTATATCTGTTGATGAAGATAATGTACTCAAAATATTTGATATAAAGGACGAATCAGAGTTCCTTGAACTTGGTTTTGACGAAGATAGTTTCAGGATAACTACTCTATGCCATCCACCAACGTACTTGAATAAGATACTGCTTGGAAGTCAACAAGGTCAGCTGCAGCTATGGAACGTCCGTACTTCCAAGTTGGTATTTACATTCCAAGGATGGGAGTCAGCCATTACTGTCACAGAGCCTGCGCCAGCCATAGATGTGGTGGCAGTGGGCTTAGCCAATGGAAAAATAGTGCTCCACAATTTAAAATTTGACCAGTCTGTTATGGAATTTGTTCATGACTGGGGAATGGTCAGTGCATTGTCATTCAGGCTTGACGGCGCTCCAGTTATGGTGACTGGCAGCTCAGAAGGTCATGTAGTTATGTGGGATTTAGAAGAAAAAAGGGTATTGTCCCAAGTACAATCTGCTCATTACTCGAAAATATCTGGGTTGAAATGTTTGATGTCTGAGCCTTTGATGGTGACAAACTCTGAAGATAACTCCTTGAAACTATGGATATTCGATATGCCTGATGGTGGTGCAAGACTTTTGAGGAAAAGGTGAGAATCTTTAAATATTTAGCCTATTCATTGAAAAAATTTTTTTTATCTGCTTATTTTTATTATTATTTCTTTGAATGGTTAAAATTCAAAATAAATTTCTTAGGGAAGGACATTCACAACCACCTACAATGGTTTGCCACTGTGAGCCAAGTGGCAACAACATACTGGCTGCAGGCAGCGACAGTAGTTTGCATATCATGAACACTGTGTCCGAGACCTTCAACAAAAGCCTTGGGAAAGCTTCACATAACAGGAAAGCTTCAAAGAAGAAAAGTAAGTACCTTTTTGTTATGGGTTTTACAAAAGCCAGGGTCCTGTGGCGCACAGGCGTGATGGCGCGACACGACTTAGTGAAATGTACAGCCTGGAAGCCAACCCTGACACATAAGCAGGCGATGATCTGTAAAAAAATATATATTTAAATGCTTACAACACTATATGTCACAATGTCGCGTCAAATTTATATGTGGGCGCCTTAAAAGTTTAGATATGTTGTCCTATTCCTGAGCAAAGGCCTCTCTCCATCATTACCACCTTTAACGAGCCCGCGCTTCCTCGCATCTACCATCACCGTCGTTATCTGGCAGCGAGAACCCGTTTCCAAAATCCTGCCATGCCGTCATTTCATTCATGGTCTGCCGCGACCACGTCTCCAGAGTCTCGGCTAAGGTTGCCAAACATACTCTAATACACATAGAGTGTTGTACTCTATTTTCCGTTGGAGTACTCTATAATATACAAAAGTAATATAGTACTTTAAATTAAAATACTCTGATTATTTTGATTCCGACTTTGATATAAATTATCTAAATGACTTCTTTCTATTTCACTATAGAACTGAAGAAATTTTTGTATTTTAATTACAAACAAGTGGGTAAAGAAAAATAGGGTTTAATTGAAATTGCCTTTTATAAAATTGTAAAAAAAAAAAACGAAATGCTTGTTTCGACAATAAAGGCTACTTACTCTTTTTTAATCTATACTATACATTATTTATAAAAAAAACGATTGGCAACCCTATCTTGCCATCTCTTGCGATATCTGCCACGACCTCAACTCCGGAGTCCCGCCAACTATTTCGTGGTCTGCCGCAACCTCGTCTCTGGTGTCCCGCCAGCTCCTTTGTGGTCTGCCGCGATCTCGTCTCCGGAGTCCCGCCATCATTTTCATGGTCTGCCCCGACCTCGTCTCCGGAGTCCCGCCATCTATTTCGTGGTTTGCGCGACCTCGTCTCCCAAAGTCCCGCTAGCTCCATCGTGGTCTATCGCGACACTGTCTCACGAACATACTGTGGGCTTAGAGCATTTTGTGGGCCATGAAGCAAAGAACTGGTGCCCAGAGGTTGAGATTAAGCCATACTTATATTAAATTATAAGTGCGAAAGTAACTTTGTGCGACTGTCTGTTACCTTTTCACACATAAGGCGCAGATACATCTCGCAGTAGCTGAT
The DNA here is from genome assembly GCA_949775005.1 of Orthosia gothica. Classification (NCBI taxonomy): domain Eukaryota; kingdom Metazoa; phylum Arthropoda; class Insecta; order Lepidoptera; family Noctuidae; genus Orthosia; species Orthosia gothica. Next base: position 19,231,662 of record OX459037.1, read on the forward strand.
TAAATGAGACGCGCGGGTGTGAAACGAGTGCGCGTTTTGTTCCTTCAAGGTCGTTGACGACTGTGCTGAACCGATTTAACTGTAGTTTGGTATGGAGATAGTTTGAGATACCGGGAAAGAGTTTTCATCCCGGTAATCCTCATTAAAGGGGTAGAAAGGGGAATGGAAGTTTGCATAATGAACCAACAATTTCCCAAATAAGGCGGCCCACACACCTGCAATTATTATTGCGCGATATCAAACAAAGACTATTCGAAGTACTAATGCTACGCAGACAAAGTCGCGGGTAAAAGTTAGTCAATTATTAAGAAAATAAAAAAACTTTTTTGCAAAAAAATACTACCGACTTCCAAATGAAAAACTACAAAGTGAAAAATAACTTCACTTTTGGAAGTCGGTGTCTTTCGTAGGTACCATTTTATTGCGATATGGACACCGACTTCCAAAAGTTAAGTTATTTTTCACTTTGTAGTTTTTCATTTGGAAGTCGGTAGTATTTTTTTGCAAAAAAGTTTTTTTATTTTTCCCTTTTTAATTTAACCTACCTAATAGCAAGTTGTTTATTAAGGTCCCTATAACTCCAGAATAGATTAACCGAATAACATGAAATTTGAACATAACCGGTGAAATGAGAGATCTGTGTACCCCTTTAGAGCGTACTGGCGTGATGTTATGTTATGAAATGGCATAAACAACAAACCGACATGCGATTGCAGCAATTCCGAGAGTTTTGCCGTTATTTATTTAAGAGTTCTGTTGTGTATCTCCGAAGTTCTTCATCAAACCTTCACCAAATTAAAATGGGACCAATTTCGAAACATACTCTTTCAAACAAAAAAAGAATTTTCAAAATCGGTCCACAATCGACGGAGATATTGGTGAACATACACAAAAAAAAAAAAAAAAAACATAAAGTCGAACATAGAACCTCCTCCTTTTTTTTGTAAGTCGGTTAAAAACAAACGAAACAGATTGTGGTATCGATGCTTCGACACACCATATACGCGTTGTCATTCTTATACCAAATCCAGAGACGTTTGCCGGAGTTTCGCCCTCTCCCGCCAACCGATTTTTACACTTTAACCAAAATGCTATGTAATTTTTCCATAGATAGAATTAATACAATTACCGCATTTTTTAACAATACTTTCAATTTCAGGGAGAACACAAATTGACCACCTTATACTGCCACCAATCACGAAGATAAGTTCGTGCATGCAACGCGACAAACAATGGGACAGCATTGCGTCACTGCATGAAGGGTTCTTCATGGCCACGACATGGTCTTACAATAAAATGCGGATGGGAGACCATAAGTTGAAACCTCCGGAAACAGATAAAGGAGTTGTTGCTACATGTCTGACTGTGACTCACTGTGGAAACTTTGTTGTAATTGGTAAGTTCTAACTGTAAAAGTGGTCTAGAATGAAATAATAATGGAACACTTATATGGACCTAGCACATTTCCCTGGGCACAGATTATATAATACTAGCTTACAGATGCCTCATCCCTTACAAAGAAACCGTGCCGACTCAACTAGCGTTTTTCATCTGTTTAAACTGGTTATTTTTTGTACATCGATCGCGTTCGGTTCCGTTCCACGGCGATAGATAGATGGTATAAGCAACGACTTGCAATTAAAAGGGTTTACTCAGTTCGTGACATTATTTTTTCTTAACGTACAGTGACGTTTTTTTATAGTATTTTTTTTGCACTGTTTTACAGTTTCATTGCACCAAAATGTGTTAAAATACAAATTTAAACAATCGAGTGGAATGCCTCAGAAATTTAAAATCGCGTCATCTGGCATCAATTTTAAATGATCCGTTCAAACTATGTTTGAAATATGAATAATTAGCCCAATAATCAATAATTTTGCGAGATTTGATAAAACTAGAACATAAAAAATGTTATGTTCAATTCTATAAAATGAAAATTTTACACAAAATTCAATAACAAATCGATACTTATCGCGCCATTTAATGATATTTATTTGAACAAAATTTTCATTTTTAGCGTCGGGACCCGGGGCCTTGGGGTACCCATTTTTTTACAATGGATTATAAATACAGTCAAAACCGTTTATTATGCCATGCCCGGACCATTCAAATAACGTTGTTATAGCCGGTAGTCGTTATAAACATCATATTTGTTCTTAGGTCCTTGTTAGTGTTACAGGACTTATACATTCCGTCGTTATACCCAGTTCGTCGTTTTAAACGTAGTCGCTATAAACGGTTTTAACTGTAAAGCGCAGATTTTAAGCATTCTGCTTACTTTTAGAGATGAGACCCACTTGTAAAGATGACATTGTCTATTTTTTTAATTTGCCAAATAAAAATTTTTTGAAGCATTTTTTTATCCCCTCTCTGTTTTCACCTCGCAGGTTTCACCAATGGTCAAGTACACAAATTCAACATGCAATCTGGTCTGCACCGTGGGTATTATGGTAAAGAGAATAAACTAGCACATAAGGGTGCGGTCAGAGGAGTTGAGACAGACCTCTGCAACCAGAGGGTCATCACAGTTGGGGCTGATGATCTACTGAAGTTGTGGCATTTTAAAGCTGGTAAGTTTTTTGATGTTTTTATTAATGAAAGTTGTACAAAATTAAATGGTAAGCAAATGGAAGGCACCCATGGAGGTGTATGCAGTGGGTGCCGATATTTTTAAGAGTCAAGTGGACCTTAAATATTTTTCAAAGTATGTAAGTAGCAGTATGTATGATCTAATCAATCATTCGGGCAGCGGTGCCTTAGTGCCGAATTTACAATCATCAGATCATTTTATAAATTGTAGTTCGTCAGTTTTTTAAATTTGGCGGTGTGAGTGTGACATATTTGGAGGAGCTCATGGCTAAATAATAACAGCCGCAGGGGTCGATCTTCAAGGTTAAGCAACGCTTGCCGAGGTCGGTCCGTGGATGGGTGACAATTTCAACATACCTACCGAGTTTCTTCCGTGCCTTGGAAAGCACGTTAAGCCGTTGGTCCCGGCTGTCATTTGAAGATTTTTTACAGTCGTTACGGGTAGTCAGGAGCTTGAGATCTGACATCAGTCTTGCTAAGGGGTATAGTGTTACCCAGTTATTGGGTTGTGGGGGTCAGATAGGCAGTCGCTCCATGTAAAACACTGGTACCCAGCTGAATCCGGTAAGACTGGAAGCCGACCCCAACAGCAATTGGGAAAAGGCTAGGCAGATGAGATGAGTGTGACATATTTGTCTAAAAAATATGTAGCATATTTGTTACTGAATTACCTACAAGTTATCTAAAGATTCGCCGATGAAACATCCAATCGCCCTGGAGAAATTCAGTGAGGAAAATTTTGAAGAAGAAAAAATTGTCGTCTTCGTCCAATTACCTTACTACTCCATGTACATAGACGTATAACATTTCTTCGAATTCGATCCAATTTGTTATTGAACTTTCATGTCGAACACACAATGTTATAGTTAAACTACCCTAGATAAACAAATACATACCTACAAGTCGGTCAGATGTTAGTAAATCTAACAAATTGTAAATCAATTTTACCCATTCGATTCAATTTTGCTGATTTTATTTTTGTTTCATTACTTTAGTTTAGTAGAATCGAAACGAGTATTTATTTACTCTACTCTATTTCGGAAATAACTGTTTTTTCTGGTTTCTAATGTTGTTTCGTTTGAGTTTATTTTGTGAATACACCTGCGCTGGTTTAATTGGAGTTTTAAAGTAAATAAAACTGCAAAAATGCATACCCAGTGTTATTGGCACTAGGAAAATGTTTGTGAAATAATAGCAATGTAAACAAAAAAGACAAATAACTTAAAATCAAGAAACTTTTCAATTAAGGTTGCCCTAGTCGATCATTCTTCCATACAAAGTCAGTCTGGTGATTACTCCACTGTTTGATGGTGTACGTTCAATATAAAAATTATATCAATTTGTCTCATCATTATCTAGCCCTGTATTTAAACACAAAGCTGAAAAAATTTATTGAAAGTTATGAGCGTCGAAAGTTCCATATTTCAATACTAATTTTAACGCATCTTTGGGCTCAAATAAATACCATAAGAAGAAGGCAAATTGCAAAACAGTCACCATACAGGTATAGATGAGTAGTTCAACAATGCAAATAATTTTATTTTGAATTGATAAACTTAGTCGTTTTTTCATGATATCCATACTCTCAAAGGTCTGTTTATAAAATTTCGCGCGCTCGTTTTCGTCCTAAATCATCATCCATTTCGCTACAAATTTGTAAAACTGTGTATTCGTACGTGAACTACCTTCTTACTACTCATCACAGCATCTTTCGCACGTGTTGTCGTATGAGATAGCATGCATTTTAACCCCGCGCACAAAATAGTTCGTGCCGTCGCACACTGGTCCCAAATTAAAAAAAAGTGGACATTGATAGTAGACCGCTGATATTTTTTTTATTGTTGATACAGTGATTAACAGATAAGGCAAAAAAATATTATTGTCCTCCTTCAAATACTTTTCTGTAAATATTTTTTTTATTTTTTTTGTTCTATGGGAGTTATTACATTTTATTAAATTTCTTAAAAACCTTAACGATGTCGAGATGGCAATCACAAATGTTAGTAAACTAATAATTCTGAGTATTTGGCTCAAAGAAACTTATTGCTTATCGCTGCGTACTTTCGAGATAATAGTGACAGAAAATAACATTTTTTTAATGTTAATTGTTCGCTTTTTTTAATCATAGCCTTACTATAGCACATATAATGTATGCGTAATGTCAAATAAATAAAAAGAGACTGTAGACTGACTTTAACGCGGTTAATAATATATATATATAAATATCAGCGGTCTACTATCAATATCCACTTTTTTATTTTGGGACCAGTGTGCGTCGACTAGTGCAACCTTAAGGCGAGTAAGACGACACGGAGAAAATCCGTAAAGCAGTATGTCCTTGAACGTGCTGTCACGCATGCATCTTTTAATAGATGTAAAGGAAATTCGTACTCAGAATTTTTGCATTTTCCACATCATATCTTATATTGTGTAACATAAGTCTATTTAATAATCGTTCCATATTCATTCATCATCCCAACAAAAACCACTAAGCTTTGAATATTCTTACAGCAACAACGCCGTACCACGTAATACGATTAGAGGAATCGGTGTCCAGTACAAAGTGCCACCGGGACAGCGGGCTATTAGCTCTAGCGAACGAAGACTTTTCTATAACGCTCATAGACATCGACACCATGAATATTGTAAGGAAGTTCGACGGCCATGATGGCAGGATAACCGATATTGAATTCGATACTCAGAGCCGGTGAGATCATTTATTTATTTACTTACCTACTTGGATTTGTAAAGATTCCAACTTTCTTTTATGTTGGAGTCTTTTATTTCACTTTATAGATTTTGCTAGAGTTGATGAAAATTATTTTTGGTTTTGTTGTAGATGGTTGATCAGCTCGTCTATGGATTGCACTATCTGTACGTGGGATATACCAAGTGCCAAATTAGTAGATATTTTCTCGGTAAGTTCCAGTTTTTTTTGGCACTTTTTTTATCATGTCATTGATATGAAATGTAGGTTTTTTTCCAAAATGTTGCATCTTTATTACTAATAAAACACATGGTTGCGAAGTCGACCAATACGGGTATTTATTTTTTAAGGTTCCGTACCCAAAGGGTAAAAACGGGACCCTAATACTCAGACTCCACTGTCCATCTGTCTGTCTGTCACCAGGCTGTATGTCATGAACTGTGATAGCTAGACAGTTGAAATTTTCACAGATGATGTATTTCTGTTGTACTAAAATACATATTCAAGTGGGGCTCCCATACAACAAACGTGTTTTCTTTTTGTTTTTGAGATTGCGACTCGCATTTGGACGTGTTTTTATTTAAAATTGTCATTTGTTTCTAGGTTGAGCAGCCATGCACCTCCCTCAGTATGTCCCCTACGGGAGACTTCTTAGCAACAACACACGTGGGAGAAGTAGGAGTGTTCCTATGGGCGAACAGATTGCTTTACGAAAGAATATTCCTTAAGCCTATAAACAGAAAAGAAATGAATATACCAAAACTGAGTGAGTGATCCTTGAAATTTCAACGAAATTTTGTTTCTAGGAAATATTTTGTCTCTATTTGAATTAATATAACTTGAATTCGTTTCTCCAGGGTTACCATGCACAGCGCCTGAGAAGCCAGAAATTGACGACATAGGAACGATCGACTTAGGAGAAGAACCAGAATATAGATCCCCAATACAGATCAGTGAAGAACTCATAACATTATCAGACCAGCCCACTTCAAGATGGTTGAATTTGTTACATCTAGATACTGTGAAGAAACGGAACAAGCCTAAAACTCCACTGACCGTTCCAAAATCAGCTCCGTTCTTTTTACCGACAATATCGAGCCTCGAAACTGAATTTGACTTAGAGAAAGACAAAGTAGGGGACACAAAGTTGTTAATGCCCGATTCTTTAACAACACTGACAGTATTCGCGAAAAAATTAATCGTTTGTGAGAAGGAAGAGAATTACGAGAAGTGTATAGAGAAATTGAAAACTCTGTCTCCGGCAGCCATTGAAATTGAGGTTACAAGTATGGGTCTCGATGCTGGTGGGAATGTGGACGTCTTGAAACAGTTCTTGAAAATGTTAGACGTCATGTTAAAGAGTAATAGAGATTACGAATTAGCTCAGTCGTACATGAGTTTGTTCCTCAAAACGCATACTAAAGTAATATCGCAACATGAGGATCTTCGAGACGCTTTGGTGTCAGTTGAGGAGACCGCTGCGAAAGCGTGGTCCAAGTTACAAAACGAATTGTTGTATAATATCTGTGTTGTCAAAGCGTTGAAGGATATGTAGTTAAATAATAAATATTTTAAGGATATTTTTTGTGTTTCATTAATACAAATGTCCATGAATAATAGTGTTATAAAAAAAAAAACAATTAACACACGCAATGCAGTGACATGACAACTTCTTTGACATAATTACCTATGTCACAATTATACCTAAGGTTGTTCTCCAGTGTGTAAACTGGTGTAAACGAATGTGTTGTTTTAAGATACCCCTGCCTACTAAAACTGTTCAGACAAATATCACATTTGTAAGGTTTCTCACGAGTGTGTGTACGAATGGAGGTAAAATAAACCTAAAATGTAAAAAAATACTTCAAACTAAAGCTGTTCGTCCATACAAAGAGAAAACCGAAACGTACTAGTGAGGGAGCACGCCCAACAATGGAACGTAATAGATGATTCTTTCTTATTGTGAACATTGAAAAAGTGGGTTTTTATAAAAGTCGATGCGAATAATCTTGTTGCTGTATTAGAGGAGCCTCTTATATAATAGAACCTTTCAGAAATGTTACACAAATACTCCTGATATATACTTGTACTAATGTATTAAATGACCGCGTACCTAATATGTAACTAATACCCATTCCCCGCTGTAATTTAAAGCTGTTCTAAGCAACAACCGTTCAATAGCTCTACGAAAGATTTATGAGGATTATTCTCTTTTGATAAAATATGAATTTTCCCTTGTCTATGCAATTTTTCTACTCCATTGGATCCCGCCTGTTTGCGGATGATCCCGCGCGAGGGTCTTTGCGGCGTTTATTGAATATTTTTCGAAGGGAATTAAATCGCGGCCGATCGCTTCACCGGAGCCGGCGTTCATTAATGGTCGCTTCATTTTCGCAATAAGTATTCATTTCTCCGCCTCCCTCCGCGGCCCACGACCGCCGCCGTGAATCTCCAATGAAAATCTGATTGTGCTTCCTTTCCTTTGCATTATGAATATCTATCAAATTCCTTCGCGTCTTAGAGATTCCTTTATTGAAACGGATCGAGTGTTAAGCAAATAGCGCGAACGTTTCATTAATGTGTTTAATTTATTTTTTCGTCTACTTTCACGACGAAGCTGAATTCATGAGGAATGTGTAGATGTAACAAAGGCTTTGAAAAGTCATTTCGATGTGTATGCGCCTTCATTTGCAAGCGCTTTAGAAAATGTTAATTTCCGGAGGGCGTTCGGAGCGCGTAGCTTCTGTACATGTGTTATAATGTACGGTTTTGAACAAGCCATGGGTACAATTATGGAAATACGTGTATATTTCCGTTTGAGAAATGTACTTCTTGTAATTAATTACAAAGATATCCGCGTACGCATTCCTCATTAGATTTAATACCCTTTATACTTAGGACATCGTGATTTTCCTTTGGCATGAAAGAAAATTTAAAAGTGTCTGTGTAACTATGGAGATATGTATCGGGAATGGGTTCGCAGCCTGTGTTAAAGCAACGTATCGTATCGTCACCTGCATTCACTATTATGCATGAGCGACCCACTAACCCAATACGTTTTAAGCCGTTTTCTTAGTCACCGCGAGTGCATAAAGTCTTCTTACCTAGATATTGTTGCCTATAGGAAAGATATTGTTACCTATAGGTATGATGCTAGTGATGCAGTATCCTCCTCTATCTAAGTGAATAGGCAGCTAGGTACGTGCTCCAAAATCTTTTTTAACAAAAATAAGGCATACTTAGGTAGGTACCTACTTTGAACTGCCTAGTACCTAATACAAAATTTATAATCAAATTAAATGAACAAATTCGAACTCCAAGGCTCGCTGACTTCCAAATCGGGGTGTGTACCTATTAAGTGGTTATTTAGCATATAAATGCCTTTAAAGGACTAACTCATTCCATGGTAAAAATATGCTATGTTTTTATTGACCGAAAGAGCGCGCAGCGCGAGCGAAACGTCTCCGTTTCAGCTTGGGCTTGGGTCCGTTTTGTATGGCCGGTTCTCCGGCTTTTCTCCTCTACAGGTCGCATTTCTCAAACGATTCTCATGAGCAGGTTTGATAAAAGCCGCTAGCAGAAACTAATTGACAAATAAATGTTTGAGAATTGCTGACGCAAAACACGTTACTCCGTTCTTACATCTTTCGAGTTAGTGCTAACTACCTACCTAATTCAAAAAGCACCTTCTTTTTCTTTTTGCTACTGATGGCAAGCGATGATGGTCGTCGATGGATCACGCTTGCCTGGAACCTGGAAGGAAACTAGGGTAAATGAGGGTAATATGGTCAGTCGGTTAATATAGTCATGTACCTACCTGCTATTATGTCTTAAAAAGGATAAGCACTACAACACATGATGGTTCTACTAGTTGACTGAGGGAGCGCGAATCGCGAGCGAAGCGTCTCCGTTTCAGCTTGGGCGAAAAATATTTCGTATGTACGGCTGTTCGCCTCTACAGGTCGCATTTCTCAACTGATTCTCGTGAAATTTTGTCAGCAGGTTCGTTATTTATATGTCTTTTATTTATCTAAAAAGTATTTTTATTTTTATTGAAAACGGAGCCGTTTTAATAAAATTATTAATAGAAATATAATTACAAATGGTAAATTATCTTCTATTTTTATCCCGGGAGTAGTTATGTGCCCTTGGGATAATTTCCGACTTAAATACGGGTGCAGCCGCTGACAGAAGCTAGTATAAAATAAATAAACTCGCTCTGGTCCACACGAGCAGCAGACACATAATTCTTGAATATTTTATCTTCGTTCTTTAATCAGAATATAGAACAAGGAAATGAGGATTGTCGTCCATTTTCTATTACCGATGCTTTATTCCGGGCCATTTAACTTTTTCAGTTGAAAGTTGAATCTTCATAATGCGGCGAACGGTGGCTGGGGGCGGAGCGCCACTCGGCAGCGACCTATTGACAGCGTCCGCTGGGCATTAAACTCAATATCTAGTAAATTAACTATTGAAAACACATTTGAATGGGTTCTTTTTTATTAAATATTTCTTTCTTGAAAAGGAGGAGTTTTTGCGGTTTTTTCATTAAATTCTGCCGACTCTATTTGAAGATTTATTTCACAACCTACCAAAGATAAGATAAGGCAGTTCTTGTACGTAGTCGTAAGCTGCACTTTCACTTCTTAGTTCCTTAGCTTTTTCTTTGTTTTTTCTATAATCATCATCGTCATTTCAGCCAAAAGACTTCCACTGCTGGACATAGGCCTCCCACAAGCGTCGCCACACTGATCGGTCACACTAGGTGGAACCTCGACCAGGTTGTCGCTCCGCCTAGTGGGAGGCCTTCCAACGCAACATCATCCGGTTCGCGGTCACCACTCTAGAACTTTTCGGCCCCAACGGCCATCGGTTCTGCGAGCAATGTAAGAACCGATGTGACCCACTTTTAATTGCCAAACTTAAATGGGCCACTGCCACTTAAGTTTGGCAATTGGGTTGTTGAATTAAAAAAAAAATACGATTTTTTTAATCTATTTCGAAACTTTACATAACTTAAATTATATTGTCGTTTCAAAAATCTCTTAAATATTTTTTTTCAATTTATTATAAGCAATTGAAAATCGATAAAATTTTGAAAAGAACCACGTGACTACAAACGGGCCACAATTGGTCGCCATGTTGGTGACGTCATAACGTTCAAGGAAATCATGATACTATAGTGTCAACTACACGTAGATTGACTAAAAATATCCAAAAATTAGTGCAAATATATTAATACACAACAAATTTTATTTAGTCATGTGTGATAAAGGATTTATAAAGGCTAATGTCGATAATAGGTATACCCACCTGATGGACGAATTGGAAGTTTTGAGCATAAATGACCGGTGTAAGTTATTGTTGTTTACCAGGTACATTAGGAAACATAATTGTCATAACGTAATCGTTTTTACATATAGGTAGGTGATATTGGTGTAAAATAAAAAGTAAACAAACACGATTGGCGCGAAACTTTGACTTTGGTTAACAAAAACACTTCATTAGATACCACTTATTAAGCAACGCTTGACGAGGTCGGTCCGTGGATGGGTGACCATTTCAACATACCGTGTTTCTTCCGTGCCTCGGAAAGCACATTATGCCGTTGGTCCCGGCTGTCATTTAAAGATCTTTGACAGTCGTTACGGGTAGTCAGAAGCTTGAGATCTGACACCAGTCTTGCCAAGGGGTACCGTGTTACCCAGTAACTGGGTTAAAGGCTAGGCAGATTGACAAAATCCCTTAATAATATTTAACACTAATGTCTATATTATATATTTACAAACACTAAAAAGTTTGTAGAACAGAAACGTAAAAATATTAACTTGGTAGATTTTCGTTACACTAATTCTTCCGTAAATATCTTTTAAATACGTCGATCGATTCTCACAATTCAAACAGAAATGTTAGTTTTACGCCTATATCTGTCATTTAAGTATAAATGAATATATCACCATAAACAAAAAATCATGTTTTCAAGTTACGTAATTATACAACAATGTCAACTTTGCTCGAAAGTTCCCTTTAAAATTTACTATTATCAGTCTTTAATGATCAAAGTAAGAATTTAAAACGAATCTAATACTAAATTAGAACAAGATAACAACAGAATTAACACATTATAATTGGAATCTAGTTAGACATAGAACATTGCATAAATTTAGTAGATTGCTAGGTACTAGGCTATTGCGCAAATCACATATAATTGGGAACTTTTTGTAGTATTCGTACATAATGGTACGAAGCAAGCACGATAACTTTTAAGGTTCGATATTTATGATCAATATATTCGATATTCATCAATATATTGACGATAATAACAAGATTGAATCGGTTAAAAGTCAAAACAGTGTATCAGCTATGTGCTACAATAAGTAGAAATGAACGTTGTGACGTCACACGGGCTCGGGTTTGTTCGGCAAACTATCGGGGTGTTTTCGGTACTGGATTCAAACAAATATTTTTAATTGGATTTTACTTTGTAATTACAGTGAAAAAAAAAAACTAAAATTAGTTTTGTATGAAAACTTATATAAGATCTTTACATTTTTCACAAAAAAAAAATTGGTTCAACAAACCAATTCTTCGGGCTTTGTCGGTAGACTTGGTTCTCTTGCGGATGTCTACATTTTTGATTCGATCACGCAAGGAAACTCCGAATAAAGCTCTCTCCATTGCCCTTTGGGTGATTTTAAAGACTTCTGAGGCCTTAGTGCGAGTTTTTACTCACGCTCATTCGCGTTAACGTAAATGTCAATTTGTATTGAAACTGGATAAGCGACGTCTGGTGATGGTAAGAAGAAATCTTTTTTTTTGTATATATTTTGACATAAGAGATCGTTTACGTTATCACGAGTGAGTACGTTAAAAAACTCGGAATAAGCACACTGATGAGGCCCATTGTAGCAACCATATTTCTGTTTCATAAGTCATCACTTGCAACACACACTGGTCATAGGTAGGTAGGCTAGGTTGAAATTTGAAATTTTTAGTTAACGCTAGGGCTGTCGACGTGGCTGAGTTCTGGTCGAAGCACAACATATAAATTAAAATCTAAAAATGGAATCACCGACACGATGAAGAAGAAGTGTGCTTATTCCGAGTTTTTTAACGTACTCACTTGTGATAACGTCTTGAGACACTGGTAAGTTGGATGAGAAGATACCGCGCAACTTGCCGAACGCTGCCCAGTCGAGTCGGATTCGACGGCTGACCTCTTTCTCGAAGTTGGACCTACCTAACTGGACATGAGTCGCCGGATAGATATGAGTCGTCCACAACTTTGAGTGTAGAGTCTCCGACCTTGTTAGAAGAGGGTGCAACATGGGCATGCAACATCACCTTAGTTTTGACTTTGGTTTTCACTTTTTCTATAGCTCAATTTTTTTTATTGTTTATAGGCTCGCGTTTGACCACCATCTCAATTGATGAAAAGCGATGATGTGGTCGACGGTGAAGCACTTTCTGTGAATATTTCAAAGAAGGGCCTAAATTGTCTCTCTTGTGAATAAATCCCATGAAAGTGCACGGAAAAGTCAACTTTCAGATTTATGCACTCCGTAGCAACATCAGTTAGTTACCTGCCGCTATTGTTATTTATCGACATCGGCGAACGATCTTTCTCTGTCTAATATTTCGTCGGGGATGCCCTTCGACGGTATATTCATAAACTTCCATGTTAATAATTTTGGGAATGAAAGGAAAGTCATAAAGTATGTACGAGGAAGTGAAAGAAAAAGCTGCGCAAGTCGTAAAACTTTGAACGGTTCGCGTGATGGGCTAGGAACTATTATTACGCACGCACTTTTACACCCGGCACTTTATTTAGCAGGATAGATACATTTAGATGTCTGAGCTACAAGCTCATAATACGCTTAGATAATACAGCAAAAAAGATAAAACATGTTGTAGGAAACGTATTTATTACGAAGGTTCAAAAAGACGCAAGGAAAACAGACCCTTACAAGCGTATTTAAAAAAATAAACATTCGCTCTCCCCGAGTTCGCTAAAGGACTTATGCAAACATTGTATAGAGATGCTTACCTACGCATTCATTAAACGTAGCAATCTTATTAAGCTTAATGAGTTCAAGAGCATGTAGCGTCTCACTTACCTGTTTCGCGTAATTAGGTACATTAAAGCGCTTACAATAGGCCTTTTCGCTATGTAATAACATCGATTCATCATTCGCAGTGAATCGAATTGATTGAAGACGCAATTATTGTCCGTCAAACGTCCTTTGCTGTATCATCGATAGCGCTTAAACGAGAGTTTAAATCGATACTTTCAGGCTGGAAAGTACCGTTACTAATTTACGCGTGTTACATTAAGCAAACAACCGTTGTAAAGTGCAGCAAAATTGTTTCATGAAAAGTGTATGGGGCAAAGCCGTTTGTTGACTATTGGTTAATTAAAAGCAAACAGAGTGGGAGGGTTTACTTTGTCCATGGTGTACCACTCCGATATCCGTTTTCTGAACTGCCTACGAGATATCGTACGGTCGCGGGTACTCGTAACTTTTATTGTGCCGTTGTCCGGGTAACAGGGTTGAGCGGCGAACGACTTTGAATAAGTGCTAATGCAAATATTATGTTCAGGATTCTTTTTGGTTTCGCTCCATTATCACGGTTGCGCTTAGTCATTGGATGTTTGTGTCTGTTCGATGGATAGGTGTTTATTCATGTGGCTCCATTTAGGAGCTCTATGCTTTTATTTGCCTACTAAGTCTAGTTATAATGTTGACTTGCGCTACTTTCGGTATCTTTTCGCATACGTGTATTTTTCTCTCAACAAATTCATTGTTTGTTTTGCTCCCATGTTTAACAGAAATCCAATTTTCGTTTCAGATGGGTTTCTCAAATAATGATGTTACCGTACTTATAGGCGAAAAGCTTGTTTCATACGGTCTACCTAATGATAGTCTATACGAGTTTAATTGAGTTCGGCATTAATTGACTTCAGCACAAACGATTGAATCGCATAGGGAATTTACTCGTAAATGCCTACCTAAGTGTATCTAATTTCAGGAGGTCCACGAGAGTGTAGGTAACTAATGTCGTTTTGTAGGAGGACGAAAATACATATCTTCGTATCTATAATGAGAGTCAATACATCGAAACTAATCTAAACTAATGGCCCCGACTTACGTGCAAGAGCATAGGTAGCCCCGAATTAAGTGTCGTAGGTCGTAAGTTCGAACTCAGGCAGGCGCTTTACTTTGTGTAAATTATTTCATCACCACTGCTCTTAAAACGGTGAAGGAAAAATCGTGAGGAAACCGGCATGTCCTAGAACCAAACATTCGAAGATATGTGACATCTAACAATCCGCACTGGGCCCGCGTGGCGGATTATAGCCTATTCCTTCTGTATGAGAGGAGGCGTGTGTCCCAACAGTGGGAGTATTAAAAAGGCTGATGATGATGATGATGACCTCTCTCACAGAGAGGATGACTGAGTCCCAGCAATGGGAACATTAAAAAGGCTGATGATGATGTGTGAGAGGATGACTGTGTCGCGGCTGTGGGAACATTAAAAAGGCTGATGATGATGATGATGACCCCTCTCACAGAGAGGATGACTGTGTCCCAGCTGTGGGAACATTAAAAAGACTGATGATGATCACCCCTCTCACAGAGAGGATGACTGTGTCCCAGCTGTGGGAACATTAAAAAGGCTGATGATGATGACCCCTCTCACAGAGAGGATGACTGTGTCCCAGCTGTGGGAGTATTAAAAAGGCTGATGATGATGATGATGACCTCTCTCACAGAGAGGATGACTGTGTCCCAGCGATGGGAACATTAAAAAGGCTGATGATGATGTGTAAGAGGATGACTGTGTCCCGGCTTTGGAAACATTAAAAAGGCTGATGATGATGATGATAACCCCTCTCACAGAGATGATGACTGTGTCCCAGCTGTGGGAACATTAAAAAGGCTGATGATGATGACCCCTCTCACAGAGAGGATGACTGTGTCCCAGCTGTGGGAACATTAAAAAGGCGGATGATGATGATGACCTCACTCACAGAGAGGATGACTGTGTCCCAGCTGTGGGAAAATTAAAAAGGCTGATGATGACGATGACCCCTCTCACAGAGAGGATGACTGTGTCCCAGCTGTGGGAACATTAAAAGGGCTGATGATGATGATGATGACCCCTCTCACTGAGAGGATGTCTGTGTCCCAGCTGTGGGAACATTAAAAAGGCTGATGATGATGATGATGACCCCTCTCACAGAGAGGATGACTGTGTCCCAGCTGTGGGAAAATTAAAAAGGTTGATGATAATGACGATGACCCCTCTCACAGAGAGGATGACTGTGTCCCAGCTGTGGGAACATTAAAAAGGCTGATGATGATGATGATGACCCCTCTCACAGAGAGGATGACTGTGTCCCAGCTGTGAGAAAATTAAAAAGGCTGATGATGATGATGACCTCTCTCACAGAGAGGATGACTGTGTCCCAGCTGTGAGAAAATTAAAAGGCTGATGATGATGATGACCTCTCTCACAGAGAGGATGACTGTGTCCCAGCTGTGAGAAAATTAAAAGGCTGATGATGATGATGACCTCTCTCACAGAGAGGATGACTGTGTCCCAGCTGTGAGAAAATTAAAAAGGCTGATGATGATGATGACCTCTCTCACAGAGAGGATGACTGTGTCCCAGCTGTGAGAAAATTAAAAGGCTGATGATGATGATGACCTCTCTCACAGAGAGGATGACTGTGTCCCAGCTGTGAGAAAATTAAAAGGCTGATGATGATGATGACCTCTCTCACAGAGAGGATGACTGTGTCCCAGCTGTGAGAAAATTAAAAGGCTGATGATGATGATGACCTCTCTCACAGAGAGGATGACTGTGTCCCAGCTGTGTGAAAATTAAATGCTGATGATGATGATGACCTCTCTCACAGAGAGGATGACTGTGTCCCAGCTGTGAGAAAATTAAAAAGGCTGATGATGATGATGAATCTAAACTAATACTAATAATTGACGACACGGTTGATGTAGTGGTTGAGCGATCGGCTGCTGCGCTCCGTGTCGCGGGTCCGATTCCCGTACGTAACAAATATTTGTATGGTCTACAGATAATTGTTCCACATCTGGGTTGCTTGTGTATGTGAGTTTAAATGTTTGTAAACGTCATGATACAGGAAGAAATTCCTATTATAGAGAGAGGGACAAAAATATACATTCATCATCATCATCATCTGCCTAGCCCTTTTCCCAATTGTTGTTGGGGTCGGCTTCCAGTCTTACCGAATTCAGCTGGGTACCAGTGTTTTCCATGGAGCGACTGCCTATCTGACCTCCACAACCCAGTAACTGGGTAACACTATACCCCTTGGCAAGACTAGTGTCAGATCTTAAGCTTCAAAAATATACATTAAAGAGGTTAAATAAATGTTGTTTGTAGGAGATAGTCTCTGTAAGTATCTGCCTACTGATCGGCTTACGAAAATTATTTCATTAACAGAAAGTTACATTAACGAAATAATCTACATTGAATCTCGAAAAAAAAATTTAATAGTTTTCAATCAACAATTGGATATTGTGTCCAACTGCTGGGAAAATGCTTTCCCTCTTTTCTCACTCTCTGATTGGATTTCTAGCATTTTAAAAGATAATCTAGGTTCTTATATAGCTGTAAGTACTTATTAAAGGAAACTTCACAGTGCGCAGTCAGACGTGGTTAGTTAAGCGAATCGGAAGGATTGACGGATTTGCGATAGCGAAAATGCAATTTTCACTTTTGCAATCATAAAATGGTACCTAATAGATAGTTATCTGATAATGAATGTGAATAGAAGACTGTTTTATAAAGCTTATAAAGCTCCGTAGTGATTCTTCTTCTGTAGCGTCGATGTTTAACTTTTTAAATAGTTTGGGCACAGTAGGTGGAAACATTAATTTATTTATTCTAAAATAGCTTCTGCCAGTAGCTTCGACCGCGTGAAAGTCGAAAATTATCCCGAAGGATCATATTCTATTAATATATAATCTATATCTGTGCCGTTATGGCGTGATTGAGTAAGAGAGCTCTCAAAACGGTGAAGGAAAACATCGTGAGGAAACCGGCATGTCCTAGAACCAAAAATTCGAAGACATGTGACATCCACCAACCCGCACTGGGCCCGCGTGGTGGATTACGGCCCATTCCCTCTCACAGAGACGAGGCTTGTGTCCCAGCAGTGGGAACATTAATAGGCTGATGATGTAATGTGTTGATGTGAAGAAAAACACTTCAGTTTCCATCGTCGACCACATCATCGCTTACCATCAGGTGAGATAGTGGTCAAACGCAAGCATATTAAATATAAAAAAAAAAAAAAAAGTTTACAAATTTAATATCAGTACAGCCCTGGCTCTAGTGCTAGGAAATCCTCTATCACAATAGCCATGTAGCAGCGTTATTTTTTTTTTTGGGATAAGTTCACCACACTATTCCCAAAAAATGCAACTCCGACAAGTCAGAAACAACAGAAGCGGTCACCACAAAATGTTAGAACGTAGAGCCAGAGAAGAGCGACGAGACCCGGAAAAACAATTTAACTGTCTTGGATCTGAACATTGGTAACGAAATTAACCAGAAAATAACAGCGGAGGAGTAAGAGATAACATAATTTTCATTGTCCTTATAGCAGTCAAAAGAGCAGAGCTGGCCAATCTGGCCAATAGGCACAAAGGGACGTACTGAAACATTTGTGACGTTCGTCAGGTCCTCTAAAGTGCATGTATGTGGGCACTGGGGTCGCTTTGGTATGTCAGTCATGTTCTGGACACTGCACTCATAATGGGTATACTCATTATCATCAGCCTTTTAATGCCCACTGTTGGGACACAGAGTCCTTTGTGAGGGAATGGGCCGTAAATCCACCAAGCGAACCCAGTGCGGGTTGGTGAATGTCATATGTCTTCGATTTTTTGGTTCTAGGACGTGCCGGTTTCCTCACAATGTTTTCCTTCACCGTTTTGAGAGCAGTGGTGATGAAATTATTTAAAAAAAGTAGAGCTACTGCCTCGGTTCGAAACCACGACCTACGACTAAGTCGCGGCAGCCGTTACCACTGGGCAACGACTGTTCTCCACAATTTGTATCAGGCGGGTGATTCTAAGAATGATTGGTAACTATACAAGAATACTCGATGTATCAATGTTCGTCGGTGATCACACAATGGGTTAAATTACCGTTTCAAAGGACACGTATAGGAACATTATACACCGGACGGTAATTAATCAGTTTATAGGCACGTGTAATTGATGCTTAATACATATATTATAGTTTAACAATGCCTATTAATTGGATGCTTACTTACAATCCATTCAATTACCTGAAGGAAGAAACCTTTTATTTTATCAGATATCTTATTGTTTCTTCTTTTCAACCGAGTTTCCGAAAAGAAGGCGGTTTTATGTTCGGCTGTATGTTAGTTTTTGTGTATAAAACTAACATATAGCCGAATTCTCCATTCCACTCCACCGATTTCTCGGTCTATTAATACCGATTTTGAAAATTCTTCTTTTGTTTAAAAGAGTACGTTCCCGAATTGGTCCCATTTAAATTTGGTGAAGGTCTAATGAACAACTTTGGAGATTTGGAACAGAACTCCTCAAAAAATGACAGCAAATCTCTTGGGATTGCTGCAATCGCATATCTGTATTTCCTTTTCCTTTTATTATAAATATACTTAACCATATGGTGCTCCCACTGCTGAATTAAGAATACTCTGTAAGAGGGAGGTAGGCAGCAAGCTATCACGCGGTTAGTGGACAAACCCTTCTAACTATAAATATAGGTACGCTGATAAAACTTTTATTTCAACATAAATCTTGACTTCAATATTCCATCGAGTGAGATTGGAACTTATAACCTCATACTCGCTATGTCACTGGCCCAATTTTTTGGCAATTGCTGTAAATTCAACATTTTACACGAGACATAAAATTGAAAACAACGTAGTTTTTTTGTTTCCATTTCGAGTCACGCTTCAGTGAATCCAGTATAGTAGATACCTACTAATAAGTAGTTAGTGCCGTTACCCAGCTAATCTACTCCATGTGGAGTAGGAAATGAGAAAATGTAACAGCTGGCTGAGAATCGAGGGTTGTGATAGTCCAATAGTGATTATATGGAAATGCGATCATGCTTGAAAGGCGATTTCACACTTGTCGCTTTTTACTGAACCATTGGTGAGGTAACTTTATGTAGCCATACGAGTGTGAAAGGTACTTTGTTCTTTTAATACAAACGGTCTTATTTTTATTGACAAAACTAAGCGTTTTATTATCAAATGTATATTGAACTAGCTTCTGCCAGCGGCTTCGCCCGCGTGAAAGTTGAAAATTATCCCAAGGGAACATATTCCCGAGATGAAAAGTATTCTATGTGCTATTCCAGACTATAATCTATCTCTGTGCCAAATTTCATTCAAATCCGTCCGGCCGTTTGAGCGTGAACAAGTAACAAACATACTAACACACACTCACAAACTTTCGCCTTTATAAATATTAGTGTGATTGGAATATTCAACCGCAACAAACAAATTTACATTGATGGCGTATTTATGTCTTAGATGTTAGGGTGATTAGTTCAAGAGTTAGCTAGCACTGATGTGTTGTTGTCTGTTGTACATTTAAACTCAAATAACTTACATGTACCACAGATAATATACTTAATAATAAAATAATAATAAAAATATGTTTATTTCTCACCACAATATTACACAATACATCATTTGTCTTAACAAGCTTATTACTATTGTGGGAGACTGGTGCCTAAACTAGGTTGCAAGCCTGTATTTCAGGACTCCGCCCTTAACACAATCATTATCTCGATGCATTATTTTTTAGGTAGGTATTGAATCGGTGAACACGAACACAGTATTAGTAAGTGTGTATGTTTTGTTTGAGAGTGTGTGGTGGTGAGTGTGTGTGATGGTGCGTGTGTGTGTGTATGTTTTTTTACATTAGTAGTATTACACTAAAGTAGCAAGTAGTTTTTCGGTGTCTTCATAATTAAATTCTTGTAGGAAGGAAGTTATTTTCTTTTCACACATGTTCTTAGTAAGATTTACTATCGGTAGCATACTATTAATTTTATTGTAAAGAAAACCTCCCAGATGGCAGAAGAAACGCTTAGAGAATTGGGTTAAAAGTCGAATGTCTGGGCGATCTACGGGGTTGTATCGTCTCTTACCTTGTGAAGTCGAAGGGTGGTATTTTAGCATAGAGTGTTGTTTCAAAATTATGCTTTTAATGAAAAGTTGACGAACTGTCATAACTTTGGCTTCTTTATACAAGAGCTCTGTGGGGTAACGGTAAGGTAGGAACGAAATACTAGCATACTGATGCCTCTTCCATACAAAGAAACCGTACCGACTAGCGTTTTTCTTCTGATTAAGATGATTATTTATATAAGTAGTTCGATCGCATTCGGTTCCGTTCCTCGGCTATAGATGGTGTTAGCAGCGAATTGCAAGTAAAAGGATTTTGCGGTTCGTAACTACTTTTTCTTCAAATACAGTGATGATTTGTTTTATAGTATTTTCTTGCACGTTTTTAAAGTTTCATTGTAGCAAATGAGTTACAATACAAATAAAAAAATCGAGTGGCATGCCTCAGAAATTTAAAACCGTCTATTGGAAACAATTTTAAATGATCCGTTTAAATAATCTATGAAATGTGATCCAGAGCCCAATATTCCTTATTTTAGTGCTTAGTTGATTAAAAAAGAACATAGGTACAATTTTTATGATCAATTCTAGAAAATGAAAATGTTACAATCAATTCAATAACGATTCGATGCATTTCGCGCCATCTAGTGACATTTATTTGAACCAAATTTTCTTTGTTAGCGCTGGCTGGGACCCCGTACATGTATAGATGAGAAATAGAATAAATAAAACGCAGCTGTTACTGATTTCAAACAACGAGCTCCAATACCGACTTTAGTTCCTCAGTACTAGATATCCAATAACATTGAAATTGATCAAAGTTTCTCATTAAGTTGATTGCTAAAATATCCGTAAAACGGTAAAAGACAATTACGAGTGGACCTATCGAATTGTTCTAAATCTAAACACGGCCTTTGAAAATCTTTATTAAAAACGTTTCTCGAATTTAATCCAGCCATCTCGTCAATCGAAAAGAAAAAGGGTTTTCGTCAGCGGTATGTTAATTACAGAGACCAGAATACACCCTTTTAACGGCCGTCCGTTTTTGAATGTGTTCGTGATTTGTAGAGAGGATTATTTAATTCGTGTAAACGAGGCTCTTTGGTATATACTTAATGCCGGTAATAAGTACTACTTGTGTGTGTACGTGTATCATTCGTGTTCCTTTATCGTCTTTATCCACGGGTTGTTTGGGTTAAGCAAAGTTTTAAGCGGCGACATTATAACGTGGAGGGTGAGCGTAAGCGGTGCCTTCATTCAGTAATTTTGAGGATTTGTTGAAATAATAAAACATGATTTGAGTGTGCAATTACCTTTGCGACTTTGCTGCACTTTAAGTAATGAAATACTTGCATGTTGCTCTTTGATTGGCGTATATAAAGACGTAACGTGTAGCGTTTTAGCTATCAGAGAGTTTTATTCTTCTTCATAGGTTGAAACCTAGGAGGATATATAATCGCGAGCTGGCTGACCAAAACCAGATGTATCCTCCGACTGCACAGCATGATTTACTTTTTGTTTACGTCTTTTTAGTTCGCTTTTTACGCAGATGGGTTTTTAGATTTTTAGAATTAACTTTTTTATTTATAGCTTTTTAGTTAACATATTTTTTCGAAGTGTTTTATATTTTTGAAATCACCTCTTAAAATCCTATATTTTGATATCTCAAACGATGGGGTTGGAAGAGAAAAAAAATAGGGCCTCCGCAATATGGCGCACAAAATCCGCCATTTTTCTATTTTCACGCGTTTGGTCTTTAGAACGCCACTCAGGAACAAACATACATACATATATAGACTGATAAACCCATAACCCTCCTTCGGCAGTCGGGTAAAAACAGGCTAAAATTCTTTGCTACAACTTCGTAGCGTTGCAGCTACGCGAAAGCTACGCCGTAACACATTTCGTCGTAGCCAGAATCGTCCTACACGCAGGTTGTATAACGCTCAAGTACACAGCTATACTAAGATGTACACGTTTGTATGGCCCAGTCTACAGGACGGATGTATAATTTGCATGCCTATAAATTATTAAGATGACCAAACGGTCCGCTGACCTTTCCCCTGTTTACAAATTAGGTGCAAATCTGACTGCCTCAATGTTGTAATGTTAATGACTCGAGTAAGGTTGGCATTTTGACTTTATAGCCATTAATGTAAAATCTATCATATCATTAAAGTAAGCTGCAATAAATTAAAATTAAATTATACATGAAAATTGAAGTATCTGTTTCGAAATTAATAGAGCAACATGTCTATGATATACAAAGGCTTTGAATTTTATTCAGTTAAGTTACGTTACGTTAAAGTTGAATAAATGTCCAACCTTGTTGGTTTGTATATTAATTGGTAAATTAATGAATAAGGGCAAGTTTTTGTTTGTAAGTTGTAAGGTTGCTCTTTTCAAATACAGCACTTGGCAGTTGGAGTAGATAAGAGCCCTCACTGAATGGTTTTAGAGGGACAGTAACAAGAGGAAGACAGACCAACAATAGTTGGGTGGATGATATCCAGAAGATACGGGGTAAGACTTTGTTAAGACTTGCACAGGGAAGCATGGCACATAAGGCAGAAGCCCTGCACTCAATGGGAGCAGGGGCTGCTTAAACCAAGGCTGCCCAATTGCTTTTGGCGTTTTCTCGAATATTGTTTAAACGTATGTACGTTTATGGATGGACACAAGTCTCTCAGTGTGCAGGCACAGAGGCACTACAGAAGTTAATTAGAACAACAATAAGCTCGCTAAAACGGTACCTAACAAGAGCGGACACACAATAGTAGAAACTGAACTACTTTTTCTTTTTTTAATAAAGGCCTGTGTTGTAGGTATATACGTTGAGTAGTTAGTCAGAAACTCAGACTACTGTAAATAATATAACTAGATTAACCCATTTCTAAGGAAGAATTTATTTAGTTGTATAGAAGTGGGTACAGTGATGATAAAATATATCCGCTGGAGAACTAGGGATACTGACTTAACCCGACGAATTGCCAAACTTACGTGGCAGTGAGCAGCCACAGTGCTCGCAGAATGGGTAGTCGAAGGGGTCGGTAAGTTCAGGAGTGGCGATCGCGGACGAGAAGACGCAGCGTTGGAAGTTTGGAACGCCTCCAAACAATGGACGGAACAATGTGGAGAAATGGCCAGCGGAAATCTGCTGGATGGGAGACCTACAAGACCAGTTGATGTGACGGCACTTGATGAGATCAATGTTAGCAGTAGAAATGATGTTGATGGAGTACAGTCCTCTATAGTATTTAGAGAATAGATTGCTTCTGGTTCAATAATAAATTTTAGGAGGTGCTTTTTGATTAGGTTACGAACATACAATCTGCACGAACCTTATCACACTGAGATCTTTGAATGGAATAATGTGTTTTAAGTTAGCGGTTCCTACACTTATTTGTCTATACCACAGAGCCGACACCAAAGGAATGGGTTATTCCTATAAGTCATACACTTACTACAGTGATAAGGGTTAGTCCGCCACACTTTTCCCTACCACTGCAACTGCAACATCGTCGCCTAGTTGCCAGCTTGTCGGTTTTTTATCGGTTGCATTTCGGGGAGTGTGCGATGGAATTGCATGATCTGATTCCGATACGGCGATGCGTCATCGGTACATGTTGGATATCCCACCCATACGCACAAAACGTTTTGGGGACACTTTCATTATGCGTACAGCTAAGGAGTGGAATTCCCTGCCGGAGTCTGTGTTTCCCGATAGCTACAATCTTGGGGTCTTTAAGTCAAGAGTGAATAGGTTTTTTCTAGGCAAGCGTGCTTCACCGTCGACCACATCATCGCTTACCATCAGGTGAGATAGTGGTCAAGCGCAAGCCTATTGACGATAAAAAAAAAAACTCCTAAAAAGCAGAATTAAGAATGGCTACGAACCAGAAAAGCGCCTCAATGAAGCTCGACTAATGCCGGAGAAATAAATATTCGGAACCTGTTCGGTTTTTGTTTTACCATGTTGTGAAGGTAGATATCTATTATGTTCGCAAAGCTCATCACAGTCATCCTCTCTATGAGAGGCAGTAGGCTGTAGCATGTCATCCACCACGCGGGCCTAGTGCAGATTGATAGATGTCAATTTTAGTTCTAGGGTCATGCCGGTTTCCTCTCGATTTTTCTTTACCGTTTTGAGAGCTGTGATTTATGAAACTGTGCTTTATGATGTTGATTGGGTGAAATATGATCCACATTTACATTTAAATCTATCTTTAATATACCATGCGAGATAAAAATATAATGAGGAGGATTTAAAATTTAATCCAGTTAACATGGTCGTTCAGGCAGCAGATAATATTATTGGATAAATATGTGTGCCCCATTATTTTCTACTATAACCAGCTACACTTTTGGCAGGATTAAATTTCAGTATTTTGCTACCATCATGTTCGAATTACATATGCATTTATATTTTTTTATGTATTTAATTATTCCACAAAACAATTGAACTATCAGTCTTTGTTAAAAGTGTTATTTTATATTGCTAACATTACATTTTTAAAAGTAGTATTTATGGAATTCCGTGGAGAAAAGAATATATTAAACCTAGTTGATGAAAATACATACTCGTAAATTGAGAAGTAAGAAAATAAAGTAGCCGAGAGTGAGTACCTCGTAACTTTAATGGCCTCGTAGACAACAAAAACTCTGTACAACATAAATTCTCACTTGAAACTAACTTTAAATACAAATCCCATACACATGACGTCATTACGAGTATTAATTAGACGTATTTATAGGCGGGCCGCGATCTGCAAGTAGTTAGTAGCACGGCTGAATTAGAATGTAATCGGGTACGGTGCGGTGGAACGGAAAAGCAAGGATTTACGAGCCCCGCCACTTCCGCACCATGCACCCCCAAACACTCAAAAACTACTACCCTCACCTTTTTGTACTATGAATAGCTTTTTTTATGATAAGTGGAATAAATTGCGGACGTCCAACCAATTTATCCAGTCCTGTTGGTTTTTCTTCGTCGGACCGCGGGACTTGTATGCAAAGTACTCGACGGTCACGTGATTTACCTGTTTCATGTTATTTGGAAATTCTTCCTTCTACACTTAAGTTCGTAAACGTACTTAATTAAGTGTTTCTTGATTTATTCATGTCCAATTAAAGTCGAAGCGTTTGCTTGTGATTTATGAATGAACTGTTAAGGATTTACGATTTATTTGATGCGAACATTTGGCTGTTTACTGCATATTTGCAACGGTTTTCCGGGTTATTCGGACGGATATTGTCATGAACTCGCATCGGTAATAACTTATTTGTGCTAAACGGTCGTTTCTTTACCGTTGTAGTAAAGTCCCCATCGGTCTAAAGTTCTTTAACGAAGTTTGCGGGTCCAATTTATGCAAACAGCAAAGAGCGAAACAGAAGTCAACAAAAAATTAAGCCCCACAGTGAGCTGAGCCGTAGTCTTTGTTCTTCTAATCCCGACTTTCCTTTCAGATAGCGTTCAGTCAGCTCTTAAATTAAGAATTTATTTCAGAACTTCATACTTTCCTGTTCCCCTTTGTGTTGCATCACAATGGAAATTATTATCAATTGGAAAACTTTCCGTTTCCACAACTTCTATAAAGGCTCACGTTTTATTTTCCACTTTTGACTTTCTTTTTGTTTTGTGAGGCGATATCACAGCGGGATATTTCACTGTGCCCATCTTGATTATCAAACAAATTATAAAGTAAGCGACCTCTTTGTAATTTTTAATACGACCGTGTGATCGTAAACTACCCGTTATAAAATGCCTCTGAAGCATTAATTATTTAGAATTATTTTTAAAAGCGGTTCGTGTAAGGCTATCTCGTAAAAGGGTTTCCAATGGAATATTCATGATTACCCTGAGTAACATTAATGGTTGTTTTGAATTCCCTCATGTGAAAAGAAATATAGTAACGTGGGATGTGTTTTCCACGAGTTTATCTTCAAAATTGGCTTCGAGCATTGCTTTAAAATTTGCATTTCATATAGATGTGATGAATAATTTATAACACGATACCTCTGGAAATTAAATAGGATTTGATGAAAAAACTACGTGCACACATTGTACATACCTAATACAAGACGTAGGAGTCATGATACTGGTATTTTTGTAAATGTACGGGTTACATAAACAAAAAGAGAGGGTGCGGAAACTGAAGGAAAATGGATTTCCGTGAGACAAAGAACTTTTGTTGGCAACTACCCACTTTTGGGCACACACATAAATAAATCAGGGTTATTGAATGTTAATATTCACACAGAGAAACATTTACTTACACCATTCACATTGTGCAAATATTTTTTTTTGAATTACTCATAGCTCTAGGATCCGGACCTTTGAAAGGCGTACCAGGGGCCGAAACCAACTGGCAGAGGCCTTGTTAGACATATAGCTTCAAATGTGAATGCATCATTATCTGCCTAGCCTTTTTCCCAATTATTGTTGGGGTCGGCTTCCAGTCTAACCAGATTCAGCTGAGTACCAGTGTTCTACATCTGCCTGTAAAACACTGGCACTCAGCTGAATCTGACCTCCACAACCAAGTAACTGGGTAACACGATACCTCTTGGCAAGACTGGTGTCAGATCTCAGGCTTCTGACTACACGTAACAACTGTCATAGATCTTCAAATGATAGCCGGCACCAACGGCTTAACGTGCTTTCCGAGGCAAGGAGGAAACTCGGTATGTTGATATGGTCACCCATCCACGGACCGACCTCGTTAAGCATTACTTAACCTTCAAGATCGACCCGTGCGGCTGTTATTATTTAGCTACGAGCTCCTCAAATGAATGTGTGAAATGTGAATGCATATTAAATATTATTAACCAAAGGACGTTAAAATAAGATGACTAGTTAGATATTATTGCCATATAAAGAAAGATAAGTCCTCGTCAAAAGATTATTAATTTTATAAACCAAATAAAAATAACTATAAAGCCAACTTCACGACTCCAACGGGAATTTTATTTCGTACGAATAAAAACACGTAAATTGGAATAGTCTAACAAAAAAATATAGGACACATTGAGATGACATGTCGGCGCAGTTTATGACAATGAAAGCCGACGAGACACTTCGGCTGAATTTAATCCGCAGCGGTTAAAGTTCCCTTCAGAAACAATAACAATTCGTTCAACGATATAATGTGACCGCACAGTTTTCCCCGGAGGAAGTTTTAAGTGCAAAAGGCCTCACAAGTTTATGTGTTGAATGAATCTAGGAACCGGCCGCGTAATGCAAAAGTTGTAATTTGATTTGCAACCGTAACCACTAGCTCCCATTGTTTTCATTTACCTACAAAACGGCTTTTTGTTCCTCGTTTAAACAAGTTACGACTTTGAGAGTTATGAATAAATGAATAGCTTTTCATTATACCCTCTTCTATCTACTTAAGGCGC
The DNA here is from genome assembly GCA_949775005.1 of Orthosia gothica. Classification (NCBI taxonomy): domain Eukaryota; kingdom Metazoa; phylum Arthropoda; class Insecta; order Lepidoptera; family Noctuidae; genus Orthosia; species Orthosia gothica. The sequence continues at coordinate 19,259,546 of OX459037.1, forward strand.
CTGCAAAGGTTTTACTGACGTTATGAAAATTGAGGAAGATGTACCTACGCACGCATAAATTAATTTCATTGAATAAATTGTACGGATTCCATCAAGTTTTGCTCTCATTTCCGCTGTTACTACCTACTTCAGGTTGCCACCAACGCTAAAAAGTTCCTTTCCTGTTTTTATAAACCTTCGCTCTAATGTAAATGAACGGAAAATACTTGTAAACGACGCGTAGGTGTTGCCTACTTGGAATCCGACATTTATTAACTAAAGTATCATTTCTGTACACAAAAATTAAATGAAGATTTCATATTTATGTTTTATTTTCACAAAGTGCCTTCCTAGAATTTCACAGACTCTGCACTGCTGCAGATAAAGCGACTCTTAACCAGGCATTCAATTATACGCAACACAATTGTATGAAGAGTATTAAAATTTCATTCATCAATTTTAATTACAGTAAAGTGGCATCAATGCTGACCAGCACCTTATTGCGTATCTGTTTTAACAGCACGGAGCACACTTCATCCTTTTCATTATATTTTAGTAACTCAACAATATTCATTGCGTGTTTTACGCTGCCCAGTAGACGGATATTTGAACATATGAAACATGAAATTCAAGGGAAACAATCCGTACCCTACTCTTTGAACATACTCAATTAGGGTGCTGGTTATTTAATTTTATACAAGTACAAAATACATGAATATAAAGAGTTAAAATTGTTTGGTTGTTTGTAAACAGTAATCTCTGTAAGTAGTCATTTGGATACAAAAATATTTTCATGTGAAAAAGCTAGTGTGTATTTTTAATATGCGGTAACTAGCGACCCGCTCCGGCTTTCACATCACACATCATCATCAGCATTTTAATGTTCCCACTACTGGGAAATACATTCTCCTCTCTATGAGAGAGGGAATGGGCCTTAATCCACCACGCCGGCCATGTGCGGCTTGGTGGATGTCACATGTCTTCTAATGTTTTGTTCTAAGTCATGCCCGTTTCCTCACAATGTTTTTCTTCACCGTTGTTATAGCAATGGTGATGAAATAATTTACACAAAGAAAGCACCTGCCTGGGTACGAACTCACGCCCCGCCCCGGCTTTGCATGAGACAAATTATTGTCCTTCTTCGTTAATCACTCTTTTTTAAACCGTATCAAAATCCGTAGCGTGGTTAAGAAGTTAGAGGAGTAACCGAAATGACGTCAACAGAAGCGGACAGTGACTTTGATTTAATCTTTCTAGAGATAGGCCTGCGTTTGACCACTATCTCAGTTGATTGGTTAGCCAAGATGTCGTCGACGATGGAGGATGCTTGCCTAGGAGTAACCTATCCTTAACTCAAAAACCCCAGGTTATAGCGAAACTAAATTCAATACGGAAACCTTTAAAGAAGGATGCTCATTTTGTAAGGGAACTTGGGCCCCTTTGAAAAAAATGTTGTATTTATCAACGAGATTTCGAAAAAAAAAACAGATTCACGAGATATAACGATGTTTCTGTTCTTGAAATGAACCCTTATTACAATTCAATAAGGTGTAATACCGGGGTAAAACGTATCCTCTTAATCGAGTACCAATTGCCTAAAAAAACCGTGCGAAGTTTAGGCGTGATTGATTAACAAATATCCGAATACAACATATTTTGAATGTTACTAGCTTATGCCCGCGGCTTCGCCCGCATAAATAGTTTTGGGTTCCGTACCCACAGGGTAAAAACGGGACCCTATTAGTAAGACTCAACTGTCCGTCAGTCTATCTGTCACCAGGCTGTATCTCATGAACCGTGATAGCTAGACAGTTGAATTTTTTACAGATGAAGTATTTCTGTTGTCGCTATAGCAACAAATAAAAACAGAATAAAACAAATATTTAAGTTGGGCTCCCATACAACAAACGTGATTTTTTTGCCGGTTTTCGCGATAGTGGTACGGAAACCATCGTGCGCAAATCCGACTCGCACTTGGCCGGTTTTTTATTTATTATCCGATGGGAAGGTATTCCTGGGATGTCTGTTTGGTAATAAATGTTTTCTTTATTTATTTCTTTCTTCTATGTCCTAATTCAAACCGTGGTCTAACAATCTTCGTGAAAACCGGTCAGCCGTTGAATTATAATTAATAGTAAACATCCAAACATGCAAACTTTTACATTTATTGTAATAGGATCATTTTAAAATGCAGTTAAAATAAACTCTTTATTAATACTGATAAAAACTGTATGTTGTTATTATTATTTAGCGTACCAGCGTACCAATGTAGGTCATAAGTGGCGACCGGTCGCTGGTTGCAAGCGGCAAAGCTTTGGAAATATCGGTAACATATTGCATGCTGGGCGCTGGCCCTATTATGCGCAGAACCGAGGTTGCTAATGAAGAGAGTATTAGAAAAAACTGTGATAAAGCAGCTTTAATGAAACTGCTCGTTAAGAAAATGTACGCTGAAAGGACATCTTTTACAGTAAAAAATATGTTGTTAATGTATATTATATAATAGGACTAGCTGACCCGGCAAACTTTGTTTTGCCATAAAAAGACCAAACATTTATCTACCCTATCCTACCCTACCCTACTCTACACTACCCTACCCTACCCTACCCTACCATACACTACCCTACCCTACCCTACCCTACCATACCCTACCCTACCCTACCCTACCCTACCCGACCCTACACTACCCTACACTACCCTACCCTACAATATCCTACCCTATACTACCCTACCCTACACTACCCTACCCTACCCTAACATATCCGACCCTACACTACCCTACACTACCATACCCTACCCTACCCTACTCTACCCTACCCTACCCTACCCTACCCTACCTATAAACCTCACGGAGCCCGAGACCTTTCCAATGAATGCAAAACCATGGAAATCGGTTCGTGCGTTCTGGAGTTATAGCGTCAGGAAGAAACCCGACTTATTTTTATATAGTAGATTTGATTTGTTTTCTGAGTGAAGTTTTCAGCGTAACAGTATCAGTAGCGTCAAACAATGAATGCTTCTGGTTTGTCTTCTTAGATTTTTCTTTTAACGGGTATTTTGTGAAATACACCTGTTTTTTTTTATAAAAAATATTTGAATTTTGTCTTGCAGTGGGACTATACCGTAAGTAGGACGATAGGCTGATATTATCTACACTAATATTATAAAGAGGAAAGATTTGTATTTTTGGATTGTTGTATGTAACTGTAATAAACTTAAAAACTACTGAACCCATTGCAAAAATTATTTCACCGTTGGGAAGCTACACTATTCCCGGGTGACATAGGCTACTTTTATCCCTGTATGCCCACGGGAATGGGAACTACACGGGTGAAACCACGAGGGGACGCCTCGTGGTCGGACGCTAGTTATTAATATTTGTAACAAGTATAATAAAAAAAAAACCCGATACATTTTTATTTCATGCTACTTAATTTATCTAGTAGTAAGATGCTTTGAACACGTAATTATGACACGATATCTTGTATTTGAATACGTGTAACATCCACCAACTCGCATTGGGCCCGCGTGGTGGATTACGGCCCATTCCCTCTCACAGATAGGAGGCCTGTGTGGCCGGCCAGCAGTGGTAACATTAAAAAGGCTGATGATAATGATTTTGCGAAAACACATCGATACAAACAGTTAAACGCCCATTACTTTTGAACGGCTGAATGATTTTCATCAAATTTACTTAGCTAAGCTCACGATAAAGTCACCATTCAAACAAAAAGAATATAAATCAAAATCGGTTCATCGGATTAGGATCTATGATGCCACAGATAGATACACAAACACACAGGTATACGTCAAAATTCAAAAAATATGCGGCCTCAGTACTCTGATAACTAATTCATTTTTAGCAATTTTTACAAGAAAGTTCCGAGTCGTTCATAGTGATTCCTAAACACGTGGAATAATAAATAGAAAAGTTAAACTAGTTAGTGTAACTTTTCTATTTATAATTAAACGTGTAAAATACTGTTAATTAGGACTTGACATTGTAATTATTTGATCTAGCAACCCTAGTTTACAAGGTGTGACAATCTCGAGCAATGTGGTTGCATAGTTAATTGGATAACACGATTGTTTGCTTACATCAACTTTAGGTACAGTAAATAGTCAACATATATATACTCGTACATATGTACATAGAGTAGTTATTCCTGTGCTTTAATCAGTTGCTATTTCATAGTTGACTAAGATTTTACCGACTGCGGTCCCAGGTTTATCGTTGTAGAAACAACTTGGCCAAATAGAATATCATAGAACCATCTCAAACACAGTGCCCTTGTGGAGCTTATTCACGGAGTATTTCCTTCTCTTCATGCCCGACAACCTGCAACTTCCAGGACCTGAATGTGGCAAATGATCAAGCCATCCAATTAGTCATATACTAATCGGTATATTTTTTAATGTAGGCTACCCCCTGTAGTTCGTTAGTCTATCCAAAGGTTGTCTGGTAGATATCGCTGTCAGCGATAAGACCACCTTTGTACCCATAGTATTAAGTTGCTGTAAAATATATGTATAATTTCTTTTTTTTTGTGTACAATAAAGTATATTCTATTCTATTCTATTCCATAGACAATTTGAGCATCCATACAGCTGATCCATACATTTATGCCCGTATAACTCGCCAGAATGTACGGACCAGCTTTTTTTGTTGTTGAATTTTTTAAAGTCATAGAAATAAAGTTGTTACTGCTGGTAATCAGCTGAATCCGGTAAGACTGGAAGCCGACCCCAACAATAATTGGGAAAAAGGCTAGGCAGATAATGATGATAGAACTAAGGTTGTTGTTTATGATGTTAGTAAAACAGCCCTATTTGTTAATGTTTTACCAATAGCCCTGCATTAAATACAAAAATTCTACACTTTGACTTTGAAACCATCCAACCGAATGTGCCCCAAACCGGTTACATGCGAAGATGGTTATAGACCACTATTACAATTTTCCTTTTTTTCTAACAAATAAACAAAATGTTTTTCCGTAGTTTCACATAATTTAGAAGTCATTTGCATAACGTGCTAGTTTTGAACTATGACCCGGGATGTTCTCGCATATCCTTTATCAGTCTATTTGTGTTTACTTACTAAGGTTTCGTACCTACATACATAGAGGATGTTTTATTATCCTTAAAATATCTATCACCCGGTTTCTGACTATCTTATCTTAGAAACCGGGGGTATGTCTGTCTTGAGGGAAAGCTTTTAAAAGAGAAAGGGAGGTGTCCTTTTTAGTGTTCCATACCCAAAGGGTAAAAATGGGACCCTATTATTATGACTCCGCGGTCCGTCTGTGTGTCTGTCTGTCACCAGGCTGTATCTCATGAACTGCTGATAGCTAGACAGTTGAAATTTTCACAGATGATGTATTTCTGCTGCCGCTATAACAAAACATACTAAAAACAGAATAAAATACATATTTAGGTGGGGCTCCCATACAACAAACGTGATTTTTGTGCCGTTTTTTTGCGATAGTGGTACGGAACCCTAAGTGCGCGACTCCGACTCGCCCTTGGCCGGTTTTTGCCCTGCATCAGGCTAAAAATCAATAATAAGAAAATGGTTTTCATCGTGTTTCCAACGCATTTGTATCTAGATTCCTTTCCTTGGAAAAATATAAACATTATTAAACTGAATATCAGGACAGACATTTTTAGTCGTGTAGTATCGTAGTTAATTAATTTTACTTGAGATTTGAGTCCTAACAATTTGCCAGGACCTAGAATACCAAGAGCCCTGTTTTGCTCTGAGAGCTATTGAGAAATATGGGGCCACAGTCACTTAATGCCTGCTCTGCTTGCTATACTATAGACTACAGTATTATATTATCTGTGCTATAGCCATCTGTGTCTGTTAAACGACATGATCTTACTATAATGTTATAAAGATCTAAAATGTTTATTTTTTGTAGGAGGTTATCTCTGAAAATACTGATTCGAATAAGAAAATTATTTTACTGATAAAAAGCTATACTATAGCTGAGTGTGATATTTTATTTTAGACCGACTTCCCAAAAAGGAGGAGGTTCTATGTTCGGCTATATATATTTTTTTTATGTATGTTCACCGATTTCTCCGTTAAATGTGCACCCATTTTGAAATAGTAGATTATTAACCAAGGGGATAAAGCAGTGTCTTCTGTCGCGGGTGACGATTTAAATCGCGAGCATAACGAAGGACTCGAGGTTTACTCCCGAGCGTAGCGAGGTTGATAAAAACTTAAATCACGAGCGAAGCGAGGGATTTAAGACGAGTCCTGAGTGTAGCGAGGGATTTAAGTTCACCCAAGACTAAGACAGCTTTATCACTGAGGAAAATACTCTACTTTTCGTACAATTTGCGAAAAAATGAACACAATAATAATATGAGATAAACATTTATTAAAAATAATGACAATTAAAGGTAAAATAAATTAAAATAAACTTAACGTTTATGTATTTGAAGAAAACAAAAACGCGGCAAATTCCTAGACTAATATTTTTTTGTCGGAAAAGCAAAGGCATCAAGCTCATACGGCCTCGTCGGCTTTCGTAATTTAATTTAATAATCATAACTGCATAATAAATGCGTTTTCCTTTTTCAAAAAGATGTATAATGCTTTATATACAAACTCAATGGTGTAAACACAGATGTAGTTCAGTATACATTTCGGTAAGTATTCCAAATTTAAATCATATTCTCCCCCTAGAGGATGAATGAAATTCAGTACAATTTTCTTTCCCTGTTTTTAACAGCAAGTCACTTTTTTGAGCAAGTGGTACGAAAAAGAATTTTCGTACCACTTGCTCCAAAAAGTGACATTCTATGCCACAAAAAACGAAAAGAAATGCCTCGCTTCGCTCGTGATTTAAGTTTTTAACTCCCTCGATACGCTCGGGAGTAAACCTCGAGTCCTTCGTTACGCTCGCGATTTAAATCGTCACCCGCGACAGAAGACACTGCTTTATCCCCTTGGTTAATAATCTACTATTTGTGTTCGCAAAACGTATGGGAAAAAGAAATATTAAAAAAAATAAACTCGTAATTTTTTACGATGTTTTAATAATTATTCGGATAATTGCGGATGGAGATAAATCGAACCAATGAAAAATTATTTAAATCGCCAGCCGCTCTCGAGTTATAATGGTGTAACTAACCCGACTTTGTTATGTAAAGATTATTCGCTTTCTAGAAAGTTTTGTTTTGGAAGTTTAATTTTTTTGTAAAAATATTTTTGCCCTGAAAAATGCACGGTTCCTGAGGGATAGGTCTCGAAAGCGAAGACTCGGGGAAAAGCTAGTCTTTAATGTAATTGGTAACAACGATAAAACATAATTATATTTAAGTTAAAGTTCATTTTTAAACGGCGATCCTTTCTGTTTCTATCAACATTAAATCCGTAAAACAATGAAAATGGAAAATGTTTCCGATTCCGAGAAATACCATAAAAGGATACGTACAAATAAGCCGCAGTTTGGTTCCAGGCTTTATTATAGCATAGACTAGCTTTCGCCAGCGACTTCGTCCGTTTCAAACACGTAAAACTTAAAAAAAAACATGTTTAACTAAGAGATGTGCACCTTTTTTTTCTGGTTTACGATAAATTATATTCTATTCCATGTTTTTTTACGTGGAACCCTAATCGGCGAGTACGCTATTTTTATTTTCTAAAATAAAAACAGCCTCAGTTACAGTCACTTATAACATCAACAATCTGCTAGTGGAAGTTCCGTCAAGATAGGTAAAGCCTATTCGGATATTAGTCAGAACAAACAGGCAGACAGTTATTTGTTTAAATTGCCCTTTTTGTCAAAAGTAGAACAACATAATTTCATATGCATTTACTAAAAAACTACTATTTTGATATTGCAAGCAGACAGTTACATTTTAATCATTTGTATTGTATAAATTAACTTCGGCACCACCCGTTCAACATAGTAAGCGAGAATTAAGTAAAACAACAAAGGTACCTATTTGTTTTTGTACTTAATACACTCGGGATGTTCACCGGGCACCGTAATCGCTACTTACAACCTTAATAAGTATTTTGAACTCTTTGCTCTAACCCAAAGTGGGCCAATTCCCCCTAATTGTTACTTCAGTTCTATTTACGTTTTGAATTTAACAGTGGTTATATAAAGGCAAACTGTTAAACATACCTTCTTATTTACATATACTGAGACTTACGTAATTATTTTCAATACGGAGCATCGTAGCAATTAGCAAAATGTAAGTAGCTGAAAAAGTAGCAAACACATTTAGAGTTTGTAAAAGGTTTTTACACGATACCGCTGTATATATAAAAAAAGAAAACCTTTTCAAGAGACTCTCGCTAATTGGAAATCAAATATAATCACGTCCATTTTCGAGTTTAATTCCATTTACGAGGCGCAAAAAAGGCCAGCTGTACGAACTACATTCAGGAGGATGCCTTTTGCAGGATGGCGGTGCAAACGTCAGTCTTGTCGGACGCCCGCCGCAAAGTAATAACAGTCTCTGCTAATGGATTGTGGTATTTAGGTAGCTGCCTTCGTACATGTTTAGGCATTAGCCTTATTTTATCTATGACTTCGTGCACCTCTTACACAATTTTAGGCGCCTGGTACTTTTGCGTTGGCTTTTGTGAAACTATTCACAGATAGATAGGCACAGATTTGTGATCTTTTTTGAGTGTATTATTTATACGTTTTATCCTTATCCTATTTTTGTACGTTTTATCATTAACCTTGTTAGAACCATGAATGGAACTATATAAAAGTATTGATATCTACCAAGATAGCAAGCTTTGAATGTCAAGATGTTTGTTGGTTATTTACTGGGGTTTTATGAAGAAAAATACAGAAAGACAAGACTAGGTATTTATTTCACTTAGGTTTGTCAATTCATTAACTTTCAGAAGGCTCAGTGAGCTTACCACCCGTTCGCTAAACTAGTTCTCGTGGAGAAGTAGAACCAGAAATTCCACGGAAGCTCTTTCATAGTATTTATCGATACCTTTTACAATCACAAAGTATCGTTTATCACAATAAAGATCTACCAATTTCACATAAATTAAGAATAAACAATCAATGATTTCGCACTTCGAACTCTTAGTCAATTTTGAGCTCCTGGTACTTTTACTCTGAATTTTGGAAGCTGTTCTTTTAAATAATTGCGATCTATTTTCAGGATTCTTGTTAAATCGACTGTGACACTTAGATAGCTCCACTTTCTATTTTTATACACGTTTTTAAAAAGATTTGCCTCCTAAATGCCAGTAGATTACGTTACGTTTTACGCATTTCTCCTCTTTGACTCGTAACTTTCGAAATCGTGTCTGTAAATAGAATTCCGTTCTATATTTAGTTACAAAGCTACATAATTCGTCGTTATAGATACGACTAAAAGCGTGCGAGGTTGTGTCATTGTGCCATTAATTACTTGTGTGGGTGTTTAATACACACTAATATTATTAACGTGAAAATGAATAGCTATTTTAGTTTCCCCGTTTGTTTGGCACGTTTTTTAAGACGAATCTACTCCAATAACCCAGTTATTTTCTACCAGTGTGTGTTTCAGTGTATTTCGTATCGTTTGTATATTTAGTATGAAGAGTTTTGTACCTATCCTTTTTTTTAGAATATAGCTAACTACGTAAAAGTTTTGAAAACCTTTTAGGTGCATTCCAACTCTTATGGTCCGGTTTAAGTACTTTGAATATAGAAAATATTAACAAAATTTATAGCCTTTTCTACAGACTTAAAACTTTAATTACATTAATTTAAAAAGACAAGTGAATAATTAATTGAAAGCGGCCCGAAAAGTAAAAAAGCCTTAAAATATATTTAGATCTAGGTAAACGGGTTAAACAAAATTTTAAAATTCACATTGAATTAGCTTTTCCAATGAAACGGTCGCAAGTACTTGACTCGCGACACAATACAACAGTGACAAAGAACCCCTAACGACCCCGAATTTATCGTGAACTTTCCACTAATACCGTCATTAAACAACCCTTTGTTTTCTTCTTTGATAAAAACGCCTCGAAGCACCTCGGAGTTCGTAATTTTTATCTTTCCCTGCTTGAATAGTCACCTTAGGAACAAAAGCAAATACTTTTGCGACAGTGACAACAGCTGTCTCCATTGTCTGCAAAGGGCCTATGTTTATTAATTTAAAGTTCAGATTTCAACGAGTTTCGAGTTTGTTTTGTCAATGTTTTGATAAAAGTGATTGTCATTATGATGAAAAGTGCTGACGGAAATTGTTTTAGGGGTTGCTATCTTTTGCTTCCATAGGGGTTGTTGGGCTCTACATTTTGTCGGAATAATAAATAGACATATTTATATATGTAAATTACAGACACGCTTCTATATTTATATGTTTCATTCTATAATAGCTCATAGACTAAAAATAAATGGATGTAGGGTAGACATATTTTTCTTTAAAGGTCTAAAATTATATTTCGGTTTTGAAAGTTCGCTCGAGAAAATCCTGAAACGGAATTCATGTAAAATTTCAACTAGGTATTTCTACATAGCAGGCTAAATCATCATTTTTAGGGTTCCGTACCCAAAGGGTAAAAACGGGACCCTATTACCTAAGACTCCGCGGTCCGTCTGTCTGTCTGTCTATCTGTCTGTCTGTCTGTCACCAGGCTGTATCTCATGAACCGTGATAGCTAGACAGTTGAAATTTTCAAAGATGATGTATTTCTGTTGCCGCTATAACAAAAAAATACTAAAACCAGAATAAAATAAATATTTAAGTGGGACTCCCACACAACAAACGTGGTTTTATTGCCTTTTTTGCGATAATGGTACGGAACTCTTCGTGCGCGAGTCCAACTCGCACTTAGCCGGTTTTTTATGATTCCTCATTCCTGGGCCTTTAATATTACCACTACATGCTTTCAATTCCTTTACACTGTAGTTAAATTACAGGCCATGAAATCCACGCCAGTTTGTGTGAAGTTTCGTACGAGAAAATTACATTATGCTGTGAGTAAAATCCGTCGGCTTTCGTGCCCAGCAGGGTGCATACAATTGAATTATTTAAGGTATTATGACGTTAAATTGCCCGGCGGAGGCGAGTATACCGTAATCAGGTAAGAAAGCGGCGGGAGGCCGGTAGGCTTATTACGTATCATGCATGAGCAAAACGATAGCGATTTTTGCGCAATAATTGCTCTTCAATACAGAAGTTTTAGAGTTTTTGGCGGTTTTGTTAAGATTCATTAGACAAACAGCGAGCGACTAGCAAGCGATTGTGTAGGATCTGCCATACAGTTTTCTCTATGAGTTTCGCTTCATACAGACGTTCTGTATATAAACAGTGCGAATAATGTACGTCTATACAGCTGAATTTGTTTTGTTTTTGTATTGTTCTAGATTTAGGTCTGCTGGACACACTTTTTTATATTTCTTTGTCTCTAATTCATTATGTCAATGTCATGCATACCTGTTATTAGCATGGTTACTGAAATCCGACTTTAGATGCAATTTTATTTGAATTGTAAGTGACAGTGCTGTTGGTGTGATTATTATAAATAAATAAATAAATACCTACACTGCAGGTAATGCCGACTGGTATGACATAAAGCGTTTGATCGCGCGATGATTGCTGATTGCTGTTTCTTACGTAATAAGCCTGCCGGTTTGAGACAGCCCTAATTTAACCCTTATAATGCGCGCGGCAATTAATAAAGTTGCTCCTGTTAACTAATATTAGGTAACGAGAGTCGCGTAAACATGTAAAGTCGAAAGAAAGACGCATTAAGTTGATGTATGTGAACAATGTTTACAGGCGTGAGTGAATAGATATGAATGACGCCTACATTTTGTTTTACAGTCTCTACACTTGATACCTAGGGACGTTATTTACTTATGAACAATGTCTATTAAGCCAAAACTCTTCTACATGTTACATGCATATTTAAATTGGTGAATGTAGTAAACATTTATTTTTATTTCTCGTCTCAAATGACTTTACCCTGGAGTATTTTATAAGTTACGTGGAGCTCTTTATCCCTTCTTCATATGAAAATATAAAGGATATGTGACTACCTAATAAAGTTTATATGATGTGTTTCTCATGAGAATATGTCAGGATATTATTCCGAGGGTACTCCCGCCGGTCAAAACTTTGTTCTTAACGCTTCAAACTCATTGATAGGCACTTTGCCGCTAATTTTACCGTAAACAACTGTCAGACACAATTGTTCAACAATCTATGATATTATAATATAACAAGCTTCTGCTCGCGGCTTCACTCGCGTCAAAAGAGTTTTTTTTATTCCAAGGGAATATTATACTGAGATGAAAAGTATCTTATGTCCTAATCCAGGTTCTGGTCTATCCATATATCAAATTTCATCTAAATCCAAAATTAAGGCGTGAAAGCGTAACAAAAAAACTGACATTCGCATTTATAATAATAACTAGCTGACCCGGCAAACTTTGTTTTGCCATAAAAAGACCAAACATTTATCTACCCTACCCTACCCGACCCTACCCTACCCTACCCGACCCTACACTACCCTACACTACCCTACCCTACCCTACCCTACCCTACGCTACCCTACCTATAAACCTCACGGAGCCCGAGACCTTTCCAACGAATGCAAAACCATGGAAATCGGTTCGTGCGTTCTGGAGTTATAGCGTCAGGGAGGAAAACCCGACTTATTTTTATATATTAGAAGATTAGAGAAGACTAGCTGACCCGGCAAACTTTGTTTTGCCATAAAAAGACCAAACATTTATCTACCCTACCCTACCCGACCCTACACTACCCAACACTACCCTATACTACCCTACCCTACCCTACCCTACCCTTAAAACCTACCCGACCCTACACTACCCTACCCTACCCTACCCTACCCTACACTACCATACCCTACCCTACCCTACCCTACACTACCATACCCTACCCTACCCTACCTATAAACCTCACGGAGCCCGAGACCTTTCCAACGAATGCAAAACCATGGAAATCGGTTCGTGCGTTCTGGAGTTATAGCGTCAGGGAGGAAAACCCGACATATTTTTATAAATTAGATTATAATCACCTCATCATCAGCCTATTAATGTTCCCACTGCTGGGACACAGGCCTCCTCTCTGTGAGAGGGAATGGGCCGTCATCCAACTCGCGGGCCCTAGATATATAGATAGATATCACATGTCTTCGAATTGTTGGTTCTAAGACATGCCGGTTTCCTCACGATGTTTTCCTTCACCATTTTGAGAGCAGTGGTGATGAAATAATTTACACAAAGTAAAGCGCTTGTCTGGGTTCAAACCCACGACCCACAACTTTTAAGTCACAGCCGATACCACTGTGCCACTACACAATAATTACCTATATAGTATTATTACAATGATTGAAGAGGACGTGGAACAAAGCAGTAAATAGGATATTTCTAGGCAAGCGTGTTTCACCGTCGACCACATCATCGCTTACCATCAGGTGAGATAGTGGTCAAGCGCGAGCCTATAGGATATAAAAATAAATAAAAATAAAAATCCGGCCAAATGCGAGTCGGACTCGCGCACGAAGGGTTCCGTACTAATATCGCAAAAACGGCATAAAAATCACGCTTGTTGTATGGGATCCCCACTTGAATGTTTATTTTAGTACAACAGAAATACATCATCTGTGAAAATTTCAACAGTCTAGCTATCACGATTCATGAGATACAGCATGGTGACAGACAGGTAGACGGACAGTGGAGTCTTAGTAATAGGGTCCCGTTTTTACCCTTTGAGGACGGAACCCTAAAAACTGCTTTAATTGCAATCCTGATCTATTATCGTAAAATCTGTTTGCGATTATTTATTCATCTTCGATTCTTGGTAACATTTAACTACGGAAAAAAAAAAGGAATAAATCGTCACATTCTTTTTATTTCGTGTCATGTCATACTTCATCCGAGTTTTTATTGGAGTTGTCCAGAATTGATCATAGCCTGGATTATTTTTTAGGATTTTCTGTACACCGAAAAAATGTAGTTGGGATTCGAATAAAAATGAAGCTTTATTTGTCGCTTGATTTCAGACGTAGTCTACGTGGAAATAATTCCAATGAAAAGCATGAATCGATAAAAGACATGAATCGGAGGTTCTATTTCAACTCAACACACATTTTCTGTTTGATTTTCTTAGCTTTTTCCAAAATTATACGAGGTCTGAGTAAGTTTGACAGGGATAAAAAATACGAATGAAAACTGAAAACTAAAAGCTGAAAAAATACATTCCATCCGACCGCAAAAAAAAATATTCTGCAGTCAATCCTGGTCGACAATATTCTCTCACGTACCACATACGGCACGCGCTCCGCAGGCTTCCCATCCCTAGTCCGTAAGAGACAAAAAAAGCCTCATACCGACAAGCATTGTTCCACTCGGGGCATTTTCTTATAGCTTATTCATTTATGCTCGATCGTTTCCCTAGTAATACTTAGATTCCTAATGATAGTCGAGCATATCATCAAATCCCATTACAATAAAGCTGCATCCACACAAACCTGTGGCGCCTTACATTCAGGTTGATTGTATACAAAGTCGGTTTAATTTAGTGAAGCACCGAGCTAACCTAGTTACCCCAGCATAAGTGCAGTTAATTTTCGAGATTAGCATTTGTGTGAGACAATTAGTCGTGAGTAAACTTTAAATAGGGCTTTTGAATAGACTTATTGCCATGCTTGGCCGCTTAGCTGAAGACCGACTAAAAACTGGTTGCAAAAACTTAAGCTGGTAAGTACACTCCTATTGAACTGAGTGAAGCGGTGCAATTACGTTAGTCCTCTCCCGGTAGTCTCGCCCCGACGGCACAAAGACTTGCCCTTGCTTTCATTTTCAATCATCATTTTGTTGAGATTTCTTGCTTATTGCATTCATTGTACGGAAGTCTTAATATCGCGCCGCTTTAATGAAGTACGCCTCAGTGGTTCACTTTATTTGCGTTGCAGTTAATATTGTTTGTAGTTACCATAACTATCTACTAGACGTAGCTTTTGTGTTCTTATTAAACTGGTACTTATTTTGTAAGTATCGTTAGATTTTTTATATTTTGCATCGTAAATTTTGTTTTTAATTTTTGGTTTTCTTGCAATGACAAGAATATTTTTTAAAGTATGTCGGAAACACGAGGGCTTCCTTCCATATACCCTCGTACTTGTGGGCTTATCGTGGGTTATGCATGCACGAGGCAGGTAACTTATGCCGCTTTAGAGATATTCCATTGTCCAATTCTAGTAGCAAGTTGATGCGCCAGTTTGTAATCGTTTTCACTAGCCAGTAGCCTGATACTTTTAGACGCAACTCCACCGGCACCAATCATGCCACTCATCACACTTGATCGCGGTACCGTCTCCAGTTCTCTCTACTCAAGTCAACCCCGCGCTGCCGCGCGCCTTCCCTCCAAATTGTCTGTCACCTTACTCTAGGATTCAAATCCTTCCCTAGCATTGGACATTGGAGAAAACTCAGTGTTGCCAATCGAATAAAATCTAATTGAAATTTGAATCAGAAGCTAAATGTTGCCAATTAAATAAAACTGAATTAATAACTTTACAAGCGATATTTCATCGTTCCCAACTATTAATCATTTACCTTCCTCCGATACGGCCATCTTGACATTCAAACGGTCCCACGTTTGATGTAGAGCGATGAACAACATCGTTACTCAATTGTGATGAAAAACAAAAACCAAGAGAACAAAAAAAAATTAAGTACCTAATAGGTTAAGTTCGGCCGCTCCTGACCAAATAAAAAAAAATTACGTGGTCGTGACATCTTCCACGTGAAACCTTCAATCAACACCTTATATTACCAGCCTACAACAAAAATCAAGTACTTCTTTACTCATGAAAACATAATTCTCATAGCTTTCACACTGTTCATTTGTTTTCTCCATGTAAATCTAGGTCTCCACACCGTACACCGTACACAACCATCGTACCTCACCGTTTAGACAACCATATTAACACTAACACATTCTAAACGGTTACCGAAGCACCAGAGGTACCAGGTTCCCAACAGACGTCAAGTCGGGCTCGAAGCACTAAGTGTGCCAGAAACCACTCAAACGCCCAACACAACATACCATGCCACATACACCAAACAACGGGTCACCGAGGCCCCAGAGGAACCAGGCTCCCCCAGACACACAACAGGTCACCAAAGCCCCAGAGAGACTAGGCTCCCCCCAGACAACAGGTCACCAAAGCCCCAGAGGGACCAGGCTCCCCCAGACAACCGGTCCTCTCGAAGCAACAAGACTGCCAGATACCCATGCCACATACATTAAACAACAGGTCACCGAAGCCCCAGTGGGACTAGGCTCCCCCCCATACATATCCAGCAATGTTTCTTGGTCCCACAGCAATTGCTGTGCCTCCTGATGGTCAACCCTGTGACCATCCTGCAACCATAGTCATCCTGACCAGGCCTCGTAACCCATCTCGGTTACAGCAGTCATCTTTTGACCACTCACCAGCCCACTTTAGGCTACAGCAGTCATCTCTGACCACTCACCAGCCTATCTTAGGCTACAGCAGTCATCTCTGACCACTCACCAGCCGTTCTTAGGCTACAGCAGTCATCTCTGACCACTCACCAGCCTATCTTAGGCTACAGCAGTCATCTCTGACCACTCACCAGCCTATCAAAGGCTACAGCAGTCACCGCAGTGACTACTCTTCACCGCACAGTCAGTCCTTTGACCATGCACACGACCTCACCATTGCTAGATTGATTTGAATCAGTCTTCACCATAGTAAATTCAGTTACGTCAATGGGTACTTGATCTTTCAGATTTTCTCTAACTCATCATGAACCAAACAAAGCCTTTAATTCAACACATAATTGCCACCATTCAGAATTCCAATTCACTTCCAAACAGCACCTTTAAACCAAAATGAAATTTGTTATTTCAATCTTTACTCTCAGTATCAATCTTTATTCTGAATACAACGGCAACTTCACATTCAGGATTTCATACACAGCCAAAAGCATACTCAAGAACTCTATTCTATGTTCATGATTGCATACCCAACTCTCAGTACGATAGGTATAATAACTACAAACACCAAACATTACCAATTTTTGCAAACTAAAAATTAAATCATGCACCGCACATCACCGACTTTACACCTGTGTTAACATTATCTTATCCATCTTGAATGAAATAACACAAAATAACGTTAGGTATGTTCACAATGACCAGCACAGACTATTCAACTATTCAACAAGTTAGCACAGCCATTACTGACAGTATACTTTAAATTCCAAACTTATTATTCAAGTTAGGTAGGTACTAGACTTCCTACATGACACCACACAATTCACAAATACCTTTATTTTAAAGAGATGTTACAATTATTAAAATTTTTGAACAATGTTCAAGATTACCGAGGCCAAGCATCGTTGAACAACACAGAACAAGGAAACCATTCTTAGTTTCCTCCAAAAAAAAAACAAAAACCCATGTACCAAGTACATCAAATAGAACCCAAGTATCCCATCCGTGGTCTACAATTCACAATAACTTAGCAAATACATTTGCTACACAGAATGCACTTTCAACTTAAACGCCGAATAAGCTCTTGACTCCGTCATCTCTCTGAGCCACGAAACTGAGAAACCGTTCTATGTGAATTAAAATGTTGCCAATTGAACATCTATCTCATCCTCAGCCACGACTTGGAACAGTTATTGGCTCTCGAGCATCTCATAATACCTGAACACATCTTCTCGACACCATCTAAATGTCTAGTTGCACTTGTCATTCACCGTAGTCAATTTAAATCATTTTTATTTGTAGGTATCATTAGAATGACATGTTATCAGTTGGTTAGTTCTCTACAATGCGATATATAACAACTAGACATTAACTTTACCTGAATTCAACCATTGGTAGCAACAAAACTAAACGCCAACTGTCTAGGCTATAGTAACGTTAATCCTCGTGATGTTTGCAGGTTGTATGATTGCATATCGAGTCGAACAACAAACTATTTCACTAAACTTTAACACCGGTTTGAAAATAATCTTGATTACATAGCTCTTAACTGAAAGTTATTGCATGTCTTTGCAACAATGCGAAAGTTAAAAGTCTAATCCTCACAGTGACTCACACTTTGTAACGATTTATTAATAATCTAGTCTTTATCTAGTAACTTTTAAGTTAAAAATCATATCAAATTTATTTGTTTTGTATCATCAAACTTTTTCGAATGTTGACACTAACTTGTCACTGTCTTTATGTCTTAGAGATGAGCAAGGGATGACGTTCTGTTATCGATTAATCGACGAATCGATTTAAGGACAAAAAAAAAAAAAAAAACGTTTTTTTTCAATCGATATCAAGTACTGAATCGAACCAGCGAATCAATATTTCACCCTAGAAAATCGTGATAAGATTTTTCTGTTTTGATATGAATCAAAATATCATTTAAAAATAATTGAATGTATATCACAAACAAGTGAATTCAACGTAAACAAAATAAATATTGTTCCCTTATACCTGATACTTTAATTTAGTTGTAAAAACAACCCCAATCGGTCAAAGATGCTAAAGATCGATTATTATTACGATTTTTCTTTTTGCGTTCCGTAACTGGATTCAAACTTGTATTGAAAATACCAACGCGAACAGTTAGAAAGTATGTTGTTTCCAAGGAATAGCATATTCACAAATTCCCTTGGAGATCAAATCAACAACAAACTCAGTGGTAGTTAGGTACTATTTACGGGAAATCTGAAGTGACACCTATTAATAAAAAATGCATGGCTAAAATTCCTAGTGTTCAAACATATAAAAAAAACGGATTGCTAATATCTTTACTTCTCGATTGTCAGTAAACTAACAACCTATTTATTATCTGTGTTTATGCTTGTGACAGCACTAGTGGTCACAAAACCGTGTATTATTGTTCTAACAACATAATAATGTAATGAAATCTAATTTTTTTTTTTTTTTTTGCGTTTCATCCCCACGTTCCAATGCTCCGAGTACATTAGAAACATAAAATTGCGAAAATCGTTTTGTTGCTTAATAAAAAAGATTAAATACTTGATGAAACAAAATATTTCAAAGCTCGAACAAAGCAAGGATATCAATAGATGGTGTGACATGGACTGACTTCTCATTCTGTCTACGTAAAAATGAATTGTTCATTTTTTAATTGATCATAAAAAAATTCATGCACCTATTCAATAAGTTATTTCAAGCAGCATAGTACGGCTAATGGGGTCCTGAATCTAATTTCGATGATTATTGAAAGAAACATACAGTATCAACACCGTAAAATAGCGCTGTTTGAATATTTTTTTTTTACTCTTTTTATGTAACTTACATGACACATTTCCATGAAACAAAATAATGCAATAGTTATAAATTGCAATGAATGCAAGAATTAATTGTAAAACTTAGGTAAATCCAAACCTAATACATACTTCGGCTGCCACAAAAATGCACAGCTGCACCGATTGTTGAATGCAGATCAATCAAAGTAACATACCTTAAGCCTGTACTCCCGGATGGGTCAGGCAGCAGTGCCGACCATGCTCACATGCACAAGTCCAGACTCCTAGATGCTACCAGAAAATAATAAATGGATTGATCACCGCAGTGGCATGTATAACACCACTAAATTTCCTCTTTCATAGCGCTGTAGGCTGCGGGTTGTGTTGCCTTTTAAAATGGAACCTGAGCTCCGCACTTGTATCACCACACACAGCTGGTCACAAAAGGTCTTGTGGTATCCACAGCAGCCATGTTGAAGGGCTCAGACGTCCATGCTATTTGTTGCATATTGTACGAATGCCTGAAAAATTCATGTCTATGAGCAAGTTTTCACACAAGCGTAATGTTTTGTTGAATCAAGTTGTGGCTTAAGGATGTTTGCTCTCTTGCACTGTATTTACACAAGTCGTCTTATTCTCATGACAGTATGAAACTGGCTAAGTTTCTTTTAGCATCATAACGAAATTTATTTTAAATTTTAGCCACTTTATACCAAGAAAAACAATAGGTATTGTGGCTAAAATTCACAAGGCATTAGATAGGTACTAATTATTGTCAGAATACTCAAGTTTATACTTCCCTGCACATCTGTACACCACAGTTGCGTTTGCCCAGTAGGTATCTAGTCAGGATTGGGCATCCATGTCATCATTAAAATTATCTGCAACCCGACTTCGCATGTTGTCTAGGATAGGCCACACTATTCGGTTAAATTCGGGCAACATGATATTCCTGTCTCTAGTAGCCGGCGAGTTGCAAAACGTCTCCATTAGGTAGGTACTTCCATGCCATTTTGTTGCGCACCAAAGTGAGCGCGCCAGCCATTACTCGTCTCATTTGATCCAGCATCGCCCCGTGCGTGCATTGGTACACACTTCCGATGTCGGAAACACGAGGGCTTCCTTCCATATACCCTCGTACTTGTGGGCTTATCGTGGGTTATGCATGCACGAGGCAGGTAACTTATGCCGCTTTAGAGATATTCCATTGTCCAATTCTAGTAGCAAGTTGACGCGCCAGTTTGTAATCGTTTTCACTAGCCAGTAGCCTGATACTTTTAGACGCAACTCCACCGGCACCAATCATGCCACTCATCACACTTGATCGCGGTACCGTCTCCAGTTCTCTCTACTCAAGTCAACCCCGCGCTGCCGCGCGCCTTCCCTCCAAATTGTCTGTCACCTTACTCTAGGATTCAAATCCTTCCCTAGCATTGGACATTGGAGAAAACTCAGTGTTGCCAATCGAATAAAATCTAATTGAAATTTGAATCAGAAGCTAAATGTTGCCAATTAAATAAAACTGAATTAATAACTTTACAAGCGATATTTCATCGTTCCCAACTATTAATCATTTACCTTCCTCCGATAAGTATTTTATTATTTTGTGAATGTGAAGACTATGTGGATATTTTTTTTTTGTTTTTAATTTATCTTAGTTAGTTTTTAATCATGGCAGTTTATGCGGGCTACCTGAATGTCCTTTCTTTGGTATTTTTTGTCGAATCGTTGAGCTCCTTAAATTCTGAGTTGAGCTGCTCGGTTTTTGACAAATGCGTGCACTGACTGGACCGGTCCACTCAATCTGGATAGTTCTTTCCTCAAAAGACCATTTCAGACATCAGTTTACATGGTCTTCACATGATCTAACCAAGATTTTGTCTGGACTTTAAAAGAGACTGTGACCTCTGAGTTTGTTTCGGCCTTTCTTCTCAAAGTAGTCAGATAGGAAACGCCGACCTCATCCAGTTTTAAAAAAAAATTTGAAAGACATGTGAAAGTGTTTGTAGTTAACCAACTTACAGAAATAAGATCATTTATCATTTATATTTCATTCAATTGTTCATTATCACACCTTTTCTTTTGGGGTTTGTTATGTGTGGTCGCCGGGTTTGTTTTACGGCACATTAATCATCCTACTACAAATAGTCCCATGGGATATGATACCCCCACACCGCAGACTGTATATAAGATTGGCGGTTACACAAAATGTTAATTGGTGACGCTTTCCCGCTTACACTGTCACTCATATGTCCCGTTTAGGGATGTACATTAACCGTCTACCTATTTAATTGGTTTTCATTTTATTTGCGTCGTTTGTTCGACAATTTGAATAGCTATCACTTAGGAATAGCGTCGGGAAGAAATTGTGGCTGTGAGTACAATCTATGCCTTTTTGTATTCCATCCACGAAAATTGTGACCGCAAATCCTGCTATTCGAGAGGAGTTTTGTCGCAGCGAAATCTGACTAGGCATTAGGTTCTTGCGTGCAATTTCCATGTGCAATATTCATGCTTTGCTTTGCAAATTATTGTAATGAGAGCCAATTGTCTGAGCAATGTGTCTTTGAAGTAATGATGATACATCGAAAGTCTTTTCTAACCAACTTAAAAAAGGAGGTTATCAATTCGATACGTATGTATGTAGTATTGTTAAAATCGCACAATATTCGACAACATTATAATAGAAAATAAAAAAAATATAACCAAAAAAAACCGTCTACCAAAGCCAAACACTAAAAAGTTAAAAAATGACTTCTGTTTCGGAAGTCGGTGTTGCAAAACGATAAAAAATCAAGATGTCCCAAAGACACCAACTGCGGAAACGAAAGTTATTTTTGCATTTTTTAGTGTTAGGCTTTGGAAGTCGGTTTTTTTACTAACGAAATTAACACGAAAATCATTAAATCATGTACTTATTGCAATTATGACATATTTAATTAATTTATCATTTTCACTTGGCATTTTTCCTGAAGCACATAGCTGTCAATTGTTAAAACACTTCATTAAAACCGGTCCTAGAGTGGGGCAGAATTAAAAAAAATAAATTCAAAGTTTTTTTTTGTCACAGAATAACTAAACACGTAACATGTCACATAACATCCCACCAGTATTCCCCGAAAAGTCAGGCAGAGGTACACACCTTCAGTACCTATAGCTACATTTCGCCAGTTGTTTAACTGCCAAATAATAGGGGGTGAGCTTATTGCCATCATCCGGGTACAAATCCAGGCTCCAGGCTGCTTCTTTCAAATTCCATATGGAAAACTCAATAACACTTAACCCACTATCAAAGGAGTGATTAATTTAAGTTTTCTAAAAAAAAAAAAAAATCTGCCTAGCCTTTGCCCAACTATATTGGGGTCGGATTCCAGTCTTACCAGATTCAGCTGAGTACCAGTGTTTTACATGGAGCGACTGCCTATCTGACCTCCATCTCAGTAACAGGGTAACACGGTACTCTTTGGCAAGACTGGTGTCAGATCTCAGGCTTCTGACTACCTAAGGACTGGTGTCAGATCTCAAGCTTCTGACTACCTAAGGACTGTCATAGATCCACAAATGACAGCTGGGACCAATGGCTCGCACGTTAGCACGTTATGCTTTCCGAGGTCACCCATCCACGGACCGAACGCGTCAAGCGTTGCTTAACCTTGATGAACGCCCAGCGCGGCTGTTATTAAGTTTAAAAAAAAAGTATTTATTTATTATATGAATTCTGCCCTGAGAATTTCCCATATTAACCCGATGATTGCCTTACTACACCATCATTAGTTTTGTTCGGCGTTCGTTTACATAAACATCTACACTGTAAACACTAACAAAACGTAATCATATCAGCAATGCTTAGTTCGTTAAAGGCACCAGGCGTCGTATAACGACTCCCGATAGCAGCCCGAACAAATAAACGTATCTACGTGTAACACGGTACCTTTGTCTTTGAAATCCTCGTATAGATACAGGCACTAACTAGGCTTTGAAATATTACCGTGAACAGATTCGCTCCGTCGAGCCCGCCAGCCGCCACTGCCTCCCCATCTGTCTCTCACTACTCCGACGTATGCAAGTGTCGGCGTGACGTTAACGGCACTTGAGAGACAGATCGTTCCTCATTCACAAAATATTAGCTACCCTTAATTGGCTAACTTTGCAAGAATTATCTTACGTAACTAGCAATTAGCTAGCTCCAGTTAGTTTATCTCTTAGTAATACGGATTTATGTACATTTGTACAACTTTCCCTAGAGTAGGTGGGTAAATTATTAATTTATTTAAAGCAGACTATGTTGACCAAACTGTTAGAGAACTGGTTTCTGCAAGTAATATTTAATTAAATGTCTCCGTACCTACTCAAAGTTCAGTGCAAACAAATGACCTACATATTTATTTAGGTTAGTAAGAGCGGAAAGTTTGCAAACTCTAGCAAGATTCTAATTACATTGGTAGTCCTTAATGTAAGTATTAAACGTAGGAAGATTTAGTTTAATACAAAAGTCTTAAAAGTACAAGCAGATAAATAAGGTCTCTTGTTGACCGGGGCGTTAATGAAACGCAAACAATCCCTGAGTAAATTCTGCGATGCAAACCCGCTACAAGTTGTTGTATTCGTGTGCTGAGCACACCACTCTTTGATGTACTTCTTTTCTACAGTTTCAATGCGGAATTAGAAGTGAATGAATTAATTACTTAGCTCTGCATTTTGCAGACGGCGGCGGCGTGTTTACTTTTTCCATAGAGGGATTGATCAGTACTTATTATTATCCAAACGATTTCGTTCAATCATATTTAAGCTAATAATAAAAAACTTATTACAAAAAAGTAAAACCGACTTCTAAACCAAAACACTACAAATCGAAAAATAACTTTTTCCGAAGTCGATGACAGCTGTTTTTCGTTTTTTTAGACACCGACTTCGGAAAAAGGTATTTTATGATTCGTAGTGTTTTGGTTTAGAAGTCGGTTTCATTTTTTTATTAAAAAGTTTTTTATTTTTACTGTTTAGTGGTACATAATAAACAAATTCTATTCAAATTCAAATTGTTTATTTGCAAGAAAATACACAGTTTACAAGGGAAGATCTTACAGCCTTATCGTCATTGTATTCTGCCTGCAAGCAAGCGTGCAAATTATTTATGTTAAATATATATATATACCTATATGCCCACAGTGATGCCAGAATAGATTACCCAAATAACATGTAACTTAAATATAACCGGTGGAATGAGAGTGTACCAGGGTGAACTGTACACATCTGCGTACCCTTTTATATTTTACATACTGGCGTGATGGTATGTTACGAAATGGTGTAAACAATAAACAGACATACGATTGCAGCAATCCCGAGAGATTTGCCGTCATTTAGTGAAGAGTTCTGTTGTATATCTCCAAAGTTCTTCATCAGATCTTTACCAAATTTAAATGAGACTATTTTGGAATAAACTTCTTTCAAACAAAAGAGAATTTTGCAAATCCGTTCACATACGACTGAGTTATGCCCGAACATACATTAAGAATAAAAAATAAATATATAAACATCCGAATTAACTGGTTAAACAAAGAATTAAGTAGAACTCATTGGGCTTAAAACAAATCTACCGTATCGCTGTCAATGGAAAAGGTTCAAAAAAAAACTCGCAGTATCTCCACGTCTATCATATTTTCTTTACAAACATATTTGCTAATAGAAAGTTAACTCACAGTCAGAGTTAGTAACTATCAGTTAGCAAGCATTTAAACCGTGCAGTCGGAATGACGTAAGCGGTTACATTGTAGTGGTTGACGGCATAACACAACACAACACAAATTCGTTTCAGCAATCACGGACGTGGACGTTCGAAATCTGATTTACCGCTGATTTGTGGTCAGGTGCGGCCGCGTCCATGTGATGTACCTAGCGAGTACTGCCTACCTATGTATATGTAGTGCGTACCTACCTACCCACTTCGCAAACCAAGTTATGTCCCAAATATAACTCATATCACCTGTCGTTCCACCTGAAATATCGTTGCGGAACGATTTTATCACTCACGATGATGTATCCTTTATTGTTGAATACATTACCAAAGTTTGTCCTTTAATACCCTGAAAATTGTCAGGCTTTCGTTTAACGACTTTCACATTCTCTCGTTAGAATTTCGATGATAAAAATAACAGGCTCCAGAATATTTGGTTTCAAAGCCACGTATAGGTGTTCGATTTTATTTTTTTCGAAGTTTATTCGAAACGTTCATATTACCTATGTGTGCCTGTTAGAAATGTAGTCATGGCAACCAGCGAATGTGTTAAAAATAATAATTATGTTTGTAATTTCTTTTTCCAAGCTTATAATTTTCTAGATCCACCCTTGGATCTAGTAAGAAATTAGTACTATTTGTTCAGTTAGCGTCTCGCACTTGCCTCGTGTTCACGCTCGCTATTAGTACCTCTCGTTCTTACCTAACTTAAAGTAGTGATTGCAAGAGTCAATTTAAAACTGTCCGATAGCGATACCTCTTGGTAGTAATGGAAAGATACCTACAACGTTCGGACTCAACTGGTAGGCTCAACTCCAAGAGACCAGCTACTGGGAATGTAGATGACTGGCGAACGCCAAAGCGGCCGGCTGTTGCCTACCACTTAAAGTACGATTTTACCCGAGACATTCCAACGCAGAACAAATTCAAGTAGAAGGAGTCGCAAAATCCTCTGGTAACGAGTATTACTTGAAAGCAACCACCAACGTCAAGAAGGCCGGGATATTCTACCTATCATACTGGAAATGAAGACCGACTGGACACATAAGGCTTTAAAACACCAAATTACGCAACTGACGAATCGCTTTCACCTCCAATATAGAAATTGAGGCAAGGTAGACTTTAAATGTCACACAGCTGAAGGCCGCCAGGCGGTAAAAGATGAAACTTGGTTTCGATGTAGCATCAGGGAAACCCCTTAAGTCTCGCAGTGGTGACAATCATTGTCCACCTTTTCTGCTGTAGCTGCAAGTGGAAGCTGATATCACAAAGCTCCGCCAAATAAAATACCTGTGTAGGTATGTGGTGACCATCCGCAAATTCAAGCCAAATCGTTCTTATGGTAACTCAATGCTTTCGCAGCCAGGAGTTCGGGCATGCATCCAATTACTGCAACAAGCCTCCTCGCTGTGTGAAGTGTGTTGTTCTTCATACAACTGCTGTCCTAAGACTGACCGTGCAGATTGCTGCTCATTGCTGTAACTGTAATGAAGCTCAGCCAGCTAACTATAGGAAGTGTAGAATACAACTGGCGTACCTGGGTAGCATCGAAAAGAGGATGGCTGTAGAACGTAAGCCCGAGCCTTTGATACTGCAACCGAAAACGTTGCCGTCGGCAATTCCTTCAAGTCTGATGTTTCGTTCAACACCAATGTGATCTACTGTAGGCACTAGCAACGTGGCACCAGTGAAAGCCCAGATTCAGGTCGATCAACTTAAGACTGATCTCAATGATGGTATGGATAAGGATATGCTTGACATTTTGTTAGCTTTATGAAATATAAAAACCCAATTAGCTGCTTGCACGTCCTGGTTAGAAAAGGACATGCTTATATTTACTCGTCTCGGTAAACATGTTTGATTCTGCTGAACTTCGCCTATTATCCTGGACGTTTAAAACAGAATCAACTCTTCGATTTGGCAGTAAGCGTTATACCTATCGATATTATTGGTATTTGCGAATCTAGACTAACCTCAAAATTAAAACACGCCTGGTTTTTCCTGTCACCGCCAAGATAAACATCACTCGGATTGCTATGCTTGTAAAATAGGATCTAGAACATTCGGTTGTAACTGTCCCTAATACTATAAATATTGAGGCTATCGGTATAGCTCTAAAAGTGTCAGGTATTGAACATATTGTGCTATCCTACTAGATACTTAGAAAGCGTGGTTTATGTGATAAAAAAGTTGTTTTAGTGTAAGGTATATTTTATTTAAAAAAAATGATTTATGCTAGACTCTAAAGTGCTACTGCGCAGTCCTTGATCCAGGAGCAACTCACTCAACAGCTAGTGAGGGTGGCTAAACACATATTACCTCAGACAATCTACAGGTATGTTTCTGTTAGATATCAAAAAAGCATTTGATACCGTGTGGCACGAAGGCCAGCTACATAAGTTACTAGTTCTGAAGGTGCACTTGCTGTTCATTAAACTCATTTAGTAATACCTTGCGAATCTTACATTCCTAGTTTATATAAGCGAAATCACCCCAAAATGACCCAGCTGGCGTTCCGCAATGCTCGATTATCGGGCCATTCTTATATCTCCTGTTCTTAAACGATATCCCCATTCAACATTGAACAAATTTAGCTTGCTTCGCTGACGATACTGCCTCTTCAGATGATACCGATCTGATCATAGGTCGCCTGCAATATTCCATCGACTTACTTCTTGATTATTTCAAGAAATGGAAACCCAAAATACATGAGAATAAGACGGAAGCTATATTCTTCTCTCGGGCTAGGCCACCCCCTATGAGAACATTAGAGGTTGCAGGCCACACAGTACCTTGGAAAACTTGTGTGCGGTATCTTGGAATCAAAATGGATATTAGTCCAAACCCATATCTGACTTAAGTACTGTAAAGCACTTGGCGCTTTACATCCTATACTTAATAGAAAACGCAAGTTAAGTAGCAGTACCAAACTAAGGATTTATGCTACGCTTGTCCTGTTTGGAGTAGCACATGTCTCTCTAACCTTCAGCAATTGCAAGTTATTCAGAATAATGCAGTAAAAATTGCCTACGAAACTAAATTTAAAACAAATTTCAAGAAACTACATAATTAAAATATCACAATGTTTTTATAATAAGAACAAAATTAATATTTCTAATCATGCGTACACTATCTTTTGTTCCCACCAACTGCCGGAGCGCGTGCGGCAGGGAGGCACCGTCCGCTGATCATTAACTGGTCGTGCGGCTGCTAGATTCTACAGTATACCGTGTGATCAGCTGACATTGACAAAAAAAACTTATTTTATCATACCTAGATGCAAGGAGCAAATTATAAGATTTTCTAAATAATTCATGATGTTATCAGTTCATTAAATTCATATTGTGATAAACTTTGTAAGGCGAAAGTAAATATCTTTGAAATTTACTACTATTTTGTAGTTCCAATCATAAAAATGAAAAAAAATGCTTGGATTTCTTAAGATAAGTAAATTAATGTTTTTTTTCGGATCTGATGCAACAGGCGTCATCATCACTGGCAGAAAAACGCCTTAAGCTCATTATGAAGTTAACTATAAATTAAATTTTAAGAAATTAAACAAATAAAAAGTTCGGGATATACGATAAGAAGCTAGGAAGAAACAGATAAGTCTCTAGACTTATACCACCCCTTATTATGCGTCTGGAGCTAAAAACAGAATTGTCTGTAAAATGGTACAAATTGAGGTTTAACGTTGTAAACAAGAAAAAGGAAAGGTAGAACTTGGCAAGTCGGATCCAGTTACTTGCACCCGTCCGGATCGTGTTATAGACAGAAATGAGAACGTCGAAGTTGGGAGGAATCGCCGCAAACTGTCAAACCTGCTTCATTTACGACAAGCACCTACTTATTTATGTCTAAATTTGCCGACGGGGGAGACAGATACCGGTGCAATACATATTATGGACTTTTAAGGACTTTTCAGTCACATCGCCCTAACTTTACTCGTAAATCATAGAGTACTTTGTATTGCAGAACTTTACCTAAATGTAACTTTAACATGCCTACTTAAATGTTCTCAAACTGTGATGAATAATACAGTCAAATTTTGCAAAACGAAAAAAATCACTTTGACAATAAATTATGTAAGAATCTTTGTCCAACGGTGAACTGAGGTGAAAATAATGATCGAACTTGGAAAACATTTACGCGAGAGATATTAAGGAACGATTATTGGTTATTGCGCAAAACTTTCTTTGTTCGAGTTCAATAATAGACGAGGGAATTATTATGAACAGCCTTTTATTGTATTTCGATCGATGAATGAGTATGCCTTACAGATGTTCTTTTTATTGGGAAGGAAATTGTTTTAAACTATTAGAAGTATGATACGTGTAGTACTTGGGGAAGTACCACGGGAATATCGTAGCGGAGCATTCGAGTTGCCCGTCAAACTGGAGCCGAAACACAACAAAGCCATTACCAGTAGACGCGGGGCCCAATCTTATTTTCTAAGTTTAGGAATCGAAAACTTGTTCACAAACGTCGAGATATGAGGCAGGAACAATCCAATACGTATGCGACTTATTCCTAATGCTATTTCTAGCTTGTTAGTAAAAAAAACTTGTTCTCATTGAATTAATTTTACGTGTAGTTCGTATGGAGCCTGCAGCGTACACCACATGTTTATAGCTTTTTGTTTTACGCTTTTTGGATGGGTTCCAAGTTTAAAATGT
The DNA here is from genome assembly GCA_949775005.1 of Orthosia gothica. NCBI lineage: Eukaryota > Metazoa > Arthropoda > Insecta > Lepidoptera > Noctuidae > Orthosia > Orthosia gothica. Next base: position 19,289,206 of record OX459037.1, read on the forward strand.
TTATTTTAATTTCGTTATTAGCTCTTTATTAAAACAAAAACATTTTTATGATGTTGATATTGTACTCATAAAAATTTCTCGTTACCAATAAAAACCGATGCTTGTTATCCCTATTGGTAAAAGCGTTTAAGGGGCACATAAGGTCACGTCCAGCATTTTGATTGCGATCACAAATGTATTGGCAATGGCCGTCGAATCTGATTTACCTGTGATTTGCGGCCGCGTGTAACTCGGCGCGCAAACGTCCGCGTTCTATTAACGTGGGTCACTATTGTGTTTACTTCACATTACCATTATTTGGAAGGATGATCAGGGTTTTATATTTATTTAAATATTTATTATTAATAATAATTTATTTTCCAAAAACTTAAAACTATTTTACAATGGCAATTTGGCAGGAATTTCAATTTGGGCAAAGAGATTAGCGTCTGTAGCCGAACTAGGCATAGCCTGTATTTTGGCTATCAGCACCATTCCCCTCGAGTTTTTACAATATAAGAATAAGTGCCAAGCAATGGTAGCATAATATAACTAAGTGAATACTACAGAAAAATAGGTGATAAGTAACACGCACACCGTGACACTTTGGATAAATAATTTGTAATTACATAATTTCAATTTGTTATTAATTTAGTGTGTAGGTGTGAGTGTGAGTGTTCATATGTGAGTGTGTGTATGGTGTATGTTTCTGAGAATGTGTAGGTATGTGAGTGGCGTATGTAGGTCCAAGTGGATGTGAGTGTAATGTGGTGAGTGTGTGGGTGTGAGAATGCGAGAGTGAATGTGTGTGTAGGTGAGCTATGTAGAGTGCATCTGATTTTCGTTATCTGTGCTCTTAGATTTAGTCTTAGTGTGGTATGTATAGTAGTTGTTCCGTCTCCTCATAGCTTAATTTCTGCAAATATAGGCTTACTTTTAATTTACATTGTTTTCTAGTCAAGGGGTATATGTGTAATATTTTGTTAAGTTAACCTTTATTATAAAGATATGGGCCCAGAAAACTCACAAATCTTTTACCAAAGTTTGTTTTAAATGAGGTTAAATTGACACACACGTGATGTTCGTGACGTCTCTGTATTAACATTGGGTTGTAGTGCTGTTTTTTGTGTTCTTGCAGGATAATTCTAAGTATAAATAACTGTATTACTGTCAAAACCTCGCACAACTGGAACAATGCAATAGTAGAATAACGTATAGGTTTAAACGAGCTAACCTTCAGTATAGCTCTCTAGGCGACCTCAACTGCCTTTATAGTGGTTTTACAAATACCTCCCCATGATGAAATGCAGTAGTTAAGAAGCGACTGACACAGTCAGACAGACACAGACTATTACTACTTCATACACACAAACGAACAGAGGCGGACTTAATGCCTTAGGCATTATCTACCAGTCGACCTTTGAGTGATGCAGAGACAACTAGTGGTAGGTGCAATATTTAGGAGATGCCAAAACTAATCGAAATATAAAGTTAGGTACGCACATCTACAGAAAATTAATAGGTTTATACTTAGACAAAGCTATGTCTAGCAGTAGGGATCTTTAATCTCAGGACGTAGAAAATAATTAAAAGCAATGCAAACTGAATAAAGTGTCAAACGAATAAATCAATTAACTGAACCGAGGTTCAGTAAATGCGATTGAATATATTAGATATGTAAGTATATCTGTTATTGCTAGATCAATACTCAAGCTTGAATTCCAATTCAACATTGACAAACATACATGCTAATTCAGAGAAGATAAACACACTGAATTCTAGTCTCAAATTGAAATTCATGCTGTTATACCATTAACAGTAGAGTCCATTGGAAGCGAAAAGCAAGCACTGAACCGCTCGTTGAGGCGACTTTAGAGATTCATATGTCTAGCATTGGACGTGCTTTGGCTGAGTGTTGACCGCTGCAAACACAACTTGTCAAAATGGGGTAAATACATTTTTTTTTAAACAATTATAGCTAATAGTGTGGTGCCCCTTCTAAAACATGACTCACTGATGAAGAACCTCAAGTGCCCATAAACCTGCATAATTGAGAACCTAATGTACACCATGCTACAATACACAAGGCATAAACGATATATGGGTTAACCATCGAAAAGAAGAAGATTAGCGTAATTGAATACAAAGATAAAACTTCATAATCCAACTTAATAAATTGTCAAACGAATGAATCAATGAATTGAATAGAGATCCAGCCGAGGCGATTGAATATATTATCTGTTGCCGTGAATGCGCTAATGTTGGAGAATTTAATCGGGGAGCGGGCGTGGTACGGAAGAGCTTCGTTCCTTGGATTTACGAGCGAAAAAGCTTCCGCCATTTTCGAAGTTCGCGGAACTATAGACTACAACCATTTTTGTACATAACAATTTAAATAACTAGTCTGTATTAAATTATGGAGATGGTAAGTTGAGGTGTAATGGTGATGTTAGGCGATTTTTTACTTGTTTGGAATTTGTCGGTGGTTTGCGTTTCTGTATTTTACGGACTTTCATCAATAAAGTGCATGGTGGAGTTGAAAAGGCAGCAAAGGAAATTTATTCAAGCATTCTTTGCGAACTTATTTCACAGGTAAAGTGAAACCAAACTTGTAAGGATGTATATACAAATATGAATGCAGTGAAAATGGTTTACGTTCTCACATTCCACACAGAAAAGAGGCACACGTCGACTGTCGACGCAGATGTTTACACAACAGTCAACGAAAGTGAAAAGCTCCTTATATTTTACAAAATATTTTTATTGTTTGCCAGACGGCTGACTTCCATTCCAGACATTTATCTAGTACAAGTTATTTAACAACCGGAGCACAAAATTTCCTCGAGTATAATTTATAAATAGCCCTCGAAAGCGCGATCGCCTAATTTGCTTTTCAGATATTTAGACGTCTCCCCGCTTAAGGGATTACGCTTCATAATGCCCAAGGACCATTGTTGTAGCTTGATAAAATTTAATTTGTCACAAGGAACGAGTCCGCCATCCAGCCGCGAGCCCAGCCAAACGAACCGAGGAAAGTAATGATCACATGAAATCCCAGATCAAGAATTAAGAGCACTTTTGTTTTAGTAAACCGACCGGAATAATAGCTGAAGTTTGGCGTCGCTATGCCGACAAATGATTTGATGGGCTTCATCAGCACTCGACAACGCTCGGATAATGTTTCGTTCGCGACCTAGAAATGAAAAAGTTCCCCGAAACAAACTGTGCGTCCGATGATGTACGATAGAAATGGATTTGAACAGTGTTTTTGTGAGGCGAGTCAGAAACAGCGTTGCAATCTTCGTATACCCTTTATGTGTTACATTTTGTCGGGTGAAGCCCTGAATAGGCGGCCAGTCTCTTTGATGGTATTGAAAGAGAAAATGCTTATCGCACTATCGCCCGTAAATAGCCGAGTGGGTGTCGAATTTCTCTACACATGCTACGAAAACACACTTATCCTTTTTACTTAAACTGTTTTCACATCCCTTCTCAATACGCTGAAACTATTCGTCTGAGTCTTGCCCTTTTGAATGTATTGGCAGGTATGTTTATTGGGTATGAGACCTATATGTTTTATGTGACGTAATTTATGCAGGTCATTTTTATCCTTTTATTTATTTTCGTATTCTTGAGTACTCTTTTGTATCTGTTGACAATAAAACACATCAATTGAATGAAGGGTGTTCTTTTGTATTGTCGTTGAGCAGAATTATTGTTTTAATGATTGAAATTATGAGCATAGACATTTGCAAAATGATCGTCCATTTGTTGGGAACAGTATTGTTATTTCTATCTCTAGAAATTCTAGACAACAATGTAAATAAATAAAGACATGTTTAAGATTGAATGTTGAACAAAGCAACATTAGCTCTAATCCATTCGATAAATCAAAGCTGCTACGTACTCGAGCTTTCTATTAAAATGTGTTATCAATTATAATTGAATAACGTATAAGGGACGAACAATATCTAGCAAATAATTCTCACGTTATCATTACCACTTTACACTCATCTTTGGATTGAAAAAGCTAATGGTTTGGAACAAGTCGAGGTGGTTAAAATAAATCGGCGACATTCCATTTCCTGCTGTAAGTAATGCGACCTCAGGATTCCGTTTTAAAAATTGAATTTCACGTTATCAAGTATATCAGTCTTAGCTGAGGGGGCATTGTTAGCACTTCAGACTAAAGGTGGAAAGGACAAAGAAATGGAAATGATTGGCTGAACGGGGAAATCATTAATACAGATCGTGTTTGATCAATATTCTTATCTCATCAGAATGTCTAATAAGGTATTTCGTTTGATAACAATTAACATTTAACAAGCAAAGTTGGATGGCAAGTTTAAATCTCGTGTTTCGACGTTATTTGGCAAATTAATTCAGAAACTTTATCTTGAGGGACGCGAGTGAAACATGTTTTTGCAGACAGAGTTTGTTACTTAATAATTCCTTGATTGTAGTCTGAGCTCTCCAGATTTTAAGCCCATAAGTGATTTCCGTGTTCATAACTCTTGCTAAGTTAACAAAGTCGAGAAAGACCGGTTTATTTATTTTAGATATTTGACTCATGAATAAAACAATCTCAGTAATTAAGTAGACATGTTATGGTAACCCATGATTTATAAAGTTTTCTTATCTAACAAGAAAAACTGGTAATAAGTAGAAAAAAAAGATTAATTGGACTGTTTTACATTACCTATCTATAAAAAATTTGTTTTAAATCATACCTTGAAAAATATTTCTGTGAACCGGTCACGAAATAATGGCGTGATCGGCCGAAACAGACTTGTTTACAATAAGTATAAATAACAAATAATAATACCAGCAGCAGTAGCAGCTAGCAGTAGTATCTTATTGAAGCACAAAGGAAGCTAGATATGGTCGCACTAAATGTTTCAATTATATGACATATTTATCTACCCGCATGATTAGTAGTTTTATTCCTGCAATGCTACCTACTCATTTTAACACTATTTATGTACATATTCCCATATTCCTCACTATTTTTACAGGATACAAATTTATTTTATTTAGGTATACATACACACGTCACCATGCAGTATAAAACTGATTTACATCCGCCACCTCAAACATAAGGTCCAGTTGAAAACCAGCGTCAGGCACTAGTTGTCTGGCATTTCTGCTGAACTGGGCCTTTTTGGCGCAGCCGTGAGGCACACTGCTGCTGATTTCTTACTTCAGTCTTTTTAGTTTTTCTTTATTTGTATTTTTATCTGTTGTATTAATTAATATATTGTGTGTCTTTCTGTTCTGTGCTAAATAAATATATTTTCTTTCTTTTCTTTTCTTTCAGCCTCTTCTCATACAGAGAAGCAAGAGCATTGATTACCACGCTTGCTCAAGACAGGTTGGTTATTTCAGACTTATTTTAACTATAAATCCAGGTTTCCTAAAGATGTTTCCTTCACCGTTGTCCGTGATGTCCAAGATAAACTTAGAAAGCACATATGAATTTGAAAAAGTCACTTTGGCACTTGCCCGAATTTGAACCCCAGAAAATAAAGTGTGTTATTTTAAATGCATACTTTGTTTTTAAAAATAGCACCATCTTGGTACTTTAATTAAGAGATAGTGGTATGCCGATATTGATCCTAAGTCAAACTACACTCGCGAGCAATAAAAAGTTCCAGTGACAGCACCTAATTACTCCTAAACGGGAAAGGCTAGCTTAATGACGCCGTCTGCAATATTGAAGTACATTTAACAGCGCATCAGAATATTACCAACTAAAAACGTAAATATTGTGTTCAAATTTTAAATTAAATGTTTTAAAAAATTGGGGCCATTTGGCTAATAAAACTAAATCTCTAAGTAGGGGTTTTATTAGGTATAAACGTAGGTTTTGATAACTCAGTTCTTGGTGTTTCCTCCATGTGCTCTCAATACAGCTTCTACGCGATTGGGCATGCTGAATACCAGATTCCTCAGCATATGCTGAGGAATGTTCTCCCATTCTTCGATGAGCGCGTAATTCAAGTCACGAAGAGTAATTGGAGGTGGAACTCGTTTTCTCACACGTCTGTCAAGCTCGTCCCAAGCATGCTCAATAGGATTCAAATCAGGGCTCCTTGTTGTTGCCATTCTGTATGCTCGCGGGCGTATCGCAATTGACAACTTTATGATGCCGTTCCAGTTTTGGGCCATTTGCTGGCCTGTAAGGCTTCAATCCTCTTTCGGCAAGACGTCTCCTGACTGTCCACTTGCTTATTGACTCCCTTCGAACTTGCAGAAGTTGTTATTGAACCGCAACTCCTGTCTGATGTCGATTTCTTAACATGGCTGCCGCAATGAAACGATCTTCTCGGACTGTTGTGCACCTTAGCTTGCCAGTACCTGGTCTTCTCAGGTTTAATCCAGTCTCCCTAAACCTCTGGATCACTCGTCGGACAGTAGTATGTGTCACGCCCATTATTCTGGCCGTATTTCTTTGGCTGGTCCCCAATGCCACCATAGTGATGATTCTCGTACAATCCTCGGGTGATAGAGGCATGGTTTATGGATACCATTGAGATAATATGTACTACGTACTAGAGAAGCTATCCTAAGCAAAATGCATGCTCCATTTTGTCAATTTTGACAAGAGTTTAAACTAAAAAATTCGCTGCAGCGCTGAAACAATAATTAGTCGTCTAACAAAACAATATAAACATGCAGCGCTAGAGCGCTTCTAAGGTGTAGTTTTCTCGCGACCAAAAAGACGGAAGCGCCGTGATTTTCATGGCGCTTACGCGTTTCGTTCAACCTTGTCATTCATATAGACTAAATTGCTGACTGACTACAGAAGTGACATAGCATTATACCTAACAAGCTTCATTAGAATTCACACTTTTTCAAAATGTATTATTAGTTGAAATAACCGACTGTTAAAGTTTATGATGCTTTTGTATTTCTTTATTTAATATATAATCAAATGCGCTTACAATAAGTTAAAAACATATCAAATTGGAATAGGGAATTTTACAATTCGCTTGAAACACGAATCTTTTGTATATTTTTAATATTAATTATGTTAATTTAGTTACCCCCAAACAATATAAGCTTAGTTAACTTTTGACGCTTCGATAAATAATTATTAGTCTGATTAATTTTAGCTTCGTACTTCAAGCGAATTCATGTGTATTTGTTTATGATGGCCCGTATCAAATGTGTTAGGTGATTTAAAGTGCTTGGTTGATCAACAGAATATTGAAGAATATTATATGTAAATTTTTCCTTGTGAATAAAATATTCCAAAGTATTAACAGTAATATAACTGAAATGATATTAAGTAGAGAGACTGATTCAGAAAACGCCTGCCCGCTTTTGTGGTATATTTATCCTCTTCGCGAAAATGCAACGAACATAAATAAGTATGATTGGATGGTAACCAGCAGCCTAATTGTGTAAGTATATTCGGCAAAGGAAACAATCTGTTTCTTTCCCAAAAACTACTTTTTGAAATACGAAAAGTCGTTTTTGGGAAAGAAACAGATTGTTTCCTTTGCTGAATTCACTTACACAATTAGGCTGCTGGTATCTTCACTGCGGGTAATTTCGATAAATTTTATCCATTTTTCCCTATATTTACGGTCCAAACGTAAAAACCTTAAATAAACAAAATGTAACAAATTATGTCTTGCATTATGTAATAATTATTTTTCATCATTTATCTTTTTTCATTGAATAACCACAGTCAGTTCTTTTCTAAAGATATGTTCTTATTATTTTCCGCTTTAAAAAGAAACATCAGCTAATTTTACCTACACTTGTTATACAAATTGTCACATCTGAATTTTTAGTCTATATGAAAATTGACATAACATGGCGTCCAGCAAATATTTTGTTAAAATTAAATTTTAAAATAATTATCTAGTTAGTCAACTATGAAAAGTTATTCCTTTGATCTTCGCCGTATTGGTTGAATTATTAGTGCAAAATGTTATATCACACGACCGGCATATTGAATGCGTTTGAACGTTTTACGTTTAAAAACATGAAATGACTTAAGCGCCCAAGATCTAGCAATCAAATAAGTGAATTGCGGCTAGAAGAGCGCAACTGAACAGAACACAGTAGTGATGGGTGGTGACTTCTCTAGTGCGTAGTACATTATTACCTCAATGATGGATACGCCTTGAGAATTTACAATTTAAGAATTCTTTCACAACGGCGAAAACAAGAATGAAATCAAAAGCAAAACAAAAAACGAAACAAATGTATTCTGAAATTTTCAAACCCCAAAATTTTGTTTTTCTACTTTTTTATCCATGGCTTCAAAAATACCAGTATTTAAAAGAGTTTAAGTTTGCATAATAAAATAGATTTCATTATACTTTTTAATTTATGAAGCTAGGTTCTATGTCTTAGGAGATATTAAAGTGTTTGTCGGTATTTTGTGGGTGGAACGTTTTCATTGCTCGGCAGTTTATTTATATTATGTATTTTGTTTTTTATTTTTTGCAAAACTTGTGCAATCGCTTTTGCTCATCATCTAATGCATAAAATTCCCAACGTTATCGAACTGGGCCGATTTTAAAACATTTTCACTAGTGCATTTACACCGAAAGGAAAATTTCTTTGAATTTTGTTTTCAGTTCAAACGTACGAATTCGCGGTAAACTGCTAGGTTTAATTTGAAAACGGTGTTCGAAAATTTTTACCTTTACTATCTCAATGCGAGCCTTCTACGAGAAGATGGTTATGTTGAAACCACAATTTGTTGGATTAAAGAGATAATAAACAATTTTGAATAAAACGAAATGTGTGTTAAGTAAATAAAAACATTGTTTTGGTCATAAACCTTATCAAGGAGCTCATGGCAATAAATTAAATAACCCAAAATGTTGCAAGTTTTAAGTATATTTGTCAAGAAACATCACAATATGAGCATTCACAACTGCTCGCATCGCATTGACAATACTTACGTGCAATAGGGTCTGAGTCTTATCAGTCTTAGTGGCCATTATTAGAACATAGTGTCAATGTAACTAGTTGACCTCGTGATCGTGTCGTCTCATCTCCCAGTCACAATTTCTCAGTACTCATATCCATCTACGGTGCATTTATACGTGACCAGGAATCGCATAGCACCAGGGTAATTATATTTAGGTAGATACTAAATGAAAACCAACAATATCAGCCCGAACTAGGATCCATTGTAAGCCTATCTCTAATATTGAATGTGGCAGAAACAAATAGTGGAGCTTCATTAAATGTCATTGTGATATTCCCGATAATGTGAGAACAAAATACGAAATGTTCATTAATATGTGGCCATAAGTTGTGATATATTTGAGCGGTAATTAATCGGTTTTAAATTTAACAGGATAATGTTATGAAATTGATGAACATCACGTGATTAATGTTTGGATTGTTTTTCTTCGTTATGTTACCATTCAATTGAAAGTTAGTAAAGTATTATAGCAATTCTATTGGGGCGCAGCCGAAACCGATCAAACTTAGTTGCCATGTTTGATATAATGAAGTACTGTGATAAACTGATTTCACAGGGAATAAATCAGAGTAATTGCCAGTGAACCAGTAGCGATTTTGACCAGTAAATGTAATATAATTAGTATATGCTACGTCTGGATTTGAACCATATTTTCCAAGCCATGAACTTAAAGACTAGATGTGATTGACTCTGTGACAAGGTAGTGCACAAGAAGTCAGCATAAACAGTCGAAAACTGCATACTTTTTGTACATAGTGCTGCATTTAATTCAACGAGTAGGTGTATTTTCAATTTGATGAATAAAATATGCTCCTGGCATCGTTTGTGGTTTGCAGAAACATACGAGTTTCCAAAAAGTTAGAATACCTACGCAGTTACAGTAAAAATGAATAAAACACCAATATTTTTTCCGGAAACGCACAGTTTGCGCAGTTTTGGTGAAGAGTCAAAATCCATTACATTGCAAAAAGCGCTGCACGTTTTTAGGTTTAAGCAAAAATATGTAAATATGACTAAAACGATGGACATGTATTGATAAAAATGTTGACAAGTTTTGCTGTTTCATTTCTATCGACAAACGCTAAAAATGATAGCGAACGTTTTGCCTGTTATAAAATGATTTTTCATAGATTCAAAATTTTATCTGGTGGTATCGTAGATACCCCAGTTTGTTATTTTTTGGCAAGAGATTATCTTTGTTCTAAACAGATTGTCGAAATTGAGTTCGGTTTCTCTTGTATCTGAAAATTTTGTTTTAAGAGGACTCCTTAGGGCCGGATAATCCTTTGGTTATTTTTACTGTGAATATTAGCCATTCTATCAAACTGCCTAGCCTTTTACACGACTGCGCGACTAAACGGAGGGCAATGTGTTTCTCAGTCTATGCTCCTTTGTGGCGTTCTAGAGACCAAACGCATAGGCCGATTTTGATGATTCTTACGTCAATCGATTCGTCTTATTCTTGCGAATGTCACTGGCTAGTGGTGAGGTCTAGGCTACTCAACTTCTGAGGCGCGTTTTCATGAATGTTAGAGATTGCTTTGAAGAGTACCAGAGCCGCGAACGACGGCATTTGAATAATGTTATTTTCAAAAAGGAATTTTACCAAGTGTTCAGTTTCTGATTTTGTAATTTAACGCGTATATATATTTGTAAATTTTTATGCATCTACAAAAGTTAGTTTTTCTGAGAGTGTCTGTATAATAATTAATTAGGAATGTGCTTGACAAACATAATTTATTATTCTAACTATTATTAGTCTGGTCAAGTAAGTGACCTAACAAGTTTTTTATGTTAATCCTACTGAATAATTCAGTAATTATTATTAACTAGCCTTTGCCCGCAACTTCGTCTGTGTAGCATTTTCGAATAGCCAATTTTTTATATCAGGCTATAATATATGCAATAATAATATATCGCGCTATGTAGGTGTGTGGGCTACTTTACTATATAAATTATTAGTTCACCATACAAACTTCCACGATTTCCAGGATAAAAACTACCCTATGTCCTTTCCAGGATCTTAAACTGCAAAATTCTCTCATGCATGCAAAATTTTATCTAAATCGGCGAAACGGTTTAAGCGTGAGAAGGTTAAGGACACACAGACAGAGTTACGTTCGCATTTATAATATTAGTATGGGTAATAAACGTAGAAATTTTAAAGGTTATAGTTGAGATGCAAACAAAACCGGCTGACTTGGCAAATCGCCAATAACTCAAGTAGGTACACAACACGTTGGTCCGTTTTCTGTAAACAAGAAATCATTCCGTGGTTGAGTGTGTAGGTTTGTGGACGAATTAATCCGTATCTAATAACGTGTAATATTTACTATTATAATAATGGGTTAATAAGCTGATAAATAATTAATTAGACACATGTGATTAGTACCTATTTGGTTATAAAGTAATCTCTTCTGCTTCATCGTAATGTTGATTCTAAATTTATTATAAATATTATTTAATTTTTATAAAGTTGTGAACAACAAAATAGATTTATAGGTCAACTACTTTTTGCGGTTTTGTCATTGTAGCTAAACGAGTTTATTCAATTATTTTACTTACAATTAGTCAAACTGAAAGTGTGAATAATGATGTGTAATTATACAGACTGTCCAGAAACTGTACACACAAAGAGATTTGAATGGACTATCAAAATAAACATGGCCTAGATAAAATATTGCATAAGTTTCTGCTACGCCAGTGACTTTATTTTAATACGAGTATAAGACGCTGACGCCTAAAAAATGACCGTATTTTGCGGACATTCGTGGGTTGATTACTACGAGAAAATTGCAGTGCAAGGTCCGATATTTTTATTAAGACATCATATTCACACATTGTAACGGTTCCGTATGATATCTTTATTTTAGTCCACCCTAAAACTACCATATTTTATTTACAGTTAAATTTTTCCAGGACTTTTGGAAAAGCGAAGTGTTTTAATACAGGCACTTCTTGCTTTCGAATACTAGATGCACTTATAAAAGTAAAATAAATTAAGTATTTGTATCCACCTACATCAATAATAAAGTAATGTTAATTGATGCAACAAATATTGATAAATATTGTTTTCTTTTTAATCGCGCTGCGACTTTGTAGCGAAAAGGTGCATTCTTATTTGTTCTTTAGAACTGTCCAGATGTGTTTAAATATTACGATATCTATGATTGTTTTTTGGTGATGTAGCATGCGAAGCTTCAACATCGTGTGCTCAGTCTAAATAATATCTAAAACTTTCAAGTGTTAAATAAGTGTCTAGTAAGACTAAGGACAGTATAACTGCGTTATGTTAATATAAGTGTACGTTATATAGTGTAGAATCGCATAAGCGTAATAGCTGATGAAGGATAAAACGTAAGTAAAGTTAACAGCGTTCCTCTATTTCAAATGCTTGTATTTATGTTTGTACTAGCAGACGCCTTGCGGTTTTACCCGCGTAGTTCCCGTTCCTATGGGAATACAGGAATAAAAAGTAGCCTATGTCTCCCGAGGATAGTGTTGCTTCCCAACGGTGAAAGATTTTTTGAAATCGGTCCAGTAGTTTTAAGTTTATTAATTACATACAAAAATACACATCTTGCCTCTTTGTGATATTAGTATAGACTAGCCGACGCCTCGCGGTTTCACCCGCGTAGTTCTCGTTCCCGTGGGAATACAGGGATCAAAAGACATAGGCTGTCACCCGGAGATAGTGTAGCTTCCCAACGGTGAAATAATTTTTGTAATCGGTCCAGTAGTTTTTAAGTTTATTCGTTACATACAAAAATACAAACTTAAAAATAGTTCCTCTTTATAATATTAGTATAGATTTAGATAAGGGATGTAAGAGTTTAAGGCCGAATTTACCACCTATAAATTATCGCAGAATTAATGTGACAAATTGTCAAGCACGCGATATCTGCTCTGATCGTCTGTAACTGAATTTTTAACAGCCAATCACAGCAGATAACGCGTGCTTGACAATTTGTCACATTAATTCTGCGGTAATTTAAATGTGGGAAACTCGGGGTACCTAGAGTTATTATGTGGAGAGGGTAGTTACATAACGGGTAATTAGTCTCATGAGATTTTAATTAGTAGATTAATATGTTTTTGTGAACTTAGGAAATTAATTTAGAATAGTCAAACTGGCCTCGTTACGGTAACGTGTTGCCATGAGATAGCTCCGCGCCCGAATTGTGACAACTGAAATTTGAAATAAAGAAGAATTATTTCCTCAGCAAAAGACCTGGTTTCATTGGTAGAATCGTCAAAAATTATATTTATTTAAACTAGTGGATCTAATTAATTAAGGGGGAACAATAGTAAACTTTCAAAAAATATAAATTACATATATTTAGGAATAACGGATTACGTAAGTTATTTATTCATGTCTAAATATAGATACCAGTGCAAGTACAAATATAAATACATTATCTATATCTAAAGTCTTCGTCGCGAGAAGCTATAAATTTTGTAAATAAAGAATTCTACTTTTACGTAGCGACAATTCAATCAACAACAAATGATCCCAAATTCAATCAACTAAAAGTAACATACGTGTAATACGAAACTAACGAGAAATTTCACTTGTTTGGGTTATATTTCTCTATTTAAAAAAAAAATAGCTTCTCATGACGGAGACTTTACCTATCTAGCCTATTTTAGTCCACTGCAGGACAAATACCTTACACATTTCCATACAATTTTGTCTTTTGCTAGTTTGGCCCAGCCTTATCGGTATTGCTATTATTGATAAATTAATGTCAGTTGGAAATGGGAAATTATTAACCGGGCGAAAAAGATACTGAATGGGCAACTATACTAAAGGGCCTCGTTCACCACCTGCATTTAAAGTGTCGAATAGGCTAACCGCCAGTCAAAGTCACGCGTAACGTCATGTGCGAATTTCACGACGTTGGAGTAGCACTAAATATAAGATTAACTGACCCATATCTTACTTGCCACGACATCTGCCCATTAGCGAGTTTACCCATCAGTTTTAAGTTGTCCGTTGTCATTTTGTGTAGATTATTTTACAATTTGTGAATAAAAATGGATTTATTTGACTTGATTGATCATCAATTGGATGAATTAGAACATTCTACGACGCAACGAGTACCTAGGATTGGTGTATTTAAATGCCGTGTTGATTATTTTTGCTAGAATTCGTCTATTGAATTATGCAGTAAACCAACATAAAATAACCCATAAATCCAATATGATTGGTATTTCTTATTTTTAAGTGGTTTTACTAATAAACTATCAAATCTACTGAACTTCTGAACAATAGGCTATTATAACATATTAAAACCACATGCATACCAAACCAGACGAAAAAACACCATAAATATAAAAAAGAAAGATAGAAAAAGTGTTTATATGCGCCAGGCACGATGCATACCCTAAAAAAAAAGTACAAATGACTATTGACATCTGGCAATGGCATTTGCCGAGTAACATTGACGTATTATTGAACGAATGTAACCCAAGATTTGTTAAGGCATTCACATAACCAGTACGTTGTTACTCGAACCTATAATTTCGTTTGTGAAATTGACAAAAGATACTCGCAACTTTTTCGTGCCACATAACGTTATCCTCGACATAACTAATCAACGCTTTACTTGGAGATGTTGAACGAGGTCCTAAACTATACTAAGTAACAAATAGTTTATCCATCCGGTTTGAGTTATATCTTTTAGGAGGTTTTTGTGAGCTGCGGTAATAATATTGTTACATACTTTAATTGTATTCGGGGTTCCATTTTTTCTATTGTAGCATTTTATTCTTTTGAAAATAGCTGAACAACCATCGAGGCGACATCGCTGTGCAGCGTGGGAGTTCGGGTATAATCTGTATTCGTGTTTTCAACGAATTAGTCCAAGAGCGAGCGAAGCGAGCTCGGGCGCTTAGAGAACCCCGACACAGATAAGTTAGGTCTGAAGCTGAAGTAAGCAAGCAAAGCGAGCGAATTTTGCTCCGGTCATCTCCATCATGTGAGGTTACTTAAGACCCTGCACAGAGGGCTCCGTCGACAAAATTTCATTTTCAAGTCGCTGTTTTAAACATTTTATTCGCCCACTTAGTATTTCAGTAAGCCATATTCAGTATTTTTTACATCTTTAATTTGAATTTATTTTCGCTCGTTTAAATACTATCCGTTAGAAATGATACACGGATACATAGGGAAAGTTAAGAATATATCAGAAGGTCGTTGTTGTTATAATTCTATAGAAGAAAAAAGTGACAGTTTATTTATTACAAGTTGTGAACTAGTTAGGCCTGACAGTGAACATTTAAATAAAGAATATTAATTATTTTGTTTCTAAGGCAAACCGTAAAAAAGAGACATGACGAGGTTAAAGATGTACCTACTCAACTATACAGGGTGTCTGTTAGTCATTGGTTAATCCATGAGATCAAAAGTATAATATGAAAAGGTGCTGTACATTTATGTTCGCATAAATCTCGACAAAGTGCAGAGAACAGCATTTAAAAAAAAAATAGTGTTGATTCTAAGGTAAAAGTTAATATTCATTAGTGCGTTAGTGCTCAAATATTGCCGATGAAACAAAACTCACTCTGTAGATGTTTAAAGAATTGTATTGTTTCTAACCGTTCCAATTTCTAACTTTTCAGAAAACTGTTATCTATGAACATTGAAAAACTAAATTTGGGACAAACACCATGGCTGCAAGTGACTATAGTGGTATTAAAACTGAAGATATCGAGGATACCACTAGCGAAGTGAAAATAACATGGAGACCATTTTTTAGACAGGTAAGTATTTTATTATTTTTTGGCCCGTCCAATTGACTAACAGACCAATCTTTTGATCGATTTCCCTTAATCCGATTAAGGGATTTATTTGGTTAAAATTTTAATAGAAATATTAGGTACCTACCTATTCAATATAGGGGATAAGTAGGTATTCATTCAATCTTTAATATAAATATATAATAAATGGCTAAATGTGTTGCCTAGCGAAAAAGGCCTGACCGATTTTGATGTTCTTTTTTGTGAGTGTTTGGGTGGATCCCTGGATGTTTTAGATTCACAATTGGATCCAGTGGGTAGCGTTGCAATTGAGTTCGGGGCCGGGCAGGACAACGTCTGTCGGGTCCGCTAGTATCTAAATACTCGTAATACACACTACAATCTTTCTATTACTTTTATCGTATTTATTTCCTGCGAGAAAGCGATACGCCCGTCCTTCCACGAGCGCTTCTGAGCGCGGAATGATGAGCGGCGGGTACAAAATGTATGAAGACGTCGGCAAATGATTTTATTTTAGCTAATAATTAAAAAATATAATTATTTAGGTGAAAAATAATTAGCTGCACCTGTAAAGGACTATATATACCGCAATTTTTAATAATTTTGAAGATAAAATATGCTGTAAAATTACCTAAACTGGAACCTATTCGGACCCTACTTTTTTCAATTTTTTGCGATTATTGTGATGGGCAAAACGTATTTGTGCGAAAATTTTGTATGATGTCATACAATTTTTCTGATGCTTATCTGGAGCTGAATATATTATCTTTAAATTAAGACCATGATATCTTCACATCGGTGATTGCTTATACATTAAAATGGTACCTCAAAAGTACTGTTATTTGTAGAAAAATGTAATAGCGTCCTTAAACGTTACTCATAGATTTTGAATATTATAGTAACTGAATATTATACTAAATTAATATTATTTCAAATGAGTATTATATATAATGTTCATTATATCTACCATATAAGATTAGGAAAAATGAAATTATATCAATATTTCATTATATCAGTTGATTGTTAAATAAAATAAAAGTATATTAAATGAAATTGGGTCATATGATCATTAGATTTTTTGTTATTATTTCAAACGTTACACAACCGGGCAGGACATAGGATAGTTTGTAGATTTTTGTCCCGGTAGCGGGTTCCCTTAGGACGATAAAAAACTTTTCACGTGGGTAAACCCGCGAGCAGAAGCTTATTTACCATATAATTAGGTCACACAATACCTGACTGTACTAGTTTTATGGTGTCGATCTAATAGTGCAATGGCGTCTTTCATTAATTACCTTTTTCTATGTTTCATAATAATCTAACTACGCGTCAGTCGAAGTAGCTTATTTTTTGTTCGTAAATAGATTCTAATTTTAATTTGAGGTCGCAAAACAGGTTATTGCTTACAAAATGTTGTTTAACTGGTCTATGGCGCTAAAAATAATATTAGACGAAATTGTTAATGTACCTAACCTACCTATTTGTTTCGATAAAATAATTTATTATTCGAAAACTGGCAAAGTTTTCCTTATGACTAAAAAAACCGGCCAAGTGCGAGTCGGACTCGCGCACGAAGGGTTCCGTACCATTACCGCAAAAAACGGTACAAAAATCACGTTTTTTGTATGGGCGTCCCACTTAAATATTTAATTTATTCTGTTTTTAGTATCTGTTGTTATAGCGGCAACAGAAATACATAATCTGTGAAAATTTCAACTGTCTAGCTATCACGGGTCATGAGATACAGCCTGGTGACAGACAGACAGACAGACAGACAGACGGACCGCGGAGTCTTAGTAATAGGGTCCCGTTTTTACCCTTTGGGTACGGAACCCTAAAAACCGGCCCAGTGCAGTACTGACTCGCGCACCGAGGGTTACGTATAAACTTGTAGATAAGGCACCGAACGTTGCTCTTAGGCCGTTTGTTCACGAGTTTCACGACGCGACACACGACACGACAAAATATGGTCATGATTCAGAGCTTCATATTATATTTCTATAGACCCTCTGTTCATTGCACGACACCGCACTACACGCGATACGATTTATAAACGGTATTTCGGCTATGTCGTCGATGCTGGAATGTCGTCGCGATTTTTTTGCATTGACGTTTTAGCGGCTGTACAAAACAAGTATGAGCTTTTTGACAAGACGACACACCGCACCGCACGGCTCACAGTTTGCCATTCACGCGCTTATAGAACAAAACAAGTGCACGGCAGTGTCGTTGCAGAATCGAGTCTAGTGAACAAACGAACGGACGATAGATCGTCTGCAGTCGTCACCGCAAATCGTGTTGTGTAGTCGTCACCGCAAATCGTGTCGGTAGCTTGTGAATAACCGACCTTAGGTATGTTGTTGTGATGTGAAGGAATGAGGAATATGTCGTGAGGAAAGTTTTGAGTATGCGTAGTAGTAAAAAATCTGATGAAAGCTAATAGAAATGTATGGAAGAATGACTAATATTGATTATATAGTATTATAGTCCGGTCAAATTAGACATCAAAGTGCATTAATTCGCATAGAGCTGAAAACCATTACACCATTATAAATGATATGTAAAAAGTCCCCATCGATGCCACACTTGCAAAACAATTTTTTCAAGGTTAAAGTTCGCAAATTTAGGTTTTTTGCGTTTTTTATACTGAATATTACGCCTATGTTAGGCGTAATATTCAGTTATGGGATCGAATTGAACACAGGAGCTTATACTGATATTGGGTTGTTTCCAATGATTTGGATTTCTTAGGAACAGCCAGGAGACTGGAGTTGTGGCAAGTTAGAAACAAAAGGCTGGCCAGTGGCCTCATACCTATTACATGAACCTGTATCTATTTGCAAAATGAGTATGTAGTAGTCCTCTGTCTGCCCTCGAGGAATGCAAGCGTGTTGTTTAATTTGTTTGTTTTGTCTATATTTCAGTTATTCGTGGTCGGAGGAGTATGGACGATATACTTCGTGCTCGGGTTATGTTACGGAGCCCCCAACGTGTTCATATCGCAAATAAGGAGAGATGCTAACTCCACGGAAGCGGTCAGTGAAGATATGGCATCGTGGTTGTGTAAGTGTGTGAATGACCGTAATCTAATTTTAGTACTTATTGTAAGGGATATAGATAGGGCTAGTGGTACCATTCGTCCGGATTTGTCTGGATGTGTCCGGTTTTGTGCACTCCGAACTCTGTTCGGCATCGTTATTTGTCCGGACTTTTCTAATAACTAAACAACAGTGTTTATGAAAAAAAAAGAAACTCCTCGGCTTTTTGCCTATAATTTTCAATATATATGATAACTCTTACGGGGGTAGTGGACTTTGTAGAAATGAAAGCGATTATTTTACACATTTGTGCTGCCGGATAGCTGTTTTTAACCGACTTCCCAAAAAATGAGGAGGTTCTGAATTCGGATGTTTACATTTTTTTATTCTATTTATGTTTGGGCATAACTCCGTCTAAAATAAATGGATTTGCAAAATTTTTGTTGTAGTATTTTTATTTGGAAGTCATTGTATTTTTTTGTAGAAAAGTTTTTTAGCTATATTGATTTTATTGCCAATGAAATCTTTAATTTTAAAAATAACCATTTCCTTTGCAGCTTCCATCCACGGTTACGGCGCGTTGCCATGGATACTAATACTACCGATACTCACGCGGCGGTTCGGAAGAAAAGTACCGTTCGTTATATTGTGTATCAACACACTAATTGGATACATCGTATTTTATTGCAGTACTACAACCACGGTTCTTCTAATTAGTGAAATAATGCAAGGCATGCTTGTCGGCAGTAACATGACACTCCTGATTGTTATTGTCACCGAATACACTTCACCGCGCTACCGAGGAATATTTATGACAGTAAAATCAACTATATTCTTTTGGGGAGTATGGATCGCCAATGCTACTGGAACATTCAGCCACTGGAAGAATATTGCTCTTCTAGCTTTTGTGTTTTCTATATTATCTCTAACTGCTTTTCTATGGCCCGAGTCCCCGTCTTGGTTAGCAATGAATGGACGTTTCAAGGAATGTGCGGCGTCCCACCACTGGCTGAAAGGATACGACAAAGATGCGGAAAACGAGCTAGAAAGTTTAATACAGTCACAAAAGGAATATCTGACACGTTCTAAATCTAAACGGAAAGAAGCTTCGTGGAGTCGACTCAAACACATCCTGGAAACGATTACAACAAAGGCGTTTTACAAGCCCCTTTTGTTGTCTATGACAGTCATGTCCCTTTATAATTTTTCAGGGAAGTTTGTTTGTAGCATGTATTCCATTGAGTTAATTAAGAAAATAACTAACAGTGAGTCTACAGCATATACAGGCATGCTTATATTAGAAGCTGTCACTATATTTAGTATGCAAATTGGGTGCGTTTTATCGAAATATCTTAAAAGAAGAACATTATTACTTTCATCTTCATCAATTGGTATTATGTTTCTGTTTTTGATATCACTTTACTTGTATCTAATTAGATTGTCTGTGATAGCAGAGAATAAGATTATATCGTTACTTTTGCTGACTTTGTTTTCAATGACTATAAGTTGTGGACCAATGATACTGGCATGCACTGTGTATGGTGAATTAACGCCTTTAAGATACCGAAGCTCTTCCTTGCCAACGCTTGCTATATTTTCTGAAATATTGATGGCATCTGTTTTAAAAATATCGCCGTATATCTTTAAAGTTTTTGAATTACACGGCGCCTTCCTTTTTTATGGACTCTCAGCGTCCGTTTTTGCATTTTTATTGTATAAATATTTACCGGAGAGCAAAGACAAAACTTTACAAGAAATAGAGAACTATTTTCTAGAAACTCTAAAGTGTGAAGATGTTTCGAAAGAGTTAATGGAGGATAAAGAAAAAAGATAAGTTAGTATTAGAAGTGAAGCCTTGGAATCAGAAAGTGTAGATAGATAATAAAATCATTTTATTAAAGATCACTAGCAGCCGCACTACCAGTAGTGTCGTTTACAATTTACGACATTACCAGTCTATTTTGGATTAAATTGTACAGTCAACACAGCAAAGTTTAGAAACATAATTCTTTATTTATTACTAAGAAAATCAAGAAATAAAAGTAACCGCAAACTTCAGAAATGGTACTCTTTATTAATATTTTATTACTAAATAAAAGCAAACTTATTTGAAAAAAAAAACAATCATGTGGAAAAACGACGTATTCCACATTAGGCACCCGCTTAAACGGCACCTGAGTGAATGGCACCTATCGATATTTTTCGCAGGTGCCATTGTGGAATAATTTATTATTTAAAATTTTATTCCACAAATGGCATCTCCGTGTCAGTAGGTACTAGTGTTAGGAAATTTATTCTTTTGAGTTAGGGGTTATCGAAAACTGGTGACTTAGAATGGTTTATATATTATTTATTTATACCGTATGTGGAATACCTCAGGTGCCATTCACTCAGGTGCCGTTTAAGCGGGTGCCCAGAGTGAATACGTCGGTATTACAAAAATTTACGCGACTCATATAACTGTAGAACTTACAAATAAAACTCAATATGTTCAATATTGGGTTTTTCACAGATTAGAAAAAATCGCGTGAAAAAATTGCATGTGACCGACTGAAAAAAGAAGAATTATCGCACTTACGGCTGCACTGCCATTGATTCTACCGACACTTATTAAAGAAGAAACATTCCAACTTGATGTACTCCCAGTACATCAAGTTGGAATGTTTAAAAAAAATGGAAAATGAAAATACATAGCGTTTTTGGATGAAACCTTATTTTAGTGCCATATTATGTGTATTTGGAGAACACTATCGCACAAACAACATCGCCGAACTCTGGAATTCAAAATTGAATAAGACCTTAAATACTACACTTAACACTACTACTATACTTTAACACTGTTACGCTTACATAAAACATCAAAATGGTACTAATAACACTAAAATAATTAAACAAGTTATCCCTAACAATGATTATATCTTACATGTGCAAAGCAATCAGATAAACTTAGGAATTATATTTCTAAACTTTGCTGTGTTGACTGTACAATTTAATCCAAAGTAGGCTTGGTAGTGTCGTTAATTTTAAACGACACTACTGGTAGTTCAGCTGGTAGTATCCTGCCCAAAAAATGAATAAAAATATTCAACAAAGTATACGAAGAGCATTTATAATTATAAATAATGTTATTATAATTAATTAATATACGTTTGTTTTATATTTCTGTCTATCGCTTAAACACTCTTCATACTAAGCCTAAAGTAATGTATATATTTATATATTGGGCACCTTGTTTGTTCAATTTGACTTGTTATCTTTTATTATCAGTGAGTACATAATTTAACTTGAACTTGTTTAATTTGTATGTTAAATTATTCAATGCTCAACATATCTAAATGTTACTTAGTTACTCATACTCAAAACAAGTTTATCAATGTCTTATCAAACAATACGGATTAATTGTAAGAAAATAAAAAGAAAGACTATGAAACTATTTTTACGTCATTTACTTTGTTTTCACCAAAACCTATCCTTTCGTCAATCCAAAGAAGTTGAACTGACTAAATTATACAACGTAAATTCAGAATAAATAGACACGTGTAAAAGTTAAATAACACGTGACAAATATCTTCTGAAAAATTTAATATGCAGAATACCTATTATAATTGTCGATATACAAGTGAATAAACTAAAATGGAACAGCACATCAACGTAGTGTTATTTCTTCTATTTTATCTGCAACATTTAAAAGACGGGTGTGACACGACAATACGACAACGCACAGGAATTGTTATATCTATAATGTACATAATTTGCAACAAATTGACATCGTGTATCGTCCGCTGGATGCGGGACGCACGGGACCGGGCAATGTTGCAACGATTGGGGGAGGCCTATGTCCAGCAGTGGACGTCTTTCGGCTGATATGATGATGATGAGCTATCGTGTAGGCATGTCGTTGTCGTATTGTCTCGTCGCACCTTTCCTTTCCTGTTCCTCATATCAATATGTTTTCTGCTTGGATTACCGTGCGGAGGCCTATCAGCTTTCAATCCATAATCCAGACAAAGGCAACTTAGTCGAATATCTGGATCAACTATCAAGTCTTCTTCTTCAGCGTTATATAAATTACTCGTCTAGTGTTAGTCCTTTCTAGGCAAGTAAGAACAAACCTGAGGTTTACCCAGGTTAGAGCAATTCGAAATACCCCGAAAGAATTGCCAGTTAAATTAATATTTGTTTCGGGATATTTACCATGTATATTTAGATTTTGGTTGAGAGCTCGATATTTCGGCATATATCCCGAAACAAATTTTAATTCTAATGGTTGTGATGTCAGTTTAATACTGTTATTAGGATCTAAGTATTTAATTTTACCCTACTGCAAGGAAAGGGTTATGATTATCGCACGTATCTTGTATGTTTGTATGTATGTAATATTCTTAATTATCTCAAGACACCGTTAGATACGTCTTCTCCGCCCAAAGTAACGTTAAATAAAAACAAAAATGGCGGATTATGGGCGCCATATTGTGGGGCAATTATTTTTCTTCCAAACCCATCGAGTGGGGTATCAAAATGAAAAGGGTTTTAAGAGGTGGTTACAAAAACATATTCCACTTCTATGTTTAAAAATTATTCGAAAAAAATGACAATAAAAAGTTGTAAATAAAAAAAGTTAAGAACTAAGCAGTCTGAGGATCTGGTGGTCAGCTAGCTCGAGAATATGTGTCGTCCGACTGCACAGCATGAGTTTCTACTTGTGAACATCTTTTTAGTTTGCTTCTTAAGCAGTCGAGTTTTAAATCTTTTAAATTAACTTTTTTAGAAGATATGTTAACGATGGCATGACCTGGCATGGCCAAAATATTTCTACAAATCATATTCATTTCTCAAGAATGATTGATCGTCTTTGTACCTACTTCTGCTAATAAACGGCACTATGTATATTCTCACGATATATGTACGGCTATCTTGTTGGTAAACACCATGCCTTTCATAATTACGCAATTAAGGAAGACCCCGGAAGTGGCTGGAGTGCCTGTCATCGTTAACTTCCTGCTCGGGTCAGAAGAATTAGTCGTCGAAGCCAAACGACATGCCTTCTTGACATTAACCCCAAAGAAAACAAAAGGGAAATATCACAAGTGATCTAAACCATTTTTTTTAAAGAGTGAATTGTCTACTTCTAGGTTTATAGGCAGAGCTGGGCAAAATACATATATATGTGATTTAATTAAAATACAAATAACAAAAAACTATCTCAAATGTATTTAAAAAAGAGCAGTGGTGGCCCAGTGGTAACGGCCGATTATTGTGTCGTAGGTCGTGGGACCCCAGGCAGGCGCTTTACTTTGTGTAAATTATTTCATCACGATATTTTCCTTCACCGCTCTAAAAACGGTGAAGGAAAATATCGTGAGGGAACCGGCATGTCCAAGAACCAAAAAATGGAAAAAATCTGTCATATTGAAATAACAAAAAAATAAAAATAATTAAGAAGTAATTTGTAGCGGCCCTGCTGAAGCGATAAATTTGTTTATTTACATAAGCAGGCGCTACATACGTCCAAATACCAATAATTATGTATTTGTATTTAAATTATAAGTAATTCAAATACTGCCAAACCCTGCTTATAGGTCCATCGTCGACCGTATAATCGCTTACCGAGATACTGGTCTAGGCGACCTGTCAAAATAATAAATAAATTTGCTTTTAAAAACAGTTAAGGCTTTTTCTTTCCAGTAGGTACACGGCTACAGTGCATTACAGCGGCTATTCGCAATACCCATGGTAACAAGTTTTTATGGACGAAAAGTACCCTACATAATCATTTGCATAAATACATTGGTCGGCTTTATTGTTTTCTATTGCAGCATTAACGCAATCCAACTATTAATAAGGGGAATAATGTCGGGCATGTTGCTGGCAAACAACATAACACTTAGTGTTAATAGTTATATACAGAATATTCGTCTCGGCGAGGGATACATAACTGCCTCGTTGGTTTAGACGTAGCAAGGTCTACTGCCGAGCATGAGGTCTTTGGTTCGATTCCAATGTGGGACACCGTGTGTTGTAGGGTTTTTTAATCTGGAATTTGTCATAAGCAACCCGGATTGCCAGACTGTATATTACCAGAGACATCCAATGCTGGACCGATTTGTGCTCGTTACACTAATGAGCAAAATGTATTGCAATACAGACATTCTCTGTATTATTAGTGTATATTATGCTCGTCATTTCCAAAGCAAACTATGAACGAGTGCAGAGCAAAACAAATTATTGTAACCTAACTTGCTTCTGCATTGTCTGCGGCGCTGCGGGAAGTGCAACCCCTTCGCCTTTATGTAACAAATAGGCTTGTTCTTACTCGGACACTGAATGGAACGCTCTGAACTAGTACAATCATTGAAATGAACTAGTTCGGTCTTCTGTACTATTAGTTCATTTTAGTTCACCGTTCATTACGATATTCTTGTGCGCCAGGTCGGTCATCGAGATCGTACGTAGACAGAGCAAACTGTCCTAGTTCTTCGTTCATCAGTCATCACGCTCGCGCACACGCTTCTCAAATCTCTCAACTCGTTCACTCGCTCAGGCTCAGACAATCGTTGTTCGTACCGTACTAATTCGTTCTGATTCAGAACTTTAGCAATCCGATGATATTATTGATGGTCATATTATTAAGGCATTTCAATAACGTTCACAAGATATAATAAACGTGAGTTATACCAACTGTTGATATAATTTCTTTAGATCATCATTCATCATCATCATCATTTCAGCCGAAAGACGTTCACTGCTGGACATAGGCCTCCCCCAGGCGTCGCCACATTGACCGATCCCGTGCGTCTCGCATCCAGCGCCTTCCCGCAACCTTAACCAGGTCATCGGTCCACCTAGTGGGAGGCCTTCCAACGTATCGTCTTCCAGTTCGCGGTCGCCATTCCAGAACTTTTCGGCCCCATCGGCCATCCGTTCTGCGAGCAATGTGCCCTGCCCACTGCCACTTAAGTTTGGCAATTCTTCGGGCTATGTCGGTAACTTTGGTTCTCCTGCGGATATCATCATTTCTGACGTGATCACGCAAGGAAATTCCGTAGCCGTCTCCATTGCCCTTTGGGTGACTTTAAGCTTTCTGATAAGGCCCATTGTGAGCGACCACGTCTCGGTCCCATAGGTGATCACTGGCAACACACACTGGTCATAGACTTTTGTCTTGAGACACTGCGGTAAATTGGACGAGAAGATACCACGCAACTTCCCGAACGCCGCCCAGCCGAGTCGGATTCGACGGATTTCTTTAGATATAACATCTAAATACACTAAAACTTATTTCGTATAACGTTATTGGATATAATGTTTATTTAAAAGAAAATCATTAGGCATATCGTTTAAAATATATAATATTGATACCATCTTCATAGTTAACACTCCGATTCAAATCAATCCGACTCGGATAGGTTATATTATGTTAGAAGGTTAAGGCGTGAGTGAAGCGGAGTCCCAAGGGGACCTAGCACTCCTGGTACACCTATGTTGGTGAATCATTTGGGTTAGGATTGGTTAGAACAGTGACCATTATCGCGCGAACGAGTGAAGCGAGCGTGCTGCAGGAGCGGCGTGACAGAAACGAATCGCTGCAAAACCGACTCTACGTAATCTTGTCTGCTCTAACCCTAGAGTGTTATTAAAAATCGCGTAGGCGCGGAGGGGCTAGGCAGCCCGCGAGCTGAGAAGCAGTTGGTTTTAACACTCAAAAATGCTGCATGCTTGCTTGCATGCTGCATGTATGGTTGTTTGCATGCCTGCTGCATGCATGGTGTATGCTTGTTTCCAAGTTAACTATGTTGTGTTGTTTTTACTAGGCGTGTACGGTCTCAACACCGTACATTTTTCTGTATTGTGGCAACCTACTTTAGGCCAACGATGTGCGTCATAATTTGACCGTATAAAACATCACAACAAAGCAACCAACGTAGATAGTGATCTTATAGCCGTGTTGCTATCCAAACCAAGAGAGAGAAATAGTCGCCTTCCATCTAAGTTATACTGTAAGTCACTTAACTGAAATAAATTTAACTAGTGGATCTAACTGTGACGTGTTTCTCTCCAACAACTAACGGCGAATCAGTGTACGGACTTACAACCCGTACATTAAATGGTCCTTCGAGCCGGAGTTAGGAACGAGAAAGATACACCGACTGTAACTTTACTTTACTACACGTCGCTAAAACAAGGGTTGCGCCTCTATCACAAAAAACTACGTTGCCCCGATTGGAACTATGTGGTGCACTACTGCTGTCTAAACTTATGGCAAAAACTGCTGCAGCTCTATCTGGATACACTTTGTCCGTACAAACATGGTGTGACTCTCAAGTGGTCTTAGCATGGCTGCAGGGAGATGCATCAAGATGGGATAGATACGTGTCCAACAGAGTTGAGAAAATAAAACAAGTCATTCCTTCTGACAAGTGGCGCTACGTAAAATCGGCACAAAACCCTGCTGACTGTGCATCTAGAGGAATGATGCCGAGTAAACTCATAAACTTCGAGCTCTGGTGGAATGGTCCGGCTTTCCTGATAGAGGAAGAAGAAGAATCAGACCTCATGAAAAACTCCACATGTTTGTTTACAACCAACCAGGAAAGGATCAACTTGCTGCTAAGTTGCGTAAGCTTGCGGCAACCTTAGAAGAGGCATCAAAAAACAATGAACATTTTATAAATATCCTGTTACACAAAGATAGTTCATTGATGCAAGTAATTCGAGTAACGGCTCAGGTGCTGCGCTTTATCGCGACGGCACGCTCCAAGATGAAACCTGAAACCACCTACCTTACAGTCAGCGAACTCAAGTCAGCAGCTGACCGAATAATTACATATGCGCAAACTACAGAGTTGCAAAATGAATGTAAACAACTTAAGGCAAATGGAACTGTAAACAACAAGAGTACTATATACAAACTTAACCCCTACATGGATGAAAAAGGGATTATAAGAGTCGGTGGAAGACTGAAGAACTCTGACTTGCCCTTCGAGATGAAGCACCCGATAATCCTTCCACGAAAGGGACGACTAACTCAGCTCATAATCGAACAAGCGCATCTGAAAACACTTAATGGAGGTGTGCGGCTGACATTGGCTCAAATCCGACAGCGCTACTGGATTGTTGGAAGCAACAGAGCTGTGAAAACTCAACTGCGACATTGCGTGCGATGTCACCGCTATAAACCAACCGATAGCTACCAGCTTATGGCGGATTTACCTCAACAAAGAGCAACCCCATCCCGACCTTTTACACATACTGGGGTAGACTTCACTGGACACGTGTATGTCAAACTGAACAAGGGAAGGGGAGTAAAAACCACAAAAGGATACATCGCTGTCTTTGTGTGCATGGCTACTAAAGCAGTGCACATTGAACTGGTGTCTGACTTAAGCACCGAAACCTTCATCGCCTACGCGCTTGGTCGTGGAGTTGCGGAAACCAGCCCGTTTTAACCTAACCTAACCTTCATCGCCGCTTTCCAGCGCATGTGCGCTAGACGCGGTACACCTCAACACGTATACTCAGACTGTGGCACTAACTTCATTGAAGCTTCAAAGATGTTGCGCAATGAATATCAACAGTTCCAACAAGAGCTCTCGCCGGTGTTCTTCCATGAGATCGGTAAAATGGAGGTAGAATGGCACTTCAACGCTCCTGCATGGCCGAGCGCTGGAGGTTTATGGGAAGCGGCCGTTAAATCGATGAAACATCATCTTCACCGGGTACTGGGAGATCAAAAAATTACTTTCGAGGAGTTTACTACTCTACTGGCAAAAATAGAAGCCTGTATGAACTCAAGACCCCTCTGCCCACTCACTGAAGATCCCGAGGAATTTCAGAATTACCTAACACCCGGTCATTTCCTCACTGGAAGCCCCACGATGTCACTTCCAATCTCAAGCCACTCTGACGAAAAGTACGTCAACCTAAGTCAACGTTGGCAGCTAACGGAATACATGCTGCACCAATTTTGGAAGAGCTGGTCAAGTGACTATCTAACTCAACTTCAGACCAGGGGAAAATGGAACAAACCGAAAAAGAACATCCAGGAAGGCGATATAGTCCTAATCAAGGACAACAACTTGCCACCAGGAAAATGGGCCATGGGGCGCGTACTCGAACTGCATCCCGGTCCTGATGGTTATGTTCGAGTGACCACGGTGAAAACCCAAACTGGAGTCATTAAACGACCCATAGTGAAACTTTCGCCTCTACCCATTGACACGACGGGCAACGAAAGTGACGAAAACTGCAAGACGGAGCTAGAAAAGCATGATGGAACAAAAAATCCTATCAAAACAATACAATCTGGCGCAAGAAAATGTCTTACAAACATTTTAATGTGTGTATTCACAATGTTGATACTTGTTAATGAATCATATGGTTCGCAACAAAGGTCAGGCACTCAAATTACTAGCCTTGAACCCGAGCGACCGATTTATTATGACACCATAGGCAAAATTGAACTCATACATGATGAATGGACTTTGCTTACGTACTACAACCTAACTACTTACTGGCAAGGCGTTCAACATATTGAGAAATATGTCAACGGGGTAAACGAACTTTGCCAAAAGATCCATCAAAGTTATTGCCAAGCTACGACGGATCAACTCTTGCACGAGATGGAGCTACTAAACTTCTATGACACAATCCTGCTGGCTCCCCACAAGCATTTATCTGTGCGCAAGAAGCGCGGCTTGATCGACGGAGTAGGCATGGTAGCCAACAGCTTATTCGGCGTCTTAGACCAGAAGTTTGCTGAAAAATATCACAGAGATGTTAATGCCATACAAAACAACGAAAATTATCTGCGCGAACTCGCAAAAAATCAAACTTCGATCATGCAACTGCAAAATGACGTGTTGAAGAAAAACGATGAAAACATCAAACTGCAATGTAAGATGATTGAACTCTTCATGGCAGAAACTAAAACGAATCTGGGCAGCATTGAAACAGAAATACAAATAATGATGGCCACAAGCTACTTCAACTCTGCTTCGCTCACAGCATCGCTATTACTACAAAATCTCAAAGAGATACAAACCATGCTTTTGAACACTCTCACTAACGTCTACAGTGGACATATGGACGTACACTTAATAACACCAGCCAGTCTAGTAAAGCAACTAGAAGATATATACGGCAGACTGCCGAGAACACTGTCACTGCCGACGGAGAACCTTAGAGAAGACATCAAGGAGATTTACAAGCTGATGTATGTGAAAGCACGCATAACAAAGAACTACTTCATGTTTGAAGCCCATATCCCATTAATTTCGGATGAGGATTTTACCTACTATCGAGCCATAGCCATACCATTTAAAACAGAGTCAAACTACAAAATGATGATGTTAACTTCACCATACATTGC
Source organism: Orthosia gothica (assembly GCA_949775005.1). Lineage (NCBI taxonomy): Eukaryota > Metazoa > Arthropoda > Insecta > Lepidoptera > Noctuidae > Orthosia > Orthosia gothica. Next base: position 19,319,309 of record OX459037.1, read on the forward strand.
AGTGAACTTTGAGAAGAACTCCTACATCTCATTAAAAGAAGAAGACTTTAAGCAATGCACCAAAAAACAAAAGGACAACTACATTTGCAAAGCAAATATGCCAGTGTTCAACCTTCAAAACAAGAATACACCTTGCGAAGCAAAATTACTGGGTCATCGGACGACTGCGTCACCGTGTGACGTGCACAGCGTGTCATGCGAGGAGACATGGATCAAGTTGCAAGCATCAAACAGCTGGCTGGTTATTTGCTGCGGGACGTGCGAATTACGTACTGTTTGTGAAAATGACGTAATACCGCAAAGTATCAGAACGGCGGCAATCATAACTTTGGGTCAAGGATGCGTTCTGCGCTCAAAGGAACTTACCATCGCTTCGCACAATCAGTACAACAGCAACCTCAACGTGAACTATGATATGCGTGTTCCAAATTTGGATTCACCAATAAATAACATCGTCAAAGTCACACTTCATAACGCGCCACACGCCTTATTTACTCTCAAGAAAAACGAATTTGAGGAAATAGACGAGAAGCTGCGATTCCAACGAGAGAACGAGCCGAAACTACCATCAACCATCACGGATCATGACGTACACCAATACACAATCTGCTATATTTTACTAACAATTGCTGTCGTCACGTTCCTGTGGGTCATGATAAAGAAATACTGCTCACGGCTCAGGAAGCAATTGCCGACAAACACAGCGCAAACGCAAGAAAACATCGAGCTTCAACCTATGGGACAGCAGCCGGCCAACAGCAGACTTCCAGAAAACCAGCAGGCGGCCACGGACTACTGCCATCCTAAATCACAAGACAACATTGCGTTTAACTTTGATTAATTTGTAATGTATGTGCGTAACTATGTACAGGCGACTCTTTCTCTCTTTCTACACTAATCTTAACTACTTTTGGGGGTTGCCAATATGTACGGTCTCAACACCGTACATTTTTCTGTATTGTGGCAACCTACTTTAGGCCAACGATGTGCGTCATAATTTGACCGTATAAAACATCACAACAAAGCAACCAACGTAGATAGTGATCTTATAGCCGTGTTGCTATCCAAACCAAGAGAGAGAAATAGTCGCCTTCCATCTAAGTTATACTGTAAGTCACTTAACTGAAATAAATTTAACTAGTGGATCTAACTGTGACGTGTTTCTCTCCAACAACTAACGGCGAATCAGTGTACGGACTTACAACCCGTACAAGGCGTTCTATCATATTAGACTAAATAGGTTTTATGTCTAATAAGTACCACTCATGATATACCATCAAACGATTTTATATTCAATGTATGTTATGCTTATAAAAATTAGTTACTTTAAAATTATATCAATCGTTTATTATATTAACTGATCATTATATCAAATAAAATTATAGATTCAGTTGTTATATCTGGTAAATATTAGAGATTTTGTAATTATATCATATATTACTTACCCGGCCAGATGCTGTCACAGTACGCCGACGACCTATGCATACTTAACGCAGCTGAAAGTCCGGACCACGCTACGCGTCCAGCAGAGTGGGCCGCCATCGACATGATCGACTACTACAAAAAATGGGGCCTACAATAGAATAGAATAGAATAACATTTATTTGCATAAAAACATGGTATAAAAGATGGTACAAAATTAAATATAGCGCATACATATTTTTGCTTAACATTATAAGCGTGCAAATTGTTCGTGCATACAATATAGTCAATTAATTTTTTTGTCAAAAAACTCTTTTACACTATAAAAACTATTAGTGGACAGCCAGTTATACAATTTAATTTTAAATAATCTGCTATTTAGAATTTTTAGGTCACTAGGTATCTTATTAAATATTTCTACACACATATACAAACAGCTTTTATTATATTTAGTAAGTCTTGGCATGACATCCAGTACGAGCCTGTGAGGGTCGCGCCGGTTTCGAGGATGTACATCGTCTGCTTTTGTAAATAATGCCTTATGCTTCCATACAAACATACATATCTCATATATATAAAGAGACGGTAGCGGTAACAAACCAAGTTTCTGAAATATCGGCCGACAAGAATCGTCAGATTGAAGGCCATACATTGCTCGAATGCATTTTTTTTGTGCAACAAATGCTCTATTCTGATCGGTGCTATTGCCCCACAAAATCAATCCATAGCGTAACACCGATTCAACATATGCATGATATGATGTTATTGCCGTTTGGATGTTCGTTATATTCCTAATTTTTTTTAGCGCATATACAAACTTATTAATTTTTTTCGAGACAGTATCGACATGGGTTTTCCAGTTTATGTCTTGATCTAGAGTAACGCCTAGAAATTTAGTTTCCGTTACTTCACAAATTTTATTTATATTCATTTTGATATTAAATTTAGAATTATTTGATCGGTTAAATTGTATATAAACAGACTTTGCAAGATTTAATGATAAATTATTTTTATTTAGCCATTCAATCAGTATGTCAATAGTGTTATTAATGTCAGTTTCATGATCGTCAATTGTATTATTATTTTTATCAGATGTCACAATAATGGAAATGTCATCAGCAAATAATATACATCTATGATTAGTTATATTGGTAATAGAATTAATATACAGTATGAATAAAATTGGGCCTAACACACTTCCTTGTGGGACGCCATATTTGTTGCATTTAAGTTCAGAAGAGTGTGGTGTCATATAATTATATCTATTTACTTTTGTAATTAAAACACGCTGTTGTCTGTTACTTAGATATGTCGATATCCATTGAAGTGCAATGCCTCTAATGCCAATTGCCTCCAATTTCTGTAGTAACAGGTCGTGAGATACTAGGTCAAAGGCTTTAGATAAATCAAAAAACAACCCTGTAGTAAAGTGGTTTCGGTTAATATTAGTCAATATGGTTTTTATAAGAGTGAAGATAGCTAGTGTTGTGGATTTGTTTTTCTGGAAGCCAAATTGCTGTTTTTTAATAATGTTAAATTTATCACAGTAGTCAATTAATCTATCAGACATACACTTTTCGAAAATTTTCGATATTATAGGTATCAATGTTAAATGTCGATAAGATAAGTATTATAGGTTAAATGTCGATAAGACAGATTGCATAATGTTCTCGCAAGAGGCCGAGACTCAACAATCAGAACACAGGTCACCGCAACTATGTTCAAATACGTGGCAAACGCACCCCTACAAACAAGAAATAAAATACCTTGGAGTCTGGCTGGACAAAAGGCTCTCGATGAATAAACATGCCAAAGAAAACATCGCAAAGTCCAAGAGAGTCAAAGGAGCGCTTTTCCCAATCATCGGCTACCGCTCCAAGCTATGTGTCGACGTAAAGCTGCTAGTTATTCAAGCATGCTTACTACCAGTAATAGACTACGGAGTAATACAACTGCTACCGAGGTACAGTAAAACAAACATACTCAAAATTTAAAGGCAGTATAAAATGGCATTGAAGAGCGCCGCGCAGTTACTCAGACACACTGGCACCGATCTACTCTCGGAAATACTACAACAAGATCCGTGGCACATCCTTGCGATCACGATCTCCACGGCGACATGATAGAACGTCTCAAAACTCTGTCGATTGAAAGGCTACAATCTCTTTCTTTTCGCTACTAGAGTAGGAGAAATTCCATATATTAATAACTAGCTGACCCCCGCGGCTTCGCTCCCATCAAAATTAAAGCCTTTGTTACTCGGGAATAATGTAGCTTTCCATAGGTGAAAGAATTTTTTAAATCGGTCCAGTAGTTTTGGAGCCTATTCGGTACAAACAAACAAAAAATATGTCCTCTTTATAATATTGGTATAGAAAAAGATAGGGACAAGCAGCTCTTCAAACGACTGGTCCCCTTCCGACAGCGTAGGCTATGACCGTAGCGTCACTCATTAAGTAAAAAGCGGCTAGCCGCTGGAGCTAATCCCCATTGCTTCATCGTTATCCTCAACTAGATTTATATAAAGACGAGTAATATGAGGCAACAACCAGGATAGGTTTCAAAAGCTCCCACTCCGCGAACAAAGTGAAATACTTACCTCTTATTTATAAAATAAAATTTATTTTAAGTTATATACTAAATACTGAAACTAAAGAAATACAATTAATTCTGATTCTGATATCCATATTTTATCAACGTTTCATCGTTTTTTAAAAGATTATACAATTACAATGTAGTTTTAGTTATATTAAACGTTTATCGATTATGGATGTATGTATTTTTTTATACCTTTCCTATGTGAATAATCAAAAATCATACCATACCACAGATTTGTAAAAAAAAAGAATTAATGCTTCTTTTTTACAGATTTCGGGCTCTGGATGCCATCAATCTTTTTAGACAGTCAGTGTTGCCAGTAACAGCATTTTACTCAAATTTATGTTTATTTTAATTTGGCCGAGATTTCGATATTTCGTTATGTTATAATCAGTTTATTCGATATTGATATATCGACATCGATATTTTTAGGCGTTGATATATCGATATTTATCAGTTTTCCGGTATCGTTGCATCCCTATTCATGATTAAAGCGAAATATTGTTTTCGGTCAAATGGATTGCAAATGTGACGGAAGCGTTTTTCCATCGGATAAACATCGATGTTATTATTATATAACGTACTCCTTGAGAACATTTTGTTTGGCGCGAGTTGCCTTCCTGTTTGGCAATGACTGGACATTTTTCAAAAATGTGCGACGTCACGCCATTGGCTGAAAGGGTTCGGTAGAGATTTGGACATGAAACCCGCAAAATCTCATAGGCTCAAGAGTAATTGACGCTGAATTTTTCAAAGAAATATAGAATAGAATAGAATAATCTTTTATTTTCTATTTGGAGTATTGTGGAGTCAATTTCGTTGCGTTAGAGCGATAGTAAAATGTTAGTGGATTTAACTATACATCTGTGGATGTCATTCAACGTTAAGTGCTTTACCTTTTTTCTGGGCAAACTCTTTTGTAGCACGTTAGATACTTTAAATAGGCTTTGTGAAACTAGGATTTTATTACGATAAACTGAAAAAAATAATTGGGTCTTGCGAACTTTTTTCTGAGAAAACTCATTGGATGGAGACGGGCATGGAGTACTGTTCTCGTATCTGGGACGGATCTGCCAAATACCAGCTTGATGCACTAGAGTCGATCGAAAAGCGGGCCAAGAGACTTATCGGCAATGAGGCACTGGTCAAGTCAAAGCTCCAGAGCCTTGAACATCGTCGCCGAGTTGCCAGCGTGTTGTTTTTTATCGGTTGCATTTCGGGGAGTGTGCGATGGAATTGCATGACCTAATGCCGCCCAGCCCGTTCCATCATCGGACAACCAGACGCACGGCGATGCGTCATCGCTACATGGTGGACATCCAACCCATACGCATTAAACGTTTTGGGGACACTTTTATTATGTACAGCTAAGGAGTGAAATTCCCTGCCGGAGTCTGTGTTTCCCGATAGCTACAATCTAGGGGTCTTTAAGTCAAGAGTGAATGAGTTTTTTCTAGGCAAGCGTGCTTCACCGTCGACCTCATCATCGCTTACCATCAGGTGAGATAGTGGTCAATCGCGAGGCTATTGATAATAAATAAAATAAATAATAATAATAATTTAATAACGAAAGTTTGCTTAAATTTTACAAAACTTTTCCGGTTCAAACCGAACAAGAATGTAACACATACAAAACTAAGAAAATAGCAAAACTCGGTTTTGTTGCTAGTAAGAAAAAAGTTCGAGAGCCCCGATTTATTTTTTCAATGTGAGCTATTTTGTTGCAAGGCCACAGATTGGTAGGTACTCTGCTTCAGAATGTCATTCTAATTAAATAGTTTTCACTGTAGCTAAAAAAACAATATGCTTCTTTTACACGTGATTCTGCTGATATTATGATAATGACAAAGCTACAATACGGTCAAAATTACTGTGCACCTGGCGCTGTGACGTCACTCTGACGTTCGACTCTCGCTATTGGCGCACGAAGATAACGCGGGCCGCCGCGCGGGTAGGCGGGAGTGGGCTCTCATTCGAGGTGCACAGTTATTTGTGGTACCGTAATATAAACATCTCGTCACAGTTGTTATTAGTCGATTACTGTTTAAGGTGAACGCGCACCTAGACGCACCGCAGGAGCCGCACGCGCCGCAGTCATCGCATTTAACAAAATATGAAATTGTATGCAGCCTCGCGCATCTATCCGCGCCGCATGACCCACATTTCAGCAAAATGCTGTAGGTATACGGATTCCACCAGCGCGTGCGGATGACGTCATCAGATTCGGCGCGTTCGATGCTTGCGGCGAGTGCGGTGCGGGCGGCGCGGAGACGTCATCCTTAACCGTATAGAAAATATTGTTCAAGATGTACAGAAATGGATACGATGCGTGCGGTGTGTCCGGCGCGTTTGGCGCGGTTTGCGCGGGGCCTTGAGCAAAATGCGATCAGTGCGGCGCGTGCGGCTCCTGCGGTGCAGATAGGTGCGCGATCACCTTAACCCACCAAAACTACCGTTCTGTACTTTAGTATTGGTCTGAGTATAAATGTCGTGGTTGCCCAGTGGCTATCGTAGGTTTAAATCTGGGCAAGTATCTTCTGCATCACTGACAACGGTGAAGGAAAACATCGTGAGTAAATCTGGACTTATAGTTAACTATACTTCATAAAAGATAGCTTGATCTCTGCGACATAATATGCCAAACTGACGTATACGTTATTGTTACATTTGTTACGTTATTGTTAGCCTGTCAAACGCTATTGTTACTGTATTTATACTGACAGCTGTATCTGCTCAAGATCATGCTATCTTTTATGAAGTATAGCATCTGCCCGCGGCTTCAACCGCGTCAAAAGTGTTTTATCATCCCAAAGAAACACACTATTGGAATAAAAACTATCCTATGTTCTGCTTAGTGTCTCTAATTAGCTATATGCCAATTACCAAATTTTATCTAAGGCCTTGTTTCTGGAGACGTGGGAGGTCGCGGGGCCCCGCCGTCGCGTGCGACCTACGCGGCATTGCCATCCGAGGGCACCGCCTGCATCTCAAGCAAACGCGTGTATAATCGCTTCTCCGTAAACACTCTCATACAAAGCCATATGTTTGAAATTAGTGCAGGCCGTACCACCCTACGACACGCACAACGTCCCGCGCCTTTAGAAACGAGCACAACAGTTTAAGCGTAAAAAGTTATCAGACAGGCAGACACACCGTCTTGAGAAAGGATGAGTGCATGTATGATAAGAGGACTTTGACCTACAGTGAGACAGTTACTGGCTAGTATTATCTGAGTATCGTAAGACCGTCCTATATGTTCCCTGTGGAAATGTTCGTGGAATATTTTTCTCGATGAAGAAGGAGGGTTCTGTCGAACTCATACATACTGGTTTTCAGCATATTTAGGCCTCTGGTACGTCCGGTAAAAAACGCCACCATCATTCACCATCACCAACTCACCACCATTCCACTAACACTATCATTATATCTATTCCGTCAACTGGCTATCTACCTACCCATCTACCGTACCTACCCTACATATATGATTGTTGCGTAACTTAAACCGTTTACGCAGCGCACGCAACGGAAGCTCTCAAAAAGAAATATTTTTTTCCCCATTTTTGCGTGATGTTACATATCCTCAAACCTTCCTCGATAAATGGACAACACAAAAAAAATATTTCAATTATAACAAGTAGTTCCTGTGATTAGCGCCTTCAAACAAACAAACTTTTCAGCTTTATAATATTAGTATAGATATACAGGGCTTAACGGGAAGGTGTGATCATTGTCGCAAACATTGTATCGCCCGCACAAAAAATGTGTGATGGAAACTTTGTATGGCAAACCCAAAAGTTTTTTAGGAGGTGCCTATGATTTCCTTGGAGTAAGCTTTTCATTCACATGGGCAGAAGCTGTTTTCAAAAAAATTACCATACCTTTCCTTTCCTTTCCTTTCCAGATACCCCAATCAAAACTACATTAGCTACAAGACAATACACAGAGCAATCCTCTCGCTTATACAATTTCCTCAACAAAACTCTCACCATATACCTTATCTTATCTTATCTTATCTTGTGGAGGGGCCGAGAAATAACTCGGACACTTCGACCCATGGGATCTATTGTGTTCCCCTAGATAACTTACTCCTCGCCGATCTCGTTGAAAACACTTTTCATGAGTTTTACAACGAGACTAGGAGATATGAGCCTATAGTCTTCTGGTTTTGGATATCCAACCCCTAGGAGACTCATTCGCTTACCAGCCAGTGCATCGCATGTGCACAGAAGGTGCTCCATGCGTTCCGTATGTTCCCCACACAACCTGCACATGGGTGTCGCGGTTAGACCCATTTTCATGAGCATGTCGTTGGTTCCAAAGTGCCCAGTAAAGGCCCCAAGCAGGTAACGGATTTGCCCCCTGCTCATATTCCAAATGCATTCCCGGGCTTTGAACGTAGAGCCTAGGAATTTCTTGGAGTGTTGTAGACCGGTATTAGACAGCCAATGTTTTCGTTGTTTTTGATCTGCAAACTCCCTAAATGTGGCTTTGACGAGACACGTCGAAATGCCTACACATGGTTCTGGACCCACAAAATCATTTGCTGAGTTCATCTGTTTTCTTACCTGTTTTCGTTTTCGTTTCGTTACCATGGATTCCTTTGTGCCCAGGGACCCACATCAGTCTTACCCTGTTATGCTTCCCAAGCCTGTTTAGGGCCTGGATAGCGTCCAGAATAAGTCTGGAGTCCACTTTGTAGGATGCCATGGCTTTGATTGCAGCCTGACTGTCACTAAGAATATAATATATGGATTTGCCTTTGGTTCCTCTATCTATATTCTCTTGAGCACAGGTTATTATGGCATATGTTTCTGCTTGGAATACAGTTGCCATCTTCCCTAAGCTTCTGCTACATTTGTAACCTTTTGCGTATATTATTATTATTATTTATTATTCTTTATTCTATATCTATAAAAGCGAAAGGTGACTGACTGACTGACTGACTGACTGACTGATCAAACAACGCACAGCCAAAACTGCTAAGCCTAGAAGCATGAAATTTGGCAGAAAGGTTCTTCAAGTGACGTAAGTGTGCACTAAGAAAGGATTTTTGGAAATTCTACCCCTAAGGGGGTAAAAAGGGGGTTTAAAGTTTGTATGAAAAATCTAATTCCTTCGACCAAAATTCTTGAAACTTAGCACAAATAGTACTCTAAGTAAATGATAAAGATTGTCATTTTTAGTTTTTCGAAACTACCCCCAAATAATGATTTAGGGGGTGTTGAAGTTTGTATGGAAAAATCAGATTTCTTTGATCAATAAACTTGAAACATGCCACAAATACTTATCTAAATGAATAATAAAGGTTGCTACTATTCTTTTTTGAAACTACCCCCAAAAGACGATTTAGGGGTGTTAATTTTTTTTTGAAGAATCTTATTATTTCAGTTAATAAACTTGAAACTTTACATTAATACCAATCTAAATAAACAATAAAGGCTTTCATTGTTGGTTTTTTAAACTACCCCCAAAAGATGATTCAGGGGATGTCATTTTTTTTGAAGAATCTGATTTCTTGGCTGAATAAACATGAAACTTGACATAAATACCATCCTAAATAAACAATAAATTGTCATTATTAGTTTTTTGCAACTACCCCCAAAAGACGATTTAGGAGGTATTACAGTGTTTTGGAAAAATCTGATTTCTTGGGTCAATAAACTCGAAACTTGCCACAAATACTAACCTAAATGAACAATAAAAGACGATTTGGGGGTGTTTTTTTTTTTGAGGAATCTACTAATCTAAATTGACAATAAAGGCTTTCATTGTTAGTTTTTCGAAACTACCCCGAAAAGATGATTTAGGGGATATTAAATTTTTTGAAGAATCTGATTTCTTGGGTGAATAAACATGAAACTTGACATAAATACCATCCTAAATAAACAATAAAGCTTGTCATCATTCGTTTTTTGCAACTACCCCCAAAAGACGATTTAGGAGGTATTACATTGTTTTTGAAAAATCTGATATTTAGGGTCAATAAACTTGAAACTTGCCACAAATACTAACCTAAATGAACAATAAAGGTTGCTATTATTATTTTTTTAAACTACCCCCAAAAGACGATTTAGGGGTGTTTTTTTTTTTTTGAAGAATCTAATTATCTAAATAGACAATAAAGGCTTTCATTGTTAGTTTTTCGAAACTACCCCCAAAAGATGATTTAGGGGATGTTCAATTTTTTGAAGAATCTGAGTTCTTGGGTGAATAAACATGAAACTTGACATAAATACCATCCTAAATAAACAATAAAGGTTGTCATTATTCGTTTTTTGCAACTACCCCCAAAAGACGATTTAGGAGGTATTACAGTGTTTTGGAAAAATCTGATTTCTTGGGTCAATAAACTTGAAACTTGCCACAAATACTAACCTAAATGAACAATAAAGGTTGCTATTATTAATTTTTGAAACTACCCCCAAAACACGATTTAGGGGAGTTTTTTTTTTTTTTGAAGAATCTAAGTATCTAAATAGACAATAAAGGCTTTCATTATTGGTTTTTCGAAACTACCCCCAAAAGATGATTTAGGGGATGTTAAATTTTTTGAAGAATCTGATTTCTTGGGTGAATAAACATGAAACTTGACATAAATACCATCCTAAATAAACAATAAAGGTTGTCATTATTAGTTTTTTGCAACTACCCCCAAAAGACGATTTAGGAGGTATTACAGTGTTTTTGAAAAATCTGATATTTAGGGTCAATAAACTTGCAACTTGCCACAAATACTAACCTTAAGGTTGCTATTATAATTTTTTGAAACTACCCCCAAAAGACGATTTAGGGGACGTTAATTTTTTTGAAGAATCTAACTTCTTGGTTCAATAAATATGAAACTTTGCTTAAATACCAACCTAAATAAACAATAAAGGTTTTCATTATTAGTTTTTCGAAACTACCCTTAAAATACGATTTCGGGGTGGTAAAGATTTTTGATTACTTTTACTGCACATAGTTTCTTTTTAAGATGTAGGGGAGCACTTAGGAGGGATTTTTGGAAATTCAGCTTTTGAAGGGGTTAAAAGGGAGAAACTTATTTGTATGAAAAATCTTATTCCTTTGGCAAAATAATAAAGGTTGGCATCATTAGTTTTTCGGAATTATCCCCAGAAGACGATTTAGGGGTGTTAAAGTTTCTTTGAACAATCAAATGGCACTAATACGGGGAACTACCGAACTGGACCGTTTTTCTCAGGTAAACATAGTTGTGAGTGACGTTTTAGTGTTGCGTAATTTAAGCTGTATTAGGTTTTTGTGTTGTGTCGCGTAATTTACGCAGCATTCGTTTTCATACTAAAGTAATTTTTGGGCCACCCGAAATTATGCGTCTCAAAAAACCCGACCAGTCTTCTGCTCCTTCTATTAATATAAAAAAAATATCTTCTTCTATACATACAAAATGCTTTGTCCTGAATGACTGACTGACGGATCAACGCACAGCCTAAACCGCTGATCGTAGAGACCTGGAACTTGGAGAGTATGTTTTTGTATGACATAGGCATCAGATAAGAAAGGATTTGTCGAAATTCTTCCCCTAAGGGGGAGAAAAAGGGGGACAAAGTTTGTATGAAAAATCTAATTCCTTCAGCTAATACTCTTGAAACTTGGCATAAATAGTAATCTAAGTAAATGATAAAAGGTTGACATTATTATTTTTTTGAAACTACCTTCACAAGTCGATTAAGGGGGTATTGAAGTTTGTATCGAAGAATTTTATTTCATGGGTTACTAAACTTGAAACATTGCACAAATACTAACTTAAATAAATTATAAGGTTGTTATTATTAGTTTTTCGAAACTACCCCCAAAAACAGATTTACGGGGTGTTAAAGTTTTTTTGAATAATCATATTACTTAGGTTAATAAACTTGAAACTTAAGCAATAAAAGTTGTTATTATTAGTTTTCAAAACTACCCCCAAAAGATTTTTTATGAATCTTACTTCTTGAGTTAATTAACTTTAAACTTGACATACATACCAACCTAAGTAAACAATACAGGTTGAAATTCTTAGTTTTTTTAAACTAACCCCAAAATACGGGAGCACCGACGGTTTTTTAGGGGTGTTAAGGTTTTTTGAAGAATCTTATTTCTTGAGTTAACAAACTAGAAACTTGACATAAATATCAACTTAAGTAAACAATAAAGGTTGTCATTATAAGTTTTTAGAAACTACACTCAAAAGTCGATTTAGGGGGAGTTAAAGTTTTTTGAAAATTCTTATTTATTGGGTTAATTAACTTGTTACTTGACAAAAATACCAACTTAAACAAACAATAAATGTTGATATTATTAGATTTTCGAAACTGCCGCCAAAATACGATTTAACAGGTGATAAAGTTTTGTTATAGAATTTTATGTTTTGGGTTAATAAACTTGATAGTTGACATAAATACCAACCTAAGTAATCAATAAAAGGTTGTCATTATATTTTTTCGAAAATACCTCCCAAAATAGGATTAAGTGGGTGTTAAAGTTTGTTATGAATCATACTGGTCAAGGTTTCGTTTTTTATGTATGATGTGGGATCTAAGGGAACACGAAGAAGGAATTTGCGGAAAATCAACCTTTCACCATCATTATCATTTCAGCCAAAAAACGTCCACTGCTAAACATAGGCCTTCCCCAAGCGCCGCCACACTGATCGGTCCTGTACGTGTCGCATCCACCGGACTCCCGCAGCCTTGACCAGGTCGGACTTCCTAATTTGCATTTTCTGGTTCGCAGTCACCACTGAACTGTCAACCTTTAAGGGGGTGAAAAGGGGGCAATTTGTTTGTATGAACAATCTCATTCCGTGGAGATAAAGTAAATAATCAAAGTTTACATAATACGTTTTTTAAAACTACCTCCCCCCTGATAGGGTTAAGTGATTTTAGTTTTTTTGAGACATCTTTCTGAGCAATCTAACTAAAATAAACAAAAAAATAAAAAGAGAAAAAGGGTATATTAAGTTTTAAGGGGCGGATTCTACTTTGTAGCGGTGACCTAAAATGTATTATTCTTTAAGTCAAATAACGAATCGTCCCAAACCTATAAACCGTAGAACTTTACAAAACCACATTTTTATTTGGTTTTTTGGTTGCCATCACACGAACGAAGTCGCGGGCGGAGTTAATATTATAAATGTGAAAGTAACTCTATCTGTCTCTCTGTCTACCTTTTCACGCTTAAACCGCTGCACCGATTTAAATGTAATTTGGTTCGGAGATATTTTGAGACCCTGGGCAGGACATAGGATAGTTTTTATCCAAACATACTTACGGAAATCATACTCAAGGGAGTGAAAAAAGAGGTTGAAGTTTGTGTGGATCTAAGAATGAAGAATCTACAATATTAAGCCGCGATATAAAAAATAAGCAATTCGAATTACTAATGCTTCGCAGACGAAGTCGCGGGCAACAGCTAGTATTATATAACACTCAATATATTATTTGCGACCATAAATAGGGTATACTAATTAAAGCTACATTAATTAAAACTTCAATGGTTTTAATGATCAACACGTCATTAGTTCATGTAATGATAAAACATATAATTATAAAAAATAATTTGATAACGAAATAGGTAAGTAGTTAAAAGGGTTTAGAGTAGGTAAAGGCGGTAATGTCGTATCTTTTTGAGTGATATAAGTGGAGTCGTGTTTATTGAAATAAATCATGTAAATTTTAGAATAAAATACCTAATGAAAAGATAGCCTTGACAGTATAAGTTTTATTTTTATGTGTAACTAGCAATTAACAGACATCCAACTTTTGTGTAAAGCTTCGGCCGCGGTATAGACAAAAATCATTCTACGGTAACATATCTAATATCAACTGGAATAAACATATATCCTATCCTAAATAAATAAATAAATAAATAAACAAAATAAATAAATAAATAAATAAATAAATATTCCCGCTCCTGTACCTGATTCCATTTTGGATCCATCAGTGTACCATGCCAGACTATCTTGTTCTGGTGGATCGATTCCCTTCGTCCAGTCCTCCATTGTAGGGATTTGGACCTTGAAAGACCTTTCAAACACAAACATAGTTTGCATTTTATCGGATATCATGCTTGTTACCCGATCCAGGTCTTCATTCCCATCGAACTTTGTATGGTTAGTCTTTGGCTTAGAGGCATCCCATAGTCCAGCAACAGCAAGACGATGTAATGTCTTCCTTGCCTTGAATTCAACCATCATATGCAGAGGAGGGATATTAAGGTATCTCTCAATCGCTGCCGTAGGTGTTGTCCTGAAAGCACCCGTGATGCCGAGACACACTGTTCTTTGTAACCTGGTGAGTGGCGCTTTGCACGAGGCAAGCTTTGTTCTTGGCCACCACACTATGCTGCCGTATGTGATAATAGGTATTATCATTGTCCGGTACAGCCATCGTATCACTTTGGGCTTTAGCCCCCAAGTTTTACCGTAGGTGGAGCGACACATGCCGAACACTCGTAGGGCCTTTGTCGTAATATTTTCCACATGAGTTTTCCACCTGAGTTCTTTATCAAGCGTTACACCCAGATATTTAACTTCGGTGGACCAGGGCAGCTTTATTCCATTGAGGGAGGGCTCTCCTAGGTTTCCTAGTTGTCTTTTTGTAGTGAATGGAATAATGACTGCTTTGCCTGGGTTGATAGAGACGTGGTTCTTAGTACACCATTCTTCTGTCATCCTCAATGCCTGTTGTAATAATCCAGAGACTATGTTCGGGAATTTACCATTAACCATTATAGCTATGTCATCTGCATAGCCTACTGTGTAGAATGGTCCGGTATTGAGTGGTAAGTAGCGAATCTACTACCAAGCACCACAGTAACGGTGACAGCACTCCGCCTTGCGGACAACCTCTTGTTGTTTTTGCACTAAGTCTATCTCCCATCAGTTCCGATCTGACTATCCTGCTTCTCAGCATATTGTCAATCCAGTTGCACGTGGTATCATTGATGCCATGTTCCTTTGCAGCTATGCGTATGGACTCAAATGTTGTCTTGTCGAAGGCTCCCTCTATGTCGAGGAAAGCCCCGACACATATCTCCTGTCCCTCAAGCGCAGCCTCGGCTCGACTCGCAACATAGTGCAATGCCGTTTCCGTAGATTTGCCAGGGCTGTAGGCGCACTGTAGTTGATGTAGAGGGAATACTTTAAGTGGTCCCTCTCTTAGGTACCTGTCTACCAGTTTCTCCAGAGCTTTTAGGAGAAAGGATGATAGACTGATGGGCCTGTAAGCTTTAGCTTCCTCATAAGTCGGTCTACCCACCTTCGGTATAAAGGTGACTTTGACCTCCCTCCATGCTTTGGGCACGTACCCAAAGGCTATGCAGGCTCTGTAGAGCTTGCTCAAATGGGGTATCAAAACAGATGCCCCTTCTTGCAATAGTATTGGGTAGATGCCATCCGGACCAGGTGATTTGAGAGGCTGGAAGCCCGCTATGGCAAGCTTTAGTTTATTTTCATCGACCACTTTCTTTGCCGTGAGCCAGTTATTTTTGGACGTGTGCCTTGTGAGCTCGTCCCTTGTGACTGGTTCCTCTTCATCGCTGTCGCGCAGTATACATTCCGGGAAGTGAGTCCTAAACATCACGCCCAGAGTGTCCTGTCCAGTTTCCGTGAGATGCCCATTCTCATCCTTTATAGATGATAGTGGGTTTGTCTTAGTCATGGACATTGCTTTGCACACCCTCATTCCATTTGGCAGAGTTTCAATGGAGGTGCAATGCTGCCGCCAATTAGTTCTTTTGGCCTTGCGTACCGCCGTGTTGTATCTTGTCAGCATGCTATGATAGCCTGAGAAATCCTTCTTGGCTTTTGCATCATTAAAGGCCTGTCGTGTTTCCTGACGTATTTTAACTAGTTCAGGAGTCCACCATGGTACCTTTTTACAAAAGGCCTTTTTCTCTGGGCAATTATCTTCCCATGCACCGATGGTGCCCATCTTAATTCTGTCCGCTTCAAATTCTATATCTAGTATGGAATTAAGCTTACCTTTAGGGCTTCCTAGATTTATTTTTAGGTCCCTCCTGTACGAGTCCCAATTTGTATGCCTTGGGTTTCTCCTTCGTCTAGTTTCGGCTACTCCCGCCGTCCTAAACCTAAAGCATATATAATTATGGTCAGACAGAGAGATTTCGTCCAATACATGCCAGTTTTCAATATGACCGCTGGCCCTGTTTGAAGCCAGTGTCAGGTCAATAACTTCAGTTCTCGCCGAGGTCCTGAAAGTAGGTTTATTACCATATACCTAATGACATACCACGACTGCAAAAAGACACACAAAGAATGCTTGACGAGCAAAGCATACGAAGAAATCGAGGCTATGCTCCATGCAATCACATAATTCGCAAAATACAAAATCTCTGTCGCTAGACTAAACAAGAAGTACACAAATCACATCTTCTACACGAACATTCACACTCCTACATAACACACACCACCACCTCACACATACTGCCCCTCACACACACATAACACCGCGCGCACTTCTTATTTCTTACTTACATAAATAGTTTTAGTATTATTGTATTGTTTGTCTCCTGGCATTTTTCAAAATTATCTACTTTTTTCTTTAATTTATTTTATTCTCACATATTGATAGTTAATATAAGCTGGAGCAGCAGTGGTGGCCCAGTGGTATCGACCGCGACCTACAAGTTGTAGGTCGTGGGTTCGAGTCCAGGCAGGCGTTTTACTTTGTGTAAATTATTTCATCACCACTGCTCTCAAAACGGTGAAGGAAAACATCGTGAGGAAACCGGCATGTTCTAGAACCAAAAATTCGAAGACATGTGACATCCACCAACCCGCACTGGGCCCGCGTGGTGGATTACAGCCCATTCCCTCTCACAGAGAGGAGGCCTGTGTCCCAGCAGTGGGAACATTAATAGGTTGATGATGTGATAAGCTGGAGAAGCGAAGCCACCTAATGCAAGCAAATCTTTGCTAAAAGGTGACTTCAAAGTTAACAATGTGTAATTTATATAAGTTGATGATACAAACGTTTTTATTTTATTATCTTTATATTGCGTATTGCCGTTCTACCCGGTGTATTATGTATGAGGAATCCACGATATTGGATTTGTTTTTGAACACTTACTAGTTTAAAGTGCAGTAATATATTGCATACTAGCACACGCACCCGTGTACTCGTAGTTCCCGTTCCCGTCAGAATACAGGGATAAAAAGTAGCCTGTGTCACTCGGGGATAGTGTAGCTTCCCAACGGTGAATGAATTTTTGAAATCGGTCCAGTAGTTTTTAAGTTTATTCGTTACATACAAAAAATAAAAATCTTTCCTCTTTATTATTATATTAGTAAGTTAGTATAAGTATAGATAGATCAAACGGATGTTTTACCGTTACTAAGTGCACAACATTTAAGTCACAACAGGCTATAATTTCTTCTTCTATACGAATCGATGTCTCATATATGTTCGTCCATCTCAAGTCTATATAAATCAGTAAGTTATATGAAGTTACTATAACTGGTGTGGGATCCGCACGAGCAAAAGTATAAGCTAATGATAGAACGGGTTCAACGCAAATTTGTTCGATACATATATAAAAAGTTGTATGGGTACAACTATATACAATCCCTAATTGTGTCCTAAGGTGGGCATCAACACGCTGGAACTGCAACGTAAGTGTGCGCTGTTGATGCACTACTTCTTTGTGCTGAACAATAGGATCGTGCGACGACTCGTCCACGCTAGCTCGCTGATCACTGTTTGCGCCAGACTGAGTACGGGTGTCGTTGCAGTAGAATAATAAAAAACACATTATTAACAAGACAAAAAAAACGACTCGCAAAATAAAATTGTAAGAAGTTGTGTTATCAATCAATGTGCAAGTAGCTTTGGTAGTCTCTGAACCAGAAAAACTAATTCATCAACAAAATCTAGCATGTGCAAAAATAGGCACAGCAAGTGCTTCATAAATGCCACGCGAAATTAAATTATGACATCCAATGGTATGTGAAAAAGAGCTACTTCAAGAGGGTTGCATACAAATTTGAAACCATCGCTCTTTGCCGGGGAGAAAAATGCGAGGGTACCCACATACGGAACTTTTAATGTACGAGTCGCGAAACAAATTTTTCATTTACATAATACCTACTAGCTTCTACCTGCGACTTTGCCCGCGTATTGAATTGGTAAAACACTAACAACCACGCAGAGATGTATTTTACTAACATCATAAACAATAACATTTATTCCATACATTCTGGAGAGCTAAGCGAGCATAAATGTATCAGCAGACGTTTTTTGTTCAATTTTGAAAGTCATAGAAAAAAAGTGTTTGTTCATGATGATGATAATAATACAGCCCTGCAAGCTCAAGATCTGTGCGCTCAAGCTAAGGCCTAATTTAGTTGTACGTGAGTGCGTGTAATTGAGTGTTTGTACGGCAAGGCGTAGTTTAAACCAGCGGCGTTAGTGGTTTTACTAATAAACCAGCATTTGTTAGTGTTGTATTATACCAAGAGAGCTTACTACCGGGATCAAGCGTATCCGATGACCTAATTCAGGTTATAAGTCTATCCATGTCATGCCAAGTCTCGTCAGAATCCGGTCAGCGCTTTTATATGTGAAAAAGTACCAGACACAGTTTCGCATTTCTAACATTTGCATATAAGTATGGATAAGTATGTAGATGTTAGGTACTATAGTCTATAAATAGTATCCATTGAGTAAGATAGTACACAAACGCGAGTATATCGTTAGTAAAAAAATATCGACCCGAAATTAGTTTAAATTCCTAAATTCTGGAAAAGAAATAGATAAAGAAATTAGTTAATTAATTGGCTTAATGCATACAATTTTAATACCGTATGTAGCAGAGTGATATACGTTTGCGACGAGTATAGACATAGCTACCATGAAATTGGGACTAATTAAAAATACGCATCTATTCTCTGAATACGCATCGACGCAAAGTAAGCGCCGGTAGTTATTTCCAACTCAAAAACAAGAATGTCAGTTGTATCTCATCGGGCAGTCGTTAGTGTCTATTCCGATCTTTCTGTTACCCGTAAATATAGACTATTGTGTAATTAAGCCCATTCTCGACACCGAAAAATAGTTCCGAGATTCTAGAGACGAAGTCCACTTTATAAATAACCTTGACGTCTTTAATTAACGATTCTAGAAAATCTGGAATGAACAAAACAAACAGTGATTTAATAAGACAAGCCCCCATTGAAGATTAACTAACGTAATATTGATATCTGCTCTTCTTATCTCTTGTTTAATTTATAACCTAAATACTCTGACCTGCTAATATAAAAACAGAGAGTTTTGACACATACGCGGGAGCCAGTGGTTCAGTCAACCGTGTTTATAACTTCAATATTTTGCTTTACCGTCAGTTCAAAACTCTTACGCTTATAATTTGCCGGGGAATAAGCAAATGTGTATTTTCAGTTCGTTAGTGGAATTATTTGAAGGAAATTGTGGTAAATAAAACAGGTGAGCATTTTATTTATTTATTTATTTAACCATTAATGTATACACACATGGTAAATAGACAAGAAGAAGGAATAGAAAATAGGTACATTTTACATTTTGTTTTTGTTGTTTAAATAGGAAGTAATAACGGCCGTTTTAAAATCATTTTTGAGAAGCATAATTATCAGGTAACAGATATTTATATAAATACATATTTAGTTTGGTGATTACTTAAAAATTAGGTCTAAAATATGTAGAAGTCGTTAGTTAATTGTGGGTAGGTAGGTATAAATGTAACGAGTAGTATCACTGACATAACGCTGTCGGCATTTTTATCTGACTAATTGGGAGCGGTATCAAGGTATATCCAGTTACCTGTCTCGCGTACTTTCGTGTTATTGTGTGGACCGAGCACCTTATTTTTCCATTACAATTGTTTGACGTTCCCGACTGAAATGCGCATGCGCATAAAGGTGTAATTTCATTCAAGTGATGTTGCAATGTATAAACTAGAAGATAGTTTACCAGGTAGGTACTGTGTGTAGTTTCATTCATCTTCATTTTGTTTATGATTGTTGTATATATGAATATAAGGAAACTATCTTGTCATAAAATATATATAATATCTATACCTATTTTATTAGGACAATATTCTAAGTCCACTTAAAGGAACTCCACTTGTCTCATGAAAACAGAAAAAACCGGCCAAGTGCGAATCGGACTCGCGCACGAAAGGTTCCGTACCATTATCGCAAAAAAACGGCAATGAAATCACGTTTGTTTATATGGGAGCCCCATTTAAATATTAATTATATTCTGTTTTTAGTATTTGTTGTTATAGCGGCAACAGATATACACTATCTGTGAAAATTTCAACTGTCTAGCTATCACGGTTCATGAGACCGTGAGCCTGGTGACAGACAGACAGACGGACCGCGGAGTCTCAGTAATAGGGTCCCGTTTTTACCCTTTGGGTACGGAACCCTAAAAACCACCAGAAAAGACCTTGACATTACTAAGAAGCTACAGCTAGACGAGGTCGAGTAAATTTCTTAGAATATAGGGTTATAAACTTGTAGCTATTGCACAAAATTAAATTTATACGGAATGAACTTATAAATATATCCACCAATACTGCTGAGCGTGCCCGCCTGCTGGCTGTGGGAGATTGGGAATCGAACCTCTGGCTACAGGCACTACCGTCACCCAACATAGGTACTATGTTGAGTGGCAACACCTTCCGGATCGCTACATGTCTGCGTTTGGGTGCTACCAGTGGAGCACCACATCGTTGTCAATCACGCCATGCCATGGTCACCATGGCCTACCCTGCAGTAAGAGCGCTGGTCGGATAGCACGGCACGCCAGCATTAATGGCCTCATACATCGGGCTCGTGTCACCGCCGGGGTGCCAGCTGTTTTAGAACCCAATGGCTTGGCACGAGCCGATGGGAAGAGACCAGAAGGGATGACCTGGATGACCTTGGATGGTGGGTAGGCCTTTGGTGTGGGATGCAACATGTGTCGACATCCTTGCGCCATAAAACCTTATTGGAAGTTATATCTTTGAGCCATTTGGGGTTGAAACATTAGGTCTATGGGGTTCGAGTGCGCATCGAGTTTTTCGAGACATTAGCACAATGCTCGTCGACTCTTCACGTGACCAGATGGCTGGCTTTTTCTTCAGCCAGAGAAACAGGTTTGCCATCCACATTTTCCAGTGACATCGATATGGACGAATTTTTTGATGCACTATGAGCCCGTTTCCCTCTCCTCTCCGTATTTGTATATAGGCTTATTTTTTTGTTTAGAATATTCAATTTATACGTATGTTCATTATTTGCTTTCTATGTATTTTTTCAATGGGCTCATTAACACATATTAAGCCGAATCGCAAAAAAATAATCGCAATATTGACAGGTAATGTAAAACCGTTTGCGAATCAAATCGATGTTACAGTAGTACCTTAACATAATATTGTGTACAATAGATGCGTAAGTAAAATACTGATAAAGCTAATTATTTGTTCCGAGCTACGCTTGCAATGTGTAGAAGCGTGAATTCGGTCATACATCGCGGCCTCGTCGCTCCAATGTGTTTGAACCCTATTATCGAAGTAATCCGATTCAGTGTGTGTGCAATACAGACAGTGATTGTTACTGAGTGTACCTGTGATCGGTAATTTTTAATCAGTCTTTAAACATGATTTTTAAAATGCGGTTTCTACCATAGTTCGGTGGTTTTTGACTTGAAGTGATAAAACATGGTGAGGATTGATTCATGTGTTGTGGGTTTTAGAAATGGCCAAAGAGTGCAACATTGTGAACTTTGATCTAGAGTGGATGAAACAAAATATGTACTTTGCCTGAAATATAATATAATATAATAATACTACCCTGTTACTCTAGCACACACTGGCGAAGGCCTCTTCTCGTACAGAGAAGGCAAATATTTAATGATATTATTTCAATAATAATTACCGTAGTGTATTGATTTACACAAAAAATTAATTTATTCTGCATAATCAAAACTTGACGTACGACAATCGACACTTGTGTAACGTGTCCTCATTAAAAAAAACATAAATGTGTAAATACTAACATGTGTACCTATTTTTGTACGTTAAAATAGCACGAGTTTTTATCCGACTGCCGAAGGAGGGTAATGTGTTTATCAGTCTATGTATGTATGTAAGTATGTATGTATGTATGTTTGTTCCAATATGGCGTTCCAGAGACCAAACGCGTTGGCCGATTTTGATGATTCGTACGTCAATCGATGCGTCTTAACACTGCGAGTGTCACTGGCTACATTAAAATTGGATTGGAGGAGGCCCAATTTTTTTTTCTTTCAAACTCATCGTGTGGTGTACAAACTAAAGGATTTTAAGAGTTGATTTCAAAAATATATAAAACATATATGTTTACATGTACGTAATTCGAAAAAATACTAACTAAAATGTTATAAATAAAAAAAGTTAAATCAAAAAATCAAAAAACCCGACTGCTTCAAAAGCGAACTAAAAAGACGTAAACAAGGAGAAAATCATGCTGTGCAGGCGGAGGATACACCAGATTTTGGTCAACCAGCCCGAGAATATGTATCCTCCGACTGCACAGCATGATTTTCTCCTTGTTAACGTCTTTTTAGTTCGCTTTTGAAGCAGTCGGGTTTTTTGATTTTTTGATTTAATTTTTTTTTTTAACTTGTAATTTAAAAAAATAAAGTTTTATATATTTTTTTTCCGTATTTGTTGTCCCACTGCTGGGAAAAGGCTACCCCAATATTTTTCCAGCTAAATTTGTCTCCTGTCCGAGTCCAGGTCGTCACGCCAGCGTTTTGTATATTTAACCTACTCGTATATGTAAATAAAACGCATTTTTGTAAACCCTTTATCCTTCGATTTCAGAAGTCCCTTCGCGATTGCTGAGAAGTAGTTTTACAATATAAAAATTGCGTTTTCATTGAAAAATGGACATGAAAAGCCGGGAGGCTGCCAAAAGCGACGACACTGAAGAATGTCCAAAACACGCGAAGTTCTTGTGGCAACCGTTCTTAAGACAGGTTGGTAAAATAAAATATATCTAAGATATATCATGTTTCCTACTTAGAAATTCCAGGACACAAGTAACATGAGTGGAAGTAGTTATGATTGATTAGGTAATCTAGTATGCTGCTTACTCTGACTAACTTTGTACCTAACTTTGCGTAATAATTCTACATGACTATCGTAATACCGAATTAATGTTGACATGGACGAAATAAATACCTACGCTTGCGTCAATGAAAAATATATCAATGTGTTTTTCAAAATTCCATTAGTTTACAATTATTCATACTAGTCAATTGAAACTTTGCACAGTAGTAAAATTATTGTGTTGGTAATATTTATTTCTATTAATATCGTTAGATAGATTTGAGATTCTTCTAAAATTTATCTGCTGTAAATGAAATACTCAATTGTTCTATTTCAATGCTCATTGAAATATAATATGTAACTTTATAGTAACCACAAACTGTTTGTTTTTTCTAGCTATACGTATGCACAGTATGCACATCAATATATTTCGTGCTTGGACTATGTTTTGGAGCTCCTACAGTCTTCATACCACAGATGAGGAAAGAAGCAAATTTAACTGGACAACTGGAAATGTCTCAAGATATGGAATCTTGGTTGTGTAAATATATTCATGTTTATATTAACTAAAATCTCTAATCCAAACACATTACCTATTGTCTGTTGATAAACACAATAGCCATTATAGTAGCAATACAAAACAAGATATTTACTACTTAAGGCGTACATATTCTCCAATTTTAACGAAATACTGGCCGTGCGAACGCTCGGAGCCAGAATATCAATTGAACCTCCTTTTCGACAGTTTTGTTTGCATAATATTCTTTGATTTACATTATGCTATTTCAGTTAAGAAGAAATTCTAGCCATCAATTTTTATGTGTATAAAATGTTTAAATATCCAAGTCGTTTTGGAGGAGAATACAAAAGTAGCGAAAAAATATCGTGTTGTTACTCGTAATTATTTTGTTAAAAAAAAACTATTAGTTACACGAAAAAACCATGTGCAAAATAATGTACATGTACATACATCAACAAAACAACTTCTTTTCAAACCTTTTAACCTAGCCGTTACTAAGGAGTATGCTTTAGAAAGTAACCGTTTACGGGACTAAAGCGGTGGAACGCCCTTAATTCAATTCACCTTTAGATTAGTCACTGTACTTTCTGATAAATCTCCTCACTGTTGACAATTGAATTCACAATCTTAATCAACTAACGTAAACTTTGTTTTCTTTTCAGCATCCGTTCTCGGCTACAGCTCCCTGCCGTGGGTCATCATTCTACCAATTCTCACACAATACATTGGAAGGAAAATTCCGTTCCTCATCGTAACGGTGTTGACTATAGTAAGCTTCATCGTCTTCTACTGCAGTACGAGTGCATTGCATATGCTTATCAGTGAATTACTGCAGGGTGTGACTCTTGCCAGTAACATGACAGTTCTCATTGTCATCATCGTGGAATATTCTTCTCCTCGATATCGAGGTGTGTTTATGATGATCGAGTCGTCAATATTCTTCTGGGGTGTGTGGATCGCAAATGTGACGGGAACCTTTAGTCACTGGAGGAACATTGCAATAATCGCGATTGTATGCTGCCTATACTCCTTGACGGCAGTCATAATGCCTGAATCTCCATCATGGTTAGCAATGAACGGAAGGTTCGAGGATTGTGCCAAAGCACATTATTGGTTGAAAGGTTATGACAAAGACTCCGAAGAAGAACTCGAGAGTCTTATAAAATCTCAAAAAGAATATCGCAGGCAGTGCGCTGCGCGGGCGCAATCCACTTCGTGGTATAAACTTCGAATCATCAAAGAAACCGTTGCTGCTAAGGGTTTTCATCAACCCCTGTTGCTCTCTATGGCTGTTATGGCTTTATATCATTTCTCAGGAAAATTAGTGTGTTCTATGTATGCTGTAGATTTGATCAAAAAAATTACTGCTAGTGAGTATGCAGCATACACTGGTATGCTCATCTTAGACGCTGTCACTATATTAGGTATGCAGGTCGGTTGTGTTTTATCAAAGTTAATAAATAGAAGAACTTTGTTGTTATCATCGTCAGCTCTAGGAATTACGTTTTTGTTCACAATATCATTATACCTGTATCTAATTAATTTGGGAGTCATATTTGAAAATAAAATAATTTCTATTGTCTTGTTGACATCCTTTTCAGTTGCCATTACATGTGGCCCTATGATCATGCCGTCCACTATCTTTGGTGAATTAATATTTTTAAGATACAAAAGTTCTTCGTTGCTCATTCTTACATTGTTTTCTGAACTGTTAATGGCCACGGTACTAAAACTGTCACCCCTTATATTTAATGCATTCACATTGCCAGGTGCTTTCTTGTTCTACGGCGTATCGGCTTCCATTTTTGCATTTATTTTGTACAAATTTTTACCTGAAACCAAAGATAAAACCCTGCAAGAAATAGAGAATTATTTCAAAGAGTCGCATGAAATGGAAGAGGATGCCGCTAAAGCGTTTATTAATGAGAAACCGGATAATTATGACACTCAGAAATGTTAGAAGATTTTTATGTTCCGTAATTATATTTAATGGCATTTACTGTGTAAATAATAAAACGTAATTTAAGCATAATTAAAATGTTTACAATGTTTCCTTGTTTTGTTTTAATTCCATTACCTAGATAACTTCTTTGATGTGCTTTAAGTTGAGAGCTTGTTAAACATTCTTATTTGTATAGTAGCTTTGTGTAGTTAATATTTATTTTCAAATTTCTCATTCATCTTGATTATTTTTCTATGTAAGTAGAATACATAACAAAGTCTACCGGTCATCTGTCCATCAGACCGAATCGGATTCGAACAATGGTAATTTCTATTGTGTCTGGAAATGGACAGTTGAAGGTTTATTAGTTTAATATTATCAGTGGCGTTGTTTAAATCCCAATGTTACGATTGTTTCCACAATTTTGAATTGTTCAATAAACTCTTGTAAAGTTTTGTCTCTCGACTTAAATAGGTCAAGCTGGGACTGAGCCACAGTTTTAAGTTGAAGTACAGTGAAGATAACTGATTCACCAAAGCCACAATTAAGTACCTTTCGCGCTCTTGGCACGGGTCGACTGAGCAATGACCAAAATTCCAGGATTCACTGACGCTGAATACTCAATTGCATCTTTGTCTGTACAGTTTGACTGTACTTTGATCCGAATTCGTGCTGATTATTCACCTTTGATCCAATATTTAGGATACTTCAAGCAAAACAAAAGAGCATCTACACCTACCTGTCTTTTTTACAGCCTTATCTTTCGCGCATTAGAATGCAAAGCAGTTTAGTACCGCAGAGACTTGCGGAAGTGCATCACTACAACTCAATAGATACGAGTAACTAAGAGCGTACGATTCAAAATGGCGACAGTGCATAAATAGTAAGTGACAGTTGGCAGGTCTGTAGACTGAGCGCTGAACAGTTGACTTTTCTTTGCGCGGGAATATTGTGTTTGTCTTTTATTCGCACATCAGTCGGGGAGACTTGTGATGTCTGGAAAAGTTCCAAGAAGAAGTAGATGGATACGAGTAGTCATAGACTAATATATAATAGATTGAGCGAGTAGTGACGATACAACAACTTGTTTTTGATTTATAATCCGTGACTGCTGAAGCTTTCGCCTTGACAGCTTTAACCGCTTGTGTGCCGTAATTACCAAAACGTAATCGTTTTGGTAATTACGGCACACAAGCGGTTCTTTCACATGTGGATCGACGTTTTAGGCACTCAAGGGGTTAAGGGTGTAACTAGAACTATCGAATGTTATTTAGATACAATCGAGAAAAGCCAATTTGATCTTGGCCATTAATTATTAGACCCATTTTTAGGGTTCCGTATGCAAAGGGTAAAAACGGGACCCTATTACTAAGACTCCACGGTCCGTCTGTCTGTCTGTATATACTATACTATATACCAGGCTGTATCTCATGAACCGTGATAGCTAGACAGTTAAAATTTGCACAGGTGATGTATTTCTGTTGCTGATATAGCAAAAAATACTAAAAACGGAATAAAAGAAATATTTAAGTGGGACTGCCATACAAAAAACGTGTTTTTTTTTTGCGATAATGGTACGGAACCCTTCGTGCGCTAGTACGACTCGCACTTGGCCGGTTTTTTATATCTAATAACCGAACAGAAATCTTCATCAGTAATCTATACAGTAGATATCTGTGGTTTTAAAGAACACATGTCCTTGACAGAAGCACTTGTGACAACAACGCTGAAATGAGTTTCTATAGAAAAATTTATGTTGGTCACAAATTGGCGTGACTTTGCTATCAAAATTGCACGTAGCGTGTCCTATCAGTATTTTAATCTGGAACGATTCCGTATAACGGTGCATAATTAAATTAATTTCAACTGTATTTGCACAAGGAAAGAGCCGATATTTATTAACATTTTTTATAGAACTGAGTCAGCAAATCACGAATGTTCTTTCTGAAGACTACTTACTTATTATGAGGAGTACAGTCGTATACTTTACTGAAAGAAGGTTAGAGGAGGGTAGGGCTTAAATAAAGTGTTTCTTTTTGGTAGTATTTATGTATATACGTAAGTTTCTATTTTTGTTTCTTTTTCTGTATTTATATATTTTTGTATATTTGTACTTTTGTGTTTTTGTATTTGTGAATGTATATTATCATAGGTCCTAAACGGATGAACTGATTTTGATTTCGTATTTTTTTTGTTGGAATGGTGACTTTATCGAGAGTGTTCTTTAGCTATGTTTGATGAAAATCGGTTCAGCTGTTCGAAAGTGTCGGGCGGTTTACTATTTGAATCGGGCGGTTTGCGCAAGATATTGTGTCATAATTGACACAACATTGTTATTGTTGTTTAGTCTAAGTTTTTATTTTTTTTATTTTATGTAGTGTGCTATGGCTAGTGTCAAATAAATGTGTTTTCTTTCTTTAATTACGTGAACAATAGATTGTCGATTGAGGCGTGTCTACTACTAGATAAATTAGGTAGTATGGAATAAAAATGTGTCGTAGATTTTGTAATTTTTTTTCAAACTAGCCCTAAAGTCTTGATTATCACATAATAGGTATGAGTAATATCAACCTATTAGTTCCGTAGTTTCAGTAGACAAGCCACCATTCAGCTCCATTGCTAATCTTGAATGATTAGCTTCACTTTCAGTCAAAAAAGTTTCTTATCTCGCTCAATCAGAGAGCCGACTTTAATTTACGGAAACGACGAAATCAGCGGATTTTTTAAAATACTTCGTGGTATTTGTGGGTGGGCCTGATTTTATTATAAAGGTACCTAGATAACTACATCTTAGTGCCCAGAGGTAATTCTCTGTGCGTGGGTCGTGTTTTGTTTGTTAAGGTTGCCCTAGTCGGCGGCACGAACTATTTTTTGGCCGTGCTATCTCATTCGGCAACACGTACAAAAGGGATAGACGCTGTGATGAGCAATAAGAAGCTAATGCGCGTACGAATTCACACTCATGGTATAATCATAATAAATGGGTGATGATTTAGAACGAAAAGGAGCGCGCGATATTTTATAAACGGTCCTTTGGGAGTATGAGTATCATGAAAAAACTACTGAATGTATTTGTTTAAAATAAAATTATTTGCATTTTTTAACTGCTAATCTTAATATAATCTTTATTGCAGTTTGCCTTCTTTTTAGGGTTTTCATTTCCGCACTAAGATGCGTTGAAATTACTGTTGAAATATGGAACTTTCGACGCTCATAACTTTCAAATACACGTTTCTTTTACTTTTTTGTTTCCATACAGGGCTAGATAATGATGAGACAAATAGATGCCATTTTTAGGGTTCCGTAGCCAAATGGCAAAAACGGAACCCTTATGGATTCGTCATGTCTGTCTGTCTGTCTGTCCGTCCGTATGTCACAGCCACTTTTTTCCGAAACTATAAGAACTATGCTGTTGAAACTTGGTAAGCAGATGTATTTTGTAAACCGCATTAAGATTTTCATACAAAAATAGAATGAATGAATAAAATGTATTGTTAACATTTTGGGGGTTCCCATACTTGAAACTAAAAAATATTTTTTCATCAAACCGATACGTGTGGGGTATCTATGGATAGGTCTTCAAAAATGATATTGAGGTTTCTAATATCATTTTTATCTAAACTGAATAGTTTACGCGAGACACACTTCCAAAGTGGTAAAATGTGTGTGTTCCCCCCCCTGTAACTTCTAAAATAAGAGAATGATAAAACTAAAAAAAATGTATGGTGTACATTACCATGTATACTTCCACCGAAAATTGGTTTGAACAAGATCTAGTAAGCAGTTTTGTTTTAATACGTCATAAATCGTAAACCGCAATTTACCAAGTACGGAACCCTTCGTGCGCGAGTCCGACTCGCACTTGGCCCTTTTTTCGTATTCGTACACCGTCAAACAGTGGAGTAATCGCCATACTACGTTTGTATAGAAGAATGACTGACTAGGGCAACCTTAAGAATGTGAAACCTTTTTAGTTAGTAAATTAAAATGAATGATTTAGGTTATTAATAAACCAAGTCTTGCCAAGAGGTTGCTCAGTAACAGGGTTGCTAGTGTCTGACATTGTCTAACCTCTAGATTAGTCTTCCAGTGTAGTGCAAGGTTAAAATAAACTGTGCACCTCGCTAGATTGCGATCCCGCTCCCCCATTAAAGCGCGGCGCTCCATGAACCAATAGCGAGAGTCGAACACAAGAGCACAGATAATATAATACTAGCATACAGATGCCTCATCCCATACAAAAAAACCGTGCCGACGTAACTAGCGTTTTTCATCTGCTTAATCTTGTTATTTTTGTGAGTACATCAATCGCGTTCGATCCCGTTTCACGGCAATAGATGGTGTTAGCAGCGCCTTGCAAGAAAAAGGGTTTACGAGGTTCGTGTATATTTTTTCTTTAAATACAGTGAAGGTTCGTTTTATAGTATTTTTTTGCACGTTGTTACAGTTTTTTTGCACCAATATGTGTTAAAATGCAAATTTTAACAATCGAGTTGAATGCCTCAGAAATTTAAAAATGCGCCATCTATGGCATCAATTTTAAATGATCCGTTCTAATAATCTTTGAAAAGTGAATTAAGAGCCCAATATTCCATAATTTTGTACTTAGGAGAGTTAATTAAACAAGAACATACAATGTTTATGTTCAATTCCAGATAATGTTAATTTTTAACACCATTCTATTGATTTGTGTGTACATGTCGTGTCATCTAGTGAGATTTATTTGAACCAAATATTCTTTCTTAGCAATGAGACCCCGTGTCAAGAGTGACGTGACAGCGCCAGGTGCAAAGTTATGTTGACCGAGAAGTACATTCTTGGTCGTTGACTGGAAGCCAGCTTCCAGAAAATTGTTGGAAAAATGTGGGATGGTTTACTTTTGAAAAAAAATCACCAACATTAATAGTCTGACTAAAATACAAGTCTCCAAATGCGCGAGTGTATTTCAACACAGTGTATTTGTTCAAGTGTTTGTTTGTTTATACAAATGCCCTGGTATTTGCTATTATCTTTCATCCGTAAACTATCAGGCAGTCCAGCGAGGTTATTTACAAAATAAAACCGTCACAATTACACTGGCGATCAATAAACGGGAATCACTTCATCGTGCGTTGCTCAAACATTTTTTACAATTTCTATGCAATGATCTATGGATTGTGGTACATCATTTGAAATTTAATTTTGTTTGCTTTCAACCTCTTTCAATATCATAACCAAAGATTATTCATCTTATGTCATGGAACGTAAAAACAAAAGACATCATTTTATAAAACAAAACACCCTATTGTTTGGTAGTCCTGAAACCCTATAAAAAGTGGGCGTTTATGAAAATCGGTCATCAGTCCAATTTTTCACGTTACGGAACACTGAAGCTAAAAGAAAATGGAAACTACACCTATAGAATCCACTCCAATCCTAATCCAGCAAAGTTTGTCTCAGCGAACTATCGTTCAACAGCTTCATCTGAGCCAGTCTTGCGTCTCGAAGGTATACTAGATAAGGTACAAGAGATTCAGAGAGACTGAAACATTTGTCTGGAGTCTGGACAACAGCGATGCACTTCAGTGAAAGACGACCGATTTATTGTCGTCTCTTCTCTCTGACATCGACACCTGACCGGCTTCGACGTCTAGTAGCAGCTCAGAGAAGTTCGAGGGAGCTGTCAGCGAGAGGACAGTGAGGCAAAGACTCAAAAAAGTGAACTTGACCCCAAAAGGGCCAGCCACGGGACCCAAATTGTCTCCAGCGACATGCCCGGATTCAGTTTGCTCGCAATCATACAGATTGGGATATGGAGCAATGGAGCCAAGTCCTGTTTTCGTACGAAACCACACTTCACACAACCACTAATGCACGATAATGCCCGCTGCCAAATCGCTGCAGTGACTAGACAGTACCTGGATGAAGTCGGGATTCCCACACTAGACTGGCCAACCCTCAGTCCTGACTTGATTCCGATTGAACACATGTGGGACGAGCGCGGGTACGAGGAAGAAGTCCAGCTCCAGCGTCGACAGAAGACCAGAAAACTGCTTTAGACGAAGAGTGGCAGGAAAACCAACAGGATTCCATCAGGAAACTCATTCAATCAATGAAAAACCATTTACAGGCATACGTTTAGAGCCACACAAACTATTGAGGGGTAAATAACATAAATTGTACATAATTTATTTTTCTTTCATATTACTTCCTATTCATTTAGACGTCCAAAACTTCGACCAATTGCAATATTGCCCAAAATTTTGGTAGAAAATTAGTTTTAAATCTTTTTGATATCATATGAAAGCATAAAAAATTACCTTTCAAATAATATACCACATTCATTACAGAAATTTAAAAAATTGCGCGATGAAGTGATGCCAGTTTGTTGCTAGCGAAGTCACAAGTGTGTCTAATGCAGAAAACACCTGTTCTAATGTACCATTTAAACGTCAGTAGCATTGTTTAAAAAGTTTGGAATGCGGGGGATTCCGTAGTTGCCGAATCAAACACTTTTATTTTCATAACGTTTTCAGGGTTAAGATCTCTAGCTATTCACATTTTTCTTGGCTTTAAAAATTCGGTTACAAATTGTTTAGATGTCTGGACGTTTCCTTGCTGACCTGTCCTGATTATAAAACTTCGCCATCATGCTCATATGATATGATTATTTTGTCACAAACATCTGTTACCGAGTTTACAAAATAATAAAATGATGTCCATGTTTATAAAGCGGTTAACCACTTAAATCTGTTTTTAGTGGTTTTTTATACACGTTATTTGCCTACAATACTATGGCACACCTGTGGGGTTCTCAGAGGTGGACACATCCTCACACGAAAAAGAAAGAAAGATGATATTATGATTAATTAAAACACTATGGCACACCTATGGATATTATGAACTGTCTTTATACATTTAGTGTAAAGACAGTTCATAATATCCATAGGTGTGCCATAGTGTTTTAATTAATACATTAGTATAAAGACAGTTCATAATATCCATAGGTGTGCCATAGTGTTTTAATTAATACATTAGTATAAAGACAGTTCATAATATCCATAGTTGTGCCATAGTGTTTTAATTAATACATTAGTATAAAGACAGTTCATAATATCCATAGGTGTGCCATAGTGTTTTAATTAATACATTAGTATAAAGACAGTTCATAATATCCATAGGTGTGCCATAGTGTTTTAATTAATACATTAGTATAAAGACAGTTCATAATATCCATAGGTGTGCCATAGTGTTTTAATTAATACATTAGTATAAATACAGTTCATAATATCCATAGGTGTGCCATAGTGTTTTAATTAATACATTAGTATAAAGACAGTTCATAATATCCATAGTTGTGCCATAGTGTTTTAATTAATACATTAGTATAAAGACAGTTCATAATATCCATAGGTGTGCCATAGTGTTTTAATTAATACATTAGTATAAAGACAGTTCATAATATCCATAGGTGTGCCATAGTGTTTTAATTAATACATTAGTATAAAGACAGTTCATAATATCCATAGTTGTGCCATAGTGTTTTAATTAATACATTAGTATAAAGACAGTTCATAATATCCATAGGTGTGCCATAGTGTTTTAATTAATCATAATATCATCTTTCTTTCTTTTTCGTGTGAGGATGTGTCCACCTCTGAGAACCCCACAGGCCTCTGAATTGGCTATTTCAAACTTACATTAACTATATAAGTCCAGGTTTCCTCACGATGTTTTCCTGGCTCAATCTCAGAATACCAGATTCTCAATATACCAGATTCTCAAAATACAGATTATCTAAATACCAGATTCGCAAAATACCAGAAGTACAGTTAAATGAAAAAATGTTTCAGAAGAAATAATCAAATTACAGAAACCTAATTATTCGCACAAAAAATAACATTAATTAGTGAACAACAGAAACAAACTAAAATAAACTCAAATTCGTAAACAATTTTGATGAAATCTCACTGGCTGATGCCGCCATTTCACTTATAGCGAGGTACGCTTCGGGAATTATTACTGGAGGAAGCAATGCTAACTGTGAGAAAAGATGAGTTATTTCGCGACCTTTATCGGATTCACAAAATTTTAACTTATAGCTCATCCTTTCGACAGCTTTCCAGAAATGGTAATCACCCTTTGATTTTCACATCCGGATATAGTTCTTTCACGGCTTGTATTACAGCAACTTCATAGTCACATTTATATACTGCCAACTCCAATCCAAATTGTTCTTTTAATATCGAAAATAGCCGTTCGTATGTGCGTTGACTTTTATTAGGAAGCAACGCATAAATTAAAGGTGCAAAACTAATTGTATCTTCACTGCGTGCTAAGTCGACTTTTTTGGATAAATCCTTTACTGTTCAGGCTACTCGTCTGTGGAATTCATTGCCAGATCCAATCAAACGTGCTCAATCATTGCCTGTGTTCAAAAGACTCGTAAAGGAACATTACCTGTCACTGTCTTCGTCTTAGCGTGTTGATTTGTGATAGTGATTATAAATTGAGTCATTCATAATTTATTGTTATTGCCTATATTTAGTA
Source organism: Orthosia gothica (assembly GCA_949775005.1). NCBI lineage: Eukaryota > Metazoa > Arthropoda > Insecta > Lepidoptera > Noctuidae > Orthosia > Orthosia gothica. The sequence goes on from OX459037.1 coordinate 19,353,397, forward strand.
TGTATGTATTTATGTATATATTACGTAGCATATGTATTTATCTGTGTATCTATTATAATTATAGTATATAGACTATGTTAATGTCACACCAACGACAACCCCACTTCAAGTCCAGAAAATTACTGTCCATACCAGGTTGCCTGGAAGAGATCGCGCTATGCGATAAGGCCGCCCATTGTATTTGTATTAATTTTAAGTTTTTTTTGTTATATTTGTATTTTAAGGTGTACAATAAAGCATATAATAAATAAATAAATAAATAAATAAATAAGTCCACATGAAAGGTGTACATCTGATAGAACGGTTTTGGAGACACTTTAAAGGTACCGCACCGTATAACATATTCACTGACTTTAAAAAATCGCGGAGTTCGTTGGCCATTAACACATTTCTTTCACCGTTGCCTGTGATTGCCAAGATCTTCGAAAGTACATATGAATTTGAAAAAGTCACGTTGGTACGGGTTTTTTCAGTCCATCGAAAGGTAGTCTGGTAGATATCGCTGTCAGCGATAAGACCGCCTATCCGACCGCCGTATCAATGAGTTTTGCTTGTAAATATTTATAACTTTTATGGTTTACAATAAAGTATATTCTATTCTGTTGGTATTTGCCCGGATTTGAACCGACGCCCTCAAGCACGAGGGGCCAGGTCAGCAACAGGGCCACCACGACATTATAATAAAAGAAGAATATATAAGAATGATAATCATCAATATTTTTAAGGAGCTCGTGGCTAAATAATAACAGCCGCACTGGTCGATCATCAAGGTTAAGCAACGCTTGACGAGGTCGGTCCGTGGATGGGTGACCATTTCAACATACAGAGTTTCCTCCGTGCCTCGGAAAGCACGTTAAGCCGTTGGTCCCGGCTGTCATTTGAATATCTTTGACAGTCGTTACGGGTAGTCAGAAGCCTGAGATCTGACACCAGTCTAGCCAAGAGGTATCGTGTTACCCAGTTACTGGGTTGTGGAGGTCAGATAGGCAGTCGCTCCATGTAAAATACTTTACATGGAGTAAAATATTTAGCTGAATCCGGTTAGACTGGAAGCCGACCCCAATGAAATTGGGAAAAGGCTAGGCAGATTGATTGATTGATAATCATCAATATTGATGATTGATGATTTGTAGTGTGTGAAGTTGATATGCTGTATGATGAATCGCGTTTACAAAATATTACTTTTCGGTAGATATACATACATACATAAACTCACCACTTTTTCCCATGGTGGTATGCAGAAACTACAGAACGCCATATCAGCCGGAAGACCTCCACTGCTGAACATAGCCTTCCCCCAAGCGTTGTCACATTGACCGGTCTCGCATACAGCGGATCCCCGCAACCTTCAGCACCTTCGATCCACCTGTTAGGAGGCCTTCCAACGCACCGTCTTCCCGTTCGCGGTCGCCTTGTGGATCTTTACATTTCAGATTTGATCACGCCAGGAAAATCCAAGCATAGCCCTCTCCATTGCCCTTTGGGTGACTGTTAGCTTTCTGATGAGGCCTATTGTAAGCGACCACGCGACTATAGGTTATCACTGGCAACACACACTGGTCATAGACTTTCGTCTTGAGACACTGTGTTAATTTGGACGAGAAGATACTGCGCAACTTTACTATACACTTACATACTAACACACATACATATGAACTACATCTAGTCATACACGCACGCCGGTTATGAGTACTGCGAACCTGGCCTGGTAAATATACGTTTCGAGCCTTTAGTGGTTTTAACCATATGCCATAGAACCCTGAAATCATTAATAGAATAAAGGTCAATCAATTTTCATTTATTGTTGTGGACTAGGTACTTTAACAGTGTTACTTTAGTTGTGCTATTCTAAAAGGTTTAAGTTATTTTTAGTTCTATTCTGCTCGGTGATCAATCATTATATTTTAATACAACAAAATTGAATTTTCTAAAAGGGTCTGGTAAACGAAAATTTCCGCTAAGTACCAAGACGAACCTTTATGAACTTTCAATGTTTAGAATTCAGTTATTCATAGTTCTGTTATGACTTAAATAGCATTATTGTGAAGGTTTATTTTTAGCAGCTTAGTTTAAAATAATAAAACTAAAAATACAAAAACCTAATTTCACGCCTGTATTTTTGTGGCTAAATAATAACAGCCGCACGGGTTGATCTTCAAGGTTAAGCAACGCTTGCCGAGGTTGGTCCGTGGATGGGTGACCATCTTCACATAGCGAGTTTCCTCCGTGCCTCCGAAAGTACGCTAAGCCGTTGGTCCTAGCTTTCATTTGATGTTACGGGTATTCAGAAGCCTGAAATCTGACACAAGTCTGCCCAGGGGGTATCATGTTGCCCAGTTACTGGGTTGTGGAGGTCAAATAGGCAGTCGCTCCTTATAAAATACTATAGCCGACCCCAACATAGCTAAGTAGATTGATTGAAGCCTGTATTCAACCTAAAGTACACCCGCAACCGAATCGAACCGAAGACTACTTGTCCAGCAATAGTAATGCTTGCGGTTGCGACCACAATACCGACGAGGGAGTCTACCATGTAATTCTACGTAAGTATGATTGTAAGTATTTAAGTGAATCTATTGTGATGTGGATGTATGTGTTCTATGGAGACGTATGAATATAATGCAGCCAACATTGATGCAGCTGACGAATGGAACAATGAATCTTCGTGAAAGCCCCTAATGAGACAGGTTTGGAGTTGCTACTTTATGAACGGGATTTTTTAAACGCTAATATGGAACTATTCATTCGTTAAGGCTTAATTTTACTAAGTCGTCTTCGGTTTGGAGCCGAAGTCATCCAACGAACTAGTGTTAACGCCTAGAATGGCCTAGATCGTCTAATGACATAGATAGTAGCTGATGTCGCCCAAGTTTGGCATTGAACGTCTCTGACGCACTTTTGCAAAGTGAATTGAATAGTCGCCACTGAGTGAGCATAGCTTCGACTGACCCATCTTCTGCACGCAGAAGTCGTCTGCCTAGGATTTAGTCTCTTAATCGGAACGCACAACGCTGCGATATGCGGTGCCGGAGTACAGTCGTATGAAAAAGATCTAGAATGATCTTTTGTTTCGTCGCAGTACGGGTCCCCTGTGATAAGGGTATGTTTCTGGCACCGCATATTGCAAAGTTGTGCGTTCAGTCCAAGAAATCAAAGCAAAGCTTAAGTTTGCAGATGTACTAGAGTAAATCAACCATCAAATATTTTTCTTCGCCATCTCAATCCTTCCTTGGTTTATTAATAGATGGTTCATGCAAAGCGGTGGTCGAGAATTCTCTATAGACAGAGCACCCAAATAATCATAACAGAGAAACAGTGCTGGGAATACACATTATTTCTCTGCAAATAAATGTAGTGTGCATTTTGTATTATCAGTAGTATCAGTGACCCTTTCACACACAACCCCGATGCACCGCGGTCTGCGGTAACGTAGCAGTAGTGGTATAATAATATACCTAAATGAGTGTATTTTGTAATGAAGGTAAAGTAAATGTAGATAACTTGAATGTTAATGAACTTGACTGTTTTTCTTGTTAATTCTATTATGGAAGACCTTGGTGAACAAGTACTTGAGTGAAATAGCTATAAGAGGAGTGGAAGAAAATGAATGATCATGTCATACATGTTGAAAATAAATATAATGAAAGGGACAGAATCGAATACACACATTCACAAATAAGTCACTAGTTCAATAACCTTATTAATTTTAGGTACGTTTATATATTTGTAAAGGGTAAAAGGCTGTTTGTAGGGTGTAAAACACATGGGACCGGTCAATGTGGCGGCACATGGGGGTGGCCTAAATTCGGCAGTGACGTTTTCCGGCTGAAATGATGATGATGATGATTATGTAATCTCTGGCAGTACTAATCCAACAATTTTTTTTCGACTTATAAAAAATAACACTATGGGCTAGTTTTTACCCCGGGAAATGCTGGATTTTTGCATAAATGGCGGCGGGAGTGAAGCCTGTTATGTATGATAGTCTCAATATGATAGTAGAAACCTTAAAACCTTTGAACGATTTATGATTTTAATGTTTAGATTCTCAAACCTCAGCCATTTTAGAGATCGCCTTAAAGAAAAGCGCCCACGTTAAGTTTGAAAGTGGTCTAAACTCCTCACTTAACAATAGACGATGTAATGACTAAGAATTTCTGTAACAATCCAGGAACCTCCACAAAAATTTGTTACAAAAATGTTTCAGTGTTGAACAGCGTCTGAAAGGAAACTTGAGTAGCAACGAGTGTCTTCCGCCCAAGTTATGTAGTGTTTATGTCGCTTCCTACATTTATCCTGCAACTTTACAATCTTTCAAGACTCTAGTTTTCTGCTAGGTATGTTTAAAGTTGGTGCGGAAACCTTTTGTTAGTTACAAGAATATTTTTTATTATAACTATTTGTAGTTAAACAATCGACAAAACACTAAAACTTCCACTTATTAATACATATATAGAACTGAATATTCTATAACATAAGACTAAACACAAAACAAACCTATCTATGAAGGGGACAGGGTTAATGATATTTAGCTAGTGGGGATTTCTGGAAAAAAAAAATAACAATCCCCACTGGTGGGGATTTGTCGGTGGGGATTTCTGGAATAAACCATAATAATATATATGCGTCAGCATCATAGTTTTGATATCCCATCCTCAACTTTAAATACCTCATTTAATAGCCCCCTTACACGCATGGCAAGGCTGTACAATGAATGGTCCATGTCTTTGGACATTCCTATTGATGTATTTTCAATGAAGTTCATGAAATTCAGACAATTCCTATTGAGTAATGAACATTAACAGTTTGACTCAAACTCTTAATGCTCATTACTCTTAACTGATATATTGTGATAAATGTTTAGGTACCTAGTTTAGTTGTAGTCTTAATTTTGAATTTTGTAAATGTCAAGCATACCTATAATCTGTATGATTGCTATGTAATTGTGACTTTAAATGTATTATTTTTTAGATGTTTTAAGCAGTTGTACTGTTGGGGTGCTTAATGAAATAAAATAAAATAAGTGCTCATTGCGCATTAAAAAAATCGTCCAGGTAAATGGGTAAATGGGGAACGTGTCCAGAACGCTGGTAGCATTGCCACGTTTAATGGTAATGCCGATTCTCTGGCCGAAGAAAAGGCCAGCCCTCTGGCTACTTGAAGAGTCGACGAGCTTTTTGCTAATGTCTCGGATAACCCGATGAGCACTCGAATGCATTAAGATAAATCGCAGATTACTTTGTCAATTACCTTGATATTACTCTTAATTGTAACAATCTTATTTATCGCATCCCCCTACATTCTATGATAACGTTGACATCATAGTCTTCTTCTTCCTAAGTCGACGGTTAACTTTCTAGAATTCATAGCAGAGTCTTAGGCATTCATAAAATTTCCACAGGTTTGTCACTTGAAACATAGGGTCACTCCAGCATGTTCCACCGCACTCACACTGGGTATCAGACTGGTCCATAAAACCCCATTTTGCCAAGTTGTGTTTGAAGCCTACCTGGTAGCGCCACTGACTGGGCTTAAAAAATAATAATAAATAAAGGAGCACCAATGTAATACATTCATTTTTTCAGTGGAATCACTTATCTCATAATTTGGTCTTTTTTACAAAAATCGGCCAAGTGCGTGTCGGGCTTCGCAAATTTAGTGTTCCGTACCAAACCGCAGAATCAAGTTGGTAGTAATGTGAAAAATGAGGGCGTTTCAAAGAAAAAATCTGAGTTATCAATATATTAATATTTGTTAGTAAAATATACAAAATAGTAAACGTTATCACCAAATTTGAAGTTCATAAGTCAATGGGAAGTTAAAAATTCTTCGGTTTTTTTTTTTTTTTTTTAAATGCTGATTTTGGTGGCTTCTCATTCCTTTATTTACCAATATTTTTTAAAACAAAAATGCATTATTTATTATTATTTATCTACTCAATGAGCTTTAAACAACGATGGGGACTCGATGGTGTAGGTAAGTTTTTTTAAATATGTTTTTGTCCCCCTTAAATTGTTGAGACACACGTTGTCAACAAAATTGTAAAAATAAATTAAAATATTTTTTGACTATTTGTGTGGCTTTGGGTCAACAAGTTGCGTACACTGTATAACTATAATATAATTTGAAGACTAGCTCCAACCGTTTGGCTGTAAGACCAGTGTGACAGACGACGGACAGATGGACACGTGAGTGACAGCAATAGGCCTCCGTTTGGACCCTTTGGGTACGGAATCCTAATAAAAGGACCTACTGTAAGTACTCTTGACATACTTTCACAACACGATTATAAAATTCTTGCAAATATTTGGTTAATTTGGTTTTCATAACATTCAAGGCTGCAACTGATAAATTCTGTCTGATAAATATTAGCGCAGTCACTCAGATAAACGGAACTTTTAAAATTAATCACGTCGCTTCTATCAATATTTTAATAGTCATCTATCAACACTTTTGGAACAAGATTTGGTTTAAGAGGCCTAACCAAAATTATATTTTTCTTTTTTTCTAGCATATTTTATTACGCTTTATTAACAAACTAGCTTCTGCTAGCGGCTTCCCCTACGTACAAGTCGTATTATACATAAACGTACTTCCGGAAAATTCTTACTTATGTCCTTTTCCAGAATTCAATATACCGTATCTCTTTACCTACATTCATCAAAATTGGTTCAGAGTGTAAGACATGAATGTAACAAACAGACAGACAGCGTTACTTTCGCATTTATATTATTTGTTTGGAAAGGTACTAAAACAGATAAACTATAAAACGTTCTTCTTTTGTGAGAGTTATCTTACACCAAAGAACATTTAATTTTAAAAAGGTTATTGATAATACTGCCTATTTTATCCCAGCATTGCCAACTCATGCAGAGGATATGTGCTGCGGAAAACGATACAGTGACGTCATGACAGCACAAGGAGAGGCTTGTAAAACGCTCTCGCAATATTGCTTCCTCCGACACTCCTTAACTGACATCTGTATGAACTTTCTTTGCTTTGAGCACATATTCGACGATATTCCTTTTGTGAACTCATAAGATTTACGAGTTCATTCCCAGTTTCTTTGTGGAAGCCTTTCAACCAGTGATGCGACCCACTCATTGAAAGAATCCGAACGGCATTTCGAAGCCAAGGTGAACAAGGCCAAGTAAACTCAATAATGTTTTTATATTCTTCCATGTTAGGTACCAGTAACTATCCATACTTTTCTAAGAAAATGGCGGAGTCGATAGCCTGAGACACTCCTCGATACTGCGGTGAAGAGTACCCGGTAACGATAATGACCAAGGTAATGGCGCTAGGTAGCAACATACCTTGCATTATTTAGCTTATTAATTACTGCATTGTATAAGAAAACAGAATGAAGTGGACTATAAAATGATTAAAATCGATATTTTTCTTCCCCCAAGCCGATAAACTACTTCTTTAATGAGACCCCAGGTAACGCGGCAACCGTGCACGGAAGCTGACAAGCAAATGAGTTTATTTCATTGCAATTTGCTTTTTATTCACTTCTACATTTCCTAGTGTACCAAACAAATTCTAAACTTAAGTTTTGCAAGCAAATGCACTGAAATGGCGGCGTGTCCATAATTTAAATAATTTTATCTGCCCTAATGTGTGCTTATGCTTAGATAGGCTCGCGCTTGACCACTATCTCACCTGATAGTAAGCGATAATGTGGTTGACGGTGAAGCACGCTTGCCTAGAAGTAATCTATTCACTCTTGTCCCCTAGGTGGTAGCTATCGGGAAACACAGACTCTGTCACGGAATGCCACTCCTTAGTTGTTCGCATAATAAAAGTATTCGCTAGTCCACCATGTACGTCTTGTAGACCGATCATGAAATGCGCTAGGTGGAATTAGATCATGCTAACTCGGCGTCGACGTTCAAGGCTCGGTCAGCACGGTCACATCACGGAAAGATGGAGCCGGGTGAAATTGGCACCAGCTGGTGTTATAATTCACCCTATTTTATTATACGGTTGTGATATTATATCACTAATGCACCTACCACCTATCAGACCTATGCAGATGAAAGTATGAATGCACATTGCAAATCACTCTTATCAACTATAACTCATGACCAACCCGCCCCAGCATCGGGACAAATTATATACCTACATAAACAAACCTTCCTCGATAACCGATCAAAATAAATAACAATGGAACCCGTTTCAAAACCCGTTGCGTGGCTTAAGACGGTACCCTGACCAAAAAATCGGCATGAGATATGAGCGTTCCTATTGGTCTAGCGGCACTGGTGGCGCATGAATTACAGTAGTGAATACGCCCAGATTTTAGAATAAAATCTTTATAAAATCGAATTTTGGTCTTTTGAAAAAAGTAATTCTACAAAAATGTTCGTTATTAAATTGTCTATCCATTAGTGTTAGTACAAAAAATAATTAATGAACACTTTACGAGGAGATGCATAATATCAATAATTATTTCTCATTTTCATGTTTTTTTGGAAGTAGATTAGTGAAATTTATACAACATTTAAAAAAAAACTAAATCTACCATTTTAGAATCAATATTATGTAGAAATTTAATGTATTTTTATTAATTGATATTTCTTTTTAAATAACGAGTAGATAGCTCCTAAAAACAGCACAAAAAACGGCTTGCGCGGCGTTTTGCTCGGGGTACCGCCTTAAATCAAGAAAGTGGAGTAAGGGCCAGAGGCAGACAGCTACTTTGCACTTCTATTTAGCGATTCTCTTTTTGAAAGTAGAAATAGATACAGGCGGTACCTATATGACCTCATCATCATGAGCCTATTAAAGTTCCCAATGGGAACTTTAATAGGCTCATGATGATGCATGAATATTGATTCTAAAATGGTAGATTTAGTTTTTTTTTAAATGTTGTATATATTTCACTAATCTACTTCCAAAAAAACATGAAAATGAGAAATAATTATTGATATTATGCATCTCCTCGTAAAGTGTTCATTAATTATTTTTTGTACTAACACTAATGGATAGACAATTTAATAACGAACATTTTTGTAGAATTACTTTTTTCAAAAGACCAAAATTCGATTTTATAAAGATTTTATTCTAAAATCTGGGCGTATTCACTACTGTAATTCATGCGCCACCAGTGCCGCTAGACCAATAGGAACGCTCATATCTCATGCCGATTTTTTGGTCAGGGTACCGTCTTAAGCCACGCAACGGGTTTTGAAACGGGTTCCATTGTTATTTATTTTGATCGGTTATCGAGGAAGGTTTGTTTACGTAGGTATATAATTTGTCCCGATGCTGGGGCGGGTTGGTCATGAGTTATAGTTGATAAGAGTGATTTGCAATGTGCATTCATGCTTTCATCTGCATAGGTCTGATAGGTGGTAGGTGCATTAGTGATATAATATCACAACCGTATAATAAAATAGGGTGAATTATAACACCAGCTGGTGCCAATTTCACCCGGCTCCATCTTTCCGTGATGTGACCGTGCTGACCGAGCCTTGAACGTCGACGCCGAGTTAGCATGATCTAATTCCACCTAGCGCATTTCATGATCGGTCTACAAGACGTACATGGTGGACTAGCGAATACTTTTATTATGCGAACAACTAAGGAGTGGCATTCCGTGACAGAGTCTGTGTTTCCCGATAGCTACCACCTAGGGGACAAGAGTGAATAGATTACTTCTAGGCAAGCGTGCTTCACCGTCAACCACATTATCGCTTACTATCAGGTGAGATAGTGGTCAAGCGCGAGCCTATCTAAGCATAAGCACACATTAGGGCAGATAAAATTATTTAAATTATGGACACGCCGCCATTTCAGTGCATTTGCTTGCAAAACTTAAGTTTAGAATTTGTTTGGTACACTAGGAAATGTAGAAGTGAATAAAAAGCAAATTGCAATGAAATAAACTCATTTGCTTCTCAGCTTCCGTGCACGGTTGCCGCGTTACCTGGGGTCTCATTAAAGAAGTAGTTTATCGGCTTGGGGGAAGAAAAATATCGTTATTAATCATTTTATAGTCCGATTTATACTGTTTTCTTATACAATGCAATAGTTAATAAGCTAAATAATGCAAGGTATGTTGCTAGCTAGCGCCATTACCTTGGTCATTATCGTTACCGGGTACTCTTCACCGCAGTATCGAGGAGTGTCTTAGGCTATCGAGTCCACCATTTTCTTACCAAAGTATGGATTGTTACCGGTACCTAACATGGAAGAACATAAAAGCATTATCGCGTTTGTTTGGCATGGTTCACCTTCCTGGCTTCGAAATGTCGTTCAGATTCTTTCAATGAGTGCGTCGCAACACTGGTTGAAAGGCTTCCACAAAGAAACTGGGAATGAACTCGTAAATCTTATGAGTTCACAAAAGGAATATCGTCGAATATGTGCTCAAAGCAAAGAAAGTTCATACAGATGTCAGTTAAGGAGTGTCGGAGGAAACAATATTGCGAGAGCGTTTTACAAGCCTCTCCTTGTGCTGTCATGACGTCACTGTATCGTTTTTCCGTATTTTATTCCGCAGCACAAATCCTTTGCATAAGTTGGCATGACGATGTATGAGTAAGTATAGTTTTACCATTATCGGTTACAAAATTATGCTCTTTGCCATAAGAATAATCATTTTTGTTTATTTGGTTCCCTAACTTAATATTATAATAAATGGGAAAATAACTCTGCCAGTTTGTTTTTTACGTAAGGGAACTATAATTTTGGTATAGAGATAGATTGGACCCTGGAAAAGCATATAAGGTACTTAATATTCCGGAAGCACGGTCTTTTAATTTTGTTTTTTCGTCTATTGGTCGAGAGAGCCCTGGCATCTGGCAATCATGTCACAAGTTAAATCATAATTGTGCCAGAGGTCAACAATCTGTGATGTATACATTTTTACCCGACTGCCGAAGGAGGGTAATGTGTTTATCAGTATATGTATGTATGTATGTTTGTTCCTATGTGGCGTTCTAGAGACCAAACGCGTTGGCCGATTTTGATGATTCTTACGTCAATTGATTGTCTTAACTCTGCGAGTGTCACTGGCTACATTAAAATGGAAAATAAAAAAATGGCGGATTTTGGGCGCCATAATGTGGGGCACCAAATTTTTCTTTTTTCCATAACCATCGTGTGGGGTATCAAAATCAAGGGTTTTAAGAGGCGATTTCAAAAATATGTAACAGATAAATGTTTAAATGTGCATAAAAAAAAAAAAAAACTAAAAAATTATACATAAAAAAAGTTAATTAAAAAATCAAAAAACCCGACTGCTTAAAAAAAGCAAACTAAAAAGACGTAAACAAAAAGAAAATCATGCTGTGCAGTCGGAGGATACATCTGGTTTTGGTCAGTCAGGTCGCGAACATGTATCCTCCTCTCCTCATGTAGCCTTTTAAACCAAATCTTGTTCCAAAAGTGTTGATAGATGACTATTAAAATATTGATAGAAGCGACGTGATTAATCTTAAAAGTTCCGTTTATCTGAGTGTATGAGCTAATATTTATCAGACAAAATTTATCAGTTGCAGCCTTGGATTTTATGAAAACCAAATATTGCCAAAAATTTTACAATCGTGTTGTGAACGTATGTCAAGAGTACCTACAATAGATCTAGATCCTTTGTTTTTAACAATAACAATTTGTGACTGATTCTTCTGAGAAATTGAATCCATTTTATTGGTCGTCTTTTATTTTATTAATTACGGCGTACAATCGGTAGCGCATCCAGGTAAGACGCTGCAAACACGATTTGGCAAAATTGTTATTTCTGAACCAGTCAGTTAACCACATGCCCTGTGTGAGTGTGGTGGTCCAGAATATGACCTAAATGCTGGAGTGTCCCATGTGTCTATACTCGTTTTTATTTAAGGACGTAATGAATGCCACTGACGCCGCTATTACCGTACCAATCTAATGGTCTCAAATTCATTTAACCAGATAACCTTTCAGATAACCTTCTGGTTATTTTTAAAAAAATCATTTGATTAATTTGTGGTTATAGCCTAAGATCCGAGTAAGGAGTGACCTTCACCCATCTGTTAATGGTTGAAAGCATTTTATATCAAACTAGCTACCCGCCCCGGCTTCGCCCGTGTCAAATTATAAACAAAAACCTACCTCATTTCTCGCTTTTTCTATTGGTGAAAATCGCAAAAAAATCCGTTCAGTAGTTTTTGAGTGTAACACAACTTACTGTAATTATGACAACGGGGGCAGCATTGGTAACGGCTGCGACTTACAAGTTCGAATTGAGGCAGGCGCTTTACTTTGTGTAAAATATTTCATCACCACTGCTCTCAAAACAGTAAAGGAAAACATCGCGAGGAAACCGGCATGCCTTAGAACCAAAAATTCGAAGACATGTGACAGCTTGTGGTTAAATAATAACAGCCACACTGGTCGATCTTCAAGGTTAAGCAACGCTTGCCGAGGTTGGTACGTGGATGGGTGACCATCTTTACATAGCGAGTTTCTTCCGTGCCTTGGAAAACACGTTAAGCCGTTGGTCCCGGCTGTAATTTGAAGATCTTTGACAGTCGTTGCGGGTAGTCAGAAGCCTGAGATCTGACACCAGTCTAACCAAGGGTTATCGTGTTACCAGTTACTGGGTTGTGGAGGTCAGCTAAATCCGGTTGACTGGAAACCGAACTCAACATGGTTGGGATGACTTTTTGAATTTATCGCGTACAGACGCGGCAGGGAACTTTAATTTATAATATGCAGCGATTTCATAATTATGTTAAAAATATATTATCTCGAGTAGGTTGTCAGAAAAATACCTGTCAAGACTATAATGAATTAAACATTGAACAAAAATGAATTCAAAATCAGTGTACGTTTAAATTTTGGAACAAAAAAAGACGGTAAAATTAACGGTATAAAATAAAGAACAAAAGAAGGCATTTCAGAAAACATTAGCAAAAACAATTTTTAATACAAACCTTCTATCCCGGAGTGACAAAAGTCAAGTTGCAAGTTGTGTACTTTATTTTAACTGGTTGGTATATAACTGCGGGGGTTGATTTAAACCCAACAAGACACAGCTACCTCTGAGTGACTTAAAATGTACCACTTTCCAACTCAAGTATTCTCAACAAAAAAAACAAACAGCCTAGCCTATTTGCCGTTTGTTATGCGGTTTGTCTTGACTCATCGAATAATCCTGGTTTGAGTTTACCTTAATATTTCAGAGTTGAGATAAAATAACCATAGCGTCTATGACAAAAAATAAGAACTTAAGATGCTATTTTAGAAAACCTTGGGCCTAGTTTTTTGATCAGTAGTTAACTCAACCAATGGTTAAATACGCTAATCAATGTATTCAAATTACACTAAAATGCGTTTTTGCATCAGTTGTTAGCCTCAAAAATGGTCAAATAATTCGGAGAGTTAATAATTTGACCATTTGTTAGACTTGAAATTGATGAATAAACACTTTTTACCGAAAATTCAAACCATTGGTTAGCATTTTAACCTTTGGTTGAGTTAACTAGGGATAAAAACTGGGCCTTAGTCGCATTGCTGTTTGTTATTTGGTTTATCTTATCCCGTCGTATATTGACAGTGTATGTTTGCCCTTATATTTCGAAACTGGGACACAGTTGACATTAGCTTCTTTAACATAAAATGAAGAACATAAGTAGTTCTTTCTGGAAATATGAGCCACATTGCTGTTTGTTACCTGGTTTATCTTAACTCATCAAATTCATTTTTGAACTCTTTTTTTCGACTTTATAAGCGAATTTATTTGTAAAACAAAGATGTAAATATGCACATACTTAAACACTAAACAAAATAAACTATACATAATTATACTAAACCTAACTACTTACATTATATACAAAATAATGGTACACTTAGGCGTCGTAGTACTCCTCCACATCGCTGTCATCCGGGAACGTGTCCAGAAGACTGGCAGCATCGCAACGTTGAATAGCAATACAGATTCTTTGCGCAAAGAACGAGCTAGCCCTCTGGTCATGCACAGTGTCGATCAGTTGATGAGAGATCTCCCTAAAAAAGGAGACGTGCACTTTTAATTACAAGAGACTCTTGACAGGAATTTTTTCAGACATCCGCCACTCGAGATATATTATTAACGTATTAAATTTGATGTAAAATACTTTTCATCTATTAAACATATAATGTGTGAAGACACCGAGATATAATAGTGGGAGATACTGGGTGAGCAGTTGAGTCGATACTCCAAAATAAGATAATGATGTCAATGTTATCTTAGAATGTATGTTTGTGGATGCGATAAATAAGATTCTTACAATTAACATCAAGGCAGTCTGCGGTTTATCCTAATTCATTCTTGTAACTAACAAAAGATTTGCCAAACTATAAACATACCTAGCAGTAAACTAGAGTCTTGAAAGATTGTAAAGTTGCAGGATAAATGTAGGAAGCGACATAAACACTACATAACTTGGGCGGAAGACACTCGTTGCTACTCAAGTTTCCTTTCAGACGCTGTTCAACACTGAAACATTTTTGTAACAAATTTTTGTGGAGGTTCCTGGATTGTTACAGAAATTCTTAGTCATTACATCGTCTATTGTAAAGTGAGGAGTTTATTTTAACTTTTTCATTAGAATTTTGTGATTTTTCAAAGTTGCTATTATGACCACGGTGCTAAACTTTGACGAATAGAGGTGATTTCGTAGAATCCTGTTATTTGTATGAGTAGAAATATATATTTTCCTTTGCGCAAATCCCATTGTGCCTTTTTCTCCGACTGTCTTTTTCTTGGATAAACACTGTATGAAAGTTACAGAAGCGGCAGGTAGCGTGCATTTAGGGAGACCTACTTATGTAAGTACTATTACATTTTAGGCAGATGATTTTACAGGTTTTACGGGTAGTCAGAAGCCAGGAATTCTGACCCCAGTCTTGTCATGGAGTTTCGTGTAACATTTCTGTTTTTTTTTGCGCTACCACGGGGAGATAGCGCAGTTATGTGGTACTCCAACCGACTAAAACTCCACAGTGTCCTCCTGTGCCGCTTATGACGGGAACACGGGCACGCGTTATCAACCGTCCGTGAATCCGCCGCGGCTTTCCTTTACCGGACTCTCCTATGGGGAGTACCCGGCGCACCAGACCACATGACTGCACGCCGTGACCACCCCAGGTACCAAAACAGCATATGGACGCCAGACGACCCCGTGTATTGCACCCTTGGTCCCCCTGTGACGGGTCAGATCAGTAGCCCCACCACCTACCACTTTTCGGCCGCAGGAAATAGGGACCTCCCCAGCGGCCCCGCCACGTCCACCATCAGACGTAGCGACCCCGTCCGGGCCGCGGAAGGTAGTGGGAGCGGCGTACCACGATACCGGTTAGACTACTCTCCTGCCGCGGCATCCAATCCTCAGCCACGATATCGTATGGGTATGGTAGGCCCCATACAACATCGCGGCCCGCCTCAGTTGCGATGTCACCTCTGTTACCAAGCGGCTCCGCTACCAACGTGGTGGCCGCTACGTCGTCGGTTTATTCGGCAAAAGCCCTGATGAGCGGCCCCTCCTCGGGTTCCTTTTCTCTTCACCGCGGGTGACCATGCCACATGAGTAGATAAACAGAACAGAGACAAAGCTTCCTAAGAACGTGTTAAATTGTTACCTATTTTGGTAGGGTTGTCACAATAGGTGAAATCAAAAACAAAACATTTGTTAAATATTTTTATTATTTACTATCTGACCCGGCAAACTTTGTTTTGCCATAAAAATACCAAACATTCATCTACCCTACCTACCCTACCCTACCTACCTACCCTGCCCTAACTTACCTTACCTCCCCTACCCTACCTACCCTTCACTACTTACCCTACCCTACCTACCCTACCTACCTACCCTATACTACCTTCCCTACCCTAACTACCCTACCCTACTATCCTATGTCCGTGTCCTTGTTCTAAGCTACCTCCCCACCAATTTTCAGCCCAATCGGTTCAGCCGTTCTTGAGTTATAAATAGTGTAACTAACACGACTTTATTTTATATTGCTCCTGGTTCTAGGCTACCACCCCGCCAATTTTCAGCCAAATCGGTTCAGCCGTTCTTGAGTTATAAATAGTGTAACTAACACGACTTTCTCTTATATATATATAGATTATGAATGATAGAATACTTTACAAATTACTTACTCTAATAATTTTCTTTTTATAATTTTTGTTTTTTAATAATTTATTGTTCCAATCCCATATTTACTTATCTATTGTACTCCTTGGGATAGTTAAAGTATGATATATTTTTATTTTTCAAGTAATATTCATAAACACAGTACAATAAACAACCATTATTAATAATAAAATACAACGTTTTTACATTAAAATATTCAAACTTGCAACTAACAAAACAAACAACGTGCGATGCACAGACCCTGAGATTGTCCACTGGCTGTGCCAACGTAAACCAATTTTTTCCAGTCTCGCCGCGTACGCGACAAGCGGCCAGTGGTCACGCACTCACGCATCCGCGTGCTTGTAGTAGTGCAACCGATTCGCGCGGTTGTATGAAGTTTTTATCTCTGTTCCGTTTATCTACTCATGTGACCATGCCAAGGCAACTGAGCCGCCCCCCTCCCCCGCCTTGACAATGCGGTAACCAGTCAAGGTTGTAAAGGTCAGATAGGCAGTCGAATCCGGTTAAAATGGAAACCGACCCCAATTTAAAATTGTTGGGCAAAGTTTAGGATTGATTTTGTAAGTGGCTATTCCATTTTTCAACTACCATTACAAAATACAGCATTACGAACATTTTCGACTCCTTAACGATGCGCTAGAGAATCCGTTATCATCAATTTGTCGAGTTAGTCGCCTGTGACAAGTGACAGATAAAATGCAGTCAAGTTTAAGGAGTCCTGTGATTTATTGATGAGGTCTCGGCGACAGCGCGACCCCCGCCCATTGTTGGCTTGTCGAACCGCAAGTCTACGGACTCGGGCTTACCTAGATAGTTCCTAAAATCGATCACTTTCCTAAAGTCACTTCGTTGAATGTTTTTTCTGTTGTGTGTGACTTTCGGTATAACATTAGCAATTTCAGTGGGCACTCACAGTAATCATTTTTGGTCAAATGTTTTATTTTTGATGAAAAAGTGGATTGTTTACGGGATATTTGTGTTGTCAGTATTTTGTGGTAATAAATATCCATTTCAGTTCAGATTCATCCATCGTGATCGCTAATTAAATCTCAATATCAAAATATTTGTTTAAAATTGTATGTTGTACATCTACTTACTATGTTGTTATTGCAGTTAATATTTTCTCTCCAAAATGCCTGTAAAAGTTTTTTGTTCATTAAAAGCTTACATAATTTTCTGGAAGTCAAACGTTGACAGTTGGAAATCGCAGCAGTTAATGTGCGTTTAACATTTTGAAATATTCATTTTGTAAGAAGTTTCATTTCAGAAAATCAAAAAAAATATCCTTTATGTATTTTGTAGTTTAGCAATATTTAAGTTGCTTTTTTGCTAATTTACTCACAAATCAAAAACATCATTGTCTAGACTAAACGGCCGCACAAAGTCATCAGGTTTCAGGTCAAAACAAAGCGGTGACCGGTCTGCATACAATCATTGCGAAACCAATTCATCAGCATACCATAACAAATTTAAATTCTCAATCATGGAAAATTGCACATTCACTCGATTCTCTCCACTTTATAGGTCGAGAGGCAGTGTAAACAACTGCCGAGCACACAAATAAAAAAATGCGCCCGTTAATGAAAACACAACGTAATCATTTTACGAAAATACTGCGCTTTCACAGAATGTTACAAAATACTGGTATTTCACAGAATATTACAATACGTATCCACAATAATACATTTTTATGTAAAGTATGCAACTACAGCTTTGACTAAAACATACCTGGAGCAGACATATTCCAATATTTTTCAGGTGAACGTATTGAAATATGTGTTTTATATTGCAGTAAACATAGTACGTTTGCTACAATATGAAATATTTGCAAGCCCGCCGGGGCTGTAGTTGTAGCCATTTTAACAAAATGCTACCTGAAATGGTTTATGAAAAAATGCGTTTGATTTAAAACTTTTTCATGTAATAAAAAATTGGACTTATTAAAGTTTATAAAACATAATAAAAGCAATACCAATCCCGGAAACAGGCCACTTATCGTCTGCAACTAAAAAAATGTTAACCCTCAGCCATATAATTAAAGCATATTCCAAATAAACGTCTAATAATAAATTATTGGCCATTTATGTCAGAGTTATAGACGTTACAGTCATACATTTACATGTGGCGTGGCGTTATCGACTGAATAATCAGTATATAACGTCTAAATAAGCGGCGGGGGCCGACACTACGTTATTTACAGCTATGCAAATAGCCGCGTAAAATTCACCAGTAAATCTCCGGCGTGCCGTGGTACCGAGACAACCGACCTATTAGCTCCCGATTTCGTGTACTGCTGTACTGCACACACGGGCACTGATTGGAAATGTAAAAGGACCGTTGTAGCCTCGAAGGTAATGGAATATCCCGGTATGGGTTTCCAATCGATTTCTCGTATTATCGTTTGGAGATGCTGAGAGAGAATGGGTCGTGATGTAATTTACGTACACCTACCTGGGCACAGAACAAAATATAATACAACGAAGTTATATATAACATTCCACGAGCTCAAAATATACCTCATGGCTTGATTAAATTAGATCCTACGATCTACGATCCTCTCATGGTGGCTGATAGCAGCTAGACAAGTAAGATTATCAAAAATAAAAACCATTGTAAAGTAAACAGAACTTCCCAATAATTATGATTAATTTCAAAGACCTTAATCTTAAAGCAATACAGTTCACTCAACAGTATTATAAACAATCAAAGCAGTTGCAAAATAAAATAAGGATTAAAACTGGGCTAGCGTTGAAAAGATTCCTCTCTCAAGTCATTTAATAAAATCAAAGTCCTGTTCCTTGTTCCCTACCTTCGCTAATATCTTTACAATAGCCTCTGATTAATAACTAATTAGATTTTCTCAGAAATCCGCTTGTTACTTGAAGATTATTATATTAAAGCAAGAGGTAAGGTAACATTTACTTTTTATTGTTAATTGAGTCAAAAGGTACCAAAAATAGATGAAAACTTGCAACATTATCGCTGTTTTGACGATGAATGAAAGTCACACTATATTGAGCTGTTCATTACGTTAAAGCAAGAGGTAGAGTAACATTTACTTTTTATTGTTAATTGATTCAAAAGGTACAAAAAATAGATGAAAGCTTGCAACATTATCGCTGTTTTGACGATGAATGAAAGTCACATTATATTGAGCTGTTTATTACGTTAAAGCAAGAGGTACAGTGAGCAACATTTACTTTTTATTGTTAACTGATTCAAAAGGTACGACAAATAGATAAAATCTTGCAATATTATTATCAAAACAGTTGACTATTAATAAAAGTCATATTATATTGAGCTGTAAGGGTACATTGACTTCGGAATGGTTAAAGCTGCCTATCGAGGCATGCTGAACAACAATTTGCAAGAGGATATACGCCTAATATTGCCATTTTTTAATGGCCAGGAGAGTTATTTTCATGTTATAGTTACAATATTCAATACCGTACTTTGAATAGTGTTACTTTCAACACAGAAACATACAGGATGACTATAATTAATCTTTCACTGTTGCTTAATATTTTAAGGCTGAGTAAATATAGCTTTTCGCAAACCACATGCAAAGTCCTAATTATAGTTCTATTTATGTTCACGTTGCAGCTATTTGTGTGACGTGGCGTCTGCTCAATATATTTCGAGCTTGGATTATGTTTCGCTGCGCCTACAGTGTTCATTCTGCAAATTAGTAGGCGAATGCTACGGTTGACCTCAGCGAAGTATGGCGGCGTCTTGGTTATGTAGTATTTTAGGGTAGGTATTGTTGTATCTTCTATATTATATATATCTATAAAAGCGAAAGGTGACTGACTGACTGACTGACTGATCAATCAACGCACAGCCAAAACTGCTAAGGCTAGAAGAATGAAATTTGGCAGAAAGGTTTCTCAAGTGACTTAAGTGTGCAACAAGAAAGAATTTTTGGAAATTCCACCCCTAAGGGGGTAAAAAGGGGGTTGAAAGTTTGTATGAAAAATCTAATTCCTTCGACCAACATTCTTGAAACTTAGCACAAATAGTATTCTAAGTAAATGATAAAGATTGACATTATTAGTTTTTCGAAACTACCCCCAAATGATGATTTAGGGCGTGTTGAAGTTTGTATGGAAAAATCTGATTTCTGGGGTCAATAAACTTGAAACTTGCCAAAAATACTAACCTAAATGAATAATAAAGGTTGATATTATTAGATTCTCGAAACTTCCTCCAAAATACAATTTAACAGGTGATAAAGTTTTGTTAAAGAATTTTATGTCTTGGGTTAATATACTTGATAGTTGACATAAATACCAACCTAAGTAAACAATAAAAGGTTGTCATTATAAGTTTTTAGAAACTACCCTCAAAAGTCGAGTTAGATGGAGTTAAAGTTTTTTTGAAAAATGTTATTTATTGGGGTAATAAACTTGATACTTGACATTAATACCAACCTAAACAATCAATAAAGGTTGATATTATTAGATTTTCGAAAACTCCTCCAAAATACGATTCAACAGGTGATAAAGTTTAGTTAAAGAATTTTATGTCTTGGGCACAGATAATATAATACTAGCATTTAGATGCCTCATCCCATACAAAGAAACCGTGCCGACGTAACTAGCGTTTTTCATCTGATTAATCTTGTTATTTTTGTAAGTACATCAATCGCATTCGATCCCGTTTCACGGCAATAGATGGTGTTAGCAGCGACTTACAAGTAAAAGGGTTTACTTGGTTCGTGAATATATTTTCTTTAAATACTGTGATGGTTCGTTTTATAGTATTTTTTTTTGCATGTTTTTACAGTTTTTTTGCACCAAAATGTGTTACAATGCAAATTTTAACAATCGAGTGGAATGCCTCAGAAATTTAAAAATGCGCCATCTATTGGCATCAATTTTAAATTATCCGTTCAAATAATCTTTGAAATGTGAATTATGAGCCCAATATTCCATAATTATGCTCTTAGGAGAGTTGATTAAACAAGAACATACAATTTTTATGTTCAATTCCAGAAAATGTTAATTTTACACACAATTCTATTGAATTGAGTGTACATGTCGCGCCATCTAGTGAGATTTATTTGAACCAAATTTTCTTTCTTAGCAATGAGACCCCGTGTCTTGGGTTCTTGATAGTTGACATAAATACCAACCTAAGTAAACAATAAAAGGTTGTCATTATAAGTTTTTAGAAACTACCCTTAAAAGTCGAGTTAGATGGAGTTAAAGTTTTTTTGAAAAATGATATTTATTGGGGTAATAAACTTGATACTTTACAAGACTTTACTTTACATAAATACCAACCTAAACAAACATTAAAGGTTGATATTATTAGATTTTCGAAACTTCCTCCAAAATACGATTTAACAGGTGATAAAGTTTTGTTAAAGAATTTTATGTCTTGGGTTAATACTTGATAGTTGACATAAATTCCAACCTAAGTAAACAATAAAAGATTGTCATTATATTTTTTCGAAACTACTCCCCAAAATAGGATTAAGTGGGTGTTAAAGTTTGTTAAGAATCATACTGGACAAGGTTTCGTTTTTGATGTAGGGATCATTATTTCAGCCAAAACAACGTCCACTGCTAGACATAGGCCTTCCCCAAGCGCCGCCACACTGATCGGTCCTGTGCGTTTCGCATCCACCGGACTAACGCAGCCTTGACCATGTCGGACTTCCTAATTTGTGTTTGCCGGTTCGCAGTCGCCACTGGACTGTGTATGAACATAATGAACAATCTCATTCCGTGGAGAAAATTAAATAATAAAAATTTACATAATATGTTTTTTTAAACTACCTCCCCCCTGATAGGGTTAAGTGATGTTAGTTTTTTTAGGCATCTTATTGAGAAATCTAACTAACATAAACAAAAAATTAAAAAGAGAAAAAGGGTATATTAAGTTTTAAGGGGCGGATTTTACTTTGTAGCGGTAACCTAAAATGTATTATTCTTTAAGTCAAATAACGAATCGTCCCAAAGCTATAAACCGTAGAACTTTACGAAACCACATTTTTATTTGGTTTAGTAACAGCTTATTTTTGGTTGCCATCACACGAACGAAGTCGCGGGCGGAGTTAATATAATAAATGTGAAAGTAACTCTGTCTGCCTCTCTGTCTACCTTTTCACGCTTAAACCGCTAAACCGATTTAGATGCAATTTGGTTCGGCGATATTTTGAGACCCTGGGCAGGACATAGGATAGTTTTTATCCCGGAAATCATACTTAAGGTGGTGGAAAGAGGGGTAGAAGTTTGTATGGAAAACCTACAATATTACGCCGCGATATAAAAAATAAGCTATTCGAATTACTAATGTTTCGCAGACGAAGTCGCGGGCAACAGCTAGTAGGTCATATATCGCTCGTATCTATTTATACTTTCAAAAAGAGAATCGTTCATCATCATCATATCAGCCGAAAGACGTCCACTGCTGGGCATAGGCCTCCTCCAAGCGTATTGACCGTTCCCGTGCGTCCCACATCCAGCGGATCCCCGCAACCTTCACCAGGTCATTGGTCCACCTGGAGGGAGGCCTAGAGAATCGTTAAATAGAATAAATTACAAAGTCACTGTCTTTCTCTGGCCCTTTCTTTGCTTTCTTGTTTTAAGTCATTTAACGGATTTTATTACGGTTTCCATTGTTATTTATTTTGATCGGTTATCGAGGAAGGTTTGTGAACGTAGATATATAATTTGTCCCGATGCTGGGGCGGGTTGGACGTGAGTTACAGTTGATAAGAGTGATTTGCAATGTGCATTCATGCTTTCATCTGCATGGGTCTGGTAGGTGGTAGGTGCATTAGTGATATAATATCACAATCGTATAGTAAAATAGGGTGAATTATAACACCAGCTGGTGCCAATTTCACCCGGCTCCATCTTTCCGAGATGTGACCGTGCTGACCGAGCCTTAAACGTCGACGCCGAGTTAGCATGATCTAATTCCACCTAGCCCATTTCATCATCGGTCTACAAGACGTACATGGTGGACTAGAGAATACTTTTATTATGCGAACAGCTAAGGAGTGGCATTCCGGCCGGAGTCTGTGTTTCCCGATAGCTACCACCTAGGGGACAAGAGTGAATAGATTACTTCTAGGCAAGCGTGCTTCACCGTCAACCACATTATCGCTTACTATCAGGTGAGATAGTGGTCAAGCGCGAGCCTATCTAAGCATAAGCCCACATTAGGGAAGATACAATTATTTAAATTATGGACACACCGCCATTTCAGTGCATTTGCTTTCAAAACTTAAGTTTAGAGTTTGTTTGGTACACTAGGAAATGTAGAAGTGAATAAAAAGCAAATTGCACTGAAATAAACTCATTTGCTTCTCAGCTTCCGTGCACGGTTGCCGCGTTACCTGGGGTCTCATTAAAGAAGTAGTTTATCGGCTTGGGGGAAGAAAAATATCGTTTTTAATCATTTTATAGTCCACTTAATTCTCTTTCTTATACAATGCATTAATTAATAAGCTAAATAATGCAAGGTATGTTGCTAGCTAGCGCCATTACCTTGGTCATTATCGTTACCGGGTACTCTTCACCGCAGTATCGAGGAGTATCTCAGGCTATCGACTCCGCCATTTTCTTAGATAAGTATGGATAGTTACTGGTACCTAACATGAAAGAACATAAAAACATTATCGCGTTTACTTGGCCTTGTTCACCTTGGCTTCGAAATGTCGTTCGGATTCTTTCAATGAGTGCTTCGCATCACTGGTTGAAAGGCTTCCACAAAGAAACTGGGAATGAACTCGTAAATCTTATGAGTTCACAAAAGGAATATCGTCGAATATGTGCTCAAAGCAAAGAAAGTTCATACAGATGTCAGTTAAGGAGTGTCGGAGGAAGCAATATTGCGAGAGCGTTTTACAAGCCTCTCCTTGTGCTGTCATGACGTCACTGTATCGTTTTCCGCAGCACATATCCTCTGCATGAGTTGGCAATGCTGGGATAAAATAGGCAGTATTATCAATAACCTTTTTAAAATTAAATGTTCTTTGGTGTAAGATAACTCTCACATAAGAAGAACGTTTTATAGTGTATCTGTTTTAGTACCTATCCAAACAAATAATATAAATGCGAAAGTAACGCTGTCTGTCTGTTTGTTACATTCATGTCTTACACGCTGAACCAATTTTGATGAATGTAGGTAAAGAGATACGGTATATTGAATTCTGGAATAGGACATAAGTAAGATTTTTCCGGAAGTACGTTTATGTATAATACGACTTGTACGTAGGGGAAGCCGCTAGCAGAAGCTAGTTTGTTAATAAAGCGTAATAAAAATATGCTAGAAAAAAAGAAAAATATAATTTTGGTTAGGCCTCTTAAACCAAAAGTGTTGATAGATGACTACTAAAATATTGATAGAAGCGACGTGATTAATCTTAAAAGTTCCGTTTATCTGAGTGACTGAGCTAATATTTATCAGACAGAATTTATCAGTTGCAGCCTTGAATGTTATGAAAACCAAATTAACCAAATATTTGCAAGAATTTTAGAATCGTGTTGTGAAAGTATGTCAAGAGTACTTACAGTAGGTCCTTTTATTAGGATTCCGTACCCAAAGGGTCCAAACGAAGGCCTATTGCTGTCGCTCACGTGTCCGTCTGTCCGTCGTCTGTCACACTGGTCTTACAGCCAAACGGTTGGAGCTAGTCTTCAAATTATATTATAGTTATACAGTGTAAGCATTTTGTTGACCCAAAGCCACACAAATAGTCAAAAAATATTTTAATTTATTTTTACAATTTTGTAGACAACGTGTGTCTCAACCATTTAAGGGGGACAAATACATATTTAAAAAAACTTACCTACACCATCGAGTCCCCATCGTTGTTTAAAGCTCATTGAGTAGATAAATAATAATAAATAAATCATTTTTTGTTTAAAAAAATATTGGTAAACAAAGGAACGAGAAGCCACCAAAGACAGCTTTTTAAAAAAAAAAAATGTTCCGAAGAATTTTTTAACTTCCCATTGACTTATGAACTTCAAATTTGGTGATAACGTTTACTATTTTGTATATTTTACTAACAAATACCAATATATTGATAAATTAGATTTTTTCTTTGAAATGCCTTCATTTTTCATATTACTACCAACTTGATTCTGCGGTTTGGTACGGAACACTAAATGTGCGAAGTCCGACACGCACTTGGCCGATTTTTGTAAAAAAGAACAAATTATGAGATAAGTGATTCTACTGAAAAAATGAATGTATTATATTGGTGCTCCTTTATTTATTATTATTTTTTAAGCCCAGTCAGTGGCGCTACCAGGTAGGCTTGAAACACAACTTGGCAAAATGGGGTTTTATGGACCAGTCTGATACCCAGTGTGAGTGCGGTGGAACATGCTGGAGTGACCCTATTTTTCAAGTGACAAACCTGTGGAAATTTTATGAAAGTTAACCGTCGACTTAGGAAGAAGAAGACTATGATGTCAACGTTATCATAGAATGTACGAGGGCGGCACTGAAAATTTCGGGAATCAAGGAAGTGACACAACATTACTATTTAAAAATGTATTTATTGCTTTTCGAAGTATTCTCCGCGAAATTTGACACATTTTTCCATACGATGGAACCAATCATTGAAGCAACCATTCCATTCGGAAGTTGGGTCTCCAAAATGGCCGTTTTGTAGGCGTCCACGGCTTCTTCAGGTGATGAAAATCTCTGACCACGCAATTTATTCTTTATTTTAGGGAAAGTATAGAAATCATTAGGGCTTAGGTCGGGGCTGTACGGCTGATGGTCTAATAATTCTATGTTTTCTTGCTCTAAAAACTCTTTTGTTCTGTGCGCTGTGTGAGAACTCGCATTGTCGTGATGGAGGATGATGCGGCGGTTGCAGTTCTCTTTACGGAGTTCAGAAACGACCTGTAGCAAACAAATGTGTTCTTTGTCCCTCAAGAGGAATAGTCGCAACATGGCCGGTTTTGGAGACAAACGTGGCCACCATTTTTTTTGCAACACTCCGTGAACGAACAATTTTTGTTGGCTTTAACTCATTTTCGAACACCCAAACTCGAGACTGGTTTTTTGTTTCGGGTTCGTACGCGTATATCCAGGATTCGTCACCTGATAAGATGTTGCATACAGCATTTGAGGATCCTGCGTGGAATGTTTCGAGAGTTCTGACGCACCAAGTAACGCGAGCCGCTTTTTGCTCTTCACAGAGCGAATGCGGTATCCATCGGGAAAACAACTTTTTTACACCTAATTGTTCATGCAAGATTATTTGTATTTGACTCATGCCAATGTCTAAAGTTGCCTGAATTTCGCGGTATGTCACATGTCGATCTTCCTCAATCAGCTTATGCACAGCATCAACGTTTTCTTGGGTGACTGGGTGACTGCAGTTTTTGGACGACCTTGACGGGGATCATCACTGAGCTTGACACGTCCACGTTGAAATTCAGCAAACCTGCGATAAATTGTGGTTTTGGATGGGGCTTCATCACCAAATGCAGAAACCATCCGGTCAACACACTGTTTTGTGTTAAACCGCTTCGAAAGTCATAATAAATCATCGCTCTTGAATTTTCTCGAGTCAATTCCATTTTCTCAACGACTAAACAAGTTTGACAAAACCTTGTGACAAGACCGAGAATCTGTTTTTAAATAAATAAATGGTATTCGATTTTTAAAACCAAGGAGTTTTCAATTAAAATTTTTTAATATGGCAGAAACAGTGGAAATATTCCATTTCCGATACTTTCAGTGCAGCCTATGTAGGGGGATGCGATAAATAAGATTGTTACAATTAAGAGTAACATCAAGGTAATTGACAAAGTAATCTGCGATTTATCTTAATGCATTCGAGTGCTCATCGGGTTATCCGAGACATTAGCAAATAGCTCGTCGACTCTTTACGTGGCCTTTTCTTCGGCCAGAGAATCGGCATTGCCATTCAACGTGGCAATGCTATATATGTTTTAGAATATTCAATTGTTAATAAGTAGTAGTTTTAGTGTTTTGTCGATTGTTTAACTATAAACAGTTATAATAAAAAAATATTCTTGTAACTAACAAAAGGTTTCCCCACCAACTTTAAACATACCTAGCAGAAAACTAGAGTCTTGAAAGATTGTAAAGTTGCAGGATAAATGTAGGAAGCGACATAAACACTACATAACTTGGGCGGAAGACACTCGTTGCTACTCAAGTTTCCTTTCAGACGCTGTTCAACACTGAAATATTTTTGTGGAGGTTCCTGGATTGTTACAGAAATTCTTAGTCATTACATCGTCTATTGTTGTAATTTTTTCAAAGTTCCTATTATGACCACGATGCTACGCTTTGAAGGATAGAGGCGATTTCGTAGAATCCTGTTATTTGTATGAGTAGAAATATATTTTTTCCTTTACTTAAATCCTATTGTGACCTGTTCTCCGACTGACTTTTTACCGACTTCTAAAAAAGGAGGTTATCAATTCGACACGTATCTTTGAAATATTGATGGAACTACACAATATTCACATATGTTACTCTGTGTAAACTTTTAAACACGTGTGCCAAATTTCATAAGTGAATGTATGTTTGAAAACAATATAATTATAACGGGAAATTTAACGCGATAATTTCGATTGTTTGTTTACCTATTTCGCCCGACGTTTCGGCCGTGTTGCAACGACCGTGGTCCCGGGTAGTCTACCCGGAATTATGAAACGCGAAAGTTTTAAAGTGAATGTATGTTTGTACACGCATATCTCCAAAACTAGTTATCGGATTTTGATCATTCTTTTTGTATTCGATTAGGTATTAACGATAAACAGCACGAAGGTGTAAATTAAGTTATTATGAGTATTTTGTCAATCCTATAGGTACCTTACTATAGAACTTGCTCACTTTTTAGTGATGGAGTACCAACATTAAAAACATTTTCACAAAAAATTAACCGACTTCCAAAACACTAAAAAAAGAGCAAAAATAACTTTCGGTGTCGCAAAACGATAAAAAAATTAGGTACCAAAGACACAGACTTCCAAAACGAAATTTATTTTTTGCTCTTTTTAGTGTTTTGCTTTGGAAGTCGGTAATTTTTTTGTGAGAAAGTTTTTCTTGGATAAATATTGTATGAGAGTTACAGAAGCGGCAGGTGGCGTGCATTTAGAAAGAGGTTGACGGATAGTCAGAAACCAGGAACTCGCTGACCCCATGAAGTCTTGCCATGGAGTTCGTGTTACCCTATAACCGGGTTGTGGAGATCAGATAGGCAGTCGAATCCGGTTAAAATAGAGGCCGACCCTAATTTAATATAGTTGGGCAAAGGTTAGGACTGTCAATATATTTATGAAAACATCATGTACAACACACACAGAATTTACATCTTTTTAGTAAAAATGGCGACAGATATAGTTACTAGAAATAGGGACCAACTAATTCAATCAGGTTTCAGGTTAGCTAAAGTAGCATCATCACTGTATAAAATGTTACAATAAAATACCTCCCGACATTCTAGAACTGAATGAGACGAAATTTAAATCTTGTATAAAACACACACTATGCAGGCAAGCAATATTATAAGTTGGGGGATTACATCGCTGATAAAAATGCTTGGCTCTTTTTTATCATCTATAGGCTCGCGTTTGACCACTATCTCGCCTGATGGTAAGCGATGTTGTGGTCTACGGTGAAGCACGCTTGCCTAGAAGTAACCTATTCACTCTTGACTTAAAGACCCCAAGGTTGTAGCTATCAGGGAACAAACACTCCGGCAGGGAATACCAATCCTTAGCTGTGCGCACAATTAAAGTATTAGCAAAACGCTTTGTGCGTATGGGTTTTATGTCCACCATGAACCGATGGCGCATGGCCGTACGTATTGTAGTCCGATTATGGAAAGGGCTAGGTGGAATCAAATTGTGCAGTTCCGTCACACACCTCCCAAAATGTAACCGATAAAAAACAGGCTGGCAATTCGGCGTCGATGTTCGAGGCTCTGGAGCTTTAACGCGACCAGTGCATCGTTGCCAATAAGCCTCTTGGCCCGTCTGTCAATCAACTCAAGTGCATAAAGCTGGTATTTGGCAGATCCGTCCCAGAGGTGAGAGCAGTACGAACGACGAATGCACGACCGAACTTGCGCTTTATACAAGTTGAGCAGCTGTTCAGGTATGAAGTACCGTCTCACCTTTGCAAGAATCCCCAACTACTTTGCAGCCAATTGAGCTTTCGCCTCAATTAATGGACCGAAATTGTGGGTCGATGTCAATGTACCACCAAGAAGTTCGAGATGGTCCGTTAACGGCACGGTTACACCACGGAAAGATGGAAACGGATGGAATTGGCTCTTTTTAGCGGAAAGAAAAGATACGCCCAGGCATGTCTTAGTAGCATTGAAACTTAACAGATTGGCATCACCCCATTCGGAGACTGCCTTCAAGGACAGATTTAAGCGTTCAACCATGGCCTCTCGGAGTGACGAACCTGAGGCCCTGTAGTCCGTGCGTCGGACACGTATCTCTCAGCAACAGTGCTGTCATCTGCGTACCCAAAGGTTTTAGCAGATCATTAATGTGCAGCAAGAATAATGTTGCCGAGAGCACTGACCCCTGAGGGACTCCGGAGATGATATCTAACGGACCAGACGAACAGCCATCGATAACCACTCGGATGGATCGATTCCTCAGGAAGTCCGCAATCCAATTACACAGACCACTAGGCAGACCGAAGGAAGGAAGCTTACCAATGAGGTTTTCGTGCCAGACCATATCGAAAGCCTTCGAGATGTCGAAGGAGACGGCTAGCGCTTCCCCGTGTTTCTCGATGGCCTCATTCCAGATGTGAACGGCATACGCTAGAAGATCCCCAGTGGACCGGTTTCGGCGGAAGCCGTATTGGCGGTCACTGAGAATGTCGTTCGCTTCTAGGTATGCCAGGAGCATACCGTTGAGCACACGTTCCATACTCTTACAGAGGATGGACGTTACGAAGATGGGTCTGTTTTTGGCTGGGTCAGCTCGACTGCTCTTCTTGGGCTTGGCTTATGGCTGTACGTTGTTGTGTGTGCCTGTATTTAACCGCGTCGGCGTGGCTACACTCGGCTCTAAACCATGGTCTGTCGACGTTAGACATTGCTACTTAAGAGAATGGAATATAGTACTCCATTTCTCGACGCAATAGATCTGTCATAGCGTCAGCGCACGACGATTGATCTTCCGAAGAGAAGCAAGTGGGCTGCCAAAGATAGCATGCGAAGAAAGATCGCATCCCATCCCAATCTGCTGACTTGTACCGCAATACCCGCCGGGTGCCTCTTGGGTTGGGATCGGGCGATGAGTAGACGGACACAGACCAGACAGTGGTCGGAACTACCCAAAGGTGAAGATATTGACACTGAGTATCTGTTCTCAGAAGAAGGCCAAGCAATTAGCTGTGTGCGAATCTACATCTGGCACCCTCGTTGCCCCCCGGACCAGCTGGGTGAGATTTAGCGCTAGCAGCGCAAGCTTGCGCGTCTCTCGCCCACCATGATCAGTGAACTGGTATGGGAAAAGCCACTCCTTGTGGTGGGCATTAAAGTCCCCCAGTAGCACTAGCGGAAGGGTACCGCTGCTGTGCCGCATCGGCCGCCTCACTGAGGCACTCTGTTAGCCTGGTTTTCTCCTGATCTCAGCTGTGTGAATGGTAGACACAGGCATAGATAATCTCATCCAGCCCTGTGTCCACCAGAGCCCACAGCACTGAGAACCTGCAGTATTCAAGGTTACGGAGACGCCGATAGCAAGTGTCGTCATGGGCATACATGCATACACCCGCGCGTGGTTCAAACTTGTGCTCCAGGGTAAACCCTGTGTATGATAAGTAGGAAGGCTCTGGCTGCTGGTCCTGCTCTGCAGCTACTAAGGCGCAACACAAGGGATGGGCAGACAAGTTTTGAAGTATTGTTGGACCTGTTGAAATCTCTATGAATATATTTGTTATATGTTCCGACTGTAAATCTACCATTCACTGTACCTATGTGTCGTTCGTTGACTTCTGTGTGCCCTGGCAGTTGAGTGTGTCATGCTCTCTCTAATTTATCTCTGATGGTGGCACATGTGTTGGATCATTGGGTACCCTTCATGATGGTTGAACTGAGCCGATCCATGCGTCATGTTCGTGAACGGGCGCCATCAGTTGAGATTGGTCATAACTTAGCTGCTTCGGCCTTTGTTTGTTTTGAATTTGTAATTGAATTGTTTGTTACTATAGACGCTTTCACATTCACGTCTTCTTACATCGTCTCACTTATATGTATTTTTTAACAAGAATGATTTAAACAAAAACTTGTAATTAAAACTGAAGGAAAACATCGTGAGGACGTGTCAACTATGTCTTAGAACCAAAAATTCGAAGACATGTTTCATCCACCAACCCGCACTGGGCCCGCATGGTTCATTACGACCCATTCCCTCTCACAGAGATGAGGCCTGTGTCCCAGCAGTGGGAACATTAATAGGCTGATGATGATGAGAGGAAGCCCAAATGTCTGAACTGCATTAGACATAGACATTTCATCTTTACAGTTCACCCTTTGAGGGTGCGACTAAGAATGGAAAAAAAAATACTTATCTTTCGCACATCCCAAGTAAATTGGAATAAGGTTGAAGAGGTAGCAGTAACTTTGCTTGTAAAATAACTATACGAGTATTATCGGTGTCCATAATAAGGTTTCTTCCAAATTCTTCTCCATTGAGACCTACTGGATGCTTGCAAATTTGAAACTAGAGCCATCTTTTTTTCCTTTTACCATTCAAAAGTACCTCTAAGGTTTATTTGTATTATAAACTATTTGATTTTGATTTTATAAGTGGTTTTTCGATTTTTTAACTACCATTACAAAATACAGCATTACGAAAATTTTTGACTCACTAACGATGCGCTAGAAAATCCGCTATCATCAATTTGTCGAACTAGTCGCCTGTGACACAAAGTACGTAAGCGGCGGCGCGCCGCAGACAGAGGGGCCACTTTCACTTTGACATTTCGGTTTTACAGGGAATATTGGGCAATATTGGACCGAGCTCAGTCGCGGCTGTCATGATTGCTTTGTGCAGGCGTTTGTCACGTCATTCATACATTAAGTACTGTAACGAGGTTGGTTGCATTGGATGGGTTACCTTTATTATTTGTTACAGACCGAATTTACTTTTTTTGTTTTTAATTATTTTTAAGTTATAAAGGTCATTAATCTTTCAAGATGACAAATTAGAAATTCATTAATTAGGATTATAATAAATTATTTTAAGCCCATAGATGAAATTGGGAACTTGTCATAATAATAAGGTTCAAGTCATACAGCTTACAAATATGTTTCCTCCGACTGCACAGCATAATTTTCTTCTTGTTTATGATCATATTTGGTTTTTTGATTTTATTAGGTACCTGTTTTTCACATTTATATTTTTGTCGAGTTTGGAGCTTTTTACAGTTTAATTTTTTAAGGGGGATCTTTATTACACTATTACTACGTCTTTTTACTCTCCAATACTCATCGTATGTGGCGCAATATGAAATGTTTCGTGATATTAAATGGATATTTCATGCCCTGTCTACCCTCTAAGGGATGTAAGCATGATATGATGTATGTTTAGACGAATCTATGTATTTATGTTTGTAACTTGGGCAACCTACTCTTTTTTTTAATTCGGAATCAATATAGTAGCAACCCTAGTGAATCTGTCAAGTTTAGCTGTCAATTTTCTAAACGGCGGGAGTGGCCCTTCTGTATACTTACTATTTTGTGCCTGTGACAAGTGACAGATAAAATGCAGTCAGTTCACTCAAGTTTAAGGAGTCCAGTGATTTATTGATGAGCCCCGCCCGTTGTTGGCTTGTCGAACCGCTAGTCTACGGACTTACCTAGATGGTTCCTAAAATCGATCACTTTCACAATGACACTCACATGTCGTTGAACATTTTTTCTGTTGTGTGCATCACACATTATTACCTCAATGGTTGTGTGTGACTTTCGGTATAATATTAGCAATTTCACTGGGCACTCACAGTAATCATTTCTGATCAAATGTTTTGTTTTGGGTGAAAAAGTGGACTGTTTACGGGATATTTGTATTGTCGGTATTCTGTGGTAATCAAGTATCCATTTCAGTTCAGATTCATCCATCGTGACCGCTAATTAAGTGACAATATCAATGTATTTGTTTAAAATTAAATGTTGTGTAATACGAGTATATTGTTACATCTACATACTATGTTGTTATTGCGGTTTTTATTTTTTCTACAAAACGCCTGCCAAAGTTTTTTGTTTACCATTTGTTCATTAAAAGCTTACTTATTTTTCTGGAAGTTAAGCGTTGACAGTTGGAAATGCATTCAACAAATCGCAGCAGTTAATGCGCGTTTAACATATTGTTATATTCATTTTGTAAGAAGTTTCGTTTCAGAAAATCAGAAACTTAGGCTTTTATTAATTTTTTAGTTTAGCAATATTTAAGTTGTAACCAATTTCCTTTGTTAATTTTAATGAAATGTTATTATAAACGGCCGCACAAAGTCATCAGTTCCAGCCATCAGATTTCAGCTCAAAACAAAGCGGTGACCGGTCAGCATACAATCATTGTGAAACCAATTCATCAGCATACCATAACAAATTTAAATTCTCAATCAAGGAAAATTGCACATTCACTCGATTCTCTCCACTTTATAGGTCGAGAGGCAGAGTAAACAACTGCCGAGCACACAAATACAAAAAAAGCGCCCGTTAATGAAAACATAACGTAATCATTTTACGAAAATACTGCGCTTTCACAGAATGTTACAAAATACTGGTATTTCACAGAATATTACAATACGTATCCACAATAATATTTTTTTATATAAAGAATGCAACTACAGCTTTGACTAAAACATACCTGGAGCAGACATATTCCAATATTTTTCAGGTGAACGTATTGAAATATGTGTTTTATATTGCAGTAAACATAGTATGTTTGCTACAATATGAAATATTTGCAAGCCCGCCGGGGCTGTAGTTGTACCCATTTTAACAAAATGCTACCTGAAATGGTTTATGAAAAAATGCGTTTGATTTAAAATCCTTTTCATGTAATAAATACTTGGGTGTTATTAAAGTTTATAAAACATAATAAAAGCAATAAAAATCCCAGAAACAGGCCACTTATCGTCTTCAACTAAAAAAATATTAACCCTCAGCCATATAATTAAAGCATATTGCAAATAAACGTCTAATAACAAATTATTGGCCATTTATGTCAGAGTTATAGACGTTACGGTCATACATTTACATGTGGCGTGGCGTTATCGACTGAATAATCAGTTTATAACGTCTAAATAAGCGGCGGGGGCCGGCACTACGTTATTTACAGCTATGCAAATAGCCGCGTAAAATTCACCAGTAAATCTCCGGCGTGCCGCGGAACCGAGACAACCGACCTATTAGCACCCGATTCCGTGTACTGCTGTACTGCACACACGGGCACTGATTGGAAATGTAATAGGACCGTTGTAGTCTCGAAGGTAATGGAATATCCCGGTATGGGTTTCCAATCGATTTCTCGTATTATCGTTTGGAGATGCTGAGAGAGAATGGGTCGTGGTGTAATTTACGTACACCTACCTAAATAGTATAATTTTGAATTTGTTGACTAAATTCTATTAAGAAAAATGCCAGGTAAATTATAGATAGGTAATCTAAATAAAAAAATAAAATTAGAGGTATAGGGGCACAGAACAAAATATAATACAACGAAGTTATATATAACATTCCATGAACTTAAAATATACCTCATGGCTTGATTAAATTAGATCCTACGATCTACGATCCTCTCATGGTGGCTGATGAGCAGTTAGACAAGTAAGATTATCAAAAATAAAAACCATTGTAAAGTAAACAGAACTTCCCAATTATTATTATTAATTTCAAAGACCTTAATCTAAAAGCGATACAGTTCACTCAATAGTATTATAAACAATCAAAGCAGTTGCAAAATAAAATAAGGATTAAAACTGGGAAATCCTTGAAAAGATTCCTCTCTCAAGTCATTTAATAAAATCAAAGTCCTGTTCCTTGTTCCCTACCTTCGCTAATATCTTTACAATAGCCTCTGATTAATAACTAATTAGATTTCCTCAGAAATCCGCTTGTTACTCGAAGATTATTATTTATTATATTAAAGCAAGAGGTAAGGTAACATTTACTTTTTATTGTTAATTGAGTCAAAAGGTACCAAAAATAGATGAAAACTTGCAACATTATCGCTGTTTTGACGATGAATGAAAGTCACACAATTTGAGCTGTTAATTACATTAAAGCAAGAGGTTGAGTAACATTTTACTTATTATTGTTAATTGATCCAAATGGTACCAAAAATTGATGAAAACTTGAAACATTATCGCCGTTTTGACGATGAATGAAAGTCACATTATATTGAGCTGTTTATTACGTTAAAGCAAGAGGTAAAGTAACATTTTGCTTTTTATTGTTAATTGATTCAAAAGTTCAAAAGGTACGAAAAAGAGATGCAATCTTACAACATTATCGCTGTTTTGACGATTAATGAAAGTCATATTATATTGAGCTGTTTATTACGTTAAACCAAGAGGTAGAGAAACATTTAATTTTTAGTGTTAATTGATGCAAAAGGTGTCAAAAATTGATGAAATTTTGCAACATTATTGTCAAAACAGTTGACTATAAATAAAAGTCATATTATATTTAGCTGTTTGTCCTTTCTATTATTACAATGTTAAAGAGGGTATTCATTTAAAAAATTAATGAAATTTGTCGTGTTAATGTCCGCCGGGGCCTTAATTATGCCCACTGAGAAGTATGTAATTAGGGACATAAAAATAGAAAACCCTACCTGCTGGAACTCCACCAATAAAGGTACATTGACTTCGGAATAGTTAAAGCTGCCTTTCGAGGCATTCTGAACAACAATTTGCGAGAGGATATACGCCTAATATTGCCATTTTTGAATGGCCAGGAGAGTTATTCTCATGTTATAGTTTCAATATTAAATACCATACTTTGAATCGTGTTACTTTCAACACAGAAACATACAGGTTGACTATAATTAATCTTTCACTGTTGCTTAATATTTTAAGGCTGAGTAAATATAGCTTTTCGCAAACCACATGCAAAGTCCTAATTATAGTTCTATTTATGTTCACGTTACAGCTGTTTGTGTGCCGTGGCGTCTGCTCAATATATTTCGAGCTTGGATTATGTTTCGCTGCGCCTACAGTGTTCATTCCGCAAATTAGTAGGCGAACGCTACGGTTGACCTCAGCGAAGTATGGCGGCGTCTTGGTTATGTAGTATTTTAGGGTAGGTATTGTTGCATCTTCTATATTATATCTTCTTCTTCTATATATGAAAAAGCGAAAGGTGACTGACTGACTGACTGACTGATCAATCAACGCACAGCCAAAACTGCTAAGGCTAGAAGAATGAAATTTGGCAGAAAGGTTCCTCAAGTGACTCAAGTGTGCACTAAGAAAGGATTTTTGGAAATTCCACCCCTAAGGGGCTAAAAAGGGGGTTGAAAGTTTGTATGAAAAATCTAATTCCTTCGACCAACATTCTTGAAACTTAGCACAAATAGTATTCTAAGTAAATGATAAAGATTGACATTATTAGTTTTTCGAAACTACCCCCAAATGATGATTTAGGGGGTATTGAAGTATGTATGGAAAAATCTGATTTCTGGGGTCAATAAACTTGAAACTTGCCAAAAATACTAACCTAAATGAATAATAAAGGTTGCTATTATTATTTTTTGAAACTACCCCCAAAAGACGATTTAGGGGAGTTAAAGTTTTTTTGAAGAATCTTATAACTTCAGTTAATAAACTTGAAACTTGACATAAATACCAATCTAAATAAACAATAATGGCTTTCATTGTTAATTTTCGAAACTATCCCCAAAAGATGATTTAGGGGATGTATTACTTTTTGAAGAATCTGATTTCTTGGGTGAATAAACATGAAAATTGACATAAATACCAACCTAAACAAACAATAAAGGTTGATATTATTAGATTTTCGAAACTTCCTCCAAAATACAATTTAACAGGTGATAAAGTTTTGTTAAAAAAAAAATTGTCTTGGGTTGGTTAAAATACTTGATATATGACATAAATACCAACCTGAGTAAACAATAAAAGGTTGTCATTATAAGTTTTTAGAAACTACCCTCAAAAGTCGAGTTAGATGGAGTTAAAGTTTTTTTGAAAAATGTTATTTATTGGGGTAATAAACTAAACAAACAAACAATAAAGGTTGATATCATTAGATTTTCGAAAACTCCTCCAAAATACGATTCAACAGGTGATAAAGTTTAGTTAAATAATTTTATGTCTTGGGCACAGATAATATAATACTAGCATACAGATGCCTCATCCCATACAAAGAAACCGTGCCGACGTAACTAGCGTTTTTCATCTGATTAATCTTGTTATTTTTGTAAGTACATCAATCGCGTTCGATCCCGTTTCACGGCAATAGATGGTGTTAGCAGCGACTTACAAGTAAAAGGGTTTACTTGGTTCGTGAATATTTTTTCTTTAAATACTGTGATGGTTCGTTTTATAGTATTTTTTTTTTGCATGTTTTTACAGTTTTTTTGCACCAAAATGTGTTACAATGCAAATTTTAACAATCGAGTGTAATGCCTCAGAAATTAAAAAATACGCCATCTATTGGCATCAATTTTAAATTATCTGTTCAAATAATCTTTGAAATGTGAATTATGAGCCCAATATACCATAATTTTGCACTTAGGAGAGTTGATTAAACAAGAACATACAATTTTTATGTTCAATTCCAGAAAATGTTAATTTTACACACAATTCTATTGAATTGAGTGTACATGTCGCGCCATCTAGTGAGATTTATTTGAACCAAATTTTCTTTCTTAGCAATGAGACCCCGTGTCTTGGGTTAATATACTTGATAGTTGACATAAATACCAACCTAAGTAAACAATAAAAGGTTGTCATTATAAGTTTTTAGAAACTACCCTCAAAAGTCGAGTTAGATGGAGTTAAAGTTTTTTTGAAAAATGATATTTATTGGGGTAATAAACTTGATACTTTACATAAATACCAACCTAAACAAACAATAAAGGTTGATATTATTAGATTTTCGAAACTTCCTCCAAAATACGATTTAACAGGTGATAAAGTTTTGTTAAAGAATTTTATGTCTTGGGTTAATACTTGATAGTTGGCATAAATTCCAACCTAAGTAAACAATAAAAGATTGTCATTATATTTTTTTGAAACTACTCCCCAAAATAGGATTAAGTGTGTGTTAAAGTTTGTTAAG
The DNA here is from genome assembly GCA_949775005.1 of Orthosia gothica. Lineage (NCBI taxonomy): Eukaryota > Metazoa > Arthropoda > Insecta > Lepidoptera > Noctuidae > Orthosia > Orthosia gothica. Next base: position 19,391,821 of record OX459037.1, read on the forward strand.
AATCATACTGGACAAGGTTTCGTTTTTGATGTAGGGATCATTATATCAGCCAAAACAACGTCCACTGCTAGACATAGGCCTTCCCCAAGCGCCGCCACACTGATCGGTCCTGTGCGTTTCGCATCCACCGGACTCACGCAGCCTTGACCATGTCGGACTTCCTAATTTGTGTTTTCCGGTTCGCAGTCGCCACTGAACTGTCAACCTTTAAGGGCGAAATTTGTTTGTATGAACATAATGAACAATCTCATTCCGTGGAGAAAATTAAATAATCAAAATTTACATAATATGTTTTTTTAAACTACCTCCCCTCTGATAGGGTTAAGTGATGTTAGTTTTTTTGAGGCATCTTATTGAGAAATCTAAGTAACATAAACAAAAAATTAAAAAGAGAAAAAGGGTATATTAAGTTTTAAGGGGCGGATTTTACTTTGTAGCGGTAACCTAAAATGTATTATTCTTTAAGTCAAATAACGAATCGTCCCAAACCTATAAACCGTAGAACTTTACGAAACCACATTTTTATTTGGTTTAGTAACAGCTTATTTTTGGTTGCCATCACACGAACGAAGTCGCGGGCGGAGTTAATATAATAAATGTGAAAGTAACTCTGTCTGCCTCTCTGTCTACCTTTTCACGCTTAAACCGCTGAACCGATTTAGATGCAATTTGGTTCGGCGATATTTTGAGACCCTGGGCAGGACATAGGATAGTTTTTATCCCGGAAATCATACTTAAGGTGGTGGAAAGAGGGGTAGAAGTTTGTATGGAAAACCTACAATATTACGCCGCGATATAAAAATAAGCTATTCGAATTACTAATGCTTCGCAGACGAAGTCGCGGGCAACAGCTAGTAGGTCATATATCGCTCGTATCTATTTATACTTTCAACAAGTAAAATTTAACAATTTAAAAAACCCCCGACGCATTTATCTTGCGAAAACACCCCGATTCAAACAGTAAAATGACCATAACTTTTGAACGGCTGAACCGATTTTATTCAAACATAGCTAAGAACACTCTCGACAAAATTACCTTTCAAACAAAAAAAACTAAATTGAAATCGGTACATCCGTTTAGGCGCTATGATGCCACAGACAGACACACAGATACACAGATACACAGCAACACACGTGAAACTTATTATAACACCCCTTATTTTTCCGGCGGGGGTTAAAAAGAGAATCGTTCATCATCATCATATCAGCCGAAAGTCGTCCACTGCTGGGCATAGGCCTCCCCCAAGCGTCGCCATATTGACCGGTCCCGTGAGTCTCGCAACCAGCGGATCCCCGCAACCTTCACCAGGTCATTGGTCCACCTGGAGGGAGGCCTAGAGAATCGTTAAATAGAATAAATTACAAAGTCGATGTCTTCCTCTGGCCCTTTCTTTGCTTTCTTGTTTTAAGTCATTCAACGGATTTTATTACGGTTTCCATTGTTATTTATTTTGATCGGTTATCGAGGAAGGTTTGTGAACGTAGATATATAATTTGTCCCGATGCTGGGGCGGGTTGGTCGTGAGTTACAGTTGATAAGAGTGATTTGCAATGTGCATTCATGCTTTCATCTGCATAGGTCTGGTAGGTGGTACGTGGTAGGTGCATTAGTGATATTATATCACAACCGTATAATAAAATAGGGTGAATTATAACACCAGCTGGTGCCAATTTCACCCGGCTCCATCTTTCCGAGATGTGACCGTGCTGACCGAGCCTTGAACGTCGACGCCGAGTTAGCATGATCTAATTCCACCTAGCCCATTTCATCATCGGTCTACAAGACGTACATGGTGGACTAGAGAATACTTTTATTATGCGAGCAGCTAAGGAGTGGCATTCCGGCCGGAGTCTGTGTTTCCCGATAGCTACCACCTAGGGGACAAGAGTGAATAGATTACTTCTAGGCAAGCATGCTTCACCGTCAACCACATTATCGCTTACTATCAGGTGAGATAGTGGTCAAGCGCGAGCCTATCTAAGCATAAGCCCACATTAGGGAAGATACAATTATTTAAATTATGGACACGCCGCCATTTCAGTGCATTTGCTTGCAAAACTTAAGTTTAGAGTTGGTTTGTTACACTAGGAAATGTAGAAGTGAATAAAAAGCAATTTGCAATGAAATAAACTGATTTGCTTCTCAGCTTCCGTGCACGGTTGCCGCGTTACCTGGGCTCCTCAATAAAGAAGTAGTTTCTCGGCTTGTGGGAAGAAAAATATCGTTATTAATTATTTTATAGTCCGCTTCATACTGTTTTCTTATACAATGCAATAGTTAATAAGCTAAATAATGCAAGGTATGTTGCTAGCTAGCGCCATTACCTTGGTCATTATCGTTACCGGGTACTCTTCACCGCAGTATCGAGGAGTGTCTTAGGCTATCGAGTCCGCCATTTTCTTACCAAAGTATGGATTGTTACCGGTACCTAACATGGAAGAACATAAAAGCATTATCGCGTTTGTTTGGCATGGTTCACCTTCCTGGCTTCGAAATGTCGTTCAGATTCTTTCAATGAGTGCGTCGCATCACTGGTTGAAAGGCTTCCACAAAGAACCTGGGAATGAACTCGTAAATCTTATGGGTTCACAAAAGGAATATCGTCGAATATGTGCTCAAAGCAAAGAAAGTTCATACAGATGTCAGTTAAGGAGTGTTGGAGGAAACAATATTGCGAGAGCGTTTTACAAGCCTCTTCTTGTGCTGTCATGACGTCACTGTATCGTTTTCCCGTATTTTATTCCGCAGCACAACAAATCCACTACATAAGTTGGCATGCTTAGGTACGAGTAAGTATAGTTCTACCATTATCGGTTACAAAATTATGCTCTTTGCCATAAGTTGATTTATATAAGAAGTACATTTTACCGTTTATCTGCTTCCCTAACTTAAAATTATAATAAATGTGTCTGTTTGTTTTTTACGTAAGGGAACTATAATTTTGTTATAGAGATAGATTGGACCCTGGAAAAGCATATAAGGTACTTAATATTCCGGAAGCACGGTCTTTTAATTTTGTTTTTTCGTCCATTGGTCGAGAGAGCCCTGGCATCTGGCAATCATGTCACAAGTTAAATCATAATTGTGCCAGAGGGCAACAATCTGTAATGTATGAATTTTTACCCGACTGCCGAAGGAGGGTAATGTGTTTATCAGTATATGTATGTATGTATGTTTGTTCCTATGTGGCGTTCTAGAGACCAAACGCGTTGGCCGATTTTGATGATTCTTACTTCAATTGATTCGTCTTACTCGTCTCTGCGAGTGTCACGGGCTACATATTGTGGGGCACCAAATTTCTTTTTTCTTCCATAACCATCGTGTGGGGTAACAGATAAATGTTTAAATGTGCATAATAAAAAAAAAAAAACTAAAAAGTTATAAATAAAAAAAGTTAATTAAAAAATCAAAAAACCCGACTGCTTAAAAAAAGCAAACTAAAAAGACGTAAACAAGAAGAAAATCATGCTGTGCAGTCGGAGGATACATCTGGTTTTGGTCAGTCAGATCGCGAACATCCTCCTCTCCTCATGTAGCCTCTTAAACCAAATCTTGTTCCAAAAGTGTTGATAGATGACTATTAAAATATTGATAGAAGCGACGTGATTAATCTTAAAAGTTCCGTTTATCTGAGTGACTGAGCTAATATTTATCAGACAAAATTTATCAGTTGCAGCCTTGGATGTTATGAAAACCAAATATTGCCAAGAATTTTACAATCGTGTTGTGAACGTATGTCAAGAGTACCTACAATAGATCTAGATCCTTTGTCTTTAACAATAACAATTTGTGACTGATTCTTCTGAGAAATTGAATCCATTTTATTGGTTGCCTTTTATTTTATTAATTACGGCGTACAATCGGTAGCGCATCCAGGTAAGACGCTGCAAACACGATTTGGCAAAATTGTTATTTCTGAACCAGTCAGTTAACCACTTGCCCTGTGTGAGTGTGGTGGTCCAGAATATGACCTACATGCTGGAGTGTCCCATGTGTCTATTCTCGTTCACTTTTATGGACGTAATGAATGCCACTAACGCCGCTATTACCGTAGCAATCTAATGGGCTCAAATTCATTTAAATAGATAATCTTTACTGGTTACTTACTAACTTTCTGGTTATCTTTCTAAAATTCATTTGATCCATTTGTGGTTATAGCCTAAGATCCGAGTAAGGAGTGACCTTCACCCATCTGTTTAATGGTTGAAAGCATTTTATATCAAACTAGCTACCCGCCCCGGCTTCGCCCGTGTCAAATTATAAACAAAAACCTACCTCATTTCTCGCTTTTTCTATTGGTGAAAATCGCAAAAAAATCCGTTCAGTAGTTTTTGAGTGTAACACAACTTACTGTAATTATGACAACGGGGGCAGCATTGGTAACGGCTGCGACTTACAAGTTCGAATCGAGGCAGGCGCTTTACTTTGTGTAAAATATTTCATCACCACTGCTCTCAAAACAGTAAAGGAAACATCGCGAGGAAACCGGCATGCCTTAGAACCAAAAATTCGAAGACATGTGACAGCTCGTGGTTAAATAATAACAGCCACACTGGTCGGTCTTCAAGGTTAAGCAACGCTTGCCGAGGTTGGTACGTGGATGGGTGACCATCTTTACATAGTTTCTTCCGTGCCTTGGAAAACACGTTAAGCCGTTGGTCCCGGCTGTAATTTGACAGTCGTTGCGGGTAGTCAGAAGCCTGAGATCTGACACCAGTCTAGCCAAGGGTTATCTGTTACCAGTTACTGGGTTGTGGAGATCAGCTAAATCCGGTTGATTGGAAACCGAACTCAACATGGTTGGGATGACTTTTTGAATTTATCGCGGCAGGGAACTTTAATTTATAATATGCAGCAATTTCATAATTATGTTAAAAAGATATTATCTCGAGTAGGTTGTCAGAAAAATACCTGTCAAGACTATAATGAATTAAACATTGAACAAAAATGAATTCAAAATCAGTGTACGTTTAAATTTTGGAACTAAAAAAAACGGTAAAATTAACGGTATAAAATAAAGAACAAAAGATGGCCTTTCAGAAAACATTAGCAAAAACAATTTTAAATACAAACCTTCTATCCCGGAGTGACAAAAGTCAAGTTGCAAGTTGTGTACTTTATTTTAACTGGTTGGTATATAACTGTGGGGTTGATTTAAACCCAACAAGACACAGTATTGACACAACTTAAGTATTCTCAACAATAAAAAACAAACAGCCTAGCCTATTTGCCGTTTGTTATGCGGTCTGTCTTGACTCATCGAATAATCCTGGTTTGAGTTTACCTTAATATTTCAGAGTTGAGATAAAATAACCACAGCGTCTATGACAAAAAATAAGAACTTAAGATGCTATTTTAGAAAACCTTGGACCTAGTTTTTGATCAGTAGTTAACTCAACCAATGGTTAAATACGCTAATCAATGTATTCAAATTACACTAAAATGCGTTTTTTCATCAGTTGTTAGCCTCAAAAATGGTCAAATAATTCGGAGAGTTAATAATTTGACCATTTGTTAGACTTGAAATTGATGAATAAACACTTTTTACCGAAATTTTAAACCATTGGTTAGCATTTTAACCTTTGGTCGAGTTAACTAGGGATAAAAAACTGGGCCTTAGTCGCATTGCTATTTATAATTTGGTTTATCTTAACCCAAAGAATATTGACAGTGTATGTTTAACCTTATATTTCGAAACTGGGTCACAGTTGACTTTAGCTTCTTTAAAATAAAATTTAGAACAAAAGTAGTTCTTTCTGGAAATATGAGCCATATTGCTGTTTGTTACTTGGTTTATCTTAACTCATTCAATTAATTTTTTTACTTTAAAAGCAAATTTATTTGTAAAACAAAGGTGTAAATAAGTACATACTTAAACACTAAACAAAATAAACTATACATAATTATACTAAACCTAACTACTTACATTATATACAAAAGAATGGTACACTTAGGCGACGAAGTACTCCTCCATATCGCTGTCATCCGGGAACGTGTCCAGAAGACTGGCAGCATCGCCACGTTGAATCGCAATACAGATTCTTTCCGCAAAGAACGAGCTAGCCCTCTGGTCATGCACAATGTCGATCAGTTGACGAGAGATCTCCTTAAAAAGGAGACGTGCACTTTTAATTACAAGAGACTCTTGACAGGAATTTTTTCAGACATCCGCCACTCGAGATAACGTATTAAATTAGATGTAAAATACTTTTCATCTATTAAACATATAATATGTGAAGACACCGAGACATAATAGTGGGAGATCCTGGGTGAGCAGTTGAGTCGATACTCCAAAATAAGATAATGATGTCAATGTTATCTTAGAATGTATGTTTGTGGATGCGATAAATAAGATTGTTACAATTAACATCAAGGCAGTCTGCGGTTTATCCTAATTCATTCTTGTAACTAACAAAAGATTTTCCAAACTATAAACATACCTAGCAGTAAACTAGAGTCTTGAAAGATTGTAAAGTTGCAGGATAAATGTAGGAAGCGACATAAACACTACATAACTTGGGCGGAAGACACTCGTTGCTACTCAAGTTTCCTTTCAGACGCTGTTCAACACTGAAACATTTTTGTAACAAATTTTGTGGAGGTTCCTGGATTGTTACAGAAATTCTTAGTCATTACATCGTCTATTGTTAAGTAAGGAGTTTATTTTAACTGTTTCATTGGATTTTGTGATTTTTCAAAGTTGCTATTATGACCACGGTGTTAAACTTTGAAGGATAGAGGTGATTTCGTAGAATCCTGTTATTTGTATGAGTAGAAATATATATTTTCCTTTGCGCAAACCCCATTGTGACTTTTTCTCCGACTGTCTTTTTTTTGGATAAACACTGTATGAGACTTACAGAATCGGCAGGTGGCGTGCATTTAGGGAGACCTACTTATGTAAGTACTATGACATTTTAGGCAGATGATTTTACAGGTTTTACGGGTAGTCAGAAGCCAGGAACTCTGACCCCAGTCTTGTCATTGAGTTTCGTGTAACATTTCTGTTTTTTTTTGCGCTACCACGGGGAGATAGCGCAGTTATGTGGTACTCCAACCGACTAAAACTCCACAGTGTCCTCCTAAGCCGCTTATGATGGGAACACGGGCACCCGTTATCAATCGTCCGTGAATCCGCCGCGGCTTTACTTTACCGGACTCTCCTATGGGGAGTACCCGGCGCACCAGACCACATGACTGCACGCCGTGACCACCCCAGGTACCAAAACAGCATATGGACGCCAGACGACCCCGTGTATGGTACCCTTGGTCCCCCTGTGACGGGTCAGATCAGTAGCCCCACCATCTACCACTTTTCGGCCGCAGGAAATAGGGAACTCCCCAGCGGCCCCGCCACGTCCACGATCAGACGTTGCGACCCCGTCCGGGCCGCGGAAGGTAGTGGGAGCGGCGTACCACAATACCGGTTAGACTACTCTCCTGCCGCGGCATCCAATCCTCAGCCACGATATCGTATGGGTATGGTAGGCCCCATACAACATCGCGGCCCGCCTCAGTTGCGATGTCACCTCTGTTACCAAGCGGCTACGCTACCAACGTGGTGGCCGCTACGTCGTCGGTTTATTCGGCAAAAGCCCTGACGAGCGGCCCCTCCTCGGGTTCCTTTTCTCTTCACCGCGGGTGACCATGCTAAGGCAACTGAGCCCCCCCCCCCTCCCCCGCCTCGACAATGCGGTAACCAGTCAAGGTTGTAAAGGTCAGATAGGCAGTCGAATCCGGTTAAAATGGAAACCGACCCCAATTTAAAATTGTTGGGCAAAGTTTAGGATTGATTTTGTAAGTGGCTATTCGATTTTAAAACTACCATTACAAAATACAGCATTACGAACATTTTCGACTCCTTAACGATGCGCTAGAGAATCCGTTATCATCAATTTGTCGAGTTAGTCGCCTGTGACAAGTGACAGATAAAATGCAGTCAGTTCAATCAAGTTTAAGGAGTCCTGTGATTTATTGATGAGGTCTCGGTGACAGTGCGACCTCCGCCCGTTGTTGGCTTGTAGAACCGCAAGTCTACGGACTCGGGCTTACCTAGATAGTTTCTAAAATCGATCACTTTCCCAAAGTCACTTCGTTGAATGTTTTTTCTGTTGTATGTGACTTTCGGTATAGCATTAGCAATTTCAGTGGGCACTCACAGTAATCATTTTTGGTCAAGTGTTTTATTTTTGGTGAAAAAGTGGACTATTTACGGGATATTTGTGTTGTCAGTATTTTGTGGTAATAAATATCCATTTCAGTTCAGATTCATCCACCGTGATCGCTAATTAAATCTCAATATCAAAATATTTGTTTAAAATTGTATGTTGTATATCTACTTACTATGTTGTTATTGCAGTTAATATTTTCTCTACAAAATGCGTGTAAAAGTTTTTTGTTAACCCCTCGTCTGTCCACCCGACCGCATTGGAAAAAAGCAAAAAAAAATGGCCCCCGGGAACGTCATCCGACAACGCCCCGGCGGCCGGCCAACCTCGACAGTTGACCGTTTAATTAAAAGCTTACTTATTTTTCTGGAAGTCAAACGTTGACAGTTGGAAATCGCAGCAGTTAATGTGCGTTTAACATTTTGAAATATTCATTTTGTAAGCAGTTGCATTTCAGAAAATCAAAAACTTAGTCTTTTATAGTTTGGCAATATTTAAGTTGCAACCAATTACCTTTGCTAATTTACTCACAAATCAGAAACATAATTGTCTAGACTAAACGGTCGCACAAGTCATCAGGTTTCAGCTCAAAACAAAGCGGTGACCGGTCTGCATACAATCATTGTGAAACCAATTCATCAGCATACCATAACAAATTTAAATTCTCAATCATGGAAAATTGCACATTCACTCGATTCTGTCTACTTTATAGGTCGAGAGGCAGAGTAAACAACTGCCGAGCACACAAATAAAAAAAAGCGCCCGTTAATGAAAACACAACGTAATCATTTTACGAAAATACTGCGCTCTCACAGAATTTTACAAAATACTGGTATTTCACAGAATATTACAATACGTATCCACAATAATAAATTTTTATGTAAAGTATGCAACTACAGCTTTGACTAAAACATACCTGGAGCAGACATATTCCAATATTTTTCAGGTGAACGTATTGAAATATGTGTTTTATATTGCAGTAAACATAGCAGGTATGTTTGCTACAATATGAAATATTTGCAAGCCCGCCGGGGCTGTAGTTGCAGCCATGTTAACAAAATGCTACCTGAAATGGTTTATGAAAAAATGCGTTTGATTTAAAAACTTTTTCATGTAATAAAAAATTGGACTTATTAAAGTTTATAAAACATAATAAAAGCAATACTAATCCCGGAAACAGGCCACTTATCGTCTTCAACAATAAAATGTTAACCCTAAGTCATATAATTAAAGCATATTCCAAATAAACGTCTAATAATAAATTATTGGCCATTTATGTCAGAGTTATAGACGTTACAGTCATACATTTACATGTGGCGTGGCGTTATCGACTGAATAATCAGTATATAACGTCTAAATAAGCGGCGGGGGCCGACACTACGTTATTTACAGCTATGCAAATAGCCGCGTAAAATTCACCAGTAAATCTCCGGCGTGCCGTAGCTTCGAGACAACCGACCTATTAGCACCCGATTTCGTGTACTGCTGTACTGCACACACGGGCACTGATTGGAAATGTAAAAGGACCGTTGTAGCCTCGAAGGTAATGGAATATCCCGGTATGGGTTTCCAATCGATTTCTCGTATTATCGTTTGGAGATGCTGAGAGAGAATGGGTCGTGGTGTAATTTACGTACACCTACCTAAATAGTATAATTTTGAATTTGTTGACTAAATTCTATTAAGAAAAATGACAGGTAAATTATAGATAGGTAGTCTGTTTTAAAGATATTATTCGTAAATATTTATCTTAAATTAGAGGTATAGGGGCACAGAACAAAATATAATACAACGAAGTTATATATAACATTCCATAAACTTAAAATATACCTCATGGCTTGATTAAATTAGATCCTACAATCTACGATTCTCTCATGGTGGCTGATAGCAGCTAGACAAGTTAGATTATCAAAAATTAAAACCATTGTAAAGTAAACAGAACTTCCCAATTATTATTATTAATTTCAAAGACCTTAATCTAAAAGCGATACAGTTCACTCAACAGTATTATAAACAATCAAAGCAGTTGCAAAATAAAATAAGTATTAAAACTGGGAAATCGTTGAAAAGATTCCTCCCTCAAGTCATTTAATAAAATCAAAGTCCTGTTCCTTGTTCCCTACCTTCGCTTATATCTTTACAATAGCCTCTGATTAATAACTAATTAGATTTTCTCAGAAATCCGCTTGTTACTCGAAGATTATTATATTAAAGCAAGAGGTAAGGTAACATTTACTTTTTATTGTTAATTGAGTCAAAAGGTACCAAAAATAGATGAAAACTTGCAACATTATCGCTGTTTTGACGATGAATGAAAGTCACATTATATTGAGCTGTTTATTACGTTAAAGCAAGAGGTAATGTAACATTTTGCTTATTATTGTTAATTGATTCAAATGGTACCAAAAATTGATGAAAACTTGCAACATTATCGCTGTTTTGACGAAGAATGAAAGTTACATTATATTGAGCTGTTTATTACGTTAAAGCAAGAGTACAGTGAGTAACGTTTACTTTTTATTGTTAACTGATTCAAAAGGTACGACAAATAGATGAAATCTTGCAACATTATTGTCAAAATAGTTGATGATTAATAAAAGTCACATTATAGTGAGCTGTTTGTCCTTTCTATTATTACAATGTTAAAGAGGGTATTGACTTTGAAAATTAATGAAGTTTGTCGTGTTAATGACTGCCAGGGACTTAATTATGTACCTACTGAGAAGTATGTAATTAGGAACTTAAAAATAATAACCCACCTACTGGAACTTCACCAATAAGGGTAAATTGACTTAGGAATTGTTAAATCTGCCTATCGAGGAATTCTAAACAACAAAACAAATGGCAATATTAGGCGTATATCCGAGAGGATATACGCCTAATATTGCTATTTTGAATGGCCAGGAGAGTTATTCTCATGTTATAGTTACAATATTCAATAACGTTCTTTGAATAGTGTTACATACTTTCAACACAGAAACATACAGGTTGACTATCATTTTTCACGGAATGAAAAAACTCTATTAAAACAGCTATGTCCTATATTTGTTTTAAATTGTGAGAACGTAAGTTAGCTGCCTTTTTAGGGTACCGTACCTGAAGGGTCCAACCGGAGCCCAATTGCACAATTTTGTTCCCAAGATTTTTAACTTTCCATTGACCTATGAACTTAAAATTTGGTGATTATGTTTATTATTACGTATATTTTACTAACAAATATCAATAATAATAATAATAGCTTGGACTCTGTTCCCGATACCGGTGGGCCTCTATTTTCTATATTTTTAAATGTTTTTGTTTTTTAATTTATTTTATAAAAATATTTAAAAATGTACAAGATTTGAAATGTAATGAATAAAGGACATAATAATAATAATTTATTTGTAACATTCAAATTAACAAATTTTCTCTCAATCTAAGTTGAACAATGACAATGAAGTAAGTATCTAATACTGATCATGCATAAGAAATTACGTTGACGACTGTACTAGTATAAACTGTGTCACAGTCGACATCGCCCACCTCCCAGTGTACTTCAATATTACAAAATTCTTATTATTTCTCATGACAAATGATTTATTTATATTTTCTCTTACTATTTTTTCTATACTATTTTTATCTTTCTCATTGACAATAGACAAAAATTGGTAATGCAAGTACCTGTGTGTATGTGCGGTGCGTTGTGTAGTGTGATGTGTTGGTGAGTGTGTGGATGCAATTATGACCATTTGTTATTTACTATTTCCTCCGTTTCTGAATAGTCCAACTGTAGGAGCCAGTCACGTATGACATTCTTGCACTTGCTAACAGTTAGAGGAAGGATGTTATGGATTCGGTTCGCTTTGTTATATAATTTGTAACTTATAACATAATACTGGTGCATTGCAAGGGTTGTTCCATGGGGTGTCGATTCGAAGACTCTAGATTTATCGCGTTTTTGCATCGGTTTATACTCTATGCTTTTGTGTTTACGGAGTATGGTACACAGTATAAAAAGCCGTCTCACAGCCAGCACTGAACATTCGTTATAAAGAAGATCAGTGCTGTACCTTCGGGGTCGACCAAGCATGACCTTCAGAACAGGTCTCTGTGCACGCTCTAGGGGAAGTAAGACGGACTTGCCGATTCCGCCCCAAACAACAATGCAGTACTGCAGCAAACCAATATATTGTTAATGCAGATTTTTGCTATGCTGCTAAATCTTAAATGTGTGAAATCTGACACGCACTTGACCGGTGTATAGAAAGTAATGTTTACTTTGACGAGACACTTTATTTGACTAAAAACAAAGAGGTCATGTTTCTGCGGAGACTCTTAACGCCGCGATTCAGCGAAGAATGCTAAAAGTACAACGCCATCTTTCGATACATCAGGAACTAAAATAACTACAATATCGTTTAAAGTATCTTAATTAATAACGTAATATTGTACAGCCGGTTTTTATATTTCCGATTTGATTCCATAGTACAAATTTATAATATTCATGAAATAATTAAATAATTAATAAATAATTTTTCAACACCTGAAAGATTAACACCAGTATTTAAGCTTTACATAAAACCTTCAATTTTCCACTGAATTAATCGTCCTAGCCTTTCTACAACTATGATGGAGTCGGTTTTGAGTCTAATCGGCAGCTGAGTACCAGTTTTTTACATGGAGTGATTGCTTATCTGACCTTTACAACCCAGTAACTGGGTAACTGGGTTCTTACTATCCGTAACGACTGTCAAAGGTCAAATGACAGTCAAGATCAACTGCCACCTTATTTCTTTGAAGTATGAAAAAAAGTTATCCTAACCTACTGATTTTGTTACACTGTAGTCGGTAAATCGGTCGATTGATTAGGGGGAAGGCGAGCATGAGCAAAAGTGACATAGGTCCTGCCTCGTCATTTCGTCAAGGCCTCGCGGGCGACTGAAGAGCCGTACGGCGGCCACTGTATTATTTTTGCAAGGAGCCGAAGCCAACTCGTAGAGGCCCCGTTAGGCATTTATCAGGAAATGACACCAACCGACGATTATCCCTGTATGCACTACGCAACTGCACCCAAGGAAAAGCCCGGTTAGTGCAGGACTATTGCAAATTATGGAGAAAAATGTATAAGGCTATGGATTTTGCACGTTTACTCTTGCGAATCTCCGCTCAAGGCAGCCAATTAAGGCAAGAGAGAGGTGAGAGCTCTGGTCCACGTTAGTTTTCACTCCAACCGGCTAATAAAGGCAAGCCATAAATGAGGAACAAGACTTCTCCCTTGAGATCAGGTCCGTGGGGTCGCCAATGCCCACCAGCTCGCCACAAAGCGGCCCTGCGGATTGTATCTCTCTTAGTGTGGCCCCTCACCCTAGGCATGATGCGGCAAAGCAGAATTGACCGGCACAAACCTAGGGATCATTAAAGCACCCAAACCCCACCACGACTTCAACGTAGAGATACTGCGGTGGGGTTGCGGATATATATATATTATTTTATTATTAAAACAATAAAACTATTTTATAAATTCTAACCTGAGAATAAAGTTCTTTAAGTTGTTAACTTATTTTAGATATGTGTTTTAGGTAGTAAATCTTTCATAATCTTCTAGAACAATACGAAAATGATCAAAAAAACATTGTTTTAGGCTCCTTTTCAGAATTATTTTTGATCAAACGAAGTTATCGATATCAAGTTTTGAATTTCAGAAATAAAAATACATATTGTAACTGAAATATACTATTTTTTTGCATTTAAACAATCACTATTTGTTTGTTTATCTATATCTATAAAAGCGAAAGGTGACTGACTGACTGACTGACTGACTGACTGACTGACTGACTGACTGATCAATCAACGCACAGCCAAAACTGCTAAGCCTAGAAGCATGAAATTTGGCAGAAAGATTCTTCAAGTGACGTAAGTGTGCACTAAGAAAGGATTTTTGGAAATTCTACCCCTAAGGGGGTAAAAAGGGGGTTAAAAGTTTGTATGAAAAATCTAATTCCTTCGACCAACATTCTTGAAACTTAGCACAAATAGTATTCTAAGTAAATGATAAAGATTGACATTATTAGTTTTTCGAAACTACGCCCAAATGATGATTTAGGGGGTGTTGAAGTTTGTATGGAAAAATCAGATTTCTTTGATCAATAAACTTGAAACTTGCCAAAAATACTGATCTAAATGAATAATAAAGGTTACTACTATTATTTTTCGAAACTACCCCCAAAAGATGATTTAGGGGATGTAATTTTTTTTTGAAGAATCTGATTTCTTGGGTGAATAAACATGAAACTTGAAATAAATACCATCCTAAATAAAAACAATAAAGGTTGTCATTATTAATTTTTGCAACTACCCCCAAAAGACGATTTAGGAGGTATTACAGTGTTTTGGAAAAATCTGATTTCTTGGGTCAATAAACTTGAAACTTGCCACAAATACTAACCTAAATGAACAATAAAGGTTACTATTATTATTTTTTGAAACTACCCCCAAAAGACGATTTAGGGGTGTTAATTTATTTTGAAGGATCTCATTACTTCAGTAAATAAACTTGAAACTTTACATAAATACCAATCTAAATAAACAATAAATGCTTTCATTGTTGGTTTTTCGAAATTACCCCCAAAAGATGATTTAGGGGATGTAATTTTTTTTTGAAGAATCTGATTTCTTGGGTGAATAAACATGAAACTTGACATAAATACCATCCTAAATAAACAATAAAGGTCATCATTATTAATTTATGCAACTACCCCCAAAAGACGATTTAGGAGGTATTACAGTGTTTTGGAAAAATCTGATTTCTTGGGTCAATAAACTTGAAACTTGCCACAAATACTAACCTAAATTAACAATAAAGGTTGCTATTATTAGTTTTTGAAACTACCCCCAAAAGACGATTTAGGGGTGTATTTTTTTTTTGAAGAATCTAATTATCTAAATAGACAATAAAGGCTTTCATTGTTAGTTTTTCCAAACAACCCCTAAAATATGATTTAGGGGATGTAATTTTTTTGAAGAATCTGATTTTCTTGGGTGAATAAACATGAAACTTGACATAAATACCATCCTAAATAAACAATAAAGGTCATCATTATTATTTTATGCAACTACCCCCAAAAGACGATTTAGGAGGTATTACAGTGTTTTGGAAAAATCTGATTTCTTGGGTCAATAAACTTGAAACTTGCCACAAATACTAACCTAAATTAACAATAAAGGTTGCTATTATTAGTTTTTGAAACTACCCCCAAAAGACGATTTAGGGGTGTATTTTTTTTTTTGAAGAATCTAATTATCTAAATAGACAATAAAGGCTTTCATTGTTAGTTTTTCCAAACAACCCCTAAAATATGATTTAGGGGATGTAATTTTTTTGAAGAATCTGATTTTTTTGGGTGAATAAACATGAAACTTGACATAAATACTATCCTAAATAAACAATAAAGGTTGTCATTATTAGTTTTTTGCAACTACCCCCAAAAGACGATTTAGGAGGTATTACAGTGTTTTTGAAAAATCTGATTTCTTGGGTCAATAAACTTGAAACTTGCCACAAATACTAACCTAAATGAACAATAAAGGTTGCTATTATTATTTTTTGAAACTACCCCAAAAAGTCGATTTAGGGGATGTTAATTTATTTGAAGAATCTAATCCTAGGTCTTAGGTCAATAAATATGAAACTGCTTAAATACCAACTTAAATAAACAATAAAGGTTTTCATTATTAGTTTTTCGAAACTACCCTTAAAATACGATTTCGGGGTGGTAAAGATTTTTGATTACTTTTACTGGACATAGCTTCTTTTTAAGATGTAGGGGAGCACTCAGGAGGGATTTTTGGAAATTCAACTTTTGAAGGGGTTAAAAGGGAGACATTTATTTGTATGAAAAATCTTATTCCTTTGGCAAAATAATAAAGGTTGGCATGATTTGTTTTTCGGAATTATCCCCAGAAGACGATTTAGGGGTGTTAAAGTTTCTTTGAAGAATCAAATGGCACTAATACGGGGAACTACCGAACCCGACCGTTTGTCTCAGGTAAACATAGTTGTGAGTGACGTTTTAGTGTTGCCTAATTTACGCTGTATTAGGTTTTTGTGTTGTGTCGCGTAATTTACGCAGCATTCGTTTGCATACTAAAATAATTTTTGGTCCACCCGAAATTATGAGTCTCAAAAAACCCGACCAGTCTTCTGCTCCATATATCTTCTTCTATACATATAAAATGCTTTGTCCTGAATGACTGACTGACGGATCAACGCACATCCTAAACCGCTGATCGTAGAGACCTGGAACTTGGAGAGTATGTTTTTGTGTGACGTAGGCATCCGATAAGAAAGAGTTTGCCTAAATTCTTCCCCTAAACGGGAGAAAAAGGGGGACAACGTTTGTATGAAATATATAATTCCTTCAGCTAATATTCTTGAAACTTGGCATAAATAGTAATCTAAGTAAATGATAAAAGGTTGACATTATTAGTTTTTTGAAACTACCGTCACAAGTCGATTAATGGGGTATTGAAGTTTGTATCGAAGAATTTTATTTCATGGGTTACTAAACTTGAAACATTGCACAAATACTAACTTAAATAAATTATAAGGTAGTTATTATTAGTTTTTCGAAACTACCCCCAAAAACAGATTTAGGGGGTGTTAAAGTTTTTTTGAATAATCATATTACTTGGGTTAATAAACTTGAAACTTAAGAAATAAAAGTTGTTATTATTAGTTCTCAAAACTACCCCCAAAAGACGATTTGTTTTTTTTTTTATGAATCTTACTTCTTGACTTAACTTTAAACTTAACATACATACCAACCTAAGTAAACAATACAGGTTGAAATTCTTAGTTTTTTTTAAACTAACCCCAAAATACGGTTTTTTAGGGGTGTTAAGGTTTTTTGAAGAATCTTATTTCTTGAGTTAAAAAATTAGAAACTTGACATAAATATCAACTTAAGTAAACAATAAAGGTTGTCATTATAAGTTTTAGAAACTACACTCAAAAGTCGATTTAGGGGGAGTTAAAGTTTTTTTGAAAATCTTATTTATTGGGTTAATAAACTTGATACTTGACAAAAATACCAACCTAAACAAACAATAAACGTTGATATTATTAGATTTTCGAAACTGCCTCCAAAATACGATTTAACAGGTGATAAAGTTTTGTTAAAGAATTTTATATCTTGGGTTAATGAACTTGATAGTTGACATAAATACCAACCTAAGTAGGTAAACAATAGAAGGTTGTCATTATATTTTTTCGAAACTATCCCCCAAAATAGGATTTAGTGGGTGTTAAAGTTTGTTATGAATCATACTGGACAAGGTTTCGTTTTTGATGTAGGGATCTAGGGGAGCACGAAGAAGGAATTTGCGGAAAATCAACTTTTAACCATCATCATCATTTCAGCCAAAAAACGTCCACTACTAAACATAGGCCTTCCCCAAGCGCCGCCACACTGATCGGTCCTGTGCGTTTCGCATCCACCGGCCCGCAGCCTTGACCAGGTCGGACTTCCTTTGCGTTTTCCGGTTCACAGTCGTCACTGAACTGTCAACCTTTAAGGGGGTGAAAAGGGGGCAATTTGTTTGTATGAACAATCTCATTCCGTAGAGATAAAGTAAATAATCAAAATTTATATAATACGTTTTTTAAAACTATCTCCCCCCTGATAGGGTTAAGTGATTTTAGTTTTTTTGAGACATTTTACTGAGCAATCTAACTAAAATAAACAAAAAATTCAAAAGAGAAAAAGGGTATATTAAGTTTTAAGGGGCGGATTTTACTTAGTAGCGGTATCCTAAAATGTATTATTCTTTAAGTCAAATAACAAATCGTCCCAAACCTATAAACCGTAGAACTTTACGAAATCACATTTTTATTTGGTTTAATAACAACTTATTTTTGGTTGCTATCACACGAACGAAGTCGCGGGCGGAGTTAATATTATAAATGTGAAAGTAACTCTGTCTGTCTCTCTGTCTACCTTTTCACGCTTAAACCGCTGAACCGATTTAAATGTAATTTGGTTCGGAGATATTTTGAGACCCTGGGCAGGACATAGGATAGTTTTTATCCAAACATACTTACGGCAATCATACTTAAGGGAGTGGAAAGAGGGGTATAAGTTTGTATGGAAAACCTACAATATTAAGCCGCGATATAAAAAATAAGCAATTCGAATTACTAATGCTTCGCAGACGAAGTCGCGGGCAACAGCTAGTTATTGAATAAAAGTGATGTAACAGTCAGGGTGCATGTCCTTAACGTGCTTTCCGAGGTCCGAAGAAATCTCGCTCATCATGGTCATCTATCCATGGATCGACCTCGACAAGGGTTACCCACTTAACCTTGAATATCGACCCGCTGTAATTATTTAGCCATGAGCCCAACCGAAAGAAAAACATAAACATACAATATTAATCTCCACAGTTTATCGAACACCAGACTTTCCTCAAAGAATGCGGTTCCTCCAGTCATTGTATTGATAGCCGTGTCGGTAAACGGCTTAATAGCGGAGAGCTTTGATCAATATCTATGAAGATCTCACTCGGTAGTCGGATTAAAAGCTGGAACCACAGAGCACGGAATCCTTCGGCAGCGATTAGAGACCACATTACAACTCGCTGAGCACAAGTTTCAGCGTTCATAGTCAGAGTTCGTAGAACTAATCGTTTCGCCCTTTTCATAAAATTATAAATTGTTCCATCGATGCACCACTGATTAATTATTTTAACTTTAGGATTAGCCAACGTAGTATGCGTCAACATCATATATTTGATAGTCCATCCTCAACTTTAAATACTTCATTTAATATCCCCCTTTCGCGCATGTCGTACAATGAAAGGTCCATCTCGTTAGACAGTCCTATTGATGTATTTTCAATGAAGTTCTTAAGATTCAGACATTACCTATTGAGTAATGGGCATTAAGAGTTGGACTCAAATTTGATCTTAATGCTCATTACTATTAACTGATATATTGTGATAAATGTGTTTCTAGTTTTACAACTAAACTAGTTAAAAACTGGGTCTTAATTTTGAATTTGTAAATGGCATGCAGATCTATAATCTGTATAAATTTATTCTTTTGGATGGTTTTAAGAGCAGTGGTGGCTCAGTGGTAACGGTCTCGACTAACGTGTGTTCGAACCCAGGCAGGCGCTTTAGTTTGTGTAAATTATTTCATCACCACTGGTCTTAAAACGATGAAGGAAAAAATCGTGAGGAAATCGGCACGTCCTTGAACCAAAAATTCGAAGACATATGACATCTACCAACCCGCACTGGGCCCGCGTGGCCCAGCAGTGGTGCCCAACATTATAAGGCTGATGATGATGATGAATGCTGGGGTGCTTAAAAAAAGTCAGATTTGTCACGGGCCGTTAATTTGTAAGTAACGGTTCATATAAAGGTGGGATACATTATGTACATACGTCACGACGATACGTCAAGTGGCCGGCAATTATTCACGTCAATAAATAAAGTTTAGTAGAAGTCCTACGACATCAGCCACACACGTTAGTCACGTCACTCAGTCATTCACATGTCATTTTAACGTTGACATAAATACCATTAATATTTACTACTAGCTGTTGCCCGCGACTTCGTCTGCGAAGCATTAGTAATTCGTATTGCTTATTTTTTATATCACGGCTTAATATTGTAGGTTTTCCATACAAACTTATACCCCTCTTTCCACTCCCTTAAGTATGATTGCCGTAAGTATGTTTGGATAAAAACTATCCTATGTCCTGCCCAGGGTCTCAAAATATCTCCGAACCAAATTACATTTAAATCGGTTCAGCGGTTTAAGCGTGAAAAGGTAGACAGAGAGACAGACAGAGTTACTTTCACATTTATAATATTAACTCCGCCCGCGACTTCATTCGTGTGATAGCAACCAAAAATAAGTTGTTATTAAACCAAATAAAAATGTGATTTCGTAAAGTTCTACGGTTTATAGGTTTGGGACGATTTGTTATTTGACTTAAAGAATAATACATTTTAGGATACCGCTACTAAGTAAAATCCGCCCCTTAAAACTTAATATACCCTTTTTCTCTTTTGAATTTTTTGTTTATTTTAGTTAGATTGCTCAGTAAAATGTCTCAAAAAAACTAAAATCACTTAACCCTATCAGGGGGGAGATAGTTTTAAAAAACGTATTATATAAATTTTGATTATTTACTTTATCTCTACGGAATGAGATTGTTCATACAAACAAATTGCCCCCTTTTCACCCCCTTAAAGGTTGACAGTTCAGTGACGACTGCGAACCGGAAAACGCAAAGGAAGTCCGACCTGGTCAAGGCTGCGGGCCGGTGGATGCGAAACGCACAGGACCGATCAGTGTGGCGGCGCTTGGGGAAGGCCTATGTTTAGTAGTGGACGTTTTTTGGCTGAAATGATGATGATGGTTAAAAGTTGATTTTCCGCAAATTCCTTCTTCGTGCTCCCCTAGATCCCTACATCAAAAACGAAACCTTGTCCAGTATGATTCATAACAAACTTTAACACCCACTAAATCCTATTTTGGGGGATAGTTTCGAAAAAATATAATGACAACCTTCTATTGTTTACCTACTTAGGTTGGTATTTATGACAACTATCAAGTTCATTAACCCAAGACATAAAATTCTTTAACAAAACTTTATCACCTGTTAAATCGTATTTTGGAGGCAGTTTCGAAAATCTAATAATATCAACGTTTATTGTTTGTTTAGGTTGGTATTTTTGTCAAGTATCAAGTTTATTAACCCAATAAATAAGATTTTCAAAAAAACTTTAACTCCCCCTAAATCGACTTTTGAGTGTAGTTTCTAAAACTTATAATGACAACCTTTATTGTTTACTTAAGTTGATATTTATGTCAAGTTTCTAATTTTTTAACTCAAGAAATAAGATTCTTCAAAAAACCTTAACACCCCTAAAAAACCGTATTTTGGGGTTAGTTTAAAAAAAACTAAGAATTTCAACCTGTATTGTTTACTTAGGTTGGTATGTATGTCAAGTTTAAAGTTAAGTCAAGAAGTAAGATTCATAAAAAAAAAAACAAATCGTCTTTTGGGGGTAGTTTTGAGAACTAATAATAACAACTTTTATTTCTTAAGTTTCAAGTTTATTAACCCAAGTAATATGATTATTCAAAAAAACTTTAACACCCCCTAAATCTGTTTTTGGGGGTAGTTTCGAAAAACTAATAATAACTACCTTATAATTTATTTAAGTTAGTATTTGTGCAATGTTTCAAGTTTAGTAACCCATGAAATAAAATTCTTCGATACAAACTTCAATACCCCATTAATCGACTTGTGAGGGTAGTTTCAAAAAACTAATAATGTCAACCTTTTATCATTTACTTAGATTACTATTTATGCCAAGTTTCAAGAATATTAGCTGAAGGAATTATATATTTCATACAAACGTTGTCCCCCTTTTTCTCCCGTTTAGGGGAAGAATTTAGGCAAACTCTTTCTTATCGGTTGCCTACGTCACACAAAAACATACTCTCCAAGTTCCAGGTCTCTACGATCAGCGGTTTAGGATGTGCGTTGATCCGTCAGTCAGTCATTCAGGACAAAGCATTTTATATGTATAGAAGAAGATATATGGAGCAGAAGACTGGTCGGGTTTTTTGAGACTCATAATTTCGGGTGGACCAAAAATTATTTTAGTATGCAAACGAATGCTGCGTAAATTACGCGACACAACACAAAAACCTAATACAGCGTAAATTAGGCAACACTAAAACGTCACTCACAACTATGTTTACCTGAGACAAACGGTCGGGTTCGGTAGTTCCCCGTATTAGTGCCATTTGATTCTTCAAAGAAACTTTAACACCCCTAAATCGTCTTCTGGGGATAATTCCGAAAAACAAATCATGCCAACCTTTATTATTTTGCCAAAGGAATAAGATTTTTCATACAAATAAATGTCTCCCTTTTAACCCCTTCAAAAGTTGAATTTCCAAAAATCCCTCCTGAGTGCTCCCCTACATCTTAAAAAGAAGCTATGTCCAGTAAAAGTAAACAAAAATCTTTACCACCCCGAAATCGTATTTTAAGGGTAGTTTCGAAAAACTAATAATGAAAACCTTTATTGTTTATTTAAGTTGGTATTTAAGCAGTTTCATATTTATTGACCTAAGACCTAGGATTAGATTCTTCAAATAAATTAACATCCCCTAAATCGACTTTTTGGGGTAGTTTCAAAAAATAATAATAGCAACCTTTATTGTTCATTTAGGTTAGTATTTGTGGCAAGTTTCAAGTTTATTGACCCAAGAAATCAGATTTTTCAAAAACACTGTAATACCTCCTAAATCGTCTTTTGGGGGTAGTTGCAAAAAACTAATAATGACAACCTTTATTGTTTATTTAGGATAGTATTTATGTCAAGTTTCATGTTTATTCACCCAAAAAAATCAGATTCTTCAAAAAAATTACATCCCCTAAATCATATTTTAGGGGTTGTTTGGAAAAACTAACAATGAAAGCCTTTATTGTCTATTTAGATAATTAGATTCTTCAAAAAAAAAAATACACCCCTAAATCGTCTTTTGGGGGTAGTTTCAAAAACTAATAATAGCAACCTTTATTGTTAATTTAGGTTAGTATTTGTGGCAAGTTTCAAGTTTATTGACCCAAGAAATCAGATTTTTCCAAAACACTGTAATACCTCCTAAATCGTCTTTTGGGGGTAGTTGCATAAAATAATAATGATGACCTTTATTGTTTATTTAGGATGGTATTTATGTCAAGTTTCATGTTTATTCACCCAAGAAATCAGATTCTTCAAAAAAATATTACATCCCCTAAATCATCTTTTGGGGGTAATTTCGAAAAACCAACAATGAAAGCATTTATTGTTTATTTAGATTGGTATTTATGTAAAGTTTCAAGTTTATTTACTGAAGTAATGAGATCCTTCAAAATAAATTAACACCCCTAAATCGTCTTTTGGGGGTAGTTTCAAAAAATAATAATAGTAACCTTTATTGTTCATTTAGGTTAGTATTTGTGGCAAGTTTCAAGTTTATTGACCCAAGAAATCAGATTTTTCCAAAACACTGTAATACCTCCTAAATCGTCTTTTGGGGGTAGTTGCAAAAATTAATAATGACAACCTTTATTGTTTATTTAGGATGGTATTTATTTCAAGTTTCATGTTTATTCACCCAAGAAATCAGATTCTTCAAAAAAAAATTACATCCCCTAAATCATCTTTTGGGGGTAGTTTCGAAAAATAATAGTAGTAACCTTTATTATTCATTTAGATCAGTATTTTTGGCAAGTTTCAAGTTTATTGATCAAAGAAATCTGATTTTTCCATACAAACTTCAACACCCCCTAAATCATCATTTGGGCGTAGTTTCGAAAAACTAATAATGTCAATCTTTATCATTTACTTAGAATACTATTTGTGCTAAGTTTCAAGAATGTTGGTCGAAGGAATTAGATTTTTCATACAAACTTTTAACCCCCTTTTTACCCCCTTAGGGGTAGAATTTCCAAAAATCCTTTCTTAGTGCACACTTACGTCACTTGAAAAACCTTTCTGCCAAATTTCATGCTTCTAGGCTTAGCAGTTTTGGCTGTGCGTTGATTGATCAGTCAGTCAGTCAGTCAGTCACCTTTCGCTTTTATAGATATAGATCATTGACACGCTTGGTTTGTATGAAAAGTTTGAAAATTCTGTCTTTTCAATGGCCGCCAAGGATTTTCGGTGATCTATGGTTGAAACACATGCCGAATATCCTTGATGCGCCGTCAACAGGTCGAGCAAACAAAGGCATAGCAGTACCATCATTTTCTCGTAGCCATTCAGGACTTTTCAATATAAATATTCGCCCAATATGTTTATAAATGATAGCCGTAGAGAATTGTCACTGTCATAATTAGAGAATTGTCACTGGCCGTCAATTTCTATGTGTAAACAATGACACCCTCTAACACGTTTGGTTTGTATTGTAAGTTTTGACAATGCCTTATGCCTTATAGATAAGCCACTGAGGCGCCTCGATGCTCTGTGGCTGAAACAGATGCCGAATATTCTAGACACGCCGACGATAAGATATTCTCAGTTCCTAGGTAGCATATTTATTAACTTAAAAATTCTCCAATGAAAAGCTTGTACATTTTGGATGAATAATATTGTTGCTTTTGATAAGTTTAAGCTGGTAATATTAATCTATTAAATATATGATCTTAGGATAGTAGAGTACCTACCAGTAAATTAGCATTCCAGAATTAATTATTCTACCTAAATATGTGAAGGTACATTCGTTGTTTTGTGGGATTCAACGTTCCCATTGTTGGGATACGGGCCTTCTCTCTATGGGAGAGGGAATGGACCATAAGCCACCATCACCGGTTGGTGTGTTGGGATGTCACATGTCTTCGATTTTTTGGTTCTAGGACATGCCGGTTTCTACACGATGTTTTTCCTTCACCGGTTTTCTTTTTTTTTTCTTTTTTAATAAAAAACGTTGCCCCACACTAGGATTTTTTTCCTGTATCGTGGGTGCGTTTACAAACATATAAACTCACATACACAACACCCAGAGCCGGAACAAGTATCTGTAGATGATACAAATATTTGTCCCGTACGGGAATCGAACCCGTGACACGCAACGCAGTCAATCACTGTCAATCGCTCAACCACTGCGCCAACCGTGCGCCCATTTTGAGAGCACTGGTGATGAAATAATTTACACAAAGTAATTTGCCTGTTTGGGTTCGAACCCACGACCTACGACACGTAAGCCGGGGCCATTACCATTGGGCCACCACTGCTCTCTAGAAACTCAAATTAAAAAATAATTCTACAAATATTTTCAAATAAATGCAGCGCAGTACTCATAACCGGCGTCCGTGTATGATTAGATGTTTGAATGTAGAGTAGGAGAAATGCAAAAAAATATACATATAAGGAACGTAGTAGGTGGCCTTCTGTATTTTCAGTTTGTTTATAATATAAATAAATTCACAGTTTATTTATTTAATGTTCATGGCACACCAACGAAAAATCAAGAAAATTATGAAACGATCCCGGAGAGCGATCAAAAAACAAAATCTCCAAAAATTAAATATTTCTCTTAGAAAGGAACGTGTTAACTTAACTAGTAGATTAAATACCTGTATGAGTGAGCTAGATAATTGTAGGGTAAAGTATGATAAAGATACACAGTGCCTCCAAAACGATTTATTAAACAAGGAATGTTTACTGCAGGATATCTTTGAGAAATATCAAAGTTCACAACAGCAATTGAGTGAGCGCTTGTTTGAGGCTGGGGAATTATTAGACTTGGTAAAATACAATGCAGAGAGGTATGAGTCTCTGACTAATTCCTCTTGCAGCTGTGCCAGCTACCCACCACCTCCCCAGCTACAAGGTGACTTGCCTACACCAATGTTGGCTCTTCCTGAAAAGTCATGTGTACACAATGTACAGGAATGTAAAACAACATTATTTAGTGATGAAATAGGTTCAGGCTTTGGAAAAATATTACTAAATTACCTTAGCCATAGTTTTACAAATCATTGTTACCATAATATAAGTTTTAAGCAAATGACCAATAGAATTATGAATTCAAATATAGATAATTGTTCTACAATGGTTTTGCTATTGGGAAATAGTACTGGGATTACCAAAAAGGACATAATGGCTGGTATTGACACCTTGTTAGGGTTAAATGTAGGAAAGCTCATGGTTTGTGCATTTCCTTACTCGTATAGCTTCTCAGAAGATGAGAACAAGCGGATTTTTAAATTAAATAACATTTTACAAATGTTGACGACTTGTCATTGTGACAAATTATTGTTTTTTGACACTAATAAATTTATTAGTGGACTACAAGTAACGCAGAGAGCTTTCTCTCTGTCACGTAGATGTAAACATAAAATTGCTATGTTGATAGCATATTCTATTAATCAATTGATAGCAAATCTATCAAAATGTATATTAAGCGACGACCCTGTGTTGCCTAGTTCAACTAGCAACATAATTTTAAACTAGTCCATAAGACAATAGAAGTTACCCCTGGAAATAATCAGATATTATTAGTAAATAGTATGAAGGTATCTTCTGGCAATCCATTTAATGGTACTAAGCTGAGGGGAGAGCAATACTCTTTAAAATTATTAAATCAGAACATTCAAGGTTGCTCTTCCAAATTATTAGAAATTGAACTATTTCTAGAAAAAACCAAATTTGATATTATTTGTCTAACAGAACATTGGTTAAAAGATCACCAAGTAAGGTCCATTAATTATGAAAATTATCGTGTAGTTAGCCATTACAGCAGAAAACGTATGATACATGGCGGATCATTAATACTAATTAAAAATTCTATTAAATCTAAAGAAAGAAAAGACATTGTTAGACTGTCGGTTGAACACACCATTGAATTGTCCTGTGTTGAGCTTGATAAGCATATTGTAGTTTGTGTCTACAGACCTCCAAGTTACCAGAATCTATCTGTGTTTGACTCTATAATGGAAGATGTGTTAAAAAAAGTTTGTACTAGTAGTAAATCAATTGTCATATGCAGCGATTTTAACATTAACATATTAGAAAATAACTCTAACATTATCAGGTTATTGGGTCTTTTTAAATCATTTAATCTAGCAAATGTTTTTATGGAGCCAACTAGAGTGACAGCTTCTTCTGCGACTTGCATAGATAACGTTTTTTGTAATTGTGATTACCTAAATAAAGAAATTATAAATAAATTAACATCTGATCACAGTGGACAAACAATAACGTTTAGCACCTACATACCTTTGCAAAAAATGCAAATAAAATTTAGACCATTACATGTAAAAATTTAGAAAAATTTAATAAAACCTTGACTAGTAAATTATGTGTTCAAAACTTTATGAATATAGATGACCCAAATGAGTTCTATGCCGAGTTTTTTAAAGTACTCAACACGCAATTCAATGACACTTTTCCACTGAAAGCAAAAAGTATTTACACCAAGTTCATATTTAGCGATTGGGCGACTCCAGGCATTCGTAAAAGCAGGGAAAAACTTTATGAACTCTATGGCCTAAAGCAACATATGAATAGTACAAGTTTTGATAAATATGTTTCAAAATATTCAAAAACCTTTAAGATTGCATGCAAAATAGCTAAAGCGCTGTATATTAGCAATAAAATAAAGTCAGCAGATGATAAAATAAAAACTACCTGGAAAATAATAAATAATGAAACAGGTAGGAAAAAACAGCGTAATACAGAATTTAATTTAGCGACTGCACATGGCCCCACACACTCAGATATAGAGGTAGCTCAGGAATTTGAAAACTTTTTTGTTAATATTCCACTTAAAACTACAGCAGCCTTAAACTCCTCACCTGCATTGTCTGCTGCCTTACTTAGAAAGAACGTAAATGCGTGCCCTTCTGAGTTCAAGTTTCAACATACAAACCCCCAGGCTATTTTAAAAGCTTTTAAAGATCTTAAAATTAAATCAACAGAAGATCTTTGGGGACTATCTGTAAAAGTGTGTAAACCAATCATTGAAACTGTTGCACCCTATTTAGCTTTCATATTTAACACTAGTGTCGAGCAAGGAGTTTTTCCGGACCTCATGAAACACAGTAAGGTAGTTCCATTGTTTAAATCTGGGGATAGCAAAGAAGCCAATAATTATAGGCCAGTGTCAATTCTGCCGGTTCTCAGTAAGGTCTTCGAAAAGTTAATGCTCAACCAATTGTTGCGTCATTTTAACAAACATTCCATCTTTTATGATCAACAATACGGTTTTACCAAAGGGCGTTGCACAACTGACGCGGGTGTCACCCTAATAAAGAACATATTTAAGGCCTGGGAGGAAGCACAGGACGCCATTGGAATCTTTTGCGACCTCTCGAAGGCGTTCGATTGCGTTAACCATGAGACACTATTGTTGAAGCTCGAGCACTATGGAATTAGACATACAGCCCTTGAGTTACTTAGATCATATTTAAAAGCCAGACAAGTTAAAGTTCAGGTAAACGGCGTAAACTCACTAGGGTCTGAAATGACAATGGGTGTGCCTCAAGGCTCGATATTGGGTCCTTTCCTCTTTTTAGTTTATATTAACGATTTACCCCAATTACTACAAAATCAACCGAAGATGGTGTTGTTTGCTGATGACACATCTTTGATATTTAAAATAGATCGGCGGTCACGAAATCTTGATGACGTGAATAACTCCATTTATCAGGTCCAAAATTGGTTCACGGCAAACAATTTAGTATTAAATAAAAAAAAACCAAATGTATTAGATTCACATTGCCGAATTTTAGAAGTACCGAATGCGATATCATATTGAATGGCGAAAAGCTGGACTTTGTAAATCAAACAGTTTTCCTGGGAATCACTCTAGACGACAAATTGCAATGGGGTCCTCATATAACATCTCTTGCGGGTCGGCTAAGCTCAGCCGCTTATGCTGTTAGAAAGATAAGACAGTTAACGGATGTAGAAACCGCGCGTTTGGTCTATTTTAGTTACTTTCACAGCTTAATGTCATACGGTATTTTACTGTGGGGTCGAGCGGCTGACATTGAATCCAAATTTATATTGCAAAAGAGAGCTGTCAGAGCCATATATAAGTTAAGTCACCGTGAATCTCTTAGGGAACTGTTTAAAAATATTAATATTATGACAGTTTCTTGCCAATTTATTTATGAAAATATTATGTATGTAAGGAAAAATATACATCTCTTTAGTAAAGTCAGTGATAGACACAATTGTAATACCAGAAATAAAGATAAGTTAGATCAGCCTTATTACAGACTAGCTAAAGTACAATCATCTTTCATGGGGTACTGTGTTAAATTCTATAACAAAATACCTTGTGATATATTAAAACTAAATGAAAGTAAATTTAAAACTTTAGTTAAAAGCACCCTTTGTAAACAAGCATATTACAAATTAGATGATTATATTCAAGATAAGAATGCTTGGAAACATGCTGGTCCTGCTCCATAGGGTAATCTTTGGTGTAGACAAAATCAAATTTGTTAATTTATATTCCCATTCATAGTTATTGTATTCATTGTTTTGTTTTTTTTTTTTTAGACATTGACTCACACACTGTTCCGTTGTTGTTGAATTAGGTATTTTACCTATGTTTGTAATATTTGTAAGTATGTGAGAACCATGTTCCTACTTATCAAATTAATTAATTTTCCTGTTAATGCTTTTTAATACTTTATACCTGTGTGTAGAGCTATTCTGGGTGCATCGTCCTCACATATATTAATGTATGTACGTATGTTAATATTGTAAAACACCAATTTTTTTTTTTTTTAAAAGAGTAAGTATGGAGTTTCTTGTGCGTTCTTCTCCATAACAATCTACTTTCCGAATGCACGGTAGATTCTTTATTTTTTTTTATTTTTTTTTATCTATTTTTTTTTTTATTCCTTTTAATTATTTTTTTTATTTTTTTTAATTTTTAATTTTAATTTATGTGACGTTCAAAAGTGCCGTTTGTTGGCCTAATTGAATAAATATATTTGACTTTGACTTTGACTTTGAACGACTCATTTACAAATTAATACCAGAAAATAACATTTAGAAAAGATCCTGTGCAAGAAATTCACTTACAGGCATGCGCGTCATTGACATAGTAAGTCGCATAAAATAAAATGAGAATTTACAACAAAAAAAAACAAAATTTAAAAAATTCGTCCACATCGATGTCAATGGGAAACGTGCCCAGAACGCTGGCAGCATTGCCACGTTGGATGGCAATGCTGATTTTCTGGCCGAAGAAAAGGCCAGCCCTCTGGTCACGTGAAGAGTCGACGAGCTTTGTACTAATTTCTCGAAAAACTCGATGCGCACTCGGACCCCATGGACCTAATGTTTCAACCCCAAACGGCTCAAACATATAATTCCCAATAAGGTTGTTATATTTGCGCCGTTTGAGGTTTTCTGCACCGGCAGCAAAATAATAGAAAATATAGAAAATAGAAAATCAGCATTGCCATCCAACGTGGCAATGCTGCCAGCGTTCTGGGCACGTTTCCCATTGACATCGATGTGGACGAATTTTTTGATGCACAATGAGGTCTTTTCCGTCTCCCTTTTGTATTTGTATATAGGTTTGTTTTTTTTTTTTTAGAATTTTTAATTGTATTGTATATATATTTAAATCCATTAAATATCGTGATTGCAAATTTAAAAACCCCTGGCACATTTATCTTGCGAAAACCCCCCGATTTAAACAGTAAATGGCCCATAACTTTTGAACGGCTGATCAGATTTTATTCAAAAATAGCTAAGAACACTCTTGACAAAATCATCTTTCAAACAAAAATAAATAAATCAAAATAGGTTCATCCGTATAGGCGCTATGATGCCACAGACAGACACACAGATACACTGCTAACACTCGTGGAACTTATAACACCCCTCTTTTCCGGCGGGGTTAAAAACAAACATAAAGTAAAAAAATGGACATAAAATAAAATAAGTCAAATTAAAAAAATTAAATTAGTCAGTTAAACTTTTTCAACTTTATTTCACATAATTGGAACGCCATCGCAAATTCAACAAATTTTTACAGCTAACAAGGTAAATAAGTGTTGAAATAATAAATAGCATACGCACCTACATGGTAATTAAATTACCAACGAAAATTATTTATGATGTGTTGTTGAAATTCTACATTCAAGTGGTTATTTGTTTGTTTGTACACGTCATTTTATGACGGAGAAATTTGTACAGCAGTATGTTTGCTATGTTTAATTCCTATGAGGGAAGTATGGACCACCCACACATACTGTGGGTGTCGTAAAATTTCAAAGAAATCCAGAAATAATCCCTAAGGACTATTTTTATTTAAGAGCAATATTGCTTGGCCTTTTATTGCTATTGTGCTCAAGAGTGGGCGTTTACTTATGCAGGTGAACACCATCCAATCTCGGTTACAACCTTTTTGGTTTGCTCGTATCACTCGAAGAGATGTGCTTGAGGCATTTTGTTACATCACTATCGAGTATTCGAGGGACCACAGGTTCCGGACTGGTTTCTGAAAAAGTAATCATATTAAGAGGATGAGCAGCGTCCCCCTTTCTGTTAAAACAAAAGCTATCTGCACGAGCTTTCAATCGTATGTGTGACTATTTACAGCACAAAGGTTCACTAAAACAAGTAAAATTTCAAACTTTTAAAAACCCCCGACACATTTATCTTGCGACAAGTAAAATTTCAAAATTTAAAAAACCCCCGACACATTTATCTTGCGAAAACACCCCGATTTAAACAGTAAAACGCCCATAACTTTTGAATGGCTGAACCGATTTGATTCAATCATAGCTAAGAACACTCTCGATAAAGTCACCTTTCAAACAAAAAAAATACTAAATCAAAATCGGTTCATCCATTTAGGCCATATGATGCCACAGACAGACACACAGATACACAGATACACAGACACACAGATACACAGCAACACACGTGAAACTTATAACACCCCTCTTTTTCCGGCGGGGGTTAAAAAAACCCCGAATCAAACAGTAAAACGGCCATAACTTTTGAACGGCTCAACCGATTTTATTCAAACATAGCTAAGAACACTCTCAACAAAATTATCTTTAAAACAACACAAACTAAATCAAAATCGGTTCATTCGTTTAGGCGCTATGATGCCACAGACAGACACACAGATACACAGCAACACACGTGAAACTTATAACTCCCCTCTTTTTCCGGCGGGGATTAAAAAGGATCATAAAAGTCGTCACTAGGATATTCGAAACAGTCACAGAATCAAAGCCATAAGTGCTGTTTCGTCCGTAGCATTGCCAATCACTCTATCTACGTCGCATTTCGAACCTTACGATTTTAATTAATAGATTCTCTGTAAGTATAACAAATAATTAATCTCATTCGTATCTTCTACCTGCGCACAATATTTCATTGATTGGGTTCAACGAAAACGGACTTATTATTAATTAAGTACAGAAGGACAAGTCTTACCTAATCCTATGAATCACTTATTGATTATACACAAATCAAATTACGAGGAACATGATGTATCCACTACTGTGAAATGGCTTTTAATATAACCAATACCATGAAAACAATAGATACCTTCGTAAAATCGTAAAAATGTTTTTACGTGAAGTCAATAATTTTAATTTAAACAAAAAAAAGTCTCAGTAAAAATCGAAAAGCATCCGCCTGGTTGTAAATGAAATTTTTCACTTAATATTTCCATATTAAACTGTGAAGTGAAATACTCGGGTAGTTTATGTACCTTTATATGTACAACGCGGGCTCGGTTCCCGGGTGAAACTTAATTTTCACGCGGTCGTACCGGAACACTGCATATGTTTGTAAACACGTAATAAAAGAAAGGTTTTTATTGCACGGGAAACACGGAAAACTGCATTAGTTGGGCGTTCTATATAAAATAAATTGCTAAATTGCTCTCCCTTTGTACCTCTACAACAAAAGGTTGGTAAGTTTAGTAACTTAACATTAACTGAACTTTCTCTCTAATCTCTAAGCCAGATCAGAGTCCATCATCTCATAAATATTATTGAAAGCGTGATTACTGTAAAAGCTAGCGAGCAGTCGGTTTCAATTCATAATTTGTGGTACGGTGTAATGTTAATAAAAGCCGATATTTCCTGGGATGCAGCAGCTGGGAGCAGCGCGTATCCAAATGAAAGAGAGCTTTGATACATGTATTCCTGTAACTGCAGTGCGGCATCGGTCTAAAGCAAAAAAATCTAGCAACGTGAGAGCCCACTGTTTTCCATTACCGTAATGGAGTTACTTTTCTGTTACATTTTAGTCACAAAATTTTAGACGGGCATGCGGCTTTTTGGTAAGCGATATGAATAAAATTCGGACAGTCATAGTTTATTCTAAAATATATTACAGTATTCGTTTACCTTCAAAGCGTTATCTGTTCGAAAAGGTATATTTCAAAACGGACGAAATTAAATTTTCATAAAATACACGTTGCCACTCTACTGTCAGAGAACTAACGCAAATGATTTATATTGTGTGACGACGGAAGGTGCAAGGAAAAGCAATAAATTTGAACCTAATTACTGCCAGGTGTCAGAGGCAAGCCGCAATGCCTGAACAACTTTACCCCATAAGTCAGCCGCGATCGAGATGAACGAACCACGTAATTATTCACACAAGTGCGCAATTAAACCAGATGCTTCTTTATTACTGTGTTTAAGCATAGTTTGCAACTAACTATTCCAATTTGCTACATTAATCAACGTGTTAGTCTTTCGGGGCGGAATAAAAGCTACAAAATAAGCTTACGTTAAAAACAGTTACTTAACTAAGTAAAAGCAGAAATCGGGGCCTCGGCATTTTCATTGATAGCTCAACGAGTGGGAAGGTGACGTTAATCATGCTGTCAAACTTGATTAAATCTGAAATACGAGCCGCGGCGGCATCTATTGAGACAAGTAAATAAATAGCCGGCTTCAAAGTTGTCGCAATGTGCTAACGGGCCAAATATATCTTTAACTGGGACCAAAAGCGTCCCCACCTTGGAAACAAAAGAAATACAAACGACCGCCCTGGCGTGAAATTAATTCAAAGCGATGGGTCGACGAAATTGTATACAAAGGTAAGCGAAAAATAAAAGCGAAAGAGCCGAACCAATTTCCAAGGTCTTCTTTAGCAGCCATTGTGGCCCTTATCTGAGTGAAGACCGCAATTGTTGTCGTCAAACTGTCTAGGCATCCACTTCACGAAAGTAATACACCCTCCAGGAAGGATCAAGCGGCAAACTCTTACATTAGGAGAGAGACTCGTTTTATATCAATTATAAATTCAATTTATTTCAACTGTCGCGTCGCCAATGAATCGCTGAGCTTTGCAGATAGCTGGCAGAATATTTAATTCTGTTAAAAAAAGAGCAACTTAGGCCATCCATAAAGTTTTATCGCAGGTACATCAATAACGTGCGCAGCTTAATATATGGAGAGTAAAAATATTATAGATATTGTCTTTTGACTGACGCGTTAAACTGGTGAGCGATGCGAAAGTATTTACTGTTCTGGACGCCTGCTGGTGACATAAATGTTGATAACAGCAGTTAAATCGGGATAATAAAGAAATAAAAGTAAAAGGTAATGGGTCATTACTTGTGGTACGCTACCCAGCGAGTCGTGTGCACCTTGTTACGTTCTCACGGACGCGACGCTACCGACGCTCCTGACCGACCGTATTTGGAGCACAACATTACTTCCCTAGAACCCTTTTAAGACAATTAGCGAGAAAGTGTAACGAGATATCCTTGGAAACAGGAAATAGCATTATAAGTAATTGTGACGCAAGCCTTTATTCCTCTCTTCTATTTAAAAACTAAACAACTGAAACTCGATTGTCAATTTGATTAATGCCCTCTAATGAAAAAGCTATACAACTAACAATATGCGACGCCGAATGTATTTTATTGGCACATAAATCGTAATATTTTCTCAAACAAAATAAAATCAGTTATCGAATCGTTTGTTTATCTGTCAGCAGGTGTGGGCTCGCAGGTAAATGATGTGGAAGGTGGAACGAACGTGAACAGCCTGCTAAGGTTTATCGACAAATACTTCCAGTGTATTGATTACTTCTCCTGCTCAGTTTTCAAGGCGTTTAGATCTGATAATCCTATTTACATCAACAAACTTAAAGTAGGGTAAATTAGTTAACTTAATACTCAACGAGAGTAGTCCAGTATAATTTATTATTGAGTTGTTTGTTCTCAAAGTCAAAAATAGTACTTTATTATCGCCCTATCATAATAATTTAGAGGTTCGTAAGGGTACCTTCATTTCACACTCGCGTAAATCACGTTTTTGTTTGTCGGTGGCAGTCCTTTGTTTTGGACGAGGAATAGCCGGGGCAGAGTCTATGTAGATATTTGTCTATTATTTCACGTACACATACGTTTATGTGAGATTCATTTAAATTGTGCGGTAGTACGTTATTACATATATCGCTGGATAATGACAGTGTTGGTTTTAATGTTTGTAGAGAGTGTTCTATGGACAGTATACAATGTGCCCGGGTGTGTAGTAATAAAACTTTAAGGTCGTTATATACACTTAATATTATCTAAAAATCCACCCAACATAAGGGGTTTAAATCCCCACACGTTTTTATTGCATTTCCTAAAATTAAAAAAAAATATGTGTCCAAATTGCGCAGGGATTCTTCTAAGGCAACAATAACATTAAAATTAACTGCTGTGACTCTTTTGTCAGTGTGTAGTAGTGTATATAGTGTGTCTTTTAATAATTCAAAGACTAACAAAAAAAAAACATACGACAGGCAATAGATATGTGTCAATCCCTAAAAATTATGCAGAAATTTAGGAAATGAAATAAAAACGGGTGAAAATATGTTTTGAGATTGTGTTTTGAGGCTGAATACAAAAATATCTTGCTTCTTGTGTGTTGAATCAATATTTTTTTAGATTTTCTATACTATGGCCGTAAAAATAACACTAAATGCATGCTTCTATGAGACTTAGGTCCAAATTTATAGTTGTTAAGATTGAAGTAAGTAAGTCAGATACTAAAATTGCTCGATCTTTGAGGGAGTGGGGATTACACCCCTTATGTGGGATATTTTTATCGATAAAATTAGGTGTATTTTACTTCCTTAAAGTGTTATTACTACAAGTCCGGACATATTGTAGATAAGTTGATATGATTACACAATCCACGTAGCGTAAACATGAAGTATGCAAGGTTGTTCCATTGTTCCATTGCATTTTCCGTGGAAATTAGATGGTATTTTACTTTAAAACGACTACGGAGAAACCGAAATTGTGTCAGTTTTCATGATACATATTACTTTGTACGATGTATTTTGCGGCACTTGGCGATTACATTCGTATCGTTTATTGTTGGTACGAGAAGAGCTACCCTCAAGACTGTTTGTTATAGTGGTCTATGGGGAGCCCCTTATATCAGCAGTCACGTCCTCATACCCTCAGGCTATTATTATTTTGACAAAGTTATAACTTTATTATGTGTGGCGTCCATCAGTAATTCTACTAAACTTAATAAGCATTTTGACCACGAGCTCAGCCTTAAGACCAAAAATAACAAACTACCCACAATTTTCACAAAAATAAATGGCAAAGAAAAAGTGGGTAGTATTTTACTTTTATATCACGTACTTGCGTTCATAATGAACTCAGGCCGTGTGTCGCTAATGCCTTGAAAACTGCGATAAGTAGTGCCAAGCAGTTAAGAAGACGACTGACTTACCTTACCTTTAGGCCTTGCACGTTTTATAACCTACTTATGGTGTCACTATTTTACAAGGTTTTATTTAACTTGCAATATAAGTATGTATGTAATTGTGTTCGGGTCAACTGAATTTTAAATCAGTTATCTTCTACCGATTAAGATGAATTTTGCATACTCGTTTAGTTTGGATGACAATTTATGGTTAGCTAAGTGACGTCATTTTAATCCAATATGGCGGATGGCCCAAGATGGCGGTCTAGTTATTTTTTGTGCACTGCCATGACATGGGTATTAAATTAAAAGGTTTGCTGAGAATAATACTAAAAAAGTTTGATTTTTTTAATTAATAATTTATTTAAATGAGTTTCATTAGTTAATGAAAACAAATGGGACTCCAGTGTTACTTATTGCTAGAGAATATAACTGTTAAACTATGAAAGACACACTTAAATAATTAGTATAGGATGAGGGACCGCTAGGGAGTATCTATAAGTGCAAACATACAAATTGCACGTTGCTCAACTACGTAAAATAACTCATTAGTTACCTACCACTCACAAAGGAAGACATGGGTCTATTCTTAATTACAACGTTGAATACATAAAGGGCCTTCATACAGTTAATATAAACACGCCCGTACCTCCTTCAGGATTTTTCACCGCCACACATGCCACCGCTTAAAGCTATTTATCATGTTGATAGCAAAATTAAGACTTAATCCGCAAATTCGAATTTGTCTGACACAGCTGTCGGATGATAATCCTGAATTACGCAAGTCGCTCGGCAAATTTATTTTTAATGCAAATAAATACAGATTCGTCGCACCTGCCTGTCTAGATGTAGCGAATAATTAAGCAAAACATGAAGCGAAATAATACAAATTACTTTGAGACTTAACTCGACTTTATTTTACGGGAATACATTATCTACTGTAAGCGGATTACTTGACAATCTTGACATACTATTACTCAGGCGTAAATTAATACTTGGTTCTGTTTTGTTGTTTCTTGTGTGAGTGTGAAATTTTGCAGTTGTTAACGTGGAGTTTCTGGGAATTGTGATGTCTCGGATATGGGATGATTGCATACGTTGTAATAGGAAGGTTACATTGGTTCGATTAAAAAATTTCAATTGGTTTGTTATTCGTAGTAAAGCTCATCTAGCCTAGCCTTTTCCCAATTGTTGTTGGGGTCGGCTTCCAGTCTAACCGGATTCAGCTGGGTACCAGTGTTTTACATGGAGCGACTACCTATCTGACCTCCACAACCCAGTAACTGGGTAACACTATACCCCTTGGCAAGACTGGTGTCAGATATCAAGCTTCTGACTACCCGTAACGACTGTCAAAGATCTTCAAATGACAGCCGGGACCAACGGCTTAACGTGCTTTCCGAGGCACGGAGGAAACGCGGTATGTTGAAATGGTCCCCCATCCACGGACCGACCTCGGCAAGCGTTGCTTAACCTCGAAGATCGACCCGTGCGGCTGTTATTATCTAGCCACGAGCTCCTCTGATAACTATGTGATGCCATAAATAAAGATATTTTCTTATTCATATATATGCTCGCGTTTGACCACTATCTCACCTGATGGTAAGCGATGATGTGGTCGACGGTGAAGCACGCTTGCCTAGTAGTAACCTATTCACTGTTGACAAGGTTGTAGCTATCAGGAAACAAAGACTCCGGCAGGGAATTCCACTCCTTAGCTGTGCGCACAGTGAAAGTATTCGCAAAACGCTTTGTACCTACGTATGGGTGGGATGTCCACCATGTACATGAGTGTTTTTTGATAGGGGCAAAACTATTGTGGGTTCGCTTCACCCATATACAAATGTGATGTGTTGCGCTAGTGAAACTTAAAGCTATTGAATAACCAAAGTTTTATATTTTCACTTCTGTCGGCAGTCCCGGACTTCTTTATTTTGTAAATAACGTCCGGAAAATGTTTCAAAATAATGTAATTATCGTTTTGACTAGTTACCTAACATAAATTGTTATTTTTTTTATTCTTGCTACTTATATTATTTGATACATAGTTCTATTTAGTATATTTTTTTATAAATTCTGTGTTTAAAAATGTTCTGAAGATCCACTTTTGTTATGCAACTAAGAAGGCAAGCAGCAGGGTGTAAATCTTATAACTTTGTAGAAGCGTAGTGTGTGCCCTCGCGTAGTAGAGGATGGGTCAAGTGCCTGCAACATTTGGCTATCGTGGAGCAAGCAGCGAAAGCGCATAACGTTACATAATGCAGGTTAAACTTGTATGGAAGTGGCTTTTAAAGCGCTTTTTCCTGCGCTTCAAGAATGTACCTACGGTTAAATGTACACCACGTAATTTACCTATAACATTTTGTCTCGTAACTTTTTGGAATACTAACAGCATTATTAAAATAGTTGTAAGTGAGTTTGGTAAAGGAATTCAACGAAGAGCGAGAAATTTTCAAAAATACTTGGTGGATTTTGCTTCGATTTTCAACGGCGCTTACAGGCATTCGAAAAGTTTCGGTGTAATAATTGTACACGTGCGAAACGACCGGCAGACCGCTACTATTCCTTTATTTGTCATCACACGGAATTGAGTCCCCGTTTCGGCGAAAAGTAAAACTGTTCTCTGAACATCACGCACCACTTGCGGCATATTTCTACGAAGCTCAATATTAAAGCGATCACTCGGCGTATATAACAGAAGCCCTATGATACCGACGTGATTGAAGTCTAGGATTGCCTACAGAAAACTATTGTACATCTAATAATAGTAGTATTGTGTCTATCTTTCTTTGCCCGGGCATTTTATCGCTTGTTCACAAAACAGTATAAGATAACAGATTTTCTTTCTCGGAGACGGGAGATACTTACCGCAATAATATTCAGAAGAAATATAATCTTGGAATTGTCTGGAAGCAGTGTTGTTTTCTCAGAAATATCTCGACGTGATTGCAAACGGCTCGAGGTCGTAATTGCTTCTTCCGCCTCTTGACATCATTATCTTT
This sequence comes from Orthosia gothica, assembly GCA_949775005.1. NCBI lineage: Eukaryota > Metazoa > Arthropoda > Insecta > Lepidoptera > Noctuidae > Orthosia > Orthosia gothica. The sequence goes on from OX459037.1 coordinate 19,431,212, forward strand.
GCCATTATGCACCGAGCTAAGCTGCGACGACGACGTTCTACAAACCTTCCATAAATTTATTATTGTACTTAAAATTTAATCTGGCTCCTTCTGGCGCCAATGTTCGGGTCAATTCTGTTGATGTATTACTACGATGTTTAGTTTTCGGTGGCATTAAGTTTGGGTATCACGTGTATATTTAGAAGGGTATTTTGGTATGAAGCTTGAAACGTTTTAAAGCAGGAAAAATTGATTGACATCTTGGTCCGTAAATATGTATAAAGCTACAACTTCCGCCTCTTGACATAATTATCTTTGCCATTATGCACCGAGCTAAGCTGCGACGGCAACTTTCCACAAACCTTTCATAAATTAAATATTATACTTAAAATTTAATCTGGCTCCTTCTGGCGCCAATGTCCCGAACATTGGCAATAGAAGGAGCCAGGTAAAATTTATAAGAGGTAAATAACAAAATGACAATAAAGAAGGAACATGCTTATCAAATCCATCTTTTCTGACAATGCACATAATTCCTAATACTTCATTTAAATACGATTCATGATTATTTATGACTAAAACGTTTCTACCTTCATCGACTATTACAATATCCACATTGGGCAATGTAAGTAAAAGCTTTTTTGACGCGTCGATTTATCACAAAACCACTGATTAATCACCGAACGTTCGATTTTTTATTCAGCGCCTGTATAACATTAGAAAATTGAATGAAATCGTTTGAAGGGAGATTTCCTCTTATTCCCAACAATACAAAATAAAGAAAGATATTAATAGGGGTTTTCATATCATAGGCGGATATCTCGTAAGAAAGCAGAAGGCGTACGCACATGTATTATTACGGATACGTGTAGCATAGAAACAGTTAGATACGGTCTGAGAATAGCCTATAGACTCGAGACGAGTTATCTCGAGACCATTTGTGCAGTCGCTTTCATTCTCGTATTGAGCGTTATTATTTCTAGAGCCCGCGTGATTTGTTCAAGCACTGCTAGATTAATAAAGCCATTGTGAGGGCGAAGAGCTTTATCATTCTGAAGGAGTTAATGTCAGATACCGAGAAGGAGAGTTGTTTGAGATTTTAACGACAAAAATGAGGGTAGCTCGAGATAAAATTGTGCATCTGTTTACCGTCGATCGTAAAGTGTGCTGTATCTGTTGTTGGATGAAATTGGCCCGATGCAAAGCGGTAATAAATATCAGGCGTAGGCGACGCGTGTTATCGATGTTACGAGTGCTGGGAACAAAGAGCATTGCTCTCTCATAGATAAATCAGCATAAAATTTGGATACTCCGGCGGAATTGATATTACCGACATAAAGAACTAGACCCGTGTAAAAACTAGCTATAAATCAAGTTAATATTTGGGATCTCTAACCACAGTCTAACATAGAAATCTGTATTTTTACCGACTTCAAAAAAAATGGTTATCATTTCGAAACGTATGTATGTAATATTGTTGGCATTGCACAATACAATACAATACTTAATTGTCTTTGTTCCCTGATAACTACAACCTTGGGGTCTTTAATTCAAGAGTGAATAGGTTACTTCTAGGCAAGCTTGCTTCACCGTAGGCCACATCATCGCTTACCATCAGGCGAGGTAGTGGTCAAACGCGAGCCTATCGATAATAATAAAAAAAAAAAACACATATTATGTTACTCTATGAGGGCTTCTAAACATGTGTGCCAAATTTCATAATTGTGTAAATGTTTTATGTTTGTCCACGTATTTCTACGAAACTAATAATCCGATCGTGATAATTATTTTTTATTGGATTAAGTATCTCTCAACTTAGTAAATAGTGCAAGTTTCATCAAAATCGGTTCTTTAGTTTTGAATATATAGAACATACAACGGGACTCCTTAACGACGAACAGCACGAATGTGTAAATTGAGTTGCTATGGGTTATTTTGTAAATTTTTTATGTACCTTACTAATAGAACCTGCTCACTTAAGTGATGGTGTACCAAAACCAAAAATAAACCGGCTTTAAAAGCAAAACACTATAAAGTGCATAAATAACTATCCTTCAGCAGTCGGTGTTCGGAAAATGTTAAAAAAGTACAAGAGGTAGGCCATAGACACTGCCTTCCGAAACGAAATTTATCTATGCAGTATCTTTTCTGAATGTTATTTTAATTTCTGATATTAATTTGTAAATGAGTCGTTGGTGTACCTTGTCCAATAAATAAATAAATAATGCAATGGGGTTGACTTTAGCCCAGCAGTGAGACAGTTTAGAAAAGTATTGCTAAAGCAAAATTTATTTAGCACTATCTGACGAGACATGGCCGATTTCTGAATTAAGTATTCGACGCTAAGTACGTGCTGATCTCGATTTAAGCATCTGTCACCCTTGATCATCTGCCACTTTAAGTTTTCTGCGATGCTGAGCAAGGTTTGAGTATACGTAGTCAAGTCAAGCCAAAGTATACCTTATGTCATACAAAAAACCTTCATTAACGATCAATTGGGTTTCACAACTGAGAAAAACACATTTGATCATTCTCGAATTCTCAAACCGTTGTCAACGTTACATCATCAGTGTAGCCAGATTGGGCGCCTTTTTGCCATTTAGGCTACTTGGAAGGGTGCCGGGGCGACCAATTTTTACGAGCGGCGCCAAATAGGTTACCACCAAAAAAAATAAGGCGATTTTAGGCGATTTCGGAATAAGACTATCTAATACAACATTATCTGAGGAATGATGTAAATAACTGGAAAATAAAATGCTTTTTTCACTATTTTTCATTATACTTCAGTCGCAACAACACAGGGAAATAAACAAATGCAGAAAAATGTTTTATGTGGAACCAAATGATTATTGTGGCTAATGCATTTAAGTTTCGAAGAATGTTTCGTGGTATTAGTGAATAATGGTCGTCTTGAGTTTTTTATAAATGGAAAAACTAAATTTTCGGCGACTTGGGGCTCGTCTAATCTGGCTACACTGGTTACATTTGGCAGTTGATAGTTGACAACAGTTGACAAGCCTGTGCTTAAATGGTGATCAAGCGAAATAAATACAAAATAATATATAAACTTATAAAACGAGTGACGAAGAAGACCTTGTCTTCCTTGGAGATGCTTCCAAGAAGACCAATGCGTGGAAGAAGAGTGTTTGCCCTGAATTATCGAAAACATCAGATTAGATGCAAATATTTTACGCTTGATAGATCTCAGATGCTCGAAGAACGGATAGTCAATGGGTTAAGTTCTGGAGTGGCGACTGCGTGGCGGAATACGCAGCGCTTTAAAGCCTCCCTCTGTAGACCGATGACCTGGTTAAGGTCACGGAAATCCGATGTATAAAAGACGCATAGGACCGGTTGATTTGGTGACGCTGGGGAAGTCCTGTATCCAGCAGTCTTTCGGCAGAAATGATGACGATGATGAGTGAGATCTTCAAGAAAAATATTCAAAAAGTGCCAGTTTTTGTGTTTGTGGTCGCCAGTACCTTTTCCTGCGCGAAAACCGACAGTTATCCAACAGGAATTATGTATAAAGTTTAGATGGACCGGTCATATGATGCGCGATAGCCAAGGGACATGGAGAAAAGTGACAAAATGGTACACAAGAGATGGGAAAAGAAGCCGTTGAAGACAGTGTCATAGATGGAAATGGGATATGGGAAAGACTTTGGTCCAAGATGTAGGCAAAAAGTTTAAGCGATGGTGCGCTGTGGTGTTGGCGAGTAGCTCAGGACAGACCCTAGTGGAAACTGTTAGTGGAGGCCTATGCCAAGCACACTGAGATTAGGGAAATTTTATAAACTATAAACATGTATTGTATAGACTTCTGTTTTGTATCTCCGATTTCAGAATAAAAGGCTTTGTGATTCCGTTTATTTATTATTATATCTATTATTTAATATATTTATTTTTTGTTATTATATCCTAAGTTCTAATTCTGGTCATTGTGTGTTTTTCAAAGTATATCCTTCCAAATATGTTCAACCATTGAGGTGTGATTAACAAATATCCAAACATACAGACTTTCATACCTATATAGAATAGCTTACCTTTAAAATAAATGTGGGGAGAAGCCCTCTATTGTGGAGTCTATCTGATAAACCGTTTACCAAGCGAATCCATCAATTATATTACCCCCTATGAACTGTGGAATAAACAGAAACCAAACTTATCTAATGTAAGAGAATTTGGAACGATTGCTTATGCAAAAAACCTGACGTCTTTGAAAAAGTTGGATTCTAGAACGCAAGAGTATATGATGATTGGGTACGCTATAATAATGGATTTCGACTTTGGGATGTAACAAAGAGAAAGGTAATTGTAGCACGAGATGTGATATTTAGTGGTAAAGTTCCACTTAAAAAACCTGAACCTATTATTAATACTTAGTAGGATCCACAAGACAAGAAGAGGTTACAACGATGAAATTGTGTACAGAATTTGGCTTTTTTATGATACGATTTTGGTATCAGAACAATAAAAGTTGAAAAAACAACATGACAAGTCTCATTTATTTATTATTTTGCAAAATAAATAGGTAGAACACAGTACTCCTTCATAATATCCGACACATATCCAATGGCACCGACCCTGGCTAATATTGTTTATCTTCAGAGGCTGTTCGATGGCTAGCAAAGCCTTCGGTCTTGAAAACACAGGTCACTCATTAAAAATTGCATCACAATAGTCCACATTTGTTGGTAAATCACAATTGCAATCAGATTCCAATGCAGATGCATTAAGGTAATAATGTACTACGCACTGCAGATGTACAAGTGCCCTCTTGAGAGATCTTGTGAAATTCTGAGTAAAATATTCTGTAGTTCTATGAGGTATCACAAGAACCAGCAACTGCTCGCTCTGAGCACATTTACTTCTAGTAATTATAAGCTTAAATTCTTGATTTTGTCAATAACAAATTACATTAGATGATAATATTTTATTTCGATAAGACATCTCTCAATCTATTATATATTAGTCTATGAAGACATCTTTGACAAAATAAATACGGTTGCCATGACAATATTGAACATAGAAAAACAAAATATTGAAGTGAAGACTAGTACCTACGATCCATTTCATAGATTCATAATAAGGTTGGATACATTTCAGATAGGTATCTTTTAAATTGCTTAAATATGAAAAATCAAGTTTTTAAAGATTATAACATCTTTAATAACTTGATTTTTTAAATCTTGAATGAAGAAATATATAACTAACGTACTTTTTACAGCTGTATAAAATTTATATTAGTAAATTTATTCCAATCTTGTGATGTCTCGGATTTATTTTGTAAAATGGAACGTAAGGGTGAAAGAGAAAGTGAATGGAACTTTGACAAATCCATAGATAAGTAGGTACTTATGTAGTTACTTAACTGATCTAGGTAGATTCTCAATTGTGAAACGTAAAATACTCAAACGCTTCCTAAATTATTTGACAATACTCAACTGATTATTGCTGCTTTACTTAAATCTGAAACCGGCCATTTATAGGCTCACTTGCATGAAAACTTAACTCACAGTTAGTTGCATATTATATGACATATTGTATAATTTAACCTCGTGCTAGCAACTAAATCTGAGTTAAGTATTTCACGCAAGTAGGCCAAGAATGAGTAATGTACATAAATAATGCAGACAGAGATATTGTACACAATATTAATAAATACGGTGGTGAATGCTCAACGAGATAAAATATAAATCAATGAATGAGTTATGAGTTCTCTGATAACTTTTGACCCGAGCATACAACAATGTTGTTGTTGTAGTTACTAGTGGCTTTATAGACTGATTGATGACCCTTTACAATGTATGTTGTGTTTGCAAAGTCAAGATGAAGGTGAATTGATAATTCTGTTATTATTTATATTATGAAAATAAGTAGCTTCTGCCAGCGGCTTCGCCCGCAATTTTTAGCCGAAAATTAAACCAAGGTAGTGGTGTCATCCCATACAAAGAAACAGTGCCGAGGTATTGTACTGATTATGTTATATAGATGATGATCTATCTATCGCCGTGGAACAGAACTGAACGCGATCGATTTACAAAATATAATCGGTATAATCAGATGAAAAACGCTAGTTATGTCGGCACGGTTTCTTTGTATGGGATGTGGCATCTGTATAATAGTCACAACGGAGCTTTGTGTCTCTGAAGTTGGCTCTTCCAACCATTCTATTCTATTCTATTCTTTAAAAAAAACGTTGCCCCACACTAGGAATTTCTTCCTGTATCGTGGGTGCGTTTACAAACATATAAACTCACATACACAACACCCAGAGCCGGAGCAACTATCTGTAGGTCATGCAAATAATTGTTCCGTGCGGTAATCGAGCCCGCGACACGCAGCGCAGCAGTCAATCGCTCCACCACTGCGCCAACCGTGCGCCGCCGTACGTACCATTGCGCAAGAAACAGTTGGTCATCGAGTATACTGCATAGAGTAAGCGAGACAGGACGATGCGACAAACGTAAGCCAGTGAAAGAGACAGTTATACAATGCTGTCTTCACTTTCAACATTGACACAAAAATAGCCAATTACAAAGATCCGTTGTGAATATTATATGCTCATATTATATTATCTGTTTCCATACTAATATTATAAATGCGAAAGTAACTGTGTCTGTTTGTTACCTTTTCACATCTTAACGGCGGAACGGATTTGGATGAAAATAGGCACACTGCATAGCTCACCATCCAGGATGACCATGTACTAGATAAGGATACAGAATACTTTTTATCCCGGGAACACGTTGCCTCGGTCAGATGCCTCATCCCATAAAAAGAAACCATGACGACGTAACTAGCGTTTTTCGTCTGATTAAACTGATTATCTTTATAGGCACATCGATCGCGTTCGGTTCTGTTCCACAGCTATAGATGGTGTTACTATATAGTGACTTGAAAGTAAAAAGGTTTACTCGGTTAGTGACTGTCTTTAAATACAGTGACGATTTGTCTTATAGTATTTTTTTGCACGTTATACCAAAATGTATTACGATACAAATTTAAAAAATCGAATGACATACCTCAGAAATTTAAAACCGCGCCATCTTTTGGAATCCATTTTAAATTATCCGTTCAAATAATCTTTGAAATGTGAATTAAGAGCCCAACATTCCATAATTTTGTGATTAGGAGAGTTGTTGTCTCTCTTTACAGTGGTTTGATTAGTGACTCGTCTAGTAGCAACTGCTCCATAGGTATACATATATCAGTAGTTGAGAAAACCAACCTATTATTAAACTTGACCGCAGACGAATCCAGTTTTGACCTAATCAATACAACCCCACCAAGATTAAACCACACAGTTCCAAAGTCACTTCGAACATTTTCAGCCGTGACCATAAAGAATTTTAAAAAGAAACCTTGCAATAGTAATTTTGTAAAAGGAACTAAAATGCACAGTGGTAAGAGTGTAGTATTAATGAAGCTAGAAAGTTTTCAAGCCAGCCACGAGAAATTGTTGCACAACTCGGTACATATCCGCTCTCCAAGTTTGCACGGTGCTATTGCACTAATATGCAGAGCGATATTATATCCACCAGCTATGAAAACTCCTCAACTTTTAAATGCATATATTATGAATCAGATTTCTTTTAAGTATTAAGTCTCCGTACAGTTAAGTTACTAGTTTTAATGTTTTTCTTTTCTAAAAAGTGAATTGTGGATGGACGCATTTTTAAGAGTAAACTTTAGTAAGTTTCTCTGTGAAAATAGAAAAAATATTGGCTTATGTACGTCGCTAACTAAAGAGCATTTGTGTATGTATAAACTCTCAAACATATTATAAAAGGCACTTAACTTGGGCTACTTATTCCAAAAGCAATTTAAATGAAAAATAGACGAATACAGTGACAAAGTAAAAACATTTTTTCGTTACAAACAACATCCGAAACTGTCTAACTCTTATTTAGCAAAAAAGTTATATTATTCTAACAAAATGTGTGTCCAAAAACTTTAAACCTTTTTTATAAAGTAGCTGTTGGATGGACCTTACATGTAAAAGTTAATTGTTTTATGAACAACGCTCCATTCGGTTGTGCCTAAAAGCAAAGTTTGGAACTACTCGTACCACGTAATCGGCACACTGTTTAGATAAAATTAGCGGGGAGTTCGACGGAATCGATGTGGTCGACAAATCTATCCTTGGATACCGAGCTGACTCATTTAAAAATCTACATAAATTAAAATCGATTGCCGAATATATATTAAGCGTATCTATTCACAACAGCTGCACCTATTTGGCTAATGTCGTGTTTGTAATTGTCAGGATAAGATTTGTATAAAAGAAAAAAAGTTTCATTTTCTTCATTCACAAGTGCGAAGCCGGAGCTAGTACTAATATTTTTTAGGGTTCCGTAGCCAAATGGCAAAATACGGAACCCTTATAGATTCGTCATGTTTGTCTGTCTGTCTGTCTGTCTGTCTGTCCGTCCGTATGTCACAGCCACTTTTTACCGAAACTATAAGAACTATGCTGATGAAACTTGGTAAGTAGATGTATTCTGTGAAACGCTATACGATTTTCACACAAAAATAGAAAAAAAACAATAAATTTTGGGGGTATGGGAACCCCCAAAATTTATTGTTTTTTTTAAACAATAACTGAAACTGAAACTAAAAATATTTTTTTTCATCATACCCATACGTGTGGGGTATTTATGAATAGGTCTTCAAAAATGATATTGAGGTTTCTAATATATATTTTTTCTAAACTGAATAGTTTGCGCGAGAGACACTTCCAAAGTGGTAAAATGTGTCCCCCCCTCCTGTAACTTCTAAAATAAGAGAATGATAAAACTAAAAAAAAATATAATGTACATTACCATGTAAACTTCAAACGAAAATTGGTTTGAACGAGATCTAGTAAGTAGTTTTTTTTTAATACGTCATAAATCGTAAACCGCAATTTACCAAGTACGGAACCCTTCGTGCGCGAGTCCGACTGGCACTTTTTAAATAAGGTTTCAGATTTAGGTAAATTCGATTCTACGCAATTCGGTATGTAAAGTAAAAATTCACACATGCCGATTCTAAAACCATTTCGAGATTTTAGGTTTGTAAGCCTTATTTGTCTATTTTAAGTCTTAAAATTTTAAGATCGTGTTTATTTTCACAAGAATACTAAATTGACTTGACTTTTACTTGACCTCTAAATGATGTCATAAAGTGTTCTACAAAGGCCCAATTGCACGAAAAAACCAACCCGGAGCTAGTCACCAACACGAGGTTTTGGAAATTGACAGTTCGTCATACAATATTGTCAATTTAACGTCGCGGTAGCAACCAACTCCGAGTTATGTCTTTCGTGCAAGTGGGCCGTTGTTTTGTACGTGTTAAACGTCGATGTTTACGTCAAGTTCTATGGTCCTTTTCCATTCAGACTACTTTATGACGTCAGCACGAACAAAACCTAAAAAAGATATAAACAATAACTACAGCTTGGAAAAACGAAATATTAAAATTTGTTGCTTAAAATAACTTAATATATAAGTAAAAAATATGAAAAAAAATATCTGAAAAATATTTTACATACCGAAGTCTTGTAATGAAAAGGGCACTTGTTAAAAGTTACTTAGCACTGACGAAACTATCGTGTTAGTAACCTTTGGGGTGGTTTAATCGATGTTTTCTGTATTATGTTCGACCAACAATGAGCGTCAGCTGTTCAAATAGAGTGCTCAACTCATTTTTTATACAAAGCTGGTTTATTATTGAAGAATTTAGGCGAAAGGGTTACTTATTAAGGGTAATTTACGTAATTATCATACAAAAAAAAAAAAATTGTTAATCGTTTGCTAGTCGGATTACGTACTACAAACGTAATAGTAATGTATTATAGAAGCATAGATATATTAGTCTTTTTCAACACACTTACTTGAAAATGGTTTCCTTACACCACCGTTGTGAGTGTATTTTGCACTCGTGCAGAAAAGTGCCTTTTCTCACAGTAATTTGTTATTAAAAACGTTCTGTAATTATACAATTTTATACGTTTTTTCCAGTAAGTGTGTTGAAAAACACCGTTTAATAAACAGGGCATTTGTCATTGCAATCTCTTGTCTCCATAACGGCTCTATTTTGATTCAGTTACAAGGGCAAAGTTTGCCCATTAGCATAAAAATGTAGATACATATTTTTATTTTATTTTATCTTTTAAAGGTAAACCGTGTGAAAAAATCGACATCACATTCCTGTTGCTCTGTAACAAAAATAAAAAGATACACAGTCATGTGTGTAGCCCAAAAGCAATTGAAAGTGGCAATATTTTACGTCATGTCCATAGCCACGTATAGTTTCACTATCTACGCTATCAATACCATTTGTAAATAAAATGGACCTCACACTAGTCGTCCTATTGACAGAACAGTCGGCTCCACAAAGAAAATGCACGGACTGTGAAAATGTACGTGCTGTGAAATGTACGATTATCGTACGGCGATTATATAAAGTATGGCTAGTTTTAAGTGGAGTGACTGTCGGCGACCCATGTAACCCTTTGGGACACAAAGTTTTCACTGTAGTACTTATAATGTCGACACTGGACAGTCTGTATTGTTCAATGTTAGACCGTTGTAATACTCTTACATACCTACCCCAATATTTCCCGCTAAGTATTTCTGCCTCATAATTTTTTAACAAACAATTTTCGTTGAATATATATTTCCATCATAAGTCTACTTATATGAAAATTATATTAATATCAGTATCTACGAGATTCCACCGACCGTAATATATACAGGAGTAATTTTTTACTTAAAACTTAATTTTCTTAAATTATATTTGATAGGCTGGGTAGACCGGTCAATGTGGCGACGCTTGGGGGAGGCCTATGTCCAGCAGTGGCCGTCTTTCGGCTGATATGATGATGATGATGATGATGAGGCAGGGTAGATATTTTTTTCCTATTTTTACATATAAACGACATTTGATTACGGTTAAGAATCTTTATTTCTCAAAAGAATTACAATGGCATTCACTTGCATGAGAAACTTACATATCTAAATAATTTAAGTTATTTTGAGCGTACTTACAGGATAACAAAAGTAACATAGCATAATGTTTACATATTGGTCAATTAGTTAATCTTTACATAATTTCAAAATAAGGTATCCAAATATTCAATTACTAAATTTGACCCAAACAAAAAACAGGGCAAGCCAAACAAAAACGTTTAAAAACAAAACACTTGCAAAACAAAATCAAAATTACAAAAGCTTTAATAGGTAGAAGTAAATAAGTACAAAGAATGGTGATGGTAGAAGTAAATAAGAACAGTTGACAAGAAGCGCCATATATATATGTTGACGCTAAGCATAATCGAACTTTTTCTGTGGGTTATTGTTTTTGCTGAGTAATGTGTCGGTTAATTAGTTTTTAAATAATCGTAGTGATTTATACTCTTTAATATGTTTTGGCAGTTTATTAAATATTTGTGCACCTTCGTGTGTTAAGGTTTTTAATCCGTGCTTAGTTCGCATAAAAGGCAGGTGGATGTCTTGAGCACTTCTGAGGCATTTTTTATGTATTGTATAGTTTTTGGTAAATTTTATTTGTGTATGTATAGTGTTATTTATAATTTTAAATATTAATACACATGTGTTATATCTTTAGTTCTGAGTGATGTTTAGTAGTTGGGTATCTTTATATAAATTAGTGGTCGGTGTTAAGTAGTCATAATTAAATAGAGTTTTGACTATTTTGTTTTGTGTTGTCTGAATATTTTGAAGGTTTTTTTTCGCGGTCGAGCCCCACACTTCAATCAAATCAAATAATCTAAGTGATGTTTGACGAGAGAGTTGTAAATGACATATCGTACTTTTCGTGGTAGACAGCCGGTAATGCGTCGTAACAAACCTGAAAGTGACGCGATTTTAGAGCGCAGCTTACTAAGGTGTGGTTTCCATGTTAAATGTTCATCAAGTAAGAGTCCTAGGTACTTTTCTGTATTAATTTTGTTTATGGTTTTACCGTCTATAATAAGTGACTTGTGGATTTTAACTTTTTTATTTTTAGCTTAGAAAATAATGTAATTTGTTTTTGATTTGTTTATAGTTAGTAAGTTACATTGGAACCAGACATTCAATAAGTCAAGATCTTTTTGTGCTTATTCAATAACAACGTCAATAGAAAGCCCATAGTAAAATAAACAGGTATCATCAGCATATAATGTGATTTCTCCTTTAAGGTCAAGTTCGTAGATGTTATTTATGTATACAATGAACAATAGTGGCCCCAGAATGGATCCTTGCGGAACTCCGCAAGTGATCGGCCCCGGATGACTTTGAGAAGTACCCATTTTTACGACCTGAAATCTGTTTGTTAGGTATGACTTAAACATGGAGTAAGCCTTTCCATTGATTCATATGCTATTTAATTTCTCCAATAGCAGTTCGTGACTCACTGTATCGAAAGCTTTTTTCAAGTCTATGAAAACACCTAATGAGACCTGTTTTTTGTCTATTCTACTTTTAAGGTTTGTTACCAGATCAATGTAGCAGAAAGTGTGTTAGATCTTTTCCGGAAACCGTATTGCTTTTTATTAAGAAAGTCTATTTTGTTCAAAAAGGTATCGAGGCGATTGTAAAGTACTTTCTCAAATATTTTTGAGATCACTGGTAATACTGATATTGGACGATAATTATTAGGATCATCTTTGTTGCCAGCTTTGAAAATAGCAGTTACTTTAGCGAGTTTTAGCGTATCAGGAAAAGTACCTTCTTCAATACATTTGTTTATGCATTTTGTCAAATCTTTAACCAATAAAGGTGCAATACACTTTATACTTTTAGTGCTTACACCATCAATACCCGTACTTGTATTAGTATTTAAGTTGTCTATAATAGTGTTAATCTCTTTGACATTAGTTGGTTGTAGAATGGATGACTCCTCGATATTATTATGTTTAGTGTTTGCTAGAGTATTAGTTCTGTTGTTGTGATATTTTTGTGGGATTTTTCGGGCTAGCTGAGTGCCTATCGTCGAAAAGAACTTGTTTAAACATTCACAGATTTGCTGTTCATCGGTAACTATTTTACCATCTATATTTAATTTAGATACACCATCGGTCTGCTTAATTTTATTGTTAGATAAGTTATTTATGAGTTTCCACATTTTCAATGGTTTTTTTTTTAACAATTATGGAATGATTTTAAGTAATTTTGTTTTTTTGTGTCAGAGATAGTTTTCATTGCTTGGTTTCTTGAAGTGATAAATTCAATTTTAAGTGGTTCGTTAAGTTGTTTTTTTAATTTATTCCATAGTTTATTTCGTTGCTCTATAGCGTGTATCACTTTTGGTTTAATCCAATTATCTTTTGGCGAGTACAAATGCCTAGTTTTAGTAATTTGACTTGTTCGTATACAATCTAGTAGGGTTTTTTCTAATTCCTCGTAGGTATTTGCAGCAGTCATGCTTGTGGTATCTTTAAAAGTGTTAAAATAATTTACTATATTCGATTGCCTTGTATTTTATTGTTTTAACGGGTTTGTGTACTTGATTTTGAACTTCAAAATAAATTTGCCTATGATCAGACATTGGGTTATCAATAATAGCAAAGTGAAATCTGTTTTCTTGCAAAGTAGAACACACATGATCTAGAAGTGTTTTTGTTGTAGGAGTTTCATGCGTGAAATATTCTTCTTCTATTTTGTTCATTATTTTAAAACCGTTTTCACGGATTACTTGCCTGTATTCTTTAATGGAAGGTTCCGAGCTAAGTAGATTTAAATTAAAATCTCCAAACACGATGGATCTCTTCTTTCTTTGGAGTTGCGATGAGTAGTTGTCTATGAAGTCTTGATACTCCACCTCCTCTTGAATTTGGTCTGATACTATAGTAGTGTGTGTACCCAGTTAATTGGAACTGTTCAGCTTCGGCCTTCGATTTAAGCCATGCTTCTGATAGTACTATAATATGAAGAAAGTTCTGAAAAGAATCAACCACGCACGCCAGCTCATCAAATTTGCCCGGTTTAACTATAGATCGGACATTAGCATACAGGCATCTTAATGCTTTTTTAGTAGTAACGATATCTTTGTGGTTGTGTGTTATCTGGTAGCTTACGTTATCAGCTTTTACGATAGGGTGGAGTTTAGGTTGCTGGTCGGGTTCGAGTTTTTTGGAGTCGTTTTCATAACAATTTTTGGAGTGCCTTTCACGTATTTTATTTTGATGTTGCTTTCACCATTCTGAATCCTTTGTTCTGGTTCTTCTTTTAATTTTTCAAGTAGGTTTGTTGTTGCGGTGTTTGGTCTGAGTAAATCTTTATAGTATCGGATACAAAAGTTCCCTTATTCTGCAGTACATATCTAGCTTCCTCTTCGTGAGTGAAGCAGACTTTGATAGGACGGCAATTATCGGAGTTGTACTTTCCTAGACGAAACGTCTTGACTGGTTTTGGGCAATCTTTAGAAATTGTTTGTATAATTTTCGATACTTCACTCATGTCAGAATTACGCCGCTCCAAAATACCTTCAATGTTTGGTTCGAGAATGCCAGCTATAATAATGTTTTTGCTTCTTAGGTTTCGCTCTTGAATTTCAATTATGACACTTTCAAATTTCATTGATTGGTCCAAACCATTATTCTGCGTGCAAAATTTTAGCAATTTTACATCTTTTTCAAGAAACAAGATCTTTTCTTGAGTTATTTTAGATGTTTTGGACAAGATCACTAGATCCGATTTTATTACGGTTTGTTCAGATATAATGTTTTCAGTTGTTTTCGTTATATCACAAATTTGTGAATTTATTGATGATATATCATCGCCTATTTGTTGCATCTTTACCTCCTGATTGCTGGTGAAAGTTTTTAACAAGGTCATCATTTGATCCATTTGTTTTCGCAATTCTGCAATTTCCATTTGGTTGTTATCTTGTTCCTCGGGCTCCTTCTTTTTATAATAACGACGTGATTTTTTTAACTTATCCTGCTCCATCGCTAACTCAGTGTCAACAGCACATCGTCGTGGTACAGTGCGTGTTACGTTGTTGCCACTTCCAGTAGGCGAGCGTACATCACTCATAATTTATATCTGTGGTACAGTGGGCCGATCACGATAAATACTTATTTATCGTGATCGGCCCACTGTACCACAGATATGCACTTGCTCACCTGATGAAGCGGGAACTAAAATAACCGCTTGTCTCTTTTACCCGAGGCGGTGAAGAGCTGCGTTAGCGTCGATGGCACTAGTGTATGTGATTTGACAACTTTATCACATAAACACTTAAGTTTAAGTCAAAATTCGTTTGGCAAGTAGAAAAAAAGCCGGAGAACAACTAATAACACGTCCACTCTGTACGTACGCTCGTAAGAGTCTACCGAGATTGACTTAAAAACGTGTATTATCTGGCATTTATAAACAAACTTAGAAAAATTATATATTTAATTACAAACAAAACGGCTAGAAATATCTATCTGTAATTATCTGTCTACTTGAGAGTATAGAAATAATTGTGAAAATTGAGTTTCATCAAAAAACATATTGGTGTCTGCATATTTATGCGGTGTTTCTCGTTTCAGTTGGAGTTGACAGAGACGGAATAATGTTATAATAATCGAATCGGTAAGGTATTTTCTTGAGATATTTGTTGGGTACGCAAGTCCTAAAATATCATTAGTATTAAATTGGATATAAATAACATCGATGTGTACCAGACAGAAATAAATTAACTACATCTTAAAAATAAATAAGATTATTTACTTGCCATTTTAGATTTATTGGACCGAGTAATGGCGCGGAGTCTTTTGGGCATAGAATAAAATAAATTTTAAAATAATGCTATCACTAAATAAAGAAGAGAGTATTCAGTGTTCACAAAAAAAGTAGTTGAAATGTAGAATTTATGTAAGCACGTCTTTTCTGACTGTCAAATAATACCTTCAACTGTATCTTAAGCTCTGATTTTCCTCCATCTGCAAAACGATAATTTTCTATTAGTTTCATTTTGTCTGTACCTAATATTATCGGATCCAACATCTAATACCGAATCAAAAAAACTATTTGTTTGTCTATAAATATAGCTTTCTACAGTTTCTCGATACAGAAGTTTTATTGAATCTACGTAGTATCGATTTGGTGCCCGAATTAATGTCTGAGTAGTATGGAAACCATTGCATTTTAACTTAATATTGTTGGTTCGGTCAATGGCTGAAGTTAATAGTTCTGTAATACGAAAAAAATGGTTTCAACTTACAACAATGCACTATTTTTAGGGTTCCGTACCTCAAAAGGTAAAAAACGAACCCTTATAAGATCACTCTCTTGTCCGTCTATCTGTCTGTGTCACCGCCAATATTCTTAGGAACGGGTGGACCTAGTAAGTTGAAATTTATACCAGATTATATGGTCCATAGTCCATATTAGGTGAAAAATCAAGGTACATAGTCAACACGATAAAAAGATATGGGCAAATTTAGATTTTAGCGAAAAATTGCAAGTACCAAAATTTACCTTAATTTTCAACTTTAAAGTAAATGGAAAATGCCGAAAACTTAATTTTCGGCTTTTTCCATTTACTTGTTGTAAGACCTTGCTTTTAACCAAAATTGACAATTTTAGGTCCACCGGTATTACCTTAGAGGTTTGAGTTGAAAACCTATATGGTAGTTCCCGTTGACCTAGAATCAACAAACTTGGCAAAAAAAGGGTTCACTCGGTTTGTGACTGTCTTAAAATACAGTGACGATTTGTCTCATAGTATTTTTGCACTTTTTACAGATTCATTACACCAAAATGTGTTTCAATACAAATTTAAAATATCAAATGACATGCCTCAGAAATTCTTATCTTTTGGAATCAATTTTAAATGATCCGTTCAAATAATCTTTGTTATGTGAATTAAGAGGCAAACATTCCATAATGTTGTGCTTATGAGAGTTGATTAAACAAATACATACAATTAATATGAATTTTTTTAGAAAACGTTAATTTTAAACACAATCTATGACACGATTTATATCGCGCCATCTAGTGATACTTATTTGAACCAAAAATCATTGTTAGCGTTGGGACTCCGTGGTTTGGATGTACCTACTTACTGTATGACTTCCGTAACTTTGTTCGTGTACATTTTTGGTTGTTATAAATTATAATTCCGATTGGTCGTCTCTTCCAAGGAAACGTCAAAAATTTCATGTCTCTTTTTTCAGTGGTTTGGGTACTGACTTGTCTAGTAGCAACTGCTCTATAGGTATACATAAATCGGTAGTTGAGAAAAGCAACCTATTATTAAACTTGACCGCAGACCAATCCAGTTTTGACCTAATCAATACAACCCCACCAAGATTAAACCACACAGTTCCAAAGTCACTTGGAACATTTCCAGCCGTGACCATAAAAAAAATTAAAAAGAAAACTTGCGTAAGTAATTTTGTAAAAGGAACTAAAATGCACAGTGGTAAGAGTGTAGTATTAATGAAGCTAGAAAGTTTTCAAGCCAGCCACGAGAAATTGTTGCACAACTCGGTACATATCCGCCCTCCAAGTTTGCACGGTGCTATTGCACTAATATGCAGAGCGATATTACATCCCCCAGCTATGAAAACTCCTCAACTTTTAAATGCATAAATTATGAATCAGATTTATTTTAAGTATTAAGTCTCCGTACAGTTAAGTTACTAGTTTTAATGTTTTTCTTTTATAAAAAGTGAATTGTGGATGGACGCATTTTTAAGAGTAAACTTTAGTAAGTTTAGTAACTTTATTGGCTTATGTACGTCGCTAACTAAAGAGGATTTGTGTATGTATAAACTCTCAAACATATTATAAAAGGCACTTAACTTGGGCTACTTATTCCAAAAGCAATTTAAATGAAAAATAGACGAATACAGTGACAAAGTAAAAACATTTTTTCGTTACAAACAACATCCGAAACTGTCTAACTCTTATTTTGCAAAAAAAGTTATATTATTCTAACAAAATGTATGTGTCCAAAAACTTTAAACCTTTTTATAAAGTAGCAGTTGGATGGTCCTTACATGTAAAAGTTAATTGTTTTATGAACAACGCTCCATTCG
This sequence comes from Orthosia gothica, assembly GCA_949775005.1. NCBI lineage: Eukaryota > Metazoa > Arthropoda > Insecta > Lepidoptera > Noctuidae > Orthosia > Orthosia gothica. The sequence continues at coordinate 19,449,216 of OX459037.1, forward strand.
GTTGTGCCTAAAAGCAAAGTTTGGAACTACTCGTACCACGTAATCGGCACACTGTTTAGATAAAATTAGCGTGGAGTTCGACGGAATCGATGTGGTCGACAAATCTATCCTTGGGTACCGAGATTACTCATTTAAAAATCTATATAAATAACAATCGATAGCCGAATGTTTATAAGCGTATCACTTCAGAACAGCTGCTCCTATTTTCGTGTTTGTAATTGTGAGGATAAGATTTGTATGAAAGAAAAAAAGTTTTATTTCTTCATTAAGTATACACGTGCGAAGCTGGGGCGGGTAGCTAGTACTATTTTTTTTTTTTAATAAGGTTTCAGATTTAGGTAAATTCGATTCTACGCAATTCGGTATGTAAAGTAAAAATTCACCCATGCCGATTCCAAAACCATTTCGAGATTTTAGGTTTGTAAGCCAAGCCCTATTTGTCTATTTTAAGTCTTAAATTTTAAGATCGTGTTTATTTTCACAAGAATACTAAATTCACTTGACTTTAACTTGATCTCTAAATGATGTCATAAAGTGTCCTACAAAGGCCCAATTGCACGAAAAACCTAACCCGGAGCTAGTCACCGACTCGAGGTTTTGGAAATTGACAGTTCGTCATACAATATTGTCAATTTAACGTCGCGCTTGCAACCAACTCCGAGTTATGTCTTTCGTGCAAGTGGGCCGTTGTTTTGTACGTGTTAAGCGTTGATGTCAATGTCAAGTTCTATGGTCCTTTTCCATTCAGACTACTTATCTCGTCAGCAAGAACAAAACTTAAAAAAAAATAACTACAGCATGGAATAACGAAATATTGAAATTAGTAGCTTAAAATAACTAAATATATAAGTAAAAATATGAAAAAAATAAAACCTGAAAAATATTTTACATACCGAAGTCTTCTAATTTAAAGGACACTTGTTAAAAGTTACTTAGCACTGACAAAACTATCGTGTAAGTAACCTTTGGGGTAGTTTAATCGATGTTTTCTGTATTATGTTCGACCAACAATGAGCGTCAGCTGTTCAAATAGAGTGCTCAACTCATTTTTTATACAAAGCTGGTTTATTATTGAAGAATGTAGGCGAAAGGGTTACTTATTAAGGGTAATTTACGTAATTATCATACAAAAAAAAACAATTGTTAATCGTTTGCTTGTCGGATTACGTACTACAAACGTAATAGTAATGTATTATAGAAGCATAGATATATTAGTCTTTTTCAACACACTTACTTGAAAATGGTTTCCTTATACCACCGTTGTGAGTGTATTTTGCACTCGTGCAGAAAAGTGCCTTTTCTCACAATAATTTGTTATTAAAAACGTTCTGTAATTATACAATTTTATACGTTTTTTCCAGTAAGTGTGTTGAAAAACACCGTTTAATAAACAGGGCATTTGTCATTGCATTCTCTTGCCTCCATAAAGGCTCTATTTCGATTCGGTTACAAGGGCAAGTTTGCCAATTTGCATCAAAATGTAGATACAGCTTTTTAGGGTTCCGTAGCCAAATGGCAAAAAACGGAACTCTTATAGATTCGTCATGTCTGTCTGTCCGTCCGTATGACACAGCCACTTTATTCCGAAACTATAAGAACTATGCTGTTGAAACTTGGTAAGTAAATGTATTCTGTAAACTGCATTAAGATTTTCACACAAAAATAAAAATAAAACAATAAATTTTGGGGGTTCCCATACGTGAAACTAAAACTAAAAATATTTTTTTTCATCAGACCCATACGTGTGGGGTATCTATGGATAGGTCTTCAAAAATGATATTGAGGTTTCTAATATCATTTGTTTCTAAACTGAATAGTTTGCGCGAGAGACTCTGCCAAAGTGGTAAAATGTGTGTCCCCCCCCCTGTAACTTCTAAAATAAGAGAATGATAAAACTAAAAAAAATATATGATGTACATTACTATGTAAACTACCAGCGAAAATTGGTTTGAACGAGATCTAGTAAGTAGTTTTTTTTTAATACGTCATAAATAGTAAACCGCAATTTACCAAGTACGGAACCCTTCGTGCGCGAGTCCGACTCGCACTTGGCCGGTTTTTTATTTTGTCTTTTAAATGTAAACCGTGTGAAAACATCGACATCACATTCATGTTGCTCTGTAACAAAAATAAAAAGATACTCAGTCATGTATGTAGCCCAAAAGCCAATCAAAGTGGCAATATTTTACGTTATGTCCATAGCCACGTATAGTTTAACTATCTACGCTATCAATACCATTGGTAAATAAAATGGACCTAACACTTGTCGTCCTATTGACAAAACTGTCGGCTCCACAAAGAAAATGTACGGACTGTGAAAATGTACGAGCTGTGAAATGTACGATTATCGTACAGCGATTATATAAAGTACGGCTAGTTTTAAGTGGAGTGACTGTCGGCGACCCATGTAACCCTTTGGGACACAAAGTTTTCACTGTAGTACTTATAATGTGGACACTGAACAGTCTGTATTGTACAATGTTAGACCGTTGTAATACTCTTACATACCTACCCCAGTATTTTCCGGTAAGTAAGTGTTTCTGCCTTATAAGTTTTTTACAAAACATATTTCCATCATAAGCCTAATTGTACGAAAATAATATTAATAACAGTATCTACGAGATCCCACCGGAATATATACAGGAATATTTTTTTTGATAAAACTTAATTTTCTTGAATTATACTTGATAGGCTGGGTAGACCGGTCAATGTGGTGACGCTTGAGGGAGGCCTATGTCTAGCAGTAGACGTGTTTCGGCTGATATGATGATGAGGCAGGGTAGATTTTTTTTCCTATTTTGTACATTTAAATGACATTGGATTCACTTGAAAAACATATAACAAATTATCTGGATTTTATAAACAAACGTTGAAAAATAATTTATTTGATTACAAATAAAACGGCTAGAAATATCTAACTGTTATTATCTTTCTACTTGAAATAATTGTGAAAATTGAGTTTCATCAAAACACATATTGGTGTGAGCATATTTATGCGGTGTTTCTCGTTTCAGTTGGAGTTGACAGAGACGGAATAATGTTATAATAATCGAATCGGTAAGGTATTTTCTTCAGATATTTGTTGGGTACGCAAGTCCTAAAATATCATTAGTATTAAATTGGATATAAATAACATCGATGTGTACCAGACAGAAAGAAATTAACTACATCTTAAAAATAAATAAGATTATTTTCTCAAAAATGGTATGTAATGTTGACATAACATCTCTAAAAAGTATCCAGAAAGTGAACTCTACCGGAGACTATTCACAACTGTCCGGTAAGAAGCGAGATTTTAAATTTGGAATCTCCTACTGTCCAGTAAGTAAGTATGTAATTTACTTACTGGACACTTGGTCATCCTTCATCCCTTTTTTTTTTATGGCTTCGCACGGTTTAGGTCATCCTCTTTAGATCTGCTTAGAAAAAAAAAACATAGTACCAGACACAGATTAGAGTTTAGCCATTATAACATGGTTAGAGGGAGGCTCCAAATATATATCTATCTCTTTTTGGTATGACATTTTATGAGATACATAATATATTTTGGAGCCTTAAACATCCATTTTATTGTCTGTGACACTTTTTTTTTTTTTTTTTTTATGGGTCTGTGACACATAACGCGACGCAGAAAAAGTATTTACGTTGCGTTTTGTACTTAGTAATGTTGTAGAAGTATAGTGTGGGATTTTATGTTTGTATTTAGTCATTTCAGTTTATAAATCATGTTGGATTAAAGAGTCCGTTAATCAAGATGTACAACAAACAAATATAAATGCCCCCGGTAAATCGATCACAATATCTATCAGTAATTGCCCTAATATGAATGTAACCTTCAATATTAATTAAACGAATTTGTTGTTAAACTTTCTTTCATTTTTGAGAAAAGCATTATACAAACCTCAACCAGTAAGAAAGCCATCCTGGCCTCGTATATAACCGGACCTCACCTGCGGTTCGGTCCGGTTAACTCATACTCGGCCAGGAAGGCTTACTTACTGGATTCTGCTGTAATGTACTATTACTTGCCATTTTAGATTTATTGGACCGAGTAATGGCGCGGAGTCTTTTGGGCATAGACCAAAATAAATTTTAAAATAATGCTATCACTAAATGAAGGAGACAGTTTCAGAGTTAACAAAGTAAGTAGTTGATATGTAGAATATAAGTAAGCACGTCTTTTCTGACTGTCAAATTATACGTTCAACTGTATCTTAAACTCTAATTTTCCTCCTTTTGCAAAACGATTATTATCTATAAGTTTCTTTTTGTCTGTACCTAATATTATCCGATCCAACATCTAATACCGAATCAAAAAAACTATTTGTTTGTCTATAAACATAGCTTTCTACAGTTTCTCGATACAGAAGTTTAATTAAATCTACATAGTATCGATTTGGTGCCCGAATTAATGTCTGAGTAGTATGGAAACCACTGCATTTTATTTGGTCAATAGCTGAAGTTAATAGTTCTGTAATACAAAAAAAATGGTTTCAACTTACAACAATGCACTATTTTAGGGTTCCGTACCTCAAAAGGTAAAAACCCTTCCCTAACTTACCTTACCTACCCTTCTCTTGTCCGTATGTCTGTCCGTCTGTCACCACCGATTTTTTCAGGAACGGGTGGACCTAGCAAGTTGAAATTTATACCAGATTCTAAGGTCTATAGTCTATAAGTATATATATATAGTATTCAAGGTATATAAGTACTGAGTCAACACGATTAAAAGATATAGGCAAATTTAGATTTTAGCGAAAACTTGTAAGTACCAAAATTTACCTTAATTATCAACTTTTTTAATTTTTCGGCATTTTCCATTTACTTGTTGACCTTGCTTTTCACCAAAATTGTCAATTCTAGGTCCACCGGAAGTACCCTATAGGTTTTGAGTCATAAACATATATGGTAGTTCCCGTTGACCTAGAATCAAAAAACTTGGCAAAAAAAGGGTTCACTCGGTTTGTGACTGTCTTTAAATACAGTGACGATTTGTCTTATAGTATTTTTTGCACTTTTTTACAGATTCATTGCACCAAAATGTGTTACAATACAAATTTAAAATATCGAATGACATGCCTCAGAAATTTAAAACCGCGCCATCTTTTAGAATAAGTTTTAAATAATCCCTTCAAATAATCTTTAAAATGTAAATTAAGAGCCCAACATGCCATAATTTTGTGCTCAGAGGAGTTGAGAAAACAAGAACATACAATTTTTATGGACAATTTTACAAAATGTTAATTTTAAACACAATTCAATAAATACATATCGCGCCATCTAGTTATATTTATTTGAACCAAAAATCATTGTTAGCGCTGGGACTCCGTGGTATGGATGTACCTACTTACAGTTTGACTTCCGTAACTTTGTTCGTGTACTTACATAGTTGTCTTTTTGGATGGACCCGTGGAGGTTATAAATTATAACTTCGATCGGTCATCTCTTACAATAAAAAGATTCAAAAATGTCATGTCTCTTTTTTCTGTGGTTTGGGTAGTTAGTGACTGGTCTAGTAGCAACTGCTCCATAGGTATACTTAGATGGGTAGTTGAGAAAAGCTATCTATTATTAAACTCAAACGCAGACGTATCCAGCCTTGACCTAATCAATACAACCTCACCAAGATTTAAACCACATAATTCAAAAGTTACTACGAACATTTTCAGTCGTGACCATAAAGAATTTTAAAAAGAAAACTTGCAATAGTAATTTTGTAAAAGGAACTAAAATGCACAGTGGTAAGAGTGTAGTATTAATGAAGCTAGAAAGTTTTCAAGCCAGCCACGAGAAATTGTTGCACAACTCGGTACATATCCGCCCTCCAAGTTTGCACGGTGCTATTGCACTAATATGCAGAGCGATATTATATCCCCCAGCTATGAAAACTCCTCAACTTTTAAATGCATAAATTATGAATCTGATTTCTTGAGTCTTAAGTCTCCGAACAGTTAAGTTACTGGTTTTAAGGTTTTTCTTTGTTAAAAAGAGAATTGTGGGTGGACGCATTTTTAAGAGTAAACTTTAGTAAGCTTCTCTGTGAAAATAGAAAAATTATTGGCTCACGTACGTCGCTAACTAAAGAGGATTTGTGTATGTATAAACTCTCAAACATATTATAAAAGGCACTTAACTTGGGATACTTATTCCAAAAGCAATTTAAATGAAAAATAGACGAATACAGTGACAAAGTAAAAACATTTTTTCGTTACAAACAACATCCGAAACTGTCTAACTCTTATTTTGCAAAAAATGTTATATTATTCTAACAAAATGTATGTAAAAACTTTAAACTTTTTTATAAAGTAGCTGTTGGATGGTCCTTACATGTAAAAGTTAATTGTTTTATGAACAACGCTCCATTCGGTTGTGCCTAAAAGCAAAGTTTGGAACTACTCGTACCACGTAATCGGCACACTGTTTAGATAAAATTAGCGGGGAGTTCGACGGAATCGATGTGGTCGACAAATCTATCCTTGGGTACCGAGTTGACTCATTTAAAAATCTATGTAAATAACAATCGATAGCCGAACGTCATAAGCGTATCACTTCAGAAGATTTGTATGAAAGAAAATAGTTTCATTTCCTTCATTAAGTACACACGTGCGAAGCTGGGGCGGGTAGCTAGTACTAATTTTTTTTTTTAATAAGGTTTCAGATTTAGGTAAATTCGATTCTACGTAATTCGGTATGTAAAGTAAAAATTCACCCATGCCGATTCCAAAACCATTTCGAGATTTTAGGTTTGTAAGCCACGCCCTATTTGTCTATTTTAAGTCTTAAAATTTTAAGATCGTGTTTATTTTCACAAGAATACTAAATTCACTTGACTTTAACTTGACCTCTAAATGATGTCATAAAGTGTCCTACAAAGGCCCAATTGCACGAAAAACCTAACCCGGAGCTAGTCACCAACACGAGGTTTTGGCAATTGACAGTTCGTCATACAATATTGTCAATTTAACGTCGCGCTAGCAACCAACTCCGAGTTATGTCTTTCGTGCAAGTGGGCCGTTGTTTTGTACGTGTTAAGCGTCGATGTCAATGTCAAGTTCTATGGTCCTTTTCCATTCAGACTACTTATCTCGTCAGCAAGAACAAAACTTAAAAAAAAATAACTACAGTGGAATAACGAAATATTGAAATTAGTAGCTTAAAATAACTAAATATAAAAGTAAAAATATGAAAAAAATAATACCTGAAAAATATTTTACATACCGAAGTCTTCTAATGAAAAGGGCACTTGTTAAAAGTTACTTAGCACTGACGAAACTATCGTGTAAGTAACCTTTGGGGTAGTTTAATCGATGTTTTCTGTATTATGTTCGACCAACAATGAGCGTCAGCAGTTCAAATTGAGTGCTCAACTCATTTTTTATACAAAGCTGGTTTATTATTGAAGAATTTAGGCGAAAGGGTTACTTATAATAGGGTAATTTACGTAATTATCATACAAAAAAACAATTGTTAATCGTTTGCTTGTTGGATTACGTACTACAAACGTAATAGTAATGTATTATAGAAGCATAGACATATTAAAGATTTTTCAACACACTTACTCAAAAATGCTCTAATTACTCTAATCGCTTTCAGGCTCGCAATGAGTGTATTTTACACTCGTGCAGAAAAGTGCCATTTCTCTCACAGTAATTTGTTATTAAATACGTTTAATAATTATAAAATTGTATCCGCCTTTTCGAGGAAGTGCGTTGAAAAAAAAACACCGTTTAATACACGTGAGCATTTGTCATTGCAATCTTTTGGCTCCGTTGTCTATTTCGATTCGGATACAATGAGAAAGTATGCAAAATATAAAATGGTAACTACATTTTGATACACTTATGTCATTTAAAGGCAAACCGTGTGAAAAAATCGACATTACAGTTCTGTTGCTCTGTAATAAAAATAAAAAGATACACAGTCATGTGTGTAGCCCAAAAGCCAATCCAAATGGCAATATTTTACGTTATGTCCATAGCCACGTATAGTTTCACTGTTTACGCGGTAGATACCACTGGTAAATAAAATGGACCTAACGCTAGTCGTCCTATTGACAGAACAGTCGGCTCCACAAAGAAAATGTACGGACTGTGAAAATGTTCGAGCTGTGAAATGTACGATTATCGTACGGCGATTATATAAAGTACGGCTAGTTTTAAGTGGAGTGACTGTCGGCGACCCATGTAACCCTTTGGGACACAAAGTTTTCACTGTAGTACTTATAATGTGGACACTGGACAGTCTGTATTGTACAATGTTAGACCGTTGTAATACTCTTACATACCTACCCTAGTATTTTCCGCTAAGTATTTCTGCCTCATAATTTTTTAACAAACAATTTTCGTTGAATATATATTTCCATCATAAGTCTACTTATACGAAAATTATATTAATATCAGTATCTACGAGATCCCACCGTAATATATACAAGAATCATTATTTTGATAAACCTTAATTTTCTTAAATTATACTTGATAGGCTGGGTAGACCGGTCAATGTCGCGACGCTTGGGGGCGGCCTATGTCCAGCAGTGGCCGTCTTTCGGCTGATATGATGATGATGAGGCAGGGTAGACATTTTTTTCCTATTTTTTACATATAAACGACATTGATTTGACTTAAAAAACGTGTATTATCTGGATTTTATAAACAAACGTAGAAAAATAATTTATTTGATAACAGATATGACGGCTAGAAATAAAAGCTGTTATTATCTTTTTACTTGAGAGCATAAAAATATTTTTTGAAAATTTAGTTTCAACAAAAAACATATTGGTGTCAGCATATTTATGCGGTGTTTCTCGTTTCAGTTGGAGTTGACAGAGACGGAATAATGTTATAATAATCGAATCGGTGAGGTATTTTCTTCAGATATTTGTTGGGTAAAATATCATAAGTATTAAATTGGATATAAATAACATTGATGTGTACCAGACAGAAAGAAATTAACTACATCTTAAAAATAAATAAGTTTATTTACTTGCTCTTTTAGATTTATTGGGCCGAGTAATGGCGCGGAGTCTTTTGGGCATAGACCAAATAAATTTTAAAATAATGCCATCACTAAATAAAGGAGAGAGTATTCAGAGTTGACAAAGTAAGTAGTTGATATGTAGAATATAAGTAAGCACGTCTTTTCTGACTGTCAAATTATAAGTTCAACTGTATCTTAAGCTCTAATTTTCCTCCTTTTGCAAAACGATTATTATCTATTAGTTTCTTTTTGTCTGTACCTTATATTATCGGATCCAATAACTAAAACCGAATCAGAAGTATCGTAGAATCTACATAGTATAGATTTGGTGCCCGTATTAATGTTTGAATATTATGGTAACCACTGCATTTTAACTTAATATTGTTGGTTTGGTCAATACCTGGAGCTGAAAGTTCTGTAAAACAAATTAATGGTTTCAATTCTCAACAATGCACAATTTTTTCACTTGAATATCATCGGTGATCTCTTCAAATAAAGTACCTACCTACTAAGTCCGAATTCAAACATATATATTCAAATAAGTTTTACTATTGCGGCATCAAAGGCTTTCCTGAAATAATCCCCTAAGTACAATGTTCTGAGGCGTGACGTCATGTAAGGGAACTATATTCACAACGGCACGAGTATAACGCGAAAACTTTCCGCGGCGAACCATCGCTACCAGGTAATTAAGATATTTAAAACTTGCACATGCTCCCTACTCAGAACTTCTTTACGAATATTAAATACTTAGCCAAAAATCCAGACCCATTCTCATAACAGAAGCTTTCACTTGGAAATCTGTTGACAATAACAGGCACGAATTTAACACAGAACTTTCTACCGAATAGTTGGGCAAGTTTCAACAAGTTTATTCATAAACGAATGAGGAACAAAGAAGACACACACTGAATGATGGGTACGCATTACAACGACACGACGAACATCCCCCGACAACGCCTGAACTTTCAACAAAGTAATTTACCTTCAATATAAACTGAACCGCTGATTTACAACGACATGGTTCAACAAGACCACCCCTATTATTACCAACAGCCCTTTAAAAGTTCAACAATTGACATTTGCGACGAAGACACTATTATGGAGGGCAATTCAAGCTTATTATTGAGCCATCAGCTTGGATGTCAAGATAGTGGATGATTGATTGTGATCTATTAATATAAATCAGTAGCAAGGGTTCCGTTGGGCAGTTGTGTACAAAAACGGAGGATTGGTGGGTTTGTAAGGCGAGATCCTAGTTTGTAAGTAATCTGTTGATCGCGGGCGGCGGCGGCGGGTAGCGTGTGGCGCGCGCCTCGCGGGGGTTCGTGATTGCTGACATTTATCTTGCGGCTGGCTAATTAGCAGCGTGCGCCACTGAACTGACTCTAACCACAATGGGCTACTTCACTCCACTGATAAGCCCGCTCTACGCATATTTTCACTAAATCCAGCAATATTTTAATACTAATAAAACTTAGATTTATTATTTCATTTATTGTGCTTTTAATCGTGGGATAAGAAAAACAGAATACAATTTGAAACACAATAGAATTCGCACTAAAATAATGTTCTTATTTAAATAAAACTATTGCCAAAGCCGAATAATTAATTCCGAATGTAGAAACAAAGTACTAAAGTTCATTGAATGCATGTAAAACAATATATTTTTTGTCCAGCGCGTGTTGTAATGAAGACCACTGGGCGGATGTACTGCTCGTAAATACTAGTCCGTTTCGTTTTTCCGCTTCCGGGCTAGTGTTGCCATTACTTCAACGTTACATGTCTTATTTAACCTATAGGTATATTCGCTTAATTTAGAGTTATGCATATATGTTTAAACCCTTATTTATCGGCTATAAAAGGCCTGCATGTTGTTAGCTTATCGTCTTATCAATATGAAATACGACCGCCTGGGGTGTAACTTCTTGTGTATTTTTTAGAGAGCTTAATTTTTACATGACGTTTATGAGGTTATTTATAAGCTAAACAATATGGTTTTTCGGCCGTAAAAGCGGATTGGCTTGCAGATATTTGTACACAGGTGTTTAACGTTGTCATTAACGCACCATAGACCAAAAAGTCCTTAACCTTTTATAAATTCGTTATTGCTGGCCAGTTTTTTTTTTCCAATTTCATAAATGGAATGCTCATAGTGCACGTACGAGTTCAGCAACGTTCTGTTTGTAAAGCTATCGTTATTGGTACTTTGATATTTCGATTCTCTAAAAGCAAATCGCAGTAAATTGAGGAATTACCTCCTTGCAATTTCTGTGGAAGTGGTAAATGGTATCGTGGCATCGTGGTACGGTTTGTACGGTTGTAGCCGGCTACTGAGTACTGATACCTTGGGGGAGGCTCCCCTTACCGAGCCACTTTACTAATGTCGATTATTAACTGCCTGTTACACTCAGAACGAGAATTATATTGCCTACTTCTGGAAATTAGTTTGGTACTTAGGGAGCGATTCGCTAAGTCTATTTAATTAGATGTCCATGTTGTTCGGTGGGATTATGTTAAGAGGATTTTGAAGACATAAATATGACTTGGTTTTCAATAGACAGATTATGATAAAATCTGACGTAGATACTATCAAAAATAATTAATTTCTTCTAATGAAATATAAAATCTGCTAAAAAAACATAATTATGTTAGTCAGTTTGAGCGAACGGTTTCCTTAGTCTGGATATATATTTACTACCATACTTGTAAAACATAATTACAACAAGAATCGTTTCCTTCTTTAAAAAATATTAAATAGAGAATATTTTAGGTATCATAGAGGTAAAAAAAAGTGGTAGTTTTTTTTTGGTAAAGTGGGTTGGGTTTATTGACACGTGTTAATACTAGATTATATTAAATACAAACGTGTCTGTTTGTTTGTTCCTTTTCCGCTAAGAAAATGCTAAACCAATTTTGATGTACTCGTAATTTAGTAAAGAGGTAGTTTGACGAAGGACATTTATTTATTTATTCGTTTATCCTTGCACTGGAATGCATTGTAGCAATTACACCAATGCAGCACAAGCTTATAATAAAGTAACTATGAGTCCAGTTTGCCTCTCGATGTGCATACTTTAGTAAAAACCCAACTCTTTAGGAAGTTATGAGCATATAAATAATCCCCCATGGTGATTTTGCAAGGGAAAATAATATAAAAAATGGAAACAAATAAATAAAATCACAGAAAATTATTAGCATGATAGGTACCTAATTCTAGATATGGAAAATAACAGAATTTTTCCCTGAATCTACAATACCTTGAAAGTAGACACTTATTATTTTTAGAATCAGCGATTTAGACAAATCCCGCTTAACGGAACGGTCTCGGAAGGGTTCCGTACCCCTAATAAACGCTTCGGCTGTCTTCAATATATTTTTATATTAGTCAAGGAATAAAATCCTTAACCCACTAGTTTAAGGAAAAGGTCTAGAAATTTACTGTTATTTAAACTGGCTTTGTTATCTCTCAATCTCTTCTTTATTGGATCTATTGGATTTTGAATACAATTATGGCGTTATGATATCATTATTATCTTGCTTTTTTATGTTGCCACTGCTGGGACACAGTCCTCCTCTCTTTGAGCGGGGATGGGCCGTAATCCACAACGTGGGCCTGTGGGGGTTGGTGGATGTCACATGTCTTCAAATTTTTGGTTCTAGGATTTCCTCACGATGTTTTCCTTCACCGTTTTGAGAACAGTGGTGATGCAATAATTTACATAAAGTAAAGTGCCTGCCTGGGTTCAATCCAAAGAAAACCATGATGTTTTCTTTCAACGTTTGGGACCCGACGTATCCAAAAAAATCGAGGACATGTGACATCCACCAACCCGCATTGGGTTTCGCGTGGTGGTTTACGGCCTATTCCTTCTCACAGAGAGGAGGCCTGCACGCACAACGGACCAAATGGCAGTCTAAGTGCGGAAAAGGGGTCCACCTATCCTATCCTAAGTCAATGCGTTATGAGTGGAGTAGTAGCAAAGGCGTTGGATGCGAAAAACACAGGACCACTCCATGCGGCGACGCTTGGTGGAGGCCTATGTCTATCCGTGGACGTCTGTAAGCTGAAATTTTAATGACGAGTAGCATTGGCGAGACCGCGAGACCTTAAATGGAAGGCTTTCCCAGTAGTGGGACACAAATTAAAGTAACAAAAATATGTGAATGATATTGTAAAACGCGAAGGATAGTTCGCATCGACGGAAAAAGGAACGTAAAGTTATCGCTTTCCACCAGTCACAATTCCTATCCTCGGACAGTAACTGAGAATGTCCTAACAAAGCCACCCAATTTACACTTTGAGCTACCTGGAAACCTAGTATCTTAGATCAGCAGCTGAGTGGTCCAACGGTTCAGCTATAATATGGAAGATATATAGAATATATTTTATTGTACACCAAAATTGTATCACCACTCTTTGACATTATTATTAATTTTCTACCCATACAATTAAGAATATTGTTCTACAACGGCGGCAATATCTACCAGTCATCAAAATTATATACATAATTTGATTCTAGACTTTAAAAATAACCTCAAAAGGATTAAAAGAACGAAGATATATTTATAGTGGAAGCCACATCAAAGGACAGTGCGGGACAGTAATCAGTCCAAATGATATTGCGATTCGTATCATAATTATTAATCCTCTGTAATACGAACGAGTGTACGAACAGCACATTTTAATGTTCAAATTACCTATTTGTTCATTAAAACATTGAGGATTAATGGAAACACGGTTTTAACTCAACCATTTTGTGCTGGGACATTTAAATTGTTTTTTCACCCCCGCCGGAAAAAGAGGGGTGTTATAAGTTTCACGTGTGTTGCTACACAGCAACACACGTGAAACTTATAAGACCCCACCTGTGTGTCTGTCTCTGTGCTGTGTATCTGTGTGTGTATCATAGCGCCTAATCGGATGAACCGATTTCGATTTAGTTTTTTTTGTTTGAAAGGTATTTTTGTCGAGAGTGTTCTTAGCTATTTTTGAATAAAATCATCATGGGCGTTTTACTGTTTGAATCGGGGTGTTTTCACAAGATAAATTTTGAAATTGTCAATTGTTTGTTTTGGTGTTTCAGTGTCTGATGGCTAAAGCTAGAACTATATTCTGGACTAGCGACCCGCCCCGGCTTCGCACGGATATGTCAACGGATTATTGAAAACGTTTACTGATTAAAATACTTGATTAGGTTATAAACACTCGATATATTGTGAACAGATCATTTCAAATACAATAAGTCCCAGCCAAATTCGATAGTTTACAATTTACACTAACTGCGTTTTATTGAGAATGAAGAGTTTACAATTTCACGCGATTTGTTGTACCTAACTCATATAGAAGATTTAGAGTTCCTATAAATAGCCTAAAACCTGCTATATTTTACCTAGAAAGAAGTTTCGGGATCTCAACTTAGCAGAAATGTTCAACTTCAGCGTATTTTACGTGGCTTATCGTCCTGAAAAGTCGTTTACACGATTTTTGCTTATTTTAGTTCAGCGTCTTTTGACAGTTTTAATTTATATTTATCTTATTTCTTATCATGTTTACAAGCGAAATATATAAGCTGTTTTTAGGGTTCCCTATCCGAAGGGTCCAAACATAGCCCTATTGTTGTCACTCACGTGTCTGTCCATCTGTCACACATTTTGTTACGAAGAATTTTTAACTTACCATTGACATATGAACTTGAAATTTGGTGATAATGTTTATTATCTATGCCAATATTATAAAGAGGAAAGATTTTTTTGTTTGTTTGTTTGTACCGAATAGGCTCCGAAACTAATGGAACGATTTTAAAAATTCTTTCACCTACGGCAAGCTACATTATGCCCGAGTAACATAGGCTGTAATTTTGACGGGAGCGAAGCCGCGGGGGTCAGCTAGTTACGTATATTTTACTAACAAATACCAATGTTTTGATGAAAATCTGATTTTTCTTTCATTTTTCCTATTACAAACAATTTAACTTTGCGGTTTGGTACGGAACTCTAATTGTGCGAAGTCCGACACGCACGTGGCTGGTTTTAATTTAGTTAAGTTGAGGCTCAATTGCTCATCCGTTAATTGTACCTAATTGAGTTTCTAAGAACTACTTATTTAGTGAATTCATCCGTAAATAGTTCGATTTGTCAGATAATTATCAAACAATTTACTTGAGAAGACGATTAGGGATTTGGTACTGATCCATTGTCCATTGTCTAGGTACTTTCGAGGATTAACAGCTCGGCTGATAATACGGGCGATTATATTCCTAATATGATTGAATCGTGATTGATCGTATCAATAAATATGACGGATAATCTGCAATTAGCAAAGAGGAAACTGCCTGTCTTCAATGAGCTCCCTTTCTTCAATAGACGTAGATACCTCGCCACATTGTCAAATACAAGCCTATTCATATGTTGACTTTACAATAATATCTTGGCATTTCAAATGTGGAACAGTTGACAGAGAAACGTTTTCTCTTTGTGTATCTTAATAATACCATTTGTATTTATATATACAGGCATGTATTACAAACATTGTATGCTTGTCATAATTGAAAAAGAAATCTGATTAATTGTATTCATTTACAAGAACAACGGAACGGAAAGCACTCCGAAATATTTGATGATCGGAAAGGAAATTTCCCTGCGTCATTCCTCTGAGGAAATTGATACAAATGCGTTTTTAACTTTTGTTGAATGGATTTTAAAAGCAAATGCTTTTGAGATTGATAATGGAGAAAATAAACTGTAAATATAAATACAATAATTATATATATCAATAAATATCAATATAATAAATATATAGATAATAAATAATAACATTCTCGCTCGTAGATAAGTACTAGGTACGGAAATACTTAATGAAAATATCTCGTCCACAAAAATATATGTCAAAACATTATAAAAATATAGTTTGATCGACCAGGATCCAATAGCAGGCCAAGTAACTAATCAAAAATTGATAGACTTGGTTCCCTATTCCTATTTTAAGAATAAAATAAACATCAATCGAATAACCCTTCCCTCCTATGTCCGACTGTTGTTCTGGTCCGCCGTTTTCGTCTCATATACGAGTGTCCCTGCCGTGTCCAAACACAGCTACATCGGCGACTAACCCCTAACTAATGAATCTCGTCCTCTCACCATGTGAGGAGTAAACAGGGTGAGTAATAAATCTAAATTCGTCCATCAGTAAGTGCAGGCGAGCGTTCAGAGAGCTAGTTGGCGCGCGGCGTTCGTAGTTTGTCACTAGGAGGACACGTTCGGACGTGATGCCCAGTTTATTGCTTCCCCGGCACCGACTGATTGGATAACTCAGGGTAACTACCATAAAAGCCAAACTCGCTTTACTTTTCACTTTAAAGATCCTCCTCGGTTTTATAACCTACGTGCGGGCGACACCGGGGCGCGTTTGTCACCCGTGGTAGCTCCCCACGTAACGCACGACTGGGCTAGGATATACAACGCGAGTAACATTATTTAATGCCGCAGGACGTTATTCGTTTTTTTTCGGGCAACATCCATACATATAGCTGCGTCACTAAGAACTTACTTAGCACGTACGCTATATGAATGAACCCCGAGCCCTAGATTCAGAGATCCAGAACGCAGGTGTGCTCAACACACAGTCATGCGGCTTACTCTTCTCAAAATACCCAAACATCGCAAAGGGACTAGATAGCCTTGTCGGCCAGTGGGTATGTACCTAAAAACTAATTCCCAAATACAGCTAGCATACACAAACGATCGCATTGGTCCCGTCTTCGCCGCCGAGGCCCATCGCGTTGTCCTTGTCAATAAATTCAAGCCAGCCCGCGAAATGCTGAGCTGTAGTTAAATTACAAGTTCTTCTCCGTTCTTCTCCAGTAGGTACTTTCGGAACGAAAGCTAAAAAAAAATGCTAGATTACAGAATATAAAATTGTTAGAATTTTTAGTAGAACTACATAATCATGATCCAGCCCTTGCTGTCCTCCGAGCGACGCCCTTAGCCGAGGTTCGACCCCATAGGGGTAGCCCTCAACGTGGCCGTCTAGTTTAGTCTCCACAGGATTGCCTGGTTAAGCAGTAGAAAACCATTTTTATTTGACTGCGAGTCGCAAACCACATGACACCAAAAAAACTTATTTTTTTGTGTTGGTCTAAAATTAATGGAACGTGTTAAAAAAACACTCAAAATCTTAAGTATTCTTGGTTATTAACATACCGAGATTCCTCCGTGCCTCGGAAAGCCCGTTAAGCTGTTGGGCCCGGCTGTCATTTGAAGATATTTGACAGTCGTCACGGGTAGACATAAGCCAGGACATCTGATACCAATCTTGCCAAAGGAAGTTGTTGTGGAGGTCAGATATAGGCAGTCGGTCCATGTAAAATACTGGTACTCAGCTGAATCCGGTAGGACTGGAAGCTGACCCTAACGTAGTCGGAGAAAGCTAATTGATTGACTTTCTTACGTTGCCAAAGATGCAGGCAGGCTTTTTAATATAAATGAAATCTCAAGTTCTTAGAAAAAAATCCCCGTAAGGAATTGTAAAGAGCGTCAGACGTGAGACTGATGCATTCCTGTTTAAATTATATTGCAGTATCTTGGTAGATATCTTTATTACAAAATGTTTTTTCAGATGAACTTCCACGAACGTTTTCTACAATGAAATATTTAAGCTCTGAGAATAATAAAATAACTCTCTGGAGGAATGTGATAATGTAGATTTCCTTTTCGTTTTTTTTAACGTTCCAGTTTGCTCGGTGGCTGGGCTGGGCTTCATGCACAAATAAGGAGTTAGCACGTACACTCGTCTTATCGTAAGGCACGTAGCTCGCTTGATGCCTACTTTATTGCCGGCTAGGGTCCTCGTGAATGCCGCTGCATCACACCAATGCACTCCACATTCTTTTTTTTAATTGGAAGATACCAATGAAAACGTGGGAACGATTTTATGAATGTGAATGAAATTAAATGAACCTACGGTGTCGAGTGCTCAACTAACACAGATATATCCCGACTCAATACACGCTCATATTAATCAAGGCATATCTACGTGTAGTTGGTGTGTTTGTAGGGCTTTGTATATAATTGTCTATCTACAATCTGTCGTAACAAATTAATTGGATGCTGATCAAATTTGGTCGAGCTCCGTAATTCACACGGAGGTGATTAAACTTCGATAAAACAAACATAAATTTATGTTTTCATACCGTCCTTTAAAAGTATATTTTTTCAATTTACGATCACAATATAATGAAGAAGTTTGTCAGCTCGTAGTAATTACCTTTTGAAATCAAAGAGAATACGTTGTAATTAATTCCTACTTGTTTCCTTTATGTTACACTTTATTTTTAGTACGAAACAATTAATTGGCTGACATATACACACTGTAGCTCGATAGTAGTACCATTAAGTCATCATCATCTGCCTAGCCTTTTCCCAATTGTTGTCGGAGTCGGCTTCCAGTCTTACCAGGTTCAGCTGAGTACCAGAGTTTCAAATGGAGCTACTGCCTATCTGACCTCCACAACTATACTACACCATACCCCATGGCAAGACTAGTGTCAGATCTCAAACTTCTGACTACCCGTAACGACTGTCAAAGATCTTTAAATGACAGCCGGGACCAACGGCTTAACGAGCTTTCCGAGGCACGGAGGAAACTCGGGATCTTGTAATGGTCACCCATCCACGGACCGACCTCGTCAAGCGTTGCTTAACCTTGAAGATCGACCCATGCGGCTGTTATTATTTAGCCACGAGCTCCAGACCGATTATTGATTTTACAAAAAAATTGATTAAATTCAATTAGTAATTGAAATAAGTAGGTTACTATAGGAATTATTTTAATCGTACCTTCACAGATTATGTTAATTAACTTTATCTGACTTTGAATTAATTTCTTTTTGTATAAGATGATAACAATAAGAAAACTTTTGAGCTGCGGCGAAAATTATTCTTTCTACAAAAACAATAGGGATGACTGATAAATTATTAAAAAATACAAAAGCTAAGTACATGTCTTGTTTGAATCATGCTTCATATTATTTCTAATTGTGAAAACAAATAACTACTGCAGCTAATTATTTTTCAAAGAAGCAACGCCGTGTCAGTTATGTTACGAAACAAAAGATTCTGTATCGTCGGTTACTTCTTGGTAAGCGTGCTTCATCGTCGCCAACATCACTGCTTAACATCACATGGAGGTAGAGCTCAAGCGTGAGCTTTGCTATACTAAAAAAAACTGGCCAAGTGCGAGTCGGACTTGCGCACTGAGGGTTCCATACAAACATCTACATTCACAAAAAAACATTGCTGAAGTTCATAAACTATGAAAGCACCGAACATTGCTAAAACGATAAGATAAACAGAATTGAGGGATGAAATTAATTTTGCCGTTGGGTAACTGTAGTCCCCATACATCGACACATCGCCATACCTAAGTGCAAATAAGTTAATAATCCTTTTTTTATGTAGGTACAAATTTACAGTTTTCGGAATTTTTTCCTTTATTTGTGCTATAATGTCTTATTCTTGTATTTTTTTGAGTCTTTGTCTAGGGGAATTACCTTCAAGATTTTGATTCCCTCACGAGTGTAAAATATGCGTCATTAACGGCTGTATTTCTTGATTGCATTGATCTAGAAGTTTGGTTTTTTCACAGCTGCAAGGGGTTGCAAGTTTGAGTATACGATATTAATTTCAACTCGATAACTAAACGCGTTCGTAAGATAAAGGGTCTTGACATACAGACGGACAAAAAAAATATCCAATAAGAGTTCCGTTTTTACTTTTAGGTACCGAACCATAAAAACAAGCACTTTTCATATTTTATTACCAATGCCTTTTAATTCCACACGGAAGTAATTATAGGATCAAAAGAACTACCTCATAGCAAATTTCTATTTCGTCCATTCCCAAACCTTGGGCAAGAATCGACTCCTCATATTTCAATGGGCAGATACCCCTTTGTATCCGAATGCGTATCACGTTCCCGAGTCGCACAGTTTACCCCTACAGGCGGCTGATTGAAGATGAACAAAGTGGCTTATGTTATTATTCACTCCAAGAGAGAGATCCTTTCGTTTTTCGGTTAATTTAATAGAAAAATATTTTGTATGAAGTACCATCATCGACCTTAGTGGTCTGCTCTTGGATATAGGACTCGCTATAGCACGGGATTCAACTTTAAAAGGCAGCTTTTTTTTTACTTAGTAGAATAGAATAGAACAGAATAGAAAACATTTAACTATTTTATTTTTTCTACTTTTTCCACTGTTTGGCAAAGGTCGCCTAATACTTTTCAAGCTCACTTTATCTCTTCCTTTCTCTATTCCCACCCTATCTTTCGGGAACAAGTACATGTCGTCACAACCGCGGACTTCCTCGGTGACGACACCCGTTTAAGATAGATTGATAGATAGATAAATTATTTATTCAGTGCACGCACAACACACAAAATTACAATTAAATAATTTTAATTTACATGTGGGTATTTGGAAAAAAAAGGTGCCAAAATACAAAAAAAAAGAAGAAGGAAAAACAACATAATACAAATAAAAGTGACACAAGTAACATACCTACTTGTGCGTCTCAAGGTTGCACCAAATGGGAGTCCAGCTCAGCATATGTCAGGCAAATATACCTGACGCTAATATTCTGCTGGATCCCTGCAGTGACTTACGGTCGCATAGCAGTCGTAATATGTTGGTGTTATGACAGTGTGATGTGAGGTACATAGAAGCAATTGTTTTTCTGTTGTGTTTGCTAACAGCATTCAAGGAGTAAACATGTTTACAATAAATAAATATACGTAAATAACATGAGTATTTAAATTAGTAGGTATCCAACATAAGATCCACAAGTTATTTAATTACCAAGAGACCATACCTATCCTTTGTTTACAGGTTTTGACCACGAGATACGCCAAATAGACAGATTGGCTCGGGTTCAGATCAAATAAAAAGTCAAGATGGAACGTTGCAAACAACAAAGTGACGCCGGTTCAAACTATGCCTTGCCGTACAAATACACAATTACACGTACTCACGTACAACGAAATTACGCCTTAGCTTGTCATTCGAGCTCAGAGATCAAATAATAAAGCTCAACTGACAAGCTAAGGGTTAGTTTCGTTGTACGTGTGCGCGTGTATTTGTGTATTTATACAGTAAGGCATAGTTTGAACTGGCTTTACTTTGTTGTTTGCAACGTTCCATCTTGACTTTTTATTTGATCTGAGGGCACAGGAAGGCTGACAGCCAGTTATATAACGGAATTGTTCAAAACAGTCATCCCCAGATTTTTCTGTGAGGCTATAAGAAACTGCCGCAGTTGAACTCTGAACGTTACAAGGCATTTAAGAATCCTTATCGGCGGGGGAATATTGCACCAGCATTTGGATGCGGCGTATCTAAAACTTCCCCTGAAAGCCGCTGTCTTGTGCGAGTCTGAGGAGAGTTGCTGTGAGCACTGTCGACTTGCGCATTCACTTTTACTAGCGATCCAGCTCAGTTTATTGTACAGATAGGTCAGCTGTTTGTAATTTATAACTCTAAAAAGTAGGCATGCCAAGTGCAACTTACGACGCGACTTCATCTTGAGGATTGACTGGTTATTTAAAAATGGCGTTACATGACCTCTAGGTGGAATTGAGAAGCAGAATCGAGCTTATAGAGCCATATCACACGTATTTAGTTCGTCTGTGTGACTCCTACAATCCTGTCCCATCTTCTCACCCATTAATTCAATTTTATAATTCAGCCGATATTTATCTATTGTAGTTAAGTTGTGTATGTAGCCAATCTATAATTATTTTTGTTCTAGCCTAAATCCATTTATGGAACAATATCATTATATCCGCAGTAATTAGAATGTACCAGAAAGTGATCAACAATGCTGTGTGAATATATTTACTTAATGGTACAGAAATTACATGATGCTTTTTTATACTTTAACATTATTAAAAATAAATATAATTGAGTAGATACTAGCTTTTTCTAGGCATCGGCTTCATGATCATTTGATCATACAAACAGAACACTAGAACACTTTTTATTCCAACTATTAAGTCGGAATAAAAAGTGTTCTACGTGGCGTGATTGATATACGAAGATATTAGCATTAAAACATCCATATCTAGATTGTTACGCAAAGGTGCAATCATATTTTAAGAACTCCTTCTGCACAATAATGCACAATGAACAACTTTCTCCAAGAAAGTCATTGTCAAATCCCAAAAAATATTTTGGACTTTCCATAAAAAGTTGTCGTCAGCTGACTAAAATTTGTATGGGAAATACAATGTTTTTGTTGAGAATCGACAATGACTGAATGAATAAATGTCATGTTACTTCTCTACCTATATGTGTATTTGGGTGCTTTTCCACCGGATTTATTTTGGTAACATCTAGGTTTGCCTAAAATACATCAGTAAAAGGCATAAATTTGTCCACCGGATATAATTATGTTGGTAACATCTATGTTTGCCGAAAAATACATCAGTAAAAGGCATAAATTGGAACTTCTGTTTATCAGTCAAAGGCGTTGGTCAAACCTTGGGTAAACCAGTAATTCCACGAAGAGGCTTCACATCGACCTTTGACTAACCTTTGACAAATAATTATAGCTTGTGCAAATCAAAAGCTATTAAAAACTATAACAAAGATATTATAACCTACAATGATAAAGTTTATTCGAATGAACTCAAAATATTTACATTACCGCATAATATAGAAGATATTATTTCTGAAAGTTTACTCAAAAGGCAAGAATAAATATTTTTCCTTTATCGGGCTTCCCTTCTTCGTTTTAATTGCGTAAATCCTCTTTAAGGGGATCGTTTTCGATAAAATCTTTATTTTTCAGAAACGATACCGAGATGATGTAATTAAAGATTCTGAAATCAGCTTACCTGTCTGTTTGTGGTTGTTTCTGTCTCATTAGAGACCTCATCAAGTTATGTTATGTGGTATTGCGTATTTCTGTTATGTTTTGTAGTGTAATTATTCATTACTTTGATACCTGGTATTTTGTAATTCTCGCTAACCTTTATGAAAATAACTTGAAGCCATGTTATTGCTTTATACAGGTGTTCCCAATAGTTCACTACAATGAACTCCCTCCGGTTGAGATGAGACGGAGCTATATTTAATATTTCTAGAATTATATAGATAGGTATTCTCTGTTATCTTTAAACGTTTTGTGGTTTCCTGAAACCTTAATTGTGATCCATACTGGTTTTATGTGAAGTTACAATGTTGCTTGACGGTAAACAGAATAGAAATTTCAACACACTACGCATTTTATTATTACTTTGTATGTCAACTGTCATCATCATCATCATTTCAGCAGTCAGGACATCCCTGACTGCTGAACATAGGCCTCCTCCAAGTGTCACCACATTGACCGGTCCCGTGCTTCTCTATATCAATATATAAATCTGTGAACTGTCTGCTGCTTCAGGTTGGTCGCTGCGAGCCAATCTGGCCAGATGGCGGCAGTTCCATCCCGAACATATTGCGAGTGTAGAGCCGTCTGTCTCAAGTATGCCGTTACTCTGCTACTCCTTGTGCATCACTATCATCTACTTCTTCAGGACTCATACAAGGTAAAGGTAAATGCCCGGCCGTCTATGTAAGGAGGGTGACCACCTTACCTCTTATAAAGCTGGCACTGGTTTAGGAAAATTAATCATATTTAGAACGCTATTAATATTTGAAGACATTTTCGTTTTGTTTTGCATGTCACTTCTGTAAAAGCCATCATAGCCAGAAGTCATAATGAAATAATAGGTTGGGGAAAAAGTCTTTTCGCATTATAGTATGTATGAACTTGTAATAAAATCTCTTTGGCTATACTATTTGTATCTGGTTGGTTTTGGTATAATTGAAAGTTTAAATTTTAAAGAATTCCAAATTAATTAAAATTAATCGAATTAGGAAAATGTGTGATTTTCATTTGTTTTTCGTACCGTCAAGATGAGTGAATCTAATGAAGAAATTCGATACATTTTAAAATTTTACTACAAAAAAGGTAAAAATGCAACGCAAGCCGCAAATGCGATGTTTATGGATCTAGTGCAGTGTCTGTGAGAGTAGCACAAATTTTGTTTAAGAGTTTTCAATCTGGAAATTTTGATGTCAAAGATGCACGTCGCTCTGGTCGCCCTATTACGGATAAAATGGATGCCATTTTTGAAAAAGTGGAGCAAGATCGGCATATCAGTAATTACGACGTAGCTGAAGAACTGGGAATTGACGACAAAACAGTTTTGGCGCATTTGAAAAAAACTGGGTACACAAAAAAGCTCGATATTTGGGTACCTCACGAGCTCACTGAAAGAAACCTAATGAACCGTGTACTCATTTGTGATTCTTTATTACGACGTAATGAAACCGATCCATTTTTGAAGAAGCTGATAACTGGTGATGAACAGTGGATCACGTACGACAAGAACGTGCGAAAAAGTTCGAGCCGGTCAGGCTTCACAGACTGTGGCGAAACCCGGGTTAACTCGCAACAAGGTGATGCTGTGTGTGTGGTGGGATTGGAAGGGCATTACTCATTATGAGCTCTTACCACTAGGCAGGACCATCGATTCTGAACTCTAGTGCGAACAACTGACGAGATTTAAGCAAGAAGTTAAGAGAACGCGGCCGGAATTAATCAACAGAAGGGGTGTGGTTTTTCATCATGATAACGCTAGACCTCACACATCTTTAGCCACTCAGCAAAAATTAAGAGAGTTTGGCTGGGAGGTGTTAATGCATCAGCTGTATAGTCCTGACCTTGCACCTTCAGATTTCCACCTGTTTCGGTCTCTTCAGAATTCTTTAGGCAGTGTCAGGTTAACATCACGAGAGGACTGCCAAAACCACTTGTCGTGGTATTTTGATCAGAAGTCCCAAAATTTCCTTTGTCGCCCGTGTTACTACCAATCTAACTACCAGTAGTAATACTGGTAATTTGATTCCCTTTCTTACTACTACAGTAGTAAGTTGTTATATGGGTAATTACGATTTCGCCTTGTGCCACAAAAACTACAATTATTAATACTATTTTATATTTGTTTAACAATTTCGGTACTCTGGGGTCCCGGATCTTTGAAAGGCGTGCTAGGGGCCGAAGGGGGGTTTTTTACTTGAGGTACCTACTTTTTAGGTACATTTTTTTGGTGTAATTATATTTTATGAGTCATCATCTTCCTGCCCATATCCCATGTTACTTGGGGTCGGCGCAACATGTTTTCTTCTTCCATACCGTTCTATCCCCTGCTACGCTATTACTGATTCCCTTTTCCTTCATAGTTTTAATGGTGAAATAATAAAATATTACGGAACACCCGACATCTTGATGTCAATATGGCTGGCGGGTGTACCTTAATTTCGTTCTGAAGGAGGTACAGATTTTTTAGATCTAGGTACAATAAAGTATATTTTAGGTACATTTCTTTGGTAATTGGTATAATTTAATTCGCTTTGGTACACCCGCCATTTTGACTCTCACCAATTACCGGTTGGTGCAGGACTACTGTTAAATATGGAGAAAAAGATATTGAGCTATAGGTTTGAAAGGTTTAGTTAATCGTTTTTTTTGCTGTAATCAATGTGCGGACTTTCCTATCCAGGGCGTCAAGTTCTGTCTGAGAGAGAACATCAAGACCGGCATGACCCAGCCGTTGAAGGCGCGCACCTTGTTCCCGCGTGATAAAATTATATTTAGTACTTTTTTCAAGCGTCCAAAGAAGCGACGACTGTTTGACGTCAGTAGCATTGATGCCTAGTGCTGCCAACATACCCAAATACTTGTAAGTTTCGGTTGAGGAAAGGGATACCATAATCTCTCCTCGCTTTACATGCATGACTGCACATTTGTCCACACCAAGTTCCGTCCTGATGGCGTCACTGAAGTTTTCTGTTACCTAGAAGCTTCATCAATTGCAAGTTGTTGGGGAGGTGTGATATGACCTGACCCTCTTCTCAACCGATAGCCCAGGCCCGAACCATCCAGCAGTGTACTCAAAAGGGTTCAGGGTTAAGCGAAACCACAGAGGACTCAGACTGTCGCCCTGAAATATTCCACGCTCGATTCCTATAGGTTCGCTGTTTTTCTGAATCTGTCGACATCCTGGATAGAGAAGGCCCGTCTTTCACTGCCCCATACATGACGTCAGGAAGATTCTCATCATCACATCTCATTGAAGAGAGTCTCACCAATTTTATACAACACCAGCACCCTCATAATTTATGTATGTGGCATCGAATCATATAGGCCTTCTTGCATCATCTCGCCATATTCTTTATTATTATCATTGGTAGTAACAAGGGGAAATTGTAATTACCCTTCTAACAACTTACTACTGCAGTAGTAAGAAAGGGAATCAAATTACCAGTATTACTACTGGTAGTAAGATTGGTAGTAACACGGGCGACAAAGGCAAAATTTCTATAGCAATGGGATCATGTCCCTACCTACAAGATGGCAAGAAGTTATCGAACAAAATGGTACCTACATACTTTAGTTAAATGTAAATAAACTATATTAAAAATGTTTTGAATTTTCTTAAAAAATGCGAAGAAACTTTTTCCCCAACCTTATATCATTGTGAGTAAACGAATGTTCCTTTATAATTTACCTCCCGCAGCTACGTCCCTTACATATAAAAGACCATCCTGGTCCATCAATACGAAGAGTAGAATAAGACTATGCACACCAAACCAAGATTTCACCACCATGGTAGGTGGTATGCTCTATGTGGTGATCTACATAGAGCTTACGTATATTCACTTAATAAAAGAACAAAGTGTGATGTTAATCACACTTAGGTTGAACGTCAAGTTTTATTTATTTATAGTCTACCAGATAAGGTTTCACTTTTGGCTAGACAGTATAAAGGGTCTACCATAAAAGTCGCCGTTCGGAATTTGTTTTTTGTACAGCTGTGCATGCGATAGCGTGGTAAGATAAGCCTGCTGTCTCCTATAAATCAGACTGGTGCATAATATTTGAAAATGTTTCATGTTTGCAAGGAGAAACAAGACTATGTTTTAGTAGCGTCGATGAGTTAGTAACTGCATGTTTGTGAACTTTACATAACGTTTGTTGCTTTTATTGGTAAGTTGCTTCCATTTTGAGTTAGGCTAATATATTGTTAGTTCTAAGTTTGGCATGGCTTTCTCAAATGGAGAGTTTACCGGCAAGTTATAATTAATACACACATGCTTAATTACGTCCGTTGCCATATCTGTTCGCAAGGTACCTATAGAATGCGAATACTGTGATAGTTGCTCATTACAAGATAATACGAATCGACACATTTGTGTTCGAGTTCACAGTCCATATCCCAAGTACTACCCCCTTATGGTTTAGAGTCATCGGCAGCGATGATACATCGCGTCAATTTAAGACGCTTGCTATACAAAATTGAAACTTATTTGTGGTCTCTTTGAAAATATTACTTTTTTATGCAGCCCTTATCCTTCATCCATCCTTACTTCCTTGATTCCACTTTCTTTCATATAATTCCTCACATAAACACTGCTAATTAAAAATACTATATGTTTACGTTAGACTGATGTAAATTAATAAACTTCATGAGCAGTCAAACATTACAGTCGTTGTGCCCCATAATCATTAATCAATTTTAAAGCATAATGTGAATTTACAGAATGTAAACGACATCCACAAATGTACAGTAGGTACATTATGTACACACATTGTGCTCGAGTCAATTTGCGTGAACACGTGTACAAGCTCTCAGAATAGAATATATAACTGTCATAGTGACAATAAACATTTTGAAAAGTTATTCACATAAAAACATAAAAACGACTTCGTTCGTTTTTATAAATATATTTTTGTCATATATTTTTTTGGCAGTTGTGAGAAAATTTAATATTACTTGTTCGAATAATAATATGTCACTAAATAGTGTAAAATAACGTCGCTGACTGCATCTTTGTCTGCTTATTACTTCTATACTAAACTATAGATTTTGATATTGTTTTGACTAATAGAAAGAGCGATTAACGAGGCAGATTTGTGTATATATTTGTGCCGTGCGAAACCGGGGCAGGTCGCTAGTTTGATAAAATAATATATATCATATACATCAATCTCAATATAATACCTATGGACTCATAAAAATTATGATCATTGTGTTTACAATAATACCGGACCGTAACGTCCACTGCTATATAAGTCCACCCAATGAACGATCAAAGGGGAAATTGCCATAATCCACGCTTAAATAGAAAACGGAATGGTTATAGCAGTTGATTGTTATTATTACACTGGGCCATTGCTTCCTACTAGCTGCAGGCATAGAAACCCGGCAAACCACCAGAAAGCGGGGGAAACCGGCAGACCTAGAACCAAAAAGAAGGCATGTGACATTTACAAACCCGCACAGGGCCCGCGTGATAGGTTAGATTACCTACAGCTCACCGGCTGTTACAAAGTAGGGACCTGTTTCCCAGTTGTGGGTGACAGCTTAAAAGATCAAACTGTAAATTTTGACATTCAAAAGTGCCTTTTAATGGTCTAATTGCAATACTTTTCTGGAAAATGATACGAAATTTTTAATGCTGATTAATTCTTAAAAACACAATTAAATAAAGAAGTTAACAAAGTCAAATTTGTAGCTTAACAGCCGACTATTAAAATGGAATGGTAGAATAGTATTCATAAAGATTAAGCCTTAAGGCGCTATGTTCCCGCTAGATAGGGGCACGTATTTATGTTTGCAAAACGCGGAGCCTCATTTAGTTTGTACTGCACGCGAACTGGCCGTATAGGTAAATAAGTTTTAATTACTTGTTTATTGTTGTTTCTTCGTCAGTATTTCTATGGGTGTATAAGAAAGTTTCGTTTCCTATAGCGTTGTTCATTACTGCTTTCTTCGTATATCGTGTGAAGTGGTTTTCATCGAAGATAGTAGTTTGTTGCAGTAATTGTTTTGTTTCATCTTCACTGTAGTTCGTACGTCTTACACTGCAATTGTGAAGAACTTTCTACTGGAAGGTCATAAAAGTCAAATTACAAAATATTGACAATACCATTCCTGCGATTCAATAAGTTCATTGAATCTTCTTTCGCTACTTCAAATATTCAGGAAGTCATCTGTTACGACATTCAAAGGAAGCCGATATAATTTATCCGGGTCCTCATGGTACATTTAATTTTTCATTTAAATATCCCACCCGAATCAGTTCCACTTGGTTCCATATCGCATATCCCCTAAAAATAAAAGCACCGCCTTTGTATGTAAACGGCGCCGGTTGCTCAGCGACTAAAAAGCAGAAATAGAGGCGAAATGGCAAAACTTTTTCTACGTGAAAACACAACAATATAAGGTGAATAAAAGGGCATTGTCTCAAATATAACCTAATAAAACGTATGTGTTTACTCGCAATGCCACCCCGTTGTCATGAAGAATTCTATGGAGATTCACAGCTTTCCATTTTTTAATATCTGGTCCCTCATACAAACAAACAAAAGGGTCGGAATTCTTTTCCGCTAGCTTTAATTTATTTTCAATAAAGATTGCGCGGGTACTTAGTACGTTGGAGTCGGACGTTTCTACGATCGTTTTATATGGAGCTTTCATAAAGGCTGATCAGTGGAAAAGTCGTGAAAAAGCGATTTCATCTAATTGGAAATTGATTTTATTAGCTAAATACGTACTAACGACTTATTCGCTGACTTCTCACTATATCTGGCGTGAGGAGGCAATAAATTACTTACTTACTTACTTATTACACTCTGAGCGTGTTATGAAACAGACGGCATGTGAGTTTATTAAAACTTGTATTTGCCGCGTCAGTGCGTTTTCTGTACAATTTTTTTTATAGGGTTCTGTCTTCTAATTAAGACTTGCTAAGTGATCACTAAAGTTCAGGCAGTAGATATCTGGTATGGTTTATAGCATTGCATATATTTCTATATCAAGAAGTATTATGACGAATTACAAGTCACTCTGTGTATAAAAAGTACAAAAATAGGTTTCGCCCCGAAAATCTAGTTCGCCCTAAGACTTTTCTAGCCAACAGCTTAACTTAGACCTATTATACTAATTGATAGGTCAAAAATAATAACACAGTCGGTTAAGTGGTATCTTTACATCTATATTTTACACTACCGGACCTACAAATTAGATATTTTCGGACATTTCTTTGTACTTTCAAATTAGTAATTCCAGTTTAATCTAGAAACTTTTTAGAGGCTATAAATTAGAGCGTCGCATGCGATTATAATCCCGCTCCAGGAGGGCGGCTACTTATGCAAACTGGCACTTATGCAAAATGTAAGAATCTTCACGCCTGCATTACGTAAGGTAGAAGGCAGCGCTGTAAGTTTTTGTTAGCTTGTATTCGATATCATCGTTGGAATTATCTATATTTATGCTTGTTGTGGTTGTCAGTTATGCTTTTATTTTTTATATGACATTTATAACAGACTTCAAAAAAAAAGGTGGCAGTTTCTTAATTCGTCGGCATATTTTTCTTATGTATGTTCCCCGATTATTCAAATACGCCTGGACCGATTTCAAAAATTCTTCTTTTGTTTGAATGGTTATACTTTCCAGGTGGTCCCATGGTAATCAGGTCAGGATCTGATGATATAATCCTGGAGAAATCGAAGGAACTCTTCAAATATTATAGGCATACATATAGCGATTTTGGTATTTTTATCAACAATGTAATGATTTGCACTCAGAACTTATGAAGAAGACCACAGATGGCCACTGGAACTCCTTAATGCTAAGTATTTCACTGGTATAAGATATATAGAATAGTTAACCGACTTTGATGGAGCAAATACTTATAAAATAAATAGTACTGATGAAAATGGTACGATCGAACGGATCTGATGATGAAGCCGGAAGGTAGGCACTGGAACTCCGAAATAAAATCATGTATTCTAGTCGTGTTTTGGGCTTATTACAATCTTCATAAGTTTTACTTTGCCTATAAATTATTTTCATGGTAATTGGAGGGACCTGCCAAAACTAAAAAAATAAAAATAAAAAAACATAAAAAAATGAAACAAACCGACATCCAAAACAAAATACTACAAAGCGAAAAATTACTTCTTTTCCGAAGTCAGTGTCCAAAAACGGAAAACAATAGGTACGTAAGACACCGACTTCGGTATCTTTTCCGAAGTCGGTGTCTTTCGTACCTATTTTTCGCTTTATAGTCTTTTGTTTCGAAGCTATTTTTAGCTTTCTTGCGTGTTTTTTTAGTGTTTTGTTTTCGAAGTCTGTTTGTTTTTTTTTGTTAAAAAGTTTTCTTGTAAGTGTGATATTAACACTTTATTCCTCGAAGGGTAAGGCAGAGAGGTAGGCTTATCCAGTTTTCGCCAGTTACATTAAGGTATTAGGGGGCGAGCCTATTGATGTAGACACCGAACTGCTACCGATGAATTCTAGATGGTAAAGCCCAATTACCTATATTTTGCCTGACCGGGGAATCGAACCTAGGACCACATGTCCAGCAGTAGCGCTTGCGACCACAAAACCAATGAAGATAGTACAATTTTTGCTTCACTAGCTTCTGCCAGCGGCTTCGCCCGCGTGAATGTCGAAAACTATCCCAAGGGCTATGTTCCCGGAATAAAAAGTATCCTTTATGCTATTCTTGAATATAATCTATCTCTGTGGCAAAATTCATCCAGATCCGTCCAGACGTTTGAGCATAAAGAAATAACAAACATACAAACACACACACACACACACACATTCACTCACAAACTTTCGCCTTTATAATATTAGTATCACGCCGATGTAAGGCGATGGAAAGCTGTCGCCACTTTAGATATTTTTATCGTCACCAAATTTTAAATATCTCTTGGTCATGACTTGGTCGTGTAATTCTACCGTCACCCTTAAGTCGAAATACCGTCAGATTTCAAAATACCATGAGAGTTAGTGTCAGAATATGATTTGTTGGTAACAGGCAACTCCTTAGGCATGGTACACCGCAAGAATTTCTAAAATACCTATCATCATCATTTCAGGCGAAAGATTCCGCTGTTGAACATAGGGCTACTCCAAGCGTCGCCACATTGACCGATCCCGTGCGTCTCACATCCAGCGGGTTCACGCATCCTTAACCAGGTTATCGGTCCACCTAGTGGGAGCCCTTCCAAAGCATCGGCTTGCGGTTCGCGGCCGCCTCTCCAGTACTTTTCAGCATAGACCATCCGTTGCCATGCCATTTACCTCCTTAATTTGATAATATTAAATTCAAATCAACCAATAACCCAATGTCAGTGTTGTGTTGCGTTTCCCCCAAAAATTTAAAAGGATTAAAAGAGCCTTAACAGTTTGTAAGTAAACAGAAAGTTGCCGGTACTTTATGGCGCTGAAAGCTGTTTGCTTTAACGCTTAACCGATCACGAAAACATTGTTTTTAAGGTTCATTTTGTTGGTAAAAAACAATATAAAAATCACACAAACAAAATGTGTAAATAATAAGTTGAAAATGAAGACGTTGGTGAATGATGACATTTTTAGTTTGATGATGTTGTTGCCCTAGCGTTTAGAGTTGCGACTCACGAGTTGAGGTCGTGGGTTTGAACCCAAGTAGGCACATTACTTTTCTCATAATAAGAAAACATTTAGTTTCGTTCACCATTTTGAGAACAGGAAACCGGCAATTCTTTGGCCAAAAAAATAAGTTCAAAAACTTAAACCCGACTGCTGAAAAAGGTATGAAACAAGAAAATATTCTCATCTTAAATTTGTATGTACAAACTATTCGATACGTAACGGGTATTCAATAAACAACTTTCTTGTTATAAATAATTTATTGTATTTCATACATATTGATAGTGGGGTTCAGAGAATAACCGTGGTAGTATGCCACCTAATACATTCTGCAAAGTAGCATACGACCATGGTTTAGAGTATTTTGAGGTTTTAGCACAGCTACATTATTTCAGATAATGCATAAGTTACAAGAGTGGACTCTAGATAACGATTAACGATAACGCAGTTGATTTAGGAAATTTACCATTCACAAAAGGTCAGGTATTATAGGTATGTACTATGTGTGTGGTGTATGTATGTTAGCTAACGAAACATACACAAAGGATTATGATTTGAAATTTGAGAGACTCAGTAATGAGGGAACAAATGAAGATAAATGCATGCATACTTACGAAAAAACATACATTGCGACGCCGTAGTCGGGTGAAAATTCGCAGACGTGACATCCAATAAACCAAACTGGGCCCGCATGGTGGATCCGGGCCATTCACTTTCGTTGAGAGAAGGCAGATGTCCTAGCAGTAGAAACGTTATGCTGATTTATGTATGTGTTACAGAATACATTAGAATGAAATAATCTTTATTCAAAAATGGTTTGTAAAACTTACAACTATGTTATTAGGCACTGACACTAAACAAAGAACAACAAAACAAAACATACTAGATCACCGTTGCGGCAACCCATTAGAGATAGCACAACAGCGGCCCACGTACAAACAGTCTAGGCGACTCAATATCATGTTTAGGATACTGTTGGAGCTGCTCCTCACCCTGCGCACCAGGGAACATGCATGGCTGCGTAGAAGCAATCATGATGCGCATCTCCGAACATTCCTGACGATCTAAAGAAGCGGGGCAGCCCTACCAGCATCCTAAACACGTTATTAAACTGAACGCGAAGAGTAGTACGATCTTTGTGTAAATCTTGCCCACAGTGTAGGAGGTACAGTAGGCTTATTGATAGAACGTGATTTTAACCGAAAGTGAGCAACGTGCAAATTTGCAAGCCAGCATGTTCGCTCGAACCGACAATGCCCTGCGCTCCCGTTCAATGTCATCATCGTGTTTAAGGTTGGGATGAGAATTTTGACGGTGAATAATGAGTTTATATTAAATGTTTGTTATTAGATTCGGTATTTTAAGACAGCAATATTATTCTAGTGAGTGCTATGAATGCAATAGTCCTTAGGTATTAAGATTGTTCCTTATCCATGTACTTATACCTATATATATCGATGTACGTTTCTGATGTGCCTTTACTTCATTTAAATAAATGAATATTTTTCGTCTTTCTTTTGTAATGTATACAAAAGGTATTAACCCTTTTTTCCCAGAATGTCTTGTAGGCTTGTTTTTTGTATAATACAGCTATTTCCATCACAGACGTCCGAATATTCCTATATTTGTTTAATTCCAAGAATAGTTATTTCATAATCAGCAGAGTATTAGATACTAGGGCAAGTCACGTAGGTATCTATATATATAAAATGAAGTTCAGATGCATATATTTTCTTACTTCTTTAGAACAAAATATCTTAGAATAAGTGATATCTAAAGGCTCGATGATGAAACAACAAAAACACAACAACAACAACACATCAAAAAGCGTTGTACTGAATATTATAAAGATAACTTTATTACCTAACCCTACTTTCCAAGTTTCTTCTTGTAGTTGTTTGAATTTCTATCTACTGGACTGGTCTTGATCCTGGTCTTCCAAAGTTCAATGAACGACTGTAGAGGTAATATTTTATTTGACAGTTGGATTTGTGATCGCGGAATCCTATAAGCTGCAGTTGCCAATCCAATTCGATGCAATCACCAGAATATCTCCACATAAAGACAAAATAAAGTTTTCCGTTGCTTTTTACGATAGCTACGGCTCAAGTCGGGAATGCATTTTCACAGCTTATATCAATTTCACTTGACAGTCAGGGACGCTGACTATTAATTAACTAAACATTATTAACCACGAATGGACAGTCCATTCACTGTGAGTGAATATTCGTGTAGCACGACTGAGTCCTGATTGGCTCAACATTATTATTTTATAGGATGTATTAGTAGGATGTAAAATCCCTCCACCTCGCCAATCATAGGTAACTTAGGTAAATATATCCACCCAAACCCACTGAAAGGCAAAGGCTTTTCTTGTAGTGAAGGAATTCATTAATCACCAGATTTGCTCTGAGTGTTAACTACCAAATTCGTCAATATGCTTTCCTAGTAATGTGATATATTATCTTTTGCATTGCATACTAATTTGGTACCTATGTGTTTTGTTTAAGGAAACCTTCAAAAGGCGGCTGGATGTAAGGGGATGAGACCAGGGATAGACGGATTTTTACTTCACTAGAACTACCCCGGTAATTAGCAGCAATAAATGTTATTAGTACCATGACCTGCTGATGTGGCGACGCTGAAAAGATGATGATGTGAGTTATGAGGTTTGAACCGCCCACTTTTTATGAAAAACCCTTAAATCCAACAACGGGCCTTCGTGATAATTGACATCAAAGTTTTAATTTCCTCATATAAATAAAGAACTATGAACATTTTCATTTTTCAAGCGTTCCGTTACCGTCGCGAGTGCGTGTCCAATATAATTCCGTAAAGTGTTCAGGGGTTCATTTCGCCCACAAATTGTAACGATTTAGTGAAATTAACCAACGTGTTGCCTTCATTTTCACACTGCTTGTGGTTGTATGAAATTGAAATCGTGTAGTTAACGAGTTACAAAAATATCGTGTCGGGCTATGATGTAATCTTAACAGCGACTAGAGGTTTTATTATTTCTCTACGGTTGATTTGGTAATCTTATTTAATCAACATTGATGTTGGAGGGGATTTTGAAGTGATTATAGTAATTGGAACGATGTTGAAATCTTCTTTTGTCGTGTCAGCAATCAGCATGGGTTGTATGAGATTGTTAACTAAAGTCAAGGTTACATGAATAGCCAGTTAACAGGTTGGTAGTCCACTCACTGTGGGGGACTCTGTCTACTCAGTATGTGACCTCAGAGAAGACGGTGACACAGTGGACACGTGCTGCCGTGAATAGTAAGACATAGAGGGGACTCTTTTGAAGTCTCCCTAGAGATGTGCGTTTGTGCGGTGGCGTTGCACCGAGGGGGTTCGATATGGTGCCCCGTTCCATGTACTGATGATGAACATCAAACGGGTGTATATTAGGTCAGAATCTCATACTCATTTATCTTATACCCAAAGACAGAGCGTCTTTTGAAGGGACCCCTATTTTAAACTGTTATAGAACTTAGAATAAAATATCTTGCCGCATAAGTCTCTAAACGTTATTAGGGAGTAGTTCAGGGACGCTAAAAGTTAGTAGATAGGTTAAACAACTTAGTTCTTTGGAGCACTGAACTTTTAACTTATTCCGACTAAAATCTGTAGAAGGAAGGTAATTTTAGTCTTAATCTGCTTAAAATTATAATATAGGTAAACACAAGCTGCTTTACCTATCCTAACTTAGTTGGGGTCTGCTTCTAACCTAACAAGATGTAGCTGAGTACCAGAGTTTTAAATGGATCGCTGCATATACTCAGATCCTAGTTACTGGGTAATACGATGCCCCTTGGTAAGACAGTTGTCACTTCATAGTCACGGAATACAGCGTGATCTTAGACGTGCTTTCCGATGCATTAAGGTTGGTCGACGGCACGAACTATTTTGCGCGCGGGATTAAAATGCAAAAAAAAAAAAAAACTCTATCGCATCCGACAACACGTGCGAAAGAGATCGATGCTGTGATGAGCAGTAAGAAGCTAGTTCGCGTACGAATACACACCTTTGCTAATTTTGTAGCGAAACGGATGATGATTTAGGACAAAAACGAGCTCGTGAAATTTATATAAACAGACCTTTGGGAAATGCAAAAACGACTAAATGTATCTGTTCAAAATAAAATTATTTGCATTGTTGAACTACTATTCTATCCCTGTATGGTGACTGTTTTGCAATTTTCCTTCTTCTTATGGTATTTTTGCGTTAAA
This sequence comes from Orthosia gothica, assembly GCA_949775005.1. Taxonomy (NCBI): domain Eukaryota; kingdom Metazoa; phylum Arthropoda; class Insecta; order Lepidoptera; family Noctuidae; genus Orthosia; species Orthosia gothica. The sequence continues at coordinate 19,485,957 of OX459037.1, forward strand.
ATTAGTGTTGAAATATGGAACTTTCGACGCTCATAACTTTCAAATATACATTTTTGTTTCCAAACTAGGCTAGATAATGATGAGAAAAATTGATGTAATTTATTTATTTTGAACGTATACCGTCAAACAGTGGAGTAATTGCCAGACTATATTTGTATGGAAGAATCATCAACTAGGGCAACCGTAGGAGATCTTAGCAGATAATAGATTGATACCCATCCAATGGGACTAATTAATGTTGAAGTTTGACCCGCGCGGCTGTTATTATTCGGCTTGAAATTACAATGCATGCTTCCTATAAAAGATAAACATGTTAGTAAGTATTTGTTTATCATACAAAAGTTGAACAAGTTGAAAATTGGGCCGCGTACCCCATTCTTAATGGTCTACGCAAACGTGGCCCTAATCAGAGGTATATTAAACTTTTATAGCTCTATTTAACAGTGGTGTCTAGTGAAGGTTTCAGATCACGAACGGCGTAATCCTGTATCTGATTCAAAGTGAATAGCTCCATTTGTGCCCTCCTGAATGCATCCGGACCCTTCGAAGTCGTGACAATCGCCATTGGAGTTGTGTTACCTGAGCTCCAATTTGGGATCGGTGACGACGTGATGGAAAACCTTAAACGAATTCAAATAAAGGTTTTCTTTATGTGCTACTGGTCTTTATGAGTAGGGTTGTAACAGAGTTGAGTGAATAGGTTGTCCACTAATATAGACACTGTTCAGGCATTTAATGTTATGAAATAGATACATTCAAAGTTGTAATTAATTTTTCACTTTCATAAGATAACAAGGTAAGAAAAAGGTAATTCGTTGCTGATCTTTCAGGGGAAGAATGTACTCATGAATATTAACCACTTTCGCTGTGAGACCAACCCTGAAATTGCAAAAAAAAAGTATAAAGTGCTCTCTACATTTTGTCGAAGTACGCAAATTTAAATGTACTGCAGCAGTACAAAATTGTGCAAATTTCAGAGGTGATTCCTAACTTAACGTTGTTACATTTATGAATACTTTTACCCCTTGGCAGATTGCCAGTGATTTACAAATTGATCCTGAAGGTACTGGTATGACATACAATCTTTTTTGAGGTAGGTCCTCAGGTATGAAGCGAAGTGTTCGTTAGCACGCGCCCGTGTTAGTTTTCAAAGCGCGGCACTATTTCAACGGATATACTGTAACAGAGCGAAGCTTAGCGACTAATCTTTGCGAGCAATGTTATTGCTGTATAATGTTCGCGCTAATTAATTCTCGGAATTGCTCACAGTTGTTTCAGTAGTAGTGGAAACTGCCAGATGGCCAGATGGGTACCAATAAAAACGAAGTATAATGCGTTATGAGTTTTTTGCTGATACTAATTGGAAAATTGCAAGATCGACTACAAAACTCATGCAGAAGAATGCATCTCTACATGAAAATAAATATTTGTAAAGAGAGAGTTAGTTTGCTTTTTTGTTTTGTTGCAGGTAATCTCTGGCAGTAAAAATCGGATTACGAAGATTCTATCATTGATAACTATTTTGCCAATGCTGTCTCAATGCTGGGCAAAGGCATCCCCCATATTTTTCCTGCTAATTTTGTCTCCTGCCTTCTCCAGCTAATCTGGTAGGAACGAGTTAAGATAGTCGTACCAGCGTTTAGGCCTGCCTCGGCTACGACGGCCGTCTTCAGGTACCCACTGCGTGGTGGACCTGGCCCGTTCAGAGTGCATAGGTGCATATAATGTCACACCAACTTGAGGCAATACTGTCCACTATCAAGAATGTATGCTGCATACAAAGAGCACGAAGGCGATATTGATCTATTTAATTCTTCTGTACCTGCTCTAAAAAAAGTCGCGCTTGCCATTTAGTGGGTATCTCTAGTACCTAATCTTACATAAATAATAAAATGTATACTAATTTAATTTAATCTAATCTATTTAATTTAATTTAATCTATTCTAATTTAATTTATTCTAATTCAATTTAATCTGTTCTAATTTAATTTGATTTAATCTATGTTACTTAATTTAATTTATTGCAATCAATTTAGCTTTTAATAGTTTTTTTATTGTTTTTAATTAATACATTCTGTATTTATCGCCGCATAATTTAGTGCATGCTGTGCTTTTCTTTAAGTGATGAGGCACTTAGACTTAAGTTTGAAATGTACAAATTTATAAAGTAACAGTGTACTCAGTGTTGAAAAGCCAAATAATAAATAAATAAATAAATAAAATGGACCCCTCCTGTGGGATACTCCACGCAAGCGAAGCCGCGGGCTAAAGCTAGCCGATTACAAACGAACTCGTACTATACTTACACAAATAACTTGATGTTCCTTCCTTAATCCAGGAAGCCAAAAAGAGTGAACAAGTTAGAAAGTAATCTCAATCTATTCCAAATTACGTAATGTACCGACAAATATTTATTCCAGATCTTAGGACTCGATACGGTATATTGGTTTGTATAAATCAAGTTTGTCGTGCAAGCATTTCGAATATTGCTTTGATATTTTTATTTTTGTTGCAGGTTGAAATATAAAACATGTTTTTGTTTAATAAATATTTGCTGTTGTTTCCTAATGTATTTTTAAGTAATGTGTAACTTGTGTAACATTAAGGTGGTCTTTGTCAAGGATGTGATAGAGATGTACCTACCTACTTTTGTACTCCAATATAAGCCTTTTTCTTTATTTAGTCACTTTCTTAATTACTCAAGAAAAACGTAATATGTTCCAAGATCGTCTAATAAAACTATTGTTGGTAATGATGAAATGCTTTTGAATATTTCAGATTATCAAGGCCTTTACGCTCTTAAACCAGAAAACTAAACTTATATATAGTTGCAAGCAGTAACAGAATTCTAGTCAAAATATGTTTTAAACTGTAGCTGATCGCGTGCATGTATCGCTTCAGTTTTAATGAGCTCCATAAGAAATAGCAAGGGTGACATAAAAATTATTGAAAGCTATTAAGTACGTGCTGGACATTTTTATAAGCACTTCCTATTAAATATAACATTCATTTAGTTTTTCACCTAAACAAACATTACTTCTTGTTTTTAACCGACTTACTAAAAAGGAGGAGGTTCTAAATTCGACTTCTTGTACGTTTTTTTTTTTTTAGGAACTTATCTTAGGACCGATTTTTCTATAGTCTTATAAATTTTAACTGAGGAACTTCGATGAATAATACACCGTACATATACATCACATAATAAACACAATAAAAATTTCCGTTTGATATATTTTCCATACAAAAGCTGCCAAACTGCCATTTTTATTTTCCTCAGTTAAAACTTATCAGACTATTGAAAAATTCCTTAGTTACAAAAAACCGGCCAAGTGCGAGTCGGACTCGCGCACAAAGGGTTCCGTACCATTTTCGTAAAAAAACGGCAAAAAAAATATGCTTGTTGTATGGAAGCCCCCCTTAAATATTTATTTTATTTTGTTTTTAGTATTTGTTGTTGTAGCGGCAACAGATATACATCACCTGTGAAAATTTCAACTGTCTAGCTATCACGGTTCATGAGATACAGCCTGGTGACAGACAGACAGACAGACAGACAGACAGACAGACAGACAGACAGACAGACAGACGGACCGCGGAGTCTCAGTAATAGGGTCCCGTTTTTACCCTTTGGGTACGGAACCCTAAAAAAATTACCCGTATGGTAAGTATTAGTACGAGTATAGGTACTAGTTGATTCTTAATTCAAATTCTCCATAGAAAAATTAAGAATCTACTAACCAGTCATTGTGATAGCTCTCTTATACTGAAAATTAACAGACATTTCTAATAAAACTATTTGATCGGCATAAAACAGATGTGGAACAAAATACCAGTTATGTTAGAGTGTTTCATAATGTGACAAAAATACAGTTCCTAGATATATACGTATGGATGTAATAGACATTAGGCACGTAGACCTCTTTCAGTCGTTAACAATTCATATTGGTAGTACAGCACTTCACCAGAACGGCCCTTATAAGGTTAATGACCAACCGAAAAGGGAAGACGAAATAAAAAATTACGGTTACGAGAGCTATCATTAAAATCCCTTACCCAGGAATTCGCTAACCTCGGAATATGTTAGTAGCAACTTATTTTATGTTGAACTTGAAACAGCCAAAAGTTGGCCAGTTCTTAAACCAAGATAAATCCGAGACTAAAAGGGCTGAATGTTTAATAAATAACGCTTTAATATCCACGATATTGATCATAACGTAACCTCGGTAGCGGTACATGAATCCACCGTAGTTACATAAACAAAATAGGTACACCACACACAACAGCGATAAGTATCGTGTATGCGAAATGAATTCTAATGATAGCTATTTGTAGCGGTGTAAGGGTACAATTTCGAGCTCGAGAAAATTGTTCGTTCGTCAGATAACAGTCGTTGTGTGACACCTTCGGACGTCTCGGGTGACGAATTTACATTCTTGTCGCGAAGTGCCCCGAAACTGTTGTAGTAGTGAGATGTCGTCGCTTGTTGAGAGGGGCTGGCCTCCTCGCCTCGACGTCTCGCAGCGCCCCAGAGCGCAGGTGTCGCGTCCCTCCCCGGGCTCAGCGCCTCGGACCGACGACAAACATGAAATATAGAACTTCCAGGACACCTCGTGCATGATATATGATACTAGTGACGGCTACACTCAAACAATTCCTAAACATGCTTCACTATTCTTTTAACATTTCATATTTCTTTCATGTTTTAATTTTAGTGTATGAGATTTTATTACAATGTGCTAGTAAATAAGCACTCTGCTTGATTGTTGCATGTTTCAATAGTTTGGCTAAATATTTGAAACAAATGTAATGATTATATCAACCAAATGAGAAATCGATAGTTTTTTTCAATGGTAATGAAACTACGAATAAAATATTATTGTAACAATATATTTTATATATAAAGTAGCTTTATAATACAACGTAAATAACTACGAAGAATATCGTCGCCAGCCCGGGGCTCGAGCGGTGCCCGGTGCTGCGCTTGAGAGCCTCCAGCTCGCTGACGTCGGGGCTCTCATCCGAGTCCCCCACCTCGTTGTACTGCATCTCCTCAAACTTGCCGGACAACGCTGAAACCAAACACTCGCTCAGAAACACTCCCGAAATCTCTCGAGGCAAAATTGGACGCCATTTTCCAAAATATCAAGTTACTCGACATGACCATTAACTTTTGCTTCTAAACGCTTTTCTAAGTATTTCTTATCAACAACAAAAACAAAACTTTGTACTTCGATACTTACAATACAATTTTATTGTCCCGTCCGTGTCTCCGAGGGAATTCTTTGATATGCAACTGTATGTGCCAAAAGTGTTTCTACCAACTTTTTTAATCTTCAGCCTCATATCCACTTCATACCCCCTCTCTATGGCTGTGATCTCGAACCTTTTGTCCGCTACAAAGTGCAAATGAGGATAGTTTAATACGAGTACCTAATACGTTATTAATAGTTCCACGTCGAGCTCGGATTACGTATGATACTCACACTGTGATATGATTTGGTCATTTATCGTCCAATAATTGATAGATCTAGGGAAGGCTTCTGAATGGCAGTCCAAATGTACAGTATCGCCTTCTTTTGCTCCCACTAATTGGTTTTGTATAGTCATTATCGGCGGAACTGTAACAAAAATGGTATAATTTCTTAAACTCATCAAAAGGAGACTCTTGAGTGTTGCCACATTCGTGCGGAACGAGTTAGTTAATGTAAGGGGCTCTCGTAAGTCGGTTGACGTAATTTAGTTCAAATTAGCTTAGTTGCGGTTCAGGATTCAGCTCTAATGCCGGCGACACACGTTTCCGCTCTTTGCGAGGCAACCGCAAGTGTGTATATATAGCTTAAAGATTTATCTACATTTAGCATTTAATCTCTTTAAAGTCTGTTATACTCTGGGAAATGATGTAGATTTTGGTTGCGGTCGCAATATCAAGTTTTCCAATCTCAAAGGCATTTTATAAAGCGATTCAAGTTGGCTTAAAGCGCGCGACAGTCAAAGCTGCCCGGCGGCGATATGGGCCGGCAGAGAGCCTCAACTATTTATGTCAATGAATTTTCTATATTAACAGGACATTTTGTAAGTCTGTGCCGGAACTAATTTGGACGTTTAATCGATATTATGGTGCTGAGTCTAAAAAGTGAATCCTCTGAAAAAAAGATAAAGACAAATACATGATGAAACTTGTAAGTCTCAACTTTGGGATTACCGAGAATTTTCTAATTTAGCTGATACGAGTCCTATAAAAATGCCATAACAAAGTAAATCGCTTGCAGTAATTGACTATTCTATTAACTAAAGACAAGAAGAAGAGGGACTCACAATGCACGACGAGCATGACTCGCTTGCTGACAGAAGGTGGCACTCCATTACTGGCTATACATAAGTATGCACCCATGTGTAATCTTGACACTTTGACCAGCTGTAGCACTGCGCCATTCACTGACGAATCTAAATAATTACAAAGATTAATCAACTAGAAAGAACAATTAATTCAAACAAAACAATGGAGATAAATAATGGTTTGGATTATTTAGAAAATGACAAAGTTAAAGGAACGAAGTGAAGTCATTTATTTTTGTTAACAAACAACAGAATACCTGTTGTTTTTTTTTTAATGCATTTATAATGTTTTATATAGCAGAGTCTTAAATTCATTAAGTTTAATAAACATACTCGAAAATTATATTGTAGGTACAAGCCTTGCAAGCTTGTCCGTATTTAAGACACAAATTATGCCAAAGGATAGATGCAAACTGCCGGGATAAAAAGTACTTATTACGATACTTTGTATCCAGGGTATAGTCTACACATGTGCCAAGTTACATCTAAATCCGTTCAGCCGTTAAGGTTGTCCTAGTCCCACGAACTGTTTTGTGTGTCAACACGGGCGATAGAGATAGATGCTGTGATGAGCAGTAAGAAGCTAGTTCGCGTACGAATGAGCACTTTTGCTAATTCGTAGCGAAATGGATGATGGTTTAGAACTAAAACGAGCTCGCGAAATTTTATAAACAGACCTTTGGGAGTATGGATATCATGAAAAACAATCTTGATGTATATTTACCCGACTGCCGAAGGAGGGTAATGTGTTTATCAGTCTATGTATGTATGTATGTATGTATGTAAGTATGTATGTATGTATGTATGTATGTATGTATGTATGTTTGTTCCTATGTGGCGTTCCAGAGACCAAACGCGTTGGCCGATTTTGATGATTCGTACGTCAATCGATGCGTATTAACTCTGCGAGTGTCATAGGCTACATTAAAATTGGATAATAGAAAAATGGCGGATTTTGGGTGCCATATTGTGGGGGCCCAAATTTTTTTTTTCTTCCAAACCCATCGTGTGGGGTATCAAAATAAAGGGTTTTAAGAGGTGATTTCAAAAATATATAACACTTATATGTTTAAATGTATCTAATTCGGAAAAACTAACTAAAAAGTTATAAATAAAAAAACTTAATTAAAAAAATCAAAAAACCCGACTGCTTCAAAAGCGAACTAAAAAGTCGTAAACAAGGAAAAAATCATGCTGTGCAGGCGGAGGATACACCAGATTTTGGTCAGCCAGCCGGCGAATATGTATCCTCCGACAGCACAGCATGATTTTTTCCTTGTTTACGACTTTTTAGTTCGCTTTTGAAGCAGTCGGGTTTTTTGATTTTTTTAATTAAGTTTTTTCAAAATAAAGTTATTTGCATTTTTGAACTCTGAATCATTGTTGGGGTTTCTTTCCAACCTAAGAAGATGTAGCTGAGTACCAAAGTTTAAAATGGATCGCTGCATATACTCAGATCCTAGTTACTGGGTAATACGATGCCCCTTGGTAAGACATTTGTTACTTTATGGTCGCGGAATACCTATAGCGAGATCTTTTAATTTGCTTTCCAATGCATTAAGGTTGCCCTAGCCGATGGCACGAGCTATTTTGTGTGCGAGGTTAAAATGAATGCTATCGCATCCGACAACACGTGCGTAAGAGATAGATGCTGGTGATGAGCAACAAGAAACAATTTCGCGTACGAATACACACTTTTTTGTAAATTAGTAGCGAAATGGATGATGATTTAGGACAAAACCGAGCGTGTGAAATTTTATATACAGACCTTTGGGAATATGGATATCATACAAAAAAGACTAAATATATACGTTCAAAACTAAAATTATTTGCATTGTTGAACTACAAATCTATCCCTGTATGGTGACTGTTTTTCAATTTGCCTTCTTCTTATGGTATTTATTGCCGCCCAAAGATGCGTTAAAATTAGTGTTGAAATATGGAACTTTCGACGCTCATAATTTACAAATATATTTTTTTTACTTTTTTTTCCATATAGGGGTAGATAATGATGAGACAAATTGATATCATTTTTTATTTTGAACGTACATCGTCAAACAGTGGAGAAATCGCCATACTACGTTTGTATGGAAGGATGATCGACTAGGGCAACCTTAAGACGAGAAAAGGTAATAAACAGACAGACAGCTACTTACACATTTATAATATTAATATGTATATAGATTATACTACCAAATATATAGATATCAACACTGTTCCATCACTGTTTGTTCTTTAAGCTATGTAAAAGTATTTCCAAGAAACCATTATTTATCTATAGTTTGTTTGAAACTTGAAGTGTTTGCTGTGGAAATGTCTAACCCCTGGGAAGTGAAGATCGGATCAAAGCAACATTTCCGGTGGAAAAATTTAAATCCGCAAGAGGCGCGGGACGGATGACATTTATGTACATTAAGTTATCTTATAAAAAGTAGATTTGCCTAGAATTTAAGTCTATTTATGTAAAAAAAGTTATAGCAAGACACGAACTGTGTTATTTTTTGTTCACAATTCTTCTCTGTTACTTTGTAATTGTTGTTCTTGTGTTGGGTCTATGTCGAATCAATGTTTTCTGTTCTAAATACGACAGTTTGAAAAAAAAACCGGCCAAGTGCGAGTCGGACTCGCGCACGAAGGGTTCCGTACCTACCATTATGGCAAAAACGGCAAAAAAACACGTTAGTTGTATGGGAGCCAAACTTAAATATTTATTTTATTCAGTTTTTAGTATTTGTTGTTATAGCGGCAACAGCAATACATCATCTGTAAAAATTTCAACTGTCTAGCTATCACGGTTCATGAGATACAGCCTGGTGACAGACAGATGGACCGCGGAATCTTAGTAATAGGGCCGCGTTTTTACCCTTTGGGTACGGAACCCTTAAAATGTCACCTTAAGAGCAGCCTAGCCGGGCCGTCTATCGCCAACGCTAGCACGGTCCTAAAGCTTGTTGTTTCATCCAGCGCAATGCTTGAAAAAGAGGCAAAGCGAAAAGAGAGAGATAGCGCCTGAACGCTCGGTTGTCATTCGGTAACTTCCGCCGCTCAGTCGCGGGCGCTCGCTGCCGCCGCCGGTCGGCCGGCCGCTCGTGTGAGTGAGTGAGTTCATTCATGAATTCATGATAATAATATCGCATCGCGCGCTACATTTAGTACGGACGTAGCCCTTGCCTTGGCCCCGGGGATGCGTGTTTGTTTTTTTACCAATCTAGGTACCGTACGTGCGCAATTTTTTACTGCATGTAAATTATTTAAAATATATCAGTTTTGTCGTAATTTATGTAGGATATCTACATAAAGTACGAAAAAGTAAAGGTACCTAAATCATTTATTCTGCTTATGGCATAGCACAAGCAGAACACATTATTATTATTTCATCTAACCAGGCAGTATTGAGGCAGCTAACATTAGTAGGTACAATTACAATGTACGTAGGTACCTACGACGTACAGTTGTTTGATCAAATAAAGTACCTAGTCTGATTACAGTTTGGCATTTTTATTTATTATACTTATCGAAAAATTCATAACCAAATCACGAAGACTCCGATTTCCGAAAACAGACTTTCAAACATCATTTATTTTTTTATCTTTTGAAGTCCTTATGGATGTCTTTCACCCTGGGGCAAACGAAGGGTTTTTTTTAATCGATGTCGCACTCTATGTAGTTCTTCCTGTATCGTGGGTGCGTTTACAAACATCTCACATACACAACTACACAAGACACCCAGACCCGGAACATCTCATATTAGTTCCTTGCGGTAATCGAACCCGCGACACGCAGCACAGCAGTCGATCGCTCAACCACTACGCCAACCGTGTCGTCAATTCGACACGTATTTATGTAATATTATTGGAACTGCACAATATTCACATAGCATAATCATATATTCTTCTAAAAATGTGTGCCAATTTTAATTGCATATTTGTATGTATGTATGTTTGTCCACGCATTTCTCCGAAACTAATTGTCGGATCGTGATCATTCTTTTATGCTAAGTATCTCTCAAATTAGGGAAAAGTGAGCATACAACCGTACTCCTTAGCAACAAACAGCACGAATTTGTAAATTGAGTTATAGGTTTTTTATGAATCCTTTAGGTACCTTACTATAGAACTTACTCATTTTAGTGATGGTGTACTAAAACTATAAAGAGCGAAATAAAAACATTTTCACAAAAAAATAAATCGACTTCGAAAGAAAAAACACTAAAAAGTACAAAAAAACTTTAGTTTCGGAAGTCGTCAGTAATTAGTAGTAGTATTAGTAGTAGTAGTACCTATAAATTTTAGCTTCCTCAATACCTGTGTCAATACCGACTGAGATAGACAAATAATAATGTGTTCTGCTTGTGCTACTCCATAAGCAGAATAAATTATTCAGGTACCTATACTTTTTCGTACTTTATGTAGGTTTCCCACATAAATTACGACACACATGGTTGTTTTGTTAGTTGGCGTTGTGGTTGAACGATCGGCTGCTACTCTGCGTGTCGCGGGTTCTATTCCCGCACGGAAAAAATATTTGTATGGCCTATAGATAATAGTTCCGGATCTGGGTGTCATTGACAAAATACCTATAATAACTAAATGTACACATTCGTGCTGTTTGTTGCTATGGAGTTCGGTTGTATGCTCCATATTTTGAAAAATGATGGACCGATTTTGAATAAACTTGCACTAATCCCTAAGTTGAGAAATACTCAATCCAACACAAAAAGAATGATCCGATAAGTAGTTTCGGAGAAATGCGTGGACGGACATACATACACATACAAACATACATACACTTATGATATTTTGCACACGTGTTTAGAAGCCCAGATAACGTAACTTATTATGTGAATATTGTGCAGTTCCAATAATATTACATACATACGTGTCAAATTGATTATCTCTTTATTTTTGAAGTCGGTAAATAAATAAATTCCGCTTATTTTTTGTTTGTTTTAGTGGTCTAAAATCATCTGTGCTTTATTGTCATAATGAAACCGGTTTGGGCATTGACATATATATTTGGGTTTAGGTCACAACGGTTGGATGGTTTCAAGCTCTGTAACGGACGTGGGAACAAATAATTTTTGAGTTTTATATATTAGGACAAATGGCTACCAAAACTATTTTTTTATTCCTTTGGAAGTCCCCATGGACGTCCTCCGCCCTGGGGCAAGCAGCAGACCCCTTTCTGTCAGAGTCTAACTGAATAAAACCACACGGTGTTTTGCAGGTACCTTCGGCCGGGGCGCTGGAGTGCTTGCGCTTTTAGTCACGCTCCCTCGCTCGCCGGCCAGTTTTTGGCCATGGTTACTTTTTGGTCTGGTTACTTCTGGTTGGCGTAACAAGTTTTCTTCTTCCATAACTCCCCGTCTTCTGTCACTCTATCACTAACTCCCTTTTCTTTCATATCACTCTTCATACAGTCCATCCATCTTTTCTGTTGCCGTCCCCTCTCTCTCTATATTTGTAATCACACGCACCAGGCTCGGATGGTGTCCTTGGTCGACCATGGGTCAGCAACGGTATAATTGCAGTATATAAGCGAAAAGTGCTAAAATAGTCAATTTGAGTATGCAGACGACAGCACAGTTGCATAGAGGTACTTGTCCAACGCAAGGGCTACTAGGGCGAGATCCGTTCTCTTCGTGAGACTATGGTGAAGCGCTTGAACCAGTCCTTGACGACGGGGAAGTCAACACGCAGGACCACATCGTATGCGAGATCCCACAAGAGATTTTGTAAAACCGACCCCTGCAGAACCCCACAACCAGAGGAGAGCCATAGCCAGAACTCACGCTTGGCCAGGGACTTCATCCGTGTCTGGTGCGTGTGCCGTGTGGTACGTACCTACGTGAATTTTGGTTTGTAGTGATTGGTGTATCAAGATGGCTGTTTGTATTTTACCTAAAAAGGTTTTTTTTGTTTGTTTCTGTTTGTTTTTTTATGAATATTATTAGTTAGTAGGTAGTTACCTATCAGAAATAGAGATAAAACAAAACAGTAACATAAAATGTAAAGTAATTAACTTCGTCTAAATCGAGTGTAATCGCGTATTTTTTAAATGAAAATGGTTGTGTTTTGTAGATAGGTACTTACAAAACATAACTATTTGTCTGTAACTCGGTGTAGTCAGATATAAATAATAATTCTAATTAGTCCGTCAGTTAGATTATCGAAAAATATTGGACACGTATTTTTTTATTTATTAAATCATTAAAAATTGATAAAGATAAAGCTCGTCGAAGCTTAGGAGTTGGGATCGAGATGACACTTTACGTGACGTCACGCGGAACTTCAACGCACGTAGCAAGAAACTTGCGAATGCGATGCTTTCTTTTGATTGATCAAATATACGCCGCCGGCCGCACACTGTTGCCGTTCCGTCACACGCCAAATTTGCGCGCCGTTCGCCCGCGCCGGTGATGTGCGATCTCGCAACGTTGCGTTGCAGCCTGATATACTTACCTAGTAATCAGTACTGAGTAGCGATAAAAATATCAATAATTTTATACCTATACTCAAGGAAGTATTGCGAGCTTCTGGCGGGTGTTTCGAGGGTCCCTTCCTAGGTACATACCTACCTACCTGCCCTTCTTACCTTACCTACACGACCTACCTATCTACTCACCCTATCTACCGGGTAGGTAGAGTGAGTAGGTAGGTAGGACCTACCCACCCTATCTACTTACCTACCCTAACTACCTTACTCCTTACCTAGCTACCTAACCTACCTACCTACCTGCTTACCTACCCTACCTTCAAAACCTACCATCAAAATAAATTCGGTGTCCGTATTCACTAGGTTAATTTCTTATAAAACTACCAAATCTTTTTGAAAGCAAAATCGTTGTAAAAGGTAAAACAGAATTCTCTAAATAAATGAAATAGATACGATGCACGCTCACTCACGTACGCGCAGTACTCAACAAATTCATTCATTAGTTCATTACCTACTAGCCGAGCGAGCGAGCGCCGATCTACATTGAACTCCCCCGGCTCCCCCCGTCCCGACCCCGCACGACTCGTCACCCCGCGCCCCTCATAACGCATTGTTGACTGACAAGCAAGTGAGAACGCGATAGCATTGAACGAAAAATTGTGTTTGAAAATTTCATAAAACTTGTTCCAGGAAATACGTGTTTTTGAATAAGTCTTACAAGTTTATGAAATAATTATTGGTCATTTAGAATCTCTATTATATTTGGAAGGTTTCTAACGTGATGATTTCTTTACTTTTACAATTTATGAGTACATAATGAACGGTCAAAGTTCAGGTAAAATTTGTGCAAAAAAGCAGATTTTTGGAGGCTGATATTGAATTGGTTTCTCCAAATTTTTATTTTCTGCTTTGATAGAAACCTAGATATAGTGCACAAGATACCTATTAGTTCAAAAAAATCAAAGATAGATGTGTTACAACTCCATAATCACGTACGAGCGTTTGTATGAAAATTATGTCGAATTGACCGCTCTTAAGTTATTAAAAGCAAAACAAATGTATTTTACGGCATATGTGAACTGCTTGTGTCGTTTTGAAAATATTTTTTGTCTTTGCCGCAGTTGAGTAAAATCTCATTTTTTTTGCTTACAAAATGTTTTATAGTGTACATTTTTTGTTTGCCTACATAATCTAAAATTAAATGGCAACATTACTATATGTATTTAGAACAAAATATACTTTCTAGGTGTTACATTAAACTTAGTGGCAAGTAACTAGTCATCGCCTTTCACAAGAATCCGATTTTGAAGTCTTTATGTGCTGCAAACTTTAGCGTTAAGCTAGAACTCATAGTGAGTGTTCACTTTTCAGTTTGAGTGAACTTTTTCTTCGTCTGGCTCTAAAATTAACTACCAACTTAAAATCAGTGCTTTTTAAACATCAGAATGTTAATTCTCGTACTTAAACGTTCAAGTTACAATTGTTTCGGCGACAATCCACGTCAAAACTTTAAATTTCAGGTATTTTTGGCAGATTAATACAGAGTTATGAGTTGTGACTACGAATGGAATCATTGTCCACATGAAATGCCTCGTAAGTACATGACTCACCAAGATGTTTGCTGTTGTTAAATTTGTAACAAATCCTAGTGAGTAAGTTGAAGTATCAAAGTAACGAAAAACCGGCCAAGTGCGAGTCGGACTCGCGCACGAAGGGTTCTGTACCATTATTGCAAAAAAACGGATAAAAATCACGTTTGTTGTATGGGAGCCCCACTTTTTTTTTTCTGTTTTAAGTATTTGTTGTTATTTGTTATAGCGGCAAAATTTCTACTGTCTAGCTATCACGGTTCATGAGATACATCCTGGTGACAGACAGAGAGACAGATGGACAGACGGACGGTGGAGTCTTAGTAATAGGGTCCCGTTTTAACACTTTGGGTACGGAACCCAAAAAATAGTTCCTATGTTGTCCCAAATAAAACAATTTATTATGTTGAATGTTCCTTAAAATATGGGCATTGCCTGCTCTTATTACAAAGGACAGCACGCGCACCCAACTTCTTAGCACTTCTATCTTAAGGCGGTACCCCGAGCAAAACGCCGCGCAAGCCGTTTTTGTGCTGTTTTTAGGAGCTATCTACTCGTTATTTAAAAAGAAATATTAATTAATAAAAATACATTGAATTTCTACATAATATTGATTCTAAAATGGTAGATTTAGTTTTTTTTTTATGTTGTATATATTTCACTAATCTCCTCCCAAAAAAACATAAAAATGAGAAATAATTATTGATATTATGCATCTCCTCATAAACTGTTCATTAATAATTTTTTGTACTAACACTAATGGATAGACAATTTAATAATGAACATTTTTGTAGTTTTTTTTTTCAAAAGACCAAATTTCGATGTTATAAAGATTTTATTCTAAAATCTGGGCGTATTCACTACTGTAATTCATGCGCCAACAGTGCCGCTAGACCAATAGGAATGCTCATATCTCATGCCGATTTTTTGGTCAGGGTACCGTCTTAAGCCCCTAGAAATAGTGACATTCTATCATAAATAACGATAACCCAAAGACAAAAATTTACAGGCAATCATAGTAGGAAAAAAATAAAAGAGCTCATGTTACTTGGCCACTCACATCTGCTCTAAATGAGTAAAAGCAATTAAAACATCTTACTATGTGTGTCACTGAAATTGCTGGTGGGCAACAGGTCACCGGCCTCCTTCCTCCACACGACCGTAGGCGTGGGCACGCCATGTGCAGCACACCTCAGCGTGACGTTGGCTCCCTCTCTGGCCACCTGGTCCGAACTCGTCGGGTAGTCCAAAATGTCCGGAGGAACTGCGCAAATCCGTAGCGATTTTTCATATCTACGCGAATATTTTATCAAATAGAATCTAGTATTACGAATGAAAAATAAACTTTTACGAAATTTTGTATTTCTTGTGGGTCGCAGCTTCATTCTCCGACCGCTAAACGAAGGTTCGTAAGACTAGATTCAAATTAAATTCTCATCACAAACAAAATACTGCTACAGAAATATTGTTGTTGTTCCAAAGTAATTTACAGAGAAAAGGTCCATAATTCTAAATTAAGAAACATTTCTGAATTGGTAAGTAGACGTTGTGTAAACTTTATTTGAAATTCACCTTAACCGATATGAATTAATTATTATGAACGTAACAAGTAGGCATACCGCTTGGTACACAAATTGGTTGTAGGTACTATACGCTTGGCTGCCTATGTTAACTAACAAATTAACTTCAAATAAAATTACCTTCGCCATTGGTCTAGTTCTACGAATCACTATGAAGTCGAATTAACCATAGGCAAAGCTTTTATTTATTTCGCCTGACCCGGTGTCTCTGTGTTATCAAAGCTTGCAACTTAAAGGCGAACGGCAGGCTTGTATGGGCATTTCTTACAGCTAATAAAATTTCGCGTATTTTTTTTTTTGTATATCTTTTTTTATAATTGGTTGTTAATATGATAGAAATCTTTTTTTTAATTCTTAGGTTTTTAGAACTTGGGACGTAAAATTTATAACCAGTTTAA
Source organism: Orthosia gothica (assembly GCA_949775005.1). Lineage (NCBI taxonomy): Eukaryota > Metazoa > Arthropoda > Insecta > Lepidoptera > Noctuidae > Orthosia > Orthosia gothica. The sequence goes on from OX459037.1 coordinate 19,502,294, forward strand.
TTTTTTAAGGTTATGTACTAGTGGTACACTATAGATTATATTGGTATACATAAAGTAAAGTAAAGTAAATGTTTGTTGCTATCTTTGAAGTGTTTTACTTACGATTAAGTAGATTGAGATAAGGATCGTACCGACTCAGTGCATTAGAAGATACCTATGTCAAGCAGCGGAATGGAATAGTTTGATGAAACCTATCATAATTTGATTATATTTAATATTATTTCTATTTCTAAATAATTAATCATAACTGCGTTTAGTGTACGATTTTTTCATTTATTTATTAAAATCTTTTTATTGATATTATTCATTAATCCGAAGTTCTAAAATAGTAAATTTACATGAAAACAAATGGCCTTAATAAATGGTACAAAATCTATAACCGAACAACAACAAAAAGTATGCTGTGCAAAATCTGCCGTTCACCTTTGATCCATTGCCGGTGATGGATTTAGCGCAAGCCTAAAAAAATTCAATAAAAATAAAAAAACTGATATTTTACAGAAACGTTTGTTTTTCGTGACCATGCAACTTTTAATTTTTTTTCTTAATTTCTCTTTCGTCTCATCTTTAATTTATTTTTCAATTAAAAAAGTTATGAAAGAAATATTTTTTTATAAAAGCTTGTTTCACCTGCAAACTTTCCTAAGTACAATCAGAAAACACGGCTTTTTTACAAGTTTGTCTTAGGGCTGAGATTGTTCTAGTCAAATAACAGCTCTTAATTTAATCATAGGTAATATGTCTGCTTTTTACTTTCCATTTTATTTTATTTTTTAGATAACTCTATTAGATTGTTCTGTGTTTTATACGTTGTGTACAAGAGATGTTTGAAAAAACAGCCAAAGCGAAGACAATTCAGCCGTTTTATTTAAATAAACAAACTAAATATCGGTTTTAAGATAAATAATAATCATCATCGAGATGAGAAGATTGAGTAGTTGGACACTGTGTTGCCGAGTGCCAGCTGTTACCAGGGCAATTGAAATGAGGACCAAAGACTCTTCGAAACGATCATAGAGAAACAATGAAAACACGAAATACAATTGGTCTACGAAGCACCGACGATAAATCCATACTACATACATTATATTAGGGATGTATTTAATAGCACATTAAATTTGATGAAAACGTCAATTAAATTGTATATCAGCTCTTTAAAATAATAATACATCTATAATTTAATAAAGATGAACCAAAATACAAAATAAAGATACACTGTAAAGTAATAATTTCATAAGCAACATAATAGAAATACCTAAAAAATAATGGTATGCACTATAACTGAAAACCAACTACGAAACCAATTAGTTTCTGAAAATCTGAACGCACATTAATATTTCAGAATAGGGAAGTACGATTACTATTTAAGCAACAAAGTCGATGAACCTCCCGGCTCCTATTTCAGTCTGCAGGTTCTAAAGTAACCTTACATGAAGGAGATGACGGGCGCAGAGATCCTTCGAACCTTGCCTATCCATGTCTGGGTGCCCTAAGCTTCCAAACTCGCTTCGCTCGCTCTTGGTAAAATTCAATGACCATAATTAGCGAATTAATAAATAAATAAATAAATGTTAAAGCTAAACATTTTAAAGTGTGAAACATTATTTTTAAAGTGCGTTTATTTATTCCCCATTATATTACCTAAGTGACAGATATCTATGAGAACTACCACCTACAGTGTGCACAAAAAGATCGACTTACCTACTACATCTAAATAGGCCGTCTGGCTCTTCATGGGGTCGGTGTTGAGCTGGCACATGTACCAGCCGCGGTCCGACTGCCGTACGTCGTGTATGTGCAGGAACCACACCCGCCGGTCACTGTGGTTGACGGCGATGCGATGGTTCTTGGTGATCACGTGGGTAGCTATCGTCAGGATCGTCTGCGTGTCCACGCGTAGCCACGCCACCTTTATAAACAAACCATAGTATCACTTGCAGCAGTGGTGGCCCCACGTTTTTTCTGTTCTGTGGGTGGACCAGTGGTAACAGCCGTGACTTACAAGCTGTAGGTCGTCTTTGTGTAAATTATTTAATCACCACTGCTCTCAAAACGGTGAAGGAAAACATATTGTGGGACATCAGGACCTAGAACCAAAAAATTGAAGATATCGCACCGGACCCGCGTGGTGGATTACGGCCCATGCCCTCTCACAGAGAGATGGCCTGTGTCCCAGCTGTGGGAACAGGTTAGGCAGAGTCTTAGTCTGTTATATTCAGGCTCCCATCAATCGAGAACAAATCCAGGTTGACAATAAAAAAATAAGAATGAAGAAAGCCGCAGAGCGAAAGAGCAGTCTCATGATCGGCAGTAGCGCTTACGACCACTACGAAAATGAACGGGTAAACAATGTCGTTTCTAAAAAGCTTACAGCTAGGTACTAAGTAAATAAGTTTAGTTCATTATTGATATTCACACTCATTTGGGTTGTTTCTAGCTCAATGAAACTAAATACTGATAAATTGTATAAATGGTTTTTGATCTTTGTTTAAATATTTATGTATTTTGATCTGTCAGTCGTCAAAGAAAAGTGCCGTGGGCCCAGAATCAGATACTGAGAGATATTAATTTACACAATGCAAATTTATTTTTAAATGTCGCCATAATTATGGTTTTCGCTTCATTATAATCTAATCTGTGGTGAAAATATCTACACACTTTAAAAAAGTCATACATTTCCAAAATTAAAGATTTTGGAAGTAAAGGGAAAATAATGTGGCTAAATGTCAATTATATATAAACGATATTAGTTTTAAAAATCTTTATAATTTTAATTTACATATTTCAGACTTTTGAAATTGAACATTAATTAAATAGCTTGCGTAATATTGGGTTTTTAAAAACAGAAGAATTTTCATTTAAAAAAACAGAATATTAATATATGTTTTGGTACTGATCTATTGTTTACCGAATTTTATTAAATCCACAGTCGACTGACAACAGTCAAATCTTGTTGGGTCGAATTTCAGAGTGCCTTTGATAAAATCGCAAAAGGAAGTCGGATTTTAAATATTATTTGAATGTCCTTTGCATTGCGTTAGATCCTTTTAATCAAAGGAAAGTTTTTCATTCTACAGTGCGCGACAGCGCGCTAGAGCGATTGATTTATAAATCAAGTTTTTATCTACTCTAATGGTTCCCGAAATATAAATAAAATAATATATTTTTAAATATCAGTGTGCCAACGTATCTACTGGCGTTTACCTTCCACACAACATGGCTACGCTTAATAGTAACAATTAAACACACACAATATAGCAAAAGCTGTAAAAAACCTCTTCATTTTCGTTTACTGTCCATATAGTGGACTTGTTTACAAACTTAGTCTGATCTTAGTTTAGTATAGTATACTTATCCTACTATACGTACGTATAGTAGGATATTCATTTATATACTAATTTAACGTTATTTAATTTTTATTATTATCTAATGTAAACCAAATATATAATCTTAGTTTAATTTAATTAATTCATCTGCATTCTATAATCAATCAATATAATATTTTTAATTTAATTCATTAATCTTGATTTGTTTGTTAAATTCCTCGATTTATGCTTAGTCGTAAACTATTTTTTTGTCATTCATTATCTATTATTAATTGCAATAATTTATATTTATAATCAAATCAAATAAGTGCATGTGGTGTTAGTTTGTAAATAATTGTTACACTTATAAATGTATATCGTGTATTTACATGAAATGTTATGTGTAAACAATTGTAAGCTAACCTGAAATAAATAAATAAAATATATTAAGGTACGTCAACCACATCCAATGACAACCCAACGACAACGACTCCTCTGTATAACGGAGTCGTTTGTGATGAGGAGTGGTAGAAAGCAAAAGAGTGATGAATAAGAAATAAACCGTTGTTTAGTCGAAAGAGTAGTGTAAATGTCGATGGCTGGAAAGGACGAGGAAGCTCAAAGAAAATATGAATTGTGTGAGAAGGTGATGACATGAAAGACAAGGGAGCGAATGAAAGCGTAACGGTAGACAGGGGAAAATTAAAGAAGAAAATGTGTGGCGTCGATCCCAAGTAACATGTGAGGAAGATGACGATGGCTTACTTATATTGTGTTCATCAAATAGAGATAATTCTTTTACTTACCCTGTATGAGCCGAGATCATTGACAACACACGTGAAGACAGCCTCTCTTCCCAAAGACACAGTCAAGTTGTTTAGACTATCTTCAAAACGAGGAACTTCTAGAACAACGATAAAATATTTTATTAGCCTGTTATTGTTTTACCGCTATCAATTCTTATAATTCATTCATTAACTAGCTTTATTCAGCGGTAATTGTAAGAGGTAGGTTTGTGTTTAAATATTTTCTGAAGGCAATTATTATGTTGCATAAATTATAATATATTATGTTGCCACGTGGGACTATGTTGATTCATAATTTAATCAACTTTCTTCGAGGAATCTTGGAAGAAGTTTAGTGGCTTTAGTAGTTGCTAATGACCTACATTCTGTTTTGCGTCGTATGCACAGTAATTTTACATATAACACAAAATGAAAGAATGGACCCAAAACTTAAAAACGTAAACGGTGTTCACGATACTGAGTTTTGGGTTAAAAAAAAACCTGAATTTATTCACTTTATTTTTGTCATATAATGAGGCTGACCACCAGTCGAATTAAGGCTACCATCAAACAGCATATGTGTGTATGTAGATATTAGTTTAAACTTGACACAATTTTAACAGTCTGACGAAATATTCCTCATACTAAAATACCTATATTCATTAAGCGTAGATAATTAATAATGGGTACGTTATAACTATCTAACGCGTAGGCATATACCATTTCCATTGTGTACGTCCATACAAGATAGGCTTTCCTGATAATACTAGGAATGTATACTGTCTGAAGGCAACTGTAATCTAATTGAACATCAATAGCAAATTAAGAGCTTCGGCTGACGGTTGGTTGAGCTGTTTTGTTGTCAGTAGAGCATCTAATTGTTCTGCTCTTGAGCTGTATCGGTTTCAATTGATTATATAAACCGTTGGCTTTTGTTTTCGAGTACCTAATTATAATACTAATGCGATGAAACGTTTAATTGCTGGTGGCCCAGGAAAGGATCTGTTAAAAAATATTTGTTTTAAAATCAGAACAGTACTTACGCTTGAAACTGCGTGCGTTTTCATTTGTTTCTATATATAATTCGGTAGCTATGATTGGGACCTTGTTACCTATGGAAAAATTAGAACGGAATTATTGATTAACCACTAATAAACTGAATACGCTTTTATCTCACTGTGGGTCTGTAGAAGTTTGATCTCACAGATGACCATTTTCCAAATTATCATCATGGCTTAAGATTTTATTTAGGTTGTCGCCAAATGTGATATAAAAAAAAAATACGCTTTAATAGAAAACCAAACTAAAAAGTAGAAAATAATTTCCAATAAATTTAATTTAAGAATAGTGTGATTAATAAAAACATATTTGAATAAAAGCGTGTTAAAAGTAGGTAGCCAACCAATTTCGGAAAAACTGGCTAGCGACCTGTTTATTATTAGTAGAGGTTTTAAGTTTTCACTAGCGCAACACGTCACATTAGCATGTCGATGACGCGAATCCATAAGTTTTGCCATTGTCAAATATCACTCAATGAGGCTATAGAAGTTTACTCTTCAAAACTAGTGAAAAAACAGAATTTGTTAAAATTAAAAAAAAATATCAAAACCTAAACAAACTAAACAGTTGGTAATAGCAAAGCTGTACGGCAATGCTCAACGGTAAACAGCTAACTAATTACTAACAGTGCAAATATTTGCAATAGATTTATTTCATCCAGTATTGATGGTTCAACTGACCTCGATTACTAATTTGCTATTGGAAAAACTTAAAAAAAATACAATATCAGTAGAAAATGTGGGTTAGACCATGTTGTACCTAAATTACTATTGTTAGATCGTTTGCTATCACCGCCTTGTCGGTTAAATGGTGGAGTCAAACTGAGAATTTGATAGTTCAGTTCGCACTTTAAATTTCGGTCTTTATCATCATCGTAGTCAACGTATATATCTAATAATCTACCATCATCATCATCATCATATGAGCCGAAAGACGTCTACTGCTGGACATGGGCCTCTCCCAAGCGTCGCCACATTGACAGGTCCCGTGCGTCCCGCATCCAGCGGGTCCCGGCAACCTTCACCAGGTCATCGGTCCACCTGGTGGGAGGCCTTCCAACACATCGTCTTCCAGTTCGCGGTCACCACTCAAGAACTTTTCTGCCCCATCGGCCATCCGTTCTGCGAGCAATGGGCCCTGCCCACTGCCACTTAAGTTGAACAATTATTCGGGCTATGTCGGTAACCCTGGTTCTCTGGCGTATATCTACATTTCTGATTCGATCACGCAAGGAAACTCCGAGTATAGCCCTCTCCATTGCCCTTTAGGTGATTGTAAGCTTTCTGATAAGGCCCATTGTGAGCGACCACGTCTCAGAGCCATAGATCGTCACTGGAAACACACACTGGTCATAGACTTTCGTCTTGAGACACTGTGGTAAGTTGGACGAGAAGACACCGCGCAACTTCCCGAACGCTGCCCAGCCGAGTCGGATTCGACGATTGACCTCTTTCTCGAAGTTGACCCTACCCAACTGGATCGGTTGTCCCAGGTAGACATAGTCATCCACAACTTCGAGTGTTGAGTCTCCAGCCTTGAAAGGAGTGGGTGTAACATTGGCATTCAACATCATCTTGGTTTTGTCTATGTTCATCCTAACACCCACTATTTCGGAAGCTCCACTGAGGTCATCGAGCATTGTACTGAGGTCCTCCATAGTTTCAGCCATGACCACTATATCGTCGCCAAACCGAAAGTGAGTGATATACTCTCCATTGATGCCTAGCCCTCTCCAGTCCAGAACCTTGAATACATCCTCCAGTGCAGCGGTGAGCAGTTTCGGATATATGACATCTCCCTGTCTCACACCTCGCTGGAGAAGGACGGGTTCCGAGGTCTGATCCTGAAGTCGAACTGACATGGTGGCGTTTTTGTGCAAACACTTCAGCACCTCGATGTACCGGTAGTCGATCTGGCACCGTTGGAGAGACTACAGCACAGCCCAAGCCTCGATCGAAAGGCTTTTTCGTAGTGCACAAACGCTAAGCAGAAAGGCAGGTAGTACTCTTCGGTCTTCTGTATAACCTGCCGCAGCGTATGTATGTGGTCCTTTATTTATTTTATTATTTTTTACGATATTAAAGCCTTTACAGAAACCGGCTTGTTCGGGAGGCTGGAAATCGTCAAACCAGCGCGCGAGACGATTCGTGATGACTCTTGAAAACAGCTTGTAGACATGGCTAAGAAATGAGATGGGCCTATAGTTCTTCAGTAGGGCATTGTCGTTCTTCATGAAGAAGATTAGCACCACACCCCCGCACCATGCCTGTGGCGTTTTCCCCTCGAGTATGACGGTATCAAAAAGCTTCTGAAGGGCCTTATATAATCTACCGCTACATATAAACCTCTCCATCCGAATAACATTTATCCTTCCCCAACTCCTTATCAACTCAAAGAATATCGTCTCTAGTCATTTAGAGATTCCCGTTTATAATAAGACAATAATTTTAAATGCATACCAAAATTGTTTACAAAATTCTTAGACACGCTACTTTGAGATTCCATCGCATGTTTAAAATTTATTCTTGGACGACTGTAACGTCTGTAATCTTGTCGAAATTCCAATCTCAAACACAACCTGCTAAAGTTTATTAGAATTTCTATTGATGTACTTGCAAAGTTATCGTAATTATTTCGTCAAAATCTTATATTATCTCCTTACAGAGCATTTCATTAAATTAAATTTATGTTATTAGATTGAAATAACGATCAATTAGGTATTTTGCTCTATATTTTACTTGGATAATGAGAAGCGCTGAATCTCAGTCTTTTGCTTAGAGCCGTTTGTATCTCTGGCAGATAAAGTGATCAATTTGAACAAAGTAGTCGCTGGTATGAAGGCGACATGTTTATAGTCGTCCATATATCACTGAGCTTTATCTCCACACTAATGTATCAGTATGTATATATAAATGTTATTGTTGCCGGCAGTGTGTTCTCTCACGTACAGTCCTAAGCATTTATTGTGCCTAGAGCAAATTTGCTTGCGGGTCGCAATATCCAAGTGAACGGGCCCTGGGGTGCTATCTTGTTTTATTTGCGCGCCAGAGCCGATAATGAACGTTTTTTCTCCGTATCTATTCTGAGCATTCAATATACTAAAGGTGTAATAAAGGGTAACATATTAGTAGTCCTTCCCTTCCTCTTGCCACTGAAATTTTATTGTCGTATAATATAACCAAATTGTATATATTAGAACTAGTGTACGATACTTATAATAAGCTTTAACACTATAAACTTAAGGTCCAGAATGTTTTTGGTTTGTAAAGATTACGCAAATAAAAACAATAGATATATTTGATCGGCAATAAAATGGGTAAGTTTTATAGCTCTTCCATTTTGTGGCCAGTAGCTTATCGTAGTTTAAAATCTGTGTGTGTGGAATATTAGTAGCTAATATGGTAAGTACCGCAAAGTTATTATTTTTTATTGTAGATAGAAGAAACAAGGATAAGATTTTAGAAACAAATTGGTAGCACTATACGCTGATAACATCATGATTAACCTAATTGAGCCTTATCGGGCGGCATGCTCCGTGAAAAACCTGAAACTTCAAACTTGCCCCAACAGCCAGCCAGCTTACAGAATATAAAGCAGACTCTTTCTACTCTACGCATACCCGAATTAAGGAACGTTTCCAAAGAAGTACTTTGGTGTGATTCTAATGGAAATAAATCAAAGAGAAATCACCAATATTTTCCTTATTTATTTTATGGTCCAACCGAAAATAATATCTCATTTAAATATCTCAGATTGCCAAACTCATCGAAAGAATTCTAATTATTGTCCTTCTCCTTTCATAGATATTTTATAAAATTCCAGCTACCTGCTATTATCAGAAAAGGTATCTGTTTATAACTTATGAGACGGAGCCCTTTCGAATACCTCTGTACATTTTAGACAATTCCCAGATAACAAACTCGAAACAAAGTTTAAACTCCGCATATTAATGAGCGGATTTGTCTCGATGTATTTCTTCAAAATGAACGAATTGTTTAAGACACAACGAGGTACGTAACCGTTCCCTTCAGAAGCTACAAAAGATGATCTTTATCGTTTTATGGGTTCAAGGAGTGGGGTGAACCCCGGGGAGAATTTATGTCAGAATATTACCCCTCCTTAGAGACTCTAAAAGAAAGTTTTAAATGCTTTATGTCGGTACTTGCACATACGATGTTGCGGACGTTAAATTCTGTAATGTAGTATATATTTTTCCATCGTAAACTGTCATTCACGTTTGCCGATGTCTGCGGGCGACTGTTTTATCGCTCAGGAAGAATACCATTGTGTTCCGCATGACAGAAAGGCGAGCACTCGCTATTGTTTTTTTATCGGACGGCAATTGGCTCTATTCGCCCGTAGTCCGTACACAATTTGTCGAGCCTTGTTAGAGATTGTGTTTATACGTGACGATTGTCGATTAAATATATGTTCGATCTATGTTACATTGGAAAAACGACTGTATTTTAAGTTTTATATAGTTTTTTTCTCATAAATGTTAAATTAGCGCTTACTGTCGTTTCACTTTGGGTCTTGTCGCAATGTGGCCCTCGAGAATAGAACTGCCGTATATAATACAAGCGCGTTCGATTAGCTTAGTGTCTCAGCACTGCAGTTGGAATTCACTTGTCCCTCTTGTTGGATTAATACTGATAGCACAGTGAACAAACACATTGCGGACTTCATAGTTTCTGTCGTTCTAATTAGTCGATTCCAGAGCAAGTCGAGCAAGATATAATAAGCACGTCTTCGGATAATACTGGACACCAGAAAAACATGTTTTTTAATGGAATATTTTTCTAGGATGTTGGCCACATTTATTCAGCACAAATTAATGTAACCGGTACAGAGTCTGAGAGCACGCACAGAAAATATCTACGACCTACGCGGAATTCGAAATTAGAGGCCGTGACGCAACGGCCAATGGCCAGTCGACCGGGGAAAATAATTGCCAAGTGATACATTTGTCCATAGAAAAGCACCATCGACTTGTTACAGTTAATTAAATATGTATAACAATAAAATTCACGCGGTGTAAAGTCATAGAGTAACAAATCTGAAAGCATGTAATGACATGACAAATATAAACTTAAATATAACCTAAATTTCGCTTTTTTTGTCAACCACCAACTCTTTGCCGTGGCAGGCAGCTCTTATAAAGCAAAAGTCAGGAACAACCATGCATAAAATCCATTGTAACGAAGCGCAAAGGAAATAATATTTTATCACGTTTAGCCGGTTTTTACTTTTTAAAACTTCAATCCATGCATTCATATCAGCACGTTCGTCTCTCAGAGGGGATTCAAAACCCGGTTAGTACTAGGGATACATGTTTCTTTAGACTTGTGTTATACAACGGACTGTAGTAGTAGACAATCTTTATATCTCGAAGCTTTTGAAACATCAAACGTGCGAACATGTTTTATGGACGGACTACTGCGGATTAGAAGTGAGGTATCACGTTTCAGAATCCATTTTTCAAATTCTATGTTTAAGATGTGAAAATGTGAAGTGGATCAAAAACGTAGATATAAATCTTGAAATAGAAAAACGTGACCGATGTTTTTATATCAGTAAGCTTTTTGCTTTTTAGAAACGTGTGGATACATTACCAAGGTACCTATAGGTATAAAAGGCTGCTGCAGACAGACGCTGCAACAACGATGCAACGACGCGTTTTCATAGAGATTTTTTATAAAATAACTTCTATAAAAATGTTTTGACGCCGCTTCGTCGTCGAATCGCTGTCTCATTGTCGAGTCGCGTGTGTCTACGAAAGTCTTTGCCTGCTCGATACTTTTATCCTATTGTAAGACCGTTGCTTGCTTTTAACTTTCAAGAAGCGTTCGTAAGCATCACGTGTAAGTTTGATAAATCAGAAAAATAAGAATAATAAAGAAAGAAAACGCGAAGTTGTACAAAAACCCGTAAAACGATATCTTGTAGAGGTATTGCCACGGTAATGATTACCGTGGTGTTACGTAGACTAGTAGAAACTTGATAAAGGAAATAATCAACATGTTGTATCCTGTTGCACAAAGCTTGGGTCGTTATTTTTAGAAGTGTGTGGGTTTCTCTTCCTCTCTTTACATCCTACGTATCAAGTGAAGTGTGAACATGTTTATTTATTTAAGCCGCAGTTGGTATTCAAAATGTTTCAAGTAGGTATCATCATCCTCCTGCTCTTCATCATCATCAGTCTTTCAATGTTCCTCCCTGGACACAGGCCTCCTCTCTGTGAGAGGGAATGTGCCTTAATCCACCACGCATGGGCCAGTGTGGGTTGGTGGATGACTCATGTCTTCAAAGTTTTGGTTTTAGGACATGCCGGTTTCCTTACGACATTTTTCTTTACCGTTTTGAGAGCAGCGGTGCGGCAATAATTTGCACAAAGTTAAGCGGCTGCCTAGAAAGAAGAAAAAGCCGGGTAGAACCTGGATGAGGTTGGCACAGTAACGTGGTGATTGGTACAAGAAGAGAGAGGCTATGCTCAGCAGTGAGAGAAGTGAGGCTCTGGATGATGATGATGATGAAAACGGCTGCTTATGGGTTAGAATCCACAACCTACAACTTGTAAGTCGCGGCCGTTGCTACTGAACCACTGTTCTCTCCTCCTGCTCTTATCCATACTAAATTCTAGGTAGGCGCAGCATTTCTTCGTTTTCCAAACATCTTGATTTGAGTCACTTCATTTCTAGCTATATAATTTTTCACACAGTCTACCTATCGTTTCTATGGTCTACTCCACTCTTCTAACGTTGGACCCTTGTAACAACCATACTCAGATTTTTCTCACTACGTTTTCCTCGTTCAAATCTAAAATATTGATTGCAATCTTAATGTACGCTTAGATTGCGGTATGTATTAATACATTTACGCGTTATTGATCCTGTCGGGCACAGCAAATTTTTGAACAAGTAGATACCCGATTTATAATAATAATACTAACCTGTTTCTGTCCTACTGCTGGGCAAAGGCCTCTGCTCGTACACAAAGGCACATCACCACGCTGGCTCAAGGCGGGTTGGCTATTTCGGACTTATATATTAACTTACAAGTCCAGTAGCCTAATTGCGTAAGTGAATTCGCCAAGGCAAACGGTTTGACCCCATGAAAGAGTATGACAAATTCTCTTTAAATAATTAGGTATTGCCAACAATTATTGGACGCTTTTGAAAAGAGTATCTTCACTAATGAAAGCGCCCAATTATTGGGCGCTTTCATTAGTGAAGATACTCTTTAGTGTAGATACTCTTTGGCAATACCTAATTATTTTAAGAGAATTTGTCATTCTCCTTCATGGGGTCAAACCCTTTGCCTTGCCGAATTCCCTTTCACAAGTAGGCTGCAGGTTTCCTCACGATGTTTTCCTTCACCGTTGTTAGCGATGTCCAAGATAAACTTAGAAAGTACATAATATGAACTGAAAAAGTTACATTGGTACTTGCTCGTAAGCGTATGGATTCAACCCATGACCTCAAGGACGAGAGATTAGATCTTAGGCCCGAATTCCAGATGCTCATGCTCGACTCAAACACCTGCCAACCAATCAAAACTCTCGAGTTTGGCATAAGTTTCTTCAGCTGGACATAATTATGTGTACTCAATAGAGCAAGCCGTCTGGAGCGTCTGCTCAGACGCCCGAGATATTACTAAATTATTGCTACTCAAAATGTGTAGTAGGCATTGAATGAAAATGAAAGTCCAAGTTAGCAAAAACGAGTACGTTACAAGTACATGCTAACACTACTCAATTCCACTGATTTTGTGTTTAAAGAGTTCGGTAACATTTGGGGCATCTAGGATCTTGGACCATTTTGGGTTGAGCATGATTCAATGCTGCTGGAATACCGGCCTTAGCCAATGGTAGGTAGGTACTAAGTAGATATGCTCCAAACAACAATTGTTTTTCATGTCTAAGCCCTAAGCCATTCGGTATATCAAATATAACTACATACGCACCGGTTCACAAATAAATATTTGATTACACTCATCGCAAAATGGAATTAACATATCTAGGGAAAGTCCAATCAATCTACCTGGCCTTTGTCCAACTATTTTGGGGCCGGCTTCCAGACTAACCGGATCCAACTGAGTACCAGTATTATACATGGGAATACTGCCTATCCGATCTCCACAAAACTGGGTTACACTATATCCTCGTGAAGCCTCTTTCTCTTTTTATCGTTTGTATATATTTAAATGGCAACTGCGATCAACGGCTTGGCGTGCTTTCGAAGGCACGGAGGCGTCTCGATATTTAATGGATGGTCACCCATCCACGAGCGACCTCGGTAAGCTTTACTTTACCTTGGATATCGACACGTATGATATTATTTATTAGTCATGAGCAAGTACAATAGCTGTATCAATTAAAGCTTTAAACTGTAGTCATGCGTACATCATCATCATACACCCTTTTTAATGTTCCCTCTGCTGGGACACAGGCCTCCTTTCTATGAGAGGGAATGAACTAAGATCCACCACGTTGGCCCAGTGCGGGTTGGTAGATATCACATGTCTTAAAATTTTTGATTCTAGGACATTCCAGTTCCCTCACGATGTTTTCCTTCACGGTTTTGAGAGCAGTAGTGACGAAATAATTTACACAAAGTAATGTGACTGCCTGGGTTCGAATCCATGACCTTTGACACGTAATTCGGGGCCGTTACCACTGGGCCACCACTGCTGTCATGCGATCACAGATTTAATATTTATTGCTCTCATCCTCAGTCTAGGCACTTATTGTCTCAGTATCAATATATTTACCGTTATTGTGACTTCCAGGTGCCAATTGTCTAATTAAAAACCATGCATTATTTCGTGATAAATTGCCAATGACGTGAGAAAAAAGTCACCTGCGAACCGCACCGTACACGCTCAAGAAACGCTGACAAAACGCCGGAACTAAAGGTAGCGTGTCTCATCGTAATAATATTCCAACGGAAAAATCCAAAGTGTTAATAGAATATTCAATTTACAATCGGCATACTGAATTTCATTTAAAACTTATGAAAGTTACCATGAAATGATTACTTTTACAAAAATAGTTTTCATTCGTTCACCATTTCGCTCGGTCTGATTCATTATTTTATGCATAAGTTTGAATCAGTTTTACTTAATAATAGGTAGGTAAAGTCTACAACAAAAATGGCTGTGGAGAAAACAATAATGTCTTGTTGTTAAGTAATTAGTGTCCATTGTTTGACTTTTATGTACAGTAGGTACCTATTTTCTTTTATCTTGCAGATTAATGAGAAAAGAATAATCATTGTTAAATTATGTAAATTAGATATTGTGCTGCTATGTGTGAACAGTTCAGTATATTAATAACACTAATTATGTTTAGATTAGCTTAGCATTAATTTGCAAATATTATAGTTTAAATTTTGTTGATTATCAGACGTGAAATAGGGTAGTTGACAAAAATATCTATTTAGTCCGTCAGTTAGATAACCTAAAAATATTGGACACGTATTTTTATCGTTTTGCCACGTAAACAAAAAAATACGATGATACAGGGCGTTAAAATATCGTGTGACGTCACGATGTGTTGATACTTTATACTGACAAAGTGACGTCACAAGCCCCCACTCCTGAACTTTGATGCGCTTTTGTCAATTTTTATTTATTTGATAAAGCAAAAAATACGGATCCAAGATTATAAGATAATCATTCTCACTGACGGATTTCATAGAATTATAATTGTTCTTCCCAGGAAACATCCGTACTGTGTAATATATTCCACGATGAATGGAAATGCTGTTCTTAAGGTGCCCTTTTCCCTTTGACTGCGATGTTGATATTTTTTTTAATCCCCGATTGACCCCTTCTCTTTTTATTCGCGCTTGTGCATGACTAAGAGCCGATTTCACCAATTATATTAATACCGATAAGTTCAACTAAACTCAGTTTACGCAAATACAGCGTTCTAATTGGTTGAAACCGCTGAGAAACTGTTTTATAAAATTTGTATAAAACACACTAAAGAAAAAAACATTTTTGTACTAACATGATTATTCAGCTTGTATATTGTAAAGTAAATAAACAAAAAAACCGGCCAAGGGCGTGTCGGATTTTGCACATTTAGAGTTCCGTACCAAACCGCAAAATCAAGTTGGTTTTAATAGGAAAAGTGAGGGAATTTCAAAGAAATTCTGATTAATCAATATATTGGTATTTGTTAGTAAAATATACGTAATAATAAAACATTATTACCAAAATTCAAGTTCCTAGTTCATGGGAAGTACCAGAATTCCTTTGATTACCAATATTTGTTAAAAGAAAATACAGCAATTATCTACTCAACGAGCTCTAAACAACAAAAACGCACTCGGTGGGCTAGGTCACATTTTATTTTTAGCTGTTATGGGAGTCCTTAAAACATTTTAAAATATTTTTTGACAATTTCTATGGCTTTGGGTCATCAAGATGCTTACACTGTGAAAATTTGAAAACTGGTGCTCCAACCCTTTGGCTGTAAAACCTGTGTGACAGACAACGGGCGTACAGACAGACGGACACGTGAGTGACAGCAAATAGTTTCCGTTTGGACCCTTCGGGTACGGAACCCAAAAAATCACCCAATTGCGAGTCGACACGTACTACGACTATTTATGTTTGGAATGAATCTAATCTATCTATCTAATACGAGCAATTCTTGTATAAATATATCGCATCAAGGCTGGCCGATAGATGTAAACCATCGGGCAGTCAGGATGGATTCGCTTAGGTTAAGACATCGTGTGTGGGTACAATCGTGCAAATGAAATCACATAAGTCATTCGATACACTGGGTTTATTCAAATATTCACAGTTACAATCTTGCTTACAAATATTACGGATTGACACTGATTCTACGACGTGTTAGCTCTAAGGCTGTCAGTACTCAACTGCCATATTCTACAATCCCCACCACGCAAGTGGTTAGAGATAGCGCGCCAATGCGTAGTTGTTCTTGCTTTGCCGCCAGATGGCGTGCTTGCGATTTGTTTTAACGTCCATACTATTGACTAAACCCAACATATATAATCTGAATCTCGGATACGGCTCCAACGATTTTCATGAAATATAGTATGCGGGAGGTATCGGGGGCGATAAATCGATCTAGATAGGTTTCATTGTTCGAACATGTCGTTTTCTCTATTTAACCCAAGCAGAGTCAGTCATTTAAAATAAGCATGAGTTTCCACTGCTAAAACTAAGTTTAAACAATGGACCTTGATCACTCGGTACCTCTCGATCAGTTGAAAGCTGTAAATAAATACTAAGATGTCATTAACATTTACGAAAGTATCTGTGCAAAAGTTAAGTCTTTGTAACACAATTCTTACTCAAAACTAGCAAAACGCCTTCATTTGTAAGTTTATCAACTATTTACAAGTTTTTTTTTTGGGCTAACCGGCCAAGTGCGAGTCGGATTTGCGCACATAGGGTTCCGTATCATTATCGCAAAAAGCGACAAAAAATCACGTTTGTTGTATAAGAATAAGAATAAATTTATAAGATAAGTATTCCCTGTGTCGTGAGATCTAGGCTCCTATCCTAACCTAGTATGGGAGCCCCACTTAATTAATTATTTTATTCTGTTTTTTTCAACTGCTAACACGGTTCCACAGATACCGCCTGGTGACAGACACACAGACCGTGGAGTTAAGACTATGGTAAACAAAGGGTAAAAACGTAGCCCGGTCCCTTTTTTACCCTTTAGGTACGGAACCCTAAAAATTAAATTCTATTCCAACTGTTAACTGTACGTTCGGTACCCCTATAGGTAGTCAACAACGGACTGCTATCCCAGACTCGCAGATATTTAAACTGCTTTACGTCTATTTGTCAGACTTGCTGATAGTGCTTACCAGGAAAACCTTTTATGCAGATTTCTTTGTTAGAGAGACAAAAGAGGAAATTATTCATTAGGTATTTATATTCTGCGACGTCGGTTTGTTTGGTAGCGTCTATAAATATGATATTCTAGCATGCCATTAAGGCATAGTCGATATTGTGTAATCCAAATCCTGAAATCTTAAGTTAAAATTAAAAAACGGACAAGTGCGAATCCGACACGCACACGAAGTGTTCCGTACCATTATCGCAAAAAAACGGCAAGAAATCACGTTTGTTCTATGGGAGCCCCACTTAAATATTTATTTTATTCTGTTTTTAGTATTTGTTCTTATAGCGGCAATAGAAATACATCATCTATGAAAATTTCAAGTTTCTAGCTGTCACGGTTCATGAGATAAAGTCTGGTGACAGACATACAGACGGAGAGCGTAGTCTTAGTAATTGAATCCCGTTTTTACCATTTGGGTACGAAACCCTAAAAAGGACGCTATTCACCTTAATGCGTAAGAAATAATTACGCACACTCGTCATTTTTCGTTTTCTTTACGATGACGTCTTCCGTTGCGCAAAATAACAAAAACATTCCAACTTTCAGTTAGAGCCTTTTAAAACCAACGAACTTATAAAAACAATACCATTTGCTATTAAACCATGATCGTTTTACAAGACTTTTCCATTTGTACGAAAGAAAATAAGTACATCTAAGTTTTATTAACAAGGCCTCATTAAGCCTAGACATGAATGCAAACAATAAAACGTATAACCGCATTTAACCACGGTCGCATTTTATATAAAGATACTGTTGAAACTTACAATTTTAATGTCAATATTTGTCCTACTTCATATTACTGATCCTGAATAATAAACGAGAACGGGTCCTTTAAAGTGCGAACATAAAAAATAAATTGCCGATAAATCACAATATTGTGTAAAGCCTCACTTAATCTTAATTTGGGCTTGAATGGGCGCTATGCAACGCGACTTATTTGTGCCGTGACTTAGTTGTGAATAGCATCGACAGGCAATATTTTCTCTTTACAACGAGGTCGGTACAAGACAACGCTTTCAGGCAATGACTTGTGCCGTGGGGGGCGATATAAATATTTGCGTATCGCATCGCGCCTGGCGTCTGGCGCGCTGCCGTGCGGGCGGCCCGACCCGCGCTCGCGCCCTCCCGCCCGGGCGCTCCAAACGTGGCTCGTCACGCGACCACCACTGCCTCAATGTAAGAAGTTTATTCCACTTTAAATATCCTACGTGAATCGATATGTTCTACAAATTAAGGTCGGTTATTACGCCATACTACTGTTCTGCCTAGAACTCGTGCTAAAAGAAAATGTGAAAACTTCTCCGTTCCACCCAAGAGACGAGTTTCTATGAATTATCATGGTCTTGGAATTCTAGAAACGTACGTATGAGAATTAAGATGTGTCGCTTTAGCGAAAAGAATTTATGTCAGAATATATTTTTTATTACTTTCGTATTAGCGGTTCATTTCAGAAACCAATGGTCATAGTACTACTTTACTTCATTAGAGGCATTACGAACGTAATAAATGTACTTACAAGAATTAATTAACAAAATTAAGCAACTTAAGTCTACGCAGGTAAGTTATTATCACTACATAATCAGATCGAGTTAAAGGGGGTGAAAACTTTGGAGATAAGAAGTGTTGCAAAGAAGATTATTTAAAATATTGAGTAAGTAACAAATTTTCGAACGATCGGCGTGATTCGATAACTTTTCGCCGAAGTTGTCTGTAAGTTTGTAGAAGTTTCCAGCCGTGTTTCTGAACCTTATCGTCCGTGGAAGTAACAAGCCGAGATAAATGAAGTTAAGTTGCTCTTAATTTAATGGCTGGCCGGAAGTTTGGACGACGTGACCGGATGGAAGGGAAGCCTCTTTCCTACCAATTATTCGGCTAATTAATAAGACATTGTATTGATAGGATTGTTAGCACCCTTCATAACACTCGGCAATTTTATTTACCGAATTCGCTAAAACAATTAGGTTGGAACAAACTAAGAGTGACTTATCGCATCACAACAGTTGCAAAACAAACAACGTCATTATTTACTTGAGAAAAATAAGAAGTTGCTCACAATTAAAGTGAGCCGAACGAGTTGCGGGTCGAACCGTCGAACCGTCGAAGTAACTACGGTAAATGTCTTTCAAGTCTCTCGAACACCGCAACTGAGCAAATGGCGAACGATTTAAACGCTTTCTTAAAGGATTTATCGGAGATGACACAAGAACAAGAGGAGCGGAGGAATCGGGGAGGCGAAGTCCTACCGGGGAACGACGGGCTAAAGCGGGAACTAAGATTTATTGAGGGACAAATTGTAACGGAATCACTGCTACAGTTAAACCCCTAATTAGTTTATCAGTTATAAATTAAACATTATTGCCTTTTTTACGAGGAAATGATTGGGGCAACTGCGGTTTGTTGTCAAAAGATGTCTACATAGGTTGTGCTAAATTAGAAATAAAACTAAGCATTGTAGGCACAAATGGTTTCGTATTGAAATGTCTAGCTGCCAGTCGCTGATTGGTTCTGTCAGCTATCATTCGCACCGACTTTATGTATCTCGAGACTCAACTTCGGTCTATAAGATGAGATGTTTTATTTAGTAGTTTCTTTTACTACTTACTTTTACGTATTTTTGAGGTAAAACCGAGTGATTGCAGTAAACGTCCAAAGTTAAGATTATCACAGAACATTGCCGACTTTTACCAGTAAATCTTAGACTTTACTGGAAAATCTTAGGGCCCATTGATCCAAGCCCATTGATCGGGCTTTTACAAGTAACATAAATTCAATAGATAATGCATTTTGTAAACCTTTGCTTTAATTGACGGATTGTTGTCGATGTTACGATTTATTTATCACGTTAA
Source organism: Orthosia gothica (assembly GCA_949775005.1). Taxonomy (NCBI): domain Eukaryota; kingdom Metazoa; phylum Arthropoda; class Insecta; order Lepidoptera; family Noctuidae; genus Orthosia; species Orthosia gothica. The sequence goes on from OX459037.1 coordinate 19,522,185, forward strand.
AATGTGCATAATCTAATGCACAATTTAGTATAATTTACGTTCAATCCCAAATCAAAATTGACCGATAATGCGAACACGAATTTAACATTGATGTCGATGTAATACTGATGTGAATACCAATTTGAAATCAACGTGACTATTCAGTGTGTTTTTAAATAGTTTTATTAGAGCTAACAGTCTTACTGATATTATAAATTTGAAAATCTGTATTTTTGTTTATCAATCCGCTTTTGTGGCTGGAGACCACGGCGAAAGAAGACAAAATATTCTTTTTTTCTCGGTACGTGCTGCTCGCTACGTTCCTGTAATATTTTTTCGACTTTAACGTGGATGAAACTATTGGATAAAGCTGGTCTTTTTCTTCCTGCCCTTGACCCATTTTACTTAGGGTCGGCGCAAGACGTTTTCTTCTTCCATACCGTACTGCCCCCCGTCACGCTATCACTGATTCCCTTTTCTTCCTTTTCTTCCTCACACAGTACATCCATCTTTTCTTTGGCCTTCACCTTTCTATCCATTCATCCACATTTATATTCATAACTCTTTTATTAACATGCGTTTCATCCCTCCTCATCACACATGACCATACCAGGACAAACGGTTTCCTTTCAACGTTTCTGTCACTGGCGCCACTTTCAAACTTCCTCTAATCTACAAATTTCTCACTTTATCCATTCTCGTCACTCCGCACATCCATCTCAACATTTTCATCTCTGCTACATGCAATCTCTTTTGATACATCTTTTTCCTAGCCCAACATTCTGATCCATACAGTAAGACAGGTCTTATTAAGGACTTGTAGATTTTGCCCAGTTATTTTAGAAATAGTCGTTATTTAATGTTATGATAATAAGCCTAATCAAGTCTCGAACACCAACTAAAGAAACCGAATCAGCTAACGGGCTTGATGCAGATAAGGCATTTGTCACACTGGATGCGTTCTGCGTCCTGCGGTCCGGTCACTCGAAAATTTCCCGCACCAAGTGTTCGAGTGACTGGACAGCAGGACCAGAACGCATCCAGTAAGTAAAAGCCTTAACAGTTCTTATCCTCGATGACACTACATATTAGTAGTAAGGAGGTTCCTGTCTAGTCATCCTAACTACAAGAAGTTCGGTACTTGTTTTCGATGCTAGAATACTACTATTTTTTTTGACTTAAAAAAAGCGGAGGTAATCAATTCGACACGTGTGTACGTAATATTGTTGGAACTGCACAATATTCACATATATTATGTTATTCTATGTGGGCTTCTAAAAACGGGCGCCCAATTTCATAAGTATACATACACTTATGAAATTGGGCGCCCGTTTTTGTCCACGCATTTCTCTGAAACTATTTATTAAATCGTGATCATTCTTTTTGTGTTGGATTGAGTATCTTTGAACTTAGGGAATAGTGTAAGTTTCATCAAAATCGGTCCCGCAGATTTCAAGATATGGAGTATACAACCAAACTCCTTAGCGACAAACAGCACGAATGTGTAAATTGAGTTAATATGGGTAGCTCGTTGCTAAATAATAACAGCCGCACGGGTCGATGTTTAAGGTTAAGCAACGCTTGACGAGGTCGATCCGTGGATGGGTGACCATTGCAACATACCGAGTTTCCTCCGTGCCTCGGAAAGCACGTTAAGCCGTTGGGCTGTCATTTGAAGATCTTTAGAAGTCGTTACGAGTAGTCAGAAGCTTGAGATCTCACAGCAGTCTAGCCATAGGGTACCTTGTTACCCAGTTACTGGGTTGTGGAGGTCAGATAGGCAGTCGATCCCTTTAAAACACTGGTACTCAGCTGAATCCTGTTAGACTGGAAGCCGACCCCAACATAGTTGGGAAAAGGCTAGGCAGATGATGATGATGGGTATTTTGTGTTTTTAGGTACCGTACTATATTTTTAGTGATGGAGTACTAAAACTAAAAAGAGAGAAATAATAACTTTTTCACAAAACAAAACCGACTTCAAAAGCAAAACACTAAAAAGTGCAAAATAACTTTCGTTTCGGAAGTAGGTATCTTTGGTAACTCTTGTTTTATCATTTATCGACACCGACTTCCAAAACGAAAGTTTTTTATATTTTAAATGCCTCTTTTATGTTAAAATATGAAGGTACCTATATAAAGCAATAAACGACATAATAAAACGTTTTCACTTTTCCGGGAAACGTTTAAATTACAATTGTGCCGTTGAACATCGCTACAATTTGAACCTGGAGTTTGAGCTTCAGAGTTTCAGCTTGCAGTCTTAAATTGCATGCATTGTCTGAGACGTAAGATAGATTGATGATACCTGAGAATCTATTGTGTTGCTCTCAATTATTGTTGAGATTGTTATTTTGAATGGCAACACGGAAGATTGGGATAGCTACTTTAGATACCTATAGACAAATTGAAAGGACCAAAGATAATTATGTGTTCATGATATTTTGTTTTTCCTTTTCTATTTTCGGTAAAAGAAAATCTGGTTGTGTTAGTAACACCTACAAAAACCTTACTTATCTAGGTATATGATACCTGCAATGGTTATTGGCCGTAAGCCAGTCTTATGAAGCTGGATTTACAAAGGCATATTTCTGTGAACCTTAGGAACTAAAGCCGTAATACTAACGTTATTTGAAGGTCGTAATCATTAACCAGCCCCAGACCGCGTTTGGATAAAAAATACATTTTTATAAGCTTGAACGAAACCTTGTTATCGCTTAGGGAGTTCTACCGCTTAATCGTTATTTTAATAATTCACGAACAGGTGTCTATCAATTACCCCGGAGGAAACTTTAGGCGTAAATTCAACCCTATCGTGGGTTTATGATAAAAAGGTAGAAACTAGGAAAATTAACTGAATAATAAATGTGTGCGACCCCTGATTATGTTCACACGACAGTCGGAGTGCCCCGGGGGCATTTAACCTTTATTCCCGAGCCCGGTACATGCCGCGCCGTGGGTTGTTGTGCGTCGCTTCATGCCGCTAAGCCGGCTTTCATCCGGAGCCTTACTGTTACAACATCTCAGTGGACTCTCCCTACAGCTAATATGTTGTTGTTCCGAAATTTAAATTATTCATGCACTTATGTTTGTTGTTATTCAACCACTTACTAAAAATAGAAAAGGGAAAACTGTTTGCCTTTTCTGAAAACTACAGGTACATCTTCTTTTCGGTTGATTTGACTCAAATTTTGTCGGATTAGTATATTGTGTAACCTGAATAGCTCTGTTATTGGCTTTATTTAAATCATCCTTTCCATAATCTTACTTAATATTACAAATGTGAAAGTTTGGATACATATGTGGATGTATGTTTGTTTCTCAATTACACTAGAACGGCTGAACGGATCTGGGTGAAATTTGGCACAGACATAGATTATAGTCTGGGATTATGTTCCTTTGGGATGAGAAAACACTTTAACCGCGAGTGAAGCCGCTGGCAGAGAGGCACCCTTAGAATGAAAGTAATAAATTCAAAATTTGTGTAATTACTGATTTTGTTATAAACTGACCATAAAAAGCCTAATCTAAAACCCTGAGTCGAAAATGAGCCCGAATTAGGAGAAGGAAAGGGGCTTCGTTCACTTTCGTATCTACTACACTACTATTGTTATAAGATTTTTCTTTGAAGACCTAACACATCTTGATTTTTTGAGTTAGGTCACTTGCATTCTGAGGGTGCGATGTAGTTATTATTAATTAAGTATTTTGTACACTGTATATTTTTATCCGTGGAGATAAAAATAAATTTATGCATAGATCATCATCGTCATCATTACATTTTTAATGTTGCGTCATTTTAACAAACATTCTATCTTTCATGATCAACAGTACGGTTTCACCAAAGGGCGTTGCACAACTGACGCTGGCGTCACCCTAATAAAGAACATCTTCAACGCCTAGGAAGAAGCACAAGACGCCATTAGAATCTTTATCGACCTCTCGGAAGCGTTCGATTGCGATAACCATGAGACACTATTGTTGAAACTCGAGCACTATGGGATTCGACATACGGGCCTTGAGTTACTTAGATCATATTTTAAAGCCAGACAGCTTAAAGTTCAGGTAAACGGTGTAAACTAACTAGGGTCTGAAATGACAATGGGCGTTCCTCAAGGCTCTATATTGGGTCCATTCCTCTTTATAGTTTACATTAATGATTTGCTCCAATTATTACAAAATCAACCGAAGATCGTGTTATTTGCTGATAACACATCTTTGATATTTAAAATAGATCGACGATCACAAGATCTTGATGATGTGAATAAGTCTATTCATCAGGTCCAAACTTGGTTTACGGCAAACAATTTGGTACTAAATGAAAAAAAAAACCAAATGTATTAGATTCACATTGCCGAATGCTAGAAGTAGCGCATTTGACATCATATTGAATGGAGAAAAGCTGGACTATGTAAATCAAACAGTTTTCCTAGGAATCACTCTAGACGACAAAATATAATGGGGGTCTCACATAACATTCTTGCAGGTTGGCTGAGCTCAGCCGCGTATGCTGTTAGAAAGATAGAAACCGCGCGTTTGGTCTGTTTTAGTTAATTTCACAGCATTATGTCATACGGTATTTTACTGTGGGGTCGGGCGGCTGACATTGAATCAATATTTATATAGCAAAAGAGAGCTTTTAAAGCCATATATAAGTTAAGTCACCGATCTATGTCACCGATAATCTCTTAAGGAGCTATTTAAAAAGATTAATATTATGACAGTTTCTTGCCAATTCATTTATGAAAATATTATGTGTGTAAGGAAAAATATAAATCTCTTTAGTAAAATTAGTGATAGACACAATTGCAATACTAGAAATAAAGATGAGTTAGTTCAACCATCATATAGATTAGCTAAAGTACACACATCTTTCATGGGGTACGTTAAATTCTATAACAAAATACCTTGTGAGATGTTAAAGCTAAATGAAAGAAAGTTTAAAAAAAATGTTAAAAGCACACTTTGTAAACAAGCATAATATTACAAATTAGATGATTATATTCAATATAACAATGCTTGGAAACATGCTGGTCCTGCTCCACAATGGTGTTTTGGTGTAGACAAAATCAAACTGGTTAATTTGTATTATATTCATAATTATAGTAACGCTTTATTTTTATTTATTTTTTCTTCTTTTTGTTTAAAAAAGTTGACTCGCACACTGTTCCGTTGTTGTTGTATTAGGTAATTTAGCTATGTTTTCAATATGTGTAAGTACGTGAGTACCATGTTCCTATTTATCAAGCAGAGGAATTTACCTGTTAGTGCTTGTAATTCGTTATATGTAGTATAGTAGTGCTGGGTGCATCGTCTTCACGTATATGAATTTATTAATGTACTTAAGTAAATATTGTAAAAAACTTTTGTTTTTAAAGAGTATGTATGTAGTTTCTTGTGCGTTCTTCTCCATAAAAAGCTATTTGCCGAATGCACGGTAGAACCAATTTTTATTACTTGTAAATTTTAACGTTCAAAGTGTCGCATAATGGCCTTCTTGAAATAAACACATTTGACTTTGACTTTGAATGTTGCCACTCTGGGACAAAGGCCTCCTCTCTGTGTGAGGGAATGGCCGTAACCCACCACGCGGGCCCAGTGCGGGTCGGTGGTTTTCACATGTCTTCGATTTTTTGGTTCTAAAACATGCCGGTTTCCTCACGATGCTTTCCTTCACCGTTTCGAGAGCATTGGTGATGAAATAATTTACAAAAAGTACAGCGTCTGCCTGGATACGAGCCCACGACGCCGTTACCACTGGGCCACCACTGCACAACATACACATAGATTTTCTATTTACGATTTTCTCATGAAAGTATTGTGTGAGTAAATAGAGCCAATCAAGCATCTTAATTAAATCATGTTGACGGTACCGAACTACCAATAAGAACATACCTACTGTAATTAACATTTATTTATAAAAAAATTCGTTATAGCCATTCATGCTACTTAATATCATACATGCGAATGTAACTCTGTCTGTATGTGTATTTTTTACCTTTTCACATCTAAATCCGGGCATCTAAATCTAGGCTATGTCCTGGATTAGGAATGGGGTAGTTTGCTGAAAATTATTTTTCTGTCCGTCAGGTAGATTTAAAAAAAATATTGGGCACGTATTTTTCTTTTGACACAAAAACATAAAGTGACGACGATATAATGCTATGAAATATCGTGAAACGTCACGCCGCTAGTACACTTTATACTGCCTTAGTGACATCACAAGCCCCCACTCCTGAACTTTGATGCGTTTTAACTTTGCCAATTTTAATTGATTTGGTAAAGCAAAAACTATGTGTCCAATGTCATTTGATAATCTCACTGATGGACTAAATAGAATTATAATTTTTCTACGCAGGAAAAATCCCTATTTCTTACCTGGGGCGTTTGATTCCTTGGGATAATGTCCATCTTTAAGGAGGGCGAAACCACTGGCTAAAATTATTTAAGTAGGTACTATTACACTGGGTGAATAGCACTAGCAGGGGAATTTTCACTTTGATACCAGTTTATCGGTTTCAAACAAAGCAACTTTTTTTTTAAAATAATTATTTAATATATTGGAGTACCTGCTAAACAAACTGCTATGCTGCAAACAATTTTTACATAACGTGAAAATTCTCTTCAAAGTTTTATTTCTATTCACCCCGTTTGACGGTACTTGATATGTTCAGTGGAATTTGGAAATTTATGGATGAGGTTATTGTATATTTTTACCAGTCTTTTCAGGCTAGTTTGCTTAGAATTTCTTGTTTTATCATAAAAACAGGTCCACCATTCACGATCCTCTCATATAAGAAAAACGAAATAAAAGCAAAGATTTCACACAGTACCTAGTCCCTTTTTTCATACAAAGATTTGATTAAATTTAAAAAAGCGGGCTGTAACATCTGCTTGTCGTTTCGCGCCAGTTTCCACTAAGGGAACCCCAGTTACCTAATAATATCGTAGGCGAAGGACAACTTACATATTATTTGTGAACTCGGTTTACCCAATTTGTTGTGCCTATATTATTTTTTTACCTTAATCATTACTCAACTCTAGGTACCGACGCAAAAACACGCGAATTTTCCAGTAGATAGAAGCGGATTTCTCATTAGAAGTTATTAAACAATTTCGTAAATTAAAAAAACATTCCGTCATATCAGAGTATGTTGATATAAAGTAATTACACGGATAATTAAATTACTATATTCTGCTTCATTAAGTTTTCTGATTTTTACATAATTACCAACGATTTTTGGATATCATTAACAGAAAGAGAGAACAAATGACGAGTACACAATACAATTTCTATCTGCAGGGTCTAAAGTAACCTGAAGGAGATGACGGGAGCTGAGTTCGCTCGCTTTGCTTGCTCACTTCAGCGCCCATCATCCCCTTCGAACCTAACCAATCAGTGTCGGAGTGCCCTAAGCTACCGAGCCCGCTTCGCTTGCTCTTGGCCATATTTTGTTATATGTGAGATTATAACGTTTGTACGCCCTGGTTAATTTGCTGTGCAGTCAGTATTTCTGATGTAAACAAGTATGGGATAAATTATGGAAATATATTTATAGGTGATTATTTATTTGATTTGAAATTAATAATATCTCTATTGTATCTCTGTATCAAATTCTTCAAAATTTGGTCAGCGGACAAACAAGCAAATGGTAAGACAGATAGAGTTACTTTCTCATTTATAAAATTAGTATGGATATTCCATACGGATGGTGTTTATTATAGTTCTTCGCATGCAACCCAACGAGTGATCAATTATTTCTAGAGGCCTATTCCGACGCTATTTTGGCCAATGAGTCGGCGGTATGCGGCAAACATAATCCCTCTTCCATTTAAATTTGGTCCATCTACATCGGTAAATTGCGTTTTGGAGCGCAGTGTGGAGTTGCTAACCCTATTAGTTAGTTTCAAATCTAGCGTACTGCTCTTAATGGGTCGGTGGCAAACCTTGGGTCTGTACTTGGACTTTTGGCCGTCAAAGACCAAGCCACTTAGTTGTAACAATAATTGAGCTGAAACATAACTTTTAGCAGAGCAGTTGAAAGATTCTGAGGTCTCTGGATAATAATATTTTTGTTGATTTTTAGGGTTCCGCATCCGAAGGGTAAAAACGAGACTCTATTACTAAAACTCCGCGGTCGATCTGTCTGTCTGTCCGTCTGTCACCAAGCTGTATATCATGAACCGTGAAAGCTAAACAGTTGAAATTTTCACAGGTGATTGTATTTCTGTTGCCGCTATAACAACTAAAAAAAAATATTGTGGGGCTGCCATACAACATACTTGATTTTTTTGCCGGTAATAGTACGGAACCCTTCGTGCGCGAGTCGGTCTCATACCTGGCCGGTTTTTTTTTGGTTGAATGTAAGTAGTGTAGTTTGCACTTGCATCTTGCAATACTCTGTATGACTGGTTAAAGTCTGTGCTCCTAATTCTTGTAAAAATATATATATCAGCCTATTACTGTACCACAAGGCGGAATGCGGGGATGAATTAAGCATTGATCAAGACACTTGCTCGTGGCAGAGTAGCAATTTTAGACTTATATTTACTTTCCTCAAGATGTTTTCTTCTTGATATCCAAGATAAACTTAGATAGATGATTTGAAAGTAACATTGGTACTTAAGTGACCCTGGTAGATAAAACCTTTTTAATTCTAACTTAGGCAGCTCAGTCTTGTATATTGATCACAGGAAAGACCGAGAAAGGACCAAGGAATTGAAAATCTATTGTTCCACGAAGGCCTTAATGAAGGGTGACCCTTCCAATCAAAACGATGTATTAATACTATTGTTATTTTATTTATAATATAACTGAGCAATTATGTTTGAAATTAGTATATCGATCTTCTTTTGTTCAAAAATAAATGTATGTTCAAACCCATGAGTACAAAGCTGTAATTGATATCTTGGAATTAAAAATAATTTATGTTTGCAGTTCGAATGATTTGTAATCTTTGATTGTGACTGGTACATTCAAACAATTTAAAGTTAAAATTAAATACAAAATATATTTTAAGTGTAATGATAGGTAGACAACAAAAGGTCGATTTTTTTAAGTATCTATATTTAACTTATTTGTGCGGATTGAGATGTATATATTATGAATAATTGTTTTCTGCACTAATGCCAGTTTTTAGTATGAATGTGTAACATTTACATATCCTGGTTAAGTTAACGGGAATGCGCTGGATGCGAGACGCACGGGATCGGTCAATGTGGCGACGCCTGGGGGAGGCCTATGTCCAGCAGAGGACGTATTTCGGCTGAAATGATAATGATGATGATTTAGATATCGCTTTGTGTTTACCTACACCTGAATGTAATAACTAAATTCATAAATACTTCCAAAGAATTTAGACATTACTTTTAGTTGTCACCACGGATTAATGAGAACGGGCACTGGGTTATTGCGGAATTATGATATTTTTCTAATGAGTCCATCCATATCTACGTATAATTGACTATTGTATATAATAATAATATTGACTACGTATGTTATTTTGGTTTCTTACTTATAGAATAAAATAAAATCACTATTAAGGCCTGTTTGTAAGTCCTCTGATTGATTCTAAATCTTTTAACCGATTTTGATTATTTAGATAATTTCTTCCGGATAACACTGTATGTACAACAAATAAAATTATATGTTTTTATTGCGCCTTTTCATAAAGGAGTAAACCCAGCCATACATCTATACCAGACCGCAAAAGTTCACTTTAACACTAGATCGCTAGTTCCTTAAAAGAAACGGTCAAATGGGTGGCCATAATCACCTCAGGTAGATACTGCATTTTCTATCAACCTAATCTCATGAGTTGGGGAGGAATACGTAAGGTTTTTACAGGTATTTATATGGATTTGTCGCAGTTACTTAGGTACTGTGGATTATTTGCTCATATAGAATACCGAGTGTTATGGCAAACTTGGAACAGTAATTATAGCCAGCTACAGACAGAAATAGTTTTGATTGATTTAGAATAGTTCAATAAACATAAATACTAGACCGCAAACATTCACTCCAACATTTAACCTCAGGTCTTCTGCAAAGAAACGGTCTTAAGAGTCATAATCACCTCGTAAGGCAGATTGGTGACCGCAGTTTGTTACAGACGAGGACGCTTACTGCACTTCCTATGGACCTAATCCCAAGAGTAAAACAATTCAGGGTTGTTCTAGGAAATTATATGGATTTGACACAACTACGTAGGTACTGTGGATATAAGTTGTACAGCGATTTTGCTTTTAATTAGATAGAAATCTCAAAATAGTGAAGGAAAACATCGTAAGGAAACGGGCATGTCCTAGAATAAAAAAATCGAAGACATGTGACATCTACCAATCCGCACTGTGTCCGAGTGGTGGAGTGCCCATTCCCTCTCTTCGAGAGGATGCCTGTGTCCCAGCAGTGGGAGCATTAAAAAGGCTGATGATGAGATAGAAATCTAGTATACATATTATTAAGTTATAGAGAATACCAAGTATTATCGCTAACTTCGGAGAGTAATTGGTATTGCTAACAAAAGATATATGCAAAACTATTCTATAGCAATGCGTTTGATTGCTATAGAATAGTTCAAGAACCGTAAGTACTACCCCGCAAATGTTCACTTCAAGTTTGTTACAAAGCAAAGGTCAATTGGGATTATTGGGTTACAGATACCTTAACAGTGCACGAAATGCCACATAGCCCGCAATACTACAACAACGGGACCATACCACGGATGGTTGTAACCAACTCGGGTGACAGACGCATTGGTTACCGCAGTTAGTATAGACCCGGACGCTTGATGCAATTTCCATGCGCCTAATCTCAATAGTCGGGCAGGAATATCTCAGGTTTGTCTGGGAATTAATATGAATTGGTCGCTGCTAAACGCGACCAACCAGAACCAACTGCTAAACTTCGTTTACTACAGATAGAGGTACAGAGTTCCTGTTAAATTATTAGACATCAAATCATACAAACAGATAGAATATCTCAGGCTTTATGGATTTGTTGCAGTTATTTGATAACTGGAGTATTGCATCATAGAATGGGATAATAATTAGTTGTGTAATTCAATTTGTTAATTCTGCAATCCAGTCATTACTGGATTACTGGCAAATCCAAATATTTGAATTAGATAATTCAGGTATCACTGTTTACATAACATTTTGCTCAACTCAGCAGCCACCCTAAAACAACAATATATTTATGCTCAACCACAATATTTTCAATTACATCCAACCTTTATTACTTTTTTATTTAAATTATTAACAAGCTCTACGGAACTTAATCACAATAATTTGAATATATCCCGCTATAGATTTTCTTTCGTACAAGGTCTGAATATTAAAAAAACTATTTTTATATCTGGCAGTCACGACAAGTAAAGATCACTTTGTCGCCAGCCATTTTATTGACACTAACCTGTAACTGCCCTAATGTACTCGTATTGTTTGTTGTTTGACGTCAAATAACTTCTAATAACGGTACTAAGCGTTTTTCATATAACCCGACCTTTGCTGGTCGTAATGAAGCCCACATTATGTTGATGTCATTTAATTTTATTCATACTGAAGTAGGTTTTAGTGTTTTGTTTATTATTGTCCATTTGTTTTTAATATTTTGCTTTTAGAACCAAATGGAATTGAAGTATCCGCAGCCATTTTATCATTCCACTTTGTCCTTGATTTATATTTGTTTTGTAACTTACCGACGGAATCCTTAAAACAAATCACAACATGGAAGACAAGTCCGAAGTTTATATAGAACAACAGTTTTCCCAACAACATCATTCAAAACACATTGTATGTTAGCGAAAAAAACTTCACTGTTCCCGCGGCATCGCGCTACGCGAGATCGACGATGTAGAAGTTCGTAGCCCGTAGCGGCGTAGGCGTGCTACGTGCGTCCGCGTAGCGAGTCGAGGCGCGACTGTAGGCTTGCTACGTGGCTACGCGCGGCTTCGCTCGCTAGGTTCATCGCTTCGGTGCACATGCGCTACCGAACGCATTCCACACGAGCTGAATCAAACTTAATAATAACTCCTTCGTTTCCACTTCACTTATCAATCGACTGGGAAAGACTTGGATTTGATTTTCGTGTACTGAACGTCTTTTTGTTTGTAAAGTTTATCTTTCGGATTATGTTGTGATGAAAATTGACGATTGTGTGAGCGTTTTGTTACAAGCAATTCATAGTAAATTATTTATAATACGTAAGACTTCAAATAAAAATCATATTTATTCAATAAAATGAAATGACAAGTCTTACGTCGTGATTTGTATTTGATCTCAAAATAAACATCAACCAAACATATTATTTATTTTCCTAAAAAACGGCTGTTCTTTCAAACAAGGCTGCGTAAAATGTCACTTTTATTGTGTCGTAATTGTGTTTCGAAAGGCTTTCTCTCTATTATTACATTACGTACTTACCCGTAAGACTTGTTCAAATTCTGCCTGTAAAACAGTGATATATCTACTGAGGGTCGTTTTAAAAAGAACAGAAAGGTATTATTAGGCTATATTTATTACGCAACACTTTGCATCATGCAACCGGAATGTGCTATGCAATGGGGTAAAAGACCTCGGCCCCTGTAATTACTTGGAGAACTTATTTAACCGTAATTCATATGTGAATGGATTTAAAGGGGTATTATTTTTTATGGTAAAGTGCCAGTTCTGAAAGTCCTCTTAAAATACGAAACTGATATTTAAAAATGCGAGCACTTCATATAAAATGCCTTTTCGATCTATTTATGTAACGTTATTTATGATTTTTACAGTTGCCGGTTAACTTAATTTATTTTTGCGCCAAATTATAATAATAAAGTTACTACGCCAATCACGTGCAAGGCGTATTCTGAAAAATTGGTATCAAAAGAGAACTCTTTTTCCCGAAACCTTTTTCGCGGTGATGAAGTGAAACAAAGCTGGTAAAAACATTTTGTTGATATACCGACCATGAATTCCTAACATAGTCTAGCTGCAAATTCTGTGGGAACCGCGAGGAACTTAAAATACGAAACTGATATTTACAAACGCGAGCACTTCATACAAAATACCTTTTCGATCTATTTATATATCGTTATTTATTATTCTTCCCAGTTGCTGTTTTACTTAATATAATTTTGCGCCAATAATAAAGTTACAACGCCTATCACGTGAAAGGCGTATTCTGAAAAATTGGTATCAAAAGAGAACTCTTTTCCCGAAACCCTTTTCGCGGTAATGAAGTGAAACAAAGCTGGTAAAAAACTTTTTGTTGATGTACCGACTACGCATTCCTAACATAGCCTAGCTGCCGCAAATTCTGCGGGAACCGCGAGGAACTTAACTAGTCTAACCACCGCATCTGATTAATCAGTGAGAGAAACATAGTTTCTCAGTTACACGATGCCCGGCGTTTCCAGAATTACCCTCAAACGGCCATAATCTCCAACAAATTATTCAACTGTTCACTAAACCTTGCAACTCCGTATACAGCAAGTTCTAGTGATTTCGGTTCCAAAGACTGCTTATGTCGGCACCGTTTCGTACTCATTTGGCGACAAGCTAAAGGAATAATTACAGAACAGATCGATAGTTATTAATAGATTATGCAGAATTCTCATAGCTGAATAGCGGTACATTTTTCAACAGATATTTGTAGCAGTTTTGCTTTAGTTCAGTACTTCAGTGTCTAAGTGGCGATTGTTTGTTAGCAAAGACAACCGTCAGCTGGCTTGTTCCGAGTTACAGTTTCAGGATACGGCGGCCAGCGCTCCCCCACTTCACCCTCGGTGGTCGATATTTTGAACTACAACTGACCATTGTTATGATTATCGCAGCGTATATTTAACCGTATTTACAAATTCCAACCGCAAAATAATACGCCAGTTTCAATACATTTATGTATGAACCTGTATCTCTCTACAACTCGAAACCTATCCCAATAATTTCCTTACATTATTACTCAGCTAAAGAGCCGCTATTTTTTATTTGTAAGAAAATCTCTGTTATTTTTATTGTATCAATGTAAGAGAAATTAAGGTAATGGATTCAGTTGCAAAGATAAATTGGAATTGCTCCACGTAATTTGTAACGTTACATGTTGTTTATGCTTACTTAGGGTTCTCTTTTGTGTTTTGTCGAAAACAAACCAAGTCCTTTGTCTGAGAGGTCTGCGGGCCTACGGCAGTTTTCTTATCAGTGGCGTGTCCCTCGCTACACATGTATATATGTATATGAGATATATAGTCGCTGCTCAACTCCACTCATCGCAATGATTAGGTACGTTCGAATTCTAAATGCCTTGCTGCACCGAGCTCTTGTATACGAATATTTTATTTCTAGTGTCGGTACAGACTGCATCCTTTCAGAGGCACTTTTTTCAAATATTACTCGCGGAAACAGCGTACTGTTTACACAACGCTCGCCTTTCTGCTCATATCCAATGTAGTTTTCAGTTTAAAATTCATAGCGTAGCTTTTAAACTCGGTTAGATTCTGAATATTCTCGTGGTGAACCTGTTTCTAAATGAGCGTTTAGCCATTTTAATATTGCGGCGCGCTGTTTGAACTTGAGATGTGGGGAGAGAAGGCATTTTTTTTGTGAAAATAGGTTCTTATCTACAATGATTGCAAGGAAAATTTTCACAGAAGTCAGAAAGGGCCATAGAAACCTGTACCTCAATCACAAATTAAGTGTTGTATGCGGTAAGGTAACACCCAAAAGGTTTCTCTCATTTTCTGTTTTTCCTTGCTCCTAATGATCTGGGGAAGGTTGTGCTTTTTACGTCGTAATAACTGCGTACACATAAATAATTGAGAAGCGGAAAAACATTCCGACACTAAGATTGTAACATAATGAAGTACCTGCAATTGTACGTGAGGGCCTTTTTATACCTAGGTAGGTTTACTTTTTTTATTTAAGCTGTAGTTTTTGCTGGGAGCTTCATTCGAGTGTGCTTGCAGATTGTGCCTAAATATTTACAGCTCAGTATTACGAGCTTGTTTACATTATTCTGAGTTGTTTTCATAATTTGTCGCTAATATAAGTTTGTAACATTGTAGAAATGTTTGTTTGCCCAATAATACTTATAATATACCTATATAGCTAGGTAGGATACAAGTTGAGAAATTTTGTAAATAATAAAATCAAAAAACTTGACAGCGTGAGTGAACTAAAAATATGTAAATAAGAAGAAAATCATGCTGTGCAGTCGGAGGATATTTATAGTTTTGGTCAGCCAGTTTGCAAATACGTATTCTCAGACTGCACAGCATGATTTTCTTCTTGTTTACATATTTTTAGTTCACTTAAGTAGTCGAGTTTTTTGATTTTATTAACTTTTTTATTTACAACCTTTTAGTATTATTTTTTTCGAATGTGTTTTTAAACATTTATAAGTGATATATATTTTTGTAATCACCTCTAAACACTCTTCATTTTGATACCGCACTTTATGGTGCCCAACATCAGCCATTTTTGTTTTTTAATAACGCTTATCTAATAATACTTGGGCGAACAAGACCTATCTAACGATGTCTTTATTATAATTATAAAATTAAATAATAGAGAATATTACATACATACAAGATACGCGCGAAAAACATAACTCTTTACTTGCAGCAGGGTAAAAACAGGCCACAAAAAAAAATTGGAGTAAGTTATGTGGTCTAATTTCTTATAAAACTGGAGACTTTTACAAGCATCACACTTAATATTAACTGGACTTTAACTGATATGACAACGCGAGCAAAGGTGATAACGGTGACAAAGAAGATATAAATATCTTTACGCGGACTGTTATTATAATAGATAAAAGTTAAATATAACGTCTCTGGAACTCGTATTATAATAGGTGCGAGGTTAGATAAAAGAGATATAAAATCTTGCAGTTTAACAACTTGAGAAGAACTTAAGAAAGCTTTGTTATTGAAAATGTTAAGTTATTTGCATTTTTGAATGCATAAGTAGTGCGTTTTTTTATTTCTAGTGCGTTTTTTTACGCTCACTAGTGCGTTTTTTTATTTCGTCTTCGACGAAAATGTAACCGACTACCCAAAAAAGAGGAGGTTCTATAGACTGTAATTATTTTTGTTAATGTATTTTCACCGATTACTCCGTTAATTGTGAACGAATTTTGAAAACTGTTTTTGAGTTAGAAATGATACTCCCGAGGTGGTCCCGTTGTTACCAAGTCAGAATCTGATGATGGGATCCCAAGAAAATCGAGAGAACTCCTCAGATATCATAGGCAAACATGTAAAATAACATTAAAAAAAACTTTCTTCTCCGAAGTCGGTGTCGAAAAACGAAATACATTACGGTATCAAAGACACCGACTTCGGGAAAGATATTTATTTTTTGCTTTGACCGACACTGACTTCTAAAGCAAACCGCCAGGTTTGCTTTGGCAGTCGGTTTTTTTTATTAATATTGATGCACACACAAATATGACTCATAGGTCTTTTTATGACTGAAACTTATCTTCAAAACTAAAAACTATAACATTTATATGGGTGCACTATCTATAGGTACTAGATACAACTCTGCCAAATCCTTCGGGATATACGTGGGACACTCAGAAAGTTTTGCGAAACTAAAAAAAATGTTCTATACGTACATATATTTTTATTAAATCTTTTCAAAGTACTTTCCACCAGCCTCTATACAAAGATTCATGCGCCTAAACCAGTTTTCAAAACACTTTTTCCAGTCCGCCGCAGACACCTCGTTTACAGCCTGCTCGAACGCAGCCAGCGCATCTTCCGGCGACGAAAATTGTATCCCTTTGAGCTGATTTTTTATTTTTGGGAATAAAAAGAAGTCACACGGTGCTAGATCAGGGCTGTAAGGAGGGTGACCCAGGAGTTTGACTGGCGTGCTGTCCAGGAAGTCCCTCGTTTTGAGTGCGGTGTGCGCAGGTGCATTGTCGTGGTGGAGCAGTAGCCCGCGGAGCCCTGTGTTTGGTCGCTTGTTGCTTATAACAGAGAAAACTTCTGGCAAACATTTGGTAGTATACCATTCGGCATTAATGCTTCTTTGATCCCGTAAGGGAATTGATACCAAGTGGCCAGTCAAATTAAAAAAGCTAGCGATCAAAATCTTACCCCCGCTTCTAGATCGCTTCACTTTGGTAGGCGTTGGCTCATTTTGAAACACCCAAACAGTCGACTGGCGCTTGGTTTCTGGGTCGTATTGATAAATCCAGGACTCATCACCTGTAACGATGTCGTAAACACGCCGAGACGAGCCTGCTTCAAATTTGTTAAGCATATCACGGCACCATTCCACCCGGGCCTGCTTCTGAGCATCGGTGAGGTTGTGCGGCACCCAGCGTGATACTATCCTCCTCACGCGAAGATGGCTGTGTAGAATCTCGTGAACGCTTCCCGATCCAATCTTCAATATGTGTTGAATCTCCTGATATGTAATTCGCCTATTGTCTTGGATTAAATTTTTCACTGCTAGCACGTTTTCTTCGGTAACAGCCGTCAAAGGGCGACCGCTTCTTTCGTCATCCCCCAAAGTTGGTCGACCGCGCTTGAATTCGTTATACCAACGATACACGGTTGCCTTGGAAGGGCCTTCATCCATGAATGCCATTTGAAGTCTATCGTACGATTCATCCGGTTTCAGGCGACACTTGAAATCGTATAAAATCATAGCTCTAAAATGTTCCCGGCGCAGATCCATATTTCAGTGAGACACAATACTTTGAATTAACTCGCAAAAAATGTGGAGGGAAATTTTGAAATTGGAACTTACTTATTTTTACTTATAAATAATCATATTTTCGAAAAACATTATAACTGGCCAGTCTCCCATATATAAAAACTTTTTTTCGCAATACTTTCTAAGGGGCCTGGTACAAGCGTGATGTAATATTTAAAAACTTTTAACGGTAACGTAAAAGTAAACTCAAACTTTGAGTAGTGTTAATATAAAAGTTCTTAACGTAAAGCGAGTCTCACCTAATCTTACTTTTCTTAGTTTACTAATATTATAAATGCGAAAGTTTGGATGTGTGGATGTATGTCTGTTACTCAATCACGACAGAATGGCTGGACAGATATGGATGCAATTTGGCACAGAGATAGATTATAGTCTGGAATAATATAAAGGATACTTTTTATCCCGGGATTTACTAATATTAAAAATGCGAAAGTTTCCATGTGCGTATGATTTTTACTCAATCACGCTAAAACGTCTAAACGAATCTGGATGAAATTTGGTACAGAGATAGATTATTGGCATTTTTATCACAGGAATATGGAATTCCCTCGGGATAATATTTGACTTTCAATCGGGTGAAGCCGCTGGCAGAAGCTTATAGTTTATACATAGACTAGTACAGTGAGGCTCATATTACATAGAGTTAATATCAGTAAAAATCAACCTGCCTAGCATTTTTCCAACTATGTTGGGGTCGACTTCAAATCTAACCGGATACAGCTAAATACCAGTATTTTACATGGAGCCACTGCCTATCTGACCTCCACAACCCAGTAACTGGGTATCACGGGATATCCTTGGCAAAACTTTCAGATTTCCTGGCTTCTGACCACCCGTAACGACTGTCAAAGAAGTAGAAATGACAGCCGTGAACCACGACGTGCTTTCACGGAGGCACGGTGGAGTCTCGGTATTTAATAGATGATCACCCATCCGCGGGCCGACCTCGGCAAGCGTTGCTTTACCTCAAATATCGACACGCGTGGCGAGCCACGAGCACGAGCCACGAGCTGCTCTAAAAGTTTACGTTTTCAAATCAAATAAAATTTATTGCATCCATAATGTGCAGGCGGTGAATATAAATAAACAATTATGGACCCAGTCGTGAACAGCAAAATTTTAGAAAAGTATCTGGGAGAGAGTAATTGTTAGTAGCATTTCAGTTATCAGTTCTGGTGTGAAATCTAATAAGTGGTGATATCGGTAAAAAGTGGTGACTACGTGCCTTCATAACCTAAAGCAAGTCTCACCTAATAGTTTATAGTTATGTACATAGACGGGTACAGTCAGGCTCATATAGAGTTAATGTCAGTTCTCGTGTGAAATCTAATAAGTGGTGAGGTCGGTAGCAAGTGGTGACAATGTGCTGTAAGCCATAACGGTAACGCGTCTATCGCAGCTTGTGTGCCAAATGCTCATTTAATTAAGTGACGTCACGGTGCCAACGGAGATGCACTTTGGACTGGGTCATTTATGGCTAACTAGCTTTGGGTGTCAATTAGTATATTGCTCGGCCTGTGTGCTGCTCCCAAACGTTTAGTTGTTTATGAATACCAAACAAAATGATGTGAGAATGTGAAATAAATTAATACTTTTTACGCAATGGTTGCGGAAATTCATATGATGTTTGATAAAAGAAAACGATTAGAGTAATCTATATAATAATATATAAATAAATAAGTAAAATCTGTATGTAATATCAAAATAACAACGTTTTATTGAATGCATGTGAAAGTATATACGGTACTAATAACAAGCACGCTTTTTTTTGTCTGTCGTCTGTTTGTTCCGGGGAATCTACGAAATGGTTGGACGGATTTTGAAGGGACTTTCACTGGTAGATAGCTGATGTTATAAGGAGTATTATAGCCGGCTTTTTATCCCGGCAAATTCACCGTTGTTGTAAGACAACTAAAAAAAAGAAATAAAATATGTCGCGTTTGACGAGGACGAACACAAACACTTTTTTTTAAACACGTTTTGTGTCTGTTCATAAAACAGACTAATTTTGTTTCGATTGCTTAATCTTAGTTTTAATGCAACTTTCAAAATTGTCACCTCATTCCGACTAAAACTTCTTCAATACTTAATTATCACTGTCATCGCTTACCATCAGGCGATATAGTGATAAAACGCGAGCATATCGATAATAAAAAAAAAACAACATAATCTGTCAAAAAATCGTCACACAATCATAAAACAATAATTCCCAACATATCGAATGTTCGCTTACAAAAATCTAATAAATGAAATCGATTTCGGGTCAACGCAGATATCGAAAATAAACTAGGTATCTGGATCGCCGGTGGACACGGCAGTTTGTTTGCGTTTAATTATTCTACGTGATGGGAACTCCGGCCGATCCGAACTCCGTACCTATACATATTCCCGCTGTCCAGGATTGAGTTGCATAATTATATTTACACTGCCCATAAGCGTACAATGTACAAGGAACGATGTTGTCACAATCACACCTGGCATTCCAATTAACTCTTCTGAAAATGCTGCGAAACATCTATGAATAAGAATTGAGGGCAAATATTTTTTCGGTTATTGTTGTAAAAGTGATAATGTGCGGGCTCTTTACAAGCTTTTATTTTTATTGCAATGTATGTATATATGAATGTAAGTGTTTTCGGGCCTGAAATCTTGCAATTGAATTTTAAAGCAGTTACCCTCCACCGATTAAGATGAAATATTGCACACACGTCTAGTTTGGATGACAATACATGGTTAGCTAAGTGATTTCATTCTAAATCCAAAATGACGGACGGCCCAAGATGGCGGTCTAGTAATTTTTTATGCACTGGCATGTTACGGGTATCAAATGAAAGGGTTTGCTTAGAAGAATACGAAAAAGGCTTGTTTTAGAAAAAGATTTGTTAATGAATCATTTTATATTGTTAGTTTTTTACATTGTTGGGACATTGCGTTGGCTGGAAAATATCTTACTTTGTACCTACTCTAATCTAATATTGTAATAAAAATTTGAAATGTTTTTTTTGTAGAACCCCTGATAATCCTTTCACGAAAATTCTTTCACCGTTTGATACCTACACTATTTCTGAGAATCATTACTAGGCTACATTTTATCCTGCAAAAATTCAGGTTTTCTGGAAAAAGCTACTACAAAATATACAATTTTTTAATTCAAGCAAACATTGTGGAACTATGTTTAAACTTTCATCGTTTTCCATTAGTCACAATTATCGCTGCCAGAGCCAAGTCTTTAACATGCTCTCTTCGCACTCCAATGACATTACCAAGTGCCTAATACTCCTGATAATAATCTCGTAAGTAGCTTAAATGGCTGCTTTCAGTATCTCACTGTACCCTAAGATATTATTCGCAGTAATTATTTTATTTCTGTGAAGATAATTGAATCGAATAATTAGTCTTTGGGACTTTTGATTATTCGACTGCCTCGTTGGTCTAGTGTACGCAACCGCTACTGCTAAACATGAAACAGGGTCGATTCCCAGGTCGGTTGAAGTATTATTGGGTTTTCAACCCTGACGGAAAAATATTATTATTATCTCCTTTATTCACTTTCTTTTCTTATTCTTTACATTTTTAAATATTTTATAAATTAAATTACAAAAAAAAAAAACATTTAAAAATATAAAAAATAGAGGCCCACCGGTATCGGGAACAGGGTCCAAGCTACCGGCGGTCAGGGCTCCAGAGAGAGGAACCTCCTAACAATACGAGCCGTGTCCAGCAATACTGCTTTCTGGATCAGGCCCTTGACCCAGCCGCCTAACGAGAGCCTCCTAAGGTGTTGGTCGAGGCTCGTGGCTATTAAGCCATTGGCTGACACGACTATCGGTACAATGATCGCTGTATCCACTTCCCACATGTCGACAACCTCGCGAGCCAAGTCAAGATACTTGATTTGCTTATCTTTCTCGGCCTTCACGAGGTTTCCGTCATGCGGGACGGTAATGTCAACAATCATTGCACGCCTCTCGATTCGGTCCACCACCACTATATCAGGCTTATTGGCTACAATAGTCCTGTCAGTGATGATGGACCGATCCCAGTACAATGTGATATTGCCATTCTCGAGAACTGGGTCGGGCACATACCTGTAGTACGGCACCTCCGATGCCACAAGAGTGTATTTCAGAGCAAGTTGCTGATGGATAATCCTGGCTACAAGGTTGTGCCTATGCAAATATTCTTCGTTAGCTAGACGAGAACAACCAGAGATAATGTGGCGGATCGATTCACCCGGACGGTGACATGCCCGACAGATGTCAACCGTGCCATCCTTCACAATAAATCTCCGGTAGTTATTCGTCATGATAACTTCATCCATAATTGCACATACAAAACCTTCAGTTTCCCCAAAGAGGTCACCGAAACGCAGCCAGGCTACGGACGCTGACTGATCTACATCGGACCCATGTAGGGCCCGGAAAAAGCGTCCGTGAAGCTCCTTACTCTGCCATACCGCCCTGCGGTCGTTAGTGTCAAGCACTACAGGTTTGCGCCAGTTCTCATTCGCCAAGGAGAGCGGGGTGAGTCCCTTGTCCACTGCTACTACATCTCGATGCATACCCACGTCTGTGTTTAGAAAATATTCCCTGAGATTGCATATCTCGCGGTTGTGAAGGTTTTTGGCATTTAAAAAGCCTCGGCCTCCACACTTCCGCGGGATATACAATCTCATGACCGACGATCGTGGGTGATGCATTCGATTTGCAGTCAGCAATGTACGGACCCGCCTATCCAGGGCGTCGAGTTCCGTTTGAGTCCATTTGAGTATGCCGAAAGAGTACATCAATACCGGCATGACCCAACCGTTGAAGGCGCGCACCTTGTTTCCGCCCGAAAGAAGGCTATTAAGTACCTTCTTCAGGCGGCCAAAGAAGCGTTCCCTCAACGATTGCTTCATGTCAGTAGTGCTGATACCTAACGCTTCCGACATACCCAAATACTTATAGGTTTCGTTTGGAGAGAGGGATCTCAGGCTTATGGAATCCGCGAGTTGAATTCCCACGGATTCCAAAATCTTCCCTCGCTTTACATGCATGACCGCACATTTGTCCACACCAAACTCCATCCTGATGGCGCTACTAAAAGTTTCAGTTACCTTCAGTAGCTCCATCAACTGAAGATTGCTGGGGGCAAAGAGCTTCAGGTCATCCATGTAAAGGAGGTGAGATATAACCTGACCACCTCTCTTCAACCGATAGCCTAGGCCTGAATTCTCCAGCAGCATGCTTAGCGGATTCAGGGCCAGGCAAAACCAAAGTGGGCTCAAACTATCGCCCTGAAATATACCTCGCTCAATCCTTACAGGTTCGCTATTCCTCTGGATATTTCGACATCCTGGATAGCGAAGGACTGTGCTCCACTGCCCCATACACGATATCAGGAAGGTGCGTAGAGTTGTATCTATTTTATACAATTCTAGCACCCTCATGAGCCATGTATGAGGCACCGAGTCATAGGCCTTCTTATAATCTATCCAACATGTCGACAGATCCTTTCGGGAACGCCGAACCTGTTGGCTAATGGCCGTATCTAAAAGGAGTAGCTCCTTAGTACCGCGGGACCCGTTCCTACATCCATTCTGAGAGACCGACATGATCGAGTTATCGTCGACGTGTTTATTAATTTTAACTCTCAAAATGGATGTAAGAACCTTATAGACCGTTGGTAAACATGTAATAGGTCTATAATTTTTGGGTTCCGCGGTGCTACCAGACTTGTGGAGCAGGTGGGTTATTCCTGTTGTAAGGAACTTGGGTAGCGAACCAGACTCTAAGGCTGCCTGGTACTGAGATGCCAAACGAGCGTGCGACCTTTGTAGCCACTTTACCCAGAAGTTGTGCAGCCCGTCCGGCCCTGGACATTTCCAGTTTTTTATTATTATTATTATTATATACTTTATTGTACACCACAAAACATACAGGAAAAACATTTACAAAAACAAGTGTACAATGGGCGGTCTTATCGCACAGGGCAATCTCTTACAGACAACCTTTGGATGGACTGAACAATAGGAGATGAATTTAGGGCTGTCAGTGTACCAAATATCATAAATCGGGGGAGTTATAAGTTTGACGGGTGCGCCTGTGTATCTGTCTGTGGCATTATAGCTTCTAAACGGATGAACCGATTTCGATTTCGTTTTTTTTTGTTTGAAAGGAGATTTGATCGAGACTGTTCTTAGCTATGTTTGATGAAAATCGGTTCAGCCGTTCAAAAGTTATCAGCGTTTTACTGTTTGAATCGGACAGTTTTCGCAAGATATCGTGTCATAATTACGTGTTCAATAGATTGTCGATCGAATCGCGTCTAGTCTACTACTAGATAAATTATGTAGCATGAAATAAAATGAGTAAAAAAAAAAAAAAAAAATCTGGCATTTCTCAGTAGCAACCCGGAATCCAGACTTACGCCCAATATTTGAAGTCTGGCTTCTCTGTAAAATACAGATTTTCAGCTATATTATTTAGACTGGAAGTACGTAAGTAGTAAGAAGTACATTTTTCAGAAAAATAAATTGTGCCCCGAAAAAATGGCGCCGAAAGTCCGCCATTTTTCACTTTTTCAATGTAGCCAGTGTCACTCGCAAGACTCTCAAGAAGAAGGTAAAGTCGAATCGATTGACGTAAGAATCATCAAAATTGGCCAACGCGTTTGGTCTCTAGATCGCCACATAGAAACAAACATACATACATCCATAGACTGATAAACACATTACCCTCCTTAAAAAAACAAGAAGTCGACCCAAACATTATTGGGAAAACACTAGATAGATGTTGTTGTAAGTTTGACCTAACGGGTCAGCACCGGAGAGATCAGTTACTTTAACTACCAAGCACAAATAATTTTGATGTATCGCATCGTTAACTTCGAAAATACTACAATCCATAACTTGTGGTATTGCATGAAACTGCGCACTTTTTAACAGAGATTTCATTTAAAGTTTTCAATTGAAATGAATATTAAGAACAGAATGTTTGATTCAATAGGGGTTTGAACTTGTTTCTATGGCAGCTGACTTAGTCATTTTTATTTTTCTGAAATATTGTTGCTCACGATGAAACTAGTAATACCCTTAACAGTATTACATAATCAAAATCTTCGAATTCTCTTATCTTTTTAGCCAATATGCATTTAAGCAGAAGTTGCGGCATTATTTTTTACACCAATAGCAGAGTCGTCTCAATAAACCGCTTTTCTATTACTTAAAATATATATATATATTTATAGGTATTTTTGTATTTATTATAGTTAGTATATAATATGTATTTCTATTTAATCTATTTTTTTTTTTTTGTACACATGTTACTTTATTAATTATTTCTTCTTTTTATGCACCTGCCATGTTATCTCTACACCCCCATGGTGGACTGGTAGGGAATGCCTCAGGCATTAAGTCCGCCTATGTACTTGTATGTTGCATGAAGTTTAAATAATTAAATAAAATCTTATACACCAAAGTGCTAAAATTATCACAATTATGTAGGCCAACTGCGGCTGAAAATTATGATAATTCCATAAATCTATCGCGTTATACGTCACGCTTGTATCCAACGTTCGTGCAGGGGTAGATAGATTAGACTTGATCATCCTTCGGCCACAGTATTCAATCCCATGTAAGGAGCAGCAAACCATTTCTCGTTTATCAAGCAAGATTCGTAAATCCGGCCAGATGATTGAAAACCTCAATAATGTTGTATGAGCTGCAGAGCTAGAAATCGAATTCAAGACTTACAGTTTTGACTACGCTAGTAAAAATAATACGTTATTTTGATTTCATTAGGTACTGGTTACAAAAACACAATAGGGTAGCTGACAAAAAATATCTATTTAGTCCTTCTGTTAGATAACATAAAATATTGGACACGTATTTTTCTGTTACCACGTAAACAAAAAATTACGATGATATAGGGCGTTGAAATATCGTGTGACGTCACGGTATACTGACAAAATGACGACACAAGCTCCCACTCCTGAACTTTAATGAGCTTTTTCTTTGTCAATATTTTAGGGTTCCGGACCCAAAGGGTAAAAACGGGACCCTATTACTAAGAATCCGCGGTCCGTCTGTCTGTCTGTCACCAGGCTGTATCTCATGAACCGTGATAGCTAGACAGTTGAAATTTTCACAGATTATGTATTTCTGTTGCCGCTGTTACAACAAATACTAAAAAACAGAATAAAATTAATATTTAAGTGGGGCTCCCATACAAAAAACGAGATTTTTTCGCCGTTTTTTTGCGATTATGGTACGGAACCATTCGTGCGCGAGTTCCCCCCGCACTTGGCCGGTTTTTTTTTTAATGACAAGGAAAAAAATACGAGTCCAATATTATTTGATAATCTCAATTACGGTCTAAATAGAATTATCATTTTTCTACCCAGGAAACATCCCTATTGAACAGATGTATATTTTCTGTTTTGTTAATGACGATAATAAAGCAAACAAGCCGCCGGCAATAGCTTGTTTTGTCTTGTTTCACGAGATCAAATATCATAATATTCGTGTAATTGTTTCACATTATATAGATCACCCCCAGAATGTATTCTTAGCACTTTTTTCTGAAATTAATTTATAATTGCAGAATAACTTTTACTTTCTGAAAAAATAAACAGACATTTATTTTGAAATTTTGTACTCAATAAATTCTCATTTTAATTTGAAAAATTCCGATATAAATTGAGTTATCCACATCGATTCAAATATCAGAAACGCCTGAACCAGTAAAATTTTCATTGCAATGACCAACAACTGAATCGTATCGTTATCATTACATTCTACTCCATTGCCGAATAATTTTCAGGAATTCAATATCATAATACACGATTTACTCACTGATATACGAGCGTAACTCAATAAACGTTGATGTATTAAACACTTGAAAGATTCAATTCAGCGGAAGGTGGATTTAGTCGATAGCGGTACTTGGTCCGCTCCCGAAACCTATTGGTTTTGCCTGACCAGTTCAATATCTCCGCTCAGCCGACCTCTGGGACACACGATATCCCATTTTGTTCATACTCTGTCAAAAATTACTTGCTTTGTGATCCTGTGCCACGATAGCATAAATGTTACGGCTTTATCCGACATTTGGTCTTGCTTTTTGATACAAAAAAACTGTTATTATTACTAAAACCCACTCTTTAGGTAAGTAGTGAGTTTTAGATTAACTTTGTTTTTACGAAATAGAATTTTAAGAAAAATGTTGTCACGTTTTATATCGTTTCAGAAAAAAGGTTTACCCAAATATTTTGTTCTGAAAGTTTTATAATTTTCTCGTTGAAAGTCGTCTCTTGTTTCAATTGCTCTAATGGACAGCTCAATAGAAATGTAGATTAAACGAAACCAAAGTAGATGTTATTTATTTAAAAAAATAGGTTTTTCTTGGAAAAGATTCATGTGATTACAACAAACAACCGAAATATAGAGAGATTTTTGGAATGATTTTAAGTGTTTACTTTCATTACTCGGTTTGAGCTAAAGGTAAAATCTAGATATCTTTGAAGATGAAACCATTCAGAAACTAACTAAAATGTTGTCGTAATTTAATCAGCAAGGTCATCTTCATTGGAGAATTCCGTAGCAGATGTTCCTAACAACACACATAGATATACTACCGACATTAACCGATACTAAAACCCTATAAACGTTCCGGGGCAATTGTTTATAATATCCACTACTGGTAAGGGTCGAAAATTCAACATTCCTAAATTAATTCGCAAAGGAAAACAATGGAACATTTACGGGCTTTTTATTTGTTATTTTTCTTGTACTTTCAGATATTATCGTAGGTCCCAGGTCGAAATTAAAGCCATAGATTAAATAAGATCGCAGCTATCTCGTGCGTGTACCCATATTAGATTGGCCTGAGTAAATTTACTCCATGTCCAAATGAACTAATCCTGTGGGACGCTAGCGACTGAACTTTCATTAAAAAGACAAGGAACGTTTGTCGTACGTGCGTGTCGGGAACAGCCACGAGGATAATAATAATTGCCGTTGAACCGTTTGAAATCACTTTTTCGATAGTGTTGCAGTAGCATATGACGTGCAACTAAGTGGTGTCCATAAATCCAGTCGTGACATGTTCTGTCCGGTAGAGTGTCGCGTGTCCATTCATTGTATGCATGTTGGTGCTTCACGCACCAATGAACTGCTGTTATATGTTTAATTTATTATTAATGAGGTGGCGGAAAATCACTGTATTCTTTATTACTGAAACCTGATCGATGTTTGTTTTATATGTTAGGTAATAACATTACAGTTAACCATTTTCACTAAATAATATTTCATAAAAAGTTTCGCGCGTAATTGTGATCGCATGACCAAATAAATGATCAAGATGCCATCAGAAATTAATGGCTTAAAACCATAAGTCAAAAGCCAATAAAAAGGGTAAACCAAAGTCACCTTTGGTCGGCTTAGTACTAAACTATATTAGAATTGAATTTGAATGGACAGAAAACTAAGTGAATCAGTGCGATTAAATGGGGCAATCAATGAAATTCACCAACTAAATCTGGCGAATGAAAGGATGACGTTGAACAAGCATTACCTGCCACTATAAATTCATCTCTCATTGTCAACCACCGCTATCAGCGAAATATCGAATATCCACATCGCGGTACGCTTTACGCATACGAAAACACGTTTAAATCGTATTATGATTGCTTTTAACTACAACAGCGAAGCGATTGTGTATAAATTATTGATTTGTAATCTACATAGATTGGGATTACAATGAAGTTAAGTGAGGGTGTCTAGAGAGTAGGCAGAGATTGTAATTAGAACTTAAACGGAGGCAATTCCTTTGGCGTGCTAATGTGCTTTAATTTAACTTGCTTGATAAAAGCTGCGTGCTGTTAAAATAAACCATTTCTTTGTTGCTCCCTTGAGTGTTGTAGAGAAGAAAGATATCTTTTAAGCTGTGATTATCACTCTTTTTCTGACCATTTGTGGTAATTAAAAGTACAATCACATTGTATAGGTACTTGGGTCAGGACCAAATTTTTGACGTAATTGCACAACGGAAATCACAATGTGTCACACTGGAATATAAATTTTCGAAAATAAATCGCACAACGCAATGAAAATTATTCACGACTTATCCTACAAGTTGCAACAATTCACAAATTAAAAAAAAAAAAACAGGGGCAAAAATGTTCTTAGGTAGTCAAGCAAGGACATGCGTATTTTACATAGCCTAAAAAGACACCGAGCTTGCTATTATATTTTATTTGAAGAAATTAAGCTTCAAGTTTAGTTGTTTAATTAATGATACTGATTATAATATATAAAGATTAAGAGCCTTAAAATAATTTTGGATATTTGCTAATTATTATTAGCAAATATCCAAAATTATTTTAAGGCGTGTAAAGTTCGCAATATTTTGCCAGTTATGAGTCGGAAACCACAGTATCTGTATCCAGAAAAAAACTTGGACCTGACCCACCCATGTTTTGTTCTCATTCAAAATCTATATGATTTGTTTTTAAGTTTAAAAATAATTTAAGGGATCTTAACAAAGCCCGTTCAAAATGCCACTATAAATGTCTCTGTTAGATAAAATAATTATAAATAAGTAGTAAGTATAATTATTTCCTTTTTAACAATTACTTCATGGTGTACGTTTCGGTGATTACCGTGGGTGAAGTAGTGACATCACAAGGCAGTAATCAATCTTGTAACACGCTTACCAGTCAACTGCTGAGCGCTGCACTGAAATGATAATTATTTTTCTACTAAATAACAAGTAAATAGGAAACTAGGTTGAAGTTGGGAAAGGACTGGCTGTTACAATTGATATGAAATATTTTTATTTTACATTTTTATGACATAAATACTTACAAAGGAAATATAAAACGTTCCTAATTCAAAAGCCAAACCTTTAATCCCCAAATTGATTCAGCAAAGATAAAAGAAGATAGGCAGAGGTGTAGGAAAACACAAATATCACCCATGGCGACAGTAAGTACGACGTGATAAGGGCCGAACCTATCCATGTATCGGATCCAATTCCAATTTAGAACTATAATCCGAGATTCTGTCCTTCCCAATTTCATCCGAATTTTAAATGAAATTCGAAACGCAGCGATCCCGTTGTACCCAAGCCTTTAAAAAAGGTAATTAACAGTATTTTATTGGTAGCTTCATTCATATAGATTTCACGTATTTCGATACTGCTGATATGTGATTGGCGAAGAGAAAATAAAATGTTTGTGTCTCTAGGGAAGTACTTATCTAGTTGGGATTAGAAGTGAGCTGTGTCCTTTTCGGTGACGCAGGCTTTTTGTTCAAGGTTTTTCGTCAATTCGTCATCCATTGTTCTGTTGAAATGTAGCCGAACTAATGCTAGACTGCAAAGTAAGTTGGGCTATCTGTCCGTCTGTTTGTAAGAGCTTTACGTACTATGCCTCATTTTGATAAGGTGAAATGTTTGTCCTCCATAGAGATTTTATTACCTCTAGGTGTAGTTTACTTTTATTGGCAAATGGGAACGAAAATATTTTTAATAAAATATGTTTTGTTCCTCACTAAAGAAGACCAATCAGAAACAAACTAATTCATTCCGTAATCAATGATGCCGTAGTAAATATTCTGTTAGAGTTTACAAACTGAAAAACGTAAAATGCAGTTATATCTATATCCACAAAAACTGTATCTGGCATTTATATTTTACAAAGCTAGCCAATCGTTCATAATTTTATTAGTGCATTTCGAATTGTTACTTTTTGTATGCATTTTCACATTTGCATTTTACGAATGGCGTGTCGGAACACTACAAGTAAGTTATACATTGTATTGTGACGTTTATTACGGCGATCATGGCTCCAACATTTATCAACCGTTGAACCACAATCATTTGTTACAAAACAGCATTTCTTAAGAATTAAAAAAATGTTAATACTAGAACCACGAACACAACGACTCCGCAATTTGTCAACAGAAAAAGTAAAGTGATTAATAACAGTTTTAAATGCAAAAACTTGCATCATTTACACCTCAGCGGGGAATTATTTAAATTTATTCATGAGCTGCGGGAGTAGGTAATCGTCTCTAGAAACTGCATGAATAAATAGGAAGCAGTGTACAAATCACTGGGACGGGCTACCCGCGATATAGCCGTACACGTCAAGATTGTTCCACGAGGGTTGCTAACTCGCTACCGATTTGACGCCTTCACCTATTTGCGAAACACGTACACCACTCGTCTCTCATATTGCGTCCATTACTACAACACTGCCTGTCTCGACTTAAGCTCTTGTAAGAAGTTTATGTTCTATTTTGTGAACAAAGATTTGTTATTTTGCTCATTATACGATTGTTAAGCAAATAGGTTTTTGCGAAACTAAGTAAGAATTTCTCGAATTTGTCTATCTACTTAAGGAACACAGTACGTACTACATAAGTACAAGATAAAGTCGCATTTTCAGTTGAACTCAGTACCATCATTTCTAAATTTAATTTTTCTTATGCTAATTTAGGTAATAGAAGTCCCAACTGTGGACGTTAAATTTTAAAAAGATATTCAGTAGCCCGAAAGCTGCGTCATTGTTAGGGTTAACATTCTCTAAAATACGGACGAACCTTAGAATTTAAATAATTTATTCTTTTTTAAACTCGTTTTATCTATCATTTCAGTTTGAAATTAGAACGTGTGTAAGTCAAAGTTAGTAGCTACGACGGGACAATATAATTAAACCTAGAAAATGAATAAAAAGCCATTTTCATTTACTTACTGGTATCTGTAATTAGTGATCCATTAGTAAGTAAGTTAGTAACATTCATGCTTTAAATAAAGCTTTAATATTATTTTGACTCAATATCTTTTAATAACGGTAATTAAGAAGACAGCGGTAATGGAAAAATGAAATTATGCTTTCAGGTAACTAGAAAAATAAAACATAAAACGTTGTCTGTCGGCGTTCTTAATTAAATAAAAAAATACGGGAGCGCAGGCATTCCTTTATTCTATCAAATCGAATTTATTGAATTATGGAGTCGTAAGCAAATATATATTATGGTAGCAACATAAGTTTATTCAAAAGCAAAT
The DNA here is from genome assembly GCA_949775005.1 of Orthosia gothica. Lineage (NCBI taxonomy): Eukaryota > Metazoa > Arthropoda > Insecta > Lepidoptera > Noctuidae > Orthosia > Orthosia gothica. Next base: position 19,553,926 of record OX459037.1, read on the forward strand.
AAGTTTCAATTTGGCTTGTACCCACTTGAAAAGACGAAAACATTACAATATTGTATAGGGTCGTAAAAACAGTTGGTTGGTCGGCTTTATTACACAAATTCTAAACGAAATATAATTGAAGTTGCCCGCTTAGTGAGTGTTCCGAGCCACCCTATCATTTTCAGTGTAGCCCCGCAGTAGTAAATGACAATTGGCGGACATCAAAAATTATTTCGATAACCATTTTATTTTCCTTCGGACGCAGCCTTGGGCGAAATGGCGGTCATACGGGTTAACAACGCGGTCCACCAGAACGCATTAACCCATTCTTTGTCTCACGAGGTTATAGCAAGCTAACGGAATAGACTGGATACAATAATATTCTGATATTTTCGCTTAGGCTACCATGTTTCCCCAAAAATATGCATACTAATTGAACATTAAGCTTCTCATTAAAGAGTGAAGCTTAATACACACCGCGTTTTAATTAATATTACAGTCATGTACACATACAGAACATGGGATTCGGATCGGGTAAATCGTTCGGCTTTAACCAAAAATTAAGTTTGAAAATGCTCAAAGGCACAAGTTGACGAGTCTGCAACGTCATAAAATTGGCTAATTTCGTCTTTCTTTCTCATTCGTCGGTTGGCAGTCGTTGTGCTACTGTAGGCAAATTTTAATAACGCTTACTACGCCAACCGCGCAGCCCGCTATTTCGCGCCATTGAATCCATGAGCACTTTTTACCCCCGATAGAAGTGAGTGGGTCTATGTGTTCTGGTGCGAATTCCCTTTGAATATAATTAGGTACTATGACTACGATTGTATTTATATAACCCTCTTCTGTTTTTGGTTTGTTATCCGACATGATAATTATGTTATTCCTTGTTGTTGCGTGGGTTCGGGAAAGTTAAGATGTTGTTAATAATAATCTAAATTTACCTTTATTATTGGATGTGGGATACTGAGAACCATTTTAAACATAGGTCAAATGGGTCTTAGTTAAAGGTCTAGATTAGATTTGACGATATTGAGGTTGTGGTGGGTGTAACGAATATAAATTGAGAGAATTATTTATTTGAATTGGTCGCCTAAACCTAAGTATCTACCTACAGATTCCACTGATTCTTATCTTTAATTTCTCTTCAGACTCTTAAATATTATCTTGATTAAATTCCTGAAGGTACTCTCTTTATCTACTTGCATAAATTTCTAGAAACTTCGCTATGATTGAACTATTTTCATAAAATAGAAAAATAAATGAGAATTTCACTCTACCGTTCCATCGCTTAGACAAATTGTATTTTAGGATTTGGAACATTTTCATTTCAAATATGAGGTACTAGCATGAACTTGCGACTTTGTTCGTATTTAATGATTTCGTCCCTTTTTGACCCTTTCAAGGTGATTATTTTCATTGTATCAAAGTTTCAAGTTTCCAAAAAGTTAAACATTCCACGTTATATGATGACCTATAAACCTGCCTTTTTATTCTTTATTTTGATTGTACGTACTTTAGTTATTATTTTTAGATTATTCAGCAGAATTTTAAAATTTGTTTCTTATTATTTATTGAATAATTTAGTTCACTATACCCAGGTTTGAATGTAAACAGAGCCTGCAAAGTATAAGAGAAGCGCTAAATATTTGTATTGCATAATTTTTGTACCAAGATATTCTCGTTCGGCAAGTTTCTGTGAGACAACGGCACTATGCGAGTAAAATGTTTCCCTTGTTCACACTGCGCTACTTTGATTTTACACTGGCTCCGCGTCGATGTTTAAAAGCTAATATTGAGCGTACCATGTGCGTGATGTACCAGGAGTTTACTGAAGAAAAAGATGGTGCTCTTGATCTGTGGTAACAGAGTTGTAAGAGATGACTTGGGTACACCAGACCCCCCCCGGTGGGTTCCCGCATTGTCGTTGCGGGGGGGCTCAGTAGCCGTGGCTTGGACAACCACGGTGAAGCGAAGAGGAACCCGAGGAGGGGCCGCTCGTCAGGGCTTTTGCCGATAAGCCGACGACGTAGCGGCCAACATGTAGGTTGCGGTGTTGCCTAGGCGACATCGCAACTGAGGCGGGCCGCGATGTGGTATGGAAGGCATCGCGGCTGAGGGTCGGAGGCCGCGGCGGGAGAGGAGTGCCGGTATTACGGTGCGCCGCTCGCCCTTCCCTCCGCGGCCTACACGGGGTCGCCACCGTCTGATGGCGGACGCGGTGGGGCCGCAGGGGAGGAGGAGTGTCGGTATAGCGCTGGCCGCTCTCCCTATCCCCTGCGGCTGAAAAGTGGTAGGTGGCGGGGCCACTGTCCTGACCCGTCACAGGGGGACCAAGGGTGCCATACACGGGGTTGTCTGGTACCCATGTGCTGGTTTGGTCCCCGGGGTGGTCACGGCGTACTGTGTGTTCTGGTGCGCCGTTGATGGGGGTAAACCCCAGAGGAGGGTCCGGAGACGGACAGCCGCGGCGGGTTCGCGGATGTATGCTAACGCGTTCCCGTGTTCCCGCCATAAGCGGCACAGGAGGACACCGTGGAGTTTTAGTGGGTTAGAGTCCCACATAACTGCGCTATCTTCCCGTGGTAGCGCAGTATGCATGAGCATTTCTCCACGCTAAAAAAAAAAAAAAAAAAAGTGTACACCAGACGCATCGTAACGCCACGTAGATACCTAATCTGGTGTAAGATATGAGTATGTTGCTAAAATGAGTCACCGACGTTATTCTGTACGAGGTTTATATTGGAAGCTAGCTTTTTCCGTGACTTCGCTCCCGTGGTTTACTAAACCATAAATTTTTAGGGTTAAGTAGCCAAAGGGTAAAAACGGGACCCTATGACTAAGAATCTGCGGTCCGTCTGTCTGTCCGTCTGTCACCAGGCTGTATCTCATGAACCGTGATAGCTAGACAGTTGAAATTTGCACAGATTATGTATTTCTGTTGCCGCTAAAACAACAAATACTAAAAACCGAAACATGATTTTTTGCAATTTTTTGCGATAATGGAACGGAACCCTTCGTGCGCGAGTCCGACTCGCACTTGCCCGGTTTTTTCCTCGATAAAAAAGTAACCTTTGACACTATGTGATAGTGAGTACAGTATGGTTAGGTATTCTTAGGTGATTGATATGTTTTGCACGGCACTAATTTACACCGCCCCTGAGATGAAGTCAAGAAAACCATCTTTGATATTCTCCTGCGCCTACTAAAATTGATATTACGCTCACAAAGAAATTCTGTAGCAATGTAGTGATAGTGAAAATTTCCTGTAGGTACTGATTACTGAAAGCCTAGGTCATATAAGCAGTGGACCTTTCAGGCTTGATATCATGAAAATTGAACGAAATACCAACGAACCCTAGATAGGAGACAATGAGGTTCCTACCTTCATAATACAGGTATCTGAAGGCATCGCGTGACTCACTTAGTACCTACTATACTGTCTTCTGAAGCCAGAAAGCGGTAACCCAAAAAAAAACAAAATTTTGTTTTAATTTGCATCGGACTTAAAGCATTCTGAAACCTGTAACTATATTGGAACATTAAAAGCCTATCCATAATCTAATACCTTTAAACAAGCAATACTTGTATATATAAATCGATCTAGCTTGGTTTCATTTTAAGAAAACGTCGTTTTCTCTATTTTCACCCGAGCAGGGCTCGGTCGCCTAGGTACTTTTATTAAAAGAACGAAAACAAGGTTAGGTCTTAATGAAATTTAGCGTAGATATGTCTTATGTTGCGTATATCTGGAGAAGGGCTTAGGACACATTTTACCAACATATCACACGGATGAAGCCGCGGGCAAGAGCTGAATTTAAGATTTCTGTTTTCTTTAAACTAATTTTTATTGAGTTACCGGTCTTTGTCTTTCGAAGGCAGTATATTCCTATAGTTCAGTAGCTCCACGATTAAGTCTCACCTCGATCAGACAAAACAATGATAAAATAAAAGAATATTACTTTGTACCCTTTTGTGGAATAATGACTAAAACGGATTGATGAATTAATGACTTAATAACCGTTGTATTAGTTACCTACACGTGGAATTTCGATTTTGATTGTTTTGTTATGAGTTTTATGGACTAGTTTCTGCCCGTAGATCCGCCCGCGGGCAAGTCGAAAATTGTCTCAGAGGGGAACGTTCGGAAATACTTAAAGTATCATATGTCCTTTATGGACTTGATCTACCATAGAAAGTTTTATCCAAATCCGTTCAGCCGTTAAGTCGTGAAAATGTAACAAACAGACAGACAGACAGACATAATTACTTTCATAATTATAATATTAAAGCATAGATTTTAATGAGAAATGTAGCTATTGTAAATAGACAAGGTATTTATCTAAATAAATTACGAATTGCTGGAATTTTCTTAAGATGTAGATTTCAGAGAATATTTCTGGGGATGATATTGTTTGTTATTTTGTAAATAAATACAAAAGGTCTAGTAGTCCGAATCAGTTTGCTTTCATATAATATTGAGGTCGATTAGATATGTCAATTATTGAAATAAAATAATACTTACTCTTGATTTTATTTCTTCTATAGTCTTCATTTATCTGCCCCAATAGGCTTTAATTCAAAAATGGAACTCAATAAAAATTTGATAAATTTAAGATAAGATGTCACTGTGAGCTAAAGTTTCTGTAACTTAATATATAGTTACTACTATTAGTTATTTGGACACAGACATTGTCTAAATTGACCCAAAGAACGCCAACGTATAACAGACCCCCTATCTCCCCCCAAGGGTATCCTGAACTGGCAACTAAGACAAAAACTCCCCCTATCAGCTAAAATTAATGCTATTAGCGTACTATATTAGTTCCTCGCTTGCATATTCAAGTACTACGATGATAAAACACCTCCGTTTCGAAGTCGACTCTAGTAAATCTACCCGTTGAGCGATCCAAGAGCGATGATAACGCGACGCCAAACCGTCACGCGAAGACAGGGACGCGAATTATCAGCATTCATAAGTCATTGATAGGTACTCGTAAACTGTTGATAAAATACGGTAAGCTTTTGAAGTGGGACTAAATGAAAACTACGCGAAAGAAGAGTGGCTCAATAGGGTATTAAATCTATTTCGGAGAATAAGCTTTACTAAAATTTTAGTTTCGTTCGTGAATTGTTTTTGGCAATTCACAAACGAAACTACTGGCGAGGAGCTCGTGGCTAATTAATAACAGCCGCACAGGTCGATCATCAAGGTTAAGCAACGCTTGCCGAGGTCGGTCCGTAGATGGGTGACCATTTCAACATAGCGAGTTTCCTCCGTGCCTCGGAAAGCACGTTAAGCCGTTGGTCCCGGCTGTCATTTAAGGATCTTTGACAGTCGTTACGAGTAGTCAGAAGCTTGATATCTGACACCAGTCTAGCCAAGGGGTACCGTGTTACCCAGTTACTGGGTTGTGAAGGTCAGGTAGGCAGTCGCTCCATGTAAAACACTTGTACTCAGCTGAATCCGGTTAGACTGGAAGCCGACCCCAACATAGTTCGGAAAAGGCTAGGCAGATTGATTGATTGTGAATTGTTTCTGGCAAAATATTTCTAACACCCTGTGTAACGATCAATACCGATAAGCTTGCTCTTTGTATCGATATTTTATTTATACCTTAAGCCTTTAAGGGCGTAAGGGCTTTTGACCTTAATTTCATCAAAATCAGCTCAATTTTAATTAAGTTTGTGTTGATACTAAAGGAAACGGCTGACTCTCAAATGATATTATTATTTTAGTGTCGACGTAGATATCTGTTCATTTCTTCCGCCTTTAGGTGGTCCCGCAAATTCCAATAATGTCGACAGCACCACTCGTAGCGCCGAATATAGCGTCTCGGCTGCAAATATTGTTCGTACCACACTTAGACGATCCAAGCAAAAATGGTTTTTGACTAAATTGATTTTCTGAAACCAAATAACGCCAGTGTGACCTCATTCGCTGTTTCTTTATTCGAATATATTTCGAGAAATCGGGAATTAAAAATCGTAAGAAGTCAGTCGACGCTATTAAGAAACTGTTCATCAATTTTATGGACCCTAAATTTCTGGTGGTAGGAAACTGCCTCGAGGCATGCGACAATAAACCTGGCTGTCTGTGACACCGCGACAATGAAGGACAATACTGATAGCTACACACCTAATAGAAATAAATGAAGAAAATACAAGGGAAACGTCTACTCATTTGTTTTCTTTTGTATACTTGATAGTTCGATTCTTCTATTTAATTAAGGAAACATGCAACTGGCTTTAATGCTTCATGTACATACACACTTTAATATTATGTAGAAACTTTACATGAAAGCAAAGATAAAACAGCATAACTATAATTCTTTATGCGAAAATTTTATTTTATATATCGGTAACTTTAACCAGGTTAATGTAACTCTAGATATATACTTTGTAAACATTAGCCTCTGAAAGTTTGCTCCAATTCCGTGTTAAGAGAATCGTCCCAATTAGATGCGGACTTTTTCTTCGCGTAATTGTTAAGAAAACTTGTGTTACAATGGGACATTGGTTGGAGCCTTAACAAAACGTTCACCTCGTTGGCCCATTCTTATGGTAATTCGACCTCACTGTCACGCGACCTTCTGTCCACACCCCGATAATATGCAAATTAGTCCCCTCTATAAAGTGACCTGAAAACGCTTCCTCATTAACTACGTTTTGAATTCAGATGAATTCAAAAGCTAGATCATTCGCAAAGATAACTCCACTCAAAACATAACACAAGATATCGTGCGACCTACAATATAAACCATAATGTAAGAACTTTATGAGTAAAATTTATATCATCTGCGGTATAATATCAAATTTCATAGATACCCAAATGTTCGTTAAAAAAAACTCGGTTTTAATGGGTGAAACTTCAAGGGCCATCAGTGTAAAGCCTCGCGTCATTCTCCGCGTACAAACTCAAGCTTTTTACTGCAATAAACTTTCTGACAAGCCATTTGTGGCCGGAAAGTGTTCGCTGAAATTAATCACATGACCCACAACAGGCCTTGTTTACTCCTACCCGCGCGACTCTTGATAACTTCTTTATTTCACTTGTGAATTAATGGCTGTCGTTGGCGCTTGCCGTTTTAAAACTACAATCCTTGAACATGTCTATGTAGTTTTGAAATTTACGTCGCCTCGCCCGAGGCGATTTAAACGTGCTAATTAAGATTCTCACATTGAAGTTTTCATTGTTCTTTGTAGATGAAACTCACAGTAAATTCAGCGCAACGTAGAATTAGTCGAACCAAAGCAACTCGTGTCAGGCACACAGCGTTCCAGTGGCATCGTGGATCAAATTGAGACTTTAAACTCTGAATTGCGAAATTTCTCTTTGATATTTTGTCAGCGATTCTAAAGTCACGTATTTCATTCAACTTCATCGTCGGATGCAAAATCACTGTAAATGATCACAATACAAAATGAAAAGAAAGTGTGGCGAGAGTGGAACTACGACAAATAGACGACAGACGCTGGTGAAAAGTTTAATTGTCTGCAAGTCTCTCTAAAAGTTAGGTAGTCTATGGTCGACGCGGGTAGCAGAATAGCATGCCTGGGGGTTCTTGGAGCGTGCTTAACTAAATTGGTTGAACTAATACAAATAGAATAGAATATTGATTATTTCTTGGTTAAGAAGAATATTTAACACGACACTTAATAATTAAAACAAGGTGGCTTTGAGTCCCCATATCTGACATTATTATTACAAATAGGTAAAGAAGGCTGAAGTCAGGAACCCAAATCAAATAAACCGGATTAGGTCATCGCTTTACGGCGAGTGGAAGTGGCGGGTCATCTCGGAGGAAGCAATTCTCGTGGTCGTAGATTGAATGCAAAATTGGATGAGATCCCACTGTTTTTACTGTATGGATCCCGGGAATTGTTACGAACCAAGTTCCCCGCGTTTTATTTTGTCGAGGGCACACATTGTTTGAATGATTTGATTGAATGTGACAATAGTTATTGTAACTGACGCTTCGACTGCTTTCGGGTTTCTTATTCAACAGTTTTCTCGTGAGATAAATTTATTCCCTTCATATTGGATGTTTGACCGCTTTTTGGGCTTTGTAGTTAAAGATTGGAGGGAGAGAGAATTTTTATATTGAATCACGGATGATGTAACAGAATATTTTATCAATATCTGTAGATTTATCTGACAGAAGAATAACCCAGATATGTTTAATCATAATACAACACTGAAAAAATCTTTAGGTATATTGTGATTCAAAATCTATTAAACAAACTGTCAAGAATCTAAAATTCCTTTAAATTCGCTGTCAATATTTCCTACAATACAGGAACAACACAATACAACTAAGAAAAATGTGTTCCGAACATTTGTTTTGCTTCGAACAGCAAAAGCTGAATTCTTATAAAACTGGCTGTACAGGGTACTTGAAAACCGCTTTTCCATTTCCAAAGTTTACGAAAAATATTTATACCTTCTTGTGACAAAAGAACGTGTGCTCTAAAGCTCCCGTGAACTTATACTGCTAACAGAGCCAATCACGTACGGTAGCTCGGTAGCATAAGTAGTGCCGGTTGTGGGGGTCAAGTGGCCCGCGTACTTGCATAGGCCAATCGCAATGTTACCTTGCATTCGTTGGTAACGAGTTCTGTTCACTAAAGAATTAATAGAGCGATTCGCATGAATGAACATTTTATTAACGATATTTTTATTACTTGCTAAAAAAATAATATTGTGATGTTTATTTTATGAATATTGCGGACTGGAAAGTTCTACTTGATCTAAGTAGTTAATCACGTGGAATATAAAATTAAAACTTTATAGATTTACGGGTAAATTAATTTTCTACGTTCGATTTGTTTGAGTTAAAAAAGCATTTGTTTAAAGTTTTAAAATCTACCATGACGATTACGACAAATATTGATCCTAAACTAAAAAGCAGTTCCAAAATAAAATAACTCAAAGAGAATTGAACGTAAGTAAACTTTCATGTTGGCCATGTTATTGGAATTCACATTTCTGTTTACACTATATAACACTCGTTTGATTTTTTGATTATTTTCTTTCCGTTGCAACTTGCATGTTCATACTGCTTGCTTTGCATTCAGATTGGAAACTGTAGAATTCTTCATACGGTAAAGTGACAAAAGAGAGCTCAGTCAAAGTCGCGAGTCGTTTTGCGTTTCGTATGACGTCAGACCGCGTGGCGTGGTGGCGACACTCGCACAGTATCCCGCTAAAACTTTGTCAAAATGTCTACCAGACGCCAGTGTTTGAAAACTTTTGTTTCTATTTCTGAATCAGCTTCTGTAAGTGAATGAATGTGCTGGCGTTCTTTCACACGCGAGCCAAAAGGCTACATTTGTGATGTCGGGTTTTGCTGGGAAAGTATGACCGCAAAACATTAATGTTGCTTTCCAAAATAAATCTTGAAATTTGATAATGTACGTAGTTACTTCCTAAAAACATATTCTACATTTAGATACATAAAGCTTATATAATATTCGAGCAACTTTCCAGCCAATCAAGCCAACGTTGTGCAGTTGAAATGCTTCTGTCTATGATATTAAGTGGACTCAAAAGAGCAAGCAATTTATAATAACTTTCTAGTTACCGGGAACCCAGCCACAAGTACTCGTGAAAATTAAATCAGTGCTTTAAGTATTACTACTCACTCAATGAGTGAATCCAAAGTAGAAATTCACGAAAAACTAAAGGCACTTGTGTTGCTAACTGAACAGACTATGTTTAAATTAATTTCGAGTATTTTGAAGTAAAGCAGGATCCCGCATTAAAGTTTCGGTTACAATATCGATTGCGGTTTCAGACAGCCACGGATACCACAAATGCTAAAGGAGGAATACTTTTTTATTAATTAATTTTGAACAGTTTAATGCTACCTATTTGTCTAAAATCTGTAATACAATGAACTTGTAAGCAATCTCCCTCATATGTATTTGTTTAAGCTAGACTATTTTTTTTTAATGTTTTTGTATGTAATTTAACCTATCATTGAGTTCAGCATTTTTAGTACATTTTGTAGTGTTCTTTTTATTTTACCCAAAAATTCTAAAATTGAATAACCTTTGAACTTTCAGAGGTTACCGTAAACCCACATAATTAAAAAAAAATCAGTAAACTTCATTATAACTGTGCCTGAAAAGCTTTGTTTCTGCCGAGCAGAGAGCAAAGTTTATCCTATAGAGAGCTGCATCTATTAATTTTTTTTAACTGAAATTCTATTCGCAACTTTGCACTCGAAATAATTTTTCTACGTTGAAGTTGGCGGCTATTATTTGCCCAGTTTATTTTCACCCAAGTATGAGAGCCCTAGAGTTGAACACACAGTCTGTGTTGAAGTGAGCCGCTTCGCTGCGCACTATTGCACACTACTGCTCGCCCCGCGCACCAAAGCTAATATAGACTGTATGTGACGGAGTGTATTCTTTCAAGCATAACGCTAGCAATAACTGCACAGCTTTGCTAAATGTAAAAGGCTTGAGGCTGGATAAAACAATAAATTGAACCAATATAAGTGAAGACTTCATTGCTCTATTCGAATAAGCTCACGTCTCATAGAAAATTAATTTAATACGTACGTTTTTCGAGTAACCTATTTCATAATTCTAATAGAGGCTTTTAGGGATGCTCCGCTATTTTTTCATAAAAACGTCATGACGCATGGCGGCCATAAGTTTGCCCAGAAAAGAGCGGAGAGAGCTGGATCCATGTAATTAGACGCTACGAAGATTTATGTTACGGAAATTCCCAAATTCTTTTAAAATTTTGGCTGCGACACGTGCTTCTTCTTGAAACACTTTTCCTCGGAAAAAAATTATTGCTTTAATAAGTTTAAGTAGCAGATATTTTACTGTTAAGTGTCTTTTACATGTTGTTGAGTGTTTCAATTAAGCAGAAATATAAATTAGGGAGTTTTTAAGAACGGTAATGGCTTTTTATAAGACAAGTTAATGGTTGCGAGTTATATCTACGAGTACTAAACTCGTGTAACGAATACCGCGTATCTAAGGCATAGTTCCCGATTATCTGTGTTTAAACCGGCAGCTTAAGCTTCTAGATCAACGACAACTTACTTGTGACAACTTCTGATACAAATACGAACATAATCTCCGTCCAATTTCGTTAAGCGAGGGGAAAAAGGTAAGAAAATGTATGAACTCTGTGTTTATTCGGGTCCGCTTTATTTCCATCGTCCTTAGGGGGCTCGCTTCATGTATCACTGCAGACGTCAGCCCTGGGTTAATTGTCTACGTGCGTTTTCAGCTGAATTCGTCACGTTCACATCCCTATCGGAGTTTAGCCCCGTACCTACTAATAAACGTTTTCTAAATCGAGCGCCCTATGTTACATCTACGAATACTACAGAGTATTCGTATCAATATTTGTCTTTCTCTCTTTGTTTCGTATTACTTATATGAGAACGGCTTATGAATCTAGATTTATGCGATATATTTTGTGCCTGAAATATCTCAGGTTAAATTGTGATTTTGGGATAAATCGCGAAGTTCGTTCTATATTTTTGTATGTAATTTGGGCGTGGGCGCGACCAACTAGCAATGGGGATTTTAAATGCGCTGTGAGTGTAAAGTGTTTATTTATTTATGTTAGGGATTTATTCTGAAACGGCTTTAGCTACTGGAATAAAACATTGACCATGCAGCTAATTTTATTCCCTTTATGTTATTACAGGATGTACCTACAAATATGCGATATAATCTAGAGCGTCATAGAAAGGCAAAATTTCAGTGATGGGAAAAAGTCATGGTTCACTGTACTATTGATATGAGTCGTAAATTCTTCTATTTCATTCCGTTTCTTTTCATAAAGTGCACTTATGGCTATAAGATTTCGTATAGAACATATACTTATCTAGGACGTCCGTGGCGTACGCAGTTTGAAAGACTAAAGAATGGAATCGCGAAACCACTTCAGACTTGCCTTGAATATAATCATAACTTTTTTTAAGGGTGCCTGATGACGATGCAAGAAAAATCCTGAGGGAAATTTAGTTTTCTGGAAAAATGAGCTTTTCATTGATGTAAGTGGGCTGTTAAATATTTGTATGTGAACAGCGTAGCCGTGTTTTATTTCGATTGTTCGAAATCCAGTCAAAGGTTGCAGGCAACTTTACCACTGGTCCGCAACTCCGCTTCCACACAATCACAAGGTTCAGGGTGGTGACCAGAACCTCTTAGCGCAAGTTATTTCCAGTGTGCGTAAAGGACTTGTATACATCTGTCCCTTTTGCACAGTCGAACCATTTTAGTTTGGACGCGTCATGGAACGGGGCCAGGTCTATAAAATACCCATCATTGGCGTTATTTTTCTCTGCCTAGCTTTTCCCCAACTATGTTGGGGTCGGCATCCAGTCTAGTCAGATTTTTACATGGCTAACTGACCACAATACTGTTACTGGGTAACGCAAAATCTCTTGGTAATACTGGTTGCCAGACTTTAGTAAGTCTGGTTCCCACACTGTGTTACGACTTTCGGCAAACTACTCGTAACTATTCATGTTTTCCGAAGCAGAAGGGTCTCGGTCTGTAATTGATGGTCCCCCATCCACGGACCTTAGCAAGCTTGATCGATTCATCATCATCATCAGCCTTTTAATGTTCCCACTGCTGGGACACAGGCCTCCTAACTGTGAGAGGCGGGCCCAGTGCAGGATGGTGGATGTCATATGTCTTCGGTAATTTTTGGTTCTAGAACATGTCGGTATCCTAACGATGTTTTCCTTCACTGTTTGACTGATGTACACTAATGTACTATTAGTCTACTTTAATATGAGCATTAATTTCTCGTAGCGACTAGGTTTATTATTTACTCGCGTAATAAATGACAAATGTTGTTGTGGAATGTTTGTCGTGTGTCGTTTGTGCGGATATTAAACTCTTCATTTGTTCTGTGACATTCATTAGATTGTGCAATACAACTCTATATAAATTTTCTTCTAATAATTGTTTTTGCGACCTTACTCTCAAGGTATTTTAAATTACATTGCTTCATGATCTAACCAATTTCAAACTGTAAACAAGAGTTTCCTTTGACTATTAGGTACACCGAACGATGGAGAAGGTAGAACTTACTGGATTTTCATAACAATCATTTTGTACCATTGCAAAATGTTTATGTAAAATTACTAAAACGTAAATCCGGTAGTGATTTATCATTCTAAACGTGATGTACAGATTTTATTTGACACTTTCATTTATTAAACGTCGAGCCTGCTTGAAATTCTCCATTTAGTTTCAGGTATATGGCACCGATACCTATCTTGTTTCCAAACACGGTACAAATATTTAACTTCGGATACCACTTTGAATTTAGCAACCGTGGAAATACACGCGGTATTTTTAACTAGACGGCCGTTCGTTTGTGTTAGAAACCAATCTCGTTGATATATCCATTAGCCAAATAGAGAGCCGGGGCCCGCACGCCGCCCTTAACAAAACATCTGCGGGTAAGTATTCGTGGTACGAAGAAACAAACATTATTTTCCTTTCATTTCTATGGTGGGTAACCTATGGACGGGCTACAAATACAATATGATAAAAGGGGTAATAATGATACAAAGAATTACTTTGATTCGAGTGTTTTACTTCCTGCTAGGTAATATTTTAAACGTTAAAGTATGTATGTTTAGATGTTTGTTAATTAGTCATGCATCAACCGTTGGGAAGGTTTTGGATGAAACTTGACACACATGTTGATCATGGACTGCATTAGGACACAATATTTTTTTGTCCTGGTCCAGGTATAAAGTGCCGAGGAATAACTTTTGGCTTTCAATCTGGCAAAGCAGCTGGCAAAAGCTAGTTTAGCAGAAATGTTATTAGTTTTATATTTTATAGCAAATTTCATAGATACCCAAATGTTCGGTAAAAAAAACTCAGTTTTAATGGGTGAAACTTCAAGGGCCATCAGTATAAAGCTCGCGTCATTCTCCGCGTACAAACTCAAGCTTTTTACAGCAATAAACTTTCTGACAAGCCATTTGTGGCCGGAAAGTGTTCGCTGAAATTAATCACATGACCCACAACAGGCCTTGTTTACTCCTACCCCCGCGTTTCTTGATAACTTCTTTATTTCACTTGTGAATTAATGGTTGTCATTGGCGCTTGCCGTTTTAGAACTACAATCCCTGAACATGTCTTTGTAGTTTTAAAGTTTCCGTCGCCTTGCCCGAGGCGATTTAAACGTGCTAATTAGGATTCTCACATTGAAGTTTTCATTGTTCTTTGTAGATGAAACTCACAGTAAATTCAGCGAAACGTAGAATTAGTCGAATCAAAGCAACTCGTGTCAGGCACACAGCGTTTCAGTAGCATCGTGGATCAAATTGAGACTTTAAACTCTAAATTGCGAAATTTCTCTTTGATATTTTGTCAGCGATTCTAAAGTCACGTATTTAATTCAACTTTATCGTCGGATGCAAAATCACTGTAAATGATCACAATACAAAATGAAAAGAAAGTGAAGCAAGAGTGGAACTACGACAAATAGACGACAGACGCCGGTGAAAAGTTTAATTGTTTGCAAGTCTCTCTAAAAGTTAAGTAGTCTTGGAGCGTGCTTAACTAAATTGGTTGAACTAATACAAATAGAATAGAATATTGATTATTTCTTGGTTAAGAAGAAAATTTATCATGACACTTAATAATTAATACAAGGTGGCTTTGAGTCCCCATATCTGACATTATTATTACGAATTAGTAAGGAAGGCTGAAGTCAGAAACCCAAATCAAATAAACCGGATTAGGTCATCGCTTTACGGCGAGTGGAAGTGGCGGGTCATCTCGGAGGAAGCAATTCTCGTGGTCGTAGATTGAATGCAAAATTGGATGAGATCCCACTGTTTTTACTGTATGGATCCCGGGAATTGTTACGTACCAAGTTCCTCGCGTTTTATTTTGTCGAGGGCACACATTGTTTGAATGATTTGATTGAATGTGACAATAGTTATTGTAACTGACGCTTCGACTGCTTTCGGGTTTCTTATTCAACCGTTTTCTCGGGAGATAAATTTATTCCCTTCATATTGGATGTTTGACCGCTTTTTGGGCTTTGTAGTTAAAGATTGGAGGGAGAGAGAATTTTTATATTGAAGCACGGATGATGTAACAAAATATTTTATCAATATCTGTAGATTTATTATGACAGAAGAAGAACCCAGATAAGTTTAATCATAATACAACACTCAAAAATTACTTGTATTTTTGGATTCAATACCTATTAAACAAACTGAAAAGAATCTAAAATTCCTTTAAATTCGCTGTCAATATTTCCTACAATACAGGAACACAACAATACAACTAAGAAAAATGTGTTCCGAACATTTGTTTTGCTTCGAACAGCAAAAGCTGAATTCTTATAATACTGGCAGTACAGGGAACTTGAAAACCGCTTTTCCATTTCCAAAGTTTACGAAAAAAATTTATACATTCTTGTGACAAAAGAACGTGTGCTCTAAAGCTCTCGTGAACTTATACTGCTAACAGAGCCAATCACGTACGGTAGCTCGGTAGCATAAGTAGTGCCGGTTGTGGGGGTCAAGTGGCCCGCGTACTTGCATAGGCCAATCGCAATGTTACCTTGCATTCGTTGCTAACGAATTCTATTCACTAAAGAATTAATAGAGCGCTTCGCATGAATGAACATTTTATTAACGATATTTTTGTTACTTGCTAAATTAAATATTGTGATGTTTATTTTATGAATATTGCGGACTGAAAAGTCCTACTTGATCTAAGTAGTTAATCACGTGGAATATAAAATTAAAACTTTATACGTTTACGAGTATATTAATTTTCTATGCTCGATTTGTTTGAGTTAACACAAGCCTTTGTTTACTGTTTTAAAATTTACCATGACGATTACGACAAATATTGATCCTAAAATAAAAAGCAGTTCCAAACTTAACAAAACTCAAAGAGAATTAAACGTAAGTAAACTTTCATGTTGGCGATGTTATTGGAATTCGCATTTCTGTTTACACAATATAACACTCGTTTGATATTTTGATTATTTTCGTTCCGTTGCAACTTGCATGTTCATACTTTTGCATCAGATTGGAAACTGTAGAATTCTTCATACGGTAAATTGACAAAAGAGAGCTCAGTCAAAGTCGCGAGTCGTTTTGCGTTTCTTATGACGTCAGTCCGCGTGGCGTGGCGGTGGCACTCGCACAGTATCCCGCTCAAACTTTATCAAAAATGTCTACTAGACGCCAGTGTTTTAAAACTTTTGTTTCTATTTCTGAATCTGCTTTTGTAAGTGCATGAATGTGCTGGCGTTCTTTCACACGCGAGCCAAAAGGCTACATTTATGAAGTCGTGTTTTGTTGGTAATGTGTGATGGCAAAACATTAATGTTGCTTTCGAAGATGAATCTTGAAATGTGACAATGTACGTAGTTACTTCCCAGAAATATCTTCTACATTTAGATACATAAAACTCATATAATATTCGAGCAACTTTCCAGCCAATCAAGCCAGCGGTGTGCAGTTGAAATGATTTTGTCTATGATATTAAGTGGACTCAAAAGAGCAAGCAATTTATAGTAACTTTCTAGTTACCGGGAACCCAGCAACAAGTACTCGTGAAAATTAAATCAGTGAGCTTAAAGCATCACTCAATGAGTGAATTCAAATTGGAAATTCACGAAAAACTAAAGGCACTTGTGTTGCTAACTGAACAGCCTATATGTTTAAATTAATTTCGAGTATTTTGAAGTAAATCGGGATCCCGCATTAAAGTTTCGGTTACAATATCGATTGCGGTTTCAGACAGCCACGGATACCACAAATGCTAAATTAGGAATACTTTTTTATTAATTAATTTTGAAAAGTTTAATGCTACCTATTTGTCTAAAATCTGTAATTCAATGAATTTGTAAGCAATCTCCCTCATATGTATTTGTTTAAGCTAGACTAAATGATTTTAATCTTTTTGTATGTAATTTAACCTATCCTTGAGTTCAGCATTTTTTAGTACATTATTTAGTGTTCTTTTTATTTTACCCAAAAATTATAATCTTGAATAACCTTTGAACTTTCAGAGGCTACCATAAACCCACATAATTTCACAAAATTCAGTAAACTTCATTATAACTGTGCCTGAAAAGCTTTGTTTCTGCCGAGCAGAGAGCAAAGTTTATCCTATAGAGAGCTGCATCTATTAATTTTTGTTAACTGAAATTCTATTCGCAACTTTGCACTCGAAATAATTTTTCTACGTTGAAGTTGGCGGCTATTATTTGCCCAGTTTATTTTTACCCAAGTATGAGAGCCCTAGAGTTGAACACACAGTCTGCGTTGAAGTGAGCCGCTTCGCTGCGCACTATTGCACACTACTGCTCGCCCCGCGCACCAAAGCTAATATAGACTGAATGTGACAGAGTGTATTCTTTCAAGCATAACGCTAGCAATAACTGCACAGCTTTGCTAAATGTAAAAGGCTTTAAGCTGGATAAAACAATAAATTGAACCAATATAAGTGAAGACTTCATTGCTCTATTCGAATAAGCTCACGTCTCATAGAAAATTAATATAATACGTACGTTTTTCGAGTAACCTATTTCATAATTTTAATAGAGGCTTTTAGGGATGCTCCGCTATTTTTTCATAAAAACGTCATGACGCATGGCGGCTATAAGTTTGCCCAGAGAAGAGCGGAGAGAGCTGGATCCATGTAATTAGACGCTACGAAGATTTATGTTACGTAAAATTCCCAAATTCTTTAAAATTTTGGCTGCGACACGTGCTTCTTCTTGAAACACTTTTCCTCGGAAAAAACTTATTGCTTTAATAAGTTTAAGTAGCAGATATTTTACTGTTAAGTGTCTTTTACATGTTGTTGAGTGTTTCAATTAAGCAGAAATATAAATTAGGGAGTTTTTAAGAACGGTAATGGCTTTTTATAAGACAAGTTAATGGTTGCGAGTTATATCTACGAGTACTAAACTCGTGTAACGAATACCGCATATCTACGGCATAGTTCCCAAACATCTGTGTTTAAACCGGCAGCTTAAGCTTCTAGATCAACGACAATTTACTTGAGACAACTTCTGATACAAATACGAACATAATCTCCGTCCAATTTCGTTAAGCGAGGGGAAAAAGGTAAGAAAATGTATGAACTCTGTGTTTATTCGGGTCCGCTTTATTTCCATCGTCCTTAGGGGGCTCGCTTCATGTATCACTGCAGACGTCAGCCCTGGGTTAATTGTCTACGTGCGTTTTCAGCTGAATTCGTCACGTTCACCCGTTCACATCCCTATCGGAGTTTAGCCCCGTACTAATAAACGTTTTCTAAATCGAGCGACCGATGTTACATCTACGAATACTCTGTATCAATATTTGACTTCCTCTCTTTGTTTCGTATTACTTATATGAGAACGACTTATGCTTATGAATCTAGATTTATGCGATATAGTTTGTGGCTGAAATATCTCAGGTTAAATTGTGATTTTGGGACAAATTGCGAAGTTCGTTCTATATTTTTGTATGTAATTTGGGCGTGGGCGCGACCCACTAGCTATGGGAATTCTAAATGCGCTGTGAGTGTGAAGTGTTTAATTATTTATGTTAGGGATTTAGTCTGAAACGGCTTTAGCTACTGGAATAAAACATTGACCGTACAGCTTATTTTATTCCCTTTATGTTATAACAGGATGTACCTTCAAATACGCTAAGTGATATAATCTAGAGCAGCCACAGTATGAAAAATTCTTTCGCTACCCCCAACCCCGGCTTTTATTCAACCGACTTCAAAAGTGATGAGGTTCTCAATTCGACTCTATTTTTTTTGTATTTTTGTTCCACAATTACGCCGCCGATTGTGGACCGATTTCGAAAATTATATTTGTTTTTGAAAGGGTATCTCCCAAGGTAGTCCCATTGACACTAGGTCAGAATCTGATGCGAATGATGGGAACCCATGGAAATCGAGGGAACTCCTCAAATATTATAGGTATACATACAGCGATTTTGGTATTTGATATTTTTCATCAACAATGAAATCATTTGCACTCAGAATGTATAATTTTGTGAAGTGGAACTGATGAGGAAGACCACAGATGGCCAATGGAACTCCTTAATGATAAGGGTGTCACAAGTATAAAATATCTTGAATAACCGACTATGATGAAGCTTATACCTACTCATAAATAAATGGTACTAATGAAAATGGTACCATTGAACTGATCTGATGATGATGACCGAAGGTAGGCAATGGAACGCCGAAATAAAACAATGTATCCTAGTCGTGTTTGGGCTTATTGGAATTTTTATGAGATGTTCTGTGAAAGAAGAATTGTGTCATTACTTCTCAGTGCAAGAGATGTCGGTGAACACTGGGCAAGGGTGGTTCTTAAATCTGTTTTTAAATAAGGCAAATGCCAAAATTGCTGTTTTTTTTTTTGTTAATTTGTATTAACATACAAATGTTTATATCCTTTAGTTTACCTTTTTTTTTAATAAATCTATATCTTTCAACTTTATTGTTTTTTTACTGAGGTAGTTTTCGCGACCTCTTGCGACCTTCCAGTAGTGGCGTCGCACCCTGGGGGGTCGCAGCCCATAGGTTGAAAAATACTGATCTAGAGGGTCATAGAAAGGCAAAATTTCAGCGATCGGTTAAAGTCATGATATGAGTCGTAAATTCTTCTATTTCATTCCGTTTCTTTTTATAAGCACTTGTGGATATTAGATTTTGTATTGAATATATACTTATCTAGGACGTCAGTGGCGTACGCAGTTTGGAATACTAAAGGATGGAATCGCGAAACCACATCAGACTTGTCTTGAATCTAATCATAACTTTTGTTAAGGGTGCTTGATGACGATGCAAGAAAAATCCTGAGAGAAATTTAGTTTTCATAAGGAAGCATGAGCTTTTCATTGATGTGAGTGAGCTGCAAAATATTTGTATGTGAACTTCGTAGCCGTGTTTTATTTCGATTGTTCGAAATCCAGTCAAAAGTTGCAGGCAACTTCACCACTGGTCCGCAACTCCGCTTCCACACAATCACAAGGTTCAGGGGGGTGACCAGAACCTCTTAGAGCAAGTTATTTCCAGTGTGCGTAAAGGACTTGTAAACATCTGTCCCTTTTTCACAGTCGAACCATTTTAGTTTGGACGCGTCATGGAACGGGGCCAGGTCTATAAAATACCCATCATTGGCGTTATTTTTCTCTGCCTAGCTTTTCCCCAACTATGTTGGGGTCGGCATCCAGTCTAGAAAGATTTTTACATGGCTAACTGACCACAATACAGTTACTGGGTAAAACAAAATCTCTTGGTAATACTGGTTGCCAGACTTTAGTAAGTCTGGTTCCCACACTGTGTTACGACTTTCGGCAAACTACTCGAAACTATCCATGTTTTCCGAAGCAGGAGGGTCTCGGTCTGTAATTGATGGTCCCCCATCCACGGACATTAGCAAGCTTGATCGATTCATCATCATCATCAGCCTTTTAATGTTCCCACTGCTGGGATACAGGCCTCCTAACTGTGAGAGGTGGGCCCAGTGCAGGTTGGTGGATGTCATATAATTTCTTCGGTAATTTTTGGTTCTAGAACATGTCGGTATCCTAACGATGTTTTCCTTCACTGTTTGACTGATGTACACCGATGTACTATTAGTCTACTCTAATATGAGCATTAATTGCTTGTAGCGACTAGGTATATTATTTATTCGCGTAATAAATGACAAATGTTGTTGTGGAATGTTTGTCGTGTGTCGTGTGTGCGGATATTAAACTCTTTATTTGCTCTGTGACATTCATTAGTTTTTGCAACATAACTCTATATAAATTTTCTTCGAATAATTGTTGTTGTGAATTGCTTTCTCTCAAGGTATTTTTAAATGGCATTGCTTCAAGATCTAACCAATTTAAAACTGTAGACAGAAGTTTCTTTTGATAATTAGGTACACTGAACAATGGAGCAGGTAGGAACTAACTGCATTTTCATAATTATAATTTTGAGCCAAAGCCAAATTTTTAGGAAAAATTACTAAAACATAAATACGGTAGTGATTAACCACTCTAAACGTGATGTACAAATTTTATTTGACACTTTAATTTATTGAACGTAATCGAGCCTGCTTGAAATTCTTCATTTAGTTTCAGGTATATGGAACCGATACCTATCTCGTTTCCAAACACGGTACAAATATTTAACTTCGGATACCACTTTGAATTCAGCAACCGTGGAAATACACACGGTATTTTTAACTAGACGGCCGTTCGTTTGTGTTAAAAACCAATCTCGTTGATATATCCATTAGCCAAATAGAGAGCCGGGGCACGCACGCCGCCCTTAACAAAACATCTGCGGGTAAGTATTCGTGGTACGAAGAAACAAACATTATTTTCCTTTCATTTCTATGGTGGGTAACCTATGGACTGGTTACAAATACAATATGATAAAAGGGGTAATAATGATACAAAAAATTACTTTGATTCGAGTGTTTTACTTCCTGCTAGGTAATATTTTAAACGTTAAAGTATGTATGTTTAGATGTTTGTTAATTAGTCATGCATCAACCGTTGGGAAGGTTTTGGATGAAACTTGACACACATGTTGATCATTGACTGCATTAGGACACAATAATTTTTTTGTCTTGGTCCAGGTATAAAGTTCCGAGGCATAACTTTCGGCTTTCACTCTGGCAAAGCTGCTGGCAAAAGCTAGTTTAGCAGAAATTTTATTAGTTTTATATTTTATAGCAAATTTCATAGATACCCAAATGTTCGGTAAAAAAACTCAGTTTTAATGGGTGAAACTTCAAGGGCCATTAGTGTAAAGCCTCTCGTCATTCTCCGCGTACACACTCAAGCTTTTTACTGCAATAAACTTTCTGACAAGCCATTTGTGGCCGGAATGTGTTCGCTGAAATTAATCACATGAACCACAACAGGCCTTGCTTACTCCTACCCGCGCGACTCTTGATAACTTCTTTATTTCACTTGTGAATTAATGGTTGTCGTTGGCACTCGCCGTTTTAGAACTACAATCCTTGAATATGTCTATGTAGTTTTGAAGTTTCCGTCGCCTTGCCCGAGGCGATTTAAACGTGCTAATTAAGATTCTCACATTGAAGTTTTCATTGTTCTTTGTAGATGAAACTCACAGTAAATTCAGCGAAACGTAGAATTAGTCAAATCAAAGCCACTCGTGTCAGGCACAAAGCGTTTCAATGGCATCGTGGATCAAATTGAGACTTTAAACTCTGAATTGCGAAATTTCTCTTTGAATGTTGTCAGCGATACTAAAGTCACGTATTTAATTCAAATTCATCGTCGGATGCAAAATCACAGTAAAAGATCACAATACAAAATGAAAAGAAAGTGAAGCGAGAGTGGAACTACGACAAATAGACGACAGACGCTGTTGAAAAGTTTAATTGTCTGTAAGTCTCTCTAGAAGTTAGGTAGTCTATGGTCGACGCGGGTCCAGAATGGCATGCCTGTGGGTTCTTGGCACGCTACTGAATTAATACAAATAGAATAGAATATTCTTTATTTTTTGGTCACTTAATAATTAGTACAAGGTGGCTTTGAGTCCGAGTGATCTGACATTATTATTACAAATTGGTAAAGAAGGCTGAAGTCAGGAACCCAAATCAAATAAACCGGATTAGGTCATCGCTTTACGGCGAGTGGAAGTGGCGGGTCATCTCGGAGGAAGCAATTCTCGTGGTCGTAGATTGAATGCAAAATTGGATGAGATCCCACTGTTTTTACTGTATGGATCCCGGGAATTGTTACGTACCAAGTTCCCCGCGTTTTATTTTGTCGAGGGCACACTTTGTATGAATGATTTGATTGAATGTGACAATAGTTATTGTAACTGACGCTTCGACTGCTTTCGGGTTTCTTATTCAACCGTTTTCTCGGGAGATAAATTTATTCCCTTCATATTGGATGTTTGACCGCTTTTTGGGCTTTGTAGTTAAAGATTGGAGGGAGAGAGAATTTTTATATTGAATCACGGATGATGTAACGGATTATTTTATCAATATCTGTAGATTTATCTGACAGAAGAATAACCCAGATATGTTTAATCATAATACAACACTGACAAAATCTTATGGTATATTGTGATTCAAAATCTATTAAACAAACTGTCAAGAATCTAAAATTCCTTTTAATTCGCTGTCAATATTTCCTACAATACAGGAACAACACAATACAACTAAGAAAAATGTGTTCCGAACATTTGTTTTGCTTTGAACAGCAAAAGCTGAATTCTTATAATACTGGCAGTACAGGGAACTTGAAAACCGCTTTTCCATTTCCAAAGTTTACGAAAAATATTTATACTTTCTGTGAGTTCTATTCACTAAAGAATTAATAGAGCGATTCGCATGAATGAACATTTTATTAACGATATTTTTATTACTTGCTAAAAAAATAATATTGTGATGTTTATTTTATGAATATTGCGGACTGAAAAGTTCTACTTGATCTAAGTAGTTAATCACGTGGAATATAAAATTAAAACTTTATACGTTTACGAGTATATTAATTTTCTATGCTCGATTTGTTTGAGTTAACACAAGCCTTTGTTTACTGTTTTAAAATTTACCATGACGATTACGACAAATATTGATCCTAAACTAAAAAGCAGTTCCAAACTTAACAAAACTCAAAGAGAATTAAACGTAAGTAAACTTTCATGTTGGCGATGTTATTGGAATTCGCATTTCTGTTTACACAATATAACACTCGTTTGATATTTTGATTATTTTCGTTCCGTTGCAACTTGCATGTTCATACTTTTGCATCAGATTGGAAACTGTAGAATTCTTCATACGGTAAATTGACAAAAGAGAGCTCAGTCAAAGTCGCGAGTCGTTTTGCGTTTCTTATGATGTCATACCGCGTGGCGTGGCGGTGACACTCGCACAGTATCCCGCTCAAACTTTATCAAAAATGTCTACTAGACGCCAGGGTTTTGAAAACTTTTGTTTCTATTTCTGAATGTGCTTCTGTAAGTGAATGAATGTGCTGGCGTTCTTTCACACGCGAGCCAAAAGGCTATACATTTGTGAAGTCGTGTTTTGCTGGTAATGTATGATAGCAAAACATTAATGTTGCTTTCGAAGATGAATCTTGAAATGTGACATTGTACGTAGTTACTTCCCAGAAATATCTTATTTATTTATTTATTTATATACACTTTATTGTACACCAGAAAATACAGGAACAATTGAAACTTAAAACTATAAAAAATATACAATGGGCGGCCTTATCGCATTCTGCGATCTCTTCCAGGCAACCTGGAATGGACAGTGAATGTGTGGACATGACATGGGGTTGTCTGTGGTGCAACAATACCAACAAAAATACAATGACACAAAAATAAATATAATTATCAATGATACAAATACAAATATATATGTATATGCCATATAATAGATAAATAAATAAATACATATTTGATATATAAACCGTAAAAATAAAAGTCGTATGACAATACACTCGAAGTTGTGGAAGATTATGTCTACCTGGGACAAACGATCCAGTTGGGTAGGGCCAACTTCGAGAGAGAGATAAACCGTCGAATCCGACTCGGCTGGGCAGCGTTCGGGAAGTTGCGCGGTGTCTTCTCGTCCAACTTACCACAGTGTCTCAAGACAAAAGTCTATGACCAGTGTGTGTTGCCAGTGATGACATATGGCTCTGAGACGTGGTCGCTTACAATGGGCCTTATCAGGAAGCTTACAGTCACTCAAAGGGCAATGGAGAGGGCTATGCTCGGCATTTCCTTGCGTGATCGAATCAGAAATGTAGAGATCCGTAAGAGAACCAATGTTACCGACATAGCTCGAAGAATTGCCAAACTTAAGTGGCAGTGGGCAGGGCACATTGCTCGCAGAACGGATGGCCGATGGGGCAGAAAGGTTCTGGAGTGGCGACCGCGAACCGGAAGACGTTGCGTTGGAAGGCCTCCCACCAGGTGGACCGATGACCTCGTGAAGGTTGCGGGGATCCGCTGGTTGCGAGACGCACGGGACCGATCAATGTGGCGACGCTTGGGGGAGGCCTATGTCCAGCAGTGGACGTCTTTCGGCTGATATGATGATGATGATGATGATGATGACAATCATAGACAAAGTGTAAGCCAAAATACTAAGAGTACGATTACAGCGATAAGTAATGTTCTATATTTAGTAATCAAGTCAGTTATAGTATTCAAGTAATCTTCTATATTTAGATACATAAAACTCATATAATATTCGAGCAACTTTCCAGCCAATCAAGCCAGCGGTGTGCAGTTGAAATGCTTCTGTCTATGATATTAAGTGTACTCAAAAGAGCAAGCAATTTATAATAACTTTCTAGTTACCGGGAACCCAGCCACAAGTACTCGTGAAAATTAAATCAGTGAGCTTTAAGTATTACTACTCTCTCAATGAGTAAATTCAAAATAGAAATTCCCGAAAAACTAAAGGCACTTGTGTTGCTAACTGAACAGCCTGTGTTCAAATTAATTTCGAGTATTTTGAAGTAAAGCACGATCCCACATTAAAGTTTCCGTTACAATATTGATTGCGGTTTCAGACAGCCACGCATACCACAAATGCTAAAGGAGGAATACTTTTTTATTAATTAAATTTGAAAAGTTTAAAGCTACCTATTTATATAAAATCTGTAATACAATGAATTTTTAAGCAATCTCCCTCATTTGTATTTGTTTAAGCTAGACTAAATTTTTTTAATGTTTTTGTATGTAATTTAAACTAACATTGAGTTTAGCATTTTTTAGTACATTTTGTAGTATTCTTTTTATTTTACCCAAAAATTCTAAACTTGAATAACCTTTGAACTGTCAGAGGCTACCATAAACCCGCATAATTTAAAAAAAATCAGTAAACTTCATTATAACTGTGCCTGAAAAGCTTTGTTTCTGCCGAGCAGAGAGAAAAGTTTATCATATAGAGAGCTGCATCTATTAATTTTTGATAACTGAAATTCTATTCGCAACTTTGCACTCGAAATAATTTTTCTACGTTGAAGTTGGCGGCTATTATTTGCCCAGTTTATTTTTCTCCAAGTATGAGAGCCATATATATAGAGTTGAACACACAGTCTGTGTTGAAGTGAGCCGCTTCGCTGCGCACTATTGCACACTACTGCTCGCCCCGCGCACCAAAGCTAATATAGACTGAATGTGACGGAGTGTATTCTCTCAAGCATAACGCTAGCAATAACTGCACAGCTTTGCTAAATGTAAAAGGCTTTGGGCTGGCTAAAACAATAAATTGAACCAATATAAGTGAAGACTTCATTGCTCTATTCGAATAAGCTCACGTCTCATAGAAAATTAATATAATACGTACGTTTTTCGAGTAAAATTTTGACGGTGCCATGCCTCTATATTCTAGTATTGCTTACCAATTTTCATAAGAAATTGCACAATTTCGAAACCTATGAGCAAAGACGAGCTAGACATAAAACTCGACGGAAGGACCTGCCTAACATAATACAACCAAAATTAAACGTGGTTTTTCACAGTCCTAGATACCAATCAGTCTTTCTATTCAACAAGTTACCCTTAGAATTTAAAAGGATAAATAGCACTAACATTTTTAAAAACAAACTCAAATCATATTTATTGAGGAAGGGCTACTACAGTGTCGATGAGTTCCTGGATGATAAATGACAACCACTATAAGATTATAATTATTTTAATTTGGTTTTTTTTTTTTTAATTGTAATGGTATTTGTGACATATTGTGACATTTTATAATTTCTCTTGACATTTAATTTATTTTTATATAATTGACTCGAATTGATATAACATGGATAATTGTTTAGAATTTGTGACATATTGTGACATTTTATTATTTCTCTTGACATTTAATTTATTTTCGAATTATTTTTGTATGGATTATTATTTTAAAATTGTAATGGTATTTGTGACATATTTTTATTTTTTTTCTTTGACATTGAATTTTTAATTAACTCAAATTGATATAACATGGATAATTATTTGGGATTTGTGACATAATATTGAAGTTTTTATAATTAAATTTTATCTTTTTCATTGATTTTTAAATTGACATGTATTTTTTGTTCCGGATTATCATTATTTATTTGTTAATCTATCATAATCACTACCTAATGTTTTTTTTTTTTTTATTTGACTGAGTCTATTTTATTATTTAATGTTTATATCTGACATTTTAATTTTACTGTTAATTTATTACGAATCACTATTATTGAAAGTTATTGTTATTGAATTTTTATCTTTTGAGTGTAATCTATTTGTGGTGTTTGTATTTTTTTTTACGTATTTCAAATTTTGACACAATGTATATATTGTTATGAAATAAATTACTTATGACTTATAACCTATTTCATAATTCTAATAGAGGCATTTAGGGATGCTCCGCTATTTTTTCATAAAAACGTCATGACGCATGGCGGCCATAAGTTTGCCCAGAGAAGAGCGGAGAGAGCTGGATCCATGTAATTAGACGCTACGAAGATTTATGTTACGGAAATTCCCAAATTCTTTAAAAATTTTGGCTGCTACACGTGCTTCTTCTTGAAACACTTTTCCTCGGAAAAAACTTATTGCTTTAATAAATTTAAGTAGCAGATATTTTACTGTGAAGTGTCTTTTACATGTTGTTGAGTGTTTCAATTAAGCAGAAATATAAATTAGGGAGTTTTTAAGAACGGTAATGGATTTTTATAAGACAAGTTTATGGTTGCGAGTTATATCTATGAGTACAAAACTCGTGTAACGAATCCCGCATATCTACGGCGCAGTTCCCAAACATCTGTGTTTAAACCGGCAGCTTAAGCTTCTAGATCAACGACAACTTACTTGAGACAACTTCTGATACAAATACGAACATTATCTCCGTCCAATTTCGTTAAGCGAGGGGAAAAAGGTAAGAAAATGTATGAACTCTGTGTTTATTCGATTCCGCTTTATTTCCATCGTCCTTAGGGGGCTCGCTTCATGTATCACTGCAGACGTCAGCCCTGGGTTAATTGTCTACGTGCGTTTTCAGCGGAATTCGTCACGTTCACCCGTTCACATCCCTATCGGAGTTTAGCCCCGTACTAATAAACGTTTTCTAAATCGAGCGCCCTATGTTACATCTATGAATACTCAGTATCAATATTTGTCTTTCTCTCTTTGTTTCGGATTACTTATATGAGAACGGCTTATGAAACTAGATTTATGCGATATATTTTGTGGCTGAAATATCTCAGTTTAAATTGTAATTTCGGGACAAATTGCGAAGTTCGTTCTATATTTTTGTATGTAATTTGGGCGTGGGCGCGACCCACTAGCTATGGGGATTGTAAATGCGCTGTGAGTGTGAAGTGTTTATTTATTTATGTTAGGGATTTAGTCTGAAACGGCTTTAGCTACTGGAATAAAACATTGACCGTACAGCTTATTTTATTCCCGTTATGTTATAACAGGATGTACCTACAAATACGCTAAGTGATATAATCTAGAGCAGCCATAGTATGAAAAATTATTTTGCTACCCCCAACCCCGGCTTATATTCAACCGACTTCGAAAGTGATGAGGTTCTCAATTCGACTCTATTTTTTTGTATTTTTGTTCCACAATTACGCCGCCGATTGTGGACCGATTTAGAAAATTATGTTTGTTTTTGAAAGGGTATCTCCCAAGGTGGTCCCATTGACACTAGGTCAGAATCTGATGGGAATGATGGGAACCCATGGAAATCGAGGGAACTCCTCAAATATTATAGACATACATATAGCGATTTTGGTTTTTGATATTTTTCATCAACAATGAAATCATTTGCACTCAGAATGTATCATTTTGTGAAGTGGAACTGATGAGGAAGACCACAGATGGCCACTGGAACTCCTTAATGATAAGGGTGTCACAAGTATAAAATATCTTGAATAACCGACTATGATGAAGCTTATACCTACTCATAAACAAATGGTACCATTGAACTGATCTGATGATGATGACGGAAGGTAGGCAATGGAACGCCGAAATAAAACAATGTATCCTAGTCGTATTTGGGTTTATTGGATTTTTTATGAGATGTTCTTTGAAAGAAGAATCGTGTCATTACTTCTCAACTGGGCAAAGGTGGTTCATAAATCTGTTTTAAAATAAGTCAAATGCCAAAATTGCTGAATTTATTTTTTGTTAATTTTTATTAACACACAAATCTTTATATCCTTTAGTTAACCTTTTTTTTAATAAACCTATATTTTTAAACTTTATTTTTTTTACTGAGGTAGTTTTCGCGACCTCTTGCGACCTTCCAGTAGTGGCTTCGCCCCCTGGGGGGTCGCGGCCCACAGGTTGAAAAACACTGATCTAGAGGGTCATAGAAAGGCAAAATTTCAGTGATCGGTTAAAGTCATGATATGAGTCTTAAATTCTTATATTTCATTCCGTTTCTTTTTATAAAGTTCACTTATGGCTATTAGATATTGTATTGAAGAAATACCTATCTAGGACGTCAGTGGCGTACGCAGTTTGAAAGACTAAAGGATGGAATCGCGAAACTACTTTAGACTTGTCTTGAATCTAATCATAACTTTTATATAGGGTGTTTGATGACGATGCAAGAAAAATCCTGAGGGTATTTTAGTTTTCAGGAAACATGAGCTTTTCACTGACGTGAGTGAGCGGCAAACTATTTGTTAGTGAACTGCGTAGCCGTGTTTTATTCCGATTGGAAAAAATCCAGTCAAAGGTTGCAGGCATGTTTACACACTGGACTGCAACTCCGCTTCCACACAATCACAAGGTTCAGGTTCTCTTTCTCTGCCTAGCCTTTTCCGAATATTCTAACATAGTTGGATGTTAGGGTATT
Organism: Orthosia gothica; assembly: GCA_949775005.1. Classification (NCBI taxonomy): domain Eukaryota; kingdom Metazoa; phylum Arthropoda; class Insecta; order Lepidoptera; family Noctuidae; genus Orthosia; species Orthosia gothica. The sequence goes on from OX459037.1 coordinate 19,583,747, forward strand.
CGGATTTTTACAAAGAGTGACTGCTGATTGACCACAACTCTTTGTTACTGGGTTACACGAAATCTGTTGGTAATACTGGTTGCCAGACTTTAGTATGTCTGGTTACCACACTGTGTTAGGACTGGTTGACAGACTTTCGGCTAACTATTCGTAACTACCCATGTTTTCCGAAGCAGGAGGGGTATCGGTCTGTAATTCATGGTCCTCCATCCACGGACCTTAGCAAGCTCGATCGATTCATCATCATCATTTTAATGTTCCCACTGCTGGGACACAGGCCTCCTCTATGTGGAGGGAATGTGCCGTAATCCACCAGGCACACCCAGTGCGGGTTGGTGGATGCCGATTTCCACACGATGTTTTTCTTCACCATTTTGAGAGCAGTGGTGATGAAATAATTTACACAAACTGAAGCGCATCCTGGTCGATCGATTAGTGCGGCTGTTTTTACTTCGCAACGAGCATTACAGGATGTACATACTATTAGTCTACCTAAATATAAGCAGTAACTCCTCGTAACGACTAGGTATATTAGTTACTCGCGTAATAAATGACAAATGTTGTTGTGGAATGTTTGTCATGTGACATTTGTGCGGATATTAAACTCTTTATTTGCTCTGTGACATTCATTAGTTTGTGCAACACACCTCTATATATTTTTCTTCGAATAATTGCTGTTACGACCTTTCTCTAAAGGTATTTTTAAATGACATTGCTTCAAGATCTAACCAATTTAAAACTGTAGACAGCAGTTTCTTTTGACTATTAGGTACACTGAACAATGGAGCAGGTAGGAACTTACTGCATTTCCATAAAATAATTTTGTACCATTGCAAAATGTTTATGCAACATTACTAAAACATAATTCCGGTAGTGATTCACCACTCTAAACGTGATATACAGATTTTATTTGACACTTTAATTTATCGAACGTCGAGCCTGCTTGAAATTCTCCATTTAGTTTCAGGTATATGGGACCGATACCTATCTTGTTTCCAAACACGGTACAAATATTTAACTTCGGATACCACTTTGAATTTAGCAACCGTGGAAATACACACGGTATTTTTAACTAGACGGCCGTTCGTTTGTGTTAGAAAATGATCTCGTTGATATATCCATTAGCCAAATAGAGACCCGGGGCCCGCACGCCGCCCTTAACAAAACATCTGCGGGTAAGCATTCGTGGTACGAAGAAACAAACATTATTTTCCTTTCATAACTATGGTATGTAACCTATGGACGGGCTACAAATACAATATGAGAAAAGGGGTACTAATTATACAAAGAATTACTTTGATTCGAGTGTTTTACTTCCTGCTAGGTAATATTTTAAACGTTAAAGTATGTATGTTTAGATGTTTGTTAATCAGTCATGCATCAACCCGTTGGGAAAGTTTTGGATGAAACTTGACACACATGTTGATCATGGACTGCATTAGGACACAATAATTTTTTTGTCCTGGTCCAGGTATAAAGTTCCAAGGAATAACTTTCGGCTTTCACTCTGGCAAAGCTGCTGGCAAAAGCTAGTTTAGCAGAAATGTTATTAGTTTTATATTTTATATCAAATTTCATAGATACCCAAATGTTCGGTAAAAAAACTCAGTTTTAATGGGTGAAACTTCAAGGGCCATTAGTGTAAAGCCTCGCGTCATTCTCCGCGTACACACTCAAGCTTTTTACTGCAATAAACTTTCTGACAAGCCATTTGTGGCCGGAAAGTGTTCGCTGAAATTAATCACATGACCCACAACAGGTCTTGTTTACTCCTACCCCCGTGACTCTTGATAACTTCTTTATTTCACTTGTGAATTAATGGTTGTCGTTGGCACTCGCCGTTTTAGAACTACAATCCTTGAACATGTCTATGTAGTTTTGAAGTTTCCGTCGCCTTGCCCGAGGCGATTTAAACGTGCAAATTAAGATTCTCACATTGAAGTTTTCATTGTTCTTTGTAGATGAAACGCACAGTAAATTCAGCGAAACGTAGAATTAGTCAAATCAAAGCCACTCGTGTCAGGCACACAGCGTTTCAGTGGCATCGTGGATCAAATTGAGACTTTAAACTCTGAATTGTGAAATTTCTCTTTGAATGTCAGCGATTCTAAAGTCACGTATTTAATTCAACTTCATCGTCGGATGCAAAATCACAGTAAAAGATCACAATACAAAATGAAAAGAAAGTGAAGCGAGAGTGGAACTACGACAAATAGACGACAGACGCTGTTGAAAAGTTTAATTGTCTGCTAGTCTCTCTAGAAGTTAGGTAGTCTATGGTCGACGCGGGTGCAGAATAGCATGCCTGTGGGTTCTTGGAGCGTGCTTAACTAAATTGGTTGAACTAATACAAATATAATAGAATAATGATTATTTCTTGGTTAAGAAGAATATTTAACACGACACTTAATAATTAATACAAGGTGGCTTTGAGTCCCCATATCTGACATTATTATTACAAATTGGTAAAGAAGGCTGAAGTCAGGAACCCAAATCAAATAAACCGGATTAGGTCATCACTTTACGGCGAGTGGAAGTGGCGGGTCATCTCGGAGGAAGCAATTCTCGTGGTCGTAGATTGAATGCAAAATTGGATGAGATCCCACTGTTTTTACTGTATGGATCCCGGGAATTGTTACGTACCAAGTTCCCCGCGTTTTATTTTGTCGAGGGCACACATTGTTTGAATGATTTGATTGAATGTGATAATAGTTATTGTAACTGACGCTTCGACTGCTTTCGGGTTTCTTATTCAACCGTTTTCTCGGGAGATAAATTTATTCCCTTCACATTGGATGTTTGACCGCTTTTTGGGCTTTGTAGTTAAAGATTGGAGGAAGAGAGAATTTTTATATGGAATCACGAATGATTTAACGGAATATTTTATCAATATCTGTAGATTTATTATGACAGAAGAAGAACCCAGATATGTTTAATCATAATACAACACTGAAAAATACCTTGTAGGTTTGGGATTCAATACCTACCGATTAAACATATTTCCAAGAATCTAAGATTCCTTTAAATTCGCAGTCAATATTTCTTACAATACAGGAACACCACAATACAACTAAGAAAAATGTCTTCCGAACATTTGTTTTGCTTCGAACAGCAAAAGCTGAATTCTTATACTGGCAGTACAGGGAACTTGAAAACCGCTTTTCCATTTCCAAAGTTTAAGAAAAATATTTATACATTTTTGTGACAAAAGAACGTTTGCTCTAAAACTCCCGTGAACTTATACTGCTAACAGAGCCAATCACGTACGGTAGCTCGGTAGCGCAAGTAGTGGCGGTTGTGGGGGTCAAGTGGCCCGCGTACTTGCATAGGCCAATCGTAATGTTACCTACATTCGTTGCTAACGAATTCTATTCACCAAAGAATTAATAGAGCGCTTCGCATGAATGAACATTTTATTAACGATATTATATTACTTGCTAAACAAATTCAATATTGTGATGTTTATTTTATGAATATTGCTGACTAAAAAGTTCTACTTAGTCTAAGTAGTTAATCACGTGGAAAATAAAATTAAAACTTTATAAATTTGATTCTATTCGTTCCGTTGCAACTTGCATGTTCATACTTTTGCATTCAGATTGGAAACTGCAGAATTCTTCATACGGTAAAGTGACAAAAGAGAGCTCAGTCAAAGACGCGAGTCGTTTTGCGTTTCGTTTGACGTCAGACCGCGTGGCGTGGCGGTGACACTCGCACAGCATCCCGCTCAAACTTTATCAAAAATGTCTACTAGACGCCAGGGTTTTGAAAACGTTTGTTTCTATTTCTGAATGTGCTTCTGTAAGTGAATGAATGTGCTGGCGTTCTTCCACACGCGAGCCAAAAGGCTACATTTATGAAGTCGTGTTTTGCTGGTAATGTGTGATGGCAAAACATTAATGTTGCTTTCGAAGATGAATCTTGAAATGTGACAATGTACGTAGTTACTTCCCAGAAATATCTTCTACATTTAGATACATAAAACTCATATAATATTCGAGCAACTTTCTAGCCAATCAAGCCAGCGGTGTGCAGTTGAAATGCTTCTGTCTATGATATTAAGTGGACTCAAAAGAGCAAGCAATTTATAATAACTTTCTAGTTACCGGAAACCCGCCACAAGTACTCGTGAAAATTAAATCAGTGAGCTTTAAGTATCACTCAATGAGTGAATTCAAATTGGAAATTCACGAAAAACTAAAGGCACTTGTGTTGCTAACTGAACAGCCTATGTTTAAATTAATTTCGAGTATTTTGAAGTAAAGCACGATCCCGCATTAAAGTTTCGGTTACAATATCGATTGCGGTTTCAGACAGCCACGGATACCACAAATGCTAAAGGAGGAATACTTTTTTATTAATTAATTTTGAAAAGTTTAATGCTACCTATTTGCATAAAATCTGAATTACAATGAATTTGTAAGCAATCTCCCTCATATGTATTTGTTTAAGCTAGACTAAACAATTTTAATGTTTTTGTATGTAATTTAACCTAACATTGAGTTCAGCATTTTTTAGTACATTTTGTAGTGTTCTTTTTATTTTACCCAAAAATTCTAAACTTGAATAACCTTTGAACTTTCAGAGGCTACCATAAACCCACATAATTTCACAAAATTCTGTAAACTTCATTATAACTGTGCCTGAAAAGCTTTGTTTCTGCCGAGCAGAGAGAAAAGTTCGTCCTATAGAGAGCTGCATCTATTAATTTTTGTTAACTGAAATTCTATTCGCAACTTTGCACTCGAAATAATTTTTCTACGTTGAAGTTGGCGGCTTTTATTTGCCCAGTTTATTTTTCTCCAAGTATGAGAGCCCTAGAGTTGAACACACAGTCTGTGTTGAAGTGAGCCGCTTCGCTGCGCACTATTGCACACTACTGCTCGCCCCGCGCACCAAAGCTAATATAGACTGAATGTGACGGAGTGTATTCTTTCAAGCATAACGCTAGCAATGACTGCACAGCTTTGCTAAATGTAAAAGGCTTTAGGCGGGATAAAACAATAAATTGAACCAATATAAGTGAAGACTTCATTGCTCTATTCGAATAAGCTCACGTCTCATAGAACATTAATATAATACGTACGTTTTTTGAGTAACCTATTTCATAATTCTAATAGAGGCTTTTAGGGATGCTCCGCTATTTTTTCATAAAACGTCATGACGCATGGCGGCCATAAGTTTGCCCAGAAAAGAGCGGAGAGAGCTGGATCCATGTAATTAGACGCTACGAAGATTTATGTTACGGAAATTCCCAAATTCTTTTAAAATTTTGGCTGCGACACGTGCTTCTTCTTGAAACACTTTTCCTCGGAAAAAACTTATTGCTTTAATAAGTTTAAGTAGCAGATATTTTACTGTTAAGTGTCTTTTACATGTTGTTGAGTGTTTCAATTAAGCAGAAATATAAATTAGGGAGTTTTTAAGAACGGTAATGGCTTTTTATAAGACAAGTTAATGGTTGCGAGTTATATCTACGAGTACTAAACTCGTGTAACGAATACCGCGTATCTAAGGCATAGTTCCCGATTATCTGTGTTTAAACCGGCAGCTTAAGCTTCTAGATCAACGACAACTTACTTGTGACAACTTCTGATACAAATACGAACATAATCTCCGTCCAATTTCGTTAAGCGAGGGGAAAAAGGTAAGAAAATGTATGAACTCTGTGTTTAATTGGGTCCGCTTTATTTCCATCGTCCTTAGGGGGCTCGCTTCATGTATCACTGCAGACGTCAGCCCTGGGTTAATTGTCTACGTGCGTTTTCAGCTGAATTCGTCACGTTCACATCCCTATCGGAGTTTAGCCCCGTACCTACTAATAAACGTTTTCTAAATCGAGCGCCCTTTGTTACATCTACGAATACTACAGAGTATTCGTATCAATATTTGTCTTTCTCTCTTTGTTTCGTATTATTTATATGAGAACGGCTTATGAATCTAGATTTATGCGATATATTTTGTGGCTGAAATATCTCAGGTTAAATTGTGATTTTGGGACAAATTGCGAAGTTCGTTCTATATTTTTGTATGTAATTTGGGCGTGAGCGCGACCCACTAGCTATGGGGATTTTAAATGCGCTGTGAGTGTGAAGTGTTTATTGATTTATGTTAGGGATTTAGTCTGAAACGGCTTTAGCTACTGGAATTTAACATTGACCGTACAGCTAATTTTATTCCCTTTATGTTATTACAGGATGTACCTACAAATATGCCATATAATCTAGAGCGTCATAGAAAGGCAAAATTTCAGCGATCGGAAAAAGTCATGGATCATATAATCTAGAGCGTCATAGAAAGGCAAAATTTCAGCGATCGGAAAAAGTCATGGATCACTGTACTATGGATATGAGTCGTAAACTCTTCTATTTTATTCCGTTTCTTTTCATAAAGTGCACTTATGGCTATTTTTTTTTATTTTTTTTTATTTGGTGCGTCTCACAGCTCAGTCAAGTGACCGACTGCTGCTTAACCGGGCTTCCCTGTGGAGACTAATCTCTTAGCCTCCAGCCAGGCTTCAAAATACTAAACCTAAGCGACAACGCTGAGGGCTACCCCAGTTGGGGTCGAACCTCGGCTCAGGGCGTCGCTGGGGGGACAACTAAGGCTGGATCTAATAAAGTGATTCTAATACCATCCGTTTGGAAAAGCCTACGTGGAGAAGAACGGACAAGGAACTCCAATAATAACTAGATTCTAACTAATGCGCAGCGTCGCGGGCTGGCTTGTAGAGTATTTTAGACAAGGAATTCGCGGCGGGCCTCGGCGGCGAGGGCGTAACGAAACGGTCGTTTTTGTATGTTACGTGTTACTTCGGACCATGGTGTTCGCACTGCATGAAGCGGGGTCGAGAGAGCCCGCATTCCGGATTTCAGCATCCAGAGCACGGGCCTGTGGGGACATAAAGATAGAGTACGCGCTGATTATGTTCTCAGCGACGCTCAGATATGACATGCGCCCAGAGGGGGCAGCAGGGGGTGGGCACTTAGCGGCAGAGGTGGTGGAGGCCACCTTCTGGCTTTGTGCGGACATGGGGGCAGCAGGGGCCAGAATAGGCGCTGAGATGGGAGTGGCCATCAGCGCTGGGTTGGGCTGGGAGAAGGACTGAGGGGCCACACCTTGGTGGTTCAGCTTTCCCCTTGGAGAAGTCCTCTGAGGGGCTAGACGTGTGGGGGGTTGGGTATATAAGGTTGGCGCGCTGCATGTCGCTTGGCCATTTTTGGCGCTACTTGGGGGCTTTAGGGCAGCAACGGTAGTTGGCAGGATGACCGACCTGACCACAGAGCACGCAGCTGGGAGGCTCCGTGCATTCTACGCGGTCCTTAGGACGGGGGCATTCGTTCGTGCTATGATCGCCCAGGCACTTGACGCACCTGGGGGTAGCATAGCAGTTATTTTGGGAGTGACCATATAGTTGGCAGTTGTGACACTGACCAACGACGTGGGGACGGTAAGGCCTTTCAATAGTTATGCCCGACAGGGAGCATACAGTCTTGACGCCGAAAATGGGGTAGTATCCATCGGTGTGGTGGCAGACCACCAACACCATGTCATATTGTTGCCCACCTCTTGCTTTATGCAAGCGGTGGACCTCAATGACTAGGATATTCTGGGCTAAGAGATCTTCACGGATTTCCTCCGTGGAGATCTCCTTGGGAATTCGGCGAATCACCGCTCGGGTGGGCCTTTCTTCCGGGAGGGTATAGGTATGGAACGAAGCGTTCATACCTTGTAGGTAGCGAGTTAAGACTCTGTAATCACGGGACGTGGGGACCTGAATTTTGATGCCCTGCTGGCATGCAGTAGCTTTCGTGTAATTGATATTGCGTTCTTTAAAACCGCAAGAAATGTCATTCCATTTCCCTTTATCTTGGAGATAAACGGGTGGAGGGAGGGGAAGCTTCCTAGTGGTAGCAGTGTCTACTACTACCATGGGGCTGGGCGAGCGGTTTACCCGCTGTGAAGCGTTATCGGGGGAGGGGGTGGGGGAGGGTTGCCTGTCGGGCGAAGCCGGCGGCACAACTGAATGGGGCGAGGTTGTAGCTACAGCCTTTTTGGCCTTGGTAGCGTGAGAGGGGCCCGTCCTCTTTTTCCTCTTGCCCTTAGTGTTTTTACGAGTCTCATTATCGGAGGAGGAGGACACGGTGTCGTAGTCCTCAGAATTATCTGGGAATTCAGCTAACAGGTTGGCGACTGATTCAACGAGTTTGACTGCTTCATCCCACTCATCATCAACGCTGTGGGCCCCATCCATCTCAGTGGGGGATTCATAATCATCATCAGCACAGAATTTGGACTTGGACTGTGACTGATAATTGGCTATGCGCTGTTTGTACTCATCGTACTGGCGCTTATCGGAAGGAGTGAGCTTACGCGGACGGCGTGATTTTGCCTTGACGGCCGGAGCCTGGTGCTTAAGGGGACTGTGATCTCGCCCCGAGAGGGGTGAATCTGGGATAGTGGGCAGAGCCTCTACCGGGGAGCGGGTGGGCGACCTGAACCCGGAAGTGGGTCCGACAAAAGGAGAGGGCGACCTAGGCGCATCTTTGAACACCGTAGGCGCGAGGGCCTGGGTTGGCGCGGGGGCCAGGGTTGGCGCGGGGGCCTGGGTTGGCGCGGGGGCCTGGGTTGGCGCGGGGGCCTGGGTTGGCGCGGGGGCCTGGGTTGGCGCGGGGGCCTGGCTAAGTCTGCGAGCCTGCAACTCGGCAACTTGCAGTTGGGTCCTAGTGGGCGGAATAGGGACATCGGGTGGGAGGGCATCAATAAGCCTCCAAAGGGCAGCACCGTATCTGCAACGGATTTCAGGGTCAAGCATAAGCTTGTCCCTAAGGAGCTTTATTGCATCCTGCAATAGCTCTGCTTGATCAAACTTTGATGAAGACATCGTTTGAAGGGTAAGGGACCTCCCCAGGTGGGTGGGCCCGGGGATGTGTAAAGCCTACCCTCCCAGCCTGGTGAGACTGGGAGGTGTGTACCTTGTGAGCCCTAAGCTAGTAAACCTGCCACCAATCTTATTGGGTGACAGGGGTCCTATGGTACCGGTGAGCCCACTGAAGGTGGGCCACCCTCCTCCTGTGTACCGAAAGTCTGGTACGTAGGGGTAGACACACCCTACCGTACCAGGTGTAGCTGTGGAACAGAGCAGGGGTTGACTAGGCTATCTACCAAGGCCAACTGATCCTGCTCCCGACTCCTTCTGACTGCCGTGCTCTGAAGAAGCTTGGCGAGTGCGAGGGTACTGCACTCCACTTGGCTTCGTTAGCACCGTAAGGTATCCGCCAAGGACCACTAAGTCGTGGTTTTAACCCGGAAGGGGCCAAAAAAGCCGGCGGCGCGCAGAGACGCAGCGACCGCAGTGACGTCACGCGGGGGCGCGACGAGACGGAGGGTGGGGGCGCGGCGTGGCGCGCGTTGGGGCGGCGAGCAGCAGAGCGGCGAGCAGCTGGACGTCATCTCGAGGCGGACGGCAGGCGGTGAGTGTTATGGCTATTAGATGTCGTATAAAATAAATACTATCTAGGACGTCAGTGGCGTACGCAGTTTGAAAGTCTAAAGGATGGAATCGCGAAACCACTTCAGACTTGTCTTGAATCTAATCATAACTTTTGTAAAGGGTGTTTGATGACGATGCAAGAAAAATCCTGAGAGAAATTTAGTTTTCATAAGGAAACATGAGCTTTTCATTGATGTGAGTGAGCTGCAAAATATTTGTATGTGAACTTCGTAGCCGTTTTATTTCGATTGTTCGAAATCCAGTCAAAAGTTGCAGACAACTTTACCACTGGTCCGCAACTCCGCTTCCACGCAATCACAAGGTTCAGGGGGGTGACCAGAACCTCTTAGAGCAAGTTATATCCAGTGTGCGTAAAGGACTTGTATACATCTGTCCCCTTTTCACAGTTGAATCATTTTAGTTTGGACGCGTCATGTAACGTGGCCAGGTCTATTAAATACCCATCATTAACGTTATTTTTCTCTGCCTAGCTTTTCCCCAACTATGTTGGTGTCGGCATTCTGTCTACAAAGATTTTTACATGGCTAACTGACCACAATACAGTTACTGGGTAACACAAAATCTCTTGGTAATACTGGTTGCCAGACTTTAGTATGCCTGGTTCCCACACTGTGTTACGACTTTCAGCAAACTACTCGTAACTATCCATGTTTTCTGAAGCAGGAGGGGTTCCGGTCTGTAATTGATGGTCCCATATCCACTGGCCTTAGCAAGCTTGATCGATTCATCATCATCATCAGCCTTTTAATGTTCCCACTGCTGGAACACAGGCCTCCTAACTGTAAGAGGCGGGCCCAGTGCAGGTTGGTGGATGTCATATATGTCTTCAGTAATTTTTGGTTCTAGAACATGTCGGTATCCTAACGATGTTTTCCTTCACTGTTTGACCGATGTACACCGATGTAATATTAGACTACTTTAATATAAGCAGTAATTCCTCGGAGCGACTAGGTATATTATTTACTCGCGTAATAAATGACAAATGTTGTTGTGGAATGTTTGTCGTGTGTCGTTTGTGCGGATATTAAACTCTTTATTTGATCTGTGACATTCATTAGTTTGTGCAACACAACCTTATAAATTTTCTTCGAATAATTGCTATTGCGACCTTTCTCTCAAGGTATTTTAAAGGCATTGCTTCAATATCTAACCAACTTAAAACTGTAGACAGCAGTTTCTTTTGACTTTTAGGTACACTGAACAATGAAGCAGGTAGGAACTTACTGCATTTTCATACTAATAATGTTGTACCAAAGCAAAATGTTTAAACAAAATTACTAAAACATAAATACGGTAGTGATTTATCATTCTAAACGTGATGTACAGATTTTATTTGATACTTTAATTTATCGAACGTCGAGCCTGCTTGAAATTCTCCATTTAGTTTCAGGTATATGGGACCGATACCTATCTTGTTTCCAAACACGGTACAAATATTTAACTTCGGATACCACTTTGAATTTAGCAACCGTGGAAATACACGCGGTATTTTTAACTAGACGGCCGTTCGTTTGTGTTAGAAACCAATCTCGTTGATATATCCATTAGCCAAATAGAGAGCCGGGGCCCGCACGCCGCCCTTAACAAAACATCTGCGGGTAAGTATTCGTGGTACGAAGAAACAAACATTATTTTCCTTTCATATCTATGGTGGGTAACCTATGGACGGGCTACAAATACAATATTATGAAAGGGGTAATAATGATACAAAGAATTACTTTGATGGCGAGTGTTTTTCTTCCTGCTAGGTAACCTGTAAAAGCTGTAATCGTTAGAGTATGTATGTTTAGATGTTTGTTAATCAGTCACGCCTCAACCGTTGGGCAGGCTTTGGATGAAACTTGACACACGTGTTGATCATGGACTGCATTAGGACACAATATTTTTTTGTCCTGGTCCCGGTATAAAGTTCCAAGGAATAACTTTCGGCTTTCACTTTGGCAAAGCCGCTGGCTTAGCAAAAGCTAGTTTAGCAGAAATGTTATTAGTTTTATATTTTATAGCAAATTTCATAGATACCCAAATGTTTGGTAAAAAAAACTCAGTTTTAATGGGTGAAAACGCTTCCTCATTAACAACGTTCTGAATTCAGATGAATTCAAAAGCTAGATCATTCGCAAATATTACTCCACTCATCACATAACACAAGATATCGTGCGACCTACAATATAAACCTGAATGTAAGAACTTTATGAGTAAATTTATATCACCTGCGGTATAATATCAAATTTCATAGATACCCAAATGTTCGGTAAAAAAACTCGGTTTTAATGGGTGAAACTTCAAGGGCCATTAGTGTAAAGCCTCGCGTCATTCTCCGCGTACAAACTCAAGCTTTTTACTGCAATAAACTTTCTGACAAGCCATTTGTGGCCGGAAAGTGTTCGCTGAAATTAATCACATGACCCACAACAGGCCTTGTTTACTCCTACCCCCGCGACTCTTGATAACTTCTTTATTTCACTTGTGAATGAATGACTGTCGTTGGCGCTTGCCGTTTTAAAACTACAATCCTTGAACATGTCTATATATGTAGTTTTGAAGTTTCCGTCGCGTCGCCCGAGCCGATTTAAACGTGCTAATTAAGATTCTCACATTGATGTTTTCATTGTTCTTTGTAGATGAAACTCACAGTAAATTCAGCGAAACGTAGAATTAGTCGAATCAAAGCAACTCGTGTCAGGCATGCAGCCATTCAGTGGCATCGTGGATCAAATTGAGACTTTAAACTCTGAATTGCGAAATTTCTCTTTGATATGTTGTCAGCGATTCTAAAGTCACGTATTTAATTCAACTTTATCGTCGGATGCAAAATCACTGTAAATTATCACAATACAAAATGAAAAGAAAGTGAGGCGAGAGTGGAACTACGACAAAAAGACGACAGACGCTGGTGAAAAGTTTAATTGTCTGCAAGTCTCTCTAAAAGTTAGGTAGTCTATGGTCGACGCGGGTGCAGAATAGCATGCCTGCGGGTTCTTGGAGCGTGCTTAACTAAATCGGTTGAATTAATACAAATAGAATAGAATATTGATTATTTCTTGGTTAAGAAGAATATTTAACACGACACTTAATAATTAATACAAGGTGGCTTTGAGTCCCCATATCTGACATTATTATTACAAATTGGTAAAGAAGGCTGAAGTCAAGAACCCAAATCAAATAAACCGGATTAGGTCATCGCTTTACGGCGAGTGGAAGTGGCGGGTCATCTCGGAGGAAGCAATTCTCGTGGTCGTAGATTGAATGCAAAATTGGATGAGATCCCACTGTTTTTACTGTATGGATCCCGGGAATTGTTACGTACCAAGTTCCCCGCGTTTTATTTTGTCGAGGGCAAACATTGTTTGAATGATTTGATTGAATGTGACAATAGTTATTGTAACTGACACTTCGACTGCTTTTGGGTTTCTTATTCAACCGTTTTCTCGGGAGATAAATTTATTCCCTTCATATTGGATGTTTGACCGCTTTTTGGGCTTTGTAGTTAGAGATTGGAGGGAGAGAGAATTTTTATATTGAAGCACGGATGATGTAACCGAATATTTTATCAATATCTGTAGATTTATTATGTCAGAAGAAGAACCCAGATATGTTTAATCATAATACAACACTGAAAAGACCCTTAGGTATATTGTGATTCAAAATCTATTAAACAAACTGTCAAGAATCTAAAATTCCTTTAAATTCGCTGTCAATATTTCCTACAATACAGGAACAACACAATACAACTAAGAAAAATGTGTTCCGAACATTTGTTTTGCTTCGAACAGCATAAGCTGAATTCTTATAATACTGGCTGTACAGGGAACTTGAAAACCGCTTTTCCATTTCCAGAGTTTACGAAAAATATTTATACATTCTTGTGACAAAAGAACGTTTGCTCTAAAGCTCCAGTGCCGTGAACTTATACTGCTAACAGAGCCAATCACATACGGTAGCTCGGTAGCGCAAGTAGTGTCGATTGTGGGGTTCAAGTGGCCCGCGTTCTTGCATAGGCCAATCGCAATGTTACCTTGCATTCGTTGCTAACGAATTCTATTCACTAAAGAATTAATAGATCGCTTCGCATGAATTAACATTTTATTAACGATATTTTTGTTACTTGCTAAATTAAATATTGTGAGGTTTATTTTATGAATATTGCGGACTGTAAAGTTCTACTTGATCTAAGTAGTTAATCACGTGGAATATAAAATTAAAACTTTATACGTTTACGAGTATTTTAATTTTCTATGCTCGATTTGTTTGAGTTAACATAAGCCTTTGTTTACTCTTTTAAAATCTACCATTACGATTACGACAAATATTGATCTTAAACTAAAAAGCTGTTCCAAACTTAACATAACTCAAAGAGAATTGAACGTAAGTAAACTTTCATGTTGGCGATGTTATTGGAAATCGCATTTCTGTTTACACAATATAACACTCGTTTGATTTTTTGATTATTTTCGTTCCGTTGCAACTTGCATGTTCATACTTTTGCATCAGATTGGAAACTGTAGAATTCTTCATACGGTAAAGTAACAAAAGAGAGCTCAGTCAAAGTCGCAAGTCGTTTTGCGTTTCGTATGACGACAGACCGCGTGGCGTGGCGGTGACACTTGCACAGTATCCCGCTCAAACTTTATCAAAAATGTCTACTAGACGCCAGGGTTTTAAAACTTTTGTTTCTATTTCTGAATGTGCTTCTGTAAGTGAATGAATTTGCTGGCGTTCTTTCACACGCGAGCCAAAAGGCTACATTTATGAAATCGTGTTTTGTTGGTAATATGTGATGGCAAAACATTAATGTTGCTTTCGAAGATGAATCTTGAAATGTGACAATGTACGTAATTACTTCCCAGAAATATCTTCTACATTTAGATACATAAATCTCATATAATATTCGAGCAACTTTCCAGCCAATCAAGCCAGTGGTGTGCAGTTGAAATGCTTCTGTCTATGTATATTAAGTGGACTCAAAAGAGCAAGCAATTTATAATAACTTTCTAGTTACCGGGAACCCGCCACAAGTACTCGTGAAAATTAAATCAGTGAGCTTTAAGTATCACTCAATGAGTGAATTCAAATTGGAAATTCACGAAAAACTAAAGGCACTTGTGTTGCTAACTGAACAGCCTATGTTTAAATTAATTTCGAGTATTTTGAAGTAAAGCACGATCCCGCATTAAAATTTCGGTTACAATATCGATTGCGGTTTCAGACAGCCACGGATACCACAAATGCTAAAGGAGGAATACTTTTTTATTAATTAATTTTGAAAAGTTGAATGCTATCTATTTGTATAAAATCTGAATTACAATGAATTTGTAAGCAATCTCCCTCATATGTAATGTAATGTATGTAATCGTTTAAGCGATTTTAATGTTTTTGTATGTAATTTAACCTAACATTGAGTTCACTATTTTTTGGACATTTTGTAGTGTTCTTTTTATTTTACCCAAAAATTATAAACTTGAATATCCTTTGAACTTTCAGAGGATACCATAAACCCACATAATTTCACAAAATTCAGTAAACTTCATTTTAACTGTGCCTGAAAAGCTTTGTTTCTGCCGAGCAGAGAGCAAAGTTTATCCTATAGAGAGCTGCATCTATTAATTTTTGTTAACTGAAATTCTATTCGCAACTTTGCACTCGAAATAATTTTTCTACGTTGAAGTTGGCGGCTATTATTTGCCCAGTTTATTTTTCTCCAAGTATGAGAGCCCTAGAGTTGAACACACAGTCTGTGTTGAAGTGAGCCGCTTCGCTGCGCACTATTGCACACTACTGCTCGCCCCGCGCACCAAAGCTAATATAGACTGAATGTGACGGAGTGAATTCTTTCAAGCATAACGCTAGCAATAACTGCACAGCTTTGCTAAATGTAAAAGGGTTTAGGCTGGATAAAACAATAAATTGAACCAATATAAGTGAAGACTTCATTGCTCTATTCGAATAAGCTCACGTCTCATAGAAAATTAATATAATACGTACGTTTTTCGAGTAACCTATTTCATAATTCTAATAGAGGCTTTTAGGGATGCTCCGCTATTTTTTCATAAAAACGTCATGACGCATGGCGGCCATAAGTTTGCCCAGAAAAGAGCGGAGAGAGCTGGATCCATGTAATTAGACGCTACGAAGATTTATGTTACGGAAATTCCCAAATTCTTTAAAAATTTTGGCTGCGACACGTGCTTCTTCTTGAAACACTTTTCCTCGGAAAAACTTATTGCTTTAATAAGTTTAAGTAACAGATATTTTACTGTTAAGTGTCTTTTACATGTTGTTGAGTGTTTCAATTAAGCAGAAATATAAATTAGGGAGTTTTTTAAGAACGGTAATGGCTTTTTATAAGACAAGTTAATGGTTGCGAGTTATATCTACGAGTACTAAACTCGTGTAACGAATACCGCATATCTACGGCGTAGTTCCCAAACATCTGTGTTTAAACCGGCAGCTTAAGCTTCTAGATCAACGACAACTTACTTGAGACAACTTCTGATACAAATACGAACATTATCTCCGTCCAATTTCGTTAAGCGAGGGGAAAAAGGTAAGAAAATGTATGAACTCTGTGTTTATTCGGGTCCGCTTTATTTCGATCGTCCTTAGGGGGCTCGCTTCATGTATCACTGCAGACGTCAGCCCTGGGTTAATTGTCTACGTGCGTTTTCAGCTGAATTCGTCACGTTCACCCGTTCACATCCCTATCGGTGTTTAGCCCCGTACTAATAAACATTTTCTAAATAAAGCGACCGATGTTACATCTACGAATACTCTGTATCAATATTTAACTTCCTCTCTTTGTTTCGTATTACTTATATGAGAACGGCTTATGAATCTAGATTTATGCGATATATTTTGTGGCTGAAATATCTCAGGTTAAATTGTGATTTTGGGACAAATTGCGAAGTTCGTTCTATATTATTGTATGTAATTTGGGCGTGGGCGCGACCAACTAGCAATGGGGATTTTAAATGCGCTGTGAGTATGAAGTGTTTATTTATTTATGTTAGGGATTTAGTCTGAAACGGCTATAGCTACTGGAATAAAACATTGACCGTACAGTTTATTTTATTCCCATTATGTTATAACAGGATGTACCTTCAAATACGCTAAGTGATATAATCTAGAGCAGCCATAGTATGAAGAATTATTTCGCTACCCCCAACCCCGGCTTTTATTCAACCGACTTCAAAAGTGATAAGGTTCTCAATTCGACTCTATTGTTTTTGTATTTTTGTTCCACAATTACGCCGCCGATTTTGGAGCGATTTAGAAAATTATATTTGTTTTAGAAAGGGTATCTCCCAAGGTGGTCCCATTGACACTAGGTCAGAATCTGATGGGAATGATGGGAACCCATGGAAATCGAGGGAACTGCTCAAATATTATAGGCATACATATAGCGATTTTGGTATTTGATATTTTTCATCTTCAATGAAATCATTTGCACTCAGAATGTATCATTTTGTGAAGTGGAACTGATGAGGAAGACTACAGATGGCCACTGGAACTTCTAATTGATAAGGGTGGCACAAGTATAAAATATCTTGAATAACCGACTATGATGAAGCTTATACCTATTCATAAATAAATGGTACCATTGAACCGATCTGATGATGATGACGGAAGGTAGGCAATGGAACGCCGAAATAAAACAATGTATCCTAGTCGTGTTTGGGTTTATTGGAATTTTTATGAGATGTTCTTTGAAACAAGAATTGTGTCATTAATTCTCAGTGCAAGAGATGTCAAGTGATGTCGGTGCAAAGATGGCTCTTAAATCTGTTTTTATATAAGGCAAATGCCAGAGTTGCTGTTTTTTTTTTTTGTTAATTTGTATTAACATACAAATGTTTATATCCTTTAGATTACCTTTTTTTTTAATAAATCTATATCTTTAAACTCTGTTGTTTTTTTACTGAGAAAGTTTTCGCGACTTCATGCGACCCTCCAGTAGTGGCTTCGCCCCCTGGGGGTCGCGGCCCACAGGTTGAAAAACACTGATCTAGAGGGTCATAGAAAGGCAAAATTTCAGTGAACGGTTAAAGTCATGATATGAGTCGTAAATTCTTATATTTCATTCCGTTTCTTTTTATAAAGTTCACTTATGGCTATTAGATTTTGTATTTAATAAATACTTATCTAGGACGTCAGTGGCGTACGCAGTTTGAAAGACTAAAGGATGGAATCGCGAAACCACTTCAGTCTTGTCTTGAATCTAATCATAACTTTTATAAAGGGTGTTTGATGACGATGCAAGAAAAATCCTGAGGGTATTTTAGTTTTCAGGAAACATGAGCTTTTCACTGACGTGAGTGAGCGGCAAACTATTTGTAAGTGAACTGCGTAGCCGTGTTTTATTCCGATTGGAAAAAATCCAGTCAAAGGTTGCAGGCAAGTTTACACACTGGACTGTAACTCCGCTTCCACACAATCACAGTACAGGTTCTCTTTCTCTGCCTAGCCTTTTCTGAATATTCTTACATAGTTGGATGTTAGGATATTCGGATTTTTACAAGGAGTGACTGCTGATTGACCACAACTCATTGTTACTGGGTTACACGAAATCTCTTGGTAATACTGGTTGTCAGACTTTAGTATGTCTGGTTACCACACTCTGTTAGGACTGGTTTGACAGACTTTCGGCAAACTACTCGTAACTACCCATGTTTTCCGAAGCACGGAGGGGTCTCGGTCTGTAATTGATCGTCACCCATTCACGGACCTTAGCAAGCTCTATTGATTCATTATCATCATCAGCCTTTTAATGTTCCCAATGCTGGGACACAGGCCAGGTGAGAAGGAATGTGTCGTAATCCACCAGGAAGGCCCAGTGCGGGTTGGTGGATGTCACATGTCTTCGAATTTTTGGTTCTAGGTCATGCGGAATCACATCGTGAGGAAATCGCCTCACGATGTTTTTCTTCACCATTTTGAGAGCAGTGGTGAT
Organism: Orthosia gothica; assembly: GCA_949775005.1. Classification (NCBI taxonomy): domain Eukaryota; kingdom Metazoa; phylum Arthropoda; class Insecta; order Lepidoptera; family Noctuidae; genus Orthosia; species Orthosia gothica. Next base: position 19,602,208 of record OX459037.1, read on the forward strand.
GAAATAATTTACGCAAACTGAAGCGCATCCGATCGATCGATTAGTGCGGCTGTTTTTACTTCGCAATGAGCATTACAGGATGTACATACTATTAGTCTACTTCAATATAAGCAGTAATTCCCCGTAGCGGCTAGGTATATTATTTACTCGCGTAATAAATGACAAATGTTGTTGTGGAATGTTTGTCGTGTGTCGTTTGTGCGGATATTAAACTCTTTATTTGCTCTGTGACATTCATTAGTTTGTGCAACACACCTCTATATATTTTTCTTCGAATAATTGCTGTTACGACCTTTCTCTAAAGGTATTTTTAAATGACATTGCTTCAAGATCTAACCAATTTAAAACTGTAGACAGCAGTTTCTTTTGACTATTAGGTACACTGAACAATGGAGCAGGTAGGAACTTACTGCATTTTCATAATTATAATTTTGTACCAAAGCAATTTTTTTATGCAAAATTACTAAAACATAAATACGGTATTGATTTATCATTCTAAACGTGATGTACAGATTTTATTTGACACTTTAATTTATCGTAACGTCGAGACTGCTTGAAATTCTCCATTTAGTTTCAGGTATATGGGACCGATACCTATCTTGTTTCCAAACACGGTACAAATATTTAACTTCGGATACCACTTTGAATTTAGCAACCGTGGAAATACACACGGTATTTTTAACTAGACGGCCGTTCGTTTGTGTTAGAAACCAATCTCGTTGATATATCCATTAGCCAAATAGAGAGCCGGGGCCCGCACGCCGCCCTTAACAAAACATCTGCGGGTATATTAGTATTCGTGGTACGAAGAAACAAACATTATTTTCCGTTCATTTCTATGGTGGGTAACCTATGGACGGGCTACAAATACAATATGATAAAAAGGGGTAATAATGATACAAATAATTACTTTGATTCGAGTGTTTTACTTCCTGCTAGGTAATATTTTAAACGTTAAAGTATGTATGTTTAGATGTTTGTTAATTAGTCATGCATCAACCGTTGGGAAGGTTTTGGATGAAACTTGACACACCTGTTGAACATGGACTGCATTAATAATAATAATAATAATAAAGCCTTTTTATTTCCTATAAACCTTACATATGCAGTTACAATGTTTTTTATATTATCTTAAATCTATGTAAGTAGCTCTATGTTTAATTGATTCTAATGTTAGTTTTTATTAATTTTATTATAGGAACCCCTTGGTAGGGTATAGGCCTCCTCCAACTTCTTCCATTTTGCTCTGTCCTGTGCTATTTTTGTCCAGTTTTTTCCTGCCACCGATACTATGTCGTCCGCCCATCGTTTTTGTGGTCTGCCCACGTTTCTTTTTCCTTGTGGGCCAGTCCATTTCGTGCTCTTGAGAGTCCATCGCTGGTCTGTGCATCTCGCTACATGGCCGGCCCAGCTCCATTTTAGTTTTAGTGCTTGGTGTAACGCGTCTGTCAGTTTCGTCTTTTTTCTTATTTCTTGACTTCTTGTTTTTTGAATTTTTCTTAGGCGTAGCATGCTTCTCTCCATTGCCCGCTGACAAGTTCTTATTTTGTTGGCTATATTGTTTGTAAACGTCCACGTCTGGGAGCCATAGGTCAAGCAGGGCAGAATACAAGTGTCCATGATGGTCTTTTTCATATTTAGGTCATAGTTACCTTTTAGTATTTCCCTGTGGGCCCAGTATTTGTTCCAGCTACACGTGACTCTTCTATTGACCTCGTCTTCATTATTTGTTTTAGAAAACGATACTTGTTTTCCTAAGTATACGTACTGCTCCACATATTCAAGTTCAACACCGTCTAGCAATATTTTTCCTTTTTTGCCTTTTGCCATTATTTTTGTTTTGCTGAGGTTCATATGCAAGCCTACATGTTTGCTCTCTGTATTAAGTTGGGATATCATATTTTCTAGCTTCTTGTGAGTTTCAGCAAAGATTGCGATATCGTCAGCAAACCTTAGGTGGGTGAGACGTTCGTTGTTAATTGGGATGCCTTCAGAGATCCAGTTCAATTTGGAAAATATGCACTGCAAGACAGCTATAAACAATGGACTGCATTAGGACACAATATTTTTTTGTCCTGGTCCAGGTATAAAGTTCCGAGGAATAACTTTCGGCTTTCAGTCTGGCAAAGCTGCTGGCAAAAGCAAGTTTAGCAGAAATGTTATTAGTTTTACATTTTATAGCAAATTTCATAGATACCCAAATGTTCGGTAAAAAAACTCAGTTTTAATGGGTGAAACTTCAAGGGCCATTAGTGTAAAGCCTCGCGTCATTCTCCGCGTACACACTCAAGCTTTTTACTGCAATAAACTTTCTGACAAGCCATTTGTGGCCGGAAAGTGTTCGCTGAAATTAATCACATGACCCACAACAGGCCTTGTTTACTCCTACCCGCGCGACTCTTGATAACTTCTTTATTTCACTTGTGAATTAATGGTTGTCGTTGGCAATCGCCGTTTTAGAACTACAATCCTTGAACATGTCTATGTAGTTTTGAAGTTTCCGTCGCCTTGCCCGAGGCGATTTAAACGTGCTAATTAAGATTCTCACATTGAAGTTTTCATTGTTCTTTGTAGATGAAACTCACAGTAAATTCAGCGAAACGTAGAATTAGTCGAATCAAAGCAACTCGTGTCAGGCACACAGCGTTTCAGTGGCATCGTGGATCAAATTGAGACTTTAAACTCTGAATTGCGAAATTTCTCTTTGAATGTTGTCAGCGATTCTAAAGTCACGTATTTAATTCAAATTCATCGTCGGATACAAAATCACAGTAAAAGATCACAATACAAAATGAAAAGAAAGTGAAGCGAGAGTGGAACTACGACAAATAGACGACAGACGCTGTTGAAAAGTTTAATTGTCTGCAAGTCTCTCTAGAAGTTAGGTAGTCTATGGTCGACGCGGGTCCAGAATAGCATGCCTGTGGGTTCTTGGCACGCTACTGAATTAATACAAATAGAATAGAATATTCTTTATTTTTTGGTCACTTAATAATTAGTACAAGGTGGCTTTGAGTCCGAGTGATCTGACATTATTATTACAAATTGGTAAAGAAGGCTGAAGTCAGGAACCCAAATCAAATAAACCGGATTAGGTCATCGCTTTACGGCGAGTGGAAGTGGCGGGTCATCTCGGAGGAAGCAATTCTCGTGGTCGTATATTGAATGCAAAATTGGATGAGATCCCACTGTTTTTACTGTATGGATCCCGGGAATTGTTACGTACCAAGTTCCCCGCGTTTTATTTTGTCGAGGGCACACATTGTTTGAATGATTTGATTGAATGTGACAATAGTTATTGTAACTGACGCTTCGACTGCTTTCGGGTTTCTTATTCAACCGTTTTCTCGAGAGATAAATTCTATTCTATAAATTTATTCCCATCATATTGGATGTTTGACCGCTTTTTGGGCTTTGTAGTTAAAGATTGGAGGGAGAGAGAATTTTTATATTGAATCACGGATGATGTAACGGAATATTTTATCAATATCTGTGGATTTATTATTAAAGAAGAAGAACCCATATAAGTTTAATCATAATACAACACTGAAAAATAACTTGTAGGTTTGAGATTTAATACATACCTATTAAACATATTTCCAAGAATCTAAAATTCCTTTAAATTCGCAGTCAATATTTCCTACAATACAGGAACAACACAATACAACTAAGAAAAATGTGTTCCAAACATTTGTTTTGCTTCGAACATCAAAAGCTGAATTCTTATAATACTGGCTGTACAGGGAACTTGAAAACCGCTTTTCCATTTCCAGAGTTTACGAAAAATATTTATACATTCTTGTGACAAAACAACGTGTGCTCTAAAGCTCCCGTGAACTTAAACTACTAACAGAGCCAATCACGTACGGTAGCTCGGTAGCGCAAGTAGTGCCGGTTGTGGGGGTCAAGTGGCCCGCGTACTTGCATAGGCCAATCGCAATGTTACCTAGCATTCGTTGCTAACGAGTTCTATTCACTAAAGAATTAATAGAGCGCTTCGCATGAATGAACATTTTATTAACGATATTTTTATTACTTTAAAAAAAAAAAAATTGTGATGTTTATTTTATGAATATCCCTCAAAGTGTCAATTTCCAGACACAATAGAAATTACCATTGTTTTAATCCGATTCGGAAATATGGACAGTTGAGCTGATATTGCAGACTGAAAAGTTCTACTTGATCTAAGTAGTTTATCACGTGGAATATAAAATTAAAACTTTATAGAATTACGAGTAAATTAATTTTCTACGCTCGAGTTGTTTGAGTTAAAAAAGCATTTGTTTACAGTTTAAAAATCTACCATGACGATTACGACAAATATTGATCCTAAACTAAAAAGCAGTTCCAAAATAAAATAACTCAAAGAGAATTGAACGTAAGTAAACTTTCATGTTGGCGGTGTTATTGGAATTGTGCAGGATTGCTCGCATTTCGGTTCACACACTCGTTTGATTTTTTGATTCTTTTCGTTCCGTTGCAACTTGCATGTTCATACTTTTGCATTCAGATTGGAAACTGCAGAATTCTTCATACGGTAAAGTGACAAAAGAGAGCTCAGTCAAAGTCGCGAGTCGTTTTGCGTTTCGTATGACGTCACACCGCGTGGCGTGGCGGCGAAACTCGCACAGTATCCCGCTCAAACTTTATCAAAAATAAATACTACTAGACGCCAGGGTTTTAAAACTTTTGTTTCTATTTCTGAATGTGCTTCTGTAAGTGAATGAATGTGCTGGCGTTCTTTCACAGGCGAGCCAAAAGGCTACATTTACGAAGTCGTGTTTTGCTGGTAATGTGTGATGGCAAAACATTAATATTGCTTTCGAAGATGAATCTTGAAATGTGACAATGTACGTAGTTACTTCCCAGAAATATCTTCTACATTTAGATACATAAAGCTCATATAACATTCGAGCAACTTTCCAGCCAATCAAGCCAGCTGTGTGCAGTTGAAATGATTCTGTCTATGATATTAAGTGGACTCAAAAGAGCAAGCAATTTATAATAACTTTCTAGTTACCGGGAACCCAGCCACAAGTTCTCATGAAAATTAAATCAGTGAGCTTTAAGTATCACTCAATGAGTGAATTCAAATTGGAAATTCACGAAAAACTAAAGGCACTTGTGTTGCTAACTGAACAGCCTATGTTTAAATTAATTTCGAGTATTTTGAAGTAAAGCACGATCCCGCATTAAAGTTTCGGTTACAATATCGATTGCGGTTTCAGACAGCCACGGATACCACAAATGCTAAAGGAGGAATACTTTTTTATTAATTAATTTTGAAAAGTTTAATGCTACCTATTTGTTAAAATCTGTGATACAATAAATTTGTAAGCAATCTCCCACATATGTATTTGTTTAAGCTAGACTAAACAATTTTAATGTTTTTGTATGTAATTTAACCTAACATTGAGTTCAGCATTTTTAGTACATTTTGTAGTGTTCTTTTTATTTTACCCAAAAATTCTAAACTTGAATAACCTTTGAACTTTCAGAGGCTACCATAAACCCGTATAATTAAAAAAAAAAACAGTAAACTTCATTATAACTGTGCCTGAAAAGCTTTGTTTCTGCCGAGCAAAGAGAAAAGTTTATCCTAGTAATGGTCAAACGCGAGCCTATCGATAATAAAAAAAAACCTATAGAGAGCTGCATCTATTATTTTTTGTTAACTGAAATTCTATTCGCAACTTTGCACTCGAAATAATTTTTCTACGTTGAAGTTGGCGGCTATTATTTGCCCAGTTTATTTTCCTCCAAGTATGAGAGCCCTAGAGTTGAACACACAGTCTGTGTTGAAGTGAGCCGCTTCGCTGCGCACTATTGCACACTACTGCTCGCCCCGCGCACCAAAGCTAATATAGACTGAATGTGACGGAGTGTATTCTTTCAAGCATAACGCTAGCAATAACTGCACAGCTTTGCTACATGTCAAAGGCTTTAGGCTGGATAAAACAATTAATTGAACCAATATAAGTGAAGACTTAAGTCCTCTATTCAAATAAGCTCACGTCTCATAGAAAATTAATATAATACGTACGTTTTTCGAGTAACCTATTTCATAATTCTAATAGAGGCTTTTAGGGATGCTCCGCTATTTTTTCATAAAAACGTCATGACGCATGGCGGCCATAAGTTTGCCCAGAAAAGAGCGGAGAGAGCTGGATCCATGTAATTAGATGCTACGAAGATTTATGTTACGGAAATTCCCAAATTCTTTTAAAATTTTGGCTGCGACACGTGCTTCTTCTTGAAACACTTTTCCTCGGGAAAAACTTATTGCTTTAATAAGTTTAAGTAGCAGATATTTTACTGTTAAGTGTCTTTTACATGTTGTTGAGTGTTTCAATTAAGCAGAAATATAAATTAGGGACTTTTTAAGAACGGTGATGGCTTTTTATAAGACAAGTTAATGTTTGCGAGTTATATCTAAGAGTACGAAACTCGTGTAACGAATCCCGCTTAACTACGGCGTAGTTCCCAAACATCTGTGTTTAAACCGGCAGCTTAAGCATCTAGATCAACGAAAACTTACTTGAGACAACTTCTGATACAAATACGAACATTATCTCCGTCCAATTTCGTTAAGCGAGGGGAAAAAGGTAAGAAAATGTATGAACTCTGTGTTTATTCGGGTCCGCTTTATTTCCATCGTCCTTAGGGGGCTTGCTTCATGTATCACTGCAGACGTCAGCCCTGGGTTAATTGTCTACGTGCGTTTTCAGCTGAATTCTTCACGTTCACATCCCTATCAGAGTTTAGCCCCGTACTAATAAACGTTTTCTAAATCGAGCGCCCTATGTTACATCTACGAATACTCTGTATCAATATTTGTCTTTCTCTCTTTGTTTCGTATTACTTATATGAGAACGGCTTATGAATCTAGATTTATGCGATATATTTTGTGGCTGAAATATCTCAGGTTAAATTGTGATTTTGGGATAAATTGCGAAATTCGTTCTATATTTTTGTATGTATTTTGGGCGTGGGCGCGACCAACTAGCAATGGGGATTGTTAATGCTTTGTGAGTGTGAAGTGTTTATTTATTTATGTTAGGGATTTAGTCTAAAACGGCTTTAGCTACTGGAATAAAACATTGACCGTACAGCTTATTTTATTCCCTTTATGTTATTACAGGATGTAACTACAAATATGCGATATAATCTAGAGCTTCATAGAAAGGCAAAATTTCAGTGATCGGAAAAAGTCATGGATCACTGTACTATTGATATGAGTCGTAAATTCTTCTGTTTCATTCCATTTCTTTTCATAAAGTGCACTTATGGCTGTTAGATTTCTTATAGAACATATACTTATCTAGGACGTCAGTGGCGTACGCAGTTTGAAAGACTAAAGAATGGAATCGCGAAACCACTTCAGACTTGCCTTGAATATAATCATAACTTTTTTTAAGGGTGCCTGATGACGATGCAAGAAAAATCCTGAGGGAAATTTAGTTTTCTGGAAAAATGAGCTTTTCATTGATGCAAGTGGGCTGTTAAATATTTGTATGTGAACTGCGTAGCCGTGGTTTATTTTGATGGTTCGAAATCCAGTCAAAGGTTGCAGGCAACTTTACCACTGATCCGCAACTCCGCTTCCACACAATCACAAGGTTCAGGGGGATGACCAGAACCTCTTAGAGCAAGTTATTTCCAGTGTGCGTAAAGGACTTGTATACATATGTCTCTTTTTCATAGTCGAACCATTTTAGTTTGGACTAGTCATGGAATGGGGCCAGGTCTATAAAATACCCAGCATTGGCGTTATTTTTCTCTGCCCAGCTTTTCCCCAACTATGTTGGGGTCGGCATCCAGTCTAGAAAGATTTTTTGATGGCTAACTGACCGCAATATAGTTACTGGGTAACACAAAATCTCTTGGTAATACTGGTTGCCACACTGTGTTACGACTTTCAGCAAACTACTCGTAACTATCCATGTTTTCCGAAGCAGTAGGGTCTCGGTCTGTAATTGATGGTCCCCCATCCACAGGCCTTAGCAACTTGATCGATTCATCATCATCATCAGCCTTTTAATGTTCCCACTGCTGGGACACAGGCCTCCTAACTGTGAAAGGGAATGGGCCGAAATCCACCAAGCGGACCCAGTGCAGGTTGGTGGATATCATATGTCTTCGGTAATTTTTGGTTCTAGAACATGTCGGTATCCTCACGATGTTTTCCTTCACTGTTTGACTGATGTACACTAATGTACTATTAGTCTACTTTAATATGAGCATTAATTGCTCGTAGCGACTAGGTATATTATTTACTCGCGTAATAAATGACAAATGTTTTTTGTGGAATGTTTGTCGTGTGTCGTTTGTGCGGATATTAAACTCTTTATTTGATCTGTGACATTCATTAGTTTGTGCAACACAACCTTATAAATTTTCTTCGAATAATTGCTATTGCGACCTTTCTCTCAAGGTATTTTAAAGGCATTGCTTCAATATCTAACCAATTTAAAACTGTAGACAGCAGTTTCTTTTGACTTTTAGGTACACTGAACAATGGAGCAGGTAGGAACTTACTGCATTTTCATACTAATAATGTTATACCAAAGCAAAATGTTTAAACAAAATTACTAAAACATAAATACGGTAGTGATTTATCATTCTAAACGTGATGTACAGATTTTATTTGATACTTTAATTTATCGAACGTCGAGCCTGCTTGAAATTCTCCATTTAGTTTCAGGTATATGGGACCGATACCTATCTTGTTTCCGAACACGGTACAAATATTTAACTTCGGATAGCACTTTGAATTTAGCAACCGTGGAAATACACACGGTATTTTTAACTAGACGGCCGTTCGTTTGTGTTAGAAACCAATATCGTTGATATATCCATTAGCCAAATAGAGAGCCGGGGCCCGCACGCCACCCTTAACAAAACATCTGCGGGTAAGTATTCGTGGTACGAAGAAACAAACATTATTTTCCTTTCATTTCTATGGTGGGTAACCTATGAACGGGCTACAAATACAATATGAGAAAAGGGGTACTAATAATACAAAGAATTACTTTAATTCGAGTGTTTTACTTCCTGCTAGGTAATATTTTAAACGTTAAAGTATGTATGTTTAGATGTTTGTTAATCAGTCATGCCTCAACCGTTGGGAAGGTTTTGGATGAAACTTGACACACGTGTTGATCATGGACTGCATTAGGACACAATATTTTTTTGTCCTGGTTCAGGTATAAAGTTCCTAGGAATAACTTTCGGCTTTCACTCTGGCAAAGCTGCTGGCAAAAGCTAGTTTAGCAGAAATGTTATAAGTTTTATATTTTATAGCAAATTTCATAGATACCCAAATGTTCTGTAAAAAAAAATCAGTTTTAATGGGTGTAACTTCAAGGGCCGTTAGTGTAAAGCCTCGCGTCATTCTCCGCGTACAAACTCAAGCTTTTTACTGCAATAAACTTTCTGACAAGCCATTTGTGGCCGGAAAGTGTTCGCTGAAATTAATCACATGACCTACAACAGGCGTTGTTTACTCCTACCCGCGCGACTCTTGATAACTTCTTTATTTCACTTGTGAATTAATGGCTGTCGTTGGCGCTTGCCGTTTTAAAACTACAATCCTTGAACATGTCTATGTAGTTTTGAAGTTTCCGTCACCTCGCCCGAGGCGATTTAAACGTGCTAATTAAGATTCTCACATTGAAGTTTTCATTGTTCTTTGTAGATGAAACTCACAGTAAATTCAGCGAAACGTAGAATTAGTCGAATCAAAGCAACTCGTGTCAGGCACACAGCCATTCAGTGGCATCGTGGATCAAATTGAGACTTTAAACTCTGAATTGCGAAATTTCTCTTTGATATGTTGTCAGCGATTCTAAAGTCACGTATTTAATTCAACTTTATCGTCGGATGCAAAATCACTGTAAATTATCACAATACAAAATGAAATGAAAGTGAGGCGAGAGTGGAACTACGACAAATAGACGACAGACGCTGGTGAAAAGTTTAATTGTCTGCAAGTCTCTCTAGAAGTTAGGTAGTCTATGGTCGACGCGGGTGCAAAATAGCATGCCTGCGGGTTCTTGGAGCGTGCTTAACTAAATTGGTTGAATTAATACAAATAGAATAGAATATTGATTATTTCTTGGTTAAGAAGAATATTTAACACGACACTTAATAATTAATACAAGGTGGCTTTTAGTCCCCATATCTGACATTATTATTACAAATTGGTAAAGAAGGCTGAAGTCAGGAACCCAAATCAAATAAACCGGATTAGGTCATCGCTTTACGGCGAGTGGAAGTGGCGGGTCATCTCGGAAGAAGCAATTCTCGTGGTCGTAGATTGAATGCAAAATTGGATGAGATCCCACTGTTTTTACTGTATGGATCCCGGGAATTGTTACGTACCAAGTTCTCCGCGTTTTATTTTGTCGAGGGCACACATTGTTTGAATGATTTGATTGAATGTGACAATAGTTATTGTAACTGACGCTTCGACTGCTTTCGGGTTTCTTATTCAACCGTTTTCTCGGCAGATAAATTTATACCCTTCATATTGGATGTTTGACCGCTTTTTGGGCTTTGTAGTTAAAGATTGGAGGGAGAGAGAATTTTTATATTGAACCACGGATGATGTAACGGAATATTTTATCAATATCTGTAGATTTATTATGACAGAAGAAGAACCCAGATATGTTTAATCATAATACAACACTGAAAAGACCCTTAGGTATATTGTGATTCAAAATCTATTAAACAAACTGTCAAGTCCTTTAAATTCGCTGTCAATATTGCCTACAATACAGGAACAACACAATACAACTAAGAAAAATGTGTTCCGAACATTTGTTTTGCTTCGAACAGCAAAAGCTGAATTCTTATAATACTGGCTGTACAGGGAACTTGAAAACCGCTTTTCCGTTTCCAGAGTTTACGAAAAATATTTATACATTCTTGTGACAAAAGAACGTGTGCTCTAAAGCTCCCGTGAACTTATACTGCTAACAGAGCCAATCACGTACGGTAGCTCGGAAGCGCAAGTAGTGCCGGTATTGGAGGTCAAGTGGCCCGCGTACTTGCATAGGCCAATCGCAATTTTACCTTGCATTCGTTGCTAATGAGTTCTATTCACTAAAGAATTAATAAAGCGATTCGCATGAATGAACATTTTATTAACGATATTTTTATTACTTGCTAAAAAAATTAATATTGTGATGTTTATTTTATGAATATTGCGGACTGAAAAGTTCTACTTGATGTAGTTGATCACGTGGAATACAAAATTAAAACTTTATACGTTTACGAGTATTTTAATTTTCTATGCTCGATTTGTTTGAGTTAACACAAGCCTTTGTTTACTGTTTTAAAATCTACCATGACGATTACGACAAATATTGATCGTAAACAAAAAAGCAGTTCCAAACTTAACATAACTCAAAGAGAATTGAACGTAAGTAAACTTTCATGTTGGCGATGTTATTGGAATTCGCATTTCTGTTTACACAATATAACACTCGTTTGATTTTTTGATTATTTTCGTTCCGTTGCAACTTGCATGTTCATACCTTTGCATTCAGATTGGAAACTGTAGAATTCTTTATAAGGTAAAGTGACAAAAGAGAGCTCAGTCAAAGTCGCGAGTCGTTTTGCGTTTCGTATGACGTCACACCGCGTGGCGTGGCGGCGACACTCGCACAGTATCCCGCTCAAACTTTATCAAAAATGTCTACTAAACGCCAGGGTTTTAAAACTTTTGTTTCTATTTCTGAATCTGCTTTTGTAAGTGAATGAATGTGCTGGCGTTCTTTCACACGCGAGCCAAAAGGCTACATTTGAGATGTCGTGTTTTGCTGGTAATGTATGACAGCAAAACATTAATGTTGATTTCGAAAATGAATCTTGAAATTTGATAATGTACGTAGTTACTTCCCAGAAATATATTCTTCATTTAGATACATAAAGCTCATATAATATTCGAGCAACTTTCCAGCCAATCAAGCCAGCGGTATGTAGTTGAAATGCTTATGTCTATGATATTAAATGGACTCAAAAGAGCAAACAATTTATAATAACTTTCTAGTTACCAGGAACCCAGCCACAAGTACTTGTGAAAATTAAATCAGTGAGCTTTAAGTTTCACTCAATAAAACACGAGAAACTAAAGGCACTTGTGTTGCTAACTGAACAGACTATGTTTAAATTAATTTCGAGTATTTTGAAGTAAAGCAGGATCCCGCATTAAAGTTTCGGTTACAATATCAATTGCGGTTTCAGACAGCCACGGATACCACAAATGCTAAAGGAGGAATACTTTTTTATTAATTAATTTTGAACAGTTTAATGCTACCTATTTGTCTAAAATCTGTAATACAATGAACTTGTAAGCAATTTCCCTCATATGTATTTGTTTAAGCTAGACTAATTTTTTTTTATGTTTTTGTATGTAATTTAACCTATCATTGAGTTCAGCATTTTTTGTACATTTTGTAGTGTTCTTTTTATTTTACCCAAACATTCTAAACTTGAATAACCTTTGAACTTTCAGAGGTTACCGTAAACCCACATAATTAAAAAAAAATCAGTAAACTTCATTATAACTGTGCCTGAAAAGCTTTGTTTCTGCCGAACAGAGAGAAAAGTTTATCCTATAGAGAGCTGCATCTATTAATTTTTGTTAACTGAAATTCTATTCGCAACTTTGCACTCGAAATAATTTTTCTACGTTGAAGTTGGCGGCTATTATTTGCCCAGTTTATTTTCACCCAAGTATGAGAGCCCTAGAGTTGAACACACAGTCTGTGTTGAAGTGAGCCGCTTCGCTGCGCACTATTGCACACTACTGCTCGCCCCGCGCACCAAAGCTAATATAGACTGTATGTGACGGAGTGTATTCTTTCAAGCATAACGCTAGCAATAACTGCACAGCTTTGCTAAATGTAAAAGGCTTTAGGCTGGATAAAACAATAAATTGAACCAATATAAGTGAAGACTTCATTGCTCTATTCGAATAAGCTCACGTCTCATAGAAAATTAATATAATACGTACGTTTTTCGGGGGTTATTTCATAATTCTAATAGAGGCTTTTAGGGATGCTCCGCTATTTTTTCATAAAAACGTCATGACGCATGGCGGCCATAAGTTTGCCCAGAAAAGAGCGGAGAGAGCTGGATCCATGTAATTAGACGCTACGAAGATTTATGTTACGGAAATTCCAAAATTCTTTTAAAATTTTGGCTGTGACACGTGCTTCTTCTTAAGAGGCAGGTTTGCGAGCGTGAGAACTTATTTTAGAACCCACACATCGACATTTTCACTAACACATTTGCATCACACATTGTAGTGTACACGCACCCAAGAACAAGTGAAAAATTATGCGGCGCGACGGGCATAATATAGCTTCAATGCGCGTTCGCTTCTGAAGGATTTGTAAGCTTGTCTCAAAAACGCGCAATGTATTAGCTATTGATGCACCGCTCCGCACGGCACGCGTGCCCATAGTAATATAGTCGTGAATAAAGGGTGGGGTCACAGTGTAATCGGTTGTGTAGTTTGATTGTTAGAAAAAATAATTACTATATGTAATACAACATTTAAATTATTATTATGATAAGTACAAAAAATAGTGCTTGATTGAATGATGTTCTCTAATTTATTTATTTTATTGCTTAGATCTAGAACCTTTTTTAGGGTTCCGTGGCCAAATGGCAAACAAAAAACGGAACCTTTATATATTCGTCATGTCTGTCTGTCTGTCCGTCCGTGTGTCACAGCCATTTTTTCCCGAAACTATAAGAACTATGCTGTTGAAACTTGATAAGTAGATGTATTCTGCGAACTGCATTAAGATTTTCACACAAAAATAGAAAAAAAAACAATAAATTTTGGGGGTGCCCATACTTGAAACTGAAACAAAATTTGTTTTTTTTCTTCAAATCCATACGTGTGGGGTATCTATGGATAGGTCTTCAAAAATGATGTTGAGGTTTCTATTATATTTTTTTCTAAACTGAATAGGTAGTTTGCGCGAGAGACACTTCCAAAGTGGTAAAATGTGTCCCCCCCTGTAACTTCTAAATTAACAGAATGATAAAACTAAAAAAACATATGATGTACATTAATTACCAAGTAAACTTCCACTGGAAATTGATTTGAACGAGATCTAGTAAGTAGTTTTTTTTTTAATACGTCATAAATCGTAAACCGCAATTTACCAAGTACGGAACCCTTCGTGCGCGAGTCCGACTCGCACTTGGCCGGTTTTTTCAACTCATGATGGCTTATAAATATGTTAGGTATTTTGTGTATGATTTTATTGTATAAGTAGGTTTGTGGCTGCTTAATGTTAAATGCCACAACACATGTTGCACAACGAGCTGCGTAAGATTGTCTAGTTGAGAAATTAATTAGTTTTCCTCCTACGAACTTTGCAACAACACTTTCAAAAACCTCTGCTATATTACTATTGACTTTATAAATTAAGCTTTTAGCAATGTTGACTAATCCTGAGACAAGTTTCATTACGGCAATAAAAAAGGTGTAAGCTTTCATTACCGGCAAAAAAAATTATCAGTGCCAATTTCACCATTTATATTTGTTGAATTCAGTTGCTTGCAATAGTATGGCTTACAAGACACATGATTACCAAAAACATGATTTGGTCCATTTTATCTTATTGCTTGAATAGTGATACAGTCATGTCACGACACTCGCGACCCACCCTTATGCCTATTGTGTATGTGTGCGTAGACGTTTTGCGAACTCGGCTCGGAAAAAAAACGGACGTGCTCTCACCTTGGAGTCTAAGACGGCACTGAAAATTTTTCGCGCGCGTGTTCGATCATAAAACAAATGACGGGAGCGTAACGCTCCATACTAAAATGTATGGGGAATAGAAAACAATTTGTGTAGAAAAAATAACAATGTTGAAACGTGGATTACTATCATTTGGTGTGACTTATTAGATAAATAAAACGGTGAACGTTATATTCATACTTTCGTGTCACGATATATCTAAAGAGATTTATAAAAAATCTTCTAGAATTATGACAATAGTGCAAATAGAAAAGGTCGATTTAGATGTTTTTGAGAGATTTCAACAATTTTTTTTTTAGAAATTTAGGATGGTTTTACAAATATCTCGCGGTGAAACTGTTGGCACATCTGTTAAGGTTCTTCATATTTTTTTTTGTGTAATTCAGCGCGGTGAATCTTTAGAAATAACGAAAACTGTAAGTGCCTTTTTAGGTGTTTCTTAAGGACTCGCCTCTTAAAACACTTTTCCTCGGAAAAAACTTATTGCTTTAATAAGTTTAAGTAGCAGATATTTTACTGTTAAGTGTCTTTTACATGTTGCTGAGTGTTTCAATTAAGCAGAAATATAAATTAGGGAGTTTTTAAGAACGGTAATGGCTTTTTATAAGACAAGTTAATGGGTGCGAGTTATATCTACGAGTACTAAACTCGTGTAACAAATACCGCATATCTACGGCGTAGTTCCCAAACATCTGTGTTTAAACCGGCAGCTCAAGCTTCTAGATCAACGACAACTTACTTGAGACAACTTCTGATACAAATACGAACATTATCTCCGTCCAATTTCGTTAAGCGAGGGGAAAAAGGTAAGAAAATGTATGAACTCTGTGTTTATTCGGGTCCGCTTTATTTCCATCGTCCTTAGGGGGCTCGCTTCATGTATCACTGCAGACGTCAGCCCTGGGTTAATTGTCTACGTGCGTTTTCAGCTGAATTCGTCACGTTCACCCGTTCACATCCCTATCGGAGTTTAGCCCCGTACTAATAAACGTTTTCTAAATCGAGCGCCCTATGTTACATCTACGAATACTCTGTATCAATATTTGTCTTTCTCTCTTTGTTTCGAATTACTTATATGAGAACGGCTTATGAATCTAGATTTATGCGATAAATTTTGCGGCTGAAATATCTCAGGTTAAATTGTGATTTTGGGATAAATTGCGAAATTCGTTCTATATTTTTGTATGTATTTTGGGCGTGGGCGCGACCAACTAGCAATGGGGATTGTAAATGCTTTGTGAGTGTGAAGTGTTTATTTATTTATGTTAGGGATTTAGTCTAAAACGGCTTTAGCTACTGGAATAAAACATTGACCGTACAGCTTATTTTATTCCCTTTATGTTATTACAGGATGTAACTACAAATATGCGATATAATCTAGAGCGTCATAGAAAGGCAAAATTTCAGCGATCGGAAAAAGTCATGGATCACTGTACTATTGATATGAGTCGTAAATTCTTCTGTTTCATTCCATTTCTTTTCATAAAGTGCACTTATGGCTATAAGATTTCTTATAGAACATATACTTATCTGGGACGTCAGTGGCGTACGCAGTTTGAAAGACTAAAGAATGGAATCGCGAAACCACTTCAGACTTGCCTTGAATATAATCATAACTTTTTTTAAGGGTGCCTGATGACGATGCAAGAAAAATCCTGAGGGAAATTTAGTTTTCTGGAAAAATGAGCTGTTAAATATTTGTTATATGTAAGTGGGCTGTTAAATATTTGTATGTGAACTGCGTAGCCGTGTTTTATTTCGATTGTTCGAAATCCAGTCAAAGGTTGCAGGCAACTTTACCACTGGTCCGCAACTCCGCTTCCACACAATCACAAGGTTCAGGGTGGAGACCAGAACATCTTAGAGCAAGTTATTTCCAGTGTGCGTAAAGGACTTGTATACATCTGTCCCATTTTCACAGTCGAACCATTTTAGTTTGGACTAGTCATGGAATGGGGCCAGGTCTATAAAATACCCATCATTGGCGTTATTTTTCTCTGCCAAGCTTTTCCCCAACTATGTTGGGGTCGGCATTCAATCTAGAAAGGTTTTTACATGGCTAACTGACCACAATACAGTTACTGGGTAACACAAAATCTCTTGGTAATACTGGTTGACAGACTTTAGTATGCCTGGTTACCACACTGTGTTACGACTTTCGGCAAACTACTCGTAACTATCCATGTTTTCCGAAGCAGTAGGGTCTCGGTCTGTAATTGATGGTCCCCCATCCACAGGCCTTAGCAACTCGATCGATTCATCATCATCATCAGCCTTTTAATGTTCCCACTGCTGGGACACAGGCCTCCTAACTGTGAAAGGCGGGCCCAGTGCAGGTTGGTGGATGTCATATAATTTCTTCGGTAATTTTTGGTTCTAGAACATGTCGGTATCCTAACGATGTTTTCCTTCACTGTTTGACCGATGTACACCGATGTACTATTAGACTACTTTAATATAAGCAGTAATTCCTCGTAGCGACTAGGTATATTATTTACTCGCGTAATAAATGACAAATGTTGTTGTGGAATGTTTGTCGTGTGTCGTTTGTGCGGATATTAAACTCTTTATTTGCTTTGTGACATTCATTAGTTTGTGCAACACAGCCTTATATATTTTCTTCGAATAATTGCTATTGCGACCTTTCTCTCAAGGTATTTTAAAGGCATTGCTTCAATATCTAACCAACTTAAAACTGTAGACAGCAGTTTCTTTTGACTTTTAGGTACACTGAACAATGGAGCAGGTAGGAACTTACTGCATTTTCATACTATTGTACCAAAGCAAAATGTTTATACAAAATTACTAAAACATAAATACGGTAGTGATTTATCATTCTAAACGTGATGTACAGATTTTATTTGACACTTTAATTTATCGAACGTCGAGCCTACTTGAAATTCTCCATTTAGTTTCAGGTATATGGGACCGATACCTATCTTGTTTCCAAACACGGTACAAATATTTAACTTCGGATACCACTTTGAATTTAGCAACCGTGGAAATACACACGGTATTTTTAACTAGACGGCCGTTCGTTTGTGTTAGAAACCAATCTCGTTGATATATCCATTAGCCAAATAGAGAGCCGGGGCCCGTACGCCGCCCTTAACAAAACATCAGCGGGGAAGTATTCGTGGTACGAAGAAACAAACATTATATTCCTTTCATTTCTATGGTGGGTAACCTATGGACGGCCTACAAATACAATATGAGAAAAGGGGTAATAATGATACAAAGAATTACTTTAATGGCGAGTGCTTTACTTCCTGCTAGGTAATATTTTAAACGTTAAAGTATGTATGTTTAGACGTTTGTTAACCAATCACGCCTCAACCGTTGGGACAGCTTTGGATGAATCTTAACACACGTGTTGATCATGGACTGAATTAAGACACAATATTTTTTTGTCCGGATCCCGGTTAGAAAGTGCTGAGGAATAACTTTCGGCTTTCACCCTGGCAAAGCCGCTGGCAAAATCTAGTTTAGCAGAAATGTTTTATATTTTTATATTTTATAGCAAATTTCATAGATACCCAAATGTTCGGTAAAAATTAACTCAGTTTCAAGGGCCATTAGTGTAAAGCCTCGCGTCATTCTCCGCGTACAAACTCAAGCTTTTTACTGCAATAAACTTTCTGACAAGCCATTTGTGGCCGGAAAGTGTTCGCTGAAATTAATCACATGACCCACAACAGGCCTTGTTTACTCCTACCCGCGCGACTCTTGATAACTTCTTTATTTCACTTGTGAATTAATGGCTGTCGTTGGCGCTTGCCGTTTTAAAACTACAATCCTTGAACATGTCTATGTAGTTGTGAAGCTTCCGTCGCCTCGCCCGAGGCGATTTAAACGTGCTAATTATGATTCTCACATTGAAGTTTTTATTGTTCTTTGTAGATAAAACTCACAGTAAATTCAGCGAAACGTAGAATTAGTCGAATCAAAGCAACTCGTGTCAGGTACACAGTGTTTCAGTGGCATCGTGGATCAAATTGAGACTTTAAACTCCGAATTGCGAAATTTGTTTTTGATATTTTATGAGCGATTCTAAAGTCACGTATTTAATTCAACTTTATCGTCGGATGCAAAATCACTGTAAATGATCACAATACAAAATGAAAAAAAGAAAGTGAGGCGAGAGTGGAACTACGACAAATAGACGACAGACGCTGGTGAAAAGTTTAATTGTCTGCAAGTCTCTCTAAAAGTTAGGTAGTCTATGGTCGACGCAGGTAGCAGAATAGCATGCCTGCGGGTTCTTGGAGCGTGCTTAACTAAATTGGTTGAACTAACACAAATAGAATAGAATATGGATTATTTCTTGGTTAAGAAGAATATTTAACACGACACTCAATAATTAATACAAGGTGGCTTTGAGTCCCCATATCTGACATTATTATTACAAATTGATAAAGAAGGCTGAAGTCAGGAACCCAAATCAAATAAACCGGATTAGGTCATCGCTTTACGGCGAGTGGAAGTGGCGGGTCATCTCGGAAGAAGCAATTCTCGTGGTCGTAGATTGAATGCAAAATTGGATGAGATCCCACTGTTTTTACTGTATGGATCCCGGGAATTGTTACGTACCAAGTTCTCCGCGTTTTATTTTGTCGAGGGCACACATTGTTTGAATGATTTGATTGAATGTGACAATAGTTATTGTAAGTGACGCTTCGACTGCTTTCGGGTTTCTTATTCAACCGTTTTCTCGTGAGATAAATTTATACCCTTCATATTGGATGTTTGACCGCTTTTTGGGCTTTGTAGTGTAGCGTTACGTATAGCGCCGGAGAGCTATACGTAAGCCACGTTAATAAAATTAAGAATAAAAAGTTAAAAATTAAATTAAAGCTATAAAAATAAAGGATAAAGAAGTATAAAACTAAAGGGCTGGCTTCGCGCGACGTGGGCAGGTATCCAGCCAGCAGGTCGGGCAGGAAGTTGTAGAATGTCCGAGGTAGATAGGTGAGCAGACACCACGACGGACAAGCAGGCAATCGGGCAGGTAAGGCAGACAGCTGGCCGAACTGGAACTCTTCAAACCGTCGTGGTATGCTCGAGAGAGACACGTGAGCAGGCACCACGACGGAGTAGCAGGCATACGGTCAGGAAAGGCAGGCAGGACAGCAGTGAAACGGCTAGTAGCCAGATACGTGGGTAAATCATACACGATATAACACTCACAGTATATATTTTAGAGCACTTCAGAAAATAGTATATTTACATAAAAGTTTCACAGGTTTAAGGCTTTTAAAGAGTGTTAGGAATAGAAAAAGACATTGAATTCCAGTACACAGTATAACCCACTATCGGCGTTCAGACCAGACTCTAGACTGAAAAATCTGAAGCCCGTTTTTCATTCGATTTGCAATCCTTTCTAAATTTCAAATTCAAATCTCAATAAGACCAAAGCGAATAAAAACGGCTTTACAAAGGCGGGTCAGTCTGCTCTGACCTTACAATAATGTACAACTAGCTTAAGGAAAGGTCTAGATATTATAGTCAATGGTACCTATGGTATGTCTATGGCTTTAAGAAAATAAAATAGACAGACATATGTCATGCCAGATAAAACGTCACAGTAGAAAAATATTACAAGAAGAATTAAAAATTACGAATATAATTTAAGTTTAGATATTTAAAACAGTCAGAAATAACTAAATATGCTTTCCAGATGTAATAATACAAAGAATATATATAAAAATGAGTTACACAAATTGATGCGATATCAAAAGATGTGAAGATGGATTGTGGAGTGTTATGAAACGTAAGTAGATCTTTAATAAATACCACAGTAGTTAAAGATTGGAGGGAGAGAATTTTTATATTGAATCACGGATGATGTAACGAAATATTTTATCAATATCTGTAGATTTATTATGACAGAAGAAGAACCCAGATATGTTTAATCATAATACAACAATGAAAAGACCCTTAGGTATATTGTGATTCAAAATCTATTAAACAAACTGTCAAGTCCTTTAAATTCGCTGTCAATATTGCCTACAATACAGGAACAACAGAATACAACTAAGAAAAATGTGTTCCGAACATTTGTTTTGCTTCGAACAGCAAAAGCTGAATTTTTATAATACTGGCTGTACAGGGAACTTGAAAACAGCTTTTCCATTTCCAAAGTTTACGAAAAATATTTATACATTCTTGTGACAAAAGAACGTGTGCTCTAAAGCTGCCGTGAACTTATACTGCTATAACAGAGCCAATCACGCACGGTAGCTCGGTAGCGCAAGTAGTGCCGGTTGTGAGGGTCAAGTGGCCCGCGTACTTGCATAGGCCACTTGTTATGTTACCTGCATCCCTTGCTAACGAATTCTATTCACTAAAGAATTAATACAGCGCTTCGCATGAATGAACACTTTATTAACGATATTTTTATAACTTGCTAAACAAACTAAATATTGTGATGTGTATTTTATGAATATTGCAGACTGAAAAGTTCTACTTGATCTAAGTAGTTTATCACGTGGAATATAAAATTAAAACTTTATAGATTTACGAGTAAATTAATTTTCTACGCTCGAGTTGTTTGAGTTAAAAAAGCATTTGTTTACAGTTTTAAAATCTACCATGACGATTACGACAAATATTGATCCTAAACTAAAAAGCAGTTCCAAAATAAAATAATTCAAAGAGAATTGAACGTAAGTAAACTTTCATGTTGGCGATGTTATTGGAATTGTGCAGGATTGCTCGCATTTCGGTTCACACCCTCGTCTGATTTTTTGATTCTTTTCGTTCCGTTGCAACTTGCATGTTCATACTTTTGCATTCAGATTGGAAACTGCAGAATTCTTCATACCGCACCTTCGGTAGAACAAGGGCACAATTGTCAAAAATTGCAAAAATGAGTTAAGTATACAGAAATGCCTTAAAAATGCTATTTGAACTGGAGGAACAAAGACAGTCATTTAATTCCTTTAAAAATCCGCTAGGCGAAAATAGTGACTTTGTCTTATTGGTGCCTTTTTACTGCTCTCTTGGCTGGACATAGTCTCATTGGTCAGTTGCGCCGTCGGCGGGGAGAGAGGCAGTCGTCACTTGGACCGCTAACGTCGTAAAGGTAAATATGCCCTTTTAATTTTTTGGTTTCTGGAGCGACAATGCCACATCTTATTACACTTATGCCTAATTTATAATTTTAAAATTGGAAGGACAAAGTCGTTCAGACAGTTATGCCCTTGTCCGTTCAAAATAATATACATTTTGGTAGAACAAGGGCACAAATGTATCCCTTCCTTAAAATTAAAATTAATTGAAAAAAAACTAAAAGTTCTTAATTCTTGTTAACTATACGCCTAAAAAGGATATAGTATATAGTTTATATCATGCAAAGAAGAAAAACTTTCGAGCAATATTAACAGAGCAAGACCTCACTGAATGCAATAAATATCTTAAAATAGCTCTCCTGTAAAATAGCAAAAACTGCAATTATGCCCTTGTTCTACCGAAGGTGCGATACAGTAAAGTGACAAAAGAGAGCTCAGTCAAAGACGCGAGTCGTTTTGCGTTTCGTATGACGTCACACCGCGTGGCGTGGTGGCGACACTCGCCCAGTATCCCGCTAAAACTTTGTCAAAAATGTCTACCAGACGCCAGTGTTTGAAAACTTTTGTTTCTATTTCTGAATCTGTTCTGTAAGTGAATGAATGTGCTGGCGTTCTTTCACACGCGAGCTAAAAGGCTACATTTATGAAGTCGTGTTTTGCTGGTAATGTGTGATGGTAAAACATTAATGTTGCTTTCGAAGATGAATCTTGAAATGTGACAATGTACGTAGTTACTTCCCCGAAATATCTTCTACATTAGATACATAGAGCTCATTTTATTCGAGCAACTTTCCAGCCAATCAAGCCAGCGATGTGCAGTTGAAATGCTTCTGTCTATGATATTAAGTGGACTCAAAAGAGCAAGCAATTTATAATAATTTTCTAGTTACCGGGAACCCGCCACAAGTACTCGTGAAAATTAAATCAGTGAGCTTTAAGTATCACTCAATGAGTGAATTCAAATTGGAAATTCACGAAAAACTAAAGGCACTTGTGTTGCTAACTGAACAGCCTGTGTTTAAATTAATTTCGAGTATTTTGAAGTAAAGCAGGAGCCCGCATTAAAGTTTCGGTTACAATATCGATTGCGGTTTCAGACAGCCACGGATACCACAAATGCTAAAGGAGGAATACTTTTTTGTTAATTAATTTTGAACACTTTAATGTTACCTATTTGTCTAAAATCTGTAATTTAATGAATTTGTAAGCAATCTCCCTCATATGTATTTGTTTACGCTAGACTAAACAATTTTAATGTTTTTGTATGTATATTAACCTAACATTGAGTTCAGCATTTTTACATTTTGTAGTATTCTTTTTATTTTATCCAAAAATTCTAAACTTGAATAACCTTTGAACTTTCAGAGGCTACCATAAACCCATATAATTAAAAAAAAAAAAACTGTAAACTTCATTATAACTGTGCCTGAAAAGCTTCGTTTCTGCCGAGCAGAGAGAAAAGTTTATCCTATAGAGAGCTGCATCTATTAATTTTTGTTAACTGAAATTCTATTCGCAACTTTGCACTCGAAATAATTTTTCTACGTTGAAGTTGGCGGCTATTATTTGCCGAGTTTATTTTTCTCCAAGTATGAGAGCCCTAGAGTTGAACACACAGTCTGTGTTGAAGTGAGCCGCTTCGCTGCGCACTATTGCTCACTACTGCTCGCCCCGCGCACCAAAGCTAATATAGACTGAATGTGACGGAGTGTATTCTTTCAAGCATAACGCTAGCAATAACTGCACAGCTTTGCTAAATGTAAAAGGCTTTAGGATGGATAAAACAATAAATTGAACCAATATAAGTGAAGACTTCATTGCTCTATTCGAATAAGCTCACGTCTCATAGAAAATTAATATAATACGTACGTTTTTCGAGTAACCTATTTCATAATTCTAATAGAGGCTTTCAGGGATGCTCCGCTATTTTTTCATAAAAACGTCATGACGCATGGCGGCCATAAGTTTGCCCAGAAAAGAGCGGAGAGAGCTGGATCCATGTAATTAGACGCTACGAAGATTTATGCTACGGAAATTCCCAAATTCTTTTAAAATTTTGGCTGCGACACGTGCTTCTTCTTGAAACACTTTTCCTCGGAAAAAACTTATTGCTTTAATAAGTTTAAGTAGCAGATATTTTACTGTTAAGTGTCTTTTACATGTTGTTGAGTGTTTCAATTAAGCAGAAATATAAATTAGGGTGTTTTTAAGAACGGTAATGGCTTTTTATAAGACAAGTTTATGGTTGCGAGTTATATCTACGAGTACAAAACTCGTGTAACGAATCCCGCATATCTACGGCGCAGTTCCCAAACATCTGTGTTTAAGCTTCTAGATCAACGACAAATTACTTGAGACAACTTCTGATACAAATACCAACATTACCTCCGTCCAATTTCGTTAAGCGAGGGGGAAAAAGTAAGAAAATGTATGAACTCTGTGTTTATTCGGGTCCGCTTTATTTCCATCGTCCTTAGGGGGCTCGCTTCATGTATCACTGCAGACGTCAGCCCTGGGTTAATTGTCTACGTGCGTTTTCAGCTGAATTCGTCACGTTCACCCGTTCCCATCCCTATCGGAGTTTAGCTCTGTACTAATAAACGTTTTCTAAATCGAGCGCCCTATGTTACATCTACGAATACTCTGTATCAATATTTCTCTTTCTCTCTTTGTTTCGTATTACTTATATGAGAACGGCTTATGAATCTAGATTTATGCGATATATTTTGTGGCTGAAATATCTCAGATTAAATTGTGATTTTGGGACAAATTGCGAAGTTCGTTCTATATTTTTGTATGTAATTTGGGCGTGGGCGCGACCAACTAGCAATGGGGATTTTAAATGCGCTGTGAGTGTGAAGTGTTTATTTATTTATGTTAGGGATTTAGTCTGAAACGTCTTTAGCTACTGGAATAAAACATTGACCGTACAGCTTATTTTATTCCCTTTATGTTATAACAGGATGTACCTTCAAATACGCTTAGTGATATAATCTAGAGCAGCCATAGTGTGAAAAATTATTTCGCTACCCCCGACCCCGGCTTTTATTCAACCGACTTCAAAAGTGATGAGGTTCTCAATTCGACTCTATTTTTTTTGTATTTTTGATCCACAATTACGCCGCCGATTGTGGACCGATTTCGAAAATTATATTTGTTTTTGAAAGGGTATCTCCCAAGGTGGTCCCATTGACACTAGGTCAGAATCTGATGGGAATGATGGGAACCTATGGAAATCGAGGGAACTCCTCAAATATTATAGGTATACATACAGCGATTTTGGTATTCTATATTTTTCATCAACAATGAAATCATTTGCACTCAGAATGTATAATTTTGTGAAGTGGAACTGATGAGGAAGACCACAGATGGCCACTGGAACTCCTTAATGATAAGGGTGTCACATGTATATAATATCTTGAATAACCGACTATGATGAAGCTTATACCTACTCATAAATAAATGGTACTAATGAAAATGGTACCATTGAACTGATCTGATGATGATGACGGAAGGTAGGCAATGGAACGCCGAAATAAAACAATGTATCCTAGTCGTGTTTGGGCTTATTGGAATTTTTATGAGATGTTCTTTGAAACAAGAATTGTGTCATTACTTCTCAGTGCAAGAGATGTCGGTGAACACTGGGCAAGGGTGGTTCTTAAATCTGTTTTTAAATAAGGCAAATGCCAGAATTGCTGATTTTTTTTTGTTAATTTTTATTAACATACAAATGTTTATATCCTTTAGTTTACCTTTTTTTTTAATAAATCTATATCTTTAAACTTTATTGTTTTCTTACTGAGGTAGTTTTCGCGACCTCTTGCGACCCTCCAGTACTGGCTTCGCCCCCTGGGGGGTCGCGGCCCACAGGTTTAAAAACACTGATCTAGAGGGTCATAGAAAGGCAAAATTTCAGTGATCGGTTAAAGTCATGATATGAGTCTTAAATTCTTATATTTCATTCCGTTTCTTTTTATAAAGTTCACTTATGGCTATAAGATTTTGTATTGAATAAATACTTATCTAGGACGTCAGTGGCGTACGCAGTTTGAAAGACTAAAGGATGGAATCGCGAAACCACTTTAGACTTGTCTTGAAGCTAATCATAACTTTTATAAAGGGTGTTTGATGACGATGCAAGAAAAATCCTGAGGGTATTTTGGTTTTCGGGAAACATGAGCTTTTCATTGACGTGAGTGAGCGGCAAACTATTTGTAAGTGAATTGCGTAGCCGTGTTTTATTCCTATTGGGAAAAATCCAGTCAAAAGATTCAGGCAAGTTTACACACTAGACTGCAAATCCGCTTCCACACAATCACAAGGTTCAGGTTCTCTTTCTCTGCCTAGCCTTTTCTGAATATTCTCACATAGTTGGATGTTAGGATATCAGATTTTTACAAGGAGTGACTGCTGATTGACCACAACTCATTGTTACTGCGAAATCTCTTGGTAATACTGGTTACCATACTTTAGTATTCTTGGTTACCACACTGTGTTAGGACTTGTTGACAGACTTTCGGCTAACTATTCGTAACTACCCATGTTTTCCGAAGCACGGAGGGGTCTCGGTCTGTAATTGATCGTCACCCATTCACGGACCTTAGCAAGCTCAATTGATTCATTATCATCATCAGCCTTTTAATGTTCCCAATGCTGGGACACAGGCCAGGTGAGAGGGAATGTGTCGTAATCCACCAGGCAGGCCCAGTGCGGGTTGGAGGATGACACATGTCTTCGAATTTTTGGTTCTAGGTCATGCGGAATCACATCGTGAGGAAATCACCTCACGATGTTTTTCTTCACCATTTTGAGAGCAGTGGTGATGAAATAATTTACGCAAACTGAAGCGCATCCTGGTTGATCGATTAGTGCGGCTGTTTTTACTTTGCAACGAGCATTACAGGATGTACATACTATAAGTCTACTTTAATATAAGCAGTAATTCCTCGTAACGACTAGGTATATTATTTACTCGCGTAATAAATGACAAATTGTGTCGTGGAATGTTTGCCGTGTGTCGTTTGTGCGGATATTAAACTCTTTATTTGCTCTGTGACATTCATTAGTTTGTGCAACACAACTCTATATATTTTTCTTCGAATAATTGCTGTTGCAACTTTTCTCTAAAGGTATTTTAAATGACATTGCTCCAAGATCTAACCAATTTAAAACTGTAGACAGCAGTTTCTTATGACTATTAGGTACACTGAACAATGAAGCAGGTAGGAACTTACTGCATTTCCATAATAATAATTTTGTACTATTGCAAAATGTTTATGCAAAATTACTAAAACATAATTCCGGTAGTGATTTACCATTCTAAACGTGATGTACAGATTTTATTAGACACTTTCATTTATTGAACGTCGAGCCTGCTTGAAATTCTCCATTAAGTTTCAGGTATATGGGACCGATACCTATCTTGTTTCCAAACACGGTACAAATATTTAACTTCAGATACCGCTTCGAATTTAGCACCGTGGAAATACACACGGTATTTTTAACTAGACGGCCGTTCGTTTGTGTTAGAAACCAATCTCGTTGATATATCCATTAGCCAAATAGAGAGCCGGGGCCCGCACGCCGCCCTTAACAAAACATCTGCGGGTAAGTATTCGTGGTACGAAGAAACAAACATTATTTTCCTTTCATTTCTATGGTGGGTAACCTATGGACTGGCTACAAATACAATATGATAAAAGGGGTAATAATGATACAAATAATTACTTTGATGGCGAATGTTTTACTTCCTGCTTGGTAAACTTTAAACGTTAAAGAATGTATGTTTAGATGTTTGTTAATCAGTCACGCCTCAACCGTTGGTAGGTCTTTGGATGAAACTTGATAAATGTTTTGATCATGGACTGCATTAGGACACAATATTTTTTTGTCCTGGTCCCGGTAAAAAGTTCCCACTTCCCACAAGAGGCCACTCGTCAGAGCTTTTGCCGATTAAGCCGACGACGTAGAGGCCAACAAGTAGGTTACGGTGCCGCTTGGGCGACATCGCAATTGAGGCGGGCATCGCGGCTGAGAGTTGGTGGACGCGGCGGGAGCGGAGTGCAGGTATTGCAGTGCGCCGCTCTCCCTATCCCCTGCGGCCAAAAATTGGTAGGTGGCGAGGCCACTGACCTGACCCGTTACAGGGGGACCACGGGTGTCATACACGGAGTCGTCTGGCGCCCATATGCTGGTTTGGTCATGGCGTGCAATGTGTTCTGGTACGCCGATGATGGGTCCCACATAACTGCGCCATCTCCCCGTGGTAGCGCATAATGCATGATCATAAATCCCCGCAAGAAAAAAGGTATTGTTCGACAATTAATACAGAACATAAAATGAAAAGCAAACACAAACAAAATAGTGATAGGTACATTTCATAATAGATTCAAATAAAATTCAAAATTGAAACAATAAGGTAGCAAACACGCACGCAAGAGAGAATCGTGCGAGAAGGTATGTAAAAATAAAACCTCCTGAATATTGTGGAAACGTGAGAAAAGGTAACTACATCGTATCCTTTCCGCACCTGTTATTTATAGCCAGTCGCAATATGCATTCTTTTACTATCATTTTATGTAAATGTGACTAGCTACTACTTCAGAGAAGATAACAAAGTAATAACGCTACAAAATAAGGCTGCATAGTGCTTTTTACTTTTTCTAATTGCCTACTTTCTTGTAAATAATGCGGGGGTGAATTAATATTGAAGTATAATTGCATGCAGCTAACCCTAGGCTAGTCGGTTGTGCCGGCAACGTGTTATTATGGTAATAGTTTTCAAACTTGAACGGGTCAGTGTTCTTTGTTTCGTTGCAAGTGCCGTTCAATTGGTCACAAAAGTGGTTGTTTTATGAAACAAATCTGCTTTGAAAAACTTTGTTTTGTTGGTTTTGTTTGTGCATGTGTAATTGTGTCGATGACTCACTGTTTTATTACAGTACTATTTATATTGTCTTGGTGTCTCCTAATTTCATTTCAGCATTAATAGTACAGCCACATGTGCTCACTCTCAGTTTAAACAACAAATCCAAGAGTATCCAATAAAGTTCCTAGAAAGAGGGTCCGAAATCTTTTAGTTTCAATTTTAAAATAAATTGTACAGGGAACCATGACGAAAAATCGATAGTGTTTTGTTAGCATGACTATACTTTAGGTCATTCTGCTAATATGACATTTTGCTAATAAGTAATTTTGAGAATAGGACGATCTGCTCATAGGACGTTTTGCGAATAAGACCTTTTGATACGGAGTCTTTTATTGCCTTTATCTACTTTTTAGGGTTCCGTAGCCAAATGGCAAAAAACGGAACCCTTATAGATTCGTCATGTCTGTCTGTCTGTCTGTCCGTCCGTATGTCACAGCCACTTTTTTCCGAAACTATAAGAACTATGCTGTTGAAACTTGGTGAGTAGATGTATTCTGTGAACCGCATTAAGATTTTCACTCAAAAATAGAAAAAAAACAATAAATTTTAGGGGTCTCCATACATGAAACTGAAACTAAAAAATTTTTTTTCCATCAAACCCATACGTGTGGGGTATCTATGGATAGGTCTTCAAAAATGATATTGAGGTTTCTAATATATTTTTTTTCTAAACTGAATAGTTTGCGCGAGAGACACTTCCAAAGTGGTAAAATGTGTGTCCCCCCCCCCCTGTAACTTCTAAAATAAGAGAATGATAAAACTAAAAAAAATATATGATGTACATTACCATGTAAACTACCAGCGCAAAATTGGTTTGAACGAGATCTAGTAAGTAGTTTTTTTTTAATACGTCATAAATCGTAAACCGCAATTTACCAAGTACGGAAACTTCGTGCGCGAGTCCGACTCGCACTTGGCCGGTTTTCTATTTTAGCAGAAACAGTTTTAGTCTTATTTGCTCACTCTCAGTCTAAACAACAAATCCATGAGTATCCACTAAAATTCCTAGAAAGAGGGTCCGTAAATCAAAACATTGTTCTAACCGCTATGATTATAAAGAGGAGTGAGTAAACAAAGTGAGCAGAGGACCGCGGGACGTTTCGTTCCTGTTCACAAAATAAAGAGGCCAATAAAATTCTGTTCAGTGCAACAGCTATCGTTCAGCGGAGCGGCTATCTGCATTTTATACTTTCGACGCCATCACTGGGGCACTTTATTTCTTTACTTTGTACATACATAGGTATGGTATACGTGTATGTACTGTGCTTGCTCGTTGTTTATTTAACGGATCGTGCCCGATGAACGGTTCTATTCAATTGAACGTACATGTACGCCGAAACGTGCTCACAGAGTTTTAATTTCACAGAGCTTGTTAAGCATGTAATGAACGTGAATCTGAACGGTAATAAAGCCGTTTAAACACACTACACTATGGGAAGAGATGGAGTATTGTATACAAATGTTGTTGTAGATAGAACATCCGGCAACGTTAACGTCAAAACAAATCGTATGCCGTCCGCAACGTCGAATCCTAAACAGGATTGAAACTTGGACGGGAAGCAATCTAACGGGAACAACAGTACATACAGCGGTCTACCGCTGTAGAGCCCTACGTAATTTAAAGAACAAACAAGCCTCGCAACTGGGTTTACCTCCACTGCAACAAACTCTGCGTCGTCGCTTTAACTTACTCATTTGTAGCTTACTATCACTCTTATACGTATAGAACAACACTTACAAGAGTTTCGTATTTCTGTTAAAGCTTTACTTACAGGGGCAATATTAATGTCTTCATCTACAAAACAAACACAAAATTTTATATAAAACAGATTTAGAAGCCAATCGACGAGGTAAGTCTGTGTGTATATGAAATTTAGAGGCTCAAAAAATGCTATAGCGCCGCAGATGAGTTCGGCTCAAGCGAAGCGTTATCAAGCCCAGTTAATCCTGTCTTCTGTATTATTGAATAAATTTTCCCTCCTGACGTACTTTTGCCATTTTATATCGATTTAATGTATTGGAAAAAATCAGGCCATCGCTATTTCTGAATCGTAATAATGTGTCATTGAGGAAGACGCAAGTTAAAGTTTTAATTAAAACGTTTCGAGGAATGACGAGGTGTTTATATTAGGTAATCCTATTAGCCGTGGGCTGCACGCTGTTACGGGCGAGGCGGTAAAGCGGTGTGATGTTATTGTTATGATGGCATAAAGCGAGCCATGTATCTCGTACAACGCAGGTGGCGCTAACTACCGGCAGTGTAGTGGAAACTGTCGACACTACGACAACTCGAGACACGGATGTATCTACACACAATACAAAGTAATGTTTCACGGTTTGCTGATGCGCAACTTAGAAGCTTTTACTCGAGTAAACTGAATTTTAAGTTGCTACTTGGAAACAGCGTCTCATCTCCACACACTATGGTTACTTCACACTCATGTGTTTACTTATTTGGTCTTTTTAAACGTTGCTTTTTTACGTTGAACAAAAACTTGGGTAACTATGTTGTTTAATGCGTTGAAATGGAAGTGACGTGTCATACGGTATGGTCCCGCTTAGAATATGCCATGTAACATCTTCCCTTGAGTGTCGTAGCAGGCGATTAAGGGATTAAGCAAGTGAATGGGAAGCTTCCACCTGTAGGTACACTGATAACATCGTACCGTGAAAGCCTGGCTTGCTTGAGGGTTAAAGGGGTCACACTAAACCGGCTAGATTGATGTAAAGAGGTGTTTCAAAAGGTTATTTTTACTGAACATTTGTCATTTATAGTTTGCAACTGTATGTTTGTATTGAAAAGGCGTCTAGTTTCCGGTATAGAGGTCCTTTCCTGAAGAAAAATATAATGATTTGTGCTGCTGATGATCAAAAACTTGAGTCCCCTAAAAGAAGCCATGTACAAATTTTGCACAGTTTTGCTAAATCAGTGTTTGGTCGATAAACATTACGAAACTTGTCTATTGTTTTGATGATGGGAAGATCATTCCTCACACTGCATTTTTAAGGCTTTGAATGTTGGTGTTTGTGTTCAGAGTGGATTTATGGGCAGATTAAAGGAGAGAAAGAAAAAAAAAATTGACCCGCTCAGGAGACACGAGTAAGCAAAATCACAAAAAAAAACACATAAATAGAAAATAAATAAGTGCGAGACCAAAAAGGCTCCTATATCAGCATGTGCAGCGATATTTAAAAGAAAATAACGCTGCGCTGATATTCTTATAGGGGCCACTGTTGAAGCCAAGGACATATTATATTATATTTAATAATATAAACACAGAAAGTGATTCACAGTAGTTATGTATGTGTATAAAACAAATATATAAATAAAACACAATAAATATACGACCAACATCCCGACGGCTCAATGCACACACACACATTGCTATGCAATTTTAACTAGGTTGAAGCTTCTTAAAAATTTCTTGAAATATGAAGGGTCTATATTCCGCGTCCAAACATTGCCTGCAAGAGCTTGGTATAATTTTGTTTCCGTTGTTTACATTTTGCTTGTAGCTGCGTCCAATAGTCGTCCCTTTCTACCTCATTCTTAGGCTTTTTCGTGTCACGGCTACATGATTTATAACTGACTAAGATACGTGTCTTCGCTTTACGCGAAAGTCTCAATAATGTTGTGTAAGGCACTGAACATAAATAATAAATCGTAAGCATATACCAAGTACCCAAGTATTTTGTACCAAGAATCAGATTCTTGAACATAAGTACTGTTTTTCTTTCTAAGTAATATAGCCTTTTCTTTTATTTATGGTAAGGTTATTAGGTTTGATTGTAATTCGTGTTGTTCCAGAATTCATGGAAATTTACAACAATACTGTGTTGTGATACGATCATGGTTGTGGCGCCAAGTAATTCTATTAGCTGAAATACTACCGTGCATGATTTTATGGTAACTACCCGTTATTTCTGTACTAGAATTTATAATCTCAAAGCCTTAAGAAATATCTCAGTAGTTAGTTTAATAAGGCAGACTTAGTAAGATGGTATTTATGTTTGTTTTGACTTATAGTCTGGCGGGCGCGGGGTGGTTGGCTAGAGTTACTGTTTTCTAGTTAATACACGCCAGCTGTTGCACAGATTTGTCTCGGTGTGAATGTTAACACGATGCCAACGGGTACGCTCTGTTTATGTAACGTAACCGCAGAATATACATCGTCCAACAGTGATTTATACGCGTTCTCTGATAATCTGTTAGAAGATAGTTGATCCAGGGGATAAAAGCAGCTGTGTTTTCTTCGTAAAAGACGAAAAATACCAGACTAATCTTCAATAAACTAGTTTTTCCGCTGATAATCCAGACTTTACTGAAGCAGCTGTAATTCTGTACCGTGGCGGATCAGCGTAATTCCTCTAAAGCCAGCGTTCTGGCGCATCCCACTTACACCTGCCGCTGCGGACTCGAAATTCGTCGTTTATGAAATAATTTTGTGTAAGAGTATTTCTTTTTTGTATGTAACTTTGTTCGTTATTTTAAGTAGGCACCAGGTGGCGCTAACAGGCGACGTTGCAACGGAAATTGCCGTCGGTCGGTCTCGTCGACTCGGCCGGGGGAGACCGGGCCCGCTCCGACCGCACCGCCCACTAGAATAGGCCCTTGTTAATTGTAGGCCAACACAGAAAACAATTAGCAGCACTCGTGTGCCACACCGCCTCGGAATATTTCATTCATTACTCAGATAAAATCACGGACCTACTTACGTAACATGTTCAATTAGATGTAACTCAAACAAGGAGATTATTCTGTTAGGACTTGTTGTGTGCTCACCAACTTGGAATTGGTTTGTCTGCTTGCTCAGCTCAATTCATCTCACAAAACATCAGAACCTAATCTAGGTGTTTGATTGCAGGAATGACAAAAAAACAAACGAATATTCCTTCTTTTGTTCCTCAAGAAAAAGCTGACTTTCAACTTTCTTATTACACAACGACACATAACATGCTTTTGTACTTATAAAACCAATTGTTGTGGCAACAATACTTTGTAAAACAAAAGAAACCTGGCACATCAATTTATATCAACAGGGAAAAGCTAAACAAATGGATATCACGCGTACAAATGAAATTAGAAGGTCGGCTCTGACTTTAGAACGTTTAATGACCTTTGAGGGTGGAGGTGTGTTTTGACGTTGCATTAGTGAACAATAGACGTTGGAACTAAAACTAGATCCGCCTTTATCTTCGCAATTGTTATAAAACACAAAGAGCTTAACTAGTTGAAAGCTTTGGGCGTTTACACGGCCGTGGTTTGGCCGAGCCTATACACAGCTTACGACGTAACGATGCCGATGACTCCAATGATACTCGTACTTGTAATTCGCACTGAAATATGTGTGCGTTGTGCGAGCCGATGGGATTTGCTTTGTGACTAATTTTGCTTTGGAATCTATGGGTTTTATAAACCATTCATGGTTGGGTTTGTGTAGGATTAGTTGTACGAGTGACCTTACCCATGCTTGATTGGCGATTGGTGGTCGTTTCGTCTTTTACCTTAATCCTTGTTAAGTGCTTTAAATATTTAATTACAAACTAACTGCAATTGTAAGGCGAATGCTTAATTTAAATTGTCATTGCCACTTTGTTTCTATTTATAAATTCAGAATTACTGTAATTGTATTCAAATAAATGTTAATGAAAACATTTAAGTTATAATTCACTAACATAATAATAAACAGGTTGAAAAAAGTTTTGTTTATTAGGCATACCAATTCCAATCTTTTTGAGTAAACAACTTGAATTATTAAAATTAGATTGAGCAAATAAATAATTTACTTTTGAAGTCAAATAGCTTTTTATTTACGGGAGTCTGGCTTCGCGCTGTAGTCATGCAGGATCCAATCCTTGGGGAACTATTCCATTTTTTGCAATGAAATATCATAATATTATCTCTCATCTTGTTACTTTTACATCATAGGAATTAAGTACTATGTGTAATTTTTTCTTGTTTTATTCGATTAGTACACCCACTCCTACATATCAAGGTCGGGGACTCTACAATCGAAGTTGTGGGCGACTATGTCTACCTGGGACAAACGGTCACAGATGGGAAGGAGAATCTTCGAGAAAGAGATCAACCGTCGAATCCGTCTAGGCGGGACAGTATTCAGGAAGTAGCGTGGTATCTTCTCATCCAACTTACGACAGTGTCTCAAGACGAAACGTGGTCGCTCACAATGGGAACAGATAGTTTAAAGTCACCCAAAGGGCAATGGAGAGGGCTATGCTCGGCGTTTCCTTGCGTGATCGAATCAGAAATGAAGACATCCGCAAGAGAACCAAGGTTTAATTGGCAAAATTAAGTGGCATTGTTAGCAGATCGGATGGTCGTGGAGGCCAAAAAGTTCTGGAGTGGCGACCGCGTACTGGAGGGAGACCTGCCAACGTTGCCTGGCAGGTCTCCCTCTAGATGGAGCGACGATCTGGTCAAGGCAGCGGGAGTCCGGTGGATGCGAGACGAACAGGACCGATCACTGTGGCGACGCTTGGGGGAGGCCTATTTTCAGCAGTGGACATCTTTTGGCTGAAATGATGAATGATGATGATTCGTTTAGCAAAACTTGTTTATTTTATTTTTTAATGTTCGAGGTAGTCCAGGAAAAGATGGTCTGGGAAGATATGAGGGAGGCCTTTTCCCAGCTGTGTTCTTTCTAAGTAAAAGAAAAAATCAGAAAGCTTACTTATTTGAAACCAATTTTAGGTAATTATTTTGATTGGTTGGTCCTAAAGAAATACCAAAGGAAGTAAGATATATGAATTTAATCCTCAGTTTATATTTCTACCTTATCAATTGTTCATTTAAAATGCAAACCCAACTTGTAAGTTAGATTCCTAAAGTGCAACGAACTCCAAAACACACGTAGCGCTGTAAACATCGTTTAAGATTTAGTTGGCAACTCAAACGTAGATATTTTAGCCCCGAATCCATACCTTGCAACTTCCTGAACAGAATAGAGTAATTGCTTTGAAGCTAAACTTAGGAATCAAGTGCATACCCAAGTTTAGTTTGAAGTAATTAATCTATGAGGCAGGAGAAATTCTTGGAGTAATCCGTCAGTTTCAAGCTGTGTATTGAAGCTGGCGGTGGAAGCCGGGGCGTCATGTAATTCTGTTACTCCCTCCCACTTCCAGTTAATTGAATACGTCTGCCACACGGCTGAGGAGCCAGAAAATTCGATTCGAGGTTCGAATGTATGTGGCAAACATTCTTAGTAATGCTTACATGTTTTAAGAATAATGGAGGTGGATGACGCGTTAATGGAATTGGTAGCGCTACATCTTTAATTGCTTGTTGCTTGGCGTGTTGTTTTAGAAAGCATAATGGAGGCAAATCTACTTACTAGAGTGGTACAGTTTTATTAAGAATAAAACTGCTAGCCTAAGATCCGACAGCAGAATCTGCAGGAATCGGGGTTTTTAATTAAACAATTTTTTTATGAATGATACTTGTTTTATTTTTATTTTGTGTAATAGATACTTACTTTTACTTGATATAAGAAAAGATTGCTGCAGGGTTGCCTGGCTGCATCTGGCTGCAGCAAACAGCATGCAGCATTCTACTATCTAGAATCAATAATAAAAATAAAGTTACATCAAAAACAAAATACCTGCATATTTTTGCACTGGGATCTCATACTATGCCCCCTCATATTGCGAAACACACAACATCATAGTTTCAATCACAACCTAATGAATTCCTATTCTATTGCTCCATTTTAAAATTTCAACTGTTCGACAACAACGTAAAGAATGCAAGGGATATTGATGAATTAGTTTGTTACGCAATTTAATAATTTTATTTATTGACAGACACACAAGTTACAACAAAGAAATAATTTGCATAACTAAATATGATAAACTTGTTATACAATTTAAGTGGCAATGGACCCAACGTTGTCTTATTACATCATTCCTCAATCTATCATTTAAAGTTACACCACACATGCTTCGCAAGGAACGCATTTCTACTGCATTAATCCTACTTTCATACCTTTTTTGCGATACCCAATCTTCACTTCCATACAGAATTGTAGGACCAGCACGCTGTTGTGAACGGCGAGTCGAGCTATCTTTATTCCGTCCCTTGTGAACATACTTCCCAAATATACAAAGTCGTTCACTTGCTCCACACTCATATCATGAATTTTCAATTCACACTCCGATACATCGTCTTCTCTTTCAAACACCATTACCTTAGTCTTGTTCATATTTTTACTCATACCTTTTAACTCAAAAGCTTCAATCTTCACTGTAACCATGTAATGACATACACGCCATTACATGGTTACATAGACGTCATTACAAATACTATGAACCCCTCGCCATTGATTCCTAAAATGACCTAATCACCACATTCTTCAGAGCTAAGTAATCGGTGATTAAAACCCACACAATCTCCTTTATCCATTGTTTTCCCGGTAGAGTGACGTCACACAGCGAGTACCATGCTACTTCATGTAATCCATTAGTCGTTACTTTTCTTTTTACCGTTGAACTTTAACTTGGCACTCACTGACAAGCGTGATGGGGTGCTTTGAGTTTTTCCCCTTCAAGGAAAAAGTTGTGTCAGTAACACATGGTGTAAGAATAAAAATTCCAAAAGCTTGACTGTTTTGAATATTTTGATCTAAAAACCGGCCAAGTGCGAATCGTACTTTGCACATTTCCAAACCGCAAAAACAAGCTGGTTGTATAAGAATCAGAATTAGTAATTTTATTTCCTCAAACATGTGTATACATACATAATTAAAATAATACATGCAAGCCAGATCTTAAATAAAACTGGCTCACGACATGTCTGCCATTTCTCATGGCGTGCAAATATTTTAGGTTAATTATTATTGAATGAAATGATTTTTGAATTTTACAAAATATCATTACAGTTAAAACAGATTTCTTATATTCTATATTATTTACACTCTCCAATGATTTATTATTTATTTTCCTTGTCCAATATTACAGATTACAATTATCACAATAAAGATTTATATTACTTTAATAGGCATCAATTCAATTATAATGAAATTAATAATATAGGCATATCACCACTACTACATGACCGTAATAACTAGTTATATTTATAATAATCACCATGAGTCGTTTAAAAAATCTGTTATACTATAATATGCTTTTTGTACAAAAAAAATGTCATTGTTTGTTTATGTTTAGGTATAGTTTGCTCTTTCCAACTTTTGGGCAATTTGTTGTAGGTAATTGGTGCCATGTAAAAAACACTCTTGCGCATAAGTGCAGTTTTTGATGAATGTAAACATAATTTACTACCTTCACGCCTATTTCTTGGAAATTTGTCTGCCATACGAGGAAACAATTGTAATAGGAAAAATGGGGAAATTTCAAACAAAACTCTGGTTTATCAATATATTGGTATTTGTTAGTAAAATATACATAATAATAAATATTAACACCAAATTTAAATTCATAGGTCAATCGGAAGTTAAAAATCTCTTCAGAACAAAATTTTGTAAAAAAAAGCAGGCTTTGGTGGCTTCTCATTATTTTGTTTTCCAATATTGTTTAAAACAAAGATTCAGCATTTATATATTTACTCAATGAGTACAATTACTCTAAATAACGATACCCTATTCGATGGGGTAGGCCAATTTTTTTATTTTGTCCCCCCCTTTTTTCTGTATGGGAGCCCCTAAAAACATTTTTTTTTATGGCTCAACAATATGCTTATATTGAGAAAATTTTAAAACGGTGACTCCAACCGTTTGGCTGTAAAACCTGTGTGACAGACGACGGACAGACAGACAGACAGAAGAACAGACAGACAGACTTGTTAGTGATAGACGTAGGGTTCTGTTTAGACCCTTTGTGTAAGGAACCCTAATAAAACAAATAGGTCGTCGCCGGTGGTGTTGGTTCTCACATAAATAAAGGAACAAGTTTTAGTTGTAAACTATTCGTATTTTGATCGAAGGAATTTTATGTTATCATGCACGATTTGTATTGCATTCGTATGCATTTCACATTTAAACATGCTTCTTGGGGTGAAACTCAGAAAATTACGATTTTGACCGGTGAAGCGTTAGCCCACGCTTTTACGCTGTCCGCTACGGGGTGCTACGCTTCGTAAGCGTAGCACCCCGTAGCGGACAGCGTAGCGGCGTAGCAATAACCTATCACCCTATCATCCGATCTACGAACAATGTTCGATGATCCCATGAGTAAGGTAGATGAATACATAAAGCCGAATTTAAAATAGACCTTTGAATACAAAACATAAGGGTCAAAATTAACCATCCTTTATGCAAATAGGTACGGTATTTTCTATGTTATGGGGGTTTGGTTCCCGCACTTAGTCCTTCAGCTGGACCATTGTGCGTGGGCCCTGGCGGCCGTTGGGTGGATTATTCCAGCCAGCCTACCTCCCTCCAGAAGCTGATTAGGGCTCCTGGTTTTCCTAGAACGTCCGTGTAAGTTCTGGGCGACCCGAGGGTTTGTGTTCTTATATTGGTGACCCCTGTGCATTCGAAGAGAACGTGCGTGACGGTTTCCTCTAATAGGTACGGTATTTTTATATCAAAGTCAATTGCAGTTATATTCGTAGCTGTAGACAAATACTGTCATGCTAAAAGTATATAAATATTTATGCGCTGCCAGCAAAATCGTATAAATATTTTTGAAAAGATGTTTAAGAATGTTCGGCTATCGACATCACCTATGTATAGAATGCTGACTGATGTTTATCACATAGGTACTAATACATTAACAAGCCAATTAATTTATAACTGTCGTGATAATAGTTTATAATAGAGGGTAGTGGGCCTAGAGTCCGAAGAAGTAACGGTGGTCGGATCAAATGTCAGAGAAATTGGAGAATCCCACCATCGCCGCAATTCACCAGGCTTCTGACCGTAACAGAAGAGAAAAGACCGTTGATAAGTTGAAATGAAGTTATGATACTCAGAAAGAAGAAAGACCGATTAGGAAGAGAAATAATAGTTTACTAACCACAAACATTTTGTTGCGTTAAACAAAACGATAAAAAAAGATAAAAAAACCGTCTAGGTAAATTATCATTTTATATTTTTCTGGGTCTCCAAAAAGTTCGAACTTGTTTTAACTTTCAATACCACAAAAATGTGAACAATAAAGGGATCAAATAAATTGTAATTAGTACTTAATAGTTTTACATAATAATGAATGAGCATTAGGCAACTTAGTTGAAAATCTATTCAGAGATTTCCGACGTAAGAGTTGCGCAATCAGCTCTGGAACAATTACATAGTTACGAGACCAGTAAAAGTAAGCCAAAGAATTTTAGCAACATTCTCTTAGCAACAATCAAATCAAAGTCGACGTCAAAATCAGATTAAGACGCGTTTGTGGTCCCAAAGAAATTACTAGGCATTGACCTTATAATATTTCGGCTTTTATGTATATGATTTTTTAAATTTATCATAGTTTGATTTCATGAAGCTCTCGAATGTTTCTCCGTATCAATAAAGCATAGCTATTAAAGCAAATACCAGCCATTTGCTGCCCTACAGCCGGGCAAAAGGCTCTTCTCATAGAGAGAAGGGGCGAATATATAACTCTTATTTTTCCAATTCGAATCAACAAATTGACAGTTATAGCTTGTTATTTATTTAATAATACCTTCAAACGAGCAATTCTTGTTATTTGTATATAATAATACATAATCCGTATCTCGGAAACGGCTCCAACGATTTTCATGAAATGTTGTATGCAGGGCCTTTCGGGGGCGATAAACCGATCTAGCTAGGTTTGTTGGCGTATTTGATTTGATGATGATTGTAACTGAGTCTAGTGGAAGTCCTTCAAACTGACTTGGAATTGAGGCCCAAACGACCACATTTGCTTGATGTGGGTAATTCATTCCAACCAAAAAAAACAAGCAACAAAAAATTAACGCGAAAAATACACTTTTATTCCACACAACAATAATTGAAAGCATTAATGAACCACGAAATAGATATTACAGCTCCACAACGAATTGGAAATACATATTTTAGTATCTACTTAGCGAGCAATGGACCCAGACCGTTAATATTTGTCGATATACTGCAATACGATTTAAATTGCTAGGCTACCAGAAATTCGTGATTTACGCTCTATTAGTAAGAAACCATGAAATATAATTTTTAAGTAATGTAATTTAATTTCGTTTGAGGCTTATTGGGCAGCGGGCTACAGTCTACTTTGAACTAAGTATATTTTAAGATTTTGGCAATACTTCGCAGTGAAGCCTTTTAAAAGTCTTGATCGTACTTTACCATGAGCTTATATGCATATTTCTGATGAAATGACTTTTACTGTGATTGGTGTATTAAGAAGATTATGAGAGAGCTAATTAATGATTCCAATTAAATTGTTGTTAATAGTTTAATTGAAATATTTTTTTGTGTTTGTTTGAGTTTACCCAGTATAATAATAGAGGTATATAGAGGTTTGCAAATTCAGACAAAGACAAAGCATTTATTACAATTAAACTATTTACATCTCCTTTAAATTGTCAAGATCGGTCAGTATGTTCTAAACAAACGTATTATGGCGATTACTCCACTGTTTGACGGTGTACGCTCAGAATAAAATTATATCAATTTATCTCATCATTATCTAGCCCTGTAAAAAACCAAAAAAGTAAAAACAACGTGTATTTGAAAGTTATGAACGTCGAAAGTTCCATATTTCAACACTAATTTCAGCGCATCTTTGGGCGGAAATAAATACCATTAAAAGATTGAAAATTTCAAAACAGTCACCATACAGGGATAGATTAGCAGTAAAAAAATGCAAATAATTTTATTTTAACAAATACTTTCAGCAGTTTTTTCATGATACTTATACTCCCAAAGGTCTGTTTACAGAATTTCGCTCTAAATCATGAGATAGCATGCATTATAAACCCAGCCACAAAATAGTTCGTGCCGCCGATTAGGGCAACCTTAAGCTGCGGTAAGTGTGAGTGAGTTGTTCTGTAAGCTAAAATAAAGTATAATGTATCATCTTCAATTTATTTTCGTAAGCTATGGAGATAAAACCGTTGTCATATCACTACTTTACTAATTTCAGTTTCTAACCACAGATTGACACTTAACACTTACCACGGCGCAATTTAAGTGAGAGTTCCCATTAACGCAAGAGGCCTTCTTAAGGGAATATCAGTTTACTGTACTA
Organism: Orthosia gothica; assembly: GCA_949775005.1. Taxonomy (NCBI): domain Eukaryota; kingdom Metazoa; phylum Arthropoda; class Insecta; order Lepidoptera; family Noctuidae; genus Orthosia; species Orthosia gothica. Next base: position 19,644,176 of record OX459037.1, read on the forward strand.
AATTAATAAGATTACAAGTTAAGTGATATAAAACGTGATACTAATGCTGGTGGCAAAGTACACTAACTAGTATTAGAATCGAAGTAGAGGAACGTCAGTCAGGTAATTTGAAGGCGGTTCCGATTGTATGGTGCAAGTGACGAGAAAAGAGCGACTAACAGACGTAGTTGCACGAGTATGTAAATATTCGCTGTAAAAGTAGAAAGTACAGTAAGCAAAGTAGTTTCGGGTACGGCCTAGTTTGGAGAACATATTAAAGGACCGACCGATCGATTTATTTAGGCCCAGTGAGTTTTTACATTAATTTAATTAAATATTTAACGTCTGTCGTATTGTTGAGTTTTCTAATTTAGTTCTGCTACAATCTTATTATAGCGAGTCTACATTTGTTAATGAACTTTTCTTCTCAGTGATACGAAGCTGTGAAAAGTTAAAGGTCCAAATGATACTTTATTTGGTTGCATGCAAATTTTTGCTTAAGGGCCTATATCATTCCCGGCGTTGGGAAACTGGCAGATTCTCTGTGATATTAGGTATGTGGCCCAATTATTTTAAAGATAGATATTATCCATTATTTTAACATTACTAATAAATCATTTAATTTTTGTGGATAAGAAGAACAACATATTCTGCTTATACAGCCAGTGGTATGCTTATTATGTAGACAGCTAATTAATTTAAAGTAGCTAAAGCTAACAACCCGCATACTCATCTCTTTAACGCATTGTACATAATTTAATACTAATTTCCGAGAATCTGCTGTAACTTTTGAATCAAACAAAATCGGTTGTTGCTAATTAGTTTTATTCCATAATAGTATAATTTTAGAAATGTACGGTCGTTTCTGGCAACGTAGGTACCTAAATAAAGTTTATGTCCGTTGACCTTGCTCTTTCAATAATTAAATTATCTTTTAATTATGTTCAGCACTGCGGCATTAGAAATACTAAATATTTTGTTCCTAGGGTTCCGTACCCGAAGGTTCCAAACGGAGCCCTATTCCTGTCACTCACGAGTCCGTCTGTCTGTCATCTGTCACACATTTTGTACAGAAGATTTTTTAACTTCCCATTGACCTATATGACCTTGAAGTTTGGTGATAATGTTTATTATTACGTATATTTTACTAACAAATACCAATATATTGATAAATTGGTACGGTACCCAAAATATGCGAAGACCGATACCAAGTTTTGGCCAATTTTTTACCGACTTAAAAAAGTGGAAGTTCTCAACTTGCCTGCATTTTTCTTTTGTTAATTACCTCAGAACTTATTACTAGGTGAACCGCTTTATTTGAAAGATGGTTCTTTTTATGTGGTCTCATTTAAATCTGGTGAAGATCTGATAAGGAACTTCGGAGTTATATATATCATAACTCTTCAATAAACAACGGCGAATCTGTCGGGATCGTTGCAAACGCATGTCTGTTTATTGTTTACGCCATTTCATAATATAACAATACGCCGGTAAGCTCTAAAGCGGTACGCAGATGTCTATGTACAGTTCACCCTGGTACACTCTCATTTCACCAGTTAGGTTAGGGTTAGGTAGGTTAAGGTTAGGTTAAAACGGGCTGGTTGCCGCAACTCCACGAAAAAGCAAGCACCTTACTATAAAACTTGCTACAACTAAAAGTGAGAAATAAAAACATTTTTTTTGCAAACAACACAACCAACTGCCAAATAAAAACACTGCTAAGTGAAAAATTACTTCAACTTCGGAAGTCGGTGTCAAAAAACGAGGAAACCAAAACGGAAACGACTGCCAGTATTGAAGTTATTTTTCACTTTGCTGTGTTTTTATTTATGAGTTAGTTGTAATTTTTATATACAATTTTCATAGACACATGTATCACATACAGTCTATGTTGATACAATAAAATGCCCAATGATTTATGGCACATATATCTACTTATAGTTAGATGAATATCACATTTTTGCGCTAAAGTGAATTTCTAGGAATACGAATTAATAGGATTTCGGGAGGCATACGGCGCAATACTTATTCATACTAAATAAATTATTGGACTGGATTCAAGGTAAATCGGGTAAATAAGGATATCTCATTTTCTGGACAAATACAAAATCTGTGTAAGATTTGGATTATTGTAACATTGCTATTTTGTAAAGCCCTGTTTGCTGTTTATCTAAATGTTTTTTTTAAATATTTTCTACGTATTGAAATCATTATAGCAGCTATACAAAGATTGTATGGTTTTAACGGTTCGACAACTTTATATCAGGAGGGTTCTGCTTATAAGCCATAAAGGCTCAACGTATGACCTAGAAAGACTGGAAAACAAACGTAGGAAGGACATAGTCTTTGACCTGAAACCGTATAAAACAGACTTCTTCAGGAGACAACCGTGCTACATGGGTCCATACCTATATAATAAAATAAGTAAAATTACACAGTTACATAACTTACCGACAAAAAAACTAAAACTTACCATAGATAACTTCCTTCTCTCTCAAAATTATGAAAACACTGAAAATTTACTAAAACATATTTAAAGTATAAAATAAAACAAATAAAATAATAATAATAAAACCAGTCAAGTCCATGCACGCTAACACATACACATCCACACATACACAACACACCACACACCAGAATACCACACCCACACTATCTTCATACTCACATGCACACTACTACTACTTACTTTAGCACCGCACCACTCTTGTTATGGCAGCTCGAACACGGTGGTGACGGAAGTAACTGGTGCTTATAGCACAGGAATCCTCCTAGTTTAAGCCCAGTTGCACATATTTTGTATCTTGCCACTAACTTAATGATTCTAATTTAAGGTACAATCATTGTAATTAGGTTTAAGCCTTGAACAAATAAATATTGTTTATTGTTTGTTTATTATTAAATTAATTAGAAAACATATTTTACTAACTAAAGTATTGTAAAATGTATTTTTGATTGACACTTAAATTCAAGAATTCTGAAATATCGTTACCGCCACATCCCAGTCGATGAACCAACCTTGAACCTCCTTTTCCTTAGCCAGTTAAAAAAGAGCTTCAGTTCATTCCCTACACCAACGCGCCCTAAGTGCTGCTGGTGCAGGAAGCCGCAGACGCGTCAGCATGACATTATATACTAGCGTGTTACATGCTGCGTACACCTCTGCGGTAATTGAATTAGTGTCTACTGCACTGTTCCGTGCAACCTTCACCCACTTACTACTGCTCCTGGGGCTAGTCAGCCTGATCTCTCATTAAGACGGTGGCAAAGGTCCATGTGTCCATCCCTGTCGATGGAGACAAACAAAACCTCCTTTTCCTCAGCCGTTTAATCGATTCAGCTCTTCCTCCACACCGACGCACCCTAAGTGCTGCGGGTGCAGGAAGCCGCAGGTGCTTTGGGACGACATCATGTACTAGCATGTTACATGCTGCACACACCTCCTCAGTAATTGAATCAGCGTCTACTGTACTGTGCCGTGCAAATTTCACCCACTCATTACTGCTCCTGGGGCTAGTCGTCCTGACCTCTCGTTAAGAGGGTGGTAAAAGTCACTGTGTCCATCCCTGTCCATGAAATCAAACAAATATCTCCTTTTACTCAGACGTAAAATCGCTTCAGCTTATCCACCACACCGACGCACCCTAAGTGCTGCGGGTGCAGGAAGCCGCAGGCTCTTCGGCACGACATCATGTACTAGCGTGTTACATGCTGCGCACACCTCCTCGGTAATTGAATCCGTGTCTACTGCCAGTGCCGTGCAACCTTCACCCACTCGCTATCTCTTGTGTGGGCTGACCTCTTGTTAAGACGGTGGAAAAGGTCGCAATACACTGTGTACCATAATGACGTTTTGAAGATGTATAGTTGGCGGTGCTTTTGTTCAGATACAATGATCAACCCTAATTTTGTTGACTTTTGAAATACTTTTATGAACACCTCTTTTTGGTGACCGTTGCGTTATTTGACAGTGAAACAAATAACTGTTTCAATATTTTAATCGCCATCTCTTATGTGGGCTAAAGGTTTGTTAGCCTGACCTCTTGTTAAGACCGTGGAAAAGGTCGCAATATGCAGTGGGTCCGCAGGTAATGACATTTGATAAAAAAGTCTATCTGACTTTATCTTTGGCTCACAAAACGGTGAGGGAAAACATCGTGAGGAAATCGGCATGTCCGAGAACCTAAAATTCGAAGACATGTGACATTCACCAAATCGAACTGGGCCCGCGTGGTGGATGGCCCAAGCCTTTGTTCCAGCAGTGGGAACATTAATAGGTTGATGATGATGATGACTTTATCTATTTGAATCAGCAGAGAAGGTTGGTTGCAGGTTATGGTGGTGACGAGTACGTAAAAGTGTAAGTACATCTGGTCAGTCAATCACAACAGTTTTTTTTTATATCTTCTCCTGGTTATCTCTTGTGAGGGCTAGGGCTAGTTAACCTGACCTTTTGTTAAAAAATTTGAAACGCTCACTGTATTTCATAATAACGTTTTTCAAGAAGTCTTGTTTTCTCCACCATTAATCCGCAAAAGAAAGGACTTTTAAAAAACCTTTTCTTTTAATCATCATCATCTGCCTAGCCTTTTCCCAATTGTTGTTGGGGTTGGCTTCCAGTCTTACCGGATTCAGCTGAGTACCAGTGTTTTACATGGAGTGACTGCCTATCTGACCTCCACAGCCTTGTAACTGGGTAACACGGTACCCCTTGACAAGACTGGTGACAGATCTGAAGCTTCTGACTATCCGTAACGACTGTCAAAGATCTTCAAATGACAGCCGGGACCAACGGCTTAACGTGCTTTCTGAGGCACGGAGGAAACTCGGTATGTTGAAAATGGTCACCCATCCACGGACCGACCTCGGCAAGCGTTGCTTAACCTTGAAGATCGACCCGTACGGCTGATAAAAACCTTGTTAAACCTTTTCTTTTAATGTAAAATGAAAAATTCGACAGGTGTACTTATAATACTAAAACAAAGTTTTTAGTGACGGCTGTAAATTATGCGTCAGTCTATCAGAAGGCTGTTTGCAACCTAATATCTATCTTTTGTTATTACTGGTTAGACTAACTTATCTTAAACTTTTGAAATAAAAAAACTAGATCTTCCAGTGGCTAAATTCGCACATTTTCTTCTTTTGAACAGCACATAAATACAATCTTGAATCTAGTTATTCAGGTGGTCTAAGTTCACTTTCTTCACATATAATCCCAAGTTAAATCACACAGAAGGAGGCTCTCGAAAAATCTCATTTTAGAAAACCTATAGTTTGTCAGGTACGTCTTTAAACGTCTTTAAATACCCAGGAATAAGTTTCCAGGAAAATGTAACAGCCGTATTAATGTACTGCTTCGAAGTATTCGATTGAACTGCGAATTTCTAAAAACACAATTCCTACCAGTAAAAACAGAAACCGAATATTGAATATCACTATTTCTTCTTTGCCGAAATTATATTTTTCTTTCACTGAAAAAATAAAGACTGAAATCTTATTTTGGGAATACAGTGCTGGTAGTCAATAGGTGCAAGTCTTTCAGGTCTCTTAAAATTAAAAGCGCAAAAATTTTAAATAACAATAGCCTTGGTCCCATGTTAAAAGAAAAATAAGTATACTTATCATAATGTTTCAGAGTCCTCGCCAATGAAAATTGGCGCAAAACGTAATGACGCAATCAGATTTCTGTATATCCAATTATTTACCTGTACGAGAACACAGATAGAGTATTTGCGAGTCGCTATGTAATCAAAATGTTCTCAACCACATTCAGCGAATTGAATTTTCTGTTCATCTCGTAATGGGTGGCTTTTATTCCAACCCCGGCAGCAATGAGAAGGTTTCCGAGGTGAGCATTGAAACAGGCCCCAATGAATACATTATCGATATTGATTAAACCGTCTAATCTACAGTATCAACTTCATTACTCACGTTCAAAGTAACCCCAGCTAGAGTATTTATCATTCGTCTAAATACTTCACTGTATTTAACCACAATTTCTCAAGAGCGACGATTAATTAAGCTCTATTGTACCGCGTTATTGTAAATAGAACTTTTCTTTATTTTGAAATGCACTTTGGAAGCAACTGCTATGTTTCCAGGGAATCGAATAGCTTGAAGCTGGAAAAGAGTTGTTGGATGAACTGATAGAATTACAGCTGGCAGAAAAATATCGTTGTATTCTTTATCTGGGAAATTTCGAAAGAATAAGGTTTAAAAGTAAAAAGTTCACAAAGCTTCATCGATAAATATATTCCCTGTTATATTTATACTCATTAGGCACCCATTATTATTTCAATAGATTTTATAAATATAAATCAGCACATGAATTCACATCAGACATTCGACGCTACACGAAAATAATAAAAGATTGATTTTCAGTCGAAATGCTCGAACGTGCTGGTCATATCTATAATCATTTCAGAATTGTAAACTTGATATTTTTCCACAAGCTCCCACAAAGGCCCCATAACGAAGTGAAATAGCCAAATAAGAAGGTCTTAATGTTGCAGTTAGCTGAGAATTCTCCCTTGTGAATGCTGGGTCATTAGCGCTATGTTATTGCGAATTACCCTTAAGACTCGGCGCCCGGGACTCTGGCAGTCACGTTTAATCTGAATTTTCCTTACACTATAGCTACTTTGTGCTGTACATGCGAGATTTCACGGAAAGCTCTAAAGCGGCTTACATATGCAGAATTAAATTACTCTAATAAATTCAAAATGTTTTGGGCAATAGTCGAATGTAGAAGCTCTGCATAAGACTTACATACATAAAAGATTTGTCTACGGAATACAAATGCACGTCCTCTATGATACTCGTATCAATTGCATCGATTGTAATATTAAAGAAGACGACCGAAACAGGTATGACGGTTAACAGCCTGACAACTGGCTGGTATTGTTCATTGTTTTAAACGTCGAACGTTGCAAGCGTGAAGCGTATCTGTATTTAAATCTCGTTAAAATGTTTTAAGCCCTGTGAACAATCTGAAAGCGAAAGCTGATTTTAAATTACTGAACGGTGGCAGGCAAGTGGGACGAGGGTCTTAAAATCCATCACGCACGACGCCGATCTTATTTAGATAAGTAGCAGTCAGCTGTCGGAAGGCCGCCCTGCTTACTTCGCTTGACTGATTGCTGCTAATGAATGTCACACTTTAATCTTTCCGTTAAATCCTCACAAGCGACATTTTTTCAATAAACTGCTCGTTTATCTTTAAAACTAAATAAAAAGTCTCAGCTACCAAAGCTTCTATTTAGAACAGATTTAACTAGATTATATTTACTTTCGTCAAAGTCGTCTCTTAATTGCTTCAAGTTGAGATGTGAATTAAAGTCGGCTTTCCGCTTAGCTGAACATTCGGAATCAATACCTGCAAATAAATTAATCACATACGATTTCTGTCAGCCACACAATATTGCATTTAATTAGGTATTATTCGCCACTCAAACCGCAGCTGGTTCAACAAGCCTACATAAATAAAGAGAGGTTTACATATGGACGATCTAACTGAGTGCCTACTGATGTCACCACACTAAATAACACGTTTCGCTGATCGCAGTTAATTTTACACCAGCCCATTCGTTTGAGCTTCATTTTCATTAACTACGCATGAACTCAAACTTATTTCTTTGATCTCGAAAATTCTAATTTTATTCCTAATCTGACTGAAAACTGTAAACAAAAAACATTATTCTAGGATAAGTTTCATTGTTGAGCTATTGGTCTTGATTACTATGTCCAACTATTAAGTTGCTCTTTCACCAAAGAGAGTAGCAGGGTGGTGCGTGAGATGAAAAACCAATGGGAACTCTTCATGTTCCTAGCTAGGCTTAGCGCAGCTGAAATGCAAAAGGTCTAGCAGATCTAGCTGTTTTTATTATATACAAAAAAGCGAGAGATGTGTGCGAAAGATACGTGCGAGGAATATGTGCGGGGGAAGCCAGCGAGGAATGTTGTGCCCGCGCACAGCTGAACAGAGTCCTCTACGCAACCTCGTACCACGCATGGTCCTCGAACAGTTTTATGAAAACAGTCGTTTTCACAGCTCCGCAACGCATCCTCGCACCGCCTCGCTACTTCGCACATCTTTGCTGTAAAAGCTCCCTTATAATTTGAATCATCCTTTGCCCGTCGACGTTAAGCATCTCCAGAATGCGGTAGACGTTTCGGTTCAGTAAATGCATAACGCTTTAGCTTACGTCACCGCAATAACAGTATTAGCTAGCGTCTCGACGTGACGTGTCTACAGAGACCAATGCTAATTCTCCATTTATACTCCACATGTGCAGGTTATGTCATTAGGCGTTATTAGACTTCAAATACAATAATATTACTATCAAAGAAAAGGTTTTTACTCGTGTAAACCACTATATCTAAACTAATGTTTTATAAATGCGGAAGCAAATCTCTCAGTTTTTTGTTAAGTTATTTGACTTCAAATATAATGATATTACTATCTATCTCTATATATACAAATGCGAACGTAATTCTGTCAGTTTTTTTTTTATACATTTTGGTATACATGTAGATTGAACCTTGAAGAAGATCATAGATATTTTTCATCCCGGCGAAAGTAACTCTGTTTATCCGTCTGTTTGTTTCGCTTTCACGCTAAACCAATTTTGGAATAGATGTAGAAAAAAAAGGATAATTTTCATACCGCGAGTACGTTCCCTTGGGAATTTTTTTGACAACCACGCGGGCAAAGTCGCTGGCAGAAGCTAATTACAAATACTTCTTGAAAAAGGTTTTTTCCAAGAAGAATGATAGGCATGGAATTCCGCATAACTCTTTTATTAAGGTTCTCATATATTTGAGTGTAAGTACACAAGTGAAAAGCAGAAATTCTGCATATCTATTTTGTGTGAATGCGACTCACCGATGTATTAACTGAATGTGCATCTTGGGAAGCACTTATGTTACCAAGATGAACTGCAACAAATCTTCGCTAAGAAATCTTACAGCTCTTAGGAGATATGGAGATCTCTAACTAGGGGTGGGATGGCGACCACAATAGACATTGTTAGAGGAATACGAGTTCTGTTTGCGGGAACAGAATTCCTATGAAAATTTTAAGAAATCGATCGGGTTTGAAATATTTATCTGAGACATTTACTAACTACACTCTTTGCGCTGTAGCCTATACCATAGTTGCCTGTATGACGTTAAACTTAAAAAAATACGTATACCTATATGCGTAAAAAATGTTATTGAAACTGTCACCCGCACCATGCAGCAGCGCAAAGAGTATAGTGTGGATATACATATAGTTTTTTGCATACTAAATTTTGCTTCTAGATGTATTTTCTTTTATGTATGATACATTAATAGTTACAGTTTAGGGTCAAAATTGCAGTCACATTCTACCAAAACTGCAGCGGCATTTTTTTAGGTTATCAAATTTCAACTTTTCACAGTTAGTAGGTATAATACTTCAATTTCTATACAACATATTAAATCAGTTTTGAATAATTAAACTTCTTCCGCAGAAACTAGCCGTTTGAGTTTTGGGAGAGTAAGACTGCACTTTGTGGTATTTATTCAAGATTTACTTACGATTTTATAACACTATACAATCCATCTTCACATCTTTTGATATTGTATCAATTTGTGTAACTCATTTTTATATATATTCTTTGTATTATTACGTCTGGAAAGCATATTTAGTTATCTCTGACTGTTTTAAATATCTAAACTTAAATTATATTCGTAATTTATAATTCTTCTAATATTTTTCTACTGTGACATTTTTATCTGACATGACATCTGTCTGTCTATTTTATTTTCTTAAAGCCATAGACATACCATAGGTACCATGGACTATAATACCTAGACCTTTCCTTAAGCTATTTGTACATTATTTTAAGGTCAGAGCAGACTGACCCGCCTTTGTAAAACCGTTTTTATTCGTTCTGGTCTTGTTGAGATTTGAATTTGAAATTTAGAAAGGATTGCAAATCGAATGAAAAACGGGCTTCAGATTTTTAGAAGGGAGAGTCTGGAATCAGCTCTGAACGCTGAAAGTTGGAATTTTGGTGGAATATTTTGGAAAGACATGTTTTAGCCTAAAAATACAAAGCATACGATGTACTACTAAAATTGTAATGAATTCTACTTGTGAAAGAGTGTAATAGAATCTCTGAAAATAATAAATTATTGCCTTGGACTCTTAAAAGTATTTTTACTGCTCATTAATTCGATGTGCCAGTCCGAATAATAGGTGTGCCATTCTGGCATGTGGAATATGAACTGCGGCTGACAGGACCTCAGCGGCGCGGCGGTTTGCGCGCTGAGGCCGCGCGAGACCTCTATTAGTACGCGCAGGGTGCGCGTGCTTTACACGAGGGCCCACATGCCACGGCAGCGCTCCACCAGCTGTCGCATCACAACGTGCCACGCCGCCCTGGTCTGCGGTTGCCTCCTTCTCAACTTTGAAGACTTCCTGACCGTCCTGTTGCCTGCAAGGACGTCCCGACCTCATACAACGACCTCATACATCCTATATCCCTTTTTAATTTTCATAGCTTTTATTTAATTTTTAACCTTTTATTCTTAATTTTATTAACGTGGCTTACGTATAGCTCTCCGGAGCTAAAAGTAACGCTACAACTTTTGACCCTTGACTGTACATAAAACAGATGTTTCATGTAAATATATTCTCATTTAATTCAATATGTCGGAAACACGAGGGCTTCCTTCCGTATACCCTCGTACTTGTGGGCTTATCGTGGGTTATGCATGCACGAGGCAGGTAACTTATGCCGTTTTAGAGATATTCCATTGTCCAATTCTAGTAGCAAGTTGACGCGCCAATTCGCTAGCCTGATACTTTTAGACGCAACTCCGCCGGCACCAATCATGCCACTTATCACACGTAATCGCCATACGTCCCGCTCCAGTTCTCTCCAGGAATATCGTACTCTCTCTACCCAAGTCAACTCCGCGCTGCCGCGCGCCTTCCCTCCAAATTGTCTGTCACTTTGCTCTAGGATTCAAATCCTTCACTAGCATTGGACATTGGAGAAAACTCAGTGTTGCCAATCGAATAAAATCTAATTGAAATTTGAATCAGAAGCTAAATGTTGCCAATTAAACAAAACTGAATTAATAAGTTTACAAGCGATATTTCTTCGTTCCCAACTATTAATCATTTACCTTCCTCCGATACGGCCATCTTGACATTCAAACGGTCCCACGTTTGATGTAGAGCGATGAACAACATCGTTACTCAATTGTGATAAAAAACAAAAACCAAGAGAACAAAAAAAATTAAGTACCTAATAGGTTAAGTTCGGCCGCTCCTGACCAAATAAAAAAAAATTACGTAGTCGTGACATCTTCCACGTGAAACCTTCAATCAACACCTTATATTACCAGCCTACAACAAAAATCAAGTACTTCTTTACTCATGAAAACATAATGCTCATAGCTTTCACACTGTTCATTTGTTTTCTCCATGTAAATCTAGGTCTCCACACCGTACAGCGTACACAACCATCGTCGTACTCTCGAAACTGATACCTCACCGTTTAGACAACCATATTAACACTCACACATTCCAAACGGTTACCGAAGCACCAGAGGTACCAGGTTCCCAACAGACGTCAAATCGGTCTCGAAGCACTAAGTGTGCCAGAAACCACTCAAACGCCCTACACAACATACCATGCCACATACACCAAACAACGGGTCACCGAGGCCCCAGAGGGACCAGGCTCCCCCAGACACACAACAGGTCACCAAAGCCCCAGAGAGACTAGGCTCCCCCCAGACAACAGGTCACCAAAGCCCCAGAGGGACCAGGCTTCCCCAGACAACCGGTCCTCTCGAAGCAACAAGACTGCCAGATACCCATGCCACATACACTAAACAACAGGTCACCGAAGCCCCAGAGGGACTAGGCTCCCCCCCATACATATCCAGCAATGTTTCTTGGTCCCACAGCAATTGCTGTGCCTCCTGATGGTCAACCCTGTGACCATCCTGCAACCATAGTCATCCTGACCAGGCCTCGTAACCCATCTCGGTTACAGCAGTCATCTTTTGACCACTCACCAGCCAACTTTAGGCTACAGCAGTCATCTCTGACCACTCACCAGCCCATTTTAGGCTACAGTAGTCATCTCTGACCACTCACCAGCCTATCTTAGGCTACAGCAGTCACCGCAGTGACTACTCTTCACCGCACAGTCAGTCCTTTGACCATGCACACGACCTCACCATTGCTAGATTGATTTGAATCAGTCTAAACCATAGTACATTCAGTTACGTCAATGGGTACTTGATCTTTCAGATTTTCTCTAACTCATCATGAACCAAACAAAGCCTTTAATTCAACACCACCATTTAATTCATAATTGCCACCATTCAGAATTCCAATTCACTTCCAAACAGCACCTTTAAACCAAAATGAAATTTGTTATTTCAATCTTTACTCTCAGTATCAATCTTTATTCTGAATACCACGGCAACCTCACATTCAGGATTTCATACACAGCCAAAAGCATACTCAAGAACTCTATTCTATGTACAATTTTCATACCAAACTCTCAGTACGATAGGTATAATAACTACCAACACCAAACATTACCAACTTTGCAAACTAAAAATTAAATCATGCACCGCACATCACTCACTTTACATCTGTGTTAACATTATCTTATCCAACATGAATGAAATACAAAAAATAACGTTAGGTATGTTCACAATGACCAGCACAGACTATTCAACTATTCAACAAGTTAGCACAGCCATTACTGACAGTATACTTTAAATTCCAAACTTATTATTCAAGTTAGGTAGGTACTAGACTTCCTACATGACACCACACAATTCACAAATACACACCTTTATTTTAAAAAGATGCTACAAATATTAAAATTTTTGAACTATGTTCAAGATTACCGAGGCCAAGCATCGTTGAACAACACAGAACAAGGAAACCATTCTTAGTTTCCTCCAAAAAAACAAAAACCCATGTACCAAGTACATCAAATAGAACCCAAGTATCTCATCCGTGGTCTACAATTCACAATAACATAGCAAATACATTTGCTACACAGAATGCACTTTCAACTTAAACGCTGAATAAACTCTTGACTCCGTCATCTCTCTGACCCACGAAACTGAGAAACCGTTCTATGTGAATTAAAATGTTGCCAATTGAACATCTATCTCATCCTCAGCCACGACTTGGAACAGTTATTGGCTCTCGAGCATCTCATGATACCTGAACAAATCTTCTCGACACCATCTAAATGTCTAGTTGCACTTGTCATTCACCGTAATCAATTTAAATCATTTTTATCTGTAGGTATCATTAGAATGACATGTTATCAGTTGGTTAGTTCTCTACAATGCAATATATAACAACTACAGACATTAACTTTACCTTTATTCAACTGTTGGTAGCAACAAAACTAAACGCCAACTGTCTAGGCTATAGTAACGTTAATCCTCGTGATGTTTGCAGGTTGTAAGATTGCAAATCGAGTCGAACAACAAACTATTTCACTAAACTTTAACACCGGTTTGAAAATAATCTTGATAACATAGCTCTTAACTGAAAGTTATTGCATGTCTTTGCAACAATGCAAAAGTTAAAAGTCTTATCCTCACAGTGACTCACACCTTGTTACGATTTATTAATAATCTAGTCTTTATCTAGTAACTTTTAAGTTAAAAATCATATCAAAGTTATTTGTTTTGTATCATCAAACTTTTTCGAATGTTGACACTTACTTGTCACTGTCTTTATGTCTTAAAGAGATGAGCAAGGGATGACGTTCTGTTATCGATTAATCGACGAATCGATTTTAAGGACAAAAAAATAAATAAACGTTTTTTTTTTCAATCGATATCCAGTACTGAATCGATCCAGCGAATCAATATTTCACCCTAGAAAATCGAGATAAGATTTTTCTGTTTTGATATGAACCAAAATATCATTTAAAATAATTGAATGTATATCACAAACATATAAGTGAATTCAACGTAAAGAAAATAAATATTGTTCCCTTATACCTGATACTTTAATTTAGTTGTAAAAACAACCCCAATCGGCCAAAGATGCTAAAGATCGACTATTATTACGATTTTTCTTTTTGCGTTCCGTAACTGGATTCAAACTTGTATTGAAATACCAACGCGAACAGTTAGAAAGTATGTTACTTCCAAGGAATTGCATATTCACAAATTCCCTTGGAGATCAAATCAACAACAAACTCAGTGGTAGTAATATTTACGGTAAATTTGAAGTGACACCTATTAATAAAAAATGCATGGCTAAAATTCCTAGTGTTCAAACATATAAAAAAAAAACGGATTGATAATATCTTTACTTCTCGATAGTCAGTAAACTAACAACCTATTTAATTGTTGTGTTTATGCTTGTGACAGCACTAGTGGTCACAAAACCGTGTATTATTGTTCTAACAACATAATAATGTAATGAAATCTCATTTCTTTGCGTTTCGTCCCCACGTTCCGATGCTCCGAGTACATTAGAAACATAAAATTGCGAAAATCGTTTCGTTGTTTATTTTATTGGTGAATAAAAAAGATTAAATACTTGATGAAACAAAATATTTCAAAGCTCGAACAAAGCAAGGATATCAATAGATGGCGTGACATGGACTGACTTCTCATTCTGTCTATGTAAAAATGAATTGTTCATTTTTTAATTGATCATAAAAAAAATTCATGCACCTATTCAATAAGTTATTTCAAGCAGCATAGTACGGCTAATGGGGTCCCGAATCTAATTTCGATGATTATTGAAAGAAACATACAGTATCAACATCATTACACAGATGATAGAGCTGTTTGAATATTTTTTTTTTTTTTTTTTTTACTCTTTTTATGTAACTTTCATGACACATTTCCATAAAACAAAATAATGCAATAGTTATAGATTGCAATGAATGCAAGAATTAATTGTACAACTTAGGTAAATCCAAACCCAATACATACTTCGGCTGCCACAAAAATGCACAGCTGCACAGATTGTTGAATGCAGATCAATCAAAGTAACATACCTTAAGCCTCTACTCCCGGATGGGTCAGGCAGCAGTGCCGACCATGCTCACATGCACAAGTCCAGACTCCTAGCTGCTACCAGAAAATATTAAATGGATTGATCACCGCAGTGGCATGTATAACACCACTTAATTTCCTCTTTCATAGCGCTGTAGGCTGCGGGTTATGTGTTGCCTTTTGAAATGGAACCTGAGCTCCGCACTTGTATCACCACACACAGTTGGTCACAACAGGTCTTGTGGTATCCACGGCAGCCATGTTGAAGGGCTCAGACGTCCATGCTATTTGTTGCATATTGTACGAATGCCTGAAAAATTCATGTCTATGAGCAAGTTTTCACACAAGCGTAATGTTTTGTTGAATCAAGTTGTAGCTTAAGGATGTTTGCTCTCTTGCACTGTATTAACACAAGTCGTCTTATTCTCATGCGAGTTCCGCTGACAGTATGAAACTGGCTAAGTTTCTATTAGCATCATAACGAAAATATAAATTTATTTTAAATTTTAGCCACTTTATACCAAGAAAAACAATAGGTATTGTGGCTAAACTTCACAAGGCATTAGATAGGTACTAATTATTTTCAGAATACTCAAGTTTATACTTCCCTGTAGTACATCTGTACACCACAGTTGTTTGCCCAGTAGGTATCTAGTCAGAATTGGGCATCGATGTCATCATTAACATTATCTGCAACCCGACTTCGCATATTGTCTAGGATAGGCCACACTATACGGTTGAATTCGGGCAACATAATATTCCTGTCTCCGCTCTCCAGTAGCCGACGAGTTGCGAAACGTCTCTCTACGTAGGTAGGAAGCATGGAAGTACCTACGTAGGTAGGTACTTCCATGCAAATTTTTGCGCATCAAAGAGAGCGCGCCAGCCATTACTCGTCACATTTTGATCCATCATCGCCTTGTGCTTGCATTGGTTCATACTTCTGATGTCGGAAATACGAGGGCTTCCTTCCGTATACCCTCGTACTTGTGGGCTTATCGTGGGTTATGCATGCACGAGGCAGGTAACTTATGCCGTTTTAGAGATATTCCATTGTCCAATTCTAGTAGCAAGTTGACGCGCCAATTCGCTAGCCTGATACTTTTAGACGCAACTCCACCGGCACCAATCATGCCACTTATCACACGTAATCGCCATACGTCCCGCTCCAGTTCTCTCCAGGAATATCGTACTCTCTCTACCCAAGTCAACTCCGTGCTACCGCGCGCCTTCCCTCCAAATTGTCTGTCACTTTGCTCTAGGATTCAAATCCTTCACTAGCATTGGACATTGGAGAAAACTCAGTGTTGCCAATCGAATAAAATCTAATTGAAATTTGAATCAGAAGCTAAATGTTGCCAATTAAACAAAACTGAATTAATAAGTTTACAAGCGATATTTCTTCGTTTCCGACTATTAATCATTTACCTTCCTCCGATAAATATATGTTCAATATCATCATAGTCAGTAGTGATTCATTCACAAAACAGACTACACATAGGTACCTTTTTCATAGATAAATAATAATAGAGTATGCTTCTTGAAATAAAATTAGATCCCAGACATGTTTCAGACTGAAAAACTCGGGCCATGTCCTCTACTCGTCTAACTTTTCGTCCGGACGATTTAAAAAGTTTTTCAAAAATTATGAAAACAGCACAGAGTGTTTGAAACAAAAATGAGCAACTACACGACCTACGGTTTTGGAAACTGTATTAAATATCAGCTGGTGCGCATGTCACAGGCGTTTGGACAAGAAGCTTTCAGCTAAAAGATAATATATTAATTTACTTGAAAATGTAGGAAAATTGTATATAAAAGTAAAAAAAAAAACTGTTACGGGTAAATTAAAATAAAACATGAAGGATATGGAATGAGAGTTTCTGCCAGCGACTTTATCTATATACTTGTTTTTACAAAACATACCTATTACACTCTGCAGCAGTTTACCAATTCAAAAAAAACCGACAGAGCCCTTCTGCCAGTATTTTTCGGAAGACTTTTGAAATCGGATAAGTAGGTAGGTACATAGTACTTTCAGAGATTACCTTTGCAATTGTACCTCCCTGTTACTATCCCACTGCAGGGCAAAGGCCTCTTCTCATACAGAGAAGATACGAGCATTAATAACCATGCCAAAAAAGTATGCCTAAATAAAAAAAAATATCTTCATAATATTGCTCCGATCAAAATAGTAGAATTTATTTCACTATTCTATACATAAATTAGTGTATTCTAAAACGAGGGATTTATTTAATTATATAAAGATTCATGCTGAAACTTAACCCTAGTTTCAACGAAGTCCGCATTTACCTAATTACTAGTATTTTAGCTCAGACTGCTTATTCTAAATGTCGGTGACATCGTATAAGTTCGAGTCCGAACTCGGAACAGAAGCTGTATAAACTCAACTATAAAATAACGAACTTACTGAAGTTGGAACCAGGCTTGCCACGAACCACGAGGCAGGAACTCTGATGTTTTATCTCTGGCCACGTTTATTTGCTTTGCACGAAGTGTTATTTTTTACTGTTTCGAAAACAAACGGAATCAAGTGTCACATGAGTTTGAGCTTTATTTTATTTTAGTTTCGAACCATTGGCACCACAGTCAAACGTAATAAAAATACGCCTGTTTATTTTGTTTTAAACTTTAGTTGCATTTCACCTATAAACGTATCCCTTTAGCATGACAATAGCGGTTATTGAGCCTCCTACATTTATTGATATTCTTAATTTCATAAACGGAAAAATAAAGACAGAAAGCCGTTCAGAGTCAACATGTTCTATTGGAATCTTTCGTAATTCTCATTTATTCACATTTTCTACGAATAACTTACCGATGAAAGAAATCATTTCCATTGCCTCGGCCAACTTTTTCTGTACAGTTTTTACTGCTCAATATGGCATAATTTGGCATTTTTCTATATTTCGGTGGATGTCCGGTGGCGATAATGTTAAATGAAACAGCTCAAAGTACGATTATTGATCGTACTTTCTTCCTTTTTTGACACGCGGATTAGCACCGTTTAGCACTTTTTAGAGCATGATAAATGACAGTAAGTTAAACACCAAACTTGTTTCCAAATTAATTCTTGATCTATCCAAACTCGACTTGAGCGACCAAGCTGCCCGCATCACCGACTATGCATAACAAAGTAACTACCTGTTTGCCATTAAAGAGATATATCGACATGGCTTACATCTAGGCTTATCCTACGCTGCTAAAAGCGTCACCGACGCGAATATATCCTGGACAAACGTTGCATATAATAAATCCCGCTGCAACTAAAGTATGCCCGCAATGTTCGAAGTATGTATTGTTTTCAGCTTCCTAATTCCAGGGTGACTGATTTTTATGTGGAGTGTATTTTATATAGGCTAGTTAATTGAAACAATTTGCTTGTTTTATTAATTACTAGCTGTCCCACGCGGCTTCGCTCCCGTCAACTCGCTACCTGCCTACCCATCTAACCTACCTACCCTACATACATTAACTTGAACCGTATACGCAGCGCAAGCAACGGAAGCTCTCAAAAAGGAATACTTATTATAAACAAATATATAATTAAAACACAATAAATATACGGCCAACATCCTGACGGCTTATTGCACACACACACACATTGCTATGCAATTTTAACTAGGTTAAGGCTTCTTCAAAATTTCTTGAAATATGAAGGCACTTCTATATTCCGCGTCCAAACATTGTCCGCAAGAGCTTGGTATAATTTTGTTTCCGTTGTTTACATTTCGCTTGTAGCCGCGTCCAATAGTCGTCCCTTTCTACCTCATTCTTAGGCTTTTTCATGTCACGGCTACATGATTTATAACTGACTAAGATACGTGTCTTCGTTCTACGCGAAGGTCTCAATAATGTTGTGTAAGGCACTGAACATAAATAATAAATCGTGAGCATATACCAAGTACCCAAGTATTTTATACTAAGAATCAGATTCTTGAACATTAGTACTGTTTTGTTTTCTAAGTAATATAGCCTTTTCTTTTATTTATAGTTTAAGATCATGGCGGCGCCAAGTAATTCTATTAGCTGAAATACAGCCGTGCATGATTTGATGGTAACTACCCGTTATTTCTGTACTAGAATTTATAATCTCAAAGCCTTAAGAAATATCTCAGTAGTTAGTTTAATAAGGCAGACTTAGTAAGATGGTATTTATGTTTGTTTTGACTTATAGTCTGGCGGGCGCGGGGTGGTTGGCTAGAGTTACTGTTTTCTAGTTAATACACGCCAGCTGTTGCACAGATTTGTCTCGGTGTGAATGTTAACACGATGCCAACGGGTACGCTCTGTTTATGTAACGTAACCGCAGAATATACATCGCCCTACAGTGATTTATACGCGTTCTCTGATAATCTGTTAGAAGATAGTTGATCCAGGGGATAAAAGCAGCTGTGTTTTCTTCGTAAAAGACGAAAAATACCAGACTAATCTTCAATAAACTAGTTTTGCCGCCGATAATCCAGACTTGACTGAAGCAGCTGTAATTCTGTACCGTGGCGGATCAGCGTAATTCCTCTAAAGCCAGCGTTCTGGCGCATCCCACTTACACCTGCCGCTGCGGACTCGAAATACGTCGTTTATGAAATAATTTTGTGTAAGAGTATTTCTTTTTTGTATGTAACTTTGTTCGTTATTTTAAGTAGGCACCAGGTGGCGCTAACAGGCGACGTTGCAACGGAAATTGCCGTCGGTCGGTCTCGTCGACTCGGCCGGGGGAGACCGGCCCCGCTCCGACCGCACCGCCCACTAGAATAGGCGCTTGTTAATTGTAGGCCAACACAGAAAACAATTAGCAGCACTCGTGTGCCACACCGCCTCGGAATATTTCATTCATTACTCAGATAAAATCACGGACCTACTTACGTAACATGTTCAATTAGATGTAACTCAAACAAGGAGATTATTCTGTTAGGACTTGTTGTGTGCTCACCAACTTGGAATTGGTTTGCCTGCTTGCTCAGCCAAATTCATCTCACAAAACATCAGAACCTAATCTAGGTATTTGATTGCAGGAATGACAAAAAAACAAACGAATATTCCTTCTTTTGTTCCTCAAGAAAAAGCTCACTGTCAACTTTCTTATTACACAACGACACATAACATGCTTTTGTACTTATAAAACCAATTGTTGTGGCAACAATACTTTGTAAAACAAAAGAAAACTGGCACATCAATTTATATCAACAGGGAAAAGCTAAACAAATGGATATCACGCGTACAAATGAAATTAGAAGGTCGGCGCTGACTTTAGAACGTTTAATGACCTTTGAGGGTGGAGGTATGTTTTGACGTTGCATTAGTGAACAATAGACGTTGGAACTAAAACTAGATCCGCCTTTATCTTCGCAATTGTTATACAACACAAAGAGCTTAACTAGTTGAAAGCTTTGGGCGTTTACACGGCCGTGGTTTGGCCGAGCCTACACACAGCTTACGACGTAACGATGCGATGACTCCAATGATACTCGTACTTGTAATTCGCACTGAAATATGTGTGCGTTGTGCAAGCCGATGGGATAATTTTGCTTTGGAATCTATGGGTTTTATAAACCATCCATGGTTGGGTTTGTGTAGGATTAGTTGTACGAGTGACCTTACCCATGCTTGATTGGCGATTGGTGGTCGTTTCGTCTTTTACCTTAATCCTTGTTAAGTGCTTTAAATATTTAATTACAAACTAACTGCAATTGTAAGGCGAATGCTTAATTTAAATTGTCATTGCCACTTTGTTTCTATTTATAAATTCAGAATTACTGTAATTGT
The DNA here is from genome assembly GCA_949775005.1 of Orthosia gothica. NCBI lineage: Eukaryota > Metazoa > Arthropoda > Insecta > Lepidoptera > Noctuidae > Orthosia > Orthosia gothica. Next base: position 19,664,981 of record OX459037.1, read on the forward strand.
ATTCAAATAAATGTTAATGAAAACATTTAAGTTATAATTCACTAACAATATACAGGTTGACAAAAGTTGAGTGTATTAGGCATACCAATTCCAATCTTTTTGAGTAAACAACTCGAATTATTAAAATTAGATTGAGCAAATAAATAATTTACTTTTGAAGTCAAATAGCTTTTTATTTATGGGAGTCTGGCTTCGCGCTGTAGTCATGCAGGATTCAATCCTTGGCGAACTATTACATTTTTTGGAGTGAAATATCATAATATTATCTCTCATCTTGTTACTTTTACATCATACGAATTAAGTACTATGTGTAATTTTGTCAGTGTTTTATTCGTTTAGTACACCCACTCCTATATATCAAGGTCAAGGACTTTACAATCAAAGTTTTGGATGACTATGTCTACAAACGGTCCAGTTGTGTAGGAGAATCTTCGAGAAAGAGATCAACCGTCGAATCTGACTAGGCGGGACAGTGTTCAGGAAATAGCGCGGTATCTTCTCATCCAACTTACGACAGTATCTCGAGATGAAACGTGGTCGCTCACAATGGGAACATATAGCTTAAAGTCACCCAAAGGGCAATGGAGAGCTATGCTCAGCGTTTCCTTGCGTGATCGAATCAGAAATGAAGATATCCGCAAGAGAATCAAGGTTACCGACATAGCACGAAGAATTGGCATAATTAAGTGGCATTGCTAGCTGATCGGATGGTCGTGGGGGCCAAAAAGTTCTGGAGTGGCGACCGCGTACTGGAAGAGGGAACGTTGGCAGGTCTCCCTCTAGATGGAGCGACGACCTGGTCAAGGCAGCGGGAGTCCGGTGGATGCGAGACGAACAGGACCGATCCTAGACCAGTGGTGACGCTTGGCGGTGGCCTATTTTTTTTAGCAGTGGACATCTTTTGGCTGAAATGATGAATGATGATGATTCGTTTAGCAAAACTTTTTTTATTTTATTTTTTAATGTTCGAGGTAGTCCAGGAAACGATGGTCTGGGAAGATATGAGGGAGGCCTTTCCCCAGCTGTGTTCCTTCTAAGTAAAAGATAAAATCAGAAAGCTTACTTATTTGAAACAAATTTTAGGTAAATATTTTGATTGGTTGGTCCTAAAGAAATAGCAAAGGAAGTAAGATATATAAATTTAATCCTCAGTTTATATTTCTACCTTATCAATTGTTCATTTGAAATGCAAACCCAACTTCTAAGTTAGATTCCTAAAATGCAATGAACTCCAAAACACACGTAGCGCTGTAAACATCGTTTAAGATTTAGTTGGCAACCCAAACGTAGATATTTCAGCCCCGAATCCATACCTTGCAACTTCCTGAACAGAATAGAGTAATTGCTTTGAAGTTTAACTTAGGAATCAAGTGCATACCCAAGTTTAGTTTGAAGTAATTAATCTATGAGGCAGGAGACATTCTTGGAGTCATCCGTCAGTTTCAAGCTGTGTATTGAAGCTGGCGGTGGAAGCCGGAGCGTCATGTAATTCTGTTACTCCCTCCCACTTCCAGTTAATTGAATACGTCTGCCAAACGGCTGAGGAGCCAGTAAATTCGATTTGAGGTTCGAATGTATGTGGCAAACATTCTTAGTAATGCTTACATGTTTTAAGAATAATGGAGGTGCATGACGCGTTAATGGAATTGGTAGCGCTACATCTTTAATTGCTTGTTGCTTGGCGTGTTGTTTTAGAAAGCATAATGGAGGCAAATCTTCTTACTAGAGTGGTACAGTTTTATTAAGAATAAAACTGCTAGCCTAAGATCCGACAGCAGAATCTGCAGGAATCGGGGTTAATTAAAGTTAATTAAACAATTTTTTTATGAATGATACTTGTTTTATTTTTATTTTGTGTAATAGATACTTACTTTTACTTGATATTAGAAAAGATTGCTGCAGGGTTGCCTGGCTGCATCTGGCTGCAGCAAACAGCTTGCAGCATTCTACTATCTAGAATCAATAATAAAAATAAAGTTGCATCAAAAACAAAATACCTGCATATTTTTGCACTGGGATCTCATACTATGCCCCCTCATATTGCGAAACACACAACATCATAGTTTCAATCACAACCTAATGAATTCCTATTCTATTGCTCCATTTTAAAATTTCAACTGTTCGACAACAACGTAAAGAATGCAAGGAATATTGATGAATTAGTTTGTTACGCATGTATTTTATTTATTGACAGACACACAAGTTACAACAAAGAAATAATTTGCATAACGAAATATGATAAACTTGTTATACAATTTAAGTGGCAATGGACCCCTAAACTAGGCATAGCTTGTATCTTGTATCTTAGTTCAAAATAGGCAGATTGCGTGTTCAGTGTTACACAGCACAAAGTTACTAATTGGGCATTTAAAACATTAGAACCATTTAATAATAAAAAAAATAATGCAATAACAATAAAATAATAATAACAGGCAAAACCAAAAATTACATTACGGTGGTCTTCTTAGCTCTTGGTGTAACCACATTTTACACTATTGACTTTTCTAGGCATATCAGGTTATACAATTTTTGTCACTTCCACTGGGAAAAAGTCAGGTTTTCCATCCGTTAGAAAATAAACTTACCCGCAGCCGGAGGTTAAAATAACATGATTTCTTTCAACTTCCATTTCTAAATATAGCAAATTGAAAAGATCATCAGAAACATCACCAATAAGGTCAATGTATGTCGTTCAAGGGCGTCTCTTCCCAACGTTTCCATTCGAGTTTGCCTTGAAAATAGGTTTCGTTAGTCGCCTTTCATTCATCCTCTCAACATTGCCAAACCATCTTAGCATACTTTTTAAAATTTTTGTCACTACATCTACTTCTAAACCACAACGTTGTCTTATTACATCATTCCTCAATCTATCATTTAAAGTTACACCACACATGCTTCGCAAGGAACGCATTTCTACTGCATTAATCCTACTTTCATACCTCTTTTGCGATACCCAATCTTCACTTCCATACATAATTGTAGGCACCAGCACGCTGTTGTGAACGGCGAGTCGAGCCATCTTTATTCCATCCCTTGTGAACATACTTCCCAAATATACAAAGTCGTTCACTTGCTCCACACTCATATCATGAATTTTCAATTCGCACTCCGATACATCGTCTTCTCTTTCAAACACCATTACCTTAGTCTTGTTCACATTTTTAATCATACCTTTTAACTCAAAAGCTTCAATCTTCACAGTAACCATGTAATGACATACACGCCATTACATGGTTACATAGACGTCATTACAAATACTATGAACCCCTCGCCATTGATTCCTAAAATTACCTAATCACCACATTCTTCAGAGCTAAGTAATCGGTGATTAAAACCCACACAATCTCCTTTATCCATTGTTTTCCCGGTAGAGTGACGTCACACAGCGAGTACCATGCTACTTCATGTAATCCATTAGTCGTTACTTTTCTTTTTACCGTTGAACTTTAACTTGGCACTCACTGACAGCGTGATGGGGTGCTTTGAGTTATTCCCCTTCAAGGAAAAAGTTGTGTCAGTAACACATGGTGTAAGAATAAAAATTCAAAAGCTTGACTGTTTTGAATATTTTTGATCTAAAACCGGCCAAGTGCGAATCGTACTTTGCACATTTCCAAACCGTAAAAACAAACTGGTTGTATAAAAATCAGAATAAGAAATTTTATTTGCTCAAACATGTGTATACAGAATTAAAATAATACATGCATGCAAGATCTTAAATAAAACTGGCTCACGACATGTCTGCCATTTCTCATGGCGTGCAAATATTTTAGGTTAATTATTATTGAATGAAATGATTTTTGAATTTTACAAAATATCATTACAGTTAAAACAGATTTCTAATATTCTATATGATTTACATTATCCAATGATTTATTATTTATTTTCCTTGTCCAATATTACAGATTACAATTATCACAATAAAGATTTATATCACTTTAATAGGCATCAATTCAATTATATTGAAATTAATAATATAGGTATATATAAGTTCGCCACTACTACATGACCGTAATAACTAGTTATATTTGTAATAATCACCATGAGTCGTTTAAAAAATCTGTTATACTATAATATGCTTTTTGTACCAAAAACAATTTCATTGTTTGTTTATGTTCAGGTATAGTTTGCTATTTCCAACTTTTGGGCAATTTGTTGTAGATAATTGGTACCATGTAAAAAACACTCTTGCGCATAAGTGCAGTTTTTGATGAATGTAAACATAATTTACTACCTTCACGCCTATTTCTTGGAAATTTGTCTGCCATACGAGGAAACAATTGTAATAGGAAAAATGGGGAAATTTCAAACAAAACACTGGTTTATCAATATATTGGTATTTGTTAGTAAAATATACATATATATGTATATTTTACTAACTTTGATGTTTTATGAATGCTCGGCTATCGACATCACCTATGTATAGAATGCTGACTGATGTTTATCACATAGGTACTAATACATCAACAAGCCAATTATTTTTTAACTGTCGTGATAATAGTTTATAATAGAGGGTAGTGGACCTAGAGTCCGAAGAAGTAACAGTGGTCGGATCAAATGTCAGAGAAATTGGAGAATCCCACCATCGCCGCATTCTACCAGGCTTCTGATCGTAACAGAAGAAAAAAGACCGTTGATAAGTTGAAATGTAGTTATGATACTCAGCAAGAAGAAAGACCGATTGGAAAGAGAAATAATAGTTTACTAACTACAAACATTTTGTTGCGTTAAACAAAACTATAAAAAAAGAAAAAAAAACCGTCTAGGTAAATTATCATTTTATATTTTTCTGGGTCTCCAAAAAGTTCGAACTTGTTTTAACTTTCAATACCACAAAAATGTGAACGATAAAGGGATCAAAAAAATTGTAATTAGTACTTAATAGCTTTACATAATAATAAATGAGCATTAGTTAACTTAGTTGAAAATCTACTCAGAGATTTCCGACGTAAGAGTCGCGCAATCAGCTCTGGAACAATTACACTGTATACAACACCAGTAAAAGAAATCCAAAGAATTTTAGCAACATTCTCTTAGCAGCAATCAAATCAAAGTCGTCGTCAAAATCAGATTTAGACGCGTTTGTGGTCTCAAAGATTCAGGCCGTGAAATTACTAGGCATTGACCTTTTAATATTTCGGCTTTTATGTATATGATTTTTTAAATTTATCATAGTTTGATTTCGTGAAATTCTCGAATGTTTTTCCGTATCAATAAAGCATAGCTATTAAAGCAAATACCAGCCTTTTACTACCCTACAGCCGGGCAAAAGGCTCTTCTCATGGAGAGAAGGGGCGAATATATAACCCTTATTTTTCCAATTCATCCAATTCGAATCAACAAAGTCCATCCCATAGTCCTTCAAACTGACTTGGAATTCAGGTCCAAATCACCACACTTGCAATCGAGGTGGGTTGGTGATTTCAGTCCAACCAATAAAGCCAAGCAACAAAAAATTAACGCGACAAAAACACACTTTTATTCCACACAACAATAAAACAATTATGAACCGCGAAATAGATATTACAGTTCCACAGCGAATTGGAAATACATATTTTAGTATCTACTTAGCGAGCAATGGACCCAGACCGTTAATATTTGTCGATATACTGCAATACGATTTAAATTGCTAGGCTACCAGAAATTTGTGAATTATGTTCTATTAGTAAGAAGCCATGAAAAATTAATTTAAAGCAATGTAATTTGATTTCGTTTGAGGCTTATTGGGAAGCGGACTACAGTCTACTTCGAACTAAGTATATTTTAAGATTTTGGCAATTCTTCGCAGTGAAGCCTTTTAACAGTCTTGATCGAACTTTACCATGTGCTTATATGCATATATCTTGCATATTTGTGATGCAAAGGATTTTACTGTGATTGGTTTATTAAGTAGATTAAGAGAGAGTTCATTTATGATTCCAATTAATTTGTTGTTAATAGTTTAATTGAAAAAAATCTTTGAGTTTGTTTGAGTTTACCCAGTATGATAGCAGAGGTATATCATGGTTTGTAAACTGAAACAAAGTCAAAGCTTTTGTTTCAATTAAACTATTTACATCTACTTTTAAATCGTTAAGATCGGTCATTCAAAAAGATTAAGGTTGCCCCAGTCAGTCATTCTTCTATACAAAGGTTGTATGGGCATTACGCGTCTGTTCGACGGATTATGCTCAAAATAAAAAGCTACATCAATTTGTCTCATCATTGTCTAGCCCCGTATGGAAACAAAAAAAATAAAAAAAATGTGTATGAGCGTCGTAAGCTCCACATTTCTACACTAATTTCAACGCATCTTTAAGCGGAAATAAATACCATTAAAAGAAGAAAAATTTAAAACAGTCACCATACAGGGATAGACTAGCAGTAAAAAAAATGCAAATAATTTTATTTTAAACTAGCTGACCCCCGCGGTTCGGTACAAACAAACACAAACTCTCCTCTTTATAATATTGGTATGGTATTGACAAATTCATTCAGCAGTTTTTTCATGATACTCATACAATTACTCCTTTTCGCGCTCCTTTTCGTTCTAAATCATCATCCATTTATTATTTGTATTATACCATGAGTGTGTATTCGTACGCGTACTAGCTTCTTACTGCTCATCACAACGTCTATCCCTTTCGTACGTGTTGACAGATGAGATAGCATGCATTTTAACCCCAGCCAAAAAATAGTTCATGCGGCCAGGGCAACCTTAAGCTGTGGTAAGTGTGAGTGAGTTGTTCTGTAAGCTAAAATAAAGTAGATAGTATCATCATCAATTTATTTTCGTAAGCTATGGAGATAAAACCGTTGACATATCACTACTTTACTAATTGCAGGTTCTAACCACAGATTGACACTTAACACTTACCAAGGCGCAATTTAAGTGAGAGTTCCCATTAAAGCAAGAGGCCTTCTTAAGGGAATATCAGTTTACTAGGCTAAATTAATAAGATTACAAGTTAAGTGATATAAAACGTGATACTAATGCTGGTGGCAAAGTACACTAACTAGTATTAGAATGGAAGTAAAGGAACGTCAGTCAGGTAAGTTGAAGGCGGTGCCGATTGTGTGGTGCAAGTGACGAGAAAAGAGCGACTAACAGACGTAGTTGCACGAGTATGTAAATATTCGCTGTAAAAGTAGAAAGTACAGTAAGCAAAGTAGTTTCGGGTACGGCCTAGTTTGAAGAACATATTAAAGGACCGACCGATCGATTTATTAAGGCCCAGTCAGTTTTTACATTAATTTAATTAAATATTTAACGTCTGACGTATTGTTGAGTTTTCTAATTTAGTTCTGCTACAATCTTATTATAGCGAGTCTACATTTGTTAATGAACTTTTCTTCTCAGTGATACGAAGCTGTGAAAAGTTAAAGGTCCAAATGATACTTTATTTGGTTGCATGCAAATTTTTGCTTAAGGGCCTATATCATTCCCGGCGTTGGGAAACTGGCAGTTTCTCTGTGAGATTAGGTATGTGGCACAATTATTTTAAAGATAGATATTATCCATTGTTTTAACATTACTAATAATTATATACACTAATAAGTCATTTAATTTTTGTGGATAAGAAGAACAGCATATTCTGCTTATACAGCCAGTGGTATGCTTATTATTTAGACAGCTAATTAATTTAAAGTAGCTAAAGCTAACAACCCGCATACTCATCTCTTTAACGCATTAAACATAATTTAATACTAATTTCCGAGAATCTGCTGTAACTTTTGAATCAAACAAAATTGTTTGTTGCTAATTAGTTTTATTTCATAATAGTATAATTTTAGAAATGTACGGTCGTTTCTGTTAACGCAGGTACATAAATAAAATGTATGTCCGTTGACCTTGCTCTTTGATTAATTAAATTATGTTTTATTTATGTTGAGCACTACGGCATTAGAAAAACGTTAAAATTTCAAATTAGAACTATTTGAAAAAAAAATGTTTTATTATTTTCTTAGGGATCCGTACCCGAAGGGTCCAAACGGAGCCCTTTTGCTGTCACTCACGTTTCTGACTGTTTGTCTGTCTGTCGTCTGTCACACATTTTGTACAGAAGATTTTTAACTTCCCATTGACCTATATGACCTTGAAATTTGGTGATAATGTTTATTATTACGTATATTTTACTAACAAATACCAATATATTGATAAATTGGTACGGTACCCAAAATGTGCGAAGTCCGACACCAAGCCTTGGCCAATTTTTTACCGACTTAAAAAAGGTGGAAGTTCTCAACTTGCCTGCATTTTTTTTTTTATTATTGATTACCTAAGAACTTATTACTAGGTGAACCGATTTTTATTTGAAAGCTGGTACTTTTTATGTGGTCTCATTTAAATCTGGTGAAAATCTGATAAGGAACTTATGAGTAATACATCATAACTCTTCAATAAACAACGGCGAATCTGTGGGGATCGTAGCAATCGCATGTCTGTTTATTTTACGCCATTTCATAATATAACAATACGCCGGTAAGCTCTAAAGAGGTACGCAGATGTCTATGTATAGTTCACCCTGGTACACTCTCATTTCACCAGTTAGGTTAGGGTTAGGTAGGTTAAGGTTAGGTTAAAACGGGCTGGTTGCCGCAACTCCACGAAAAAGCAAGCACCTTACTATAAAACTTGCTACAACTAAAAGTGAGAAATAAAAACATTTTTTTTGCAAACAACACAACCAACTGCCAAATAAAAACACTGCTAAGTGAAAAATTACTTCAACTTCGGAAGTCGGTGTCAAAAAACGAGGAAACCAAAACGGAAACGACTGCCAGTATTGAAGTTATTTTTCACTTTGCTGTGTTTTTATTTATGAGTTAGTTGTAATTTTTATATACAATTTTCATAGACACATGTATCACATACAGTCTATGTTGATACAATAAAATGCCCAATGATTTATGGCACATATATCTACTTATAGTTAGATGAATATCACATTTTTCCGCTATAGTGAATTTCTAGGAATACGAATTAATAGGATTTCGGGAGGCATACGGCGCAATACTTATTCATACTAAATAAATTATTGGCCTGGATTCAAGGTAAATCGTTTAAATAAGGATATCTCATTTTCTGGACAAATACAAAATCTGTGTAAGATTTGGATTATTGTAACATTGCTATTTTGTAAAGCCCTGTTTGCTGTTTATCTAAATGATTTTTTTTAATATTTTCTACGTATTGAAATCATTATAGCAGCTATACAAGGATTGTATGGTTTTAACGGTTCGACAACTTTATATCAGGAGGATTCTGCTTATAAGCCATAAAGGCTCAACGTATGACCTAGAAAGACTGGAAAACAAACGTAGGAAGGACATAGACTTTGACCTGAAACCGTATAAAACAGACTTCTTCAGGAGACAACCGTGCTACATGGGTCCATACCTATATAATAAAATAAGTAAAATTACACAGTTACATAACTTACCGACAAAAAAACTAAAACTTACCATAGATAACTTCCTTCTCTCTCAAAATTATGAGAACACTGAAAATTTACTAAAACGTATTTAAAGTATAAAATAAAACAAATAAAATAATAATAATAAAACCAGTCAAGCCCATGCACGCTAACACATACACATGCACACAAACACAACACACCACACACCAGAATACCACACACACACTATCTTCATACTCACATGCACACTACTACTACTTACTTTAGCACCGCACCACTCTTGTAATGGCAGCTCGAACACAGTGGTGACGGAAGTAACTGGTGCTTATAGCACAGGAATCCTCCTAGTTTAAGCCCAGTTGCACATATTTTGTATCTTGCCACTAACTTAATGATTCTAATTTAAGGTACAATCATTGTAATTAGGTTTAAGCCTTGAACAAATAAATATTGTTTATTGTTTGTTTATTATTAAATTAATTAGAAAACATATTTAACTAACTAAAGTATTGTAAAATGTATTTTTGATTGACACTTAAATTCAAGAATTCTGAAATATCGTTACCGCCACATCCCAGTCGATGAACCAACCTTGAACCTCCTTTTCCTTAGCCAGTTAAAAAAGAGCTTCAGTTCATTCCCTACACCAACGCGCCCTAAGTGCTGCTGGTGCAGGAAGCCGCAGACGCGTCAGCATGATATTATAATATACTAGCGTGTTACATGCTGCGCACACCTCTTCGGTAATTGAATTAGTGTCTACTGCACTGTTCCGTGCAACCTTCACCCACTTACTACTGCTCCTGGGGCTAGTCAGCCTGATCTCTCATTAAGACGGTGGCAAAGGTCCATGTGTCCATCCCTGTCGATGGAGACAAACAAAACCTCCTTTTCCTCAGCCGTTTAATCGATTCAGCTCTTCCTCCACACCGACGAACCCTAAGTGCTGCGGGTGCAGGAAGCCGCAGGTGCTTTGGGACGACATCATGTACTAGCGTGTTACATGCTGCACACACCTCCTCAGTATTTGAATCAGCGTCTACTGTACTGTGCCGTGCAAATTTCACCCACTCATTACTGCTCCTGGGGCTAGTCGTCCTGACCTCTCGTTAAGAGGGTGGAAAAAGTCACTGTGTCCATCCCTGTCCATGAAATCAAACAAATATCTCCTTTTACTCAGACGTAAAATCGCTTCAGCTCATCCCCCACACCGACGCACCCTAAGTGCTGCGGGTGCAGGAAGCCGCAGGCGCTTCGGCACGACATCATGTACTAGCGTGTTACATGCTGCGCACACCTCCTCGGTAATAGAATCCGTGTCTACTGCCAGTGCCGTGCAACCTTCACCCACTCGCTATCTCTTGTGTGGGCTGACCTCTTGTTAAGACGGTGGAAAAGTTCGCAATACACTGTGTACCATAATGACGTTTTGAAGATGTATAGTTGGCGGTGCCTTTGTTCAGATACAATCGTCAACCCAAATTTTTTGACCTTTGAAATACTTTTAAGAACACCTCTTTTTGGTGACTTTTGCGTTTTTTTGACAGTGAGACAAATAACTGTTTCAATATTTTAATCGCTATCTCTTATGTGGGCTAAAGGTTTGTTAGCCTGACCTCTTGTTAAGACCGTGGAAAAGGTCGCAATATGCAGTGGGTCCGCAGGTGACATGACATTTGATAAAAAATGTCTGTCTGACTTTATCTCTGGCTCACAAAACCGTGAGGGACAACATCGTGAAGAAACCGGCATGTCCGAGAACCTAAAATTCGAAGACATCTGACATTCACCAATTCGAACTGGGCCCGCGTGGTGGATGGCCCATTCCCTCTCATAGAAAAGAAGCCTTTGTCCCAGCAATGGGAACATTAATAGGCTGATGATGATGATGACTTTAACCATTTGAACCAGCAGAGAAGGTTGACTGCAGGTTATGGTGGTAACGAGTACGTAAAAGTGTGAGTACATCTGGTCAGTCAATCACAACAGTTTTTTTTTATATCTCCTCCTGGCAATCTCTTGTGAGGGCAAGGGCTAGTTAATCTGACCTTTTTTTAAGAAATTTGAAAGCTCATTGTATTTCATAATTACATTTTCAAGAAGTCTTGTTTTGCCCACCTTTAATCCGCAAAGAAAGGACTTTTAAAAAACCTTTTCTTTTAATCATCATCATCTGCCTAGCCTTTTCCCAATTGTTGTTGGGGTTGGCTTCCAGTCTTACTGGATTCAGCTGAGTACCAGTGTTTTACATGGAGCGACTGCCTATCTAACCTCCACAACCCTGTAACTGGGTAACACGGTACCTCTTGGCAAGACTGGTGATAAATCTCAAGCTTCTGACTATCCGTAACGACTGTCAAAGATCTTCAAATGACAGCCGGGACCAACGGCTTAACGTGCTTTCTGAGGCACGGAGAAAACTCGGTATGTTGAAAATGGTCACCCATCCACGGACCAACCTCGGCAAGTGTTGCTTAACCTTGAAGATCGACCCGTACGGCTGATAAAAACCTTATTTTAGAAAACTTATAGTTTGTCAGGTACGTCTATAAATATCCAGGAATAAGTTTCCAGGAAAATGTAACAGCCGTATTAGTGTACTGTTTCGAAGTATTCGATTGAACTGCGAATTTCTAAAAACACAATTCCTACCAGTAAAAACAGAAACCGAATATTGAATATCACTATTTATTCTTTGCCGAAATTATATTTTTCTTTCACTGAAAAAACTGGGTTGCCTGGAAGAGATCGCAGAACGCGATAAGGCCACCTGTTGTATGTTTGTTTTTATTTTAAGGTTTCCATATGTGTTATTGTTTTTTATCTTGGTGTACAATAAAGTATATAATAAATAAATAAATAAAAATAAAGACTGAAATCTTATTTTGGGACTACAGTGCTGTTAGTCAATAGGTGCAAGTCTTTCAGGTCTCTTAAAATTAAAAGCGCAAAAATTTTAAATAACAATAGCCTTGGTCCCGTGTTAAAAGAAAAATAAGTTTATTTATCATAAAGTTTCAGAGTCCTCGCCAATGAAAATCGGCGCAAAACGTGATGACGCAATCAGATTTCTGTATATATTTCTGTATGTACGAGAACACAGATAGAGTATTTGCGAGTCGCTATGTAATCAAAATGTTCTCAACTACATTCAGCGAATTGAATTTTCTGTTCATCTCGTAATGGGTGGCTTTTATTGCAACCCCGGCAGCAATGAGCAGGTTTCCGAGGTGAGCATTGAAACAGGCCCCAATGAATACATTATCGATATTGATTAAACCGTCTAATCTACAGTATCAACTTCATTACTCACGTTCAAAGTAACCCCAGCTAGAGTATTTATCATTCGTCTAAATACTTCACTGTATTTAACCACTATTTCTCAAGAGCGACGATTAATTAAGCTGTATTGTACCGCGTTATTGTAAGTAGAACTTTTCTTTATTTTAAAATTCACTTTGATAGAAACTGCTATGTTTCCAGGGAATCGAATAGCTTGAAGCTGGAAAAGAGTTGTTGGATGAACTGATAGAATTACAGCTGGTAAAAAAAATATCGTTGTATTCTTTATCTAAGAAATGTCGAAAGAATAAGGTATAAAAGTAAAAAGTTCACAAAACTTCATCGATAAATATATTCCCTGTTATATTTATGCTCATTAGGCCCCCATTATTATTTCAATAGATTTTATAAATATAAATCAGCACATGAATTCGCATCAGACATTCGAAGCTACACGAAAAAAATAAAAGATTTATTTTCAGTCGAAATGCTCGAACGTGCTGGTCATATCTATAATCATTTCAGAATTGTAAACTTGATATTTTTCCACAAGCTCCCACAAAGGCCCCATTACGAATTGAAATAGCCAAATAAGAAGGTCTTAATGTCGCAGTTAGCTGAGAATTCTCCCTTGTGAATGCTGGGTCATTAGCGCTATGTTATTGCGAATTACCCCTAAGACTCGGCGCCCGGGACTCTGGCAGTCACGTTTAATCTGAATTTTCCTTATACTATAGCTACTTTGTGCTGTACATGCGAGATTTCACGGAAAGCTCTAAAGCGGCTTACATATGCAGAATTAAATTACTCTAATAAATTCAAAACGTTTCGGGCAATAGTCGAATGTAGAAGCTCTGCATGCGACTTACATACATAAAAGATTTGTCTACGGAATACAAATGCACGTCCTCTATGATACTCGTATCAATTGCATCGACTGTAATATTAAAGAAGACTACCGAAACAGGTATGACGGTTAACAGCCTGACAACTGGCTGGTATTGTTCATTGTTTTAAACGTCGAACGTTGCAAGCGTGAAGCGTATCTGTATTTAAATCTCGTTAAAATGTTTTAAGCCCTGTGAACAATCTGAAAGCGAAAGCTGATTTTAAATTACTGAACGGTGGCAGGCAAGTGGGACGAGGGTCTTAAAATCCATCACGCACGACGCCGATCTTATTTAGATAAGTAGCAGTCAGATGTCGGAAGGCCGCCCTGCTTACTTCGCTTGACTGATTGCTGCTAATGAATGTCACACTTTAATCTTTCCGTTAAATCCTCACAAGCGACATTTTTTCAATAAACTGCTCGTTTATCTTTAAAACAAAAAAAATGTCCCAGCTACCAAAGCTTCTATTTAGAAATTCAACTAGATAATATTTACTTTCGTCAAAGTCGTATCTTAATTGCTTCAAGTTCTGATGTTAATTAAAGCCGGCTTTCCACTTAGCTGAACATTCAGAATAAATACCTGCAAATAAATTAATCACATACGATTTCTGTCAGCCACACAATATTGCATTTAATTAGGTATTATTCGCCACTCAAACCGCAGCTGGTTCAACAAGCCTACATAAATAAAGAGAGGTTTACATATGGACGATCTAACTGAGTGCCTACTGATGTCACCACACTAAATAACACGTTTCGCTGATCGCAGTTAATTTTACACCAGCCCATTTGTTTGAGCTTCATAAAGAAATAATTTGCACAGTGAAATATGATAAACTAGTTACACAATTTAAGTAGCAATGAATCCCAAACTAGGCACAGCCTGTATCTTGGAGGCCGCCGAGTTTTAAATAGACAGATTGCGTGTTCAGTGTTACACAGCACAAAGTTACTAATTGGGCATTAAAAGCATTAGAACAATTTTGTAAAAAAATAAAAAATGCAATAATAATAAAATAAAACAATAATAACAGGGAAAACCAAAAATGCCATTACCCCGCTTGTCTTCTTAGCTCTTGGTGTAACCACATTTTACACTGCCGACTTTTCTACAGGAGACATCGGCTGACTGGTCAGAACCACATCTGCATTCACTCTCCTTTCCACATCCTCTTTAATCTCTCCATCCCTTGTGAACATACTTCCGAAACATACTGACTTGTTCACTTGCTCCACACTCTTATCATGAATTTTCAATTCACACTCCGATACATCGCATTCTCTTTCAAACACCATTACCTTAGTCTTGTTCACATTTTTATTCATACCTTTTCACTTAAAAGCTTCAAGCATCACAGATACGACGACCCCCTCGCCACTGATTCCTAAAATTACCTAATCACCACATTTTTCACAGCTAAGTAATCGGTGATTAAAACCCACACAATCTCCTTTATCCTTTGTTTTCCTGGTAGAGTGACGTCACACAGCGAGTACCATGTTCTGTACTTCATGTAATCCATTAGTCGCTACTTTTCTTTTTACCGTTGAACTTTAACTTGGCACTCACTGACAAGCGTGATGGGGTGGGCTTGTAACTTATGTGTGTGTCAATAAATAAAATTATTAAAATGCGTAACGAACTAATTCATCAATATTACTTGCATTATTTACGTTATGTCGAACAGTTGAAATTTTTAATTGGAGCAAAAGAATAGGAATTCATTAGATTGTGATTGAAACTATGATTTTGTGTGTTGCTCAATATAAGGGGGCATAGTATGAGATCCCACTGCGAAAATATGCAGGTATTTTGTTTTTGATGGAACTTGATTTTTCTAGATAGTAGAATGACGCATTTGCGGCCAGACAGACCTGCAGTAATCTATTCTAATATCAAGTAAAAGTAAGAATATGTTACAAAAAATAAATAAAAAAACATATAAAGTATCATTCTTTACAAATTGTTTAATTAAAAACCCCGATTCCTGCAGATTCTGCAGTCAGATCTTAGGCTAGGAGTTTTATTCAGTTGAGACGTTAAACTTAATAAAACTGTACCACTTTAGTAAGTAGATTTGCCTCCATTATGCTTTCTAAAACAACACGCCAAGCAACAAGCAATTAAAGATGTAGCGCTACCAATTCCATTAACGCGTCATCCACCTCCATTATTCTTAAAACATGTAAGCATTACTACGAATGTTTGCCACATACATTCGAACCTCGAATCGAATTTTCTGGCTCCTCAGCCGTGTGGCAGACGTATTCAATTAACTGGAAGTGGGAGGGAGTAACAGAATTACATGACGCCCCGGCTTCCACCGCCAGCTTCAATACACAGCTTGAAACTGACGGATGACTCCAAGAATTTCTCCTGCCTCATAGATTAATTACTTCAAACTAAACTTGGGTATGCACTTGATTCCTTAGTTTAGCTTCAAAGCAATTACTCTATTCTGTTCAGGAAGTTGCAAGGTATGGATTCGGGGCTTAAATATCTACGTTTGAGTTGCCAACTAAATCTTAAACGATGTTTACAGCGCTACGTGTGTTTTGGAGTTCGTTGCACTTTAGGAATCTAACTTACAAGTTGGGTTTGTATTTTAAATGAACAATTGATAAAGTAGAAATATAAACTGAGGATTACATTCATGTATCTTACTTCCTTTGGGATAACCAATCAATAAAAATAATTACCTAAAATTTATTACAAATAAGTATGCTTTCTTTTTTTCTTTTACTTAGAAAGTCCCACTTCTGGGGAAAGGCCTCCCTCATATCTTCCCAGACCATCTTTTCCTGGGCTACCTCGAACATTAAAAAATAAAATAAAAAAGTTTTCCTAAACGAATCATCATCATTCATCATTTCAGCCAAAAGACCTCCACTGCTGGACATAGGCCTCCCCCAAGCGTCGCCACACTGATCGGTCCTGTTCGTCTCAAATTCACCGGAGTCTCGCAGCCTTGACCAGGTTGTCGCTTCATCTAGAGGGAGACCTTCCAACGTTGCGTCTTCCGCTACGCGGTCGCCACTCCAGAACTTTTTGGCCTCTACGACCATCCGATCTGCTAGCAATGCCACTTAATTTTGCCAATTCTTCGTGCTATGTCGGTAACCTTGGTTCTCTTGCGGATGTCTTCATTTCTGATTCGATTTCGCAAGGAAACGCCGAGCATAGCCCTCTCCATTGCCCTTTGGGTGACTTTAAGCTATCTGTTCCCATTATGAGCGACCACGTTTCGTCTTGAGACACTGTCGTAAGTTGGATGAGAAGATACCGCGCTATTTCCTGAACACTGACCAGCCTAGTAGGATTCGACGGTTGATCTTTTTCTCGAAGATTGCCCTACCCAACTGGACCGTTTGTCTCAGGTAGACATAGTCGTCCAAAACTTCGATTGTAGAGTCCCCGATCTTGATATATAGGAGTGGGTGTACTAAACGAATAAAACACTGACAAAATTACACATAATACTTAATTCGTATGATGTAAAAGTAACAAGAAGAGAGATTATATTATGATATTTCACTTCAAAAAATGGAATAGCTCCCCAAGGATTGAATCCTGCATGACTACAGCGCGAAGCCAGACTCCCATAAATAAAAAGCTATTTGACTTCAAAAGTAAATTATTTATTTGCTCAATCTAATTTTAATAATTCAAGTTGTTTACTCAAAAAGATTGGCATTGGTATGCCTAATACACTCAACTTTTGTCAACCTGTATATTATTATGTTAGTGAATTATAACTTAAATGTTTTCATTAACATTTATTTGAATACAATTACAGTAATTCTGAATTTATAAATAGAAACAAAGTGGCAATGACAATTTAAATTAAGCATTCGCCTTACAATTGCAATTAGTTTGTAATTAATCATTTAAAGCATTTAACAAGGATTAAGGTAAAAGACGAAACGACCAATGCTACATAAACCCAACCATGAATGTTTTATAAAACCCACAGATTCCAAAGCAAATCCCATCGACTCGCACAACGCACATATATTTCAGTGCGAATTACAAGTACGAGTATCATTGGAGTCATCGCATCGTTACGTCGCGTCGTAAGCTGTGTGTAGGCTCGGCCAAACCACGGCCGTGTAAACGCCCAAAGCTTTCAACTAGTTAAGCTCTTTGTGTTTTATAACAATTGCGAAGATAAAGGCGGATCTAGTTTTAGTTCCAACGTCTATTGTTCACTAATGCAACGTCAAAACACACCTCCACCCTCAAAGGTCATTAAACGTTCTAAAGTCAGCGCCGACCTTCTAATTTCATTTGTATGCGTGATATCCATTTGTTTAGCTTTTCCCTGTTGATATAAATTGATGTGCCAGTTTTCTTTTGTTTTACAAAGTATTGTTGCCACAACAATTGGTGTTATAAGTACAAAAGCATGTTATGTGTCGTTGTGTAATAAGAAAGTTGAAAGTCAGCTTTTTTTTGAGGAACAAAAGAAGGAATATTCGTTTGTTTTTTTGTCATTCCTGCAATCAAATACCTAGATTAGGTTCTGATGTTTTGTGAGATGAATTTGGCTGAGCAAGCAGACAAACCAATTCCAAGTTGGTAAGCACACAACAAGTCCTAACAGAAAAATCTCCTTGTTTGAGTTACATCTAATGGAACATGTTACGTAAGTAGGTCCGTGATTTTATCTGAGTAATGAATGAAATATTCCGAGGCGGTGTGGCACACGAGTGCTGCTAATTGTTTTCTGTGTTGGCCTACAATTAACAAGGGCCTATTCTAGTGGGCGGTGTGGTCGGAGCGGGCCCGGTCTCCCCCGGCCGAGTCGACGAGACCGACCGACGGCAATTTCCGTTGCAACATCGCCTGTTAGCGCCACCTGGTGCCTACTTAAAATAACGAACAAAGTTACATACAAAAAAGAAATACTCTTACACAAAATTATTTCATAAACGACGTATTTCGAGTCCGCAGCGGCAGGTGTAAGTGGGACGCGCCAGAACGCTGGCTTTAGAGGAATTACGCTGATCCGCCACGGTACAGAATTACAGCTGCTTCAGTCAAGTCTGGATTATCAGCGGAAAAACTAGTTTATTGAAGATTAGTCTGGTATTTTTCGTCTTTTACGAAGAAAACACAGCTGTTTTTATCCCCTGGATCAACTATCTTCTAACAGATTATCAGAGAACGCGTATAAATCACTGTTGGACGATGTATATTCTGCAGTTACGTTACATAAACAGAGCGTACCCGTTGGCATCGTGTTAACATTCACACCGAGACAAATCTGTGCAACAGCTGGCGTGTATTAACTAGAAAACAGTAACTCTAGCCAACCACCCCGCGCCCGCCAGACTATAAGTCAAAACAAACATAAATACCATCTTACTAAGTCTGCCTTATTAAACTAACTACTGAGATATTTCTTAAGGCTTTGAGATTATAAATTCTAGTACAGTAATAACGGGTAGTTACCATAAAATCATGCACGGCAGTATTTCAGCTAATAGAATTACATGGCGCCGCAACCACGATCGTATCACAACACAGTATTGTTGTAAATTTCCATGAATTCCGGAACAATACGAATGACAATCAAACCTAATAACCTTACCATAAATAAAAGAAAAGGCTGTTTTATTTTTTAAGTAATATATACTTAAAAAATAAAACAGTACTTATGTTCAAGAATCTGATTCTTAGTACAAAATACTTGGTTACTTGGTATATGCTCACGATTTATTATTTATGTTTAGTGCCTTACACAACATTATTGAGACCTTCGCGTAGAACGAAGACACGTATCTTAGTCAGTTATAAATCATGTAGCCGTGACATGAAAAAGCCTAAGAATGAGGTAGAAAGGGACGACTATTGGACGCGGCTACAAGCGAAATGTAAACAACGGAAACAAAATTATACCAAGCTCTTGCGGACAATGTTTGGACGCGGAATATAGTAGTGCCTTCATATTTCAAGAAATTTTGAAGAAGCCTTAACCTAGTTAAAATTGCATAGCAATGTGTGTGTGTGTGTGTGCAATGAGCCGTCGGGATGTTGGTCGTATATTTATTGTGTTTTAATTAAATATTTGTTTATAATAAGTATTCCTTTTTGAGAGCTTCCGTTGCGTGCGCTGCGTATACGGTTCAAGTTAATGTATGTAGGGTAGGTAGGTTAGATGGGTAGGTAGGTAGCCAGTTGACGGGAGCGAAGCCGCGTGGGACAGCTAGTAATTAATAAAACAAGCAAATTGTATAAATTAACTAGCCTATATAAAATACATTCCACAAAAATAAAAATCAGTCACCCTGGAATTAGAAAGCTGAAAACAATACATACTTCGAACATTGCGGGCATACTTTAGTTGCAGCGGGATTTATTATAATGCAACGTTTGTCCAGAATATATTCGCGTCGGTGACGCTTTTATCAGCGTAGGATAAGCCTAGATGCAAGCCAATATATCTCTTGAATGGCAAACAGGTAGTTACTTTGTTATGCATACTCGGTGATGCGGGCAGCTTGGTCGCTCTAGTCGAGTTTGGAAAGATCAGGAATTAATTTGGAAACAAGTTTGGTGTTTAACTTGCTGTCATTTATCATGCTCTAAAATGTGCTAAAGGGTGCTAATTCGCGTGTCAAAAAAGGAAGAAAGTACGATCAATAATCGTACTTTGAGCTGTTTCATTTAACATTATCGCCACCGGACATCCACCGAAATATAGAAAAATGCCAAATTATGCCATATTGAGCAGTAAAAACTGTACAGAAAAAGTTGGCCGAGGCAATGGAAATGATTTCTTTCATCGGTAAGTTATTCGTAGAAAATGTGAATATATGAGAATTACGAAAGATTCCAATAGAACATGTGACTCTGAACGGCTTTCTGTCTTTATTTTTCCGTTTATGAAATTAAGAATATCAATAAATGTAGGAGGGTCAATAACCGCTATTGGCATGCCAAAGGGATACGTTTATAGGTGAAATGCAACTAAAGTTTAAAACAAAATAAATAGGCGTATTTTTATTACGTTTGACTGTGGTGCCAATGGTTCGAAACCAAAATAAAATAAAGCTCAAACTCATGTGACACTTGATTCCGTTTGTTTTCGAAACAGTAAAAAATAACACTTCGTGCAAAGCAAATAAACGTGGCCAGAGATGAAACATCAGAGTTCCTGCCTCGTGGTTCGTGGCAAGCCTGGTTCCAACTTTAGTAAGTTCGTTATTTTATAGTTGAGTTTATACAGCTTCTGTTCCGAGTTCGGACTCGAACTTATACGATGTCACCGACATTTAGAATAAGCAGTCTTTGAGCTAAAATACTAGTAATTAGGTAAATGCGGACTTCTTTGACACTAGGGTTAAGTTTCAGCATGAATCTTAAATAAATCCCTCGTTTTAGAATAAACTAATTTATGTATAGAATAGTGAAATAAATTCTACTATTTTGATCGGAGCATAATTTTGAAGAGATATTTTTTTATTTAGGCATACTTTTTTGGCATGGTGATTAATGCTCGTATCTTCTCTGTATGAGAAGAGGCCTTTGCCCTGCAGTGTGATAGTAACAGGGTGGTACGATTGGAAAGGTAATCTCTGAACGTACTATGTACCTACCTACATATCCGATTCCAAAATTCTTCCGAACAATACTGATAGAAGGACTCTGTCGGTTTTTTTGAATTGTTAAACTGCTGCAGTGTGTAATAGGTATGTTTTGTAAAAACAAGTATGTAGATAAAGTCGCTGGCAGAAACTAGTTTGCTAATAAACTACTCATTCCATATCTTTGATGTTTTATTTTCATTTACCCACAGTTTTTTTTTTACTTTTATATTAAAATCTCCTACATCTTCAAGTAAATCAATTTATCGTCTTTTAGCTGAAAGCTTCTTGTGCAAACGGCTGTGAAATGCGCACCAGCTGATATTTAACACAGTTAACAAAACCGTAGGTCGTATAGCTCATTTTTGTTTCTAACACTCTGTGCTGTTTTCAGAAATTTTTATAAACTTTTTAAATCCTCCGTACGAAAAGTTAGACGAGTAGCGGAAATGGCCCGGGTTTTCCAGTCTGAAATATGACTGGGATCCAATTTTATTTCAAGAAGCATACCCAATTATTATTTATCTATGAAAAAGGTACCTACCTATGTATAGTCTGTTTTGTGAATGAATCACTACTGACTATGATGATATTGAACATAGTTTAATGGGAATATATTTAGCTGAAAAATCAGTTTCATGTACAGCAGTGTCAATAGTGCAGTCTTACCACAAAGTACGTAAGCGGCGGCGGCGCGCCGCAGACAGAGGGGCCACTTCGAACAAAGTGTCATTTTGCACACACACTTTGACATTGCGGTTTTACAGGGAATACTGGACAATATTGGACCGAGCTCAGTCGCGGCTGTCATGAGTGCTTTGTGCGGGCGTTTGTCACGTCATTCATACATTAAGTACTGTAACGAGGTTGGTTGGTTGGCATTGGACCTTTATTATTTGTTACAGACCGAATTTACTTTTTGTTTTTAATTCTTTCTTTCAATCATTTTTAAGTTATAAAGGTCATTAAATCTTTCTAGCTGACAAATTAGAAATTCATTATCTAGAATTATAATAAATTATTTAAAGTCCATAGACGAAATTGGGAACTTGTCATAATAATAAGGTTCAAGTCATCCAGCTAACAAATATGTTTTTTCCGACTGCACAGCATAATTTTCTTCTTGTCTTGATCATCTTTCGGTTTTTGGATTTTATTAAGTTCCTATTTTTTCATATTTATATTTTTGTCGAGCTTGGTGCTTTTCACAGTTTAATGTTTTAAGTGGGATCATTATTACACTATTACTACTTCTTGTTACTCTCCAATCTTCGTCGTATGTGGCGTAAAATTAAATGTTTCGTGATATTAATTGGATATTTGATGCCCTGTCTACTCTCTAAAGCATGTAAGCATGATATTATGTATGTTTAGACGAATCGATGTATTTATGTTTGCAACTTATACAACCTACTCTTTTTTTTAAATTTGGAATCAATATAGTAGCAACCCTTGTGAATCTGTCAAGTTTAGCTGTCAATTTTCTAAACGGCGGGAGTGGCCCTTCTGTATACTTACTATTTTGTGGTCTTACTCTCCCAAAACTCAAATGGCTAGGTGGAAGAAATTAAATTATCCAAAACTGATCAAATATGTTGTATAGAAATTAAAGTATAGATTATACCTACTAACTGTGAAAAGATGAAAATATCAACCTAAAAAAAATGCCTCTTCTGTTTTGGCTGAGTGTGACTGCACTTTTGACCCTTAACTACTAATTTATCATACATAGTATAGTCGTATAAGTCATAGTAGATATGTATGATAAATTAGTAGTTAAGGGTCAAAAGTGCAGTCACACTCAGCCAAAACAGAAGAGGCATTTTTTTTAGGTTGATATTTTCATCTTTTCACAGTTAGTAGGTATAATCTATACTTTAATTTCTATACAACATATTTGATCAGTTTTGGATAATTTAATTTCTTCCACCTAGCCATTTGAGTTTTGGGAGAGTAAGACCACAAAATAGTAAGTATACAGAAGGGCCACTCCCGCCGTTTAGAAAATTGACAGCTAAACTTGACAGATTCACAAGGGTTGCTACTATATTGATTCCAAATTTAAAAAAAAGAGTAGGTTGTATAAGTTGCAAACATAAATACATCGATTCGTCTAAACATACATAATATCATGCTTACATGCTTTAGAGAGTAGACAGGGCATCAAATATCCAATTAATATCACGAAACATTTAATTTTACGCCACATACGACGAAGATTGGAGAGTAACAAGAAGTAGTAATAGTGTAATAATGATCCCACTTAAAACATTAAACTGTGAAAAGCACCAAGCTCGACAAAAATATAAATATGAAAAAATAGGAACTTAATAAAATCCAAAAACCGAAAGATGATCAAGACAAGAAGAAAATTATGCTGTGCAGTCGGAAAAAACATATTTGTTAGCTGGATGACTTGAACCTTATTATTATGACAAGTTCCCAATTTCGTCTATGGACTTTAAATAATTTATTATAATTCTAGATAATGAATTTCTAATTTGTCAGCTAGAAAGATTTAATGACCTTTATAACTTAAAAATGATTGAAAGAAAGAATTAAAAACAAAAAGTAAATTCGGTCTGTAACAAATAATAAAGGTCCAATGCCAACCAACCAACCTCGTTACAGTACTTAATGTATGAATGACGTGACAAACGCCCGCACAAAGCACTCATGACAGCCGCGACTGAGCTCGGTCCAATATTGTCCAGTATTCCCTGTAAAACCGCAATGTCAAAGTGTGTGTGCAAAATGACACTTTGTTCGAAGTGGCCCCTCTGTCTGCGGCGCGCCGCCGCCGCTTACGTACTTTGTGGTAAGACTGCACTATTGACACTGCTGTACATGAAACTGATTTTTCAGCTAAATATATTCCCATTAAACTATGTTCAATATCATCATAGTCAGTAGTGATTCATTCACAAAACAGACTATACATAGGTAGGTACCTTTTTCATAGATAAATAATAATTGGGTATGCTTCTTGAAATAAAATTGGATCCCAGTCATATTTCAGACTGGAAAACCCGGGCCATTTCCGCTACTCGTCTAACTTTTCGTACGGAGGATTTAAAAAGTTTATAAAAATTTCTGAAAACAGCACAGAGTGTTAGAAACAAAAATGAGCTATACGACCTACGGTTTTGTTAACTGTGTTAAATATCAGCTGGTGCGCATTTCACAGCCGTTTGCACAAGAAGCTTTCAGCTAAAAGACGATAAATTGATTTACTTGAAGATGTAGGAGATTAATTTTAATATAAAAGTAAAAAAAAAACTGTGGGTAAATGAAAATAAAACATCAAAGATATGGAATGAGTAGTTTATTAGCAAACTAGTTTCTGCCAGCGACTTTATCTACATACTTGTTTTTACAAAACATACCTATTACACACTGCAGCAGTTTAACAATTCAAAAAAACCGACAGAGTCCTTCTATCAGTATTGTTCGGAAGAATTTTGGAATCGGATATGTAGGTAGGTACATAGTACGTTCAGAGATTACCTTTCCAATCGTACCACCCTGTTACTATCACACTGCAGGGCAAAGGCCTCTTCTCATACAGAGAAGATACGAGCATTAATCACCATGCCAAAAAAGTATGCCTAAATAAAAAAATATCTCTTCAAAATTATGCTCCGATCAAAATAGTAGAATTTATTTCACTATTCTATACATAAATTAGTTTATTCTAAAACGAGGGATTTATTTAAGATTCATGCTGAAACTTAACCCTAGTGTCAAAGAAGTCCGCATTTACCTAATTACTAGTATTTTAGCTCAAAGACTGCTTATTCTAAATGTCGGTGACATCGTATAAGTTCGAGTCCGAACTCGGAACAGAAGCTGTATAAACTCAACTATAAAATAACGAACTTACTAAAGTTGGAACCAGGCTTGCCACGAACCACGAGGCACGAACTCTGATGTTTCATCTCTGGCCACGTTTATTTGCTTTGCACGAAGTGTTATTTTTTACTGTTTCGAAAACAAACGGAATCAAGTGTCACATGAGTTTGAGCTTTATTTTATTTTGGTTTCGAACCATTGGCACCACAGTCAAACGTAATAAAAATACGCCTATTTATTTTGTTTTAAACTTTAGTTGCATTTCACCTATAAACGTATCCCTTTGGCATGCCAATAGCGGTTATTGACCCTCCTACATTTATTGATATTCTTAATTTCATAAACGGAAAAATAAAGACAGAAAGCCGTTCAGAGTCAACATGTTCTATTGGAATCTTTCGTAATTCTCATTTATTCACATTTTCTACGAATAACTTACCGATGAAAGAAATCATTTCCATTGCCTCGGCCAACTTTTTCTGTACAGTTTTTACTGCTCAATATGGCATAATTTGGCATTTTTCTATATTTCGGTGGATGTCCGGTGGCGATAATGTTAAATGAAACAGCTCAAAGTACGATTATTGATCGTACTTTCTTCCTTTTTTGACACGCGAATTAGCACCCTTTAGCACATTTTAGAGCATGATAAATGACAGCAAGTTAAACACCAAACTTGTTTCCAAATTAATTCCTGATCTTTCCAAACTCGACTAGAGCGACCAAGCTGCCCGCATCACCGAGTATGCATAACAAAGTAACTACCTGTTTGCCATTCAAGAGATATATTGGCTTGCATCTAGGCTTATCCTACGCTGATAAAAGCGTCACCGACGCGAATATATTCTGGACAAACGTTGCATTATAATAAATCCCGCTGCAACTAAAGTATGCCCGCAATGTTCGAAGTATGTATTGTTTTCAGCTTTCTAATTCCAGGGTGACTGATTTTTATTTTTGTGGAATGTATTTTATATAGGCTAGTTAATTTATACAATTTGCTTGTTTTATTAATTACTAGCTGTCCCACGCGGCTTCGCTCCCGTCAACTGGCTACCTACCTACCCATCTAACCTACCTACCCTACATACATTAACTTGAACCGTATACGCAGCGCACGCAACGGAAGCTCTCAAAAAGGAATACTTATTATAAACAAATATTTAATTAAAACACAATAAATATACGACTAACATCCCGACGGCTCATTGCACACACACACACATTGCTATGCAATTTTAACTAGGTTAAGGCTTCTTCAAAATTTCTTGAAATATGAAGGCACTACTATATTCCGCGTCCAAACATTGTCCACAAGAGCTAGTTATAATTTTGTTTCCGTTGTTTACATTTCGCTTGTAGCCGCGTCCAATAGTCGTCCCTTTCTACCTCATTCTTAGGCATTTTCATGTCACGGCTACATGATTTATAACTGACTAAGATACGTGTCTTCGTTCTCCGCGAAAGTCTCAATAATGTTGTGTAAGGCACTGAACATAAATAATAAATCGTAAGCATATACCAAGTACCCAAGTATTTTGTACTAAGAATCAGATTCTTGAACATAAGTACTGTTTTGTTTTCTAAGTAATATAGCCTTTTCTTTTATTTATAGTAAGGTTATTAGGTTTGATTGTAATTCGTGTTGTTCCGGAATTCATGGAAATTTACAACAATACTGTGTTGTGATACGATCATGGCGGCGCCAAGTAATTCTATTAGCTGAAATACTGCCGTGCATGATTTGATGGTAACTACCCGTTATTACTGTACTAGAATTTATAATCTCAAAGCCTTAAGAAATATCTCAGTAGTTAGTTTAATGAGGCAGACTTAGTAAGATGGTATTTATGTTTGATTTGACTTATAGTCTGGCGGGCGCGGGGTGGTTGGCTAGAGTTACTGTTTTCTAGTTAATACACGCCAGCTGTTGCACAGATTTGTCTCGGTGTGAATGTTAACACGATGCCAACGGGTACGCTCTGTTTATGTAACGTAACCAACGGGTACGCTCTGTTTATGTAACGTAACCAACGGGTACGCTCTGTTTATGTAACGTAACCGCAGAATATACATCGTCCTAGAGTGATTTATACGCGTTCTCTGATAATCTGTTAGAAGATAGTTGATCCAGGGGATAAAAGCAGCTGTGTTTTCTTCGTAAAAGACGAAAAATACCGGACTAATCTTCAATAAACTAGTTTTTCCGCTGATAATCCAGACTTGATTGAAGCAGCTGTAATTCTGTACCGTGGCGGATCAGCGTAATTCCTCTAAAGCCAGCGTTCTGGCGCGTCCCACTTACACCTGCCGCTGCGGACTCGAAATACGTCGTTTATGAAATAATTTTGTGTAAGAGTATTTCTTTTTTGTATGTAACTTTGTTCGTTATTTTAAGTAGGCACCAGGTGTCGCTAACAGGCGACGTTGCAACGGAAATTGCCGTCGGTCGGTCTCGTCGACTCGGCCGGGGGAGACCGGGCCCGCTCCGACCGCACCGCCCACTAGAATAGGCCCTTGTTAATTGTAGGCCAACACAGAAAACAATTAGCAGCACTCGTGTGCCACACCGCCTCGGAATATTTCATTCATTACTCAGATAAAATCACGGACCTACTTACGTAACATGTTCAATTAGATGTAACTCAAACAAGGAGATTATTCTGTTAGGACTTGTTGTGTGCTCACCAACTTGGAATTGGTTTGTCTGCTTGCTCAGCCAAATTCATCTCACAAAACATCAGAACTTAATCTAGGTATTTGATTGCAGGAATGACAAAAAAACAAACGAATATTCCTTCTTTTGTTCCTCAAGAAAAAGCTGACTTTCAACTTTCTTATTACACAACGACACATAACATGCTTTTGTACTTATAACACCAATTGTTGTGGCAACAATACTTTGTAAAACAAAAGAAAACTGGCACATCAATTTATATCAACAGGAAAAAGCTAAACAAATGGATATCACGCGTACAAATGAAATTAGAAGGTCGGCGCTGACTTTAGAACGTTTAATGACCTTTGAGGGTGGAGGTGTGTTTTGACGTTGCATTAGTGAACAATAGACGTTGGAACTAAAACTAGATCCGCCTTTATCTTCGCAATTGTTATAAAACACAAAGAGCTTAACTAGTTGAAAGCTTTGGGCGTTTACACGGCCGTGGTTTGGCCGAGCCTACACACAGCTTACGACGTAACGATGCCGATGACTCCAATGATACTCGTACTTGTAATTCGCACTGAAATATGTGTGCGTTGTGCGAGTCGATGGTATTTGCTTTGTGACTAATTTTGCTTTGGAATCTATGGGTTTTATAAACCATTCATGGTTGGGTTTATGTAGCATTGGTCGTTTCGTCTTTTACCTTAATCCTTGTTAAGTGCTTTAAATATTTAATTACAAACTAACCGCAATTGTAAGGCGAATGCTTAATTTAAATTGTCATTGCCACTTTGTTTCTATTTATAAATTTAGAATTACTGTAATTGTATTCAAATAAATGTTAATGAAAACATTTAAGTTATAATTCACTAACATAATAATATACAGGTTGACAAAAGTTGAGTGTATTAGGCATACCAATTCCAATCTTTTTGAGTAAACAACTTGAATTATTAAAATTAGATTGAGCAAATAAATAATTTACTTTTGAAGTCAAATAGCTTTTTATTTATGGGAGTCTGGCTTCGCGCTGTAGTCATGCAGGATTCAATCCTTGGCGAACTATTAAATTTTTTGGAGTGAAATATCATAATATTATCTCTCATCTTGTTACTTTTACATCATACGAATTAAGTACTATGTGTGATTTTGTCAGTGTTTTATTCGTTTAGTACACCCTCTCCTATATATCAAGGTCAAGGACTTTACAATCGAAGTTTTGGACGACTATGTCTACCTGAGACAAAAGGTCAAGTTGGGTAGGAGAATCTTCGAGAAAGAGATCAACCGTCGAATCTGACTAGGCGGGACAGTGTTCAGGAAGTAGCGCGGTATCTTCTCATCCAACTTACGACAGTGTCTCAAGACGAAACGTGGTCACTCATAATGGTAACAGATAGCTTAAAGTCACCCAAAAGGCATTGGAGAGCTATGCTCGGCGTTTCCTTGCGTGATCGAATCAGAAATGAAGATATCCGCAAGAGAAACAAGGTTACCGACATAGCACGAAGAATTGGCATAATTAAGTGGCATTGCTAGCAGATCGGATGGTCGTGGAGGCCAAAAAGTTCTGGAGTGGCGACCGCGTACTGGAAGAGGCAACGTTGGCAGGTCTCCCTCTAAATGGAGCGACGACCTGGTCAAGGCAGCGGGAGTCCGGTGGATGAGAGACGAACAGGACCGATCCTGGACCTGTGGCGACGCTTGGGGGAGGCCTTTTTTCAGCAGTGGACATCTTTTGGCTGAAATGATGAATGATGATGATTCGTTTAGCAACACTTTTTATTTTATTTTTTAATGTTCGAGATAGTCCAGGAAATGATGGTCTGGGAAGATATGAGGGAGGCCTTTCCGCAGCTGTGTTCTTTCTAAGTAAAACAAAAAATCAGAAAGCTTACTTATTTGAAACCAATTTTAGGTAATTATTTTGATTGGTTGGTCCCAAAGGAAGTAAGATATATGTATTTAATCCTCAGTTTATAATTCTACCTTATTAATTGTGCATTTCAAATGCAAACTCAACTTGTTAAGTTAGATTCCTAAAATGCAACGAACTCCAAAACACACGTAGCGCTGTAAACATCGTTTAAGATTTAGTTGGCAACTCAAACGTAGATATTTCAGCCCCGAATCCATACCTTGCAACTTCCTGAACAGAATAGAGTAATTGCTTTGAAGCTAAACTTAGGAATCAAGTGCATACCCAATTTTAGTTTGAAGTAATTAATCTATGAGGCAGGAGAAATTCTTGGAGTCATCCGTCAGTTTCAAGCTGTGTATTGAAGCTGGCGGTGGAAGCCGGGGCGTCATGTAATTCTGTTACTCCCTCCCACTTCCAGTTAATTGAATACGTCTGCCACACGGCTGAGGAGCCAGAAAATTCGATTTGAGGTTCGAATGTATGTGGCAAACATTCTTAGTAATGCGTACATGTTTTAAGAATAATGGAGGTGGATGACGCGTTAATAGAATTGGTAGCGCTACATCTTTAATTGCTTGTTGCTTGGCATGTTGTTTTAGAAAGCATAATGGAGGCAAATCTACGTACTAGAGTGGTACAGTTTTATTAAGAATAAAACTGCTAGCCTAAGATCCGACAGCAGAATCTGCAGGAATCGGGGTTAATTAAAGTTAATTAAACAATTTTTTTATGAATGATACTTGTTTTATTTTTATTTTGTGTAATAGATACTTACTTTTACTTGATATTAGAAAAGATTGCTGCAGGGTTGCCTGGCTGCATCTGGCTGCAGCAAACAGCATGCAGCATTCTACCATCTAGAATCAATAATAAAATAAAGTTACATCAAAAACAAAATTACCTGCATATTTTTGCACTGGGATCTCATACTATGTCCCCTCATATTGCGAAACACACAACATCATAGTTTCAATCACAACCTAATGAATTCCTATTCTATTGCTCCATTTTAAAATTTCAACTGTTCGACAACAACGTAAAGAATGCAAGGAATATTGATGAATTAGTTTGTTACGCAATTTAATAATTTTATTTATTGACAAACACACAAGTTACAACAAAGAAATAATTTGCATAACGAAATATGATAAACTTGTTATACAATTTAAGTGGCAATGGACCCCTAAACTAGGCACAGCTTGTATCTTGGCGGCCGACGAGTTCAAAATAGGCAGATTGCGTGTTCAGTGTTACACAGCACAAAGTTACTAATTTAAAACTGTAGAACCATTTAATAAAAAATAAAAAAAAATGCGATAACAATAAAATAATAATAACAGGCAAAACCAAAAATTACATTACGGTGGTCTTCTTAGCTCTTGGTGTAACCACATTTTACACTATTGACTTTTCTAGGCATATCAGGTAATACAATTTTTGTCACTTCCACTAAGAAAAAGTCAGGTTTTCCATCCGTTAGAAAATAAACTTATCCGCAGCCGGAGGTTAAAATAACATGATTTCTTTCAACTTCCATTTCTAAATATAGCAAATTGAAAAGATCATCAGGAACACATCTTAACATACTCTTTAAAATTTTTGTCACTACATCTACTTCTAATCTACATCATTCCTCAATCTATCATTTAAAGTTACACCACACATGCTTCGCAAGGAACGCATTTCTACTGCATTAATCCTACTTTCATACCTCTTTTGCGATACCCAATCTTCACTTCCATACATAATTGTAGGCACCAGCACGCTGTTGTGAACGGCGAGTCGAGCCATCTTTATTCCATCCCTTGCGAACATACTTCCCAAATATACAAAGTCGTTCACTTGCTCCACACTCATATCATGAATTTTCAATTCACACTCCGATACATCGTCTTCTCTTTCAAACACCATTACCTTAGTCTTGTTCACATTTTTAATCATACCTTTTAACTCAAAAGCTTCAATCTTCACAGTAACCATGTAATGACATACACGCCATTACATGGTTACATAGACGTCATTACAAATACTATGAACCCCTCGCCATTGATTCCTAAAATTACCTAATCACCACATTCTTCAGAGCTAAGTAATCGGTGATTAAAACCCACACAATCTCCTTTATCCATTGTTTTCCCGGTAGAGTGACGTCACACAGCGAGTACCATGCTACTTCATGTAATCCATTAGTCGTTACTTTTCTTTTTACCGTTGAACTTTAACTTGGCACTCACTGACAGCGTGATGTGGAGGTGGGGTGCTTTGAGTTTTTCCCCTTCAAGGAACTTTTTAACTTTTTAATTGTGACCGAGTCTAGTGGTAGTCCTTCAAACTGACTTGGAATTCAGGTCCAAATCACCACACTTGCAATCGAGGTGGGTTGGTGATTTCAGTCCAACCAATAAAGCCAAGCAACAAAAAATTAACGCGACAAAAACACACTTTTATTCCACACAACAATAAAACAATTATGAACCGCGAAATAGATATTACAGTTCCACAGCGAATTGGAAATACATATTTTAGTATCTACTTAGCGAGCAATGGACCCAGACCGTTAATATTTGTCGATATACTGCAATACGATTTAAATTGCTAGGCTACCAGAAATTTGTGAATTATGTTCTATTAGTAAGAAGCCATGAAAAATTAATTTAAAGCAATGTAATTTGATTTCGTTTGAGGCTTATTGGGAAGCGGACTACAGTCTACTTCGAACTAAGTATATTTTAATATTTTGGCAATACTTCGCAGTGAAGCCTTTTAACAGTCTTGATCGAACTTTACCATGTGCTTATATGCATATATCTTGCATATTTGCGATGCAAAGGCTTTTACTGTGATTGGTTTATTAAGTATATTATGAGAGAGTTAATTTATGATTCCAATTAATTTGTTGTTAATAGTTTAATTGAAAAAAATCTTTGAGTTTGTTTGAGTTTACCCAGTATGATAGCAGAGGTATATCATGGTTTGTAAACTGAAACAAAGTCAAAGCTTTTGTTTCAATTAAACTATTTACATCTACTTTTAAATCGTTAAGATCGGTCAGTCAAAAAGATTAAGGTTGCCCCAGTCAGTCATTATTCTATACAAAGGTTGTATGGGCATTACGCGTCTGTTCGACGGATTATGCTCAAAATAAAAAGCTACATCAATTTGTCTCATCATTGTCTAGCCCCGTATGGAAACAAAAAAAATAAAAAAAATGTGTATGAGCGTCGTAAGTTCCACATTTCTACACTAATTTCAACGCATCTTTAGGCGGAAATAAATACCATTAAAAGAAGAAAAATTTAAAACAGTCACCATACAGGGATAGACTAGCAGTAAAAAAAATGCAAATAATTTTATTTTAAACTAGCTGACCCCTGCGGTTCGGTACAAACAAACAAACAAACACAAATCTCTCCTCTTTATAATATTGGTATGGTATTGACAAATTCATTCAGCAGTTTTTTCATGATACTCATACAATTACTCCTTTTCGTTCTAAATCATCATCCATTTATTATTTTTATTATACCATGAGTGTGTATTCGTACGCGTACTAGCTTCTTACTGCTCATCACAACGTCTATCCCTTTCGTACGTGTTGACAGATGAGATAGCATGCATTTTAACCCCAGCCAAAAAATAGTTCGTGCGGCCAGGGCAACCTTAAGCTGTGGTAAGTGTGAGTGAGTTGTTCTGTAAGCTAAAATAAAGTAGATAGTATCATCATCAATTTATTTTCGTAAGCTATGGAGATAAAACCGTTGTCATATCACTACTTTACTAATTGCAGGTTCTAACCACAGATTGACACTTAACACTTACCATGGCGCAATTTAAGTGAGAGTTCCCATTAATGCAAGACTTCTTAAAGGAATATCAGTTTACTGTACTAAATTAATAAGATTACAAGTTAAGTGATATAAAACGTGATACTAATGCTGGTGGCAAAGTACACTAACTAGTATTAGAATGGAAGTAGAGGAACGTCAGTCAGGTAATTTGAAGGCGGTTCCGATTGTATGGTGCAAGTGACGAGAAAAGAGCGACTAACAGACGTAGTTGCACGAGTATGTAAATATTCGCTGTAAAAGTAGAAAGTACAGTAAGCAAAGTAGTTTCGGGTACGGCCTAGTTTGGAGAACATATTAAAGGACCGACCGATCGATTTATTAAGGCCCAGTGAGTTATTACATTAATTTAATGAAATATTTAACGTCTGTCGTATTGTTGAGTTTTCTAATTTAGTTCTGCTACAATCTTATTATAGCGAGTCTACATTTGTTAATGAACTTTTCTCCTCAGTGATACGAAGCTGTGAAAAGTTAAAGGTCCAAATGATACTTTATTTGGTTGCATGCAAATTTTTGCTTAAGGGCCTATATCATGCCCGGCGTTGGGAAACTGGCAGTTTCTCTGTGAGATTAGGTATGAGGCATAATTATTTTAAAGATATATATTATCCATTATTTTAACATTACTAATAAATCATTTAATTTTTGTGGATAAGAAGAACAGCATATTCTGCTTATACAGCCAGTGGTATGCTTATTATTTAGACAGCTAATTAATTTAAAGTAGCTAAAGCTAACAACCCGCGTACTCATCTCTTTAACGCATTGTACATAATTTAATACTAATTTCCGAGAATCTGCTGTAACTTTTGAATCAAACAAAATTGGTTGTTGCTAATTAGTTTTATTTCATAATAGTATAATTTTAGAAATGTACGGTCGTTTCTGGCAACGTAGGTACCTAAATAAAGTTTATATCCGTTGACCTTGCTCTTTCATTAATTAAATTATCTTTTAATTATGTTCAGCACTACGGCATTAGAAATACTAAATATTTTTTTCCTAGGGTTCCGTACCCGAAGGTTCCAAACGGAGCCCTATTCCTGTCACTCACGAGTCCGTCTGTCTGTCTGTCTGTCATCTGTCACACATTTTGTACAGAAGAGTTTTTAACTTCCCATTGACCTATATGACCTTGAAGTTTGGTGATAATGTTTATATTTATTTATTTTACTAACAAATACCAATATATTGATAAATTGGTACGGTACCCAAAATATGCGAAGACCGATACCAAGTTTTGGCCAATTTTTTACCGACTTAAAAAAGGGGGAGTTCTCAACTTGCCTGCATTTTTCTTTTGTTAATTACCTCAGAACTTATTACTAGGTGAACCGCTTTATTTGAAAGATGGTTCTTTTTATGTGGTCTCATTTAAATCTGGTGAAGATCTGATAAGACCAAGTTGT
This sequence comes from Orthosia gothica, assembly GCA_949775005.1. Taxonomy (NCBI): domain Eukaryota; kingdom Metazoa; phylum Arthropoda; class Insecta; order Lepidoptera; family Noctuidae; genus Orthosia; species Orthosia gothica. The sequence goes on from OX459037.1 coordinate 19,699,838, forward strand.
TGTTTATTGATGAGTTCTTCAATAAACAACGGCGAATCTGTCGGGATCGTTGCAATCGCATGTCTGTTTATTGTTTACGCCATTTCATAATATAACAATACGCCGGTAAGCTCTAAAGAGGTACGCAGATGTCTATGTACAGTTCACCCTGGTACACTCTCATTTCACCAGTTATGTTCAAGTTTTATTTTAATCGGGTAAACTATTCTGCCATAACTTTGGGCAATAAGCACCTTGCTATAAAACTTGCTACAACTAAAAAGTGTGAAATAAAAACTTTTTTTGCAAAAAATACAACCAACTGCCAAATAAAAACACTGCGAAGTGGCAAATTACTTCAATTTCGGAAGTCGGTGTCAAAAAACGAGGAAAACAAAAACAAGAATGAATGTCAGATTTGAAGTGATTTTTCACTTTGCAGTGTTTTTATTTGGAAGTCGGTTGTAATTTTTATATAGGTTTTCATAGACACATTTATCACATACATGTTGATAAAAATAAAAAGCCCAATGATTTATGGAACTTATCTCACTTATAGTTAGATGAATGTCACATTTTTCCGATCTAGTGAATTTCTAGGAATACGAATTAATAGGATTACGGGAGGCATACAGCGCAATACTTATTCATACTAAATAAATTATTGGACTGGATTCAAGGTAAATCGGGTAAATAAGGATATCTCATTTTCTGGACAAATACAAATTCTGTGTAAGATTTGGATTATTGTGACATTGCTATCTTGTAAAGCCCTGTTTGCTGTTTATCTGAATGTTTTTTTTTATACTATCTACGTATTGAAATCATTATTAAATTATTTAGAAAATATATTTTACGAACTAAAGTATTGTGAAATGTATTTTAGATTGACACTTAAATTCAAGAATTCTGAAATATCGTTACCCCCACATCCCAGTCGATGAACCAATCTTGAACCTCCTTTTCCTTAGCCAGTTAAAGAAGGTCAGTTCATTCCCTACACCAACGCGCCCTAAGTGCTGTGGGTGCAGGAAGCCGCAGACGCATCAGCATGACATTATATAGTAGCGTGTTACATGCTGCGCACACCTCTTCAGTAATTGAATTAGTGTCTACTGCACTGTTCCGTGCAACATTCACCCACTTACTACTGCTCCTGGGGCTAGTCAGCCTGATTTCTCATTAAGACGGTGGCAAAGGTCCATGTGTCCATCCCTGTCGATGGAGTAAAACAAAACCTCCTTTTCCTCAGCCGTTTAATCGCTTCAGCTCTTCCTCAACACCGACGCACCCTAAATGCTGTGGGGTGCAGGAAGCCGCAGGCGCTTTGGGACGACATCATGTACTAGCGTGTTACATGCTGCACACACCTCCTCAGTAATTTAATCAGCGTCTACTGTACTGTGCCGTGCAAATTTCACCCACTCATTATTGCTCCTGGGGCTAGTCGGCCTGAACTCTCGTTAAGACGGTGGAAAAAGTCACTGTGTCCATCCCTGTCCATGAAATCAAACAAATATATCCTTTTACTCAGACGTAAAATCGCTTCAGCTCATCCCCCACACCGTCGCACCCTAAGTGCTGCGGGTGCAGGAAGCCGCAGGCGCTTCGGCACGACATCATGTACTAGCCTGTTACATGCTGCGCACACCTCCTTGGTAATTGAATCCGTGTCTACTGCCAGTGTCTTGCAACCTTCACCCACTCGCTATCTCTTGTGTGGGCTGACTCTTGTTAAGACGGTGGAAAAGGTCGCAATACACTGTGTACCATAATGACGTTTTGAAGATGTATAGTTGGCGGTGCCTTTGTTCAGATACAATCGTCAACCCTATTTTTTTGACTTTCGAAATACTTTTAAGAACACCTCTTTTTGGTGACCTGTGCGTTATTTGACAGTGAAACAAATAACTGTTTCAATATTTTAATCGCTATCTCTTGTGTGGGTTTGTTAGCCTGACCTCTTGTTAAGACCGTGGAAAAGGTCGCAATATGCAGTGGGTCCGCAGGTAATGACATTTGATAAAAAATTCTAACTGACTGGGAGATCCGGTGGTTGCGAGATGCACGGGACCGGTCAATGTGGCGACGCTTGGGGGAGGCCTTTGTCCAGCAGTGGACGTCTTTCGGCTGATATGATGATGATGACATTCACCAATTCGAACTGGGCCCGCGTTGTGGATGGCCCATTCCCTCTCATAGAAAAGAAGCCTTTGTCCCAGCAGTGGGAACATTAATAGGCTGATGATGATGATGACTTTATCCATTTAAACCAGCAGAGAAGGTTAGCTGCAGGTTATAGTGGTAACGAGTACGTAAAAGTGTAAGTACATCTGGTCAGTCAATCACAACAGTTTTTTTTATATCTCCTTTTGGCAATCTCTTGTGAGGGCTAGGGCTAGTTAATCTTACCTTTTGTTAAGAAATTTGAAAAGCTCACTGTATTTCATAATTTCATTTTTCAAGAAGTCTTGTTTTGCCCACCTTTAATACGCAAAGAAAGGACTTTTAAAAAACCTTTTCCTTTAATCATTATCATCTGCCTAGCCTTTTCCCAATTGTTGTTGGGGTTGGCTTCCAGTCTTACCGGATTCAGCTGAGTACCAGTGTTTTACATGGAGCGACTGCCTATCTGACCTCCACAACCCTGTAACTGGGTAACACGGTACCACTTGGCAAGACTGGTGACAAATCTCAAGCTTCTGACTATCCGTAACGACTGTCAAAGATCTTCAAATGACAGCCTGGACCAACGGCTTAACGTGCTTTCTGAGGCACGGAGGAAACTCGGTATGTTGAAAATGGTCACCCATCCACGGACCGACCTCGGCATGTATTGCTTAACCTTAAAGATCGACCCGTACGGCTGATAAAAACCTTGTTAAACCTTTTCTTTTATTGTAAAATGAAAAATTCGACAGGTGTACTTATAATACTAAAACAAAGTTTTTAGTGACGGCTGTAAATTATGCGTCAGTCTATCAGAAGGCTGTTTGCAACCTAATATCTATCTTTTGTTATTACTGGTTAGACTAACTTATCTTAAACTTTTGAAATAAAAAAACTAGATCTTCCAGTGGCTAAATTCGCACATTTTCTTCTTTTGAACAGCACATAAATACAATCTTGAATCTAGTTATTCAGGTGGTCTAAGTTCACTTTCTTCACATATAATCCCAAGTTAAATCACACAGAAGGAGGCTCTCGAAAAATCTCATTTTAGAAAACCTATAGTTTGTCAGGTACGTCTTTAAATACCCAGGAATAAGTTTCCAGGAAAATGTAACAGCCGTATTAGTGTACTGCTTCGAAGTATTCGATTGAACTGCGAATTTCTAAAAACACAATTCCTACCAGTAAAAACAGAAACCGAATATTGAATATCACTATTTCTTCTTTGCCGAAATTATATTTTTCTTTCACTGAAAAAATAAAGACTGAAATCTTATTTTGGGAATACAGTGCTGGTAGTCAATAGGTGCAAGTCTTTCAGGTCTCTTAAAATTAAAAGCGCAAAAATTTTAAATAACAATAGCCTTGGTCCCATGTTAAAAGAAAAATAAGTATACTTATCATAATGTTTCAGAGTCCTCGCCAATGAAAATTGGCGCAAAACGTAATGACGCAATCAGATTTCTGTATATCCAATTATTTACCTGTACGAGAACACAGATAGAGTATTTGCGAGTCGCTATGTAATCAAAATGTTCTCAACCACATTCAGCGAATTGAATTTTCTGTTCATCTCGTAATGGGTGGCTTTTATTCCAACCCCGGCAGCAATGAGAAGGTTTCCGAGGTGAGCATTGAAACAGGCCCCAATGAATACATTATCGATATTGATTAAACCGTCTAATCTAGAGTATCAACTTCATTACTCACGTTCAAAGTAACCCCAGCTAGAGTATTTATCATTCATAAATACTTCACTGTATTTAACCACAATTTCTCAAGAGCGACGATTAATTAAGCTCTATTGTACCGCGTTATTGTAAATAGAACTTTTCTTTATTTTGAAATGCACTTTGGAAGCAACTGCTATGTTTCCAGGGAATCGAATAGCTTGAAGCTGGAAAAGAGTTGTTGGATGAACTGATAGAATTACAGCTGGCAGAAAAATATCGTTGTATTCTTTATCTGGGAAATTTCGAAAGAATAAGGTTTAAAAGTAAAAAGTTCACAAAGCTTCATCGATAAATATATTCCCTGTTATATTTATGCTCATTAGGCCCCCATTATTATTTCAATAGATTTTATAAATATAAATCAGCACATGAATTCACATCAGACATTCAAAGCTACACGAAAATAGTAAAAGATTGATTTTCAGTCGAAATGCTCGAACGTGCTGGTCCTATCTATAATCATTTCAGAATTGTAAACCTGATATTTTCAAGCTCCCACAAAGGCCCCATAACGAAGTGAAATAGCCAAATAAGAAGGTCTTAATGTCGCAGTTAGCTGAGAATTCTCCCATGTGAATGCTGGGTCATTAGCGCTATGTTATTGCGAATTACCCCTAAGACTCGGCGCCCGGGACTCTGGCAGTCACGTTTAATCTGAATTTTACTTATACTATAGCTACTTTGTGCTTTACATGCGAGATTTCACGGAAAGCTCTAAAGCGGCTTACATATGCAGAATTAAATTACTCTAATAAATTCAAAACGTTTCGGGCAATAGTCGAATGTAGAAGCTCTGCATGAGACTTACATACATAAAAGATTTGTCTACAGAATATAAATGCACGTCCTTTATGATACTCGTATCAATTGCATCGATTGTAATATTAAAAAAGACAGCCAAAACAAGTATGACGGATAACAGCCTGACAACTGGCTGGTATTGTTCATTGTTTTAAACTTCGAACGTTGCAAGCGTGAAGCGTATCTGTATTTAAATCTCGTTAAAATGTTTTAAGCCCTGTGAACAATCTGAAAGCGAAAGCTGATTTTAAATTACTGAACGGTGGCAGGCAAGTGAGACGAGGGTCTTAAAATCCATCACGCACGACGCCGATCTTATTTAGATAAGTAGCAGTCAGCTGTCGGAAGGCCTCCCTGCTTACTTCGCTTGACTGATTGCTGCTAATGAATGTCACACTTTAATCTTTCCGTTAAATCCTCACAAGCGACATTTTTTCAATAAACTGCTCGTTTATCTTTAAAACTATAAAAAAAGTCCCAGCTACCAAAACTTCTATTTAGAACAGATTTAACTAGATTATATTTACTTTCGTCAAAGTCGTCTCTTGATTGCTTTAAGTTGAGATGTGAATTAAAGCCGGCTTTCCGTTTAGCTGAACATTCGGAATAAATACCTGCAAATAAATTAATCATATACGATTTCTGTCAGCCACACAATATTGCATTTAATTAGGTATTATTCGCCACTCAAACCGCAGCTAGTTCAACAAGCCTACATAAATAAAGAGAGGTTTACATATGGACGATCTAACTGAGTGCCTACTGATGTCACCACACTGAATAACACGTTTCGCTGGTCGCAGTTAATTTTACACCAGCCCATTTGTTTGAGCTTCATTTTCATTAACTACGCATGAACTCAAACTTATTTCTTTGATCTCGAAAATTCTAATTTTATACCTAATCTGACTGAAAACTGTAAACAAAAAACATTATTCTAGGATAAGTTTCATTGTTGAGCTATTGTTCTTGATTACTATGTCCAACTATTAAGTTGCTCTTCCACCAAAGAGAGTAGCAGGGTGGTGCGTGAGATAAAAATCCAATGGGAACTCTTCATGTTCCTAGCTAGGCTTAGCGCAGCTGAAGTGCAAAAGGTCTATAGCAGATCTAGCTGTTTTAATTATAAACAAAAAAGCGAGAGATGTGTGCGAAAGATACGTGCGAGGAATATGTGCAGGGGACGCCAGCGAGGAATGTTGTGCCAGCTGAACAGAGTCCTCTACGCAACCTCGCACCACGCATGATCCTCGAACAGTTTTGTAAAAACAGTCATTTTCACAGCTCCGCAACGCATCCTCGCACCGCCTCGCTACTTCGCACATCTTTGCTGTAAAAGCTCCCTTATAGTTTGAATCGTCTTATGCCCGTCGACGTTAAGCATCTCCAGTATGCGGTTGACGTTTCGTTTCAGTAAATGCATAACGCTTTAGCTTACGTCACCGCAATAACAGTATTAGCTAGCGTCTCGACGTGACGTGTCTACAGAGACCAATGCTAATTCTCCATTTATACTCCACCTGTGCAGGTTATGTCATTAGGCGTTATTAGACTTCAAATACATATTTAAAATATTACTATCAAAGACAAGGTTTTTACTCGTGTAAACCACTACATCTAAACTCAGAGTCCTCAACGCAAATAAATAAATAAATAAACTAATGTTTTATAAATGCGAAAGCAAATCTTTTTGTTAAGTTATTTGACTTCAAATATAATAATATTACTATCAAAGACAAGGTTTTTATTCGTGTAAACCACAAACATATTATCTTCTACAAATACAAAAATCAATTACTGTTTGTTAGTCTCGCTAAAACGAAAAAAAAAAACGTCGGGACCGATTTGGATATTTCTTTTTTTGTTTTGTTCGCCAGAATACAGGGCAGGTTTATAAATACAATAATTAGGTAGGATAGGTAGGTAGTTAGGGTAGGTAGGTAGGGTTGGTAGGGTAGATAGGGTAGGGTAGGGTAGGGTAGATAGGGTAGGATTGGTATGTATATGTAGTAGGTGTTATATAAATGCGAAAGCAATTCTTACAGTTTTTTATTTTTATTTTGGTGTAGTTGTAGATTGGACCTGGAAGAAGATCATGAGATATTTTTTATCCCGGTCAAAGTAACTACGTTTAACTGTTTGTTTCGCTTTCAACCCTAAACAAACTATGATAAATTTTGGAATAGATATAGATGGTTCTTGGAGAAAGACGTATGACACTCTTCATACCGGGAGTACGTTCCCTTGCGAAAAATGCTACCACGCGGGCGAATCCGCTGGCAGAAGCAAAACGTCTTTTCCAAGAAGAAAAATAGGCAAGGAATTCCGCATAACTCTTTTATTAAGGTTCTCATATATTTGAGTGTAAGTACACAAGTGGGAAGCAGAAATTCTGCATATCTATTTTGTGTGAATGTGACTCACCGATGTATAAACTGAATGTGCATCTTGGGAAGCACTTAAGTTACCCAGATGAACTGCAACAAATCTTCGCTAAGAAATCCTACAGCTCTTAGGAGATATGGAGATCTCTAACTAAGGGTGGGATGGCGACCACAATAGATATTGTTAGAGGAATACGAGTTCTGTTTGCGGGAACAGAATTCCTATCAAAATTGTGAGACGTCGATCGGGTTCGAAAAGTTTAGCTGAGGGATTTACTAACTACACTCTTTGCGCTGTAGCATGGTGCGGGTAACAGTTTCAATAACATTTTTACGCATATACGTATACGCACTTTTTGTAGTTTAACGTCATACCATAGTTATACCATAGTTAGCATATACCTATATGCGTAAAAAATGTTATTACCCGCACCATGCTACAGCGCAAAGAGTATAGTGTGGATATAAATGACTTGACGAAGTTGACAACACGGTTGGCGTAGTGGTTGAGCGATCGGCTGCTGCGCTGCGTGTCGCGGGTTCGATTCCCGCACGGAACAAATATTTGTATGGCATACAGATAGTTGTTCCGGATCATGGTTTGCTTTTGTATGTGAGTTTAAATGTTTGTAAACGCACCCACGATACAGGAATAAATGCCAAGTGTGGGGCAACGTTTTTAAAAATAAAAATAAAAACCAATATATAAATAGTTTCTTACAAACTATATTTTGCTACTGGATTTATTTTCTTTTATGTATGATACATTAATAGTTACAGTTTAGGGTCAAAAGTGCACACACACTCTACCAAAACTGCAGCGGCATTTTTTTTTAGGTTCTCGAATTTCAACTTTTCACAGTTAGTAGGTATAATCTATACTTTAATTTCTTTACAACATATTAAATCAGTTTTGGATAATTTAAATTCTTTCGCAGAAACCAGCCGTTTGAGTTTTGGGAGAGTAAGACTGCACTTTTGACCCTTGACTGTACATAAAACATATTTTTCATGTAAATATATTCTCATTTAACCATGTTCAATATCATCATAGTCAGTAGTGATTCATTCACAAAACAGACTACACATAGGTACCTTTTTCATAGATAAATAATAATAGAGTATGCTTCTTGAAATAAAGATCCCAGACATGTTTCAGACTGAAAAACTCGGGCCATGTCCTCTACTCGTCTAACTTTTTGTCCGGACGATTTCAAAAGTTTAACAAAAATTATGAAAACAGCACAGAGTGTTTGAAACAAAAATGAGCAACTGCACAACCTACGGTTTTGGAAACTGTATTAAATATCAGCTGGTGCGCATGTCACAGCCGTTTGGACAAGAAGCTTTCAGCTAAAAGATAATAAATTAATTTACTTGAAAATGTAGGAAAATTGTAAATGAAAATAAAACATCAAGGATATGGAATGAGAGTTTCTGCCATCGACTTTATCTATATACTTGTTTGTACAAAACATCCCTATTACACTCTGCAGTTTAACAATTCAAAAAAAACCGACAGAGCCCTTCTGCCAGTATTTTTCGGAAGAATTTTGGAATCGGATAAGTAGGTAGGTACATAGTACTTTCAGAGATTACCTTTGCAATTGTACCTCCCTGTTACTATCCCACTGCAGGGCAAAGGCCTCTTCTCATACAGAGAAGATACGAGCATTAATCACCATGCCAAAAAAGTAAGCCTAAATAAAAAATATCTCTTCATAATTTTGCTCCAATCAAAATAGTAGAATTTATTTCACTATTCTATACATAAATTAGTGTATTCTAAAACGAGGGATTTATTTAAGATTCATGCTGAAACTTAACCCTAGTTTCAACGAAGTCCGCATTTACCTAATTACTAGTATTTTAGCTCAGACTGCTTATTCTAAATGTCGGTGACATCGTATAAGTTTGAGTCCGAACTCGGAACAGAAGCTGTATAAACTCAACTATAAAATAACGAACTTACTGAAGTTGGAACCAGGCTTGCCACGAACCACGAGGCACGAACTCTGATGTTTTATCTATGGCCACGTTTATTTGCTTTGCACGAAGTGTTATTTTTTACTGTATCGAAAACAAACGGAATCAAGTGTCACATGAGTTTGAGCTTTATTTTATTTTGGTTTCGAACCATTGGCACTACAGTCCAACGTAATAAAAATACGCCTATTTATTTTGTTTTAAACTTTAGTTGCATTTCACCTATAAACGTATCCCTTTAGCATGACAATAGCGGTTATTGACCCTCCTACATTTATTGATATTCTTAATTTCATAAACGGAAAAATAAAGACAGAAAGCCGTTCAGAGTCAACATGTTCTATTGGAATCTTTCGTAATTCTCATTTATTCACATTTTCTACGAATAACTTACCGATGAAAGAAATCATTTCCATTGCCTCGGCCAACTTTTTCTGTACAGTTTTTACTGATCAATATGGCATAATTAGGCATTTTTGTATATTTCGGTGGATGTCCGGTGGCGATAATGTTAACTGAAACAGCTCAAAGTACGATTATTGATCGTACTTTCTTCCTTTTTTAACACGTGAATTAGCAACGTTTTGCACTTTTTAGAGCATGATAAATGACAGTAAGTTAAACACCAAACTTGTTTCCAAATTAATTCTTGATCTATCCAAACTCGACTTGAGCGACCAAGCTGCCCGCATCACCGACTATGCATAACAAAGTAACTACCTGTTTGTCATTCAAGAGATATATCGACATGGCTTGCAGCTAGGCTTATCCTACGCTGATAAAAGCGTCACCGACGCGAATATATCCTGGACAAACGTTGCATATAATAAATCCCGCTGCAACTAAAGTATGCCCGCAATGTTCGAAGTATGTATTGTTTTCAGCTTCCTAATTCCAGGGTGACTGATTTTTATGTGGAGTGTATTTTATATAGGCTAGTTAATTGAAACAATTTGCTTGTTTTATTAATTACTAGTTGTCCCACGCAGCTTCTCTCCCGTCAACTGGCTACCTACCTACCCTACATACATTAACTTATACCGTATACCCAGCGCACGCAAAGAAAGCTCTCAAAAAAGAAAACTTATTATAAACAAATATATAATTAAAACACAATAAATATACGACCAACATCCCGACAGCTCATTGCACACACACACACACACATTGCTATGCAATTTTAACTAGGTTAAGGCTTCTTCAAAATTTCTTGAAATATGAAGGCACTACTATATTCCGCGTCCAAACATTGTCCGCAAGAGCTTGGTATAATTTTGTTTCCGTTGTTTACATTTCGCTTGTAGCCGCGTCCAATAGTCGTCCCTTTCTACCTCATTCTTAGGCTTTTTCATGTCACGGCTACATGATTTATAACTGACTAAGATACGTGTCTTCGTTCTACGCGAAGGTCTCAATAATGTTGTGTAAGGCACTGAACATAAATATTAAATCGTGAGCATATACCAAGTACCCAAGTATTTTGTACTAAGAATGAGATTCTTGAACATAAGTACTGTTTTGTTTTCTAAGTAATATAGCCTTTTCTTTTATTTATAGTAAGGTTATTAGGTTTGATTGTAATTCGTGTTGTTCCGGAATTCATGAAAATTTACAACAATACTGTGTTGTGATACGATCAAGGTTGCGGCGCCAAGTAATTCTATTAGCTGAAATACTACCGTGCATGATTTGATGGTAACTACCCGTTATTACTGTACTAGAATTTATAATCTCAAAGCCTTAAGAAATATCTCAGTAGTTAGTTTAATGAGGCAGACTTAGTAAGATGGTATTTATGTTTGTTTTGACTTATAGTCTGGCGGGCGCGGGGTGGTTGGCTAGAGTTACTGTTTTCTAGTTAATACACGCCAGCTGTTGCACAGATTTGTCTCGGTGTGAATGTTAACACGATGCCAACGGGTACGCTCTGTTTATGTAACGTAACCGCAGAATATACATCGTCCTACAGTGATTTATACGCTTTCTCTGATAATCTGTTAGAAGATAGTTGATCCAGGGGATAGACGCCGCTGTGTTTATTTCGTAAAAGAGGAAAAATACCAGACTAATCTTCAATAAACTAGTTTTTTCGCTGATAATCCAGACTTGACTGAAGCAGCTGTAATTCTGTACCGTGGCGAATCAGCGTAATTCCTCTAAAGCCAGCGTTCTGGCGCGTCCCACTTACACCTGCCGCTGCGGACTCGAAATACGTCGTTTATGAAATAATTTTGTGTAAGAGTATTTCTTTTTTGTATGTAACTTTGTTCGTTATTTTAAGTAGGCACCAGGTGGCGCTAACAGGCGACGTTGCAACGGAAATTGCCGTCGGTCGGTCTCGTCGACTCCGCCGGGGAAGACCTGGCCCGCTCCGACCGCACCGCCCACTAGAATAGGCCCTTGTTAATTGTAGGCCAACACAGAAAACAATTAGCAGCACTCGTGTGCCACACCGCCTCGGAATATTTCATTCATTACTCAGATAAAATCACGGACCTACTTACGTAACATGTTCAATTAGATGTTACTCAAACAAGGAGATTATTCTGTTAGGACTTGTTGTGTGCTCACCAACTTGGAATTGGTTTGTCTGCTTGCTCAGCCAAATTCATCTCACATAACATCAGAACCTAATCTAGGTATTTGATTGCAGGAATGACAAAAAACAAACGAATATTCCTTCTTTTGTTCCTCAAGAATAAGCTGACTTTCAACTTTCTTATTACACAACGACACATAACATGCTTTTGTACTTATAAAACCAATTGTTGTGGCAACAATACTTTGTAAAACAAAAGAAAACTGGCACATCAATTTATATCAACAGGGAAAAGCTAAACAAATGGATATCACGCGTACAAATGAAATTAGAAGGTCGGCGCTGACTTTAGAACGTTTAATGACCTTTGAGGGTGGAGGTGTGTTTTGACGTTGCATTAGTGAACAATAGACGTTGGAACTAAAACTAGATCCGCCTTTATCTTCGCAATTGTTATAAAACACAAAGAGCTTAACTAGTTGAAAGCTTTGGGCGTTTACACGGCCGTGGTTTGGCCGAGCCTACACACAGCTTACGACGTAACGATGCCGATGACTCCAATGATACTCGTACTTGTAATTCGCACTGAAATATGTGTGCGTTGTGCGAGTCGATGGGATTTGCTTTGTGACTAATTTTGCTTTGGAATCTATGGGTTTTATAAACCATTCATGGTTGGGTTTATGTAGCATTGGTCGTTTCGTCTTTTACCTTAATCCTTGTTAAGTGCTTTAAATAATTAATTACAAACTAACTGCAATTGTAAGGCGAATGCTTAATTTAAATTGTCATTGCCACTTTGTTTCTATTTATAAATTCAGAATTACTGTAATTGTATTCAAATAAATGTTAATGAAAACATTTAAGTTATAATTCACTAACATAATAATATACAGGTTGACAAAAGTTGAGTGTATTAGGCATACCAATTCCAATCTTTTTGAGTAAACAACTTGAATTATTAAAATTTGATTGGGAAAATAAATAATTTACTTTTGAAGTCAAATAGCTTTTTATTTATGGGAGTCTGGCTTCGCGCTGTAGTCATGCAGGATTCAATCCTGGGGGAACTATTCCATTTATGGAGTGAAATATCATAATATTATCTTTCATCTTGTTACTTTTACATCATACGAATTAAGTACTATGTGTAATTTTGTCAGTGTTTTGTTCGTTTAGTACACCCACTCCTATATATCAAGGTCAAGGACTTTACAATCGAAGTTTTGGACGACTATGTCTACAAACGGTCCAGTTGTGTAGGAGAATCTTCGAGAAAGAGATCAACCGTCGAATCTGACTAGGCGGGACAGTGTTCAGGAAATAACGCGGTATCTTCTCATCCAACTTACGACAGTGTCTCGAGATGAAACGTGGTCGCTCACAATGGGAACATATAGCTTAAAGTCACCCAAAGGGTAATGGAGAGCTTCCTTGCGTGATCGAATCAGAAATGAAGATATCCGCAAGAGAACCAAGTTTACCGACATAGCACGAAGAATTGGCATAATTAAGTGGCATTGCTAGCAGATCGGATGGTCGTGGGGGCCAAAAAGTTCTGGAGTGGCGACCGCGTACTGGAAGAGGGAACGTTGGCAGGTCTCCCTCTAGATGGAGCGACGACCTGGTCAAGGCAGCGGGAGTCCGGTGGATGCGAGACGAACAGGACCGATCCTAGACCAGTGGTGACGCTTGGGGGAGGCCTATTTTCAGCAGTGGATATCTTTTGGCTGAAATGATGAATAATGATGATTCGTTTAGCAAAACTTTTTTATTTTATTTTTTAATGTTCGAGGTAGTCCAGGAAAAGATGGTCTGGGAAGATATGAGGAAGGCCTTTCCCCAGCTGTGTTCTTTCTAAGTAAAACAACAAATCAGAAAGCTTACTTATTTGAAACCAATTTTGGGTAATTATTTTGATTGGTTGGTCCCAAAGGAGGTAAGATATATGAATTTAATCCTCAGTATAAACTGATTTCTACCTTATTAATTGTTCATTTCAAATGCAAACCCAACTTGTAAGTTAGATTCCTAAAATGCAACGAACTCCAAAACACACGCAGCGCTGTAAACATCGTTTAAGATTTAGTTGGCAACTCAAACGTAGATATTTCAGCCCCGAATCGATACCTTGCAACTTCCTGAACAGAATAGAGTAATTGCTTTCAAGCTAAACTTAGGAATCAAGTGCATACCCAAGTTTAGTTTGAAGTAATTAATCTATGAGGCAGGAGAAATTCTTGGAGTCATCCGTCAGTTTCAAGCTGTGTATTGAAGCTGGCGGTGGAAGCCGGGGCGTCATGTAATTCTGTTACTCCCTCCCACTACCAGTTAATTGAATACGTCTGCCACACGGCTGAGGAGCCAGAAAATTCGATTTGAGGTTCGAATGTATGTGGCAAACATTCTTAGTAATGCTTACATGTTTTAAGAATAATGGAGGTGGATGACGCGTTAATGGAATTGGTAGCGCTACATCTTTAATTGCTTGTTGCATGGCGTGTTGTATAAGAAAGCATAATGGAGGCAAATCTACTTACTAGAGTGGTACAGTTTTATTAAGAATAAAACTGCTAGCCTAAGATCCGACTGCAGAATCTGCAGGAATCGGGGTTTTTAATTAAACAATTTTTTTATGAATGATACTTGTTTTATTTTTATTTTGTGTAATAGTTACTTACTTTTACTTGATATTAGAAAAGATTGTTGCAGGGTTGCCTGGCTGCATCTGGCTGCAGCAAACAGCATGCAGCATTCTACTATCTAGAATCAATAATAAAAATAAAGTTACATCAAAAACAAAATACCTGCATATTTTTGCACTGGGATCTCATACTATGCCCCCTCATATTGCGAAACACACAACATCATAGTTTCAATCACAACCTAATGAATTCCTATTCTATTGCTCCATTTTAAAATTTCAACTGTTCGACAACAACGTAAAGAATGCAAGGAATATTGATGAATTAGTTTGTTACGCAATTTAATAATTTTATTTATTGACACACACACAAGTTACAACAAAGAAATAATTTGCATAACGAAATGTGATAAACTTGTTATACAATTTAAGTGGCAATGGACCCCTAAACTAGGCACAGCTTTTATCTTGGCGGCCGACGAGTTCAAAATAGGCAGATTGCGTGTTCAGTGTTACACAGCACAAAGTTACTAATTGGGCATTTAAAACATTAGAACCATTTAATAAAAATTAAAACAAAATTCAATAACAATAAAATAATAATAACAGGCAAAACCAAAAATTACATTACGGTGGTCTTCTTAGCTCTTGGTGTAACCACATTTTACACTATTGACTTTTCTAGGCATATCAGGTAATACAATTTTTGTCACTTCCACTGGGAAAAAGTCAGGTTTTCCATCCGTTAGAAAATAAACTTACCCGCAGCCGGAGGTTAAAATAACATGATGTCTTTCAACTTCCATTTCTAAATATAACAAATTGAAAAGATCATCAGAAACATCACCAATAAGGTCTATGTATGTCGTTCAAGGGCATCTCTTCCCAACGTTTCCATTCGAGTTTGCCTTGAAAATAGGTTTCGTTAGTCGCCTTTCATTCATCCTCTCAACATGGCCAAACCATCTTAACATACTCTTTAAATTTTTTGTCACTTCATCTACTTTTAAACCACAACGTTGTCTTATTACATCATTGCTCAATCTATCATTTAAAATTACACCACACATGCTTCGCAAGGAACGCATTTCTACTGCATTGATCCTACTTTCATACCTTTTTTGCGATACCCAATCTTCACTTCCATACATAATTGTAGGCACCAGCACGCTGTTGTGAACGGCGAGTCGAGCCATCTTTATTCCGTCCCTTGTGAACATACTTCCCAAATATACAATGTCGTTCACTTGCTCCACACTCTTATCAAGAATTTTCAATTCACACTCCGATACATCGTCTTCTCTTTCAAACACCATTACCTTAGTCTTGTTCACATTTTTACTCATACCTTTTAACTTAAAAGCTTCAATCATCACAGTAACCATGTAATGGCATACACGCCATTACATGGTTACATAGACGTCATTACAAATACTTTGACCATGACACCATTGATTCCTAAAATTACCTAATCACCACATTCTTCAGAGCTAAGTAATCGGAGATTAAAACCCACACAATCTCCTTTATCCTTTGTTTTCCTGGTAGAGTGACGTCACACAGCGAGTACCATGCACTGTACTTCATGTAATCCATTAGTCGCTACTTTTTTCACCGTTGAACTTTAACTTGGCACTCACTGACAAGCGTGATGGGGTGCTTTGAGTTTTTCCCCTTCAAGGAAAACGTTGTGTCAGTAACACATGGTGTAAAAATACAAATTCAAAATCTTGACTGTTTTGAATATTTTTGATCTCAATACTGACCAAGTGCGAATCGCACTTTGCACATTTCCAAACCGCAAAAACAAGCTGGTTATAGAAAAAATGAGGAAATTAAAAAAAAATACTGGTTTATCAATATATTGGTATTTTTTAGTAGAATATATTTCACATTTTAACATGCTTCTTGGGCTGAAACTCAGAAAATTACGATTTTGACCGGTGAAGCATTCGCTTACGCTTTTGATACGAAGCGTAGCACCCCTTAGCGAATGGCGTAGCAGCGTTGCAATAACCTATCACCCTATCATACGATCTTTGAACATTGTTAGGTGATCCCATGAGTAAGGTCGATGAATACAAAATTCTGAATTTAAAATAGACCTTTGAATACAAAACATAAGGGTCAAAGTTAACCATCCTTTATGCAAATAGGTACGGTATTTTTATATCAAAGTCAATTGCAGTTATATTCGTAGCTGTAGACAAATACTGTCATGCTAAAAGTATATAAATATTTATGCGCTGCCAGCAAAGTCGTATCAATATGTTTGAAAGGCTTTGATGTTTTATGAATGTTGGGCTATCGACATCACCTATGTTTAAAATGCTGACTGATGTTTGCCAAAGCCAATTCCTTTTTAACTGTTGTGATAATAAATTATAAAAGAGGATCGGATCGAATGTCAGAGCATCTGGAGAAACCCACCAGCACCGCATTCCACCAGGCTTTTGATCGCAACAGAGGAAAAAAGACCGTTGACAAGTTGGAACTGGTCCCGTTTTTACCCTTTGGGTACGGAACCCTAAAAAAACATCTAGGTAACTTATCTCTTTATATTTATCTAGGTCTCCAAAAAATTTGAACTTGTTTTAACTTTTAATACCACAAAAATGTGAACGATAAAGGGATCAAATAACCCGTAATTAGTACTTAATAGCTTTATATAATAATAAAATACTCATTGTATTAGTCAACTTACTCGAAAATCTTTTCAGAGATTTCCGACGAAAGAGTCTCGCAATCAGCTCTCGAACAATTACACAGTTACAACACCAGTAAAAGTAAGCTAAAGAATTTTAGCAACATTCTCTTAGCAACAATCAAATCAAAGTCGACGTCAAAATCAGATTTAGACGCGTTTGTGGTCCCAAAGATTCAGGCCGTGAAATTACTAGACCTTATAATATTTCGGCTTTTATGTATATGATTTTTTAAATTTATCATAGGTTGATTTCGTGGAATTCACGAATGGTTCTCCGTATCAATAAAGCATAGCTATTAAAGCAAATACCAGCCATTTACTACCCTACAGCCGGGCATAGGGCTCTACTTATAGAAAGAAGGAGCGAATATAACCCTTATTTTCCAATTCATCCAATTCGAATCATCAAATTGACAGTTATAGCTTGTTATTTATTTAATAATACCTTCAAACGAGCAATTCTTGTATATGTCACATCGAAGTACCTATGAATCATAGGACCGTCATCATTACCCCCACTGCCTATAGGCAATTCCTTTATTCTTGATAGGAACGGGTGAACTTCAATAACACACAACACTGGATTGAAACTCAAGAGTATTTATTTGACTTAGTTACAGGCACTTTGAGTATTCAAATGAACTTGACGCTAAAACCTGTGTGGCTCGCTAGATCGCAAAGCCCTCGTCGATCGCTGTAGAAGATCTAGCAAGAAACTCCAGAATACTCTTTTAAATGTTTTTTATAGATTACATAATCACTTTATGACAGTTAACGTTACATGTTTATTAGGTTTTCAAACATCTATTGAATTAGATTTATTAATCAGTTATTATTTTTCACACACAGTCTGCGCGATGCGCGTTCTAAGTGGGCGTGACTTACATCTTGTTTTTCTTTAGACACTAATTACTTGGATAGATGAGTAAAGCTAGCAAACAATACTAAAATGCGGATCAATTAATTATTTTAACATTAAACAACCCCAATACTCACAAATGCAAAGTTGTTTGTAGTTTATTATTGAAATAGTCATCTAATAACAAAACTATTCAAGTTTCCTGTGGTCTGACAATCTTACTAATTAGAAAGTTTCTCATTATTACATAGCTGTGTAAAATAGTCTTATGATTTTTTAGTATTTAATCATTTGCTCAAATTTGTTTAGTTCTCGTATGAAATTATTAAATCTGGTTATTGGTCATAGAAATTATAACATCCGCC
This sequence comes from Orthosia gothica, assembly GCA_949775005.1. Classification (NCBI taxonomy): domain Eukaryota; kingdom Metazoa; phylum Arthropoda; class Insecta; order Lepidoptera; family Noctuidae; genus Orthosia; species Orthosia gothica. The sequence goes on from OX459037.1 coordinate 19,718,007, forward strand.
ATTGTTGACAACTTTGCGTAATAAGAATAACATAATCGAACACGTTTACTTCGTCAAATGTGCAATAGTTAAAATGAGAACAAATCTAAAAGTCCTACAATAAGTGTGCCCGTTTTATTTAAACATCTCGTATTAATTGAACATTGAAATTAGCATAACAAATGTTCATTCATTCAAACAGATCAATAAGTGATTCCACAATTAGCCCATAGATGGCGCTGAACCCTAAAACCACTTATATGGACCTAAAAATAGTTCTAGCAATATCTCAAGAGATGACAGGATTATCGAGTTTGTGTGAGTTGACAATTAAAATTATTATTTTGGATAACGAATTAGCAAATCCACGCCTCCGTGGCGATATATATAATAATGTATAACCTGAATCTCGGAAACGGCTTCAACGATTTTCATGAAATGTAGTATGCAGGGCCTTTCGGGGGCGATAAACCGATCTACGATATTTTTTACCCGAACTGAGCTCGGTCACCCAGGTACTTGACATTAATTGAGGGTTTTTTACTTTTTCTTTGTAACTGAGTCTAGTGGAAGTCCTTCAAACTGACTTGGAATTCAGGCCCAAACAACCACATTTGCTTGATGTGGGTAATTCAGTCCAACCAATAAAACCAAGCAACAAAAATTAACGCGACAAAAACACACTTTTATTCCATACAACAATAATTGAAAGCAATAATGAACCGTGGAATAGATATTACAGCTCCACAGTGAATTGGAAATACATATTTTAGTATCTACTTAGCGAGCAATGGACCCAGACCGTTAATTTTTGTCGATATACTGCAATACGATTTAAATTGCTAGGCTACCAGAAATTTGTGAATTATGTTCTATTAGTAAGAAGCCATGAAAAATTAATTTAAAGCAATGTAATTTGATTTCGTTTGAGGCTTATTGGGAAGCGGACTACAGTCTACTTCGAACTAAGTATATTTTAACATTTTGGCAATACTTCGCAGTGAAGCCTTTTAACAGTCTTGATCGAATTTTACCATGTGCTTATATGCATATATCTTGCATATTTGCGATGCAAAGGCTTTTACTGTGATTGGTTTATTAAGTAGATTATGAGAGAGTTAATTTATGATTCCAATTAATTTGTTGTTAATAGTTTAATTGAAAAAAATCTTTGAGTTTGTTTGAGTTTACCCAGTATGATAGCAGAGGTATATCATGGTTTGTAAACTGAAACAAAGTCAAAGCTTTTGTTTCAATTAAACTATTTACATCTACTTTTAAATCGTTAAGATCGGTCAGTCAAAAAGATTAAGGTTGCCCCAGTCAGTCATTCTTCTATACAAAGGTTGTATGGGCATTACGCGTCTGTTCGACGGATTATGCTCAAAATAAAAAGCTACATCAATTTGTCTCATCATTGTCTAGCCCCGTACGGAAACAAAAAAAATAAAAAAAATGTGTATAAGCGTCATAAGTTCCACATTTCTACACTATTTTCAACGCATCTTTAGGCGGAAATAAATACCATTACAAGAAGAAAAATTTAAAACAGTCACCATACAGGGATAGACTAGCAGTAAAAAAAATGCAAATAATTTTATTTTAAACTAGCTGACCCCTGCGGTTCGGTACAAACAAACAAACAAACACAAATCTCTCCTCTTTATAATATTGGTATGGTATTGACAAATTCATTCAGCAGTTTTTTCATGATACTCATACAATTACTCCTTTTCGCGCTCCTTTTCGTTCTAAATCATCATCCATTTATTATTTGTATTATACCATGAGTGTGTATTCGTACGCGTACTAGCTTCTTACTGCTCATCACAACGTCTATCCCTTTCGTACGTGTTGACAGATGAGATAGCATGCATTTTAACCCCAGCCAAAAAATAGTTCGTGCGGCCAGGGCAACCTTAAGCTGTGGTAAGTGTGGGTGAGTTGTTCTGTAAGCTAAAATAAAGTAGATAGTATCATCATCAATTTATTTTCGTAAGCTATGGAGATAAAACCGTTGACATATCACTATTATACTAATTGCAGGTTCTAACCACAGATTGACACTTAACACTTACCACGGCGCAATTTAAGTGAGAGTTCCCATTAAAGTAAGAGGCCTTCTTAAGGGAATATCAGTTTACTAGGCTAAATTAATAAGATTACAAGTTAAGTGATATAAAACGTGATACTAATGCTGGTGGCAAAGTACACTAACTAGTATTAGAATGGAAGTAGAGGAACGTCAGTCAGGTAAGTTGAAGGCGGTGCCGATTGTGTGGTGCAAGTGACGAGAAAAGAGCGACTAACAGACGTAGTTGCACGAGTATGTAAATATTCGCTGTAAAAGTAGAAAGTACAGTAAGCAAAGTAGTTTCGGGTACGGCCTAGTTTGAAGAACATATTAAAGGACCGACCGATCGATTTATTAAGGCCCAGTGAGTTTTTACATTAATTTTATTAAATATTTAACGTCTGACGTATTGTTGAGTTTTCTAATTTAGTTCTGCTACAATCTTATTATAGCGAGTCTACATTTGTTAATGAACTTTTCTTCTCAGTGATACGAAGCTGTGAAAAGTTAAAGGTCCAAATGATACTTTATTTGGTTGCATGCAAATTTTTGCTTAAGGGCCTATATCATTCCCGGCGTTGGGAAACTGGCAGTTTCTCTGTGAGATTAAGTATGTGGCACAATTATTTTAAAGATAGATATTATCCATTATTTTAACATTACTAATAATTATATACACTAATAAATCATTTAATTTTTGTGGATAAGAAGAACAGCATATTCTGCTTATACAGCCAGTGGTATGCTTATTATTTAGACAGCTAATTAATTTAAAGAAGCTTAAGCTAACAACCCGCATACTCATCTCTTTAACGCATTGCACATGATTTAATACTAATTGCCGAGAATCTGCTGTAACTTTTGAATCAAACAAAATTGGTTGTTGCTAATTAGTTTTATTTCATAATAGTATAATTTTAGAAATGTACGGTCGTTTCTGGCAACGTAGGTACCTAAATAAAGTTTATATCCGTTGACCTTGCTCATTCATTAATTAAATTATCTTTTAATTATGTTCAGCACTACGGCATTAGAAATACTTAATATTTTGTTCTTAGGGTTCCGTACCCGAAGGTTCTAAACGGAGCCCTATTGCTGTCACTCACGAGTCCGTCTGTCTGTCGTCTGTCACACATTATGAACAGAAGATTTTTTAACTTCCCATTTTTTTTTTATTTTTTTTTTTTTCTTAAAAAAAACGTACAATAAAATACCCAATGATTTATGGAACATATTTCTACTTATAGTTAGATGAATGTCACGTTTTTTCGCTCTAGTGAATTTCTAGGAATACGAATTAATAGGATTACGGAAGGCATACGGCGCATTACCTATTCATACTAAATAAATTATTGGACTGGATTCAAGGTAAATCGGGTAAATAAGGATATCTCATTTTCTGGACAAATACAATTTCTGTGTAAGATTTGGATTATTGTAACATTGCTATTTTGTAAAGTCCTGTTTGCTGTTTATCTGAATGTTTCTTTAAAATATTATCTACGTATTGAAATCATTATTAAATTAATTAGAAAATATATTTTACTAACTAAAGTATTGTGAAATGTATTTTTGATTGATACTTAAATACAAGAATTCTGAAATATCGTTATTGCCACATCCCAGTCGATGAACCAACCTTGAACCTCCTTTTCCTTAGCCAGTTAAAGAGCTTCAGTTCATTCCCGACACCAACGCGCCCAAAGTGCTACGGGTGCAGGAAGCCGTAGGCACTTCGGCACAACATCATGTACTAGCGTGTTACTTGCTGCGCACACCTCCTCGGTAATTGAATCAGTGTCTACTGCACTGTACCGTGCAACCTTCACCCACTTACTACTGCTCCTGGGGCTTGTCAGCCTAATCTCTCATTAAGACAGTGGCAAAGGTCCATGAGTCCATCCCTGTCGATGAAGACAAACAAAAACCTCCTTTCCCTCAGCCCTTAAATCGCTTCAGCTCTTCCTCCACACCGACGCACCCTAAGTGCTCTGGGTGCAGGAAGCCGCAGGCGCTTCGGCACGACATCATGTACTAGCGTGTTACATGCTGCGCACACCTCCTCGGTAATTGAATCCGTGTCTACTGCCAGTGCCGTGCAACCTTCACCCACTCGCTATCTCTTGTGTGGGCTGACCTCTCGTTAAGACGGTGGAAAAGGTCGCAATACACTGTGTCCCATAATGACGTTTTGAAAGATGTATAGGTGGCGGTGCCTTTGTTCAGATACAATCGTCAACCCTAATTTTATGACTTTTGAAATACTTTTTAGAACACTTATTTTTGCTGACTTGTGCGTTATTTGACAGTGAAAAAAATAACTGTTTGAATCTTCTAATCGCTATCTCTTGTGTGGGCTAAAGGTTTTTTAGCCTGTCCTCTTGTTAAGACGGTGGAAAAGGTCGCAATATGCAGTGGGTCCACAGTTAATGACATTTGATAAAAAAAAAGTCTAGCTGACTTTCTCAAAACGGCTCTCAAAACGGTGAAGGAAAACATCGTGACGAAACCGGCATGTCCTAGAACCGAGACTTCGAAGACATGTGACATCGACCAACCCGCACTGGGCCCGCGTGGTGGATTACGGCCCATTCCCTCTCATCGATAGGAGGCCTGTGTCCCAGCAGTGGAAACATTAATAGGCTGATGATGATGATCACTTTATCCGTTTGAACCAGCACAGAAGATGGGTATTTAAATCCTTTCAGGTGCAGGTTATGGTGGTGACGGTGTATGTAAAAGTGTAAGTACATCCGGTCAGTCAATCACAACAGTTTTTTATTTATTTCTGCTACAGGCAATCTTTTGTGAGGGCTAGGGCTAGTTAACTTGACCTTTCGTTAAGAAATTTGAAAAGGTCACTGTATTTCATAATTACGTTTTTCAAGAAGCCTTATTTTTCTCCCATTTAATTGTTTTCTTAAAACCTTTTCTTTTAAAGTAAAATGAAAGCTTCAAAAGGTGCACCGGTAACACTAAAAAAAAGTTTTTATTGGCGGCTGTAGAATGACCGTCAGTCTATTAGAAGGGCGTTTTCAACCTTCTAGCGATCTCTTGTTATTGTTAGGCTAACAGACTTGTCTCAAGCTAGATGTTCCAGTGGCTAAATTTGCACATAATCTCCATTTGAACCGCACAGAAGTACACTCTTGAATCTAGTTATGCTGGTGGTCTAAATTCACATTCTTCACGTATAACCGCCCGCTAAACCACACAGAAGTAGGCTCTCGAAAAATCCCATTTTAGAAAACGTATAACTTGTCAGGTACGTCTATAAATACCCATGAATAATTTTCCAGGCAAATGTAGCAGCCGTATTAGTGTACTAATTCGAAGTATTCGATTGAACTGCGAATTTCTAAAAACACAATTCCTACCAGTAAAAACAGAAACCGAATATTGAATACCACTATTTCTTCTTTCTCGAAATTATATTTTTCCTTCACTGAAAAAATTAAAGACTAAAATCTCTTTGTGGGACTACAGTCCTGGTGGTTTCAATTGGTGCAAGTCTTTCAGGTCTGTTCCTAGAAATTAAAGCTGGGATTTCTTGCTATTCATATAAAATTAAAAGCGCAACTATTTTTAAATAATAATTGCCTTGGTCCAGAGATGCTGTGATGGCCAGCAGCTTGCATTGTTTCAAATGACCATGGGTACCAGTAATACCCAAAATCAAAGAGTTTTTATCAGGTCTTGGGTACCGGGAGTACCCAAGCAGAAAAGATTCTGAGTATCTGTAAATAATGCCTTGTTGCACGAAATTCCTACGATAATGAAGTTACTTTCAAATTGCCATGCAAATATGGCAACGTTTATTTACTACCAATTTTATAAATTAAGACAATCATATTTTTTAACAATTTATACACAGTTCAAATGTCTGTTCATTGGCATTATAAAAAATATCAAGTGTTAATAAAATACTCAGAAAGGAAGTAATAAATATAGTTTGTTTACAAAAAAAAACAGCCAAGTGCAAATCGGACTCGCGCACGTAGGGTTCCGTACCATTATCGCAAAAAAACGGCACAAAAATCACGTTTGTTGTATGGGATCCCCACTTAAATATATATTTTATTCTGTTTTTAGTATTTGTTGTTATAGCGGCAACAGAAATACATCATCTGTAAAAATCATTCATTTAATGTCAACTGTATAGCTTTCACGGTTCATACAGCCTGGTGACAGACAGACAGACAGACAGACGGATCGCGAAGTATATTAATAGGGTCCCGTTTTTACCCTTTGGGTATGGAACCCTACAAACCGGGGGCCCGCAGCGCCGGTTCGGTTGCGGCCAGGTAGCGGCCCCCCAAATGCAGCCAAATAAAGCTTGGTTGACCCTGGGTACGATACCAGTCGTACCCAGGATCAATCAAGCTTTACCCGGCCATGAGTACCAAACCATGGCCGGGTCAGCGGTTAAAAGAAAAATAAGTATATTTATCATAATGTTTCAGAGTCCTATGCCAGTGAAAATTGCCGCAAAACGAGATGACGCAATCGGATTTCTGTATATCCAATTATTTACCTGTACGAGAACACAGATAGAGTATTTGCGAGTCGCTATGTTATCAAAATGTTCTCAACCACATTCAGCGAATTGAATTTTCTGTTCATCTCGTAATGGGTGGCTTTTATTCCAACCCCGGCAGCAATGAGAAGGTTGCTGAGGTGAGCATTGAAACAGTCCCAATGAATACATTATCGATATTGATTAAACCGTCTAATCTACAGTATCAACTTCATTACTCACGTTCAAAGTAACCCCAGCTAGAGTATTTATCATTCGTCTAACTGTATTTAACCACTATTTCTCAAGAGCGACGATTAATTAAGCTGTATTGTACCGCGTTATTGTAAATAGAACTTTTCTTTATTTTGAAATGCATTCGGATAGAAACTGCTATGTTTCCAGGGAATCGAATAGCTTGAAGCTGGAAAAGAGTTGTTAGATGAACTGATAGAATTACAGCTGGCAGAAAAATATAGTTGTATTCTTATCTGGGAATGTGGAAAGAATAAGTTCACAAAGCTTCATCGATAAATGAAATCCCTGTTAAATTTAAGTTCATTAGGTCCCCATTATTATTTATATGTTATAAATATAAATCAGCAGATGAATTCGGATCAGACATTCGAAGCTACACGAAAATAATAAAATATTGATTTTCAGTCGAAATGCTCGAACGTGCTGGTCATAGCTATAATCATTTCAGAATTGTAAACTTGATATTTTTCCACAAGCTCCCACAAAGGCCCCATAACGAAGTGAAATAGCCAAATAAGAAGGTCTTAATGTCGCAGTTAGCTGAGAATTCTCCCTTGTGAATGCTGGGTCATTAGCGCTATGTTATTGCGAATTACCCCTAAGACTCGGCGCCCGGGACTCTGGCAGTCACGTTTAATCTGAATTTTCCTTATACTATAGAGCTACTTTGTGCTGTACATGCGAGATTTTACGGAAAGCTCTAAAGCGCTTACATATGCAGAATTAAATTACTCTAATAAATTCAAAACGTTTCGGGCAATAGTCGAATGTAGAAGCTCTGCATGCGACTTACATACATAAAAGATTTGTCTACAGAATATAAATGCACTTCCTTTATGATACTCGTATCAATTGCATCGATTGTAATATTAAAGAAGACGACCGAAACAGGTATGACGGTTAACAGCCTGACAACTGGCTGGTATTGTTCATTGTTTTAAACGTCGAACGTTGCAAGCGTGAAGCGTATCTGTATTTAAATCTCGTTAAAATGTTTTAAGCCCTGTGAACAATCTGAAAGCGAAAGCTGATTTTAAATTACTAAACGGGGGCAGACAAGTAGGACGAGGGTCTTAAAATCCATCACGCACGACGCCGATCTTATTTAGATAAGTAGCAGTCAGCTGTCGGAAGGCCGCCCTGCTTACTTCGCTTGACTGATTGCTGCTAATGAATGTCACACTTTAATCTTTCCGTTAAATCCTCACAAGCGACATTTTTTCAATAAACTGCTCGTTTATCTTTAAAACTAAAAAAAAAGTCCCAGCTACCAAAGCTTCTATTTAGAACAGATTTAATTAGATAATATTTACTTTCATAAAATTCGTATCTTTATTCCTTCAAGTTCAGATGTTAATTATAGTCGGCTTTCCGCTTAACTGAACATTCGGAATAAATACCTGCAAATATATTAATCACATACGATTTCTGTCAGTCACACAATATTGCATTTAATGAGGTATTATTCGCCACTCAAACCGCAGCGGGTTCAACAAGCCTACATAAATAAAGAGAGGTTTACATATGGACGATCTAACTGAGTGCCTACTGATGTCACCACACTGAATAACACGTTTCGCTGGTCGCAGTTAATTTTACACCAGCCCATTTGTTTGAGCTTCATTTTCATTAACTACGCATGAACTCAAACTTATTTCTTTGATCTCGAAAATTCTAATTTTATACCTAATCTGACAGAAAACTGTAAACAAAAAACATAATTCTAGGATAAGTTTAATTGTTGAGCTATTATTCTTGATTACTATGTCTAACTATTAAGTTGCTCTTCCACCAAAGAGAGTAGCAGGGTGGTGCGTGAGATAAAAATCCAATGGGAACTCTTCATGTTCCTAGCTAGGCTTAGCGCAGCTGAAGTGCAAAAGGGCTAGCAGATCTAGCTGTTTTTATTATATACAAAAAAGCGAGAGATGTGTGCGAAAGATACGTGCGAGGAATATGTGCAGGGGACGCCAGCGAGGAATGTTGTGCCCGCGCACAGCTGAACAGAGTCCTCTACGCAACCTCGCACCACGCATGGTCGTCGAACAGCTTTGTGAAATCAGTAATTTTCACAGCACCGTAACGTATCCTCGCACTGCCTCGCTACCTCGCACATCTTTGCTGTAAAAGCTCCCTTATAGTTTGAATCGTCATTTGCCCGTCGACGTTAAGCATCTCCAGTATGCGGTTGACGTTTCGGTTCAGTAAATGCATAACGCTTTAGCTTACGTATACGCAATAACAGTATTAGCTAGCGTCTCAACGTGACGTGTCTACAGAGACCAATGCTAATTCTCCATTTATACTCCACCTGTGCAGGTTATGTCATTAGGCTGGTTATTAGACTTCAAATACAATTATATTACTATCAAAGACAAGGTTTTTACTCGTGTAAACCACATACATCTATACTAATGTTTTATAAATGCGAAAGCAATTCTGTCAGTCTTTTTGTTAAGTTATTTGATTTCAAATATAACAATATTACTATATCAAAGACAAGGTTTTTACTCGTGTAGACCATAATCATATTATACTAATCTATAAATATAAAAATCGATTGCTGTTCGTTAGTCTCGCTAAAACTCAAAAACGTCGGGTCCGATTTGGATAATTCTTTTTTTTTGTTCGTCAGATTACAGGGCAGGTTTAAAAATAAAAATAAAATAGGTATGTGGGATAGGTATGTGGGATAGGTAGGTGGGTAGGGTAGGTAGGTAGGGTAGATAGGTTAGGATAGGTAGAGAAAGGTAAGACAGTTAGGTAGGTAGTCAGTTGACGAAGCCGCGGGCACAGCTCGGGTTTTATAAATGCGAGAACAATTTTGTCAGTCATTTTATTTTTTATAAATTTTGGTATACATGTAGATTGAACCTAGAAGAAGATCATGGGATATTTTTCCTCCCGGTGAAAGTAATTCTGTTTATCCGTCTGTTTGTTTCGCTTTCACGCTAAACCAATTTTAGAAAAGATATATAGGTTCTTGGAGAAAGAAAAAAGATAATTTTCATACCGGGAGTAAGTTCCCTTGGGAAATTTTTTGACAAACACGCAGGCAAAGTCGCTGGCAGAAGCTACTTACAAATATCAAGACTAGTAGCAATTCTAACAGTATTCGTCTTGAAAAAGGTTTTTCCAAGAAGAAAAATAGGCAAGGAATTCCGCATAACTCTTTTATTAAGGTTCTCATATATTTGAGTGTAAGTACACAAGTGAGAAGCAGAAATTCTGCATATCTATCTTGTGTGAATGCGACTCACCGATGTATAAACTGAATGTGCATCTTGGGAAGCACTTATGTTACCCAGATGATCTTCGCTAAGAAATCCTACAGCTCTTGGGAGATATGGAGATCTTTAACTAGGGGTAGAATGGCGACCACAATAGACATTGTTAGAGGAATACGAGTTCTGTTTGTGGGAACAGAATTCCTATGAAAATTGTGAAACGTCGATCGGGTTCGAAAAGTTTAGCTGAGGGATTTACTTACTACACTCTTTGCGCTGTAGGATGGTGCGGGTGACAGTTTCAATAACATTTTTACGCATATACGTATACGCACTTTTTGTAGTTTAACGTCATACCATATACCATAGTTACCATATGCCTATATGCGTAAAAAAATTTATTGTTTATGAATTGTAATAGTTACATGCAGCAGCGCAAAGAGTATAGTGTGGATATACATATAGTTTTTTGCGTACTACATTTTGCTTCTAGATGTATTATCTTTTATGTATGATACATTAATAGTTACAGTTTAGGGTCAAAATTGCAGTCACATTCTACCAAAACTGCAGCGGTATTTTTTTCACAGTTAGTAGGTATAATCTATACTATACAACATACAACATATTAAATCAGTTTTGGATAATTTAACTTCTTCCGCAGAAACTAGCCGTTTGAGTTTTGGGAGAGTAAGACTGCACTTTTGACCCTTGACTGTTAGATTTTTCATGTAAATAAATTCTCATTTAACCACGTTCAATATCGTCATAGTCAGTAGTGAATCATTCACAAAACAGACTACACATAGGTACCTTTTTCATAGATAAATAATAATAGAGTATGCTTCTTGAAATAAAATTAGATCCCAGACATGTTTTAGACTGAAAAACTCGGGCCATGTCCCCTACTCGTCTTACTTTTCGTCCGGACGATTTCAAAAGTTTATCAAAAATTATGAAAACAGCACAGAGTGTTTGAAACAAAAATGAGCAACTACACGACCTACGGTTTTGGAAACTGTATTAAATATCAGCTGGTGCGCATGTCACAGGCGTTTGGACAGGAAGATTTCAGCTAAAAGATGATAAATTAATTTACTTGAAAATGTAGGAAAATTGTATATTAAAATAAAAAAAAAACTGTTACGGGTAAATGAAAATAAAACATGAAGGATATGGAATGAGAGTTTCTGCCAGCGACTTTATCTATATACTTGTTTTTACAAAACATACCTATTACACTCTGCAGCAGTTTACCAATTCAAAAAAAAACGACAGAGCCCTTCTGCCAGTATTTTTCGGAAGACTTTTGGAATCGGATAAGTAGGTAGGTACATAGTACTTTCAGAGATTACCTTTGCAATTGTACCACCCTGTTACTATCCCACTGCAGGATTAATGCACTTCTCTGTATCTTCTCATACAGAGAAGTGCATTAATCACCATGCCAAAAAAGTATGCCTGACTAAAAAAATATCTCTTCATAATTTTGTTCCGATCAAAATAGTAGAATTTATTTCACTATTCTATACATAAATTAGAATATAACTAAAACGAGGGATTTATTTAAGATTCATGCGGAAACTAAACCCTAGTTTCACCAAGTCCGCTTTTACCTAATTACTAGTATTTTAGCTCAAAGACTGCTTATTCTAAATGTCGGTGACATCGTATAAGTTTGAGTCCGAACTCGGAACAGAAGCTGTATAAACTCAACTATAAAACAACGAACTTACTGAAGTTGGAACCAGGCTTGCCACGAACCACGAGGCACGAACTCTGATGTTTTATCTCTGGCCACGGTTATTTGCTTTGCACGAAGTGTTATTTTTTACTGTTTCGAAAACAAACGGAATCAAGTGTCATATGAGTTTGAACTTTATTTTATTTTGGTTTCAAACCATTGGCACCACAGTCAAACGTAAAAAATATACGCCTATTTATTTTGTTTTAAACTTTAGTTGCATTTCACCTATACACGTATGTATCCCTTTAGCATGACAATAGCGGTTATTGACCCTCCTACATTTATTGACATTCTTAATTTCATAAACGGAAAAAAAACAGAAAGCCGTTCAGAGTCAACATGTTCTATTGGAATCTTTCGTAATTCTCATTCATTCACATTTTCTACGAATAACTTACCGATGAAAGAAAATATTTCCATTGCCTCGGCTAACTTTGTCTGTACAGTTTTTACTGCTCAATATGGCATAATTAGGCATTTTTCTATATTTCGGTAGCGATAATGTTAAATAAAACCTTCCTTTTTTGACACGCGAATTAGCACCGTTTAGCACTTTTTAGAGCATGATAAATGACAGTAAGTTAAACACCAAACTTGTTTCCAAATTAATTCTTGATCTATCCAAACTCGACTTGAGCGACCAAGCTGCCCGCATCACCGACTATGCATAACAAAGTAACTACCTGTTTGCCATTAAAGAGATATATCGACATGGCTTGCATCTAGGCTTATCCTACGCTGATAAAAGCGTCACCGACGCGAATATATCCTGGACAAACGTTGCATATAATAAATCCCGCTGCAACTAAAGTATGCCTGCAATGTTCGAAGTATGTATTGTTTTCAGCTTCCTAATTCCAGGGTGACTGATTTTTATGTGGAGTGTATTTTATATAGGCAAGTTAATTGAAACAATTTGCTTGTTTTATTAATTACTAGCTGTCCCACGCGGCTTTGCTCCCGTCAACTGGCTACCTACCTACCCATCTAACCTACCTACCCTACATACATTAACTTAAACCGTATACGCAGCGCATGCAACGGCAGCTCTCAAAAAGGAATACTTATTATAAACAAATATATAATTAAAACACAATAAATATACGGCCAACATCCCGACGGCTTATTGCACACACACACACACATTGCTATGCAATTTTAACTAGGTTAAGGCTTCTTAAAAAATTCTTGAAATATGAAGGCACTATAGTGCATTCATATTTCCGAGGCCAAACATTGTCCGCAAGAGCTTGGTATAATTTTGTTTCCGTTGTTTACATTTCGCTTGTAGCCGCGTCCAATAGTCGTCCCTTTCTACCTCATTCTTAGGCTTTTTCGTGTCACGGCTACATGATTTATAACTGACTAAGATACGTGTCTTCGTTCTACGCGAAGGTCTCAATAATGTTGTGTAAGGCACTGCCATAAATAATAAATCGTGAGCATATACCAAGTACCCAAGTATTTTGTACTAAGAAAAATAACCTCCTTAACCCCTTCCAGTCCGGCTTCCGCCCTGGTCATAGCACAACTACAGCGCTTCTGAATATTACAGACGATATAAGGTCTGCCATGGAGATGGGTAATCTAACGGTTTTGGCTCTACTGGATTTCAGTAATGCCTTTAATACCGTGGATTTCGATGTTTTACTTGGCGTCCTTTGCGCTCTTAACATATCTCCATCGGTTGTTGAATGGTTTCGTAGTTACCTGTTTGGTCGCCGACAACGTATTTGCATCGGGGAGACCTTGTCTTCCTGGTGTAGTACTTCTGCCGGGGTTCCTCAGGGCGGCGTTCTATCTCCCTTACTTTTCGCAGTTTTTATTAACTCAATATCCAATGAATTAATTTCTTCCTACCACCTTTATGCAGATGATCTTCAAATTTACACACGATCTCCTCTTAGTAATCTATCTGAGGCTATCTTGACCATAAATAGTGATCTGGCCTGTATATGCGACTGGAGCAAGAAGCACGGACTTACGGTGAACCCTATAAAAACGCAAGTTTTGGTGGTGGGCAGTTCAAGGTTGGTCTCAAGGATCGACTGGACGACTCTTCCCCAAGTTTCTTTTGATAACTCTGTTGTACCCTTTAGCGAGAATGTTAGGAACTTGGGGATATTCATTGACAAGAACTTCTCTTGGACTGCCCAGCTGCAGGAAGTTAGCCGCAAGCTATTCGCATCTGCTGGATCTCTGAGGAGACTGCGTAATTTTCTGCCGACTGCCACCAAGATTGCGCTTGCGCAATCTCTTCTTTTACCCATCCTTGATTATGCTGATGCCAGCTATCTTGACCTCACTGAAGTACAACTTGATAAACTTGAGCGTCTTCAAAATGTTTGCATAAGGTTCATATTTGGTTTGCGCAAATATGACCATGTCTCAGAATTCCGCGAGAAACTCAAGTGGTTGCCAATTCGCCTTCGCCGGAATGCTCATATTCTTTCCCTCCTGTATAATATACTATTTTTCCCATCTACCCCTCTTTACCTCAAAAATCGATTTCAGTTTTTATGTGACTCACACACGAAAGTTCTTAGGTCATCGGATAACATGAAACTTAAAATGCCAATGCATTCCACTATCTTCCTGGACAAATCTTTTACTGTCCAGGCCGCTCGTCTATGGAATGCATTGCCTGTAACTATAAAACGCGCGCAATCACTGCCGATCTTTAAAAGACTGGTAAAGGAGCACTACCTGTCACTGTGATCTTGTTCTTGTTGAAGCTGTATCGTTTTCTTGCCTGTTTATTTATATGTATGTATGTATTTATGTATCTATTTTAGTATTTTATATTTAGTATGTAAGCACTGTTTGTAACTTATTATTTTATTTTAACTTGCACCAAGTGCAACCCCATGTCGTGTCCAGGCTATCTCTCTCCATTCTGGGTTGCCTGGAAGAGATCGCAGAACGCGATAAGGCCGCCTGTTGTATGTTTGTTTTTATTTTAAGGTTTCCATATGTGTTATTGTTTTTTTATCTTGGTGTACAATAAAGTATATAATAAATAAATAAGAATCAGATTCTTGAACATAAGTAATGTTTTGTTTTCTAAGTAATATAGCCTTTTATTTTATTTATAGTTAGGTTATCAGGTTTGATTGTAATTCGTATTTTTCCGGAATTCATGGAAATTTACAACAATACTGTGTTGTGATACGATCATGGCGGCGCCAAGTAATTCTATTAGCTGAAATACTACCGTGCATGATTTGATGGTAACTACCCGTTATTACTGTACTAGAATTTATAATCTCAAAGCCTTAAGAAATATCTCAGTAGTTAGTTTAATAAGGCAGACTTAGTAAGATGGTATTTATGTTTGTTTTGACTTATAGTCTGGTGGTTGGCTAGAGTTACTGTTTTCTAGTTAATACACGCCAGCTGTTGCACAGATTTGTCTCGGTGTGAATGTTAACACGATGCCAACGGGTACGCTCTGTTTATGTAACGTAACCGCAGAATATACATCGTCCAACAGTGATTTATACGCGTTCTCTGATAATCTGTTAGAAGATAGTTAATCCAGGGGATAAAAGCAGCTGTGTTTTCTTCGTAAAAGACGAAAAATACCAGACTAATCTTCAATAAACTAGTTTTTCTGCTGATAATCCAGACTTGACTGAAGCAGCTGTAATTCTGTACCGTAGCGGATCAGCGTAATTCCTCTAAAGCCAGCGTTCTGGCGTGTCCCACTTACACCTGCCGCTGCGGACTCGAAATACGTCGTTTATGAAATAATTTTGTGTAAGAGTGTTTCTTTTTTGTATGTAACTTTGTTCGTTATTTTAAGTAGGCACCAGGTGGCGCTAACAGGCGAAGTTGCAACGAAAATTGCCGTCGGTCGGTCTCGTCGACTCGGCCGGGGGAGACCGGGCCCGCTCCGACCGCACCGCCCACTAGAATAGGCCCTTGTTAATTGTAGGCCAACACAGAAAACAATTAGCAGCACTCGTGTGCCACACCGCCTCGGAATATTTCATTCATTACTCAGATAAAATCACGGACCTACTTACGTAACATCTTCAATTAGATGTAACTCAAACAAGGAGATTATTCTGTTAGGACTTGTTGTGTGCTCACCAACTTGGAATTGGTTTATCTGCTTGTTCAGCCAAATTCATCTCATAAAACATCAGAACCTAATCTAGGTATTTGATTGCAGGAATGACAAAAAACAAACGAATATTCCTTCTTTTGTTCCTCAAAAAAAAGCTGACTTTCAACTTTCTTATTACACAACGACACATAACATGCTTTTGTACTTATAACACCAATTGTTGTGGCAACAATACTTTGTAAAACAAAAGAAAACTGGCACATCAATTTATATCAACAGGGAAAAGCTAAACAAATGGATATCACGCGTACAAATGAAATTAGAAGGTCGGCGCTGACTTTAGAACGTTTAATGACCTTTGAGGGTGGAGGTGTGTTTTGACGTTGCATTAGTGAACAATAGACGTTGGAACTAAAACTAGATCCGCCTTTACGTACGGCAAAAAAGCAGGAAGAAAAGAAAATTGAACACCTCGCCCGCCCAACCCACTCTGCATGAATAAGGAAGTGGATATAATAAAGGTAAGGAAAAAACCATTAAAACTCCTTTGCCACCACCTATTGTATTAGATGGTATCCAGGATTACCAGAAATTCTTTGATTTTTTGTCTGAGATCCAACCAGCTGACGCGTTCAGCATCAAAATGATGAACGGCGATACAATCAAAGTAAATGCCAAAAACGATGATTCATACCGAGCAATTACAAAGGCCCTCTCTCTCAACAATTGCCTTTGGCACTCGTATGAGAACAAGCAAGAGAGACTAATTAGAGTGATGGCAAAAAAATTGCATTTCAAATGCATTCCGGAGAGAGTTGTTGAAGATTTGCGTGGCAAAGGCTACAAAATCCTAGAAGCAGTCAACAAATTGAGTTGGAAAACCAAAGAGCCACTCAATATGTTCATGCTAACATTCTCAAACGATGAAGAACTTAGCAAAATTTTTAACATCAAAACTGTATTAGGATGTAATGTGGAAATACAACCGGTAAAATCCACAAAACTGGTACCTCAGTGCAAACGATGCCAGGCTTACGGCCATACGCAAAAGTACTGCTCCAAAGAACCGAGGTGCGTAAAGTGCACAGGCAAACATCTCACGAAGGATTGCAGAAAATCAAAAGAGGAGAAGCCAAAGTGCATTCACTGTGGAGCGCCACATCCAGCTAACTACAGAGGATGTATCGTAGCTAAAGAAATCCAGCAGATTAGAAACAAAAAAACGAAAGGCAATAATACTGCCCCTCAACAAAATACACCTAGTGGAAGAGCCGAAGTCACCACCCAGTACAAACGAAGGCAAAGCACTACAATTAAAAACGTATCTTATGCCCAAGTAGCTACAAGAGGCATAGCCACGGCGCCTGTGGTTGATATGAACAGTGATAAAAAGTTAGATGAAATCTTAAAGTTAATGTCATCATTCGACGAGAGATTGAAAAAAATTGAAAATAGCAACAAAGCTGCTACTACTAAGCCACAAAAATGAATACTACACTAAGAATTATGGCGTGGAACTCAAAAGGTCAAAAGGCTTGCAGAGCACCTAGAAAATATATTTCAACAAAACGACGGGGAAATCATTGAAAATCACACTTTGCTTAATATGGTGACATCGGAAAATGAAGTTACCATAAAATTAGTAACACCGAGAGAAGTCGCACGAGAAATAAAACACAATATAAGTACAAGAAAATCACCAGGGTACAAAAATGAATACTACACTAAGAATTATGGCGTGGAACTCAAAAGGTCAAAAGGCTTGCAGAGCACCTAGAAAATATATTTCAACAAAACGACGGGGAAATCATTGAAAATCACACTTTGCTTAATATGGTGACATCGGAAAATGAAGTTACCATAAAATTAGTAACACCGAGAGAAGTCGCACGAGAAATAAAACACAATATAAGTACAAGAAAATCACCAGGGTACGATTTAATAACAGGAGAAGTACTTCATAACCTACCGAGAAAGTGTCTGGTTAAATTAACGACCCTTATCAATGCCGCTTTAAGGCTTAAATATGTACCAGACTTATGGAAGGTGGCTGAAGTAATAATGATAGCTAAGCCAGGTAAACCGGCTCACGAAACATCATCCTATAGTTCTATTTCCTTGCTACCAATAATGTCCAAGCTATTTGAAAAGCTGTTACTAAGACGACTTAAACCTATAATAGATAGCAAGAACATAATACCAGAGCACCGTTTATAGTAAACGCCCTTGAAGATAAGAAAGTATGTTCTACTGTATTCCTAGACGTGGCGCAAGCGTTTGACAAAGTATGGCATGAAGGCCTTATACATAAATTGAAGAGCTTATTACCGAAGCAATTTTCAGATATATTAGAGTCCTATGTTCTAAACAGAGTCTTTAGAATAAGACAAGAAGACGCCTACTCTGAACTGAAACAAATAAAGGCTGGTGTACCGCAAGGAAATGTGTTAGGTCCGGTCCTGAACCTACTATACACTTGTGATATTTCTAAATTAGAGCAAAACACGATTGGGACCTTTGCTGATGATACGGCCATAATGGCTGTAGGAAACAGCCACGTAGAAGCAGTAGAAACGGTTCAAATGGCTGTTAATCTAGTTTATGACTGGACCAAAAAATGGAGGATTAAACTAAATGAATCTAAATCTGTTCACATAGATTTTACCAACAAAAAACACAAGTATTCTCCAGTTTATATTAATAATAAAAAGTCCCATACGAGAATACAGCCAAATATCTCGGTATGACCCTTGACGCAAAGTTACGCTGGAAAGCCCACGTCAAGAAGAAAAAAGAAGAACTCGACTTCCGATATAAAAGAATGTATTGTCTGCTTGGAAGAAACTCCATGCTGTCTGTGCAAAACAAATTACTGCTATACAAACAAGTCCTGATGCCAGTTTGGACTTATGGTATTCAGCTATAGGGCTGCACCAAACAGAGCAATATATTAATTATACAACGATTCCAGAACAAAGTGCTAAGGGCAATTGTAAATGCACCTTGGTACATACGAAATGATGACCTCCATCGGGACCTAAAAGTTGAGTTCATCGATAAAGTGATTTAGAAATTTGCCGAAGCTCACGAAAAGAGACTTCATCAGCATGTGAACGTCGAGGCGATCCAGCTTCTCGACCACACAAACATAGTTAGAAGACTAAAAAGAACAAAACCGTTCGAGTTAGTGTTTAGTGTTGGTGAATAGTGTAACGTACGAAAGTGCCACCAAATAAACACAAGAGCGAAGTGTATTCGCCTTAATAGAGACAATAAGAAAAGTGCTATTGGACACATGCTTAGTAAAGACAATGTAATAGCTTAGGTTATAATTAAATTACTTATTAGTCTATTTATACGGCTAGATTGTAATAAGAGTAGGGTCCATCCTATTGATGAACCCTAGAAAAGGCAAAAAAAAAAAAAAAAAAAAGTTTTAAGCTTTGTTCGTTTACACGGCCGTGGTTTGGCCGAGCCTACACACAGCTTACGACATAACGATGTCGATGACTCCAATGATACTCGTACTTGTAATTCGCACTGAAATATGTGTGCGTAGTGCGAGCCGATGGGATTTGCTTTGTGACTAATTTTGCTTTGGAATCTATGGGTTTTATAAACCATTCGTCGTTGGGTTTATGTAGCATTGGTCGTTTCGTCTTTTACCTTAATCCTTGTTAAGTGCTTTAAATATTTAATTACAAACTAACTGCAATTGTATGGCGAATGCTTAATTTAAATTGTCATTGCCACTTTGTTTCTATTTATAAATTCAGAATTACTGTAATTGTATTCAAATAAATGTTAATGAAAACATTTAAGTTATAATTCACTAACATAATAATATACAGGTTGACAAAAGTTGAGTGTATTAGGCATTCCAATCTTTTTGAGTAAACAACTTGAATTATTAAAATTAGATTGAGCAAATAAATAATTTACTTTTGAAGTCAAATAGCTTTTTATTTATGGGAGTCGGGCTTCGCGCTGTAGTTATGCAGGATTCAATCCTTGGGGAACTATTCCATTTTTTGGAGTGAAATATCATAATATTATCTCTCATCTTGTTACTTTTACATCATAGGAATTAAGTAGTATATGTAATATGTTCATTGTTTTATTCGTTTAGCCCATCCACTCCTGAGTATCAAGCTCGGAGAGTCTACACTCGAAGTTGTGGACGTCTATGTCTAGCTGGGACAAACGGTCCAGTTGGGTAGGCCCAACTACGAGAAGGAGATCAACCGTCGAATCCGAGTAGGCGGGACAGTGTTCAGAAAGTAGCGCGGTATCTTCTCACCCAACTTATGGCAGTGTCTCAAGAGGAAAGGTGGTCGCTCATAATGGGAACAGATAGCTTAAAGTCACCCAAAGGGCAATGGAGAGCTATGCTCGGCGTTTCCTTGCGTGATCGAATCAGAAATAAAGACATCCGCAAGAGAACCAAGGTTACCGACAAAGCACGAAGAATTGGCAAAATTAAGTGGCATTGTTAGCAGATCGGATGGTCGTGGAGGCCAAAAAGTTCTGGAGTGGCGACCGCGTACTGGAGGGAGACCTGCCAACGTTGCCTGGCAGGTCTCCCTCTAGATGGAGCGACGATCTGGTCAAGGCAGCGGGAGTCCGGTGGATGCGAGACGAACAGGACCGATCACTGTGGCGACGCTTGGGGGAGGCCTATTTTCAGCAGTGGACATCTTTTGGCTGAAATGATGAATATATTTTTTAATGTTCGAGGTAGTCCAGGAAAAGATGGTCTGGGAAGATATGAGGGAGGCCTTTCCCCAGCTGTGTTCTTTCTAAGTAAAAGAAAAAATCAGAAAGCTTATTTGAAACCAATTTTAGGTAATTATTTTGATTGGTTGGTCCTAAAGAAATACCAAAGGAAGTAAGATATATGAATTTAATCCTCAGTTTATATTTCTACCTTATCAATTGTTCATTTAAAATGCAAACCTAACTTGTAAGTTAGATTCCTAAAGTGCAACGAACTCCAAAACACACGTAGCGCGGTAAACATCGTTTAAGATTTAGTTGGCAACTCAAACGTAGATATTTCAGCCCCGAATCCATACCTTGCAACTTCCTGAACAGAATAGAGTAATTGCTTTGAAGCTAAACTTAGGAATCAAGTGCATACCCAAGTTTAGTTTGAAGTAATTAATCTATGAGGCAGGAGAAATTCTTGGAGTCATCCGTCAGTTTCAAGCTGTGTATTGAAGCTGGCGGTGGAAGCCGGAGCGTCATGTAATTCTGTTACTCCCTCCCACTTCCAGTTAATTGAATACGTCTGCCACACGGCTGAGGAGCCAGAAAGTTCGATTTGAGGTTAGAATGTATGTGGCAAATATTCTTAGTAAAGCTTACTTGTTTTAAGAATAATGGAGGTGGATGACGCGTTAATGGAATTGGTAGCGCTACATCTTTAATTGCTTGTTGCTTGGCGTGTTGTTTTATAAGCATAGTGGAGGCAAATCTACTTACTAGAGTGGTAAAGTTTTATTAAGAATAAAACTGCTATCCTAAGATCCGACTGCAGAATCAGCAGGAAACGGAATTTTAGTTAAACAATTTTTTTATGAATGATAGTTGATATATTTTTTTGTAATATTTACTTACTTTTACTTGATATTAGAATAAATTGCAGCAGGTCTGCCTGGCCGCATCTGGCCGCAAACAGCATGCGTCATTCTACTATCTAGAATCAATCATAAAATAATATATATAATTTCCATCAAAACAAATTACCTGCATTTTTTTGCAGTGGGATCTCATACTTTATTGCAAAACACACAAAATCATAGTTTGAATCACAACCTAATGAATTCATATTCTAATGCTCCATTTTAAAATTTCAACTGTTTGACCACAACGTAAATAATGCAAGTAATATTGATGAAATAGTTTGTTACGCATTTTAATTATTTAATTTATTGACAGACACACAAGTTACAAAATAGAAATAATTTGCACAACGAGATATGATAAACTTGTTATACAATTTAAGTGGCAATGGACCCCAAACTAGGCGCAGTCTGTATCTTGGAGGCCGACGAGTTCAAAATAGACAGATTGCGTGTTCAGTGTTACACAGCACAAAGTTACTAATTGGGCATTAAAATCATTAGAACCATTTAATAAAAAAAATAATAAAAAATTGCAACAATAATAATAACAGGCAAAACCAAAAATTACATTACGGTGGTCTTCTTAGCTCTACGTGTAACCACATTTTACACTATTGACTTTTCTAGGCATATCAGGTAATACAATTTTTGTCACTTCCACTGGGAAAAAGTCAGGTTTCCATCCGTTAGAAAATAAACTTACCCGCAGCCGGAGGTTAAAATAACATGATTTCTTTCAACTTCCATTTCTAAATATAGCAAATTGAAAAGATCATCAGAAACATCACCAATAAGGTCTATGTATGTCGTTCTAGGGCGTCTCTTCCCAACTTTTCCATTCGAGTTTGCCTTGAAAACAGGTTTCGTTAGTCGCCTTTCATTCATCCTCTCAACATGGCCAAACCATCTTAACATACTCTTTAAAATTTTTGTCACTACATCTACTTTTAAACCACAACGTTGTCTTATTACATCATTGCTCAATCTATCATTTAAAATTACACCACACATGCTTCGCAAGGAACGCATTTCTACTGCATTAATCCTACTTTCATACCTTTTTTGCGATACCCAATCTTCACTTCCATACATAATTGTAGGCACCAGCACGCTGTTGTGAACGGCGAGTCGAGCCACCTTTATTCCGTCCCTTGTGAACATACTTCCCAAATATACAATGTCGTTCACTTGCTCCACACTCTTATCAAGAATTTTCAATTCACACTCCGATACATCGTCTTCTCTTTCAAACACCATTACCTTAGTCTTGTTCACATTTTTACTCATACCTTTTAACTTAAAAGCTTCAATCATCACAGTAACCATGTAATGGCATACACGCCATTACATGGTTACATAGACGTCATTACAAATACTTTGACCATGACACCATTGATTCCTAAAATTACCTAATCACCACATTCTTCAGAGCTAAGTAATCGGTGATTAAAACCCACACAATCTCCTTTATCCTTTGTTTTCCTGGTAGAGTGACGTCACACAGCGAGTACCATGCACTGTACTTCATGTAATCCATTAGTCGCTACTTTTTTTACCCTTGAACTTTAACTTGGCACTCACTGACAAGCGTGATGGGGTGCTTTGAGTTTTTCCCCTTCAAGGAAAACGTTGTGTCAGTAACACATGGTGTAAAAATACAAATTCAAAATCTTGACTGTTTTGATTATTTTTGATCTCAATACTGGCCAAGTGCGAATCGCACTTTGCACATTTCCAAACCGCAAAAACAAGCTGGTTATAGGAAAAATTAGGAAATTAAAAAAAAAACTGGTTTATCAATATATTGGTATTTTTTAGTAGAATATATTTCACATTTTACCATGCTTCTTGGGCTGAAACTCAGGAAATTACGATTTTGACCGGTGAAGCATTCGCTTACGCTTTTGATACGAAGCGTAGCACCCCGTAGCGAATGGCGTAGCAGCGTTGCAATAACCTATCACCCTATCATCCGATCTTTGAACATTGTTAGGTGATCCCATGAGTAAGGTCGATGAATACAAAATTCTGAATTTAAAATAGACCTTTGAATACAAAACATAAGGGTCAAAGTTAACCATCCTTTATGCAAATAGGTACGGTATTTTTATATCAAAGTCAATTGCAGTTATATTCGTAGCTGTAGACAAATACTGTCATGCTAAAAGTATATAAATATTTATGCGCTGCCAGCAAAGTCGTATCAATATGTTTGAAAGGCTTTGATGTTTTATGAATGTTGGGCTATCGACATCACCTATGTTTAAAATGCTGACTGATGTTTGCCAAAATCAATTCCTTTTTAACTGTTGTGATAATAAATTATAAAAGAGGATCGGATCGAATGTCAGAGCATCTGGAGAAACCCACCAGCACCGCATTCCACCAGGCTTCTGATCGCAACAGAAGAAAAAAGACCGTTGACAAGTTGGAACTGGTCCCGTTTTTACCCTTTGGGTACGGAACCCTAAAAAAACATCTAGGTAACTTATCTCTTTATATTTATCTAGGTCTCCAAAAAATTTGAACTTGTTTTAACTTTCAATACCACAAAAATGTGAACGATAAAGGGATCAAATAACCCGTAATTAGTACTTAATAGCTTTATATAATAATAAAATACTCATTGTATTAGTCAACTTACTCGAAAATCTTTTCAGAGATTTCCGACGAAAGAGTCTCGCAATCAGCTCTCGAACAATTACACAGTTACAACACCAGTAAAAGTAAGCTTAAGAATTTTAGCAACATTCTCTTAGCAACAATCAAATCAAAGTCGACGTCAAAATCAGATTTAGACGCGTTTGTGGTCCCAAAGATTCAGGCCGTGAAATTACTAGACCTTATAATATTTCGGCTTTTATGTATATGATTTTTTAAATTTATCAAAGGTTGATTTCGTGGCATTCACGAATGGTTCTCCGTATCAATAAAGCATAGCTTTAAAAGCAAATACCAGCCATTTACTACCCTACAGCCGGGCAAAGGGCCCTTCTTATAGAAAGAAGGAGCGAATATAACCCTTATTTTCCAATTCATCCAATTCGAATCATCAAATTGACAGTTATAGCTTGTTATTTATTTAATAATACCTTCAAACGAGCATTTCTTGTATATGTCACATCGAAGTACCTATGAATCATAGGACCGTCATCATTACCCCAACTGCCTAGAGGCAATTCCTTTATTCTTGATAGGAACGGGTGAACTTCAATAACACACAACACTGAATTGAAACTCAAGAGTATTTATTTGACTTAGTTACAGGCACTTTGAGTTTTCAAATGAACTTGACGCTAAAACCTGTGTGGCTCGCTAGATCGCAAAGCCCTCGTCGATCGCTGTAGAAGATCTAGCAAGAAACTCCAGAATACTCTTTTAAATGTTTTTTATAGATTACATAATCACTTTATGACAGTTAACGTTACATGTTTATTTGGTTTTAAAACATCTATTGAATTAGATTTATTAATCAGTTATTATTTTTCACACACAGTCTGCGCGATGCGCGTTCTAAGTGGGCGTGACTTACATCTTGTTTTTGTTTAGACACTAATTACTTGGATAGATGAGTAAAGCTAGCAAACAATACTAAAATGCGGATCAATTAATTATTTTAACATTAAACAACCCCAATACTCACAACTGCAAAGTTGTTTGTAGTTTATTATTGAAATAGTCATCTAATAACAAAACTATTCAAGTTTCCTGTGATCTGACAATCTTACTAATTAGAAAGTTTTTCATTATTACATAGCTGTGTAAAATAGTCTTATGATTTTTTAGTATTTAATCATTTACTCAAATTTGTTTAGTTCTCATATTAAATTATTAAATCTGGTTATTGGTCATAGAAATTATAACATTCGCCATTGTTGACAAGTTTGCGTATTAAGAATAACATGATCGAACACGTTTACTTCGTCAAATGTGCAGTAGTTAAAATGAGAACAAATCTAAAAGTCCTACAATAAGTGTGACCGTTTTATTTAAACATCTCGTATTAATTAAACATTGAAATTAGCATAACAAATGATCTTCATTCAAACAGATCAATAACTGATTCCACAATAAGCCAATAGATGGCGCTGAACCCTAAAACTACTTATATGAACCTATAAATAGTTCTAGCAACATCTCAAGAGATAACAGGATTATCGAGTATGTGTTAGTTGACAATTAAAATTATTATTTTGGATAACGAATAAGCAAATCCACGCCTCCGCGGCGACATATACAGGGTGTTTGGAAGGGAGCTGTACATACGCCTAGGGTAGAAACTAGGGATAGTCTGCTACCTACCCCCGCCCATTATATTGACCTTGGCCTCAAGGTTTTTTTTTAATTTATTTTTATTTTTTATTTGACTTTTTTGTGATTTTTTGACTAAAACTACCTGTAGCTCAAAATCTATCCATGGGACCGGTCGGCTAATGGTCTTGTTTTAATCGTTAGAGTCTTAGGGTCCTGCAAAAAATTATTTTACACCAGAAAATTGTGGAGAAGAAAAGTTATGGGGCCTGAAGTACCATAGTAAGGTAAAGAAATAATTTTAAGGGCAACTTTCTATGGGGTTTAAAAAAAACTAACAGGGTTGGAGTTCTTCTGATTTTTTTAAAACATCCTCAGTCCATGCCCTTTCTAACGATATGCTAAAAGTGTATTTATCACTTTTAGTTTTAAAGTTATTAATTAATTTCCGCAACTAGGGCACTTTTACCACCACGAGTCGACATTTGTAAGACAAATGTAATTTCCAGAATTTAAACCAGTTTGGCCTACAGTTGGCAAATTTGTTGTCTCACTCTTACACGAGAGCAACATGTAAGAGACAAAACATGTCATGTCATGTCTCTTTCGCTCTTGGGTCGACGGGGCCGGGCAGGTAACTCGTTGGGGTCTTTGTTAGTCAGTCGAGATTTACCCATCTTAGCTAACTTACGTACTTGCCGTTACGACGCTCCACTGTTTTCGTTAATTTTGTTGAGTTTGTTATTACTTCGTTTTTGTTAAGTTTTGTTATTTGTTACCTTGTTGTTGGCAAAATGGCTGGATTTACCAGTGAAGAGTACACCGACATGCTGGTTGTGTATGGAATGGCTGATTGCAATGGGCGCGAGGCACGGAGGATTTATCAAGAACGGTATCCTAACCGGCGAGTGCCTAACCACCAAACGTTTGGCTCAACTTATCGGCGTCTGCGAGAAACCGGAAATTTAAATTTCCGGGAACCAGCCGTGAACAGATTTCAACCAAATTTGGCTGCGGAAGAACGCATATTGGCTGAATTTGAGGAAGATCCGACCAGAAGCGTAAGAACCGTAGCCCGGACGCTTGGTTTAAGCGTGTGGAAAGTCTGGTCGGTTCTTCGCGAAAATGGACGTCATCCTTTCCACTACACCCCTGTTCAAGGTAATTTTTTACATAAAGTTTTTGTTTTTAGCTCTTATGTAATGAACTAGCATGTGAATTTCATAGGCAATTTTTAAATTAACATGAGCATGTGTGTGAGAGAGAGAGAAATGGAAAGACAGAGATAGCAATCAATGTTACATAGCTACTAATTCATAAGGAAACCGCTAACGTTGATATTTTTATTGTTTTAGGCTTAGAGGATAACGACTATGCAAGAAGGGTGGAGTTTTGCCGCCACTTGCTCCATACGGACGTGGAAGATATTAATTTTTTACGGAGTATTCTCTGGACTGACGAGTCCAAGTTTGACAAGGAAGGAATTGTAAATTACCACAATCTCCATCACTGGGCACCCAGAGATCAAAACCCGAGAGTCAAGAGGCACAGAGGTTTTCAACGAAGGTTCTCCGTGAACGTATGGGCAGGCGTCATCGGTAATCGGTTGATAGGGCCGCACTTTTTGCCAGACAACCTAAACGGGCAAAACTACTTAGATTTCCTCGAAAACGATTTGCCTGATTTAGCGGAAGAAGTGTTTGACGAAGATCGGCCCATAGTCTTCCAGCACGACGGCTGTCCTGCTCATTGGAGCCTAGCAGTGAGGGAGCTTCTGGACAACTGCTTTCCTAATTCTTGGATTGGTCGGGGTGGGCCAATTCCCTGGCCCCCAAGGTCGCCTGACCTTACCCCACTCGACTTCTACGTCTGGGGAAGGGCGAAAGAGTTGGTGTACGCAGAAGAAGTACCAACAAGGGAGGTTCTAATTAACAGGATCCACGCCGCATTCGATACAATGCGCGAGGAACTGCTGCTTAGAACGGTGACCGTGGAGATGAGGAAGAGGTGCCGAGCATGTTAACAGGTCAATGGTCATCAATTTGAACAAAATTTGTAATTAATTAAAATTAGTAATTAATTAAAATTTGTAATTTAATGACATTAGTCATTACCAAATTTTTTGTTTCATTTGCCATCCTTTTACGATCGAACACATTTAATTTTCATTAGTTGAAATTTTTGCTTGAAGTGCCCTAGTTGCGGAAATTAATTAATAACTTTAAAACTAAAAGTGATAATTACACTTTTAGCATATCGTTAGAAAGGGCATGGACTGAGGATGTTTTAAAAAAATCAGAAGAACTCCAACCCTGTTAGTTTTTTTTTAAACCCCATAGAAAGTTGCCCTTAAAATTATTTCTTTACCTTACTACGGTACTTCAGGCCCCATAACTTTTCTTCTCCACAATTTTCTGGTGTAAAATAATTTTTTGCAGGACCCTAAGACTCTAACGATTAAAACAAGACCATTAGCCGACCGGTCCCATGGATAGATTTTGAGCTACAGGTAGTTTTAGTCAAAAAATCATAAAAAAGTCAAATAAAAAATAATAATAAATTAAAAAAAAACCTTGAGGCCAAGGTCAATATAATGGGCGGGGGTAGATAGCAGACTATCCCTAGTTTCTACCCTAGGCGTATGTACAGCTCCCTTCCAAACACCCTGTATAATAATGTATAAGCTGAATCTCGGAAACGGCTTCAATGATTTTCATGAAATGTAGTAGCAGGGCCTTTCGGGGGCAATAAACCGATCTAGCTAGGTTTCGCCCAGGTACTTGACATTAGGGATGTTTTTACTTTTTCATTGTAACTGAGTCTAGTGGAAGTCCTTCAAACTGACTTGGAATTCAGGCTCAAACAACCACATTTGCTTGATGTGGGTAATTCAGTCCAACCAATAAAACCAAGCAACAAAAAATTAACGCGACAAAAACACACTTTTATTCCATACAACAATAATTGAAAGCAATAATGAACCGTGGAATAGATATTACAGCTCCACAGCGAATTGGAAATACATATTTTAGTATCTACTTAGCGAGCAATGGGCCCAGACCGTTAATATTTGTCGATATACTGCAATACGATTTAAATTGCTAGGCTACCAGAAAATCGTGATTTACGCTCTATTAGTAAGAAGCCATGAAATATTAATTTTAAGTAATGTAATTTAATTTCGTTTGAGGCTTATTGGGCAGCGGGCTACAGTCTACTTTGAACTAAGTATATTTAAAGATTTTGGCAATACTTCGCAGTGAAGTGTTTTAAAAGTCTTGATCGAACTTTACCAAGAGCTTATATGCATATTTCTGATGAAATAACTTTTACTGTGATTGGTGTATTAAGAAGATTATGAGAGAGTTAATTTATGATTCCAATTAAATTGTTGTTAATAGTTTAATTGATTTTTCTTTTTGTGTTTGTTTGAGTTTACCCAGTATAATAATAGAGGTATATAGAGGTTAGTAAACTCCGACAAAGACAAAGCATTTATTACAATTAAACTATTTACATCTCTTTTAAATTGTCAAGATCATTCAGTATCTTCTAAACAAACGTAGTATGGCGATTACTCCACTGTTTGACGGTGTACGCTCAGAATAAAATTATATCAATTTATCTCATCATTATCTTTATTTGTTTTTACTTTTTTGGTTTCTTACAGGTAGCCCTGTAAGAAACCAAAAAAGTAAAAACAAAGTGTATTTCAAAGTTATGAACGTCGAAAGTTCCATATTTCAACACTAATTTCAGCGCATCTTTGGGCGGAAATAAATACCATTAAAAGATTGAAAATTTCAAAACAGTCAACATACAGGGATAGATTAGCAGTAAAAAAAATGCAAATAATTTTATTCCTCCCAAAGGTCTGTTTATAGAATTTCGCTCTAAATCATGAGATAGCATGCATTTTAACCCCGGCCACAAAATAGTTCGTGCCGCCGACTAGGGCAACCTTAAGCTGTGGTAAGTGTGAGTGAGTTTTTCTGTAAGCTAAAATAAAGTAGAAAGTATCATCATCAATTTATGTTCTTGCTATGGAGATAAAACCGTTGTCATATCACTAGTTTACTAATTGCAGGTTCTAACCACAGATTGACACTTAACACTTACCACGGCGCAATTTAAGTGAGAGTTCCCATTAAAGCAAGAGGACTTCTTAAAGGAATTTCAGTTTACTGTACTAAATTAATAAGATTACAAGTTAAGTGATATAAAACGTGATACTAATGCTGGTGGCAAAGTACACTAACTAGTATTAGAATGGAAGTAGAGGAACGTCAGTCAGGTAATTTGAAGGCGGTGCCGATTGTGTGGTGCAAGTGACGAGAGAAGAGCGACTAACAGACGCAGTTGCACGAGTATGTAAATATTTGCTGTAAAAGTAGAAAGTACAGTAAGCTAAGTAGTTTCGGGTACGGCCTAGTTTGAAGGACATATTAAAAGACCGACCGATCGATTTATTTAGGCCCAGTGAGTTATTACATTAATTTAATCAAATATTTAACGTCTGTCGTATTGTTGAGTTTTCTAATTTAGTTCTGCTACAATCTTATTATAGCGAGTCTACATTTGTTAATGAACTTTTCTTCTCAGTGATACGAAGCTTTGATAAGTTAAAGGTCCAAATGATATTTGGTTGCACGCAAATTTTTGCTTCAGGACCTATATCATTCCCGGCGTTGGGAAACTGGCAGTTTCTCTGTGAGATTAGATATGTGGCCCTATTATTTTAAAGATAGATAGTATCCAAAATTGCATTATTTTAACATTACTAATATTTATTTTTAGTGGATAAGAAGAACAGCATATTCTGCTTATACAGCCAGTGGTATGCTTATTATTTAGACAGCTAATTAATTTAAAGTAGATAAAGCTACCAACCCGCATACTCATCTCTTTAACGCATTGTACATAATTTAATACTAATTTCCGAGAATCTGCTGTAACTTTTGAATCAAACAAAATTGGTTGTTGCTAATTAGTTTTATTTCATAATAGTATAATTTTAGAAATGTACGGTCGTTTCTGGCAACGTAGGTACCTAAATAAAGTTTATATCCGTTGACCTTGCTCTTTCATTAATTAAATTATCTTTTAATTATGTTCAGCACTACGGCATTAGAAATACTAAATAATTTGTTCTTAGGGTTCCGTACCCGAAGGTTCCAAACGGAGCCCTATTCCTGTCACTCACGAGTCCGTCTGTCTGTCTGTCTGTCATCTGTCACACATTTTGTACAGAAGAGTTTTTAACTTCCCATTGACCTATATGACCTTGAAGTTTGGTGATAATGTTTATATTTATTTATTTTACTAACAAATACCAATATATTGATATATTGGTACGGTACCCAAAATATGCGAAGACCGATACCAAGTTTTGGCCAATTTTTTACCGACTTAAAAAAGGGGGAGTTCTCAACTTGCCTGCATTTTTCTTTTGTTAATTACCTCAGAACTTATTACTAGGTGAACCGCTTTATTTGAAAGATGGTTCTTTTTATGTGGTCTCATTTAAATCTGGTGAAGATCTGATAAGACCAAGTTGTTGTTTATTGATGAGTTCTTCAATAAACAACGGCGAATCTGTCGGGATCGTTGCAATCGCATGTCTGTTTATTGTTTACGCCATTTCATAATATAACAATACTAAGGACGTACGTAAGCTCTAAAGAGGTACGCAGATGTCTATGTACAGTTCACCCTGGTACACTCTCATTTCACCAGTTATGTTCAAGTTTTATTTTAATCGGGTAAACTATTCTGCCATAACTTTGGGCAATAAGCACCTTGCTATAAAACTTGCTACAACTAAAAAGTGTGAAATAAAAACTTTTTTTGCAAAAAATACAACCAACTGCCAAATAAAAACACTGCGAAGTGGCAAATTACTTCAATTTCGGAAGTCGGTGTCAAAAAACGAGGAAAACAAAAACAAGAATGAATGTCAGATTTGAAGTGATTTTTCACTTTGCAGTGTTTTTATTTGGAAGTCGGTTGTAATTTTTATATAGGTTTTCATAGACACATTTATCACATACATGTTGATAAAAATAAAAAACCCAATGATTTATGGAACTTATCTCACTTATAGTTAGATGAATGTCACATTTTTCCGATCTAGTGAATTTCTAGGAATACGAATTAATAGGATGACGGGAGGCATACAGCGCAATACTTATTCATACTAAATAAATTATTGGACTGGATTCAAGGTAAATCGGGTAAATAAGGATATCTCATTTTCTGGACAAATACAAATTCTGGGTAAGATTTGGATTATTGTGACTTTGCTATCTTGTAAAGCCCTGTTTGCTGTTTATCTGAATGTTTTTTTTTTATACTATCTACGTATTGAAATCATTATTAAATTATTTAGAAAATATATTTTACTAACTAAAGTATTGTGAAATGTATTTTAGATTGACACTTAAATTCAAGAATTCCGAAATATCGTTACCCCCACATCCCAGTCGATGAACCAATCTTGAACCTCCTTTTCCTTAGCCAGTTAAAGAAGGTCAGTTCATTCCCTACACCAACGCGCCCTAAGTGCTGTGGGTGCAGGAAGCCGCAGACGCATCAGCATGACATTATATAGTAGCGTGTTACATGCTGCGCACACCTCTTCAGTAATTGAATTAGTGTCTACTGCACTGTTCCGTGCAACATTCACCCACTTACTACTGCTCCTGGGGCTAGTCAGCCTGATTTCTCATTAAGACGGTGGCAAAGGTCCATGTGTCCATCCCTGTCGATGGAGTAAAACAAAACCTCCTTTTCCTCAGCCGTTTAATCGCTTCAGCTCTTCCTCCACACCGACGCACCCTAAATGCTGTGGGGTGCAGGAAGCCGCAGGCGCTTTGGGACGACATCATGTACTAGCGTGTTACATGCTGCACACACCTCCTCAGTAATTTAATCAGCGTCTACTGTACTGTGCCGTGCAAATTTCACCCACTCATTATTGCTCCTGGGGCTAGTCGGCCTGAACTCTCGTTAAGACGGTGGAAAAAGTCACTGTGTCCATCCCTGTCCATGAAATCAAACAAATAAATCCTTTTACTCAGACGTAAAATCGCTTCAGCTCATCCCCCACACCGTCGCACCCTAAGTGCTGCGGGTGCAGGAAGCCGCAGGCGCTTCGGCACGACATCATGTACTAGCCTGTTACATGCTGCGCACACCTCCTCGGTAATTGAATCCGTGTCTACTGCCAGTGTCTTGCAACCTTCACCCACTCGCTATCTCTTGTGTGGGCTGACCTCTTGTTAAGACGGTGGAAAAGGTCGCAATACACTGTGTACCATAATGACGTTTTGAAGATGTATAGTTGGCGGTGCCTTTGTTCAGATACAATCGTCAACCCTATTTTTTTGACTTTCGAAATACTTTTAAGAACACCTCTTTTTGGTGACCTGTGCGTTATTTGACAGTGAAACAAATAACTGTTTCAATATTTTAATCGCTATCTCTTATGTGGGCTAAAGGTTTGTTAGCCTGACCTCTTGTTAAGACCGTGGAAAAGGTCGCAATATGCAGTGGGTCCGCAGGTAATGACATTTGATAAAAAATTCTAACTGACTGGGAGATCCGGTGGTTGCGAGATGCACGGGACCGGTCAATGTGGCGACGCTTGGGGGAGGCCTTTGTCCAGCAGTGGACGTCTTTCGGCTGATATGATGATGATGACATTCACCAATTCGAACTGGGCCCGCGTTGTGGATGGCCCATTCCCTCTCATAGAAAAGAAGCCTTTGTCCCAGCAGTGGGAACATTAATAGCCTGATGATGATGATGACTTTATCCATTTAAACCAGCAGAGAAGGTTAGCTGCAGGTTATAGTGGTAACGAGTACGTAAAAGTGTAAGTACATCTGGTCAGTCAATCACAACAGTTTTTTTTATATCTCCTTTTGGCAATCTCTTGTGAGGGCTAGGGCTAGTTAATCTTACCTTTTGTTAAGAAATTTGAAAAGCTCACTGTATTTCATAATTTCATTTTTCAAGAAGTCTTGTTTTGCCCACCTTTAATACGCAAAGAAAGGACTTTTAAAAAACCTTTTCCTTTAATCATTATCATCTGCCTAGCCTTTTCCCAATTGTTGTTGGGGTTGGCTTCCAGTCTTACCGGATTCAGCTGAGTACCAGTGTTTTACATGGAGCGACTGCCTATCTGACCTCCACAACCCTGTAACTGGGTAACACGGTACCACTTGGCAAGACTGGTGACAAATCTCAAGCTTCTGACTATCCGTAACGACTGTCAAAGATCTTCAAATGACAACCTGGCTTAACGTGCTTTCTGAGGCACGGAGGAAACTCGGTATGTTGAAAATGGTCACCCATCCACGGACCGACCTCGGCAAGTATTGCTTAACCTTAAAGATCGACCCGTACGGCTGATAAAAACCTTGTTAAACCTTTTCTTTTAATGTAAAATGAAAAATTCGACAGGTGTAATTATAATACTAAAACAAAGTTTTTAGTGACGGCTGTACATTATGCGTCAGTCTATCAGAAGGCTGTTTGCAACCTAATAGCTATCTCTTGTTATTACTGGTTAGACTAACTTATCTTAAACTTTTGAAATAAAAAAACTAGATCTTCCAGTGGCTAAATTCGCACATTTTCTTCTTTTGAACAGCACATAAATACAATCTTGAATCTAGTTATTCAGGTGGTCTAAGTTCACTTTCTTCACATATAATCCCAAGTTAAATCACACAGAAGGAGGCTCTCGAAAAATCTCATTTTAGAAAACCTATAGTTTGTCAGGTACGTCTTTAAATACCCAGGAATAAGTTTCCAGGAAAATGTAACAGCCGTATTAATGTACTGCTTCGAAGTATTCGATTGAACTGCGAATTTCTAAAAACACAATTCCTACCAGTAAAAACAGAAACCGAATATTGAATATCACTATTTCTTCTTTGCCGAAATTATATTTTTCTTTCACTGAAAAAATAAAGACTGAAATCTTATTTTGGGAATACAGTGCTGGTAGTCAATAGGTGCAAGTCTTTCAGGTCTCTTAAAATTAAAAGCGCAAAAATTTTAAATAACAATAGCCTTGGTCCCATGTTAAAAGAACAATAAGTATACTTATCATAATGTTTCAGAGTCCTCGCCAATGAAAATTGGCGCAAAACGTAATGACGCAATCAGATTTCTGTATATCCAATTATTTACCTGTACGAGAACACAGATAGAGTATTTGCGAGTCGCTATGTAATCAAAATGTTCTCAACCACATTCAGCGAATTGAATTTTCAGTTCATCTCGTAATGGGTGGCTTTTATTCCAACCCCGGCAGCAATGAGAAGGTTTCCGAGGTGAGCATTGAAACAGGCCCCAATGAATACATTATCGATATTGATTAAACCGTCTAATCTACAGTATCAACTTCATTACTCACGTTCAAAGTAACCCCAGCTAGAGTATTTATCATTCGTCTAAATACTTCACTGTATTTAACCACAATTTCTCAAGAGCGACGATTAATTAAGCTCTATTGTACCGCGTTATTGTAAATAGAACTTTTCTTTATTTTGAAATGCACTTTGGAAGAAACTGCTATGTTTCCAGGGAATCGAATAGCTAGAAGCTGGAAAAGAGTTGTTGGATAAACTGATAGAATTACAGCTGGCAGAAAAATATCGTTGTATTCTTTATCTGGGAAATTTCGAAAGAATAAGGTTTAAAAGTAAAAAGTTCACAAAGCTTCATCGATAAATATATTCCCTGTTATATTTATGCTCATTAGGTCCCCATTATTATTGCAATAGATTTTATAAATATAAATCAGCACATGAATTCGCATCAGACATTCGAAGCTACACGAAAATAATAAAAGATTTATTTTCAGTCGAAATGCTCGGTCATATCTATAATCATTTCAGAATTGTAAACTTGATATTTTTCCACAAGCTCCCACAAAGGCCCCATAACGAAGTGAAATAGCCAAATAAGAAGGTCTTAATGTCGCAGTTAGCTGAGAATTCTCCCTTGTGAATGCTGGGTCATTAGCGCTATGTTATTGCGAATTACCCCTAAGACTCGGCGCCCGGGACTCTGGCAGTCACGTTTAATCTGAATTTTCCTTATACTATAGCTACTTTGTGCTGTACATGCGCGATTTCACGGAAAGCTCTAAAGCGGCTTACATATGCAGAATTAAATTACTCTAATAAATTCAAAACGTTTCGGGCAATAGTCGAATGTAGAAGCTCTGCATGCGACTTACATGCATAAAAGATTTGTTTACAGAATATAAATGCACGTCCTCTATTATACTCGTATCAATTGCATCGATTGTAATATTAAAGAAGACAGCCGAAACAAGTATGACGGTTAACAGCCTGACAACTGGCTGGTATTTTTCATTGTTTTAAACGTCGAAAGTTGTAAGCGTTTTTTCTGTTCTGTGGTTGTAAGCGTGAAGCGTATCTGTATTTAAATCTCGTTAAAATGTTTTAAGCCCTGTGAATAATCTGAAAGCGAAAGCTGATTTTAAATTACTGAACGGTGGCAGGCAAGTGGGACGAGGGTCTTAAAATCCATCACGCACGACGCCGATCTTATTTAGATAAGTAGCAGTCAGCTGTCGGAAGGCCGCCCTGCTTACTTCGCTTGACTGATTGTTGCTAATGAATGTCACACTTTAATCTTTCCGTTAAATCCTCACAAGCGACATGTTTTCAATAAACTGCTCGTTTATCTTTAAAACTAAAAAAAAAGTCCCAGCTACCAAAGCTTCTATTTAGAACAGATTTAATTAGATAATATTTACTTTCATCAAATTCGTATCTTAATTGCTTCAAGTTCAGATGTTAATTAAAGTCGCCTTTCCGCTTAGCTGAACATTCGGAATAAATACCTGCAAATAAATTAATCACATACGATTTCTGTCAGCCACACAATATT
This sequence comes from Orthosia gothica, assembly GCA_949775005.1. NCBI lineage: Eukaryota > Metazoa > Arthropoda > Insecta > Lepidoptera > Noctuidae > Orthosia > Orthosia gothica. Next base: position 19,754,693 of record OX459037.1, read on the forward strand.
GCATTTAATTAGGTATTATTCGCCACTCAAACCGCAGCTGGTTGAACAAGCCTACATAAATAAAGAGAGGTTTACATATGGACGATCTAACTGAGTGCCTACTGATGTCACCACACTGAATAACACGTTTCGCTGGTCGCAGTTAATTTTACACCAGCCCATTTGTTTGAGCTTCATTTTCATTAACTACGCATGAACTCAAACTTATTTCTTTGATCTCGAAAATTCTAATTTTAATCCTAATCTTACTGAAAACTGTGAACAAATAACATTTTTCAAGGATAAGTTTAATTGTTGAACTATTGTTCTTGATTACTAAGTCCAACTATTAAGTTGCTTTCCCACCAAAGAGAGTAGCAGGGTGGTGCGTGAGATAAAAATCCAATGGGAACTCTTCATGTTCCTAGCTAGGCTTAGCGCAGCTGAAGTGCAAAAGGTCTAGCAGATCTAGCTGTTTTTATTATATACAAAAAAGCGAGAGATGTGTGCGAAAGATACGTGCGAGGAATATGTGCAGGGGACGCCAGTGAGGAATGTTGTGCCCGCGCACAGCTGAACGGAGTCCTCTACGCAACCTCGCACCACGCATGGTCGTCGAACAGCTTTGTGAAAACAGTCATTTTTACAGCTCCGCAACGCATCCTCGTACCGCCTCGCTACTTCTTACATCTTTGCTGTAAAAGCTCCATTATAGTTTGAATCATCCTTTGCCCGTCGACGTTAAGCATCTCCAGAATGCGGTTGACGTTTCGGTTCAGTAAATGCATAACGCTTTAGCTTACGTCACCGCAATAACAGTATTAGCTAGCGTCTCGACGTGACGTGTCTACAGAGACCAATGCTAATTCTCCATTTATACTCCACCTGTGCAGGTTATGTCATTAGGCGTTATTAGACTTCAAATATATATATAATATTACTATCAAAGACAAGGTTTTTACTCGTGTAAACCACTACATCTAAACTAATGTTTTATAAATGCGAAAGCAAATCTTTTTGTCAAGTTATTTGACTTCAAATGTGTCTAAACTGTTTGTTAGTCTCGCTAAAACGAAAAAAAAAACCGGCCAAGTGCGAGTCGGACTCGCGCACGAAGGGTTCCGTACTTGGTAAATTGCGGTTTACGATTTATGACGTATTAAAAAAAAACTACTTACTAGATCTCGTTCAAACCAATTTTCGGTGGTAGTTTACATGGTAATGTACATCATATATTTTTTTTGGTTTTATCATTCTCTTATTTTAGAAGTTACAGTGGGGGGGACACATTTTACCACTTTGGTAGTGTCTCTCGCGCAAACTATTCAGTTTAGAAAAAAATGATTTTAGAAACCTCAATATCATTTTTGAAGACCTATCCATAGATACCCCACACGTATGGGTTCGATGGTTTTTTTTTTTTTTAGTTTCAGTTTCATGTATGGGGACCCCCAAATTTTATTGTTTGTTTTTCTATTTTTGTGTGAAAATCTTAATGCGGTTCACAGAATACATCTACTTACCAAGTTTCAACAGCATAGTTCTTATAGTTTCGGAAAAAAGTGGCTGTGACATACGGACGGACAGACAGACAGACAGTCATGACGAATCTATAAGGGTTCCGTTTTTTTCCATTTGGCTAGGGAACCCTAAAAACTTCGGGACCGATTTGTATAATTCTTTTTTTGTTTAGTTCGCCAGAATACAGGGCAGGTTTATAAATACAATAATTAGGTAGGATAGATAGGAAGTTAGGATAGGTAGGTAAGGTGTTGGTAGGGTAAGTAGGTAGATAGGGTAGGGTAGGGTAGATAGGGTAGGATTGGTATGTATATGTAGTAGGTGTTTTATAAATGCGAAAACAATTCTGTCAGTTATTTTTTTAATTTTGGTGTAGATGTAGATTGGACCTGGAAGAAGATCATGAGATATTTTTCATCCCGGTCAAAGTAACTACGTTTAACTGTCTGTTTGTTTCGCTTTCACACTAAACAGACTATGATAAATTTTGGAATAGATATAGATGGTTCTTGGAGAAAGACATATGACACTCTTCATACCGGGAGTACGTTCCCTTGAGAAAAATGCCGGCTAACACGCGGGCGAATCCGCTGGCAGAAGCTAATTACAAATATCAAGACTAGTAGCAATTCAAACAAGTATTCGTATTGCAAAACGTCTTTTCCAAGAAGAGAAATAGGCAAGGAATTCCGCATAACTCTTTTATTAAGGTTCTCATATATTTGAGTGTAAGTACACAAGTGGGAAGCAGAAATTCTGCATATTATCTATTTTGTGTGAATGCGACTCACCGATGTATAAACTGAATGTGCATCTTGGGAAGCACTTATGTTACCCAGATGAACTGCAACAAATCTTCGCTAAGAAATCCTACAGCTCTTAGGAGATATGGAGATCTCTAACTAAGGGTGGGATGGCGACCACAATTGATATTGTTAGAGGAATACGAGTTCTGTTTGCGGGAACAGAATTCCTATCAAAATTGTGAGACGTCGATCGGGTTCGAAAAGTTTAGCTGAGGGATTTACTAACTACACTCTTTGCGCTGTAGCATGGTGCGGGTAACAGTTTCAATAACATTTTTACGCATATACGTATACGCACTTTTTGTAGTTTAACGTCATACCATAGTTATACCATAGTTAGCATATACCTATATGCGTAAAAAATGTTATTACCCGCACCATGCTACAGCGCAAAGAGTATAGTGTGGATATAAATGACTTGACGAAGTTGACAACACGGTTGGCGTAGTGGTTGAGCGATCGGCTGCTGCGCTGCGTGTCGCGGGTTCGATTCCCGCACGGAACAAATATTTGTATGGCATACAGATAGTTGTTCCGGATCATGGTTTGCTTTTGTATGTGAGTTTAAATGTTTGTAAACGCACCCACGATACAGGAATAAATGCCAAGTGTGGGGCAACGTTTTTAAAAATAAAAAATAAAACCAATATACAAATACAAATAGTTTATTTACAAATAGTTTATTTTCTTTAACAATTTTTGTAGTACATAGCTAGTGTCAGAAGTGTCCTTTTAAGCAAATAAATGCCTGTGTTAGGACACTCCACTCTTCCGCAACATAGATTTACACACAATAATATTCAAAAAAAAAAAACATGCTACTATTTATACATTTTGTGAGAAGAAATTAAATAAATACAAAAGAGAATTAAAGAAGACTGTTATTTTATATCAGCTTTAACAAATGAGTCTGATTTATGTGTGTATGTCTTATAAGTGTGTGTATGGGTTATATAAGTGTGTGTATGGGGTGTATATGTGTGTGTGGGGTGTTTATGTGTGTGTGGTGTGTGTGTGGGAGGTGTGTTCATGTACCTACCTGTGTGTGTGTGTGTGAGTAAATGCTGTGAGTAGGTTGTACATGTGAGTAAATGCCGCGTGAATGAGTTATGATGCGTGCTGCAGGAGAGTTTCAGTTTCCTCATATTTGAGAGGTTTTATCCATTTAGTTATAAGTTTTTTACACTCAAAGTATGGTTTGGTGTATACATATATCTCTTTATTTATCTTATTGTAAGGTTGTGATGATCGTTTCCCGTGTTGCCTACTACCAAACATGGTTTTTGTTTGTGGTATCGGTGCTATAATATCTCTCCTTCTTTTTAAAAACATAGCGATATCATAAGGCAGCTCTTTGTGTTTTTTCAGAACGATGTGTAATATATACAATTTTCTCACCGAGAGCAAATCACTTATCTGATAAAGTCTCTCGGTGGGATATCTAATCCTTTTAAAAAACATTATTTTTATTAGGGCTCGTTGCACTCGTTCCAGCCCAATGAATTTGGATTTAGCTGCACCTCCCCAAATAGGGATGCAGTAGACCAAGACCGACTGCACCAGAGCAATAAATATATCCTTTAATAGGTTTTTAGATGGGTCTCCGGTATTGTTGGAACTTCTTGGAACAACATGTCTCAAAGTTTTAAAAATCCAGCTTAGCTGCCGAAACCTGTTAGAGACTTGCTCAAGTTGAGGATACCAGGATAATCTCTGGTCAATCATGACACCTAAATATTTGGTGTATGTGACCTTATTAATGGTAGAGCACAAACAGTTTTTGTTTTTAATGTCACCACATTCGTGAACTTTGATGGTGAAGTCCTTATTTGGTTGTGTACGTTTACAGATACTAAAGCATATGTAGTTTGTTTTTGAGGTGTTCAATGTCAGCAAATTATTATTCAGCCATTTAGCTATTTGGGCCATGCCACATGAAGCACTTTGCTCTACGTCATTCCAGGAGCTTCCAGAAAAAACAACAGCCGTGTCGTCGGCATAAGAAAAGACTTTGGCATTTTTAATGTTCATGTTACAGAGATCATTGATGTATGTTAAGAAAATTGTGGGACCCAAAACACTACCCTGAGGCACGCCGTACAACACTTCAGCATCATCACTGACGTATTGCCCCAACTTAACCCTTTGCTTCCTGTTCGAAAGATAGTTTTTAAAAAGATTGAGAGCAGTTCCTCTTATACCAATTTTTTTCAATTTGTTCACAAGGATTGGCACAGAGACAGTGTCGAATGCCTTTTTAAGATCCAGGAAGATAGTTAAACATTTATTGCCATTATCAAGTTGATCAGCTACAAGTGAGCTTAGTGCGGTAACTGCATCCTCGGTGGATATATTTTGCCTAAAACCAAATTGTGTTGAGGATAGTATTTTAAATTTATTTAAATATTTGAGAAGCCTAATATTGATTAATTATTCCAAGATTTTCGATATAGCTGGAAGGACAGATATCGGCCTGTAATTGCTGACATCGTCTCTGTTCCCACGCTTGTGAACTGGAGTAATAATGGATTGTTTAAGGGGTGCCGGGAAGATACCGTCTCTGAAACAGAGATTTGCAAGATAGGTTATAATTGGGACAACTTCCTTGCCTATATACTTAAAAAATTTAGTGGAGATATTATCCCAGCCAGCGGCACTATCTGATTTTAGGTTCATCAAAATGCTGTCCACTTCATTGAGGTCGGTGTCCAGGAGTACAAAGGAGTTAACCTGTGTTGACAGTTGATTAGGTACATAATTAGGGTCACTATTTGCGCTAGGTTGATTTGTTGGGCCAGCTGTTTGCCAATATTTACGAAATAGTCATTGATAAAGTTTACTGATTCACTAGGGGTCGATTTAATATTCATTAATTCAATATATAAATAGTTTCTTGCAAACTATATTTTGCTACTGGATTTATTTTCTTTTATGTATGATACATTAATAGTTACTGCTTTGAGTCAAAAGTGCAGACACACTCTACCAAAACTGCAGCGGCATTTTAATCTTTAGGTTATCGAATTTCAACTTTTCACAGTTAGTAATAATAATATAAACTTTAATAATCTAAACTTTAATTTCTATACAACATATTAAGTCAGTTTTGGATAATTTAACTTCTTCCGCAGAAACTAGCCGTTTGAGTTTTGGGAGAGTAAGACTGCACTTTTGACCCTTGACTGTACATAAAACAGATTTTTCATGTAAATATATTCTCATTTAACCATGTTCAATATCATCATAGTCAGTAGTGATTCATTCACAAAACAGACTACACATAGGTACCTTTTTCATAGATAAATAATAATAGAGTACGCTTCTTGAAATAAAATTAGATCCCGGACATGTTTCAGACTGAAAAACTCGGGCCATGTCCTCTACTTGTCTAACTTTTCGTCCGGAGGATTTAAAAAGTTTATCAAAATTTATGAAAACAGCACAGAGTGTTTGAAACAAAAATGAGCAACTAAACGACCTACGGTTTGGTTGGCTGTATTAAATATCAGCTGGTATGCATGTCACAGGCGTTTGGACAAGAAGCTTTCAGCTAAAAGACGATAAATTAATTTACTTGAAGATCTAGGAAAATTTAATGTCAAAGTAAAAAAAAACTGTTACTGGTAAATGAAAATAAAACATCAAAGATATGGAATGAGTAGTTCATTAGCAAACTAGTTTCTGCCAGCGACTTTATCTGCATACTTGTTTTTACAAAACATACCTATTACACTCTTCAGCAGTTAATCAATTCAAAAATACTGACAGAAGGGCTTCTGTCAGTATTTTTCGGAAGAATTTTCGAATCGGATAAGTAGGTAGGTACATAGTACGTTCAGAGATTACCTTTCCAATCGTACCACCCTGTTACTATCACACTGCAGGGCAAAGGCCTCTTCTCATACAAAGAAGATACGAGCATTAATCACCAAGCCAGGGGTACGGTGGGTCTGCAGTGCCAAAAAAGTATGCCAAAATAAAAAAACATTTCTCCGTAATTTTGCTTCAATAGTAGAATTTATTTCACTATTCTATACATAAATTAGTGTAATCTAAAACGAGGGATTTATTTAAGATTCATGCTGAAACTTAACCCTAGTTTCAACGAAGTCCGCATTTACCTAATTACTAGTATTTTAGCTCAAAGACTGCTTATTCTAAATGTCGGTGAAATCGTATAAGTTAGAGTCCGAACTCGGAACAGAAGCTGTATAAACTCAACTATAAAATAACGAACTTACTGAAGTTGGAACCAGGCTTGCCACGAACCACGAGGCACGAACTCTGATGTTTTATCTCTGGCCACGTTTATTTGCTTTGCACGAAGTGTTATTTTTTACTGTTTCGAAAACAAACGGAATCAAGTGTCATATGAGTTTGTGCACAGCTTTATTTTATTTTGGTTTCAAACCATTGGCACCACAGTCAAACGTAATAAAAATACGCCTATTTATTTTGTTTTAAACTTTAGTTGCATTTCACCTATAAACGTATCCCTTTAGCATGACAATAGCGGTTATTGACCCTCCTACATTTATTGACATTCTTAATTTCATAAACGGAAAAATAAAGACAGAAAGCCGTTCAGAGTCAACATGTTCTATTGGAATCTTTCGTAATTCTCATTCATTCACATTTTCTATGAATAACTTACTGATGAAAGAAAACATTTCCATTGCCTCGGCCAACTTTTTCTGTACAGTTTTTACTACTCAATATCGCATAATTAGGCATTTTTCTAGATTTCAGTAGATCGATAATTAGGTAAGTAAGTAAATATTTATTTCTCAGTATATGGTACATTGAGATCTTACATTTAAAATTGTTTCACACATACTACCATTGCGTGGTGTAGAAATATTAAATAATGAACTAGCTAATGTGCAAAGCCATGGCATCCTACAAAGTGGATTCCAAACTTATTCTGGATGCCATCCAGGTCCTAAACAGGCTTGGGAGGCATAACAGGGTGAGACTGATGTGGGTCCCTGGACACAAAGGAATCCATGGTAATGAAATGGCAGATGAACTGGCAAGAGAGGGCTCAGCAAATGATTTTGTGGGTCCAGAACCATGTGTAGGCATTTCGACGTGTCTCGTAAAAGCCACATTTAAGGAGCTTGCAGATCACAGACAACAAACACACTGGTTGTCTACTACTGGTCTACAACACTCCAAGAAATTCCTAGGCTCTACGTTCAAAGCCCGGGAATACATCTGGAATATGAGCAGGGGGCAAATCCGCTACCTGCTTGGGGCCTTTACTGGGCACTTTGGAACCAACGACATGCTCATGAAGATGGGTCTAACCGCGACACCCGTGTGCAGGTTGTGTGGGGAACATACGGAACGCATGGAGCATCTCCTGTGCACATGCGATGCACTGGCTGGTAAGCGAATGAGTCTACTAGGGGTTGGATATCCTAAACCAGAAGACTATAGGCTCATATCTCCCAGTCTCGTTGTAAGACTCATGAAAAGAGTTTTCAACGAGATTGGGGAGGAGTAAGTTATCTAGGGGACCACAATAGATCCCAATGGGTCGAAGTGTCCGAGTTGCTTCTCGGCCCCTCCATAAGATAAGATAAGATAAGCTAATGTGCAAATCAAAACTTACATTATAAGAATGGTCTTATAATGTAAGTTTTGATTTGCACATTAGCTTATTATATATATATAAATCCAATCAATAACCAAAAATAAATCATAATATCAATAAAATTAATCATAATGTCAAAAAAATAATCAAAAATGTCAAAAAATTCATCATTATGTCAAAATATAAATCATAGCGTCAAAAAAAAAAATAACAAATAGTTTAAAAAACAAAATTACTATGTTAAAGAATTCATAATAATGTCAAAATACTAATATAATTATTAAGATTTTAATTATAATATCAAAATGTATGATTTCAAAATTCATTGACGGAATAAAAACACAATGTCTAAGAGCCAAGCAAACATTTTACATTTAAACTTATTAATTGGTAGCATTCTCAGGGCAGGTGGTAATTTATTATAAATTTTAATTGTCATGCAACTGGCATTTATACTGCATAACTGCAATCTCTGAGCAGGCACTAGTAATTTCCCGGCCTGTTTTTAGTTCAGTCTTTCGGAGACTTGTTCATTCAATGGAAATAAATGACGGTTTTTTTTTACAAATAGACAAACTTCAAAAATATACAGACATGGTACTGGGAGAATTTTTAAGTCCTTAAAAAATGGCCTGCAATGGTCCAAATAATCTGCTCCACTCATGGATCTGATACATTTATTTTGCACTATGAATGCTCTTGCCACATTTACTGAATTACCCCATATGAATAGGCCGTAACGCAACACCGATAAGACATATCCATGATAAGCATTTAGGACTGTTTCTCTACTGGACACTAGTCTTAACTTGTGAAGAGCATACACAAACCTATCAAGCTTACTGCATACTCTTTCTAGATGTTCCTTCCAGTTCAATTTGTTGTCAATCACTATACCTAAAAATAAAGCTAATGGCTCTGGTTGCAGAATTGCATTATTATGCCTAATTGCTGTTGGTATTACTGACAAGTTACATGTTTGATATTGAACTATTTTGTTTGTTTCAATATCATCATGAATATAATTGTACCCCAGCCATTTTCTCACATAATTAAATTCATTGTTAGTATCTATTTCTATGTCAGTTTTGTTGCAACATTTTATCGTCAATGTAGTATCGTCAGCAAATTGGATACATTCATTGGATAAATATAAAATATAAATAGTGGCGGACCCAGTACACTTCCCTGCGGGACTCCAGAACCATTAGTCTTTAGTTCTGAGCAATATGTCATCCTAGTATTATTTTATATTCTAGAGATAATAGTTGTCTGTTGGCGATTAGATAAGTAACTTTAAGCCAATCATGCGCTTTGCCTCTTATGCCATATTTCTCAAGCTTGTAGAGTAGCTGTTCGTGTGATACAAAATCAAATGCTTTGCTCATATCTAGAAATACTGATCAAGTAGAAATTTATTTATTAAGAGCTTCGGTAATTAGTTTCACTAAAGAAAAACAGGCTAGACTAGTTGAACTGTTTTTCCTATAACCAAACTGACTCTCCACAGTTAAATTGTATTTAGTTACAAAGCTACTTTTTTTCTCATGCATTGCTTTTTCAAATTTTTATGCAAAGATTGGGATAAGTGTAATGGGCCTATAATTGCCCATATCAGTACAGTTGCCTTTTTGAACAGTGGTTTAATTATAGACTCTTTTAGTCTAGATGGGAAAACACCTTCTTCAAAAGAGAGATTTATCAGGTAGCTAAGTGGGGATGCTATAATTTTCGCACTTAATTTAATAATTTGAGTGGTTACTTCATCATATCCAGTAGAATTTGTATTATTTAATGAATTAATTATTTTAATAATGTCAATTTCATTCAATGGAGTCAGAAATAAAGTATTTATATTATTGTCAATATTAATTTTGTTTATATATTTTATATTTTGTCATGATTATTATTGTTAGTTTTTTGTGTCAGATCAATGAAATAATGGTTAAATTGGTTACATATGTCATTAGGTTTTTTTTTTTATCAAGGATTATTAATTCATTTATATAGTTGCTATTATTAGGTTTGTTTAAACTATTTTTTATGATTGTCCATGTCGCTTTACATTTATTGTTAGAAGTATTAAAGAAAATGTTGTTGTTTATCTGTTGTGATTTTGATATGATTTTTTTTAAGATCTTAGTGTAATTGTGATATTTTTCTTGTGATAACATTTACTTATAGCATCATGTTGATATTCGTAATATAAAAAGTTCTCTTTTTAATGCATGATACTTTTAAACCAGTACTAAGCCATGCCAGTTTTTTATGGGTGTATTGCTCCTTTTAACGAGGATTTCGGGCAAACACAATTTATAGAAGAGCGTGAATAGGTCGTGAAATGTATTGAAAGCCTTATTGCAGTTTGTTACATCATAAATTTCAGTAAAACTTAAGGCTGCTAAGCAATTTACAAATTTTGTTTTGTTGTCCATATTGTAATTCCTCTTTTTATCATACCAGGGGGGTAACCACAAGCTCTTAGAGTAAGGTTATTTTGAGATCGAGTAAGTGACAGATGTATACAAGTCAGATACATCTGTCCCTTACTCGATCTCAAAATAACCTTACTCTAAGAGCTTGTGGTTACCCCCCTGAACTTTATAGGTCTTGATTTATGATTTGGCTCTTGTAGGTAAAAAGTTAACGATTGGCCGGTATCGTGATCGGAGAAAGCGAAATTATTAAATAATTATTTCAAATCAAGTACGGGAACATTACTGGCTATTTGGTCTATGCTAGTATATTTTTTCTAGTAGGCATTCTAACATGTGGTGAAATATTAAAATTGCTCAATACGGATATTAGTCCTTTTGAATATTTATTGTCTTTTAATATGTCTATATTCCAATCCCCGCACATAATAATATTTTTCTTAACTTTGCGGGTTATATTGAGTAACAATAATTCAAGATTTAAAAAAAATATGATCCCATCTGAATCCGGTATTCTATAAATGCTAATTATAATTAGATTATGGCTCGTTCCGTATGGTGTCGGACGTAAAGAATCTCACCATCCCATATCTTCCCGTGGGTGTCGTAAGAGGCGACTAAGGGATACACCAGAGAATGGGCAGCAGCGTTCTCTGTGCTCTTCAACAACAAACTGCGATCGCCAACCCGCCTGCCAAGCGTGGCGATTAAGGCAAACCCCCCCAAACCAAATTAATAGCACAAAGAAAATACGGCCCCGAGTACCCGGCAGCCCGTCTACCCTTGACTACGGTAGCGGTCGAGGCGATGGCGTGGCAAGGGGTGCGAAGAATCCCCGGAGTGAACCCGGCTACCCCAATAGACACCGACGACTGGCCCTGGCAACATACAACACGCGAACACTCCGGACCGACGAGAAGATAGCCGAACTCGAGGAAGAATTGAGCAGGTTGCGATGGAGTATTATAGGGTTATCTGCAGTCCGAAGAGAGGGGGAGGACTCGATAATCCTCAAATCCGGTAACCTGCTCTATTTCCGAGAGGGTGACCGGCAGTCCCAGGGTGGTGTCGGGTTTATCGTCCACAAGTCCCTTGTGAACAACGTGGTGAAGCTCGAGAGTGTGTCGGCCAGGGTGGCGTACCTTATACTCAGAATATCCTCGAGATATTCGCTGAAGGTCATACAGGTCTACGCACCGACCTTGGCACACCCCGACGACGAGGTAGAGACCATGTATGGGTGCACGGTTGGCGCAGTGGTTGAGCGATTGACTGCTGCGCTGCGTGTCGCGGGTTCGATTCCCGCACGGAACAAATATTTGTATGATCTACAGATAGTTGTTCCGGCTCTGGGTGTTTGTGTATGTGAGTTTATATGTTTGTAAACGCACCCACGATACAGGAAGAAATTCCTAGTGTGGGGCAACGTTTCTAATTAAAAAAAAAAAAAGAAAAAAAAAGAAAAAAAAAATATCTCTATAGCCATGCATGGTTTTAAAACTCACTTTACCGTTGTCATGGGGGACTTCAACGCAAAACTGGGCAAACGAGACGAGGATGAGCTGCAAGTGGGGCAATTTGGAGTTGGACGTCGGAACGACCGGGGTCATCTACTGGCCAGTTTTATGGAGAAGGAGGGCCTCTACATGATGAACTCCTTCTTCAGAAAGCGTGAGCATAGGAAGTGGACCTGGCAAAGCCCCGATGGTGCAACAAAAAACGAGATCGACTTCATCATGTCAACCAAGAAGCAAATGTTCAATGATGTCTCTGTGATCAGTTCGGTGAAAACCGGGAGCGATCACCGAATGGTAAGAGGCACATTGAACATTAATATCAAGCTTGAAAGGTCTCGACTGATGAAGTCAACGCTCCGTCCAGCACAGATCCGGATCTAAAACCCCGAGAGCTTTCAGCTCGAACTCCAGAATCGTTTCGAGTGCCTAGGGAGCTCCGTGGACGAATACAGCGACGGGTTCGTGGAAGCTGTCCATACGGTCGGGTCTAAGTTTTTCAAGACCCGCCGTACAGATATAAACAAAAAGATCTCTGATCCTACTCTCAAGCTTATGAAGGAGAGGCGTGAGATGATCCTGCAGTCTTCAGACGATGCGTTGAAATACCGGCAGCTTAATAGACGGATCTCAAAGTCCTTGAAGAGCGACCTCCACCGCTATAATACTGAGCGTATTAAAGACGCAATTGAGCGGAATAAGGGCTCCAAGGTCTTTGCAAGAGATCTGTCTATTGGGCAGAACCAACTCACGAAACTGAAGACCGACGATGGCAGGATCATATCCGCCAAACCGGAGCTTCTGAGGGAGATCGAGAAATTCTATGGGCAGTTGTACACGTCCACCAGTAAACCCGTCGCGAATCTAGTAAAAGACCCTAGAGCTAGATTGACCCGTCACTATACCGAAGACATACCGGACGTCAGCCTGTACGAGATTAGGATGGCTCTTAAACAGCTTAAGAACAACAAGGCACCGGGTGATGACGGCATTACGGCCAAACTCCTGAAGGCGGGTGGAAAACCAATACTTAAGGCCCTTCAGAAGCTGTTTGGTGCCGTCATACCCGAGGGGAAAACGCCACAGGCATGGTGCGGGGGTGTGGTGGTACTCTTTTTCAAGAAGGGTGACAATGCCCTATTGAAGAACTATAGGCCCATCTTACTTCTTAGCCATGTCTACAAGCCGTTTTCAAGAGTCATCACGAATCGTCTCGCGCGCAGGTTTTACGATTTCCAGCCTCCCGAACAAGCCGGATTCCGAAAAGGCTTTAGCACCGTAGACCACATACATACGCTGCGGCAGGTTATACAGAAGACCGAAGAGTATAACCTGCCTCTCTGTTTAGCGTTTGTGGACTACGAGAAAGCCTTCGATTCAATCGAGACTTGGGCTGTACTGCAGTCTCTCCAACGGTGCCAAATCGACTACCGGTACATCGAGGTGTTGAAGTGTTTGTACAAAAACGCCACCATGACAGTCCGACTTCAGGATCAGGCCTCGGAACCTATCTTTCTGCAGCGAGGTGTGAGACAGGGAGACGTCATATCTCCGAAACTGTTCACCGCTGTACTGGAGGATGTCTTCAAGGTTCTGGACTGGAGAGGGCTAGGCATCAACGTCAATGGCGAGTACATCACTCACCTTCGGTTTGCCGACGATATAGTGGTCATGGCTGAGACCATGGAGAACCTCAGTATAATGCTCGATGACCTCAGTAGAGCTTCCGAAAGAGTGGGTCTTAAAATGAACATGGACAAAACCAAGGTAATGTTGAATGCCCATGTAACACCCACTCCTATCAAGGTGGAGACTCTACACTCGAAGTTGTGGAAGATTATATCTACCTGGGACAAACGATCCAGTTGGGTAGGGCCAACTTCGAGAAAGAGGTCAACCGTCGAATCCGACTTGGCTGGGCAGCGTTCGGGAAATTGCGCGGTGTCTTCTCGTCCAACTCACCACAGTGTCTCAAGACGAAGGTCTATGACCTGTTGGATAAGATGGAGAGGATGGAAGGATCAGAGGTCTCCCACATAAATTATTCACGGATTACCTCAGTGATCGTTTTCAGTGTGTTAGGGTGGCCGACTGGGTAAGTGACAAGCTTCCCGTAACTTACGGAGTGCCGCAAGGTAGTGTCCTTGGACCTACCTTATTTCTGATCTACATTAATGACCTCTGTGAACTTGAACTCCAAAATGGGAAAATTATAACTTTCGCGGATGACACTGCCCATGTTTTTAGGGACACGTCGTGGTTCAAAACTTTTCAACATGCTCAATGTGGTTTCGATGTTGTTAATGACTGGCTTAGATGTAATCTTTTAACGTTAAATATCGAAAAAACCAAGTTTGTAAAGTTCTCACTCCGTAATGAATCACATAACTCTCAAAATTCACATAAAATTATTGCTCACTCTCGGATATGTCATAAAATTATAAGTTGCAATTGTCCTTCGCTTGAACAAACTAAATTAATAAAGTACCTTGGAGTCGTGATCGACGAGAGACTTAATTTGGCCCCTCACGTAGACCTTGTTTCTTCTAGGGTTCGTAAATTAATATATATATTTAAAAATCTCAGACATACTGCTAGCCCGAAGGTATTGAATACGATTTATTCTGCTCTATGCCTGTCACTGTTGGTGTATTGTATAACTAGTTGGGGAGGTGCGTGTAAGACAGTCTTAATCAAAGTCGAGCGTGCTCAAAGAGCACTCCTTAAAGTATGTCTGTTTTTACCATTCTTTCATCCCACAACTAGCCTTTATCAAACCTGTAAGGTATTGACGGTGAGGCAGCTTTTTATTCTACAAACAGTCCTTAGAATGCATAGTTCATTAAAGTATAACCCCTTAGCATTTCTACACAAGCGCAGAAAATATACAGTTGGTGTGTCTAGAGCGTGCCGCACTAACTTTGCTCAGAGATTCTTCCCTTTTCTTGGTGCCCATCTTTACAACAAAATTAATTTTGTTCTCAATACGTATTCTCTTACCAAACACAAATGTAAAACAACCGTTATAAACTGGCTCATTGACCTTGACTATGCTAATACCGAAGAGTTACTACTTGTCCAGAAATAACTAAATCGTTACGTTACTCAATGTACACTACACTACTTTTCACTACACTATACTTCACAACACTCCTACATCTTACACAATACAACACTATTCATATATCTCAAACATCGTCAAGCTGTAAACTCACGCAATAATTAGTTATTGTGTTTCTGTTTTTATTTTTCTCTTTTTCAGTACTGATTTTGTCTTAGTTGCTCCTTATCTTACTAAGAGTCCTTGTTATGTTCATTGGAAGAGCACTGATTGCCAAGATACAGGTTTTTACCTAGTTTGGCAATCAGGAGTTCATTTTGGTTGGAAGCCTCTTAGGCTCTTATATGTTACGTTTTTAGTATTGAAACTGTAGTAGGCTAAGTTCTGATTTTGTCCAATAAACGTTATTATTATTATTATTTATTATTATTATGACCAGTGTGTGTTGCCAGTGATGACCTATGGCTCTGAGACGTGGTCGCTCACAATGGGCCTCATCAGAAAGCTTACAGTCACGCAAAGGGCAATGGAGAGGGCTATGCACGGAGTTTCCTTGCGTGATCAAATCAGAAACGTAGAGATCCGCAAGAGAACCAGGGTTACCGACATAGCCCGAAGAATTGCCAAACTTAAGTGGCAGTGGGCAGGGCACATTGCTCGCAGAACGGATGGCCGATGGGGCAGAAAAGTTCTGGAGTGGCGACCGCGAACCGGAAGACGATGCGTTGGAAGGCCTCCCACCAGTTGGACCGATGACCTGGTGAAGGTTGCAGGGATTCGCTGGATGCGGGACGCACAGGACCGGTCAATGTGGCGACACTTGGGGGAGGCCTATGTCCAGCAGTGGACGTCTTTCGGCTGATATGATGATGGCTCAATATTTCAATGCCACAGCATTCGAAACAAAAATCACTGGCCAATTCATCAGTTATCGGTAACGGACTAAAAATTAAACCTTTTCTTACTAAAACACATGTTCCACCAGGTTTTTTCCCGTGTCTTGTGTAACTAGCAGCCAAGTTAATATGTGTAAGTGCTAGATTACTTTCATGTCCTGATTTTATAAAAATTTCACTCAGACAAATAAAATCTATACGGCCAATCTGCTTTTCTAAGTCGAAAATTGTGATTTCGAATAAATCAATTTTATTTAAGATACTAATTTAGAAACAGCTCAAAGTACGATTATTAATCGTACTGTTACTCCCTTTTTTGACACGCGAAGTAGCAAAGGGTTACCACCTTTTAGAGCATGATAAATGACAGTAAGTTAAACACCAAACTTGTTTCCAAATTAATTTCTGATCTATACAAACTAGACTTGAGCGACCAAGCTGCCCGCATCACCGACTATGCATAACATAGTAACTACCTGTTTGTTATTCAAGATATATATCGATATGGCTTGCAGCTAGGCTTTTCCTACGCTGATAAAAGCGTCACTGACGCGAATATAACCCGGAAAAAGTTGCATATAATAAATCCCGCTGCACCTAAAGTATGCCCGCGATGTTCCGAGAATGTATTGTTTTCAGCTTTCTAATTCCAGGGTCTCGTGATCTTTCTATTCTATTTATTACTTTCTACACAAGCAAAGAAATATTTTTTATGACTATAACTTATTTCTAAATCATTGTACCTAGGATCTTAATGACTCACAAGGGGACCAAGTCGTCTGGCACACCCAAGTGTTGGTTTGGTCCCTGGGGTGGTCACGGCGTACGGTGTCTTCTGGTGCACCGGTGATGGAGGGTACTCCCCAAAGGAGGGTCCAGTGACGGACAGCCGCGGCGGGTTCGTGGTGAGTGCTAACGTGTGCCCGTGTTCCCTGCCTTAAGTGGCACAGCAGTTTTAGTGGGTTGGAGTCCCACATAACTGGACAACAGTATACATGAGCATTCCTCCACTATAAAAAAGGGTCACTGATTTTTAAGTGGACTATATTTGATATAGGCTGGTTAATTGATATAATTTGCTTGTTTTATTAATTATTTACTATAACTCACATGAATACGTGTAGGCTTTTAGGCCCACAGGAAGAGGAAGAAGGTATCGGCTAACAGATCACGAATATCAAAGACAAAACTAGAAATATTAATAACTTCGTGTTTGTGTTGCTAGAAGAACTATTATGTAAAGCTTATATTATATTTTTAGGGTTGATTCTTGACATTTTTGGGTATTAATTTTGAGCTACTATTAGGTACTTGACTCATCATATTTAAACGTTATATACTTTGCCTCTAGACAATGTGAATTTCTTTCAGGCATATGATTGTCGGACAACTAAAATTGTATGGGATTGAAATGCGTGACCAAAATTGTATGTTGTGGTAAATACCAAATTCAATGGAATTTCGACAATTGTTATTCACTCAATTCCTTTGATCATTTGTGACCGACTAGAAAAAGGAGGAGGTTCTCAATTCGACTGTATGTTTTTTACGCGATTACTCCGTCAATTTTAAACTGATTTTGATGATCCTTTTTTTTATTTATTTAACGTAAGGCTCGCGTTTGACCACTATCTCGCTTGATGATATTTTATAGCTGGTGCTTCTCATGTAGTCTCATTTTCAATTGATCAAGGTCTGATGAGTAGTTTTTAAGTTATATCTTATATATAAAATTCTCGTGTCACAATGTTAGTTACCAATACTCCTCCAAAACGGCTTGAACGATTTTTATGAAATTTTAAATGCATATTCAGTAGGTCTGAGAATCGGCTACTATCTATTTTTTAATAGGTAGGGTAGGGTAGGGTAGGTAGGGTAGGGTAGGTAGGGTATGGTAGGTAGGGTAGGGTAGGGTAGGGTAGGGTAGTTAGGGTAGGTAAGGTAGGGTAGGTAGGGTAGGGTAGGGTAGGTAGGTAGGGCAGGGAGGGTAGGGTAAGTAGTGTAGGATAGGTAGGGTAGGATAGGTAGGGTAGGGTAGGTAGGGTAGATGAACGTTATGGTGTTTTTATGGCAAAACAAAGTTTTCCGGGCCAGCTAGTATATCAAATTAATAATGTGTATTTTCATGGTAATACTTATAATGTTTATTATTTTTCTAACAAACATTTTAACAAAAAAATCAAGCCGACTGCCAAAGAAAACACTACAAAGCGAAATTAACTTTCTTATCTAAAAAATAAGTTATTTTTCGATTTATATTGTTTTGTTTTGGAAGTTGGTAATATTTGTTTTAAATAGCTTTTTTATATTATATTAACCAATATGTCTTGACGTTGCAGCCAGGATCATTTGGATGGAACTATATGACGTTGGAGAGTTCCTTCCGATTTTAGTAACTCTTGAATGGTAGATGGTTCCATCTTGAAAGGACGTCCTCTTTGAATAGGTGCGGATTCAAGAATTATTACATAATGCTGATGAAAAAAACTTAAGTTATTAAATTTTGCTTCTGGATCTGAATATAACAGGGACGAAAATTATAAGTAATTTTTGGAAAAGTAAAATTGTAAAAAGTCTGCCAACGGCGGCGTCAATGCAAATTAAAATGTCAATCTATTATATTTTTAAGACTTTTGCCCCAAAGAAATATTTATTGTGAATCTTGGTTTCATATGTGTATGTAAGTATATGAATTACTTGTTACATAACCACAACATATAAATAAATGGTTATTTCTGCCCGAGATGGAAATTCAAATCATCAAAAGAGGTATAACAAAAATTAAGTGCGACATTTTTTTTCAATTCATCAAAGTACATCTTTATAAATTTAACTTGGACATCGCTGAAGGAAAATATATTAAGGGAACCCGGACTTCGACTGAAATCGCCAATCCGCCTTTGTAAATTGTGGTGTTATTTCTTATCTGCGTGAGAAGAGGCCTTTGCCCTGCAGTGGGACAGTAAAAGGCTGGTATTTAGGGTGCCCTGGTCGGCGGCACGGACTAATTTGTGAGTGGATTTAAATGTATGCTTTCTCATCCGACAACACGTGCAAAAGGGATAGACGCTGTGAGCAGCAGTAGTAAGCTAGTGCGAGTACGAATACACACTCCTAACGGTGTGTGACGCATACTCGCGCAATTTTATAATGCAAAATATTATAAAGAGGCTTTTCGGAATATTGATATAATGAAAAAACTAGTGAATGAATCTGTTCAAAGTAAATTTATTTGCATTTTTGAACTACTATACCTGTATGGTGACTGTTTAGCAATTTTCCTTCTTAGTATGGTATTTATTCCCGCACTAAGATGCAATAAATTTAGTGTTGAAATATGTAACTTTTGACGCTCACAACTTTCAAATATATTTATGTTTTTGTTTATATATAGGGGTAGATAATGATGAGACAAATTGATATCATTTTTTTTTTAACGTACTCTGTCAAACATTGGAGTAATCGCCATACTACGTTTGCATAGATTAATGACCGACTAGGGCACCCTTAACTGCACCAGATTGCTTGAAAATAAATTTTGCTTGGAACGACTTTTGGGATTTTTGCAGTCGGATTTTCTGATACAGGTACTTATTTTTTATTGCTGACTACAAGAAAGCTCGCTCCCTGTTACATCAAACCCACTGTTACTTACTCAGTGTTCTTCCTCCTCTCTCCTACTTGATCTATGTTGTGCCCGACAGGTTCCGTAATTGTGACTAATGTAATTATTTGCCTACCTATATATATACATTACGGTACGCTATAAAGAATTGACAATTGAATTGAGAACTTCAAGACTGGCGAAATGTGAACGAACGATCTCCTCTGCCTATCTCTTATGGGAATACGAGCGTGAAGTTAAAAAGTATTATCCTCAATTCCGTGTTCAGATTTAACAGAATAGCACTAGTGATGTAACCGAACACACGTCGATACGCAACTCTGATTCCGACTAGTGTTAATTTGGGACCCAAATGAAAGGCAATGGTTTGGTTTTCGATGTAGGTACATACGAGTACATCCGATCCCTTTGGGAGTTGCCAGCTTTGTTAATTACTAGGCACCATACGACCGAGCTTGGATAAAACCGACACGGCTTCCACATTACGGACGGGACACGTTACTTGAAACGTCTTCAGGAGTTCTGTGCTCAGAATTAAACTAGGCTTGTTTGCTGAAAGCAGAAATGTGATTGTTTTATGTAATAAGAATTAAAAGAAAATTCCTACGGGGTTCTTTTGTATAGTTCCTACTTGTATTTTAATTATTACGAGTCAAACATTTCTGTTTAATTTTTTCAGGCAAGGCTATCTAAATGTATTAAATTAAATGCAAATCTATCTGATTAACCGAATTTAGCCTCAATCTCAATAAAATATTTCAATCCTGCAACTGTAAACGCGCCTAACTCCCAAATTATACGATAAACAGCACGCAAAACTAATCAACACTCCCCCAGTAATTACGCCACTAAACTTTGCATAATAGCTAATAAATTTGGACACAACATCCGCGAAACCTGTATTTCCTGGTACATAGGCCATATAAATACGCGGTTAAATATCTGCTCTGAAATAATTTACACTCCTAATAACTTCAAAAGACTTTTTAAAACTTCGCCTGGGGAAACAATGAATGCTGGGAGCTCCACTTAAAATTTTCCCTAAAGAAATATGTAGAGTTCTGTCGTCTCAAAAGGCGAATTCGTCGTTGGAATCTCGTCGGCTGGTTTAATTAGCCGTTTTAATGAATGTCGAGGCACGTACGCTGTAAATGCGGCCCATTACCTGCGTAATTCACGCAATGATAACAAAGACGCGGGTCTTGAGGCGCCGCCTTCACGATACCGACGCGACACGCCGATGTCACGACAATGAACGCTCTTCCGTATTTTTCTCAAAATAACTTCTATTCAAATTAAATGAGGCATCTGTTTAAAAGGTCTTTATCTATTGAATTAAAAGTAACAATATGACGACAAACATTAGCATAGTTATAAAAACCTTGATGGAAAGTTTTCAAGATGGCAGTGAAAGTAATAAAAACTAAATACCACTTTACAAATTGGCTTCTGACTGTCATTGCGGAAATTCTAGGGTGTTCACAGATGTGTGCTAATGGGCTGCTTTTCCTTGTGTATATTTATTTTATACCCTTTTTAGCGATACACAAAGGGATCTATGAGTTTTACATGCGTATAAACCAATATATACGTAGTTATGAGTACTAAAACAAGGGACTAAAAAAATATTTTCATCCATTTGCCATAAAAATAGAGGTCGGGAAAATCGTTTATATTTATAACCGACGAAGTTACCAAACAAGTAATGAATGACAATGAGCGAAACAAAAGAAGTAATTCGGCGTTAAAAGCCGATTACTTTTTCGAAAAAATATACGAAATTAAATTATATTTCTAAAAATAAGATTGCTTTACACAGATAGCAGGAAACGCGAATAGCGATTATCGCATTTACGTCTTAATGTTTCTTTAAAAGCTTTTTATATTTTCGCTTATTTATGCTAATCTGAAAGTCGGGAGCAATAATATGGAAAAAATACGGCCGACGGAGACACGGGTCTCCATAAAATGGCATAAGTGGGGCAAACTTGAAACATAATTTAGCTGTTTGAGAACTTGTCTTTGCTCTTAGTTGATATTTTTATTGTAAGCCTTTATCATATTTATCATGTATGGATTTTGGTAATATATTATACGTAGATATGATTAATGAAATGAGGAATAAGCAAACATATAAGAAATTTAATACCGGTTTTTGTGCTTCTCAGAATATTAATATCCTTTATTTAGGTATCAAAATTTCCAAGAAATTCTTCTCGTACTTACCCATTTCCTCATAAGGGCCTCCACCGCTTTAGAGCCGTAAAACAGGTAGGTTAAAAGGTTTGAAAAAAATATATATTTATTATTGATTCATGTACTATAAGGGTCACAAGTGCAGTCACACTCTATCAAAACAGAAAAGCCATTTTTTTTGTAGGCAACAGAATTTCAACATTTCGCGGTTAGTAGGAATAATCTATACTTTAATTTCTATACAAAATATTAAATAAGTTGTGGATAATTTAACTTCTTCTACAAACACTAGAGTTTTGAGTTTTGGGAGAGTATGACTGCACTTTTGACCCTTGACTGTACATTATTTTTGAAACATGGCTTTTTCGTGTAAATAATAGTTTTGTTTTGAAAAAAAAAAATAACAAGACGATATTTTCTCGCGACTTTTGGATACTCTTCCAAAACGACTTTTTATTTTATTTTTATTATTAAACGTTTAAAAATATTTTTACATAGAATAATAGAAGAAGCTAGAAGTTTTTCATAACTGAAATAGCAGATAACAGTTATGTAAATCAAAGAATATTTTGCAAACAAAACTGTCTAAAAGGAGGTTCAATATTGATATTCTGGCTCCGAGGCCCACGGCCATACTTAATCTTCACAACTGAAATTCGGCCTGAAAAATACAAGATAT
This sequence comes from Orthosia gothica, assembly GCA_949775005.1. Taxonomy (NCBI): domain Eukaryota; kingdom Metazoa; phylum Arthropoda; class Insecta; order Lepidoptera; family Noctuidae; genus Orthosia; species Orthosia gothica. Next base: position 19,777,004 of record OX459037.1, read on the forward strand.
CTTTATTAATTTAAAAAGTAACCCCTACAATTAACACTCCCAACATCTCGCAATATAATACGCAGAACGAAAAGCACAAAGCCACTCGTACTTTCTTACCACTTTGTTTTTTCACATCTAAAGAACACATGTTCGGAGGCGTGTTTATATGTAATGCTCGTCGCAAATTACAGTACTAACGAGTACTGTAAGAATTAAGTGAGCAATAACACATTGCTAACGATGCTTCGTACTTTAAGGAGGACTAAACGTGACAAAGAGCCCCGCTGCCTCTTAAACTGTGAGCGCTTATGAGCACTTGTTATTCCCCCTATCACTGTTCTTTGATAAGTATTTGTTTTAAATTGTTTTATTGTTTTGGAATTGTTCAAGTTTTAATGACTAAACCTGAGGGCCTACTGCGAAAACGTTACGTAACTTAAAAGTTCGCTTATATCAAATTGTAGAGAAACAGGGTTTGCCATTAAAAAGCATCCTCAAAGCATCCTTTAAAAATAAAATACACAAGTACCTCCTTAATACATTTTGTCAAGGTCACATTGTAGATAAGATAAGAAATTTTATTTGTTTAGTAGTAAAAAATATATGTTATTATTATATTAAAAAAAGGAGCTAGCTACGTCTGCCAACAAACTGCTTTGCAGTTTGGCAGAGGTAATATTTAAATTGTAACAACTTTTATCTGTGAATACACTTTACCATTTTTTTTTCTTTATTGTCACCTGATAGCACTTATTTAGTTCGGTACAAATTGAAGTTTACCTACACTGATAATAATTATTAGGACATGCGAACTTTTCTCTTTCTAACAACAAAAGTTTTTCTATTTGTTAGTTAGTTGTAGCAAGTCTCAATGATTTGTTTAAGTGTTAATGCCATTGAGTACGTTTAAGACGACGACACTCGCCAACGACTCTAAGAGAACAAAACGCGCACTCGTTTCACACCCGAGCGACCTAAAATTCAGTAGTTTTTTGTGTTTACTTGCCTTGTTAGCACTCATATTCTTTATTAATAAACTAGCGGACGCCTCGCGGTTTCACCCGTGTAGTTCCCGTTTTCGTGGGAATAGAGAGATAAAAAGTAGCCTATGTCACCCGGTGATAGTGTAGCTTGCCAACGGTGAAAGAATTTTTGAAATCGGTCCAGTAATTTTTAAGTTTATTCGTTACATACAAAAATACAAATCTTTCCTTTTTATAATATCAGTATAGAAGTATAGATATAGATTAAACTAGGAGCACACAATGTTTTTAGGTTATAAAATAACGACGTTGTCAGCTGAGTGCTATCTTCTGGGATACAGGCCTCGCCTAGTTCAGAAGATAGAGCCAATACCCTAAGTAAACCTCTCTTTACCACCACAATTGCTGCTAGATTATTATTATATAATGTGCATGATTTTAGTATACTTACCTAGTATTATGTACTTGTACTATGTAATTCTTGTTGCTATGTTGTTGAAACAATTTTTTTTTATTTGTCCTATAACTTAAAAAAAGCGTTCGATCAAGTTGTTTACATTAATGACCTCCCTTTTATGATGGCCAAATTATCGGCTATAATTCTATTTGCTGATGATACTTCGCTAATTTTTAAAATAGATAGAAAAGATACGGATGTCTTACATGTCAACGAAAGTCTAATTATTCTCTCAAAATGGTTCGCAACTAACAATCTTTTACTGAATGCGAAAAAAACAAAATGTCCAAAGTTCTCTTTACCAAATGTACCACAACTTGACCTAAATTTAAATCTTGACGGCAAAAATCTTGAAGTTATAGCTGAAACTGTAGTCTTAGGGATTACTATCGATTCAAAACTGCAGAGGGGCGCGCACATTAGAACTCTTTAGGGTAGGTTAAGTTCAGCTGCATATGCAGTAAGGAAAATAAGGCAGCTAACCGATATAGCCACAGCTAGGTTAGTATACTATGCTTATTTCCACAGTATTATGTCTTATGGCATTCTGCTGTGGGGATCAGCAGCTGATGTTGACTCAATTTTCATATTACAAAACAGGGCAAACCGCGCGATCTATAAAATGGGTCCTCGCGTGTCCCTCAGAAAAAATTTAAAGATATTATTATATTTTGGAATGTATTTTGTGCCCGCAAAAATCGAGGGCTTTTCAAAACTAGAAGCGACTTCCATAAATTAAATACACGCAGTAAACACGAAATTGTAAAACCCAAATTCAGATTAACGAAAACTAGCAAGTCTTATCTTATAAACAGTATAAGCTTTTATAACAAGTTGTCAAAGTCAGTTATAGAACTGACCGATGGAAAGTTCAAAAATCAAATCAAACGTGTCCTTATTAAAAAAGCATATTATAACATCAAGGACTACGTTGAAGATAAAACAATTTGGCTTTAGCTCCTTCTGCGCATGCGGCTTCCCTGGTAACTCATAAACGGCACAAATATGTGGATGTCTCTAACTATTCTCAATCTCATTTTTTCTTCATTTAATAAGACTTTTTACAATGGTTTTCAATCATCTTTATAGCCATTTGCTAAGAATAGTTACAGCACTGATAACAACATTTGTGACACATGTTAAATTTAGTCTTGTTATACTTTGTATAGATTCTTTTACCGATTGTTTTGTAAATGTGTGAACATTGTAGGCCTTCTAGATTTCTAGATTGTTAACTTTTGTTAAAATTTTATCTCGTTTTCCTTTTTTTTAAATCTTTTGTTTATTAATTATATAATATTATTTTTTTTAGTTTCTTACGACTTATTGTCGGGCCTGCGTTGTCCCCCATCTAAGTACTGCTGTAACATGGAAATATTGTAAAACCAAACAATTTTTTAAAAGAGTAACCATGGTGTTACTTGCCGGTTCTTCTCCATAGGAAATGACCAACCCGAACCGTGCACCTTTTGTCGACGTTTTATGAGTGCCCATGTAGGCCTATGTGAAATAAAATTATTGATTTTGAGTCAAAAGATTTTCAACTTTGTTTATTTGTTCATAGATCTATGCGACTACGGGAGTAGCTTTCCAAAATCACTTGGAAAACACTGCAATCCTACATTAGGAGTTTGGAGATATTTCAGCCAACTACTGTGCTGCATAACATTGTAAATTTTCTTTCAAGAGAAGCAACTAGATCTCAATATATCAGATTTCGAACAGTCGAAATCAAAATATATTTATTATATGAAAAACCTAGCTACTTTTTGCAGACCTCTGCAAAAAGTGCAACCTAGCTACCTTTTTACTTTACTTTAAGATCATGGGATATTTTTTATCCCGTGAAAGTAACTCTGTTTATCCGTCAGTTTGTTTCGCTTTTCATCATCATCATCATATCAGCCGAAAGACGTCCACTGCTGGACATAGGCCTCCCCCAAGCGTCGCCACTTTGACCGGTCCCGTGCGTCTCCCAACCAGCGGATCCCCGCAACCTTCAACCAGGTCATCGGTCCATCTGGTGGGAGGCCTTCCAACGCAACGTCTTCCGGTTCGCGGTCGCCACTCCAAAACTTTTCTGCCCCATCGGCCATCCGTTCTGCGAGCAATGTGCCCTGCCCACAGCTACTTAAGTTTGGCAATTATTCGGGCTATGTCGGTAACTCTGGTTCTCTTGCAGATCTCTACATTTCTGATTCGATCACGCAAGGAAACTCCGAGCATAGCCCTCTCTATTGGCCTTTGGGTGACTGTAAGCTTTCTGATGAGGCCTATTGTGAGCGACCACGTCTCAGAGCCATATGTCATCACTGGTAACACACACTGGTCATATACTTTCGTCTTGAGACAGTGTGGTAAGTTGGACGAGAAGATACCGCGCAACTTCCCGAACGCTGCCCAGCCGAGTCGGATTCGACGGTTGACCTCTTTCTCGAAGTTGGCCCTACCCAATTGGATCGTTTGTCCCAGGTAGACATAGTCGCCCACAACTTCGAGTGTAGAGTCTCCGACCTTGATAGGAGTGAGTGTAACATGGGCATTCAACATCACCTTGGTGTTGTCCATGTTCATCCTAAGACCCACTCTTTCGAAAGCTCTACTAAGATCATCGAGCATTGTACTGAGGTCCTCCATGGTCTCAGCCGTAACCACGTTATCATCGGCAAACCGAAAGTGAGTGATGTACTCGCCACTGACGTTGATGCCTAGCCCTCTCCAGTCCAGAACCTTGAAGACATCTTCCAGTGCAGCGGTAAACAGCTTCGGAGATATGACGTCTCCCTGTCTCACACCTCGCTGCGGAAGGACGGGTTTCGAAGTCTGATCCTCAAGTCGAACTGACATGGTGGCGTTTTTGTACAAACACTTCAACACTTCAATGTACCGTTAGTCAATTTGGCACCGTTGGAGGGACTGCAGTACAGCCCAAGTCTCGATCGAATCGAAGGCTTTCTCGTAGTCCACAAACGCTAAACAGAGAGGCAGCTCTTCGATCTTCTGTATAACCTGCCGCAGCGTAAGTATGTGGTTCTGCAGTGCTGAAGCCTTTACGGAATCCGGCTTGTTAAACCTGCGCACGAGACGATTCCTGATGACTCTTGAAGACAGCTTGTAGACATGGCTAAGTAGTGAGATGGGCCTATAGTTTTTCAGTAAGGCATAGTCACCATTCTTGAAGAAGAGTACAACCGCACCCCTGCACCATGCCTGTGGCGTTTTCCCTTCGAGTTTGACGGAATCAAACAGCTTCTGAAGGGCCTTAAGTACTGGTTTTCCACCCGCCTTCAGGAGTTCGGACGCAATTCCGTCATCACCCGGTGCCTTGTTGTTCTAAAGCTGTTTCAGAGCCATCCTTATCTCATACAGGCTGACTTCCGGAATGTCTTCGGTATAGTGTCGGGTTGATCTAGCTCTAGGGTCATTCGCTAGATTCGCGACGGGTTTACTGGTTGATGTGTACAACTGCCCATAGAATGTCTCAATCTCCCTCAGAAGCTCCGGTTTGGCGAACACGAACCTATCATCATCGGTCTTCAGTTTCGTGAGCTGGCTCTGCCCAATAGACAGATCTCTTGCAAAGACCTTGGAGCCCTTGTTCCTCTCAATAGCGTCTTTAAAACCTTCGGTATTAAAGCGGTGGAGGTCGCTTTTCAAGGACTTTGAGATCCATCTATTTAGCTGCCGGTATTTCAACACATCGTCTGAAGATAGCAATATCATCTCACGCCTCTCCTTAATGAGCTTGAGAGAAGGATCAGAGAGCTTTATGTCCCTATCTGTACGGCAGGTTTTGAAAAACTTAGACCCGACCGTATGGACAGCTTCCACGAACCCATCGCTGTATTCGTCCACGGAGCTCCCTAGGCACTGGAAACGATTCTGGAGTTCAAGCTGAAAGGTCTCGGGGTTTTGGACCTGGATCTGTGATGGGCAGAGCATGGACTTCATCGTTCGAGATCTTTTAAGCTTAACATTTATATTCAATGTGCCTCTTACCATGCGGTGATCGCTCCCGGTTTTCACCGAATTGATCACAGAGACATCATTGAACATTTGCTTCTTGGTTGACATGATGAAGTCGATCTCGTTTTTAGCTGCACCATCGGGGCTTTGCCAGGTCCACTGCCTGTGCTCACGCTTACTAAAGAAGGAGTTCATCATGTAGAGGCCCTCCTTCTCCATAAAACTGGCCAGTAGGTGACCCCGGTGGTTCCAACGTCCAACTCAAAATTGCCCCACTTGCAGCTCATCCTCGTCTCGTTTTCCCAGTTTTGTGTTGAAGTCCCCCATGACAACGGTGAAGTGAGGTTAAAAAAAACCATGCATGGCTCTAGAGATATCCTCATACATGGCCTCTACTTCGTCGTCGGGGTGTGCCGAGGTCGGGGCGTAGACCTGTATGACCTACAGCGAATATCTTGCGGATATTCTGAGAATAAGGTAAGCCACTGGTTACACACTCTCGATCTTCACCACGTTGTTCACAAGGGACTTGTGGGTGATAAACCCGACACCAACCTGGGACTGCCGGTCACAAACCTAAGCGAAAGCGAAACACATTACGCGACTGGGTAATGTGTTTCGCGCGTATCTTGTATGTATGTATGTTTGTATCTATGTAATATTCTTTATTACCTCATATCTTTTAAACCACTTGACCAAATTATATAATTAAGACATCGATAGATAAGTCTTGACCGCCCAAGTATTAGGTGCAGTTCTAAAAAAACAAACATGGCGGATTTTGGGCGCCGTATTGTGCGGGTCCCAATTTATTTTTCTTCCAAACCCATCGAGTGGGGTATTAAAATGAAGGGTTTTAAGAGTTGATTACAAAAATATATACCACTTATATGTTTAAAGTAATTCGAAAAATATAACTAAAAGTTGTAAATAAAAAAAGTTTATTTAAAAATCAAAAACCCAACTGCTTACAAAAAGCTGTTAACAAGAAAAAATCATGCTGTGCAGTCGGAGGATCAGGTGGTCAGCCAGTTTGCGAATATGTTTCCTCAACAGTCGGGTTTTTGATTTTTAAATAAACTTTTTCTATTTTACTTTATTCTTTCTCTTGTTCACGATTTATTGTTATTTTTTGGTAATTTGATAATTTCTTCTGAAACAATTTTTCATGTATTTTGAGAACCTGGTAAATTGAGAATCTGGTATTCTGAGATCGAACCCAGAAAACATATTTAGATACTTACTGAAATAACTTTTTTTCCTGATCTCATATTTTTAACTATTCCCAAACCACTACAACTCCTGAAAGCTAGAATCAACAGTGGCGACCACCAGAATATCGCCGAGGCAATGAAGCTCGACGAAGTCCCGGAAAATGAATATTAACTGTCCAGGATCCCGCAACGAAATTAATCAGAAAATAATAACGGAGGAGTGGAAAAAAAAAGCCACTGCCCCACACATCAAGCAGGAGACAGAACAAACAAGGCCAATAGTCACAAATGGTCGTTTACAACTATGGAGGACGATACAAAAGAAGAAGTTCACAATAATCAAATGATAACCTTAAAAAATATTTTGTTTATTCTTTTGCGGCCTATTTCCAAACCTAATTGTTATACAAAACATCTAAATTAACCCTAGTATTAAATTACTTACATAACATTAAGCATTTAAAACTTTCACAGTACTTAGCTAATATTTATTTATAAACGCAGCTTGGGGCGGTCTTAGGACTTTCAAGTTCTTACACGAAGTTCGGGGCAACCGCGCCGGCTCGGGACACAAATTAATAGTAGTTCTATGTATTGTCGTTGAGAACTGTTTTATCAACAATGTACCATTTGTTTGGTCTTAGTAAATGGTTCAATTTTGTTGTTAACCATTTTGATTGTTAAGACAAATTTCGCCTGAATAAAGAGCGTATTGAGAATAGTTTAGGCACCATTCCACTTGGTCTTCTTATTTTCGAGTCGATGGAAAACTTTTTAGATACTTTTAGCCCAGTAGGTGGCCACGTTAATCAATCAGCTCCTCTAAAGTGCACTTGGGCTCTAGCATATGTGTGCACAGGGGCATAGCACTCACATCCACATCGCATCGCATTGGTTAATATTCCGAATAGCCAGAGTGCTTCTCATCCACATTTTTCACAATCCTACTCAGAAACAGAAGGCCTCTTGGAGGTCCTCCAGTAATCTCTGCTATATATTGAATGATTAAATCGTTAATATAGAAATTTTACGCTATTTAATTGCACACACTAGCATAATCACCCACATACACCCCACACACACACACCACCCCAACACCACACATACACAATCCCCATACACACACACACTTATACACAGGTACTTCTGTTTTTCCTAATTTATGTTTTTTAAATATTGTAACCCTAGCTTACTCACCAACCGTTTTCTGATCTCTATCTTGACATTGTATACTCGTCTATGCTACTATTATCTGCAATTGTAATTGTTTATAACAAGCGATGTGAGGTGGAGGCCTGGTGACCTGTAACACAGGTTTTATTTACCTACCACAGGCACCAGCGATCCACAACCAAATTTGTAAATTACAATTTAACATAATATTTTTTTGTTTTGTAATTGGTTTGTGGTGAGAAATAAACGATTTTATTATTATTATTTTTATTATGCGCAAACCCAAAGTCTCAGATTCTTGGTATAACCCGATACACAAGACTGAAGAGGCATCTTCTGGGCTCGCTCGTTCCATCTTAGATCACATCCATCACTTTCTACCAGCGAGACAGATCAGGGTCTCTATCAAGAGTTGGGTTATCACGAAATAAAAAGATTGGTAAATATTCACTGAAATAACACCACTCAGAATCCACATGAAATGTTTCAGTAATAATGGTTACCTATTTTCTTCTTATCTTTTTTACTCTTTTTTGCTCTTAATTTTCTCGAAAAAAAACAGTATATCAGGTACTTACGATACACGTGGATCGACGATATTAAAACGTGTCATAACGAAATTTTCACACAGAAACCCAAACACGATGTTACCTAATTAAAAATTTACACACAATCTACTGTCCAGTTAAGGGCGGATTGTTTACTTGTTAAATTTACGGATCCAAACTTTTGGTTATAACAAAGCTGGACATGAAATACTAACATAACAATATTCCAGAGACCGGGAAAAATAAATATACTTAGATTAAAATTCGTTAATTACTTAAAGCGCTATTATACGCCCCAATGTTAACGCAGTACTGGTCGTGCGCGCGCTCGATGCCAAAATATCGTTATTGGCCTCCTTTTGAACAGTTTTGTTTGCAAAATATTATTTTGATTTACATATGCTATGTTAGTTATGAAGAAATTCCAGCCATCAATTTTTCTGTGTAAAAATATTTTAAACGTCAAGTCGTTTTGGAGGAGTTTCCAAACGTTGCGAAAAAATATCGTGTTATTAATCACTTCAAAAGTTCAAAATTATGTACATGAATCAATTTTTTTTTTTTTTTCAAACCTTTTAACCTAGCCGTTACTAAGGAGTATGCTTTAGAAAGTTACCGGTTTACGGCACTAAAGGGTATGTAGGCCCTTAAGATTGATTATAAAGTTCCCGCAGACAGCAGCGAAGCAAGAATGCTTTAACGGTACGACATGTTTTCAACGCAACTGGTATAAATTGCTTCATAAGTGGAACAAACGTGTCGTCGCATAGTTGTCGCATTGTCAAGAAGCAACTATCTGATGGAGCCTTTAGGTTATATTTTAAACAATCAAAGGACTTCTTTACATCTGTAAGAGTATCAACAAATATCTACTCATATTCCCATAGGAGTTTTCTGAGTAGATATAGGTATTTTAACCTTTTTTAGTGCTATCTTCATTTAATATTTTCATGAATTTCACAAAGCTTCAGCGGTTATCTTACTGCGGCTGATTTTATCTGGCGCGCTAATGAAAGATCTTTGCATAATGCAAATCCATGGCTACCTGGGAGAGCGAAAATAAAAAATTGCTGTAATTGTATTAAAAAGTTTACGATGGGATTTCAATTCTTACTGTTTAGACTGCTTATTTTTCTTTCCTTTTCTGTAAATTTCTTTTCATTTCGATTACAGTCTGAATAAAGTCGGCTCTAAATAATAAAAACGAATACATTCTGAATAAAGTTGGTTAAATTTAGAGTCCATCAATTTCTAAGAAGTGCAGGCAAAATGACAAGTATGAATCGATATTAGAAAAACGAAACGAAACAGTCCAAATGAAGGATGATGAACTCCAAAAATATTCAACGAGCAGACAAAAAGTCCTGCACCCGATTTCCGCTAGTGAATTCGGCAAGGCGAAGGGTTTGACCGCTATCAAATTGACCAATCACATTCGAGATGAATGACGCGATGTGGATTTCCGTCTGTGTGATTGGTCCGATTGATAGCAGTCAAACCCTTTGAGTTGCCGTATTCACTTACGCAATAAGGCTGCTGGTCTTGTAAAACCAACCATTTATAATTTATCAAACAGCGAAGGTGTACACGCACTGTGTTTCAAATGCGTTGGAATTATATATGTACGTAAATATATTTTGTTTATTCTTTTGCGGCCTATTTCCAAACCTAATTGTTATACAAAACATCTAAATTAACCCTAGTATTAAATTACTTACATAACATTAAGCATTTAAAACTTTCACAGTACTTGGCTAATATTTATTTATAAACGCAGCTTGAGGCGGTCTTAGGACTTTCAAGTTCTTACGAGAAGTTCGGGGCAACCGCGCCGGCTCGGGACACAAATTAATAGTAGTTCTATGTATTGTCGCTGAGAACTGTTTTATCAACAATGTACCATTTGGTTGGTCTTATTAAATGGTTCAATTTTGTTGTAAGGCAAATTTCGCCTGAAACAAGAACGTATTGAGAATAGTTTAGGCACCGTTCCACTTGGTCTTCTTATTTTCGAGTCGATGGAAAACTTTTTAGATACTTTGAGCCCAGTAGGTGGCCACGTTAATCAATCAGCTCCTCTAAAGTGCACTTGGGCTCTAGCATATGTGTGCACAGGGGCATAGCACTCACATCCACATCGCATCGCATAGGTTAATATTTCGAATAGCCAGAGTGCTTCTCATCCACATTTTTATTATGCGCAAACCCAAAGTCTCAGATTCTTGGTATAACCCGATACACAAGACTGAACAGGCATCTTCTGGGCTCGCTCATTCCATCTTAGATCACATCCATCACTTTCTACCAGCGAGACAGATCAGGGTCTCTATCAAGAGTTGGGTTATCACGAAATAAAAAGATTGGTAAATATTCACTGAAATAACACCACTCAGAATCCACATGAAATGTTTCAGTAATAATGGTTACCTATTTTCTTCTTATCTTTTTTACTCTTGTTTGCTCTTACTTTGCTCGAAAAAAAAACAGTATATCAGGTACTTGCGATACACGTGGATCGACGATATTAAAACGTGTCATAACGATATTTTCACACAGAAACCCAAACACGATGTTACCTAATTAAAAATTTACACACAATCTACTGTCCAGTTAAGGGCGGATTGTTTACTTGTTAAATTTACGGATCCAAACTTTTGGTTATAACAAAGCTGGACATGAAATACTAACATAACAATATTCCAGAGACCGGGAAAAATAAATATACCTAGATTAAAATTCGTTAATTACTTAAAGCGCTATTATACGCCCCAATGTTAACGCAGTACTGAGGCCCTAGCACGAGTTTCTGCGTAATTGGATCGACTACGTTAACGTATCGCCTCCGACAATTTTTGTATGCAAAATGAATCAGCGCCATGTGTCCGTATTTGGAACTAACAAATCGGTAGCACAAGTTTTTGACAATTGCCTTCGTATCGAGTTTACGTATTTACGTAGCGTTAACGCTCCAAATGTATGGGAATCGGTAGCACAAGTTTTCATTTTGACATGTAGTATCGAGTTTTACGCAAGGTGTGACGAAAGCACGTCGAAAACTATCTCACTGACATTTTCTTGGTGAGACATTTCACGTCAAATAATTTTCCGTATTTATTTCGGTATTTTTACAATATTATGCCTGATTATGCCATTTAATCATGAAGAAAAGGGGAACGCATGCTGTCTATTGATTATCTTACGTCCTTTTTTAATAAATAGGCTAGGAGAAGATGTTAAACGAGGTAGGTAACATTTTCATTTTCTTTGTGAACAAACAGTAATAGTTTCTTATAATAAACCATTTCTATAAGTTATTGATGCTAACCACACATAGAGCGGCCTTCCTGCCGTGGTGGAGTATGATCTCTTGCGCGTTATTCGCCGCAACTCTACGTTTTTCTTGCGGTGCTCAATAATTATCAGGACTCATTTGAAGATTCATGAATTGAAGAAAACGGCGATATGCTTTATAAATTAGAGATTATCCCTTATATAATACTTGTATGCACGTATGCCTATATATTATGCAACCGGTTTATACCGGTATAAAAAGATAATTTGGGAATATGGATTAGAATTTCGGATATACAACATTGACGGCTAAAATGTTCTTGACTTCTCTATTAACAACAATACTAACCTAAAATGTATTAATATAACATCTTCTTCAGCAGATCTTGTGGCAATGGTTGCAGTTTGCAGTATTTTATGTAGCAAAAACCGTAATGCGTTCTACAAGTCTAGCTAGTCTGTCGATGATAAACACAGACAGATGTACAACGAAAGAGAAAACTAGGACTAAAATGAAATAGAATCCCTTCGCAGCGTGAAGAACGGTCTAGTATAAATACCTTTCATCGTAATTGCCACCTGCCAGCCAATGTTCCAGAATCCAGAGTAATCCTTATGGACGAGAAATCGATGCAGAGAATGGACTGTAATAGGACTCTCTTTCAAAACAATATAAAATAATCCTAAGTCATATCGTTCCGTATGCGTACATGGAAAGCCTAGTTGGCTCACTCAGCCTGTTTTTATTAAAAAATCCTACTTCTTGTTGATATTGATTGAATTTATTATATTTCTAACATGTATATAAGTAGCCGTGAATTGACTAGGTAACTAACTAAGCTATAAATGTGATAATAAATACCTGTATAAACAGAAACTATATGTTTTTCCTAATTTTCCTAATCCAAACATACATAAACTAACGCTTTTTTCGGATAGGGGTAAGTAGGTAGAAACTACAGAATGTCACATGCTACGTACGTTCATACAGCTGCACGCACGCTGGTTATTACATGCACGCGCTGGCCTTTCTGAAGAACATCACAAAAAGATCTGATGCGGACGGTGTAAGTACCCGCGGTTGCCGTGGGATAGTATCCCACTGTAGTTTGACGTGCTTTCCATGCTCTGAGTCCGGCGACTCTGCTTGTGGCACACGCCACCACGAACCCCTGAATGAGTGGTAGGTATTACGAGGACGACACACATACAAGAGCCACGTTTTGACTAAAGAAATAAAATGCGAGCTTTTTCTTGAAAAATCTTGTTGCATGTGTTTTACGCCATTTTTTTGCATTCGTCTTTACTTAGCTGAAATCTTTAGAGCCTTATTTAATAAACCTTTTAAACATACATTATTTAATACCTTTGAATTGATTGTTTACTTAGTATACACAACCCTTATTGACATCGACAATAATAATTACACATTTTATAACAATTAAAAAGTTCGTAGAATAATAACATCAACAAGTAAAATTTAAAACACCCCCGACACATTTATCTTGCGTAAACACCCCGATTCAAGCAGTGAAACGACCATAACTTGTAAACGGCTGAACCGATTTTATTCAAACATCACATAATCGACAAAATCACCTTTCAAACGAAAAAAACAAAATCCGTTCATCAGTTTAGGCGCTATGATGCCACAGACAGACACACAGACACACAGGTACACAGATACACACCAACACAGCAACACACGTGAAACTTATAACACCCCTTTAAAAATTCCGGTTTGATACACTTTCATTACATTGAATGATCGAATATGGCGTAAACGTGTGGACCGATTTACATTATTCAAACGGATAAAATGGTTCTACGTCTAGACCTTTCATTTCACACCAAAATCGTTGAAATATCCCTATTAACAAAAATCATGTTTTCAAGTTACGTAATTATACGACACTGCACTCATCACAAAATTTATTTAAAATCTGGCCAAGTGCGAGTCGGACTCGCGCACGAAGGTTTCCGTACCATTATCGCAAAAAATAGCAAAAATGTCACGTTTGTTGTATGGGAGCCCTACTTAAATATTTATTTTATTCTGTTTTTAGTATGTGTTGGTATAGCGGCAACAGAAATACATCATCTGTAAAAATTTCAGCTGTCTAGCTATCACGGTTCATGAGATACAGCCTGGTGACAGACAGACACGGATCGTGAAGTCTTAGTAATAGGGTCCCGTTTTTACCCGACTGCCGAAGGAGGGTAATGTGTTTATCAGTCTATGTATGTATGTATGTATGTATGTTTGTTCCTATGTGGCGTTCCAGAGACCAAACGCGTTGGCCGATTTTGATGATTCTTACGTCAATCGATTCGTCTTAACCCTGCGAGTGTCATAGGCTACGTTAAAATTGGACAATAGAAAAATGGCGGATTTTGGGCGCCATATTGTGGGGTCCCAAATTTTTTTTTTCTTCCAAAACCAGTGTGTGGGGTATCAAAATAAAGGGTTTTAAGAGGTGATTTTTACCCTTTGGGTACGAAACTCTAAATACTATCTTTATCTCTATCTATTTATCTTCTCAAGATGGTCAAACCATCTCAGCATACCTACGATTTTCAGTTAATACATCTTTGTTTAAACCACAACGTTGTCTTATTACATCTTTCTCTATCTCATCTTCGTTCTTCAATCTATCATTCAAAATTACATAACACATAGGCACTTCCTATTCTAAACATTTTGTTTGCTATATTTGTACAAGATAATCTCTGAAAGGAAACGCCTGCCGTTCCTACCGCTAGGTGTAGCAGTAAAAACTTTATGGGCTGATCATGAATTTACATAATGCATTGATTAAATAAAATACAGATTTAATTAACAAAACTTTGTATTATATAATGTTCTTGTAACTTTGTATTCATCATAATGAATTGGTAGAGTATGTAAGATTCCAACCATAGCTCATGGCTGCTCCAAACGCTTGAAATAGCATGAAGAGCATTTGTACTAAAACGGTTGTAAATATGTAGATACTATTTAACGTCGTAAGTTATAAAATAATCCCCCAATTCCTTCGTTGGATGTCACTATTGCACAAAGAGACGTATAGCTTGCAGGCTTTGAAGACATCACGGCTGCAGTCTTGTAGACGGTGGTGCAAGCGATCGGCATGGCTTGTCTTCTCTTAGTGGCAATGCTGGCTTATATTGTTGCGGTTTCGAGAAAGGCTTTTGGCTAGTACCAGGAATATTTTACTCGTCATCTCCTGTTGGTAAAAGAAGTTCATATAGAACAAAATACAAAGATTCTGAAACTAAATACAACATTGTTGGTCGTGCAGTGTTATTGGACCTTTCCATTAGGAATTTCTTAGTGGCAACCCGGAGTCTCACTCTGTGTGCTGTGCACGGCAATAGGCCCGCCTCTTACTACATGAGACCTCATGGGATTGAGCGGATGAAGCGCATTTTGCATAATTGTATAAATCTGTGCAATAAACTTACTTTTTTGCTTCTTTATGAAGTTCACCATGATGATGAATTGAGTGAAGCAAGTTCTTTTGGGATTTGTTAATTCTAAAATCACAGAACCGTCGTACGTAACAGATTTAATCTAAATCTGGTAAATTAAAATAATTATTTGAAATGACAATAAACAACAATAGACGTTTACACCTTAGGGTCTGCTCACACCGAGAAGCAATGCGTACTTATAAACCGCGCGGCAATAAAAAATTCATAAAAAAACCCGACTGCTTTAAAAGCGAACTGAAAAGTCGTAAACAAGGAAAAATCATGCTGTGCAGTCGGAGGATACATATTCGCCGGCTGGCTGACCAAAATCTGGTGTATCCTCCGCCTGCACAGCATGATTTTTCCTTGTTTACGACTTTTCAGTTCGCTTTTAAAGCAGTCGGGTTTTTTGATTTTTTTAATTAAGTTTTTTTATTTATAACTTTTTAGTTAGTTTTTTCGAATTAGATACATTTAAACATATATATGTTATATATTTTTGAAATCACCTCTTAAAACCCTTTATTTTGATACCCCACACGATGGGTTTGGAAGAAAAAAAAAATTGGGCCCCCACAATATGGCACCCAAAATCCACCATTTTTCTATTATCCAATTTTAATGTAGCCTATGACACTCGCAGGGTTAAGACGCATCGATTGACGTACGAATCATCAAAATCGGCCAACGCGTTTGGTCTCTGGAACGCCACATAGGAACAAACATACATACATACTTACATACATACATACATACATACTTACATACATACATACATACATAGACTGATAAACACATTACCCTCCTTCGGCAGTCGGGTAAAAAGTGATGGATGAGATCCTCCAACCGATGAATACATTTTTGTAATTTATTTATTCATATATTAATTTAATTATATTATTATACATAATATTATTATGCGTAAAGTGTGAACTATTAAGTGGGCAATCATGGTGAACAATAAGTAAGGTAGGTATATTTATTATATCTAGCATTCTGGGCATGATTGCTGACAGGCTGTGTTGTATTGAATTCAGCTGGAATACTGAAGCAAAGATGGTTGCCTGTGTGTAATCGTTAAATGTTTGTTTGTTTAAATGTTTTTATTGTGTTACTAACATAGGTATAAGTTTTTTTACATCGTTCTCACATAACTATGTATTTTTCCTGTAACCAAATACCTACTTATAATTGAACTTTATTGAAGACAAAGAGTGTCTGTGGAGTATCTTGCACGTTCTTCTCCATAGAGACTTACTGAGGCTTGCGAATGTGCAACTAGATTCATCTTTTGTTTGATTATTAAAAATGTCTTTAAATGGTTTAGTTGAAATAAAGTATTTTGATTTTGTTAAGTTTATATTGTTTTTAATACTATGAATATAATATGTATTTTGGTTAAGTTATTCTTTGGGCCTTGTTGCCTTTAATAAATGAATTTAACATTTCGTATAATTAGGTATTGAAAGTTTCGGTGTAAACGTGCAAAATACCTAATTTTACCAACCACTGAGTTTGCTCGTCGCATGAATTTTGCAACTAGACGCGTTTGCATCAGTGTGCTAACGGTTTAATATTTTTGTAATTTGAAGGAAACCGTCAAACATTAAGTGACAATTGTCATACGTCATGTACGGGACCGTTCAAAACCGAACAATTTATCATAAATAAATACCCCAATAAACTGAAATTTTCAATGACTTATTAAAAAAAAGAATTAATGAAAATGTTAAATATGTTTTAACATGTGTTTATCACAAACATTTTTTCAGTTTTAGTCTCTAAATTATTTAAAACAAAGTTACTCGTTTTTTTTTTCTATTTTCAAAACGCACCATTTACTACAAACCAATCCAAACGCTATTGGATTCTCGGCCTTAATAAACCATAGTCAATTACTACTTCCGAGTTGTCGCAAGACGTTTTTTTGAACTCGTGCTGCCAAAATAACTTGTCGCAGCATCGAGTACGTTTTCGTCTGGTAAAATGTCTCGATGACGATACGAAAACGTCAGAAACTTGTGCTAGGGGCTCAGTACTGCCAATTCAATTTTTAGTTTCTTACTAAATAAATTCGTTCGGCAACGTAATTACTTTTGCGTTCCGTTTCACTTAGATAAAATTTGAACACCAGAGTTTTAACTTAAAGCTATCATTCTCGAACAGGTACCAACTTGGGAAATCACGCCAAAATATAGACAGCCAAATGGAAACGCTCCTCAGTAAAATAAAAGAACAAATGGCGGTACAGACAAATGCAATAACGGAGTCAGTAAAAGAGCGAGTGCTGGAAGTCCTGGATACGAAATTGACGATGGCCATTGAGGAAAATGATCAAGGCCCTTGCAAGGATAAATAAACAAAAGAAAAGAGAAAAATATTGCGACACACACGTAGCTACGCTTAATGCACGATCTTTGAACAAGAAACAGCAATTGAATAAATAAAATGGGACATCATAGGAATAAGCGAAATGAGAAGATTGGGCGAAGTAATAGAAGACCATGGAAAATATCTATTACATTATTAAGACAATACGGTGTTGGCTTTGTGATAAAAAGGAAATATATTAACGGAAAAGAAGAAGAAAAATTTAAGAAAGAATTGCCATTTTAACATTAAACTTCCCCTGCAAAAAGGCAGAGATCAATCCTGGTCTATTATCAAAGTGTACTCACCGACTGAATCCGATATGAAAGAAGATATAGCCAAAATAGAGGATTTTTATAAAAAAAAATATATGCGCTGCACACAAAAGTATAATTATAATGGGCGACTTTAATGGTCAAATTGGAGAATGCAATAGAGGCGAAGAATATAGTTCTCGCCAAACTTCTTGACCACCCTGAAGTTGGCTACAATGGCTGCGCAGTAGTAAATCTCATACAAAAACAGCACCGTTTCGTTCCTCGCGCAACCGGTAAATCAACTTCAGGGCGGCCAAGAAGTTTGGCGAGGACTATACACAGTGGGAAGGTACGATTATGGCAACAGCCGCAAAAATGGGGCTCTGGTTAATTTGTGCCTAGAAAACAAACTTAGTATATTAAAGAGCTTCTACAAAAAGAAAAAGAATACAAAATGGACTTGGACTTCCAAAAGGGTTGTATAAAAATTAAATAGATTATGTTCTGTCCAACAATTTAAAAGCTTTTAAGAACTCATCCATCATTCACAAATTAAACTTTAATTCTGAACAAAGTCGGAAGTTGCAGAAAAAATTGGTACCTAGTATGAACATAATTAGTACCGATGAGCTACTGAACAACCTATAAAAAGTATTAAGCAGCATAGAAGGAAAAGAAACTAACTAAACAACACTACTCAATGAAAGAAAAGAGCTTCTACGAGCTGAGAAATAAGGGAAAACTTAAGCAGATATCAGAAGTAAGCAAAAAGATTAACTAAAAAATAAGGAAAGATTTAGGAGTAAAGAAAACGTTTAAAGAACTGGACTAAAAGAAGGATTGGATGCCAAATGTGAATGATAAACTGGGAAAACGGACTATTAAAAGAACTGACATATTAAACATTGCTACGGAATTCTATAAAGATCGAGGCCCTAGCACGAGTTTCTGCGTAATTGGATCGACTACGTTAACGTATCGCCTCCGACAATTTTTGTATGCAAAATGAATCAGCGCCATGTGTCCGTATTTGGAACTAACAAATCGGTAGCACAAGTTTTTGACAATTGCCTTCGTATCGAGTTTACGTATTTACGTAGCGTTAACGCTCCAAATGTATGGGAATCGGTAGCACAAGTTTTCATTTTGACATGTAGTATCGAGTTTTACGCAAGGTGTGACGAAAGCACGTCGAAAACTATCTCACTGACATTTTCTTGGTGAGACATTTCACGTCAAATAATTTTCCGTATTTATTTCGGTATTTTTACAATATTATGCCTGATTATGCCATTTAATCATGAAGAAAAGGGGAACGCATGCTGTCTATTGATTATCTTACGTCCTTTTTTAATAAATAGGCTAGGAGAAGATGTTAAACGAGGTAGGTAACATTTTCATTTTCTTTGTGAACAAACAGTAATAGTTTCTTATAATAAACCATTTCTATAAGTTATTGATGCTAACCACACATAGAGCGGCCTTCCTGCCGTGGTGGAGTATGATCTCTTGCGCGTTATTCGCCGCAACTCTACGTTTTTCTTGCGGTGCTCAATAATTATCAGGACTCATTTGAAGATTCATGAATTGAAGAAAACGGCGATATGCTTTATAAATTAGAGATTATCCCTTATATAATACTTGTATGCACGTATGCCTATATATTATGCAACCGGTTTATACCGGTATAAAAAGATAATTTGGGAATATGGATTAGAATTTCGGATATACAACATTGACGGCTAAAATGTTCTTGACTTCTCTATTAACAACAATACTAACCTAAAATGTATTAATATAACATCTTCTTCAGCAGATCTTGTGGCAATGGTTGCAGTTTGCAGTATTTTATGTAGCAAAAACCGTAATGCGTTCTACAAGTCTAGCTAGTCTGTCGATGATAAACACAGACAGATGTACAACGAAAGAGAAAACTAGGACTAAAATGAAATAGAATCCCTTCGCAGCGTGAAGAACGGTCTAGTATAAATACCTTTCATCGTAATTGCCACCTGCCAGCCAATGTTCCAGAATCCAGAGTAATCCTTATGGACGAGAAATCGATGCAGAGAATGGACTGTAATAGGACTCTCTTTCAAAACAATATAAAATAATCCTAAGTCATATCGTTCCGTATGCGTACATGGAAAGCCTAGTTGGCTCACTCAGCCTGTTTTTATTAAAAAATCCTACTTCTTGTTGATATTGATTGAATTTATTATATTTCTAACATGTATATAAGTAGCCGTGAATTGACTAGGTAACTAACTAAGCTATAAATGTGATAATAAATACCTGTATAAACAGAAACTATATGTTTTTCCTAATTTTCCTAATCCAAACATACATAAACTAACGCTTTTTTCGGATAGGGGTAAGTAGGTAGAAACTACAGAATGTCACATGCTACGTACGTTCATACAGCTGCACGCACGCTGGTTATTACATGCACGCGCTGGCCTTTCTGAAGAACATCACAAAAAGATCTGATGCGGACGGTGTAAGTACCCGCGGTTGCCGTGGGATAGTATCCCACTGTAGTTTGACGTGCTTTCCATGCTCTGAGTCCGGCGACTCTGCTTGTGGCACACGCCACCACGAACCCCTGAATGAGTGGTAGGTATTACGAGGACGACACACATACAAGAGCCACGTTTTGACTAAAGAAATAAAATGCGAGCTTTTTCTTGAAAAATCTTGTTGCATGTGTTTTAGGCCATTTTTTTGCATTCGTCTTTACTTAGCTGAAATCTTTAGAGCCTTATTTAATAAACCTTTTAAACATACATTATTTAATACCTTTGAATTGATTGTTTACTTAGTATACACAACCCTTATTGACATCGACAATAATAATTACACATTTTATAACAATTAAAAAGTTCGTAGAATAATAACATCAACAAGTAAAATTTAAAACACCCCCGACACATTTATCTTGCGTAAACACCCCGATTCAAGCAGTGAAACGACCATAACTTGTAAACGGCTGAACCGATTTTATTCAAACATCACATAATCGACAAAATCACCTTTCAAACGAAAAAAACAAAATCCGTTCATCAGTTTAGGCGCTATGATGCCACAGACAGACACACAGACACACAGGTACACAGATACACACCAACACAGCAACACACGTGAAACTTATAACACCCCTCTTTTTCCGGCGGGGGTTAAAAATTCCGGTTTGATACACTTTCATTACATTGAATGATCGAATATGGCGTAAACGTGTGGACCGATTTACATTATTCAAACGGATAAAATGGTTCTACGTCTAGACCTTTCATTTCACACCAAAATCGTTGAAATATCCCTATTAACAAAAATCATGTTTTCAAGTTACGTAATTATACGACACTGCACTCATCACAAAATTTATTTAAAATCTGGCCAAGTGCGAGTCGGACTCGCGCACGAAGGTTTCCGTACCATTATCGCAAAAAATAGCAAAAATGTCACGTTTGTTGTATGGGAGCCCTACTTAAATATTTATTTTATTCTGTTTTTAGTATGTGTTGGTATAGCGGCAACAGAAATACATCATCTGTAAAAATTTCAGCTGTCTAGCTATCACGGTTCATGAGATACAGCCTGGTGACAGACAGACACGGATCGTGAAGTCTTAGTAATAGGGTCCCGTTTTTACCCGACTGCCGAAGGAGGGTAATGTGTTTATCAGTCTATGTATGTATGTATGTATGTATGTTTGTTCCTATGTGGCGTTCCAGAGACCAAACGCGTTGGCCGATTTTGATGATTCTTACGTCAATCGATTCGTCTTAACCCTGCGAGTGTCATAGGCTACGTTAAAATTGGACAATAGAAAAATGGCGGATTTTGGGCGCCATATTGTGGGGTCCCAAATTTTTTTTTTCTTCCAAAACCAGTGTGTGGGGTATCAAAATAAAGGGTTTTAAGAGGTGATTTTTACCCTTTGGGTACGAAACTCTAAATACTATCTTTATCTCTATCTATTTATCTTCTCAAGATGGTCAAACCATCTCAGCATACCTACGATTTTCAGTTAATACATCTTTGTTTAAACCACAACGTTGTCTTATTACATCTTTCTCTATCTCATCTTCGTTCTTCAATCTATCATTCAAAATTACATAACACATAGGCACTTCCTATTCTAAACATTTTGTTTGCTATATTTGTACAAGATAATCTCTGAAAGGAAACGCCTGCCGTTCCTACCGCTAGGTGTAGCAGTAAAAACTTTATGGGCTGATCATGAATTTACATAATGCATTGATTAAATAAAATACAGATTTAATTAACAAAACTTTGTATTATATAATGTTCTTGTAACTTTGTATTCATCATAATGAATTGGTAGAGTATGTAAGATTCCAACCATAGCTCATGGCTGCTCCAAACGCTTGAAATAGCATGAAGAGCATTTGTACTAAAACGGTTGTAAATATGTAGATACTATTTAACGTCGTAAGTTATAAAATAATCCCCCAATTCCTTCGTTGGATGTCACTATTGCACAAAGAGACGTATAGCTTGCAGGCTTTGAAGACATCACGGCTGCAGTCTTGTAGACGGTGGTGCAAGCGATCGGCATGGCTTGTCTTCTCTTAGTGGCAATGCTGGCTTATATTGTTGCGGTTTCGAGAAAGGCTTTTGGCTAGTACCAGGAATATTTTACTCGTCATCTCCTGTTGGTAAAAGAAGTTCATATAGAACAAAATACAAAGATTCTGAAACTAAATACAACATTGTTGGTCGTGCAGTGTTATTGGACCTTTCCATTAGGAATTTCTTAGTGGCAACCCGGAGTCTCACTCTGTGTGCTGTGCACGGCAATAGGCCCGCCTCTTACTACATGAGACCTCATGGGATTGAGCGGATGAAGCGCATTTTGCATAATTGTATAAATCTGTGCAATAAACTTACTTTTTTGCTTCTTTATGAAGTTCACCATGATGATGAATTGAGTGAAGCAAGTTCTTTTGGGATTTGTTAATTCTAAAATCACAGAACCGTCGTACGTAACAGATTTAATCTAAATCTGGTAAATTAAAATAATTATTTGAAATGACAATAAACAACAATAGACGTTTACACCTTAGGGTCTGCTCACACCGAGAAGCAATGCGTACTTATAAACCGCGCGGCAATAAAAAATTCATAAAAAAACCCGACTGCTTTAAAAGCGAACTGAAAAGTCGTAAACAAGGAAAAATCATGCTGTGCAGTCGGAGGATACATATTCGCCGGCTGGCTGACCAAAATCTGGTGTATCCTCCGCCTGCACAGTATGATTTTTCCTTGTTTACGACTTTTCAGTTCGCTTTTAAAGCAGTCGGGTTTTTTGATTTTTTTAATTAAGTTTTTTTATTTATAACTTTTTAGTTAGTTTTTTCGAATTAGATACATTTAAACATATATATGTTATATATTTTTGAAATCACCTCTTAAAACCCTTTATTTTGATACCCCACACGATGGGTTTGGAAGAAAAAAAAAAATTGGGCCCCCACAATATGGCACCCAAAATCCACCATTTTTCTATTATCCAATTTTAATGTAGCCTATGACACTCGCAGGGTTAAGACGCATCGATTGACGTACGAATCATCAAAATCGGCCAACGCGTTTGGTCTCTGGAACGCCACATAGGAACAAACATACATACATACTTACATACATACATACATACATACTTACATACATACATACATACATAGACTGATAAACACATTACCCTCCTTCGGCAGTCGGGTAAAAAGTGATGGATGAGATCCTCCAACCGATGAATACATTTTTGTAATTTATTTATTCATATATTAATTTAATTATATTATTATACATAATATTATTATGCGTAAAGTGTGAACTATTAAGTGGGCAATCATGGTGAACAATAAGTAAGGTAGGTATATTTATTATATCTAGCATTCTGGGCATGATTGCTGACAGGCTGTGTTGTATTGAATTCAGCTGGAATACTGAAGCAAAGATGGTTGCCTGTGTGTAATCGTTAAATGTTTGTTTGTTTAAATGTTTTTATTGTGTTACTAACATAGGTATAAGTTTTTTTACATCGTTCTCACATAACTATGTATTTTTCCTGTAACCAAATACCTACTTATAATTGAACTTTATTGAAGACAAAGAGTGTCTGTGGAGTATCTTGCACGTTCTTCTCCATAGAGACTTACTGAGGCTTGCGAATGTGCAACTAGATTCATCTTTTGTTTGATTATTAAAAATGTCTTTAAATGGTTTAGTTGAAATAAAGTATTTTGATTTTGTTAAGTTTATATTGTTTTTAATACTATGAATATAATATGTATTTTGGTTAAGTTATTCTTTGGGCCTTGTTGCCTTTAATAAATGAATTTAACATTTCGTATAATTAGGTATTGAAAGTTTCGGTGTAAACGTGCAAAATACCTAATTTTACCAACCACTGAGTTCGCTCGTCGCATGAATTTTGCAACTAGACGCGTTTGCATCAGTGTGCTAACGGTTTAATATTTTTGTAATTTGAAGGAAACCGTCAAACATTAAGTGACAATTGTCATACGTCATGTACGGGACCGTTCAAAACCGAACAATTTATCATAAATAAATACCCCAATAAACTGAAATTTTCAATGACTTATTAAAAAAAAGAATTAATGAAAATGTTAAATATGTTTTAACATGTGTTTATCACAAACATTTTTTCAGTTTTAGTCTCTAAATTATTTAAAACAAAGTTACTCGTTTTTTTTTTCTATTTTCAAAACGCACCATTTACTACAAACCAATCCAAACGCTATTGGATTCTCGGCCTTAATAAACCATAGTCAATTACTACTTCCGAGTTGTCGCAAGACGTTTTTTTGAACTCGTGCTGCCAAAATAACTTGTCGCAGCATCGAGTACGTTTTCGTCTGGTAAAATGTCTCGATGACGATACGAAAACGTCAGAAACTTGTGCTAGGGGCTCAGTACTGCCAATTCAATTTTTAGTTTCTTACTAAATAAATTCGTTCGGCAACGTAATTACTTTTGCGTTCCGTTTCACTTAGATAAAATTTGAACACCAGAGTTTTAACTTAAAGCTATCATTCTCGAACAGGTACCAACTTGGGAAATCACGCCAAAATATAGACAGCCAAATGGAAACGCTCCTCAGTAAAATAAAAGAACAAATGGCGGTACAGACAAATGCAATAACGGAGTCAGTAAAAGAGCGAGTGCTGGAAGTCCTGGATACGAAATTGACGATGGCCATTGAGGAAAATGATCAAGGCCCTTGCAAGGATAAATAAACAAAAGAAAAGAGAAAAATATTGCGACACACACGTAGCTACGCTTAATGCACGATCTTTGAACAAGAAACAGCAATTGAATAAATAAAATGGGACATCATAGGAATAAGCGAAATGAGAAGATTGGGCGAAGTAATAGAAGACCATGGAAAATATCTATTACATTATTAAGACAATACGGTGTTGGCTTTGTGATAAAAAGGAAATATATTAACGGAAAAGAAGAAGAAAAATTTAAGAAAGAATTGCCATTTTAACATTAAACTTCCCCTGCAAAAAGGCAGAGATCAATCCTGGTCTATTATCAAAGTGTACTCACCGACTGAATCCGATATGAAAGAAGATATAGCCAAAATAGAGGATTTTTATAAAAAAAAATATATGCGCTGCACACAAAAGTATAATTATAATGGGCGACTTTAATGGTCAAATTGGAGAATGCAATAGAGGCGAAGAATATAGTTCTCGCCAAACTTCTTGACCACCCTGAAGTTGGCTACAATGGCTGCGCAGTAGTAAATCTCATACAAAAACAGCACCGTTTCGTTCCTCGCGCAACCGGTAAATCAACTTCAGGGCGGCCAAGAAGTTTGGCGAGGACTATACACAGTGGGAAGGTACGATTATGGCAACAGCCGCAAAAATGGGGCTCTGGTTAATTTGTGCCTAGAAAACAAACTTAGTATATTAAAGAGCTTCTACAAAAAGAAAAAGAATACAAAATGGACTTGGACTTCCAAAAGGGTTGTATAAAAATTAAATAGATTATGTTCTGTCCAACAATTTAAAAGCTTTTAAGAACTCATCCATCATTCACAAATTAAACTTTAATTCTGAACAAAGTCGGAAGTTGCAGAAAAAATTGGTACCTAGTATGAACATAATTAGTACCGATGAGCTACTGAACAACCTATAAAAAGTATTAAGCAGCATAGAAGGAAAAGAAACTAACTAAACAACACTACTCAATGAAAGAAAAGAGCTTCTACGAGCTGAGAAATAAGGGAAAACTTAAGCAGATATCAGAAGTAAGCAAAAAGATTAACTAAAAAATAAGGAAAGATTTAGGAGTAAAGAAAACGTTTAAAGAACTGGACTAAAAGAAGGATTGGATGCCAAATGTGAATGATAAACTGGGAAAACGGACTATTAAAAGAACTGACATATTAAACATTGCTACGGAATTCTATAAAGATCGAGGCCCTAGCACGAGTTTCTGCGTAATTGGATCGACTACGTTAACGTATCGCCTCCGACAATTTTTGTATGCAAAATGAATCAGCGCCATGTGTCCGTATTTGGAACTAACAAATCGGTAGCACAAGTTTTTGACAATTGCCTTCGTATCGAGTTTACGTATTTACGTAGCGTTAACGCTCCAAATGTATGGGAATCGGTAGCACAAGTTTTCATTTTGACATGTAGTATCGAGTTTTACGCAAGGTGTGACGAAAGCACGTCGAAAACTATCTCACTGACATTTTCTTGGTGAGACATTTCACGTCAAATAATTTTCCGTATTTATTTCGGTATTTTTACAATATTATGCCTGATTATGCCATTTAATCATGAAGAAAAGGGGAACGCATGCTGTCTATTGATTATCTTACGTCCTTTTTTAATAAATAGGCTAGGAGAAGATGTTAAACGAGGTAGGTAACATTTTCATTTTCTTTGTGAACAAACAGTAATAGTTTCTTATAATAAACCATTTCTATAAGTTATTGATGCTAACCACACATAGAGCGGCCTTCCTGCCGTGGTGGAGTATGATCTCTTGCGCGTTATTCGCCGCAACTCTACGTTTTTCTTGCGGTGCTCAATAATTATCAGGACTCATTTGAAGATTCATGAATTGAAGAAAACGGCGATATGCTTTATAAATTAGAGATTATCCCTTATATAATACTTGTATGCACGTATGCCTATATATTATGCAACCGGTTTATACCGGTATAAAAAGATAATTTGGGAATATGGATTAGAATTTCGGATATACAACATTGACGGCTAAAATGTTCTTGACTTCTCTATTAACAACAATACTAACCTAAAATGTATTAATATAACATCTTCTTCAGCAGATCTTGTGGCAATGGTTGCAGTTTGCAGTATTTTATGTAGCAAAAACCGTAATGCGTTCTACAAGTCTAGCTAGTCTGTCGATGATAAACACAGACAGATGTACAACGAAAGAGAAAACTAGGACTAAAATGAAATAGAATCCCTTCGCAGCGTGAAGAACGGTCTAGTATAAATACCTTTCATCGTAATTGCCACCTGCCAGCCAATGTTCCAGAATCCAGAGTAATCCTTATGGACGAGAAATCGATGCAGAGAATGGACTGTAATAGGACTCTCTTTCAAAACAATATAAAATAATCCTAAGTCATATCGTTCCGTATGCGTACATGGAAAGCCTAGTTGGCTCACTCAGCCTGTTTTTATTAAAAAATCCTACTTCTTGTTGATATTGATTGAATTTATTATATTTCTAACATGTATATAAGTAGCCGTGAATTGACTAGGTAACTAACTAAGCTATAAATGTGATAATAAATACCTGTATAAACAGAAACTATATGTTTTTCCTAATTTTCCTAATCCAAACATACATAAACTAACGCTTTTTTCGGATAGGGGTAAGTAGGTAGAAACTACAGAATGTCACATGCTACGTACGTTCATACAGCTGCACGCACGCTGGTTATTACATGCACGCGCTGGCCTTTCTGAAGAACATCACAAAAAGATCTGATGCGGACGGTGTAAGTACCCGCGGTTGCCGTGGGATAGTATCCCACTGTAGTTTGACGTGCTTTCCATGCTCTGAGTCCGGCGACTCTGCTTGTGGCACACGCCACCACGAACCCCTGAATGAGTGGTAGGTATTACGAGGACGACACACATACAAGAGCCACGTTTTGACTAAAGAAATAAAATGCGAGCTTTTTCTTGAAAAATCTTGTTGCATGTGTTTTAGGCCATTTTTTTGCATTCGTCTTTACTTAGCTGAAATCTTTAGAGCCTTATTTAATAAACCTTTTAAACATACATTATTTAATACCTTTGAATTGATTGTTTACTTAGTATACACAACCCTTATTGACATCGACAATAATAATTACACATTTTATAACAATTAAAAAGTTCGTAGAATAATAACATCAACAAGTAAAATTTAAAACACCCCCGACACATTTATCTTGCGTAAACACCCCGATTCAAGCAGTGAAACGACCATAACTTGTAAACGGCTGAACCGATTTTATTCAAACATCACATAATCGACAAAATCACCTTTCAAACGAAAAAAACAAAATCCGTTCATCAGTTTAGGCGCTATGATGCCACAGACAGACACACAGACACACAGGTACACAGATACACACCAACACAGCAACACACGTGAAACTTATAACACCCCTCTTTTTCCGGCGGGGGTTAAAAATTCCGGTTTGATACACTTTCATTACATTGAATGATCGAATATGGCGTAAACGTGTGGACCGATTTACATTATTCAAACGGATAAAATGGTTCTACGTCTAGACCTTTCATTTCACACCAAAATCGTTGAAATATCCCTATTAACAAAAATCATGTTTTCAAGTTACGTAATTATACGACACTGCACTCATCACAAAATTTATTTAAAATCTGGCCAAGTGCGAGTCGGACTCGCGCACGAAGGTTTCCGTACCATTATCGCAAAAAATAGCAAAAATGTCACGTTTGTTGTATGGGAGCCCTACTTAAATATTTATTTTATTCTGTTTTTAGTATGTGTTGGTATAGCGGCAACAGAAATACATCATCTGTAAAAATTTCAGCTGTCTAGCTATCACGGTTCATGAGATACAGCCTGGTGACAGACAGACACGGATCGTGAAGTCTTAGTAATAGGGTCCCGTTTTTACCCGACTGCCGAAGGAGGGTAATGTGTTTATCAGTCTATGTATGTATGTATGTATGTATGTTTGTTCCTATGTGGCGTTCCAGAGACCAAACGCGTTGGCCGATTTTGATGATTCTTACGTCAATCGATTCGTCTTAACCCTGCGAGTGTCATAGGCTACGTTAAAATTGGACAATAGAAAAATGGCGGATTTTGGGCGCCATATTGTGGGGTCCCAAATTTTTTTTTTCTTCCAAAACCAGTGTGTGGGGTATCAAAATAAAGGGTTTTAAGAGGTGATTTTTACCCTTTGGGTACGAAACTCTAAATACTATCTTTATCTCTATCTATTTATCTTCTCAAGATGGTCAAACCA
This sequence comes from Orthosia gothica, assembly GCA_949775005.1. NCBI lineage: Eukaryota > Metazoa > Arthropoda > Insecta > Lepidoptera > Noctuidae > Orthosia > Orthosia gothica. The sequence continues at coordinate 19,806,276 of OX459037.1, forward strand.
TCTCAGCATACCTACGATTTTCAGTTAATACATCTTTGTTTAAACCACAACGTTGTCTTATTACATCTTTCTCTATCTCATCTTCGTTCTTCAATCTATCATTCAAAATTACATAACACATAGGCACTTCCTATTCTAAACATTTTGTTTGCTATATTTGTACAAGATAATCTCTGAAAGGAAACGCCTGCCGTTCCTACCGCTAGGTGTAGCAGTAAAAACTTTATGGGCTGATCATGAATTTACATAATGCATTGATTAAATAAAATACAGATTTAATTAACAAAACTTTGTATTATATAATGTTCTTGTAACTTTGTATTCATCATAATGAATTGGTAGAGTATGTAAGATTCCAACCATAGCTCATGGCTGCTCCAAACGCTTGAAATAGCATGAAGAGCATTTGTACTAAAACGGTTGTAAATATGTAGATACTATTTAACGTCGTAAGTTATAAAATAATCCCCCAATTCCTTCGTTGGATGTCACTATTGCACAAAGAGACGTATAGCTTGCAGGCTTTGAAGACATCACGGCTGCAGTCTTGTAGACGGTGGTGCAAGCGATCGGCATGGCTTGTCTTCTCTTAGTGGCAATGCTGGCTTATATTGTTGCGGTTTCGAGAAAGGCTTTTGGCTAGTACCAGGAATATTTTACTCGTCATCTCCTGTTGGTAAAAGAAGTTCATATAGAACAAAATACAAAGATTCTGAAACTAAATACAACATTGTTGGTCGTGCAGTGTTATTGGACCTTTCCATTAGGAATTTCTTAGTGGCAACCCGGAGTCTCACTCTGTGTGCTGTGCACGGCAATAGGCCCGCCTCTTACTACATGAGACCTCATGGGATTGAGCGGATGAAGCGCATTTTGCATAATTGTATAAATCTGTGCAATAAACTTACTTTTTTGCTTCTTTATGAAGTTCACCATGATGATGAATTGAGTGAAGCAAGTTCTTTTGGGATTTGTTAATTCTAAAATCACAGAACCGTCGTACGTAACAGATTTAATCTAAATCTGGTAAATTAAAATAATTATTTGAAATGACAATAAACAACAATAGACGTTTACACCTTAGGGTCTGCTCACACCGAGAAGCAATGCGTACTTATAAACCGCGCGGCAATAAAAAATTCATAAAAAAACCCGACTGCTTTAAAAGCGAACTGAAAAGTCGTAAACAAGGAAAAATCATGCTGTGCAGTCGGAGGATACATATTCGCCGGCTGGCTGACCAAAATCTGGTGTATCCTCCGCCTGCACAGCATGATTTTTCCTTGTTTACGACTTTTCAGTTCGCTTTTAAAGCAGTCGGGTTTTTTGATTTTTTTAATTAAGTTTTTTTATTTATAACTTTTTAGTTAGTTTTTTCGAATTAGATACATTTAAACATATATATGTTATATATTTTTGAAATCACCTCTTAAAACCCTTTATTTTGATACCCCACACGATGGGTTTGGAAGAAAAAAAAAAATTGGGCCCCCACAATATGGCACCCAAAATCCACCATTTTTCTATTATCCAATTTTAATGTAGCCTATGACACTCGCAGGGTTAAGACGCATCGATTGACGTACGAATCATCAAAATCGGCCAACGCGTTTGGTCTCTGGAACGCCACATAGGAACAAACATACATACATACTTACATACATACATACATACATACTTACATACATACATACATACATAGACTGATAAACACATTACCCTCCTTCGGCAGTCGGGTAAAAAGTGATGGATGAGATCCTCCAACCGATGAATACATTTTTGTAATTTATTTATTCATATATTAATTTAATTATATTATTATACATAATATTATTATGCGTAAAGTGTGAACTATTAAGTGGGCAATCATGGTGAACAATAAGTAAGGTAGGTATATTTATTATATCTAGCATTCTGGGCATGATTGCTGACAGGCTGTGTTGTATTGAATTCAGCTGGAATACTGAAGCAAAGATGGTTGCCTGTGTGTAATCGTTAAATGTTTGTTTGTTTAAATGTTTTTATTGTGTTACTAACATAGGTATAAGTTTTTTTACATCGTTCTCACATAACTATGTATTTTTCCTGTAACCAAATACCTACTTATAATTGAACTTTATTGAAGACAAAGAGTGTCTGTGGAGTATCTTGCACGTTCTTCTCCATAGAGACTTACTGAGGCTTGCGAATGTGCAACTAGATTCATCTTTTGTTTGATTATTAAAAATGTCTTTAAATGGTTTAGTTGAAATAAAGTATTTTGATTTTGTTAAGTTTATATTGTTTTTAATACTATGAATATAATATGTATTTTGGTTAAGTTATTCTTTGGGCCTTGTTGCCTTTAATAAATGAATTTAACATTTCGTATAATTAGGTATTGAAAGTTTCGGTGTAAACGTGCAAAATACCTAATTTTACCAACCACTGAGTTCGCTCGTCGCATGAATTTTGCAACTAGACGCGTTTGCATCAGTGTGCTAACGGTTTAATATTTTTGTAATTTGAAGGAAACCGTCAAACATTAAGTGACAATTGTCATACGTCATGTACGGGACCGTTCAAAACCGAACAATTTATCATAAATAAATACCCCAATAAACTGAAATTTTCAATGACTTATTAAAAAAAAGAATTAATGAAAATGTTAAATATGTTTTAACATGTGTTTATCACAAACATTTTTTCAGTTTTAGTCTCTAAATTATTTAAAACAAAGTTACTCGTTTTTTTTTTCTATTTTCAAAACGCACCATTTACTACAAACCAATCCAAACGCTATTGGATTCTCGGCCTTAATAAACCATAGTCAATTACTACTTCCGAGTTGTCGCAAGACGTTTTTTTGAACTCGTGCTGCCAAAATAACTTGTCGCAGCATCGAGTACGTTTTCGTCTGGTAAAATGTCTCGATGACGATACGAAAACGTCAGAAACTTGTGCTAGGGGCTCTGGTCGTGCGCCCGCTCGATGCCAAAATATCGTAATTGGACCTTCTTTTTCTTTCTTTCTGAATTTACATATGCTATGTTAGTTTTGAAGAAATTCCAGTCAACAATTTTTCTGTGTAAAAATATTTTAAACATCCAAGTCGTTTTGGAGGAGTTTCCAAACGTTGCGAAAAAATATCGTGTTATTAATCATTTCAAAAGTTCAAAATTATGTACATGAATCAATAATAAATATATTTTTTTTTCAAACCTTTTAACCTAGCCGTTACTAAGGAGTATGCTTTAGAAAGTTACCGGTTTACGGCACTAAAGGGTGATTAATTATAAAGTTCCCGCAGACAGCAGCGATGCAAGAATGCTTTAACAATACGACTTGTTTTCAACGCAACTGGTATAAATTGCTCCATAAGTGGAACAAACGTGTCGTCGCATAGTTGTCGCATTGTCAAGAAGCAACTATCTGATGGAGCCTTTAGGTTATATTTTAAACAATTAAAGAACTACTTTACATCTCTAAGAGTATCAACAAATATCTACCCATATTGCCATAGGAGTTTTCTGAGTAGATATAGGTATTTTAATCTTTTTTAGTGTTATCTTCATTTAATATTTTCATGAATTTCACAAAGCTTCAGCGGTTATCTTACTGCGGCTGATTTTATCTGGCGCGCTAATGAAAGATCTTTGCATAATGCAAATCCATGGCTACCTGGGAGAGCGAAAATTAAAAATTGCTGTAATTGTATTAAAAAGTTTACGATGGGATTTCAATTCTTACTGTTTAGGCTGCTTATTTTTCTTTCCTTTTCTGTAAATTTCTTTTCATTTCGATTAAAGTCTGAATAAAGTTGGTTAAATTTAGAGTCCATCAATTTCTTTGAAGTACAGGCAAAAGGACAAGTATCAATCGATATTAGAAAAACGAAACGAAACAGTCCAAATGAAGGATGATGAACTCCAAAAATATTCAACGAGCAGACAAAAAGTCCTGCAGCCGATTTGCGCTAGTGAATTCGGCAAGGCGAAGGGTTTGACCGCTATCAAATCGACCAATCACATGCGAGATGAATGACGCGATGTGGATTTCCGTCTGTGTGATTGGTCCGATTGATAGCAGTCAAACCCTTTGAGTTGCCGTATTCACTTACGCAATAAGGCTGCTGGTCTTGTAAAACCAACCATTTATAATTTATTAAACAGCGAAGGTGTACACGCACTGTGTTTCAAATGCGTTGGAATTATGTATGTACGTAAGTATAGGTTGCAAATAAAAACTTTCAAATTGTACTTACATATTTAGTATTAATTATGGCTTTAATACTAATATACCAGGCCCCTCAGAAAGTATTGCGAAAAAAAGTTTTTATATATGGGAGACTGGCCAGTTATAATGTTTTTCGAAAATATGATTATTTATAAGTAAAAATAAGTAAGTTCCAATTTCAAAATTTCCCTCCACATTTTTTGCGTGTTAATTCAAAGTATTGTGTCTCACTGAAATATGGATCTGCGCCGGGAACATTTTAGAGCTATGATTTTATACGATTTCAAGTGTCGCCTGAAACCGGATGAATCGTACGATAGACTTCAAATGGCATTCATGGATGAAGGCCCTTCCAAGGCAACCGTGTATCGTTGGTATAACGAATTCAAGCGCGGTCGACCAACTTTGGGGGATGACGAAAGAAGCGGTCGCCCTTTGACGGCTGTTACCGAAGAAAACGTGCTAGCAGTGAAAAATTTAATCCAAGACAATAGGCGAATTACATATCAGGAGATTCAACACATATTGAAGATTGGATCGGGAAGCGTTCACGAGATTCTACACAGCCATCTTCGCGTGAGGAGGATAGTATCACGCTGGGTGCCGCACAACCTCACCGATGCTCAGAAGCAGGCCCGGGTGGAATGGTGCCGTGATATGCTTAACAAATTTGAAGCAGGCTCGTCTCGGCGTGTTTACGACATCGTTACAGGTGATGAGTCCTGGATTTATCAATACGACCCAGAAACCAAGCGCCAGTCGACTGTTTGGGTGTTTCAAAATGAGCCAACGCCTACCAAAGTGAAGCGATCTAGAAGCGGGGGTAAGATTTTGATCGCTAGCTTTTTTAATTTGACTGGCCACTTGGTATCAATTCCCTTACGGGATCAAAGAAGCATTAATGCCGAATGGTATACTACCAAATGTTTGCCAGAAGTTTTCTCTGTTATAAGCAACAAGCGACCAAACACAGGGCTCCGCGGGCTACTGCTCCACCACGACAATGCACCTGCGCACACCGCACTCAAAACGAGGGACTTCCTGGACAGCACGCCAGTCAAACTCCTGGGTCACCCTCCTTACAGCCCTGATCTAGCACCGTGTGACTTCTTTTTATTCCCAAAAATAAAAAATCAGCTCAAAGGGATACAATTTTCGTCGCCGGAAGATGCGCTGGCTGCGTTCGAGCAGGCTGTAAACGAGGTGTCTGCGGCGGACTGGAAAAAGTGTTTTGAAAACTGGTTTAGGCGCATGAATCTTTGTATAGAGGCTGGTGGAAAGTACTTTGAAAAGATTTAATAAAAATATATGTACGTATAGAACAATTTTTTTTAGTTTCGCAAAACTTTCTGAGTGTCCCACGTATATAGGTAGGTACTAAAACAGGCACACAGACGTCGCCCACGGAGTCCAGTCAACGATGAACGTTCTCAATAAATTTTATCTTTATTAAGAAAAATGGGAGACAATTTATCGTATTAAGGCGTAGCACCACATCTAAAGAACTTACGATTTTGCGGCTTCTCTCAATTAGATTCCAATTCGTCGAAGATGAGACGACTCCTACATACAGCCTACATGCGATTTATTTTAGTTCATGTTTGCTTGTATACTTTTCAGCAAATTAACAAGGTTTACCAAGTGAGTATAGATAAGAATATATATTTCTTCGATAAGAATATATATTTCTTCGTTAAGAATATATATTTCTTTAGATATAGATATTTTCCTGTTTGTGTAGAACCACGAAAAGTTTGTGATTTCGGGCCGCGAAAAATTATAAGAGAACTAGTAAAAATTTAAAAGCCTCTGACAGATTTTTACTCCATGCTACATAATTTATCTAGTAGTAGACACGCTTCGATCGACAATCTATTGAACACGTAATTATGACACGATATCTTACGAAAACACCCTGACTCAAACAGTAAAACGCCCATTACTTTAGAACGGCTGAACCGATTTTCATCAAACATATAAGAACACTCTCTATAAAGCCATCTTTCAAACAAAAAAATAACGAAATCAAAACAGGTCCATCCGTTTAGGAGCTATGATTCTACAGACAGGTACATAAATACAAAAACACTTAGGTACACACGTCAAACTTATCAAAATCATTTTTTATTT